>FR990056.1:19370077-20823827 GCA_905404095.1 Glaucopsyche alexis
TAGTAATGTAGGTACATCATATATTTTTTTTAGAAGTTACGGGGAGAACACACATTTTACCACTTTGGAAATGTCTCTCGCGCAAACTATTCAGTTTAGAAAAAAATAATAATAATATTAGAAACCTAAATTTTTGAAGACCTATCCATAGATGGCTTTCATAAAAAAAATTCAGTTTCAGTTCTAAGTATGGGGATCCCCCAAAAATTATTGTTTTTTTATTCCTATTTTTGTGTGAAAATCTTAATGCGGTTCATAGAATATATCTACTTACCAAGTTTCAACAATACTATAGTTCTTATAGTTTCGAAAAAAAGTGGCTGTGACATACGGACGGACATACAGACAAACACACAGACATGAATCCGTTCCGTTTTTGCCATTTGGCCACGGAACCCTAAAAAGTGGTACTGAAAGACGTGGAGTTTATTTAGCTTAAATAATTTGCAACAATTATGAGAATATCAGTCAAAATAAGTATTAATTTACTTGCTAAAATTCAAGACACGTATTTATTTTTTTAGTTAAGGCTGCGCTAGTCGATTTTTCCCAAGTCAAATATTGTAGACCCAAATTTTTGTGTAATATCGATTTTTATTACACTTATCTAGGTCGGTATGTGCTTATATTTCTAAAATTTTTGGAGGCTCCAAACATCGGGTCTTTAGCGCAACTTTGACCGTAAATAAAAACAAACGAATAATGAAAATAAAACAGCAAGCATATACCGTGTTATTATTCACAAATTGAGATAACTTTACTTCAGACAAAAATGTTATATAGTTTGTTCATAAAACACCAACAGCTGAGTGTTGATTTGCGTAATCTGAGGACGCCTTTTCTAAAATACTTTACAAAGCAGTATAAATGCGTACACTATAGCTTCTCATATAAGTATAGATAACTATTTTATATGGCTATATCTTTTTTTCCCCGATATTATGTGAAATAACAAGCATTTTCCCCGCGCGCCGCACTGAGTTCGAACCGTTAACTAGCGCACTCTTGAGTCCCCATATAAAGGAAACTTGAGTCTCTATAAAAAATACTATGCAATTTAAAAGAGTATAAACGTTGATACAACATACATTTGTTCCATAGTAGACCACTAGTGCTGATAAATTGGAATTTACAAAATATTGGTCCCAGATGTCAGCACCATATGTTTTATCATTAATTTTGCTATAACTTTAACTCTCTTTTACTAGATAAGCCTTATAAAATATCTCAGTTATGAGACAAACCAAAAGTTTGAGTAAAAAATATGGAAAAGGTCAAAAATAGCTTAATATGAAAATACGTGAGTTTACAGTCGATCACAATGAATCTGCCAAAAAAATTCAAACTGTAGGACACCACCACGCATTTACTTATATGTCGCTGTTTTTAAGTCGAAAAGTATGGTGTCGCCGGCTGTAGATTCCAGAAACATTATATTTTTGTTTTTATTAAGTAGAAACAAATATTAATAAGTGAGAAGCTTATAATTCTACTATTTGTTCGGGATACTGATAATTTGGTACAGTGCTAGCAATTGGGTGTATCACCCTATTTATGTATTATAATATTATAACGGAGCCTATAAATTTACAACATTAACCAAACTTAGTTTAATCAAATCATAAATTAATCTCTAATCTTAATATTAATTATTATCACCCACTATCTCATTACTTGGAAGTACATAATAATATAAAGTCCTTTTTACAAGAATAGTTCAGTTGTTAGAGGAGGATCTGATAAAATTTGTTGTGCGGTGTTCTATGTTTGCCACCAAGGCCGATGCAATATATACTCCATCCATCACAACATTCTGGCCATCTACTTCCACACTGCATGCACTGAAAGTCGCCTGCAACTTCTCAGCCGCACACCTCTTGGTAGAAATTTATGTTTCACAGTAATAGCACACATGACTTTTTGCACTGTTTCCATTTTAATAAGTATTTTATTATGATGACTTTGTCAAAATCGATTGTGTGATTGTGATTCAATTAAAATTAATGTAAAATACTATTAAAGTGGAAACAGTGTAAGAAGTCCTGTATTATTCCTGTATGTCTGGAATGTTAAAATTAATCAAATAAAGGTGAGTATCCCTTCCTAATTTAGTTTAAGCTTCCTAAGGCAAATCATATCTGGGAGTCAACTAACAGCACTTTCAACAAATATATTTACACAACAGTTTATGCGAATCAATGTTCCTGTCTTTGTCTGATAGTCGAAAAAAGGACGAGGACGCGGAAACATTAACTATTGGATTCGCCAATATCCAATAGTTAATATTTTTATTAGTCAGGGAGTAAATACGTATAATTTATGTAGGTTATAAATTAGAATGTAGCTGTATAGGTAGTGTAGTAAGTACAACCTACGTGCAACCTTTCCATACTCTGACCAAAGAAGTTATAATGAAAAAAACAAAAAGGAATAAACATAAAAATACTGCAAATGTTTGGGGAAACGTTTTATTTCAACTTTAGTCTCGACAACAACAAATTATAACAATTCAATCATGGAATCTAATAAGTCATAGATCTGAAATTGGGTCCGAACATCAAAAAGAATCAAACCTATTATATCAAAACTTACTCCTTTTCTATAAAAATCTAAATTGAATACATAAACTTAATTTGAAATGCGAAAACATTAACATAGGTTATGTTATTAATTCTTCTTCTTCTTCTTCCTAAGGATGCTCGATGATCATCGATGTTATACGATAAAACATCGATGTTTTAACATCGATATTGCTTTATTCAAAACATCGTAACATCGATGTCACGGACGGACCCACGGGAACCTTATATGTCCCGCGATAAAAAGTAGCATATGTTTTTCCCCATGTGCTACTTTATATCTGTGCCAAATTTCATGATAATCGGTTTAGTAATTTTTAGTAATTAAAGTATCCCATGGGAACCGTACATTTCCTGGCGATAAAAAGTAGACAATTACCTTATTTCCTTTCCCGTGGTCCACTTTATATCTGTGCCAAATTTAATGATAATTGGCTTAGTAGTTTTTACGTCAAACTGTAAATAAAGTATCCCACAGGAACCGTACAATTCCCTGCGATAAAAAGTAGCCTATGTCCTTTGTACCTCATTTAAATCGGTTCAGTAGTTTTGGTGAAAGACGGACAAACACACACTTTCCCATTTATAATAATGACGACCTCTGTGGCTCAGTGGTTCAGCGCTTTGGTGCTCAAGCCGGAGGTCGCAGGTTCGAATCCTGCCGACGGAACAAAAAGTTTTTCTGTGTTCCTGGGTCATGGATGTGTATTAAATATGTGTAGGTATAATATAATAAAAATCTTAAATATATGTATAGTATAAAAAGTATTAAATATATTTCCGTTGTCTGGTACCTGTAACACAAGTTCTTCGGATACGTCTTAGCACGGGGCCAGATTGACGTGGTGTGAAGCGTCCATAGATATTATTAATAATAGTAGTATAGCTATGTATTGATGACGGACGGCCGTGAAGAGTTGAAGACGTTTGCAAAAAAACATCTATGTTGCCTGACATCGATGTAGGTATAATATAATAAAAATCTTAAATATATGTATAGTATAAAAAGTATTAAATATATTTCCGTTGTCTGGTACCTGTAACACAAGTTCTTCGGATACGTCTTAGCACGGGGCCAGATTGACGTGGTGTGAAGCGTCCATAGATATTATTAATAATAGTAGTATAGCTATGTATTGATGACGGACGGCCGTGAAGAGTTGAAGACGTTTGCAAAAAAACATCTATGTTGCCTGACATCGATGTTTAGAGCTCGATAAACATCGATGATAAGCTATCGATGTCATTATCGATGCCAACATCGATGTTTTTGCAACATCGAGCATTCCTACTCGGGCGGCGGCCTCCCCTGTAATCATGAAGCATAGATACCAGGAGTCCGAACGGTATAGGCTTTTTAATAATAATTATGTACACAATAATAGGACCAGATCTTAGTTCTCTTTTCTGCCGCTAGGCGTGCGAGACCGACGAGTACCGCGTGTTGCCAATACTATTATACCGAGTGTTGCCAATACTATTATTTATTACAATTATTTTTAAATTACCGTTAGGCAATTACCGTGTTCTACGGTATCTATTTTTCGAGAATAGTTTCTAAGAATTTCCTAAAACTTTTATATAATAAGATTTCAATCTTTCCAGAGCTGTCAATAGCAACTTTAAACTTCCCGCGTAATTTCAAACGAGTGCATGTCGGACCGTCGCGCGCTCTACCGGCAAAAATCTGTCCCCGTAATTGAGACCATTATTTTAACATTACGTTCGGACTCCTTGTTATCTATACTTCGTGCCTGTAATACTGGTAAAACGGGGTGAATAGACTTTATGGGGTGAATAGAAACATTCTTAGGAAAAAGTTTAAAATCCTCTGATCCATAAACTACTTGTCATGTCACAAATATTAGTATTTTATTTACATTTGCAATATTTTTTCTTTGTTCTGTCAACATTTTAATAGTTTAAAGTTAGCAATTTACGAAACAAAGTCTCTATAAAGTACAGCGGTTTTTTACATGCGATTTACGCCCTTGCCAACTTCAAAAAATGTAATAATTAAAGGCGTGTCTTAATTATTAAAATTACTTTAACCGAAAGTGAAGTCTATACAGCATATATTGGCATTTTCTGTTTTGCTTGTTTTTTATGGTTAAATAAATAAAAATTCAGCACTTATAAATATTTTTTGATAAAGAGGTGAATAGAGACAACTGAAGAGTAAATAGAAACGCCTTGAGAGGTGAATAGAAACAGGTAAGGGGAGAATAAAAACGGGAAAGTGTTTAATAGAAACGCGGAAGGGGTTATTACAACCACTTTCGTTAGGGTTGGCAGAACTTTTATGTTATGTTTTATGTTTGTTGGTATCTTCTAACTTTGTAACCACACCCACTTTTGTATATATTTATGTAAGTAAAATACCTAATATAATAAAATAAAGTAGGTATCCTCTGAAAAACTTTTTCTTCTTTTAAGTTATAAAATATTTTGACAACCCTATCACTTTTCTCTATTAACTCCATATGTCGTATCTATTGACCCCGCATTCCAGGCAAATAGAAACTGAACATTTAATTGGCTTTTTCTCGTAAGGAAATAAAAATTCAAATTAAAACTATATCAAGGTTGTAAAATATCATAAGACTCCCACGATGAAAGCAGCTTTATTGCCAGAAGCATAGAATTTATATTATTAAAGTTGGTTTGAAAGTCAGGATCCTTTCTATTAACCCCGTTTTACGGTATTTGGTTATAGGACTATAATGACTGATTGTAATATTTAATTTAATCAATGATCTTCTTATTTCTTTTTTGTAGTGAAAACTTATTTTAGCGCGGTACGCATATTTTTAGATAAGATAAAATGTCTGGATTCGCGACACTGTTACCGTAACGTACCTACCGAGACGCAGTTTGACGTATGGTGAAAACACTATGGAGAAAAAGTGTCTCCAGTTAAATGGCCTCACTTTTGAGATCTTTTGGGCCATTTTAAAATTCGACGTATGGTGAAAACACAATGGAGAAAAAATGTCTACAGTTAAATGGCTCCATTTTTTAGATTTTTGCGGCCATTTTTAAACACTATGGAGAAAAAAGTGTCTCCAGATAAATGATCAATTAATATTTTTATGTTTAACGATTATTGTATTTTATCAACTTTTGCCCGCGGCTTCGCCCGCGTGAAATAGTAAATAACTTTAGCGAATAATACAGCAATATTTTTCTGATACAATATTGAAAATATTTTTAGGTTTACCCAATGCAAATAGTTAAAAATGGGACAAACCTCGACATGACATGTGCGACCGCATACATACACACATATATTTAAATATATGAAATGACGAACTGTCAAACGAAATAGAATAAACGAAAAACGAAAACAAACGAAAAGATAATTCTTATCACTTATGCCTAGAGATGATAAACAAAATTGAAATTATGCACATAGGCAACTCACTGAGACCTCCTTGTATAAAAAAAGAAGAAGGTAACTATTTCGTTTGATAGTTTGTCACTTCATGGCTTACGTCAAAATGCACTACGTCACACGATTTGATTGGTCAAAAAAGCGTTTCGTTCGTTCTCTCAAGGAAAAAATGGCGGACTATTTAGTTGGACATGACCGTAGCCTTGCGCAATCTTTTTTGACATTTTAACTTTTTAAATTGTGTTTTTAAAAAGTTGTAATGTCAAAATGATGACCATGACCAACCAAGCAAAATTGCGTAGTAGGCCCCCTGATCTTAGTTCTCTTTTCTGCCGCTAGGCGTGCGAGACCGACGAGTACCGAGTGTTGCCAATACTATTATACCAAGTGTTGCCAATACTATTATTTATTACAATTATTTTTAAATTACCGTTAGGCAATTACCGTGTTCTACGGTATCTATTTTTCGAGAACAGTTTCTAAGAATTTCCTAAAACTTTTATTTAATAAGATTTCAATCTTTCCAGAGCTGTCAATAGCAACTTTAAACTTCCCGCGTAATTTCAAACGAGTGCACGTCGGACCGTCGCGCGCTCTACCGGCAAAAATCTGTCCCCGTAATTGAGACCATTATTTTAACATTACGTTCGGACTCCTTGTTATCTATACTTCGTGATGTACACAATAATAGGACCAGATCTTAGTTCTCTTTTCTGCCGCTAGGCGTGCGAGACCGACGAGTACCGAGTGTTGCCAATACTATTATACCGAGTGTTGCCAATACTATTATTTATTACAATTATTTTTAAATTACCGTTAGGCAATTACCGTGTTCTACGGTATCTATTTTTCGAGAACAGTTTCTAAGAATTTCCTAAAACTTTTAAATAATAAGATTTCAATCTTTCCAGAGCTGTCAATAGCAACTTTAAACTTCCCGCGTAATTTCAAACGAGTGCATGTCGGGCCGTCGCGCGCTCTACCGGCAAAAATCTGTCCCCGTAATTGAGACCATTATTTTAACATTACGTTCGGACTCCTTGTTATCTATACTTCGTGGACTTTCCCGGCAAAACTCTGACAGTTGAGACTTGAGAATTCAATTGACATTTGACAGATGTCAGGTAATTTTTACCCGACTGCGCGACGCAAAGGAGTGGTAATGTGTTTATCAGCCTATGTATGTATGTATGTATGTATGTTCCTTTGAAGCACTATACAGACCAAACGCCTGGGCCGATTTTTATGATTTACACGTCAATCGATTCCTCTTAGTCCGGCGAGCATGAAGCATAGATACCAGGAGTCCGAACGGTATAGGCTTTTTAATAATAATTATGTACACCATGAAGCATAGATACCAGGAGTCCGAACGGTATAGGCTTTTTAATAATAATTATGTACACAATAATAGGACCAGATCTTAGTTCTCTTTTCTGCCGCTAGGCGTGCGAGACCGACGAGTACCGCGTGTTGCCAATACTATTATACCGAGTGTTGCCAATACTATTATTTATTACAATTATTTTTAAATTACCGTTAGGCAATTACCGTGTTCTACGGTATCTATTTTTCGAGAACAGTTTCTAAGAATTTCCTAAAACTTTTATATAATAAGATTTCAATCTTTCCAGAGCTGTCAATAGCAACTTTAAACTTCCCGCGTAATTTCAAACGAGTGCATGTCGGACCGTCGCGCGCTCTACCGGCAAAAATCTGTCCCCGTAATTGAGACCATTATTTTAACATTACGTTCGGACTCCTTGTTATCTATACTTCGTGATGTACACAATAATAGGACCAGATCTTAGTTCTCTTTTCTGCCGCTAGGCGTGCGAGACCGACGAGTACCGAGTGTTGCCAATACTATTATACCGAGTGTTGCCAATACTATTATTTATTACAATTATTTTTAAATTACCGTTAGGCAATTACCGTGTTCTACGGTATCTATTTTTCGAGAACAGTTTCTAAGAATTTCCTAAAACTTTTAAATAATAAGATTTCAATCTTTCCAGAGCTGTCAATAGCAACTTTAAACTTCCCGCGTAATTTCAAACGAGTGCATGTCGGACCGTCGCGCGCTCTTCCGGCAAAAATCTGTCCCCGTAATTGAGACCATTATTTTAACATTACGTTCGGACTCCTTGTTATCTATACTTCGTGGCACGAAGCTACGATAGATACCGTAGAACACGGTAATTGCCTAACGGTAATTTAAAAATAATTGTAATAAATAATAGTATTGGCAACACTCGGTATAATAGTATTGGCAACATGCGGTACTCGTCGGTCTCGCACGCCTAGCGGCAGAAAAGAGAACTAAGATCTGGTCCTATTATTGTGTACATAATTATTATTAAAAAGCCTATACCGTTCGGACTCCTGGTATCTATGCTTCATGCTTCGTGCTATCAATCTTGAAAAATGACATTCATTTGACAGTGGTCAGTGACATTGGTTTTTTTTTAAGGTTAGAAATTTTTAAAGCCTAATAAGTTACGTTTAAACTAAAAATTTTTTATTGTTTATGGATTAATAATTATTGTTGCAGTACTCTTCCGTCAGAGATAATTAATACTCGAGTGTGTTCGTAGGAATGAATGTTTATTTACAAAAACTTATATTTACAATAACCAATCAGATACAATAGCCAATATACATCAGCCAATCAGAGACAATAGCCAATCAGACAATTCAAGGTCGTACGCAGAATTCCTCGTTGTCCGGTTGAGGGCGCTGCTTGTATGCTCCCTTAAGGCGTGACTCCTGTTCGAAACATTACACAGAAAACATGAAACAAAAACATTTGTTTTCATACACAAGCTGTCTCCAGCTACAGAAAATGTTTTTGGTCGAAACAAAACATTTTGTCCAGACACGATCTAAATTCCGACGAGGAAGACGTATTAGCGCTCACAGTTTTAGTGATTGTAGGTGTAGAATCTAGGATAAAAGAGGAGTTCTGAAAAGGCCACTTTAGGTGTTTCATAAAAGTATTTTTTCAACTCATAAAATATGTGCGCCATTTTACGCATTTCTATTGAAAACTGACAAAAGTGTTTTTAAATTAAGTCAGGCCGTATATTATGAGCGATCACAAAAACAAACACAAAAAACACAACAAGCAAAACTATAACCCTAAAAAACCTGTACCTAGGTGTCATGTGAACGATGTGAACACTAGATAAGAAATGAAACATTTCTTCCCCTCTCTACCCGCGCGGGAATGTTTTTCGTCCGTCTCCGAAAACAAAAACATTGTCTATTCCTAGACAAATGTGTATAGCCACGCCCCAATGTTTCATGTTTTCTGTGTAATGTTTCGAACAGGAGTCACGCCTTAACAGTATTGTACACCTTAAAAAAGTATACAAAAAAGTCTGCAATGGCACGTATCTATCTCTTAGGGATAACCCAGAATAACCATTTTTTACCCTTTTATTTTTACGAAATGAAATGTAATGATGTTTATTTGGTAAAAATTTGGTTACAATAGGTGTTATAATTTTTTCTAGTAGAGTACGAGAATTAATAGCTTATTTGCTTGCGTCGACGGACGCGACGCGACGTAAAAGTTGGTAAATAGCTCGACGAGCGGCCTTAGTCGTCCTACTGTTATTTTTATACTGTGGTTTGGATTTTTGGAATGAATTCAAATTTTTCATAATTATTGGTGACCCGCACTGGAAGAAAAAGGAAGAATCAAGCAAGAACTATGGCCGAGGAAGCATCGAATATTCCTGCAAATAAATATCAAGCAGAAACTATGGCCGAGAAAGCATCGAACGTTCCTGTAAGAAAATACGAAGAATCAAGCCACGAACTCGCCGCTGTCTCCATACAATCAAGACTCCTACCAAAATTTCCACGAGCATGGTTCATTCAATTTGAAGCCGTCGTCGAACCTCTGAAGACATCGGACGACCAGAAATTCCGCTACGTTCTTCAATAACTTCAAGCTGCAGACCTCCAGCACCTCACAGACATCCTCTACAACCCGCCAGAAAAAAATAAATATACGACGATCAAGAAGCGTCTACTTACCGTATACGAGAAGTCAGAAGTACAGAACTTCCAGAAGCTCATCAGCGGCCTAGAACTCGGCGACCAGAAACCAACGCAGTTGCTCCGAAAGTTGCGAGAACTTGGAGGCGGCATGATAACTGAAGATGGCCTTAGAATAGAATGGCTAAACCACTCACCGCCATACATACGTTGCGTGCTCTCCGTCAACAAAGAATCTTCACCCCTGCGATATTGAAAGTGGACTTCTGCAATATCAGGGGACTACACTCAAACCTCAATGCCGTCCATTACCATGTTGAGACAGCAAAGCCGGCGTTGCTCTTCTTAACCGAGACGCAGATATCGTCTCCGGCTGACACATTATACCTTTCTCACCCTGGATATAATCTTGAGCACTCTTTTCTGCCTAAAGCTGGAGTGTGTGTGTACGTCAGAGATGATATCAGCTCTCGCCGCCTCAGCAATCTTGAAGTTAGGGACCTTTCAATCTTATGGCTCCGCATAGAGTGCGACGACCATCCCCGCGTCTAAGCGTGCCTCTATAGGTCCCTTATCGGTGATTCCGAAATAGACCGACTCTTTGAGCATCTGCAAATAGCTACAAACTTCGTGCAGCGGCAGATCCCATCCGTAGAGATCATACTACTTGGCGATTTTGATGCCCACCACGCCGACTGGCTCAATTCCAGTAAAACTGATCCCACCAAAAACATTTTCATGTAAAGTGATGCCAAGACGATACCATATAACTCGCACTGTCAAAAAGCTATTAGATATCATGTGAAACCAAGCTTCTGACTCTACCAAACTTCTAACTCTACACGCCTTAACTCTACAAGCCTAACTCCACAAACTCTACACCTTAGTCAAAATATGTGGCCTGACCATTTCGATACATTCGCTTAGGCGTAAGGTGAAAAATTTACGGACTGTTTTTCTGCTATATTATTCTTGTACGAACGAAATGGCCAAGCCACATAATTTGACTAAAGTGTAGAGTTTGTCGAATTAGGCTTGTAGAGTTAAGGCGTGTAGAGTTAGAAGTTTGGTAGAGTCAGAAGCTTGGTTTCACATGAGATCTAATAGCTTTTTGACAGTGCGAGTTATATAGTATCATCTTTGCATCACTTTACATGAAAATGTTTTTGGTGGGATTTCACTTCTTTTTGAAAGACAATTTTTAGACCTCTAGAGTAAACATTTACATAGGTAAGTCTCTAACAAATTTTCATCCCCTAGTTTAAGGGGTTGGAGGATAAAAGTTCCAAGTTTCTTAATTTTTATGTTGGTTATGTGCTAAAACTAGCCTACATACCAAATTTCAGCTTTCTATGACTTCCGGAAGTACCCTATAATTTTGTTGATCATCAGTGAGTCAGTGACGAAATCAGGGGTTTTTAGATATCAATAAAATCTAAATTATTAGACTGATATTATCAAAACTTTACATGTTTATTAGTCCGCTACTGGGAATATATCCTGAAAATTTTGTGTATCTGGTATAATCCAAACCCAAGTTATGAGGGTTCAAAATATTGACGAAACGCTTCGAGAAAAGGTAGTCTGGTAGTGCCCTTGCGCTTCGCTTAGCTCGTCTTGGCGGGGCACTATCGTGCTCCCAGATCATGCGGGGAGATCTGCCTGCGACTTTGCCCTTGCATATGACCTTAAGCGGGGAATTCACTACACGGACATGCCCGCAGGCAGTCTGTCCGGGCAAGTCTGTCGCGGCAATACACTACACAGGCCGATCAGTTTGCTTTGTAACGGCTTCGCGATTAGTTGTGCACAATATGGCAACGCAAAGGCGAAAAATTGCTTTAGATAAAAAGAAAAGAAAGATAATTTGGTGCAATAAATGGAATCAGAATAGAAACGAGTAGTCATGTCAATATGCATATAGAATAAAAAATTGAAGAACCAGGCGATCTGTACAATTCATAAACCTATAATGCAGTATATTATAAGTATATGGTACAATTACTTACGTATGGAATATGGATATAATATATCCATAATCCATACGTAAGTAATTGTATAGATTTTAGGCGCGACTTATCGCTCCAACTTATTGTAGTAAAAATTCAAATGTCTCTATATTATAGTCATTTGGATTTTTACTACAACTTATCGCGCCTAAAATTACAAAACAAAAGACCAAGATGAGGCTGTCGAGTGACTCCAAGAGAACGATTACTTGCATACAATTGTAAATAATAAATTGAATATTTTATTGTCATTAAAACTCATTATAAAGTAAATATCATCCGCAATTAATAAATAAACAGACGTCTGCACGGCTTGCTTATCACTCACGTCTGTGGACAGGCAGCCCGCGGTGAGCATTCACATTCGGACATGTCCGTGCCCGCGCAGGCAAAATGAGATCTCGCGGACCTGCATCGGGCAGTCTGCCGGACGGCCCGCGACGGTAATACACTAGACAGACCTAATAGTAATGAAGCCTGTCGGACATGCCTGTAGGCTTGCCCGCGGGCATGTCCGTGTAGTGAATTCCCCGCTTTTATACAACTGGTTACTGCGCCTACGCGAATTCCAGATGTGGACGGTCATTTTCCTTCCCTGTTGGACCTTCTGCTGACGTCACATCCGGACGGCTACCAAGTATCCGTGGCCGCACCACTTGGGTCATCGGATCATTGCCTTGTCCGCAGCTCTGTGCAACTCACGAGCGCGTTGCGACAGCGTGTTGCTAAATACCGTCGTGTGTGGCACTACAAGTTAGCAGATTGGGATGGGATGCGGTAATTTTTTGCTTCCTACCCCTGGGGGCAGGCGTGCTTCTCGCCAGATGATCCTGACACCGCTGCCAACTCTGTTGCCAACGAGGTGCTACAAGGAATGGAACTTTTCATTCCGTCCTCTGTGGTCCCTACTGGCAGCAGATTCCGTCCCTGGTTTGGTTCATCTTCCAAAAAAGCTTCTCGCCGGAAGCAGGAAGCTTACCAAACCTGGGCTAATGCAGTGTCAGCACAGAATTTAAACACCAGCAAACTTAAAAAGGAGTACAACTTGCCTCTAGGTCCTTCAAAAGAGAGATCGCTTGGGCGAAGAAACAGCACATCAGTAGAATTAGCGAGAGACTCGAGCGTCTCCCTTCGGGAACCCGTGCATTCTGGTCTATCGAAGGGAATTTCTGTAAGCCATCTCTTCCATCCCTACACGTAGGAAATGGCTCGTTAGCCCATGACGCAAAAGAGAAAGCTGAACTTCTTGGCAAGCTCTTTGCGTCCAACTCGACCCTGGATGACGGGGGACAGGAACCGCCGACTATACCGCGATGCAAGAGCATCATGTCGGATATTCGGTTCCATCAGCGCTCAGTGCGAGTTGCTCTCCGTTCCCTTGATACCCAAAAGTCGAGTGGGCCTGACGGAATCCCTCCTATAGTGTTGAAAATGTGTGCTCCAGAGTTGGCACCGGTCTTAACGCGTCTTTTTCGGCTCTCCTACTCTTATGGCACAGTCCCAGCATCTTGGAAGACAGCTTTGGTGCACCCGATCCCTAAAAAAGGCGATCGCTCCAATCCTTCCAGCTACAGACCTATCGCTATAACCTCTCTCTTCTCGAAGATAATGGAGTCCATTATCAATAGACAGCTCCTTTGATACTTAGACGTTCAGCAGTTGCTAAGCGACAAACAGTACGGGTTCCGTAAAGGTCGGTCGGCTGGTGATCTGCTGACGTACTTAACTCGTCGTTGGGCACAGGCGATCGAGTCTAAGGGAGAGGCATTGGCTGTAAGTTCTGACATAGGGAAAGCCTTTGATCGGGTTTGGCACAAAGCGCTTCTTTCGAAGCTTCCTTCCTATGGGCTCCCTGAGAAATTATGCAAGTGGGTCACGAGTTTCTTAGCAGACAGAAGCACGAGGGTCGTAGTCGACGGTGAATGCTCGGATACTCTGTCTGTTGATGCTGGTGTCCCACAAGGCTGTGTGCTATCACCTACCCTGTTCATACTGCATATCAATGATATGTTACAAACCAATGGCATTCATTGCTATGCAGATGACAGCACGGGTGATGCCTTATATACCGGTCACGCGAACATCTCTCAGCAAAATATCATTGAGTCGAAACAAAAATTTGTCTCTCAAATTGAAAATTCATTGGAAAAGGTCTCTGAATGGGGTAGACTTAACTTAGTCCAATTCAACCCCTCTAAGACACAAGTTTGCGCGTTCACCGCTAAAAAGTTACCAATGGTCGTATGTCCTCGTTTTGAAAGCATACCCATAACTGTCTCCTCCAACATTGGAATACTTGGTGTTAACATATCGAGCGAGGTCCAGTTCCGATATCATCTGGAGGGCAAGGCCAAGTTAGACTCCAAGAAGCTTGGTGTTCTGAACAGGTCAAAGCAGTATTTCAGTCCGGTCCAACGCCTACAACTCCATATGGCGCAGGTTCGGCCTCACATGGAATACTGTTCTCATCTCTGGGCAGGGGCACCAAAGTACCAGCTTCTCCCTCTTGATCGTATCCAACGTAGGGCCGATCGAATTGTCGACTGCCATAGTGTTTCAAACAGGCTTGACTCTTTAGAGCTACGTAGAGATGTAGCATCGCTCTGCATCCTCTATCGGTTATATTACGGGGAGTGCTCCGAGGAATTGTTCGGACTTATACCTGCTGCAACTTTTCACCACCGTTCCGTGCGACAAAATATTTATCATCCTCATCACCTTGATGAGTGGCAGTCCTCCACCGTGCGCTTTACCCGAAGCTTTCTGCCGCGCACTGTAAAACTCTGGAATGAACTGTCGCCAGCTGTATTTCCGGACCACTACGACCTGCAAACCTTCAAGAAGGGAGCGTATTCCCTCCTAGAAGGCCGGCAACGCACTTGCAACTTCTCTGATGTTGCGGGTGTCCATGGGCGACGGTTATCGCTTTCCATCAGGTGATCCGTTTGCTCGTTTGCCCCCTAGTTTTATAAAAAAAACTCTAGCTGAAGTATCAACGTCATCATCATCAAGCAGCAACGAAAACAATGCGCTAGAAAATATGTCAAAGAAAATCGTAGAGCTTACCTTACAAGTGGCCGAACTACGCACTCATTTATCGCGGCCGCACTATCGCCGTCCCTTTCACTCGCACTACTCTCGCTCGCGCTCGAAGTCCGCCCGCCGAAAGCCTGCAATGAAAGATGAATCGACGTGGGAATGTAAATATCACTTCAGATATGGCGATAAAGCGAAGAGATGTGAATCGCCATGCTGCAGGAGAAACAAAACGTCGGAAAACTAATTCCAATACCGACTGTGGCGGATGTCGGTGTCCCCAAGACGACTAATCGCCTTTGTGTCCGCGACCGCGACACGAACGAATGTTTCCTCGTGGACACAAGCGCAGATATATCTGTGTTAGCCGCCACTAAGAAAACAACAATGAAGAAAGCAAGTCCGTACACACTGTACGCCGCTAACAACACTCAAATCAAGACATACGGCGAGAAAAGTATCAAGCTGAACCTGGGGCTAAGAAGAACATTTACATGGACATTCACTATCGCCGACGTCAAGACATCTATATTAGGAGACGATTTTCTTCGCCACTATCAACTACTAGTCGATTTACATAAGAACAAACTAATCGACAGCGTCACAGAACTATCAGTGAAGACAATAGGAATTGCAAGTCCCGTCGAAAGTATTCGCCTGTTAAACTCCGAGCAAGTATATCATGACATCTTGAAGCAGTATCCAGACATTCTTCACCCATTTTCACTTAAGAAGCCGGTCAAACACGACGTCGTACACCACATAGAAACAACCGGACCGCCACTCTACGCCCGCGCGAACACGAACTCAACAAGTATCTACACAACAGAAAGAAAAACGACAAGACACCAGTAGAATGGACGCCCACCGCTGAAGAAAGTTTCGAAAAATGTCGCCAAAGCATTTTAGAAGCTACAACACTCAGTCATCCAGTACCTAGCTACCCGCTCGCCATAATGACCGACGCGTCCGACCACAGCATCGGTGCTGTGCTACAACAACGTATTAACAATGCTTGGAGACCGCTAGCATACTTTTCAAAAGCAATGAGCGCTACACAACAACGATACAGTGTATATGACCGCGAATTATTAGCGATGTACACTGCCGTGAAACATTTTCGAAGATTAATAGAAGGCTGCGAAGTAACTCAACTCATCACAAGCCTCCCATATATGCACTTACGAAAACATCGAGCAGCAGCGACACACCGCGAAGAGAGAGACAGACTCACTTCATTAGTCAATTTGGTTCGAGAATCAAGTACATACAAGGAGAAGAAAACATAGTTGCCGACGCTTTATCTCGCATCGAACACATAGAATATCCGTCTACAATGGACTACAGTCAACTATCCATCGACTAGAGCAGAGATGAAGAACTAAAAAAATTAAGAAGACAACCGAACTTAAAATTCAGCGAAATAAGTTTGCCGGGAGTCGAACGACAAATAACATGCGAGTTATCTACTTCGACGCCCCGCCCCTACCTGCCGCAAGCATATCGCTACGCTGTATTTAAGTCGCAACACGACTTAAGTCATCCTGGAATACGAACTACAAGAAAACTAATGCAATCAAAATATTTTTGGCCGTCAATGAATAAAGAAGTCACAGAATGGGCAAGAACATGCATCAGCTATCAGCGCGCTAAAATTCAGCGACACGTCGTAACACCGCTACAACAGATACCGCAGTCGCAGTGATTCGAACATGTACACATCGACATCGTGGGGTCCCACGGTTATTCCGAGACTACCGATACTGTGTGACTATCACAGATCGATGTACGTCTACGAAATGACTAGAAGCACTACCAGTACAAGAAATCACAGTTGAAGTCGTAGCAAAAGCCTTCTACGACAACTGGATCGCTCGTTTTGGTGTTCCTTTGCGTATCACTACGCCAAGGACGCCAGTTCGAGTCATCGCTATTCAGAACGCTCCTACAAAAGTTTGGAATAACAAGAATACGCACTACAGCCTTTCATCCACAATCGAACGGTCAAATAGAAAGATGGCATCGCACTATGAAGACAGCACTTATGGCCCGCGGCGCATCGACACAGTGGACAGACGAGTTGCCGACTGTACTGCTTGGCCTACGTACAGCCCTCCGGGAAGATACCAACGTGAGCCTCGCACTGATGACATACGGAACTACGTTACGAGTACCATCAGATTTCTTTGTACCGACAACGTCAAGAATTGAAGATGCAGAATTCGTACGGAAACTCACTGAAACAATGGCCATGTTTAAACCGCGACAACGTTCCTGTGAAAATAGATCTACGTTCATTCACAAAGATCTACTGACGTGCAGCCATGTATTCGCACGAAACGACACAGTTCGCGCGCCGCTGACACCACCGTACGATGGACCCTACGAAGTATTGAAGCGCAACGAAAAATATTTCAAGATACAGTTGCCACTGCGAACCACAGTCGTCTCACTCGATCAACTGAAACCCGCATACTTACTCAATCAAGAATCAAGTGAACCTGAAAATACTTCAACAGTGGTGTCGCATACGCCGCGGCGTATGCGACACCACTGACACCGGCGCGGAGCTGTACATCGCAGACGAACATCACTGAAGAAACAAATATTCCTCGTATTGTTACGAGGAGTGGCAGAGTCGTCAAAAAGAATGTACGCTTCGCTTGAGGGGGAGTACTATGGGAGCATACAAGCAGCGCCCTCAACAGGACAACAAGGAATTCTGCGCACGACCTTGAATAGGGTATTTTCCAAGTTTTTGAAAAGTATGCCAAATTGTTCCTAATACCAAAATACATTAGCAGTTTGAACCATTCTCTGTGAATTTCTTTCTTTTCCTTGCAAATTAGCCTAAAAGTTTAAATTAATATTATAGGCGCGAAAACGCTTTAATGAATTGTCATGACGTCACATTCTTGTAACATTGTAACTGTCAAGTGTCAAATTACATTGAAAATGTCAAATAATAAAAGCCCAGCCCAGAATACCTACTATTTACGTTTTTAAATAAATGTTTTGAGCCTATTATAAATGCCTTATAAATGGTGCGTAGTGCCAAAATGCACTAATACGTCTATTAAAACACCGGGGAAAATCTTTGTGACCAATATGCATACCAAAGAACACTGGAATGCGGAAAAAGTGGCTATTACTCGCTGACGCATGACGTTAATGATTCCGATGCTGGCTAAAAATTTATGGAAATCCATAAATTTTTAGGCCATTTCCAGTAGAGGTGGGACGTATTTAACGTAACAGGTATAAAGGAACAGGTAATAGGAAATAACACATAACAGTCGATATCCAGTTACTAAATTAACAGTTATTAAATAACATAACAGAATACGACAGTTACTAGCAGCGTAACAAGTAAAAAATAACTACCTGAGTACAGCGTACGTGTTACCGATATTATACTATAGTCCGATCTTGTCTCTCTGTTACACATACAACGACTCCATATGCAAAAACGAAAGGCACTTAGTATTTAAATACTCTGTATGTCTCTCTTACACTTATATGCATCTACTACTTGCTAGAATGAGAAATAATTAGTATTTTATTTAGTAAAAAATTCAAGTTGTAGTCAATCAAGAACAAATCCCATATACACTACGTGCCATTACATATGGTCGGGTTATAGACAGACGTAATTTGTCACGAGCTCTGCTTTTTTTTTATCCGCGTTGCGGCTTCAAACCATTTGCCAGTGTTAAGTTGAAAGGGCGGGAAATTGAAATTTCTTTAAAATTTTCAGCAACGCACTGTAGTCAAGTCCAAAGTCCAAATAAATAGTCAGTGCACTTAAAATCAAGTCAGTCGATTCAGTAAAGTGGTAAAAGCTTTACTGAAAGTTCCTAGGGAGTATTGATTATTTATTCTCTTTGAACTATCAACTAATCAATTTAAAAATTCTAAAGTCAATCAAAAATAATTGTGTATTTGTGTTTCTTTCAAAATTATTGTTATTTCGGTTGTTAATGCCTAATATTGGTAGAATATTTACCATTAGATATTCGTTGTCGTGTACAAATATGGGCAAGTGATACAACTACAAAATGCGTGCTATTTTGGGTTTTTTCGCCAAAACTCCACAGGAAGTTTTAGTAAAGCGTCTACCACTTTACTGAATCGACTGACGACTAATAAGTCGACTACCTAACTACTAATGAGTCAATGGACTACCCTGTCCGTTCAAGTATACTTGAACGGCCTTCCAACCTAGTAATCGAACTGAGTACGTATACTACATAGTACATACCTACTAACATGACTGTTTTTTTAACAGGTATCCGAAACAGGTAGTTACGTATAACAGTAACAGGTATAACAGGTATCGTATTTAACCTGTTATATCCCACCTCTAATTTCCAGGCCATTAATAAAAAAAGAAGAAGTACAAGAATATGACGTCACATTCCAAGCTCGTGCGTTTTTAGTCACGTGGTCAAACGTGAAAAATTCATAATTTTATTTTTGATATTTTATAAAAATCATACATATTTTTGTGTGAAAAGTTGGTTAAATTGGTTTAAATTAATGTTTAGCGATAAAATATCAACAATCTGATGTATATTTTCATCATAGGATAATACCCTATTATCTGACTGGCTATTGTCTCTGATTGGCTGATGTATCTGATTGGCTATTGTATCTGATTGGTTATTGTAAATAGTATTTTTTTTATAAATAGGCTAAGTTTCTGTAAATAAACATTAATTCCTTCGAACAAACTCGAGTATTAATTATCTCTGACGGAAGAGCTTTGAGTATTCAACTATAATGGATACTCAAAGCGGAAGAGTACTGCAACAAGAGTATGATATGAAGTTAGTGGTTAGTTACTCTCATAGAGTATAAGAAATAATAGAGATTAATAGAGTTACACTAATAAATTGTGTCCATTTTGTGACGCTCTTTTTAAAATTCTTCCACAATATGCTACTATAGCGCCACTTAATTTGCTTCCTTTTAACGGACACTTTTTAATACACGAGATGGTCCTCCTTACATCTTTTCTCCATGGTTTGGGCCTTTTAATTTTGGATTTGGTAACATTTATTTTTGACAGTTAGTAATTTACACTGGCAACAGTGTTGCCAGATATACGGATTTCTCCGTATTTATACGGATTTTCGATGTGCTATACAGATTAGACACGGATACGGATTTTTATACGGAATTTTAATAAAAGCCCAATTCTCTTATCTATTTTCGATAATAATCCCGTTTCGGTCCACGCGCTGACTCCTTACAGCACCAGTAGGACAGCCTAAAACCATAACTGGATTTATTAACTGATAGTATTTACGAGAATTACCCCTAGTATAAATCTAATCAACTTTTTTTTAGTTTTTCACTGCATGTATACCTACTGTAAATTCATAATCATCACATTTTTTATTCCCTTGTCCTTTATATTAATATAAGTTTTCATTAATAATACAGATTGTGTACAGATTTCTTTCAAAATAGGCATTTAGTATACAGATTTTATACGGATTTCTTGCAAAATGGGCATACAGATTTTATACAGATTTTAACGGTTTAATATACGGATAAATTGTGCAAGGCACCTGACAACACTGACTGGCAATCATTCATTGTCTTTAGAATATTAAAAACACTCTTCGCGTGAATCGATTGCATCAATATTGTTCCAATTGTTCTTGCGATTTCTATATTTAGCTGTGACTTTACTGTGTTTTTCCAAAGCTTTGTTTATTAAGCGAGTAGTTTAATAGGGTAAGTAAAAATTTATTGTAATTGTTACGGTAAAAAATGTAATATTACGCCACATTGTAAGTCCTAGAAGTCGGGTACTTTCTAGACTCATCGAGACATTGATATTTGTTTTTATTATCCCAAACATTTATTTTGCTTTAAATGCAACGGTAAAAATATCATTATTTTGGTACATTATTTTCGCTTTCCAGAAATGTAATACATTTTTGTATACTTATTCTCTAATATTGCACCACTTAGTTCTATATAGTAATTATTTCTACTAGGATTCCACGTACTCACATAGTCTGATAGATAGCAGTTAAATTCTACTTTCAAAAATACACTACAGCCAGTCAGTATTTCTTAGATAGGTTGCTTTTTAGGTTTCTTAGATTATTGCATCTTCAAAATTTTTATATTGCCCTATATGTGCCCTATTTTAAGACTCGAATTGCATGACTATTCTTCTTTAGGTATTATAATAAATTATTATAAAGAGTTAAAGTTTGTAAGGTTGTAGAGGGGTAATCTATGGATCTACTAAACCATAAATTAGTTAAAATTCTCTTACCAATAGAAAGCTATATTATATTTTGTGAGCTGCTATGAATTATGAAGATATTGTGTAAAATCCAATTTAAATATTATACTTTGTTACTGAAATACCTACTACAGATAATAACACAATTATTTCTCTTACAGTTTCTGCCCAGAAGTAATTTTTGCCAGTACTGTCCAGCAAGGTAGTAAAGACGGCTTCCAATAAGTTAAACGACAAAGAACAACCCAACTACAACACAATGTGTATGTATTGATAAATTATTTTTTTTTTGGCAGCCAGTTTGGACAATGTGGCAGACGCCTGGAGTGTACCCTGGAGGTTTTTATGAGATTTTTCTAGAACATTTTGTTGTATGCAATTGTAGTTTTCTTGTATTGTAACTATGGCTATGAGAGTAATTTTGAGTTATTGTTAGTGACCTGTGATAATACCAAAATAATTCATAAATTGTTAAAATTGTAGTTAAATCGTTACTTAACTAAAACTATTAATTAGTTTTTGCAGTTGCATTGTTTTAGTTAGTTTTGTTAGTATTTTATTATTATTGTTTATTTATTATTTCATACCAATTAACACAAAATATAAAATAAAGACCTACAAAACTGTTCTTCAGTTTGTCTGTAGGATCAATGTTACAAATTGTAGGAATTGTATTTCATTGTGTCTGTTGTTTAAACAGTGACTCATAATGGCAACAAACTCAAGATATTGAGATTGCAGAATATTTCAAATATCAATATGATCATATACTACCTGCTCATACCATTAAACAGTACCTTATAACTATATGGTTCACATTGTACAGTTAATCTGCAACCATTTGTCACTGAGCTACATAACCATTAATTAAGTTCTTTAATTTTTTATGTAGTCTTCTATCTATCATTTATCTTTCATATAAAACATAATAATGCAACCAAACTTCTCTATTCCTTTTACAAAATTACTCCAATAGCCATAAGTCCTGAGTGTTAAATGTTGCACCAATGCACTATCCACTTCTGCCACATTAAGCCACACAGCTCGCAAAAGGCAGTACAACAGGCCACTAACCATATCCACTGGCAAGTGACAAAGTTTGGGGAAAAGGGGAAAATCTTATTTGCTTTCTCAGACATTTTTTTCTCTTAACACCACATGTTAGAGAAAAAAAAATGTTTTGAGACTCCACTGATGGCATATGTGAAGTAAATCATAAAATGTATGGAGAGTTTGCAAACTGCTTCTCTGGCCATCAGTGGCTATGGTTAGCGACTGTCTCAGTTGCTACAATATGTTCCCTATTGATGTTTTGCTACATGCATGAAATATTTGTACAAAGAAGATCTCTTGACTGGTGTGAAGCATGTTTGTAAATATTTGAATGTTGTTGATAAATTATGTTATAGAGTTTATCAACTGTTTTATGTAGGTGTTTGCTAAATGAGCAGATAAGACAGTGTATTAGTGAGACCTACCTACATTATATGCTATTTTCTTGTTAAGGGTTAAGTAAAGTATTCTTATGATATTTTTCAAGTATGTAACACATAAGGATTACAATTATCAATATTATCACACATGCATAGTATAATTTTTAAAATAATAGAAGAGTTACAATTTTTAGGGCTCCATAATACTTGAGGAACCCTTATACTTTCGCTCTGTCCATCTGTCTGTCAAAAACTGTTTAGGAAAATTAATTTTAACTGAATCTGACAGTAACTTTGAAGTAATTTGAAAACGCGTTTATAGTTACAGAACCCTCCTTAGACATATTCTGACATGCTCTTGGTTAGGTTATTTATTATTTCTAATATCTTATGATATCCGGAAGATAAGGGCCGATTCACACCGAAATAGCAGCAGAGTGGCCAGCATCATAACTGTCTAACCAATGAAGATAATATTTAAAATAATATGACACTTATGCTGGTGGCCATTCCGTTGCCATTTCGATGTGAATCGGCCCTTAGAAACATTTAATTAGCATATTATATTATTCGATTTTTACTCTCAAGTTATCTGAATATTTAAATCAATACATTCTGGTTTAATGTTGATTCCTAATTTTAAATTCATGATTTTAAAAAATAACTTAAAACCGGTTGCATTGCTCACATAACTGTTTTAATTTTGATAATTGGAACATACCAGACGAGAGACAGCGAAATGTGTGTCTGTGGTCTAAATCTTCTCATAAGTAAAAAAAATATTGTTGGTTGATTTAAGTTAAAGGTAGTCAAATATAATAAAGAGCTAAAAGATAGTATAGTTCGGTTCAAATGAGAATAGGATCGAGTCGGCGCCATATTGTTTCGAATTTAGACTGTTACGATAGTTAAATTTATGTTTAGATAATTGATTACTATTTAATATTTTTATTTAAATTCGATGCAAGACTATTCATATTTATATGCACATTAGTTTTTCTGAAAATTACACTTTTCAAGTGATATTTGACAGATAAAGGTCATTGACGTTCCTATTCTCATTTGAAACGCGTTATATGCCCTATAATGCACTATTTATACTTAGCTGATTCTATGTAGTATAAAATGATCATAACAATTTGATGTCATCAAACATAAATCTAGTATTTTAAGTCAGTCTAAAAACGCTTAGTTTCACATTAGTGTATATGTGGGTGAGTCTGATAGGTTAAATTACGTGATTACTGGGTTAAGGTGATGAGGACAGTTGAACAAATTAGCAATTATCTGCTTGCTAAAAATAACTGATACAATCATTGATTTAAAAAAAACCCTACAATTTTAAAATGTTATACATTTTAAAATTGTAGGGTTTTCGACAACCTCCGTGGCTCAGTGGTGAGCGCAGTGGCGCTTTAGCCGGAGGTCGCGGGTTCGAATCCCGCCAGGGAACAAAAAAGTTTTCTGTGTTCCTGGGTCATGGATCATGGATGTGTATTAAATATGTGTATAATATAATAAAAATCTTAAATATAAGTAAAGTATAAAAAGTATTAAATATATTTCCGTTGTCTGGTACCTGTAACACAAGTTCTTCGGATACTTACCACGGGGCCAGACTGACGTGGTGTGAAGCGTCCATAGATATTATATTATATATTATATTATTTTATCATTACTTCCTTTTTAAGGCCTTGTTTTACAATCTACCTATATTTGAATGTTTTGTCTCTGTTGCTCGATACAAAGTAAGCAGCGATAACACTTCCGAACAAGCTATCCGACGTTTATTAGAATATTGTGAAATCCTTAAGGGTCCCACGGACGGTCGACAGACATCCCATACAAACGTAGTTTCGTTTTAATTTTAAAACGGTACAACCAAACTTCATCAAACTTTGTACACATAATTTAAGGCATACTATCTAGTCTTATAATTAGGTTTGGTTAGAAAATGTTAACCAAGAACGAAATAAGAGCGAATTTAATTTTTGCCTCCAGAAATTAAATTCGCTCTTATTTCGTTCTTGGTTAGTATTTTCTAACCAAACCTAATTATAAGACTAGATATGATGCATTGAATTATGTGTACAAAGTTTGGTGAAGTTTGGTTGTACCGTTTTAAAATGAAAACGAAACTACGTTTGTATGGGAGCTCGACCATCCGTGGGACCCTTAATCCTTACTAAAACTTATTATAAACGCGAAAGTTTGTATGTATTGCTGTTTGATACTCTTTGACGCAAAAACTACTGAACGGATTTCGATTACAATCGGTATGGTAGTAGTTTAGACTTTAGATTAACAAATATGCTACTTTTTATCGTAGCAAAATGTACGGTTCCCTAGTGATCTCTTTTTGTGTGTACGAAGTCGCGGATAATATGTTTCATCATCACGTCCGCACTGTTGGAACTTGGGTCTCTCCTTCTCAGTATGAGAATTATAGAGCCGTTCCAAGCTTGCCCACTGCGACTTATCTTGTTTTATTACACGAAATTAAATATTATTTTTATTTTATTATATTTTGAAGAACGAACAGTGAATCAAATAACGTTCTCATACCTAATAAAACTATAAAGTTTCAAGTATGGGGTAAGATTATCATGCATTACGTTATGCTATAACCTCAGACCGAATCAAAGTATAGACGTAGCCGTCGTAAACAATCGGGACGAAATAAGTGAGGCAAAGTCTCGGCTTTGTGTGCGTAACTCGGTGTAAGATATCGTAGATTTGCGCATGTGTGCTAGAGAAAAATGTTGCAAGCATTGCGCTGCGACTCCCAAGTGCGAGCGACATACTTTGGTAAAAGTTATATTAAGTTATATTATTTAACTGTGGGAGAGCCACGCTTCGACATGAATGGGCCGGCTCGACCGGGTAAATACCACGACCTCACAGAAAACCGGCGGAAAACAACGCTTGCGTTAAAATTTCCTAAAACACACTTAATTGTAAAGTCTCCGAAAAATCACAACTTCCCTTACTTTTGGGTAAAAGATAATGTTCTTAACTTGCAACACTGACACAATGGCGTCTAGAATTCGTGTTCCGAGAAATTATGACAAACATTTTACGATTTTGTTTAAATTACACACCAAATCGGATACTTACTTGTGAAAAGTAATCCTAGATGACTTTTTATGAAAACATGAATTGTTTTTGCAGCATTTTATGACGCAGGACGGCATAATATCGCAAGTATTATTTCACTAAAACTACGTCTCGCGCTCTCGGTCACTCGCGGCCAGGGGTGGTCGACTTTGTATGAATGACCTTGGACCAAAAAGGGAGCAGTTCGGTGCGACAAGAATGATTATATTTCAATATATCGCTCTCTGTCTTACATGGTTAATATTACATAAAAGTTACTTAAAAACCACAACAGATGGCGCACAACAGACACTATGCCGCTTCTAGATCGCGCTATCGAAAACACTAGACGTATGTATTTAAGGGCTCACGAACATTTTGTGACGTATAGTTATGATTTGTGCGTGGAGGTGGTCGCTCGGTTTTGTTGGAATGCAAAATTTAGCTCTAAAGAGAAATTTAACGTTTACTTAAACTTTAATTACGTATCTTCAAATTCCCGCCAGATTCATATAATCAAATATTTAGTCCTCCTTTGTTGGAAGGCGGTTAAAAGTTTGAGGGGGCAGCTCACTAGAGGCGCTATTTGGTCCCAATTTTTTTGTATGAAGTCGACCTTCTTCTCCGCGAGTAATAGTGTTCTGTGCTCGCGGCAGACTAACGCACGGCCGTCTTCATATCGCCAAATCGTCTTCATATTACGTACCTCACCTTTTGAGCGCAACGTTATGTCTATACTTTTATTCGGTCTGAGGCTTAGATCTTATACTACGGGATACGCCTTACATGAGCTTTCCCCTCTGCCGAGGTATAAGATTTTTGAATCTAATGCGTTCATAAAAACTATTTGCGTAATCGATTTTAATCATTATGTGCATCGGTATAGCATCGAAAGGACGTCCGAAATGCTCCGCTAAAAATGCCGATTTGTGCTCTTATGTCCTGTAAAAACAAGTCCAACACGTCGAATCTTAAAAAAGATGGAATAACCTTTCATTTATGAGTATTTTTTTATTTAATTATTGTATATTTCTATTTAAATGTAATTTCGTAAAAATCGACGATGTATCGAATAGCGGTGTACACGAGACAGATAATCGTAGAATATTCGATCGTACTCCCCACGAGACTATTGTTGTTAGATATAGAATTTTAGTCTTTATTTCCTATGCAATAGATTCGAATTTTACTATGGCACTTAATTCTCGAAACATGGCGGAACTTTTTTATTACTTTTTGAGTGACGTGACAATCACTAGAATAACGATGTCGATAACAATTAATTTTTTTCTTGGTAAACTAATTTTATATTTTGTGATGTAAAAATATTGGATTGCTTTTACACTTTATACGACAGATCAAGCAAGGAGTATAAAGTGTGCATGTATGTATGTGATGTTTATTATTTACCCTACCGCAACTTTGAAACTTGAAAGGCTGAACAGTTTATTTGGATGTTTGAAATATGGACTATGGGGTAGGTATCGTTATAAAATCAAGATGTTCCCAGCCAGAGGGACACAAGTTTTCCTTGTTTGAAGCGCAGTTCATTTTTAGGGTTCCGTAATACTTGAGGAACGCTTATAGTTTCGCTCTGTCCATCCGTCTGTCTGTCTGTCCGCGCTTCTACCGTTAGCCTAATTATGAATATAAATGGATGAAATTTGGTACAGTCATAGATCACAGATTAGTATTATGTAGCTAGATCATAGATTGTGTATAGATCTCGGATTTGGCATCATAAAATAATAATAATTTTAGTACCTGGGTGACTATTTATTGTAATATGGTGGGTGGTGTTTAGGTGATAATCTACATAAACTTAAAAAGTAAAATGTGAACTGATAATTATTATTATTTACAATCGATTTCTGTGTAGATTAGGTGTTTAATATCAAACATTAACTACATTTTTTTAAACTTGTCTAAAAACTATAAAAAAAAAAAAAATTATAATTATATACTTGAACATATAAAAAAAACAAAAGTAAGGCACCGAGCAGGTTTCGAACCCGTAACACTCGTTTCTTGCCATTCGCGTCTTAACCCGCTGGACCAAACGGACAGTGGCCGGCAGGACGAAATTAGCGACCATATTCTGCGTGGAAAGAAAAACGCATTAAAACACGAACACGCATTTTCCCAAACATAAGACTAATCTAGATCGATTGTTTACCCCCGAAAACCCCCATATACCAAATTTCAGCGAAATCGTTAAGAGCCGTTTCCAAGATCATGGTTATATACATATACATAAATATACAAGAATTGCTCGTTTAAACGTATAAGATATTCTAGGTGTGGGGATGAACTTTTTTTTATTTCTATCCCATCGTGTGGGGTATCGTTTAATAGGTATTTTAAAATAAAGGCAAGGTTTCATACATAACTTTTTTATAAAGTCAACCATTTTCGAGTAATCGGCCTCCAAAGTGATTTATAAGTTGGTCCCCCCTAGCATTTCTAAACTATAAGACTTAAAAACTTACAATTTTCTATGCTGATAGATTATGCTAATAACTCTCTAGGAAAAATATTTTGAACCAAATCAGACAGCAACTTTTGAAGTAATTTGACAAAATATTACTCGTTTATAGTTACGGAACCCTCCTTAGACGTGTCCTGATATATTCTTGATTAGGTTAGGTTATTTTTTCTTTGATGTTTGCAAAAAAGGAGAGTTGTATGTTTAGTGTTCATAATAATATCTACGTATGTGAGTATTAGCGTATGTATGTGCGTATATGCAGTCTATAGTATACGTAGAAGCTATGGCGGTTTTAAAAAGCTTCACATAGATAAGTCGTAAATACAGCCTATAGGTACGCGTTAAGTTTGCAGTGAGTCATCAGTGCAAATGTCTAGAAAGCAATGACGCTTAGCTCGTGTTCACTTTTGACAATAAAGGTAAGCCAGTTTAACATTTGTAATTTGTACTGACGACTCATTGCAAACTTAACGTGAATAGACTGTATTTACTACTTATGTATGTGAAGTTTTCTATTGCTGCCATAACTTTTACGTGTAATATAATATAATATGTATATCGGAATTATTCGGAATGGTTTTATTTCAACAAAATACATTATTTTCAAATAACGAAGATGTGACCAATACAAATTCATATCGACAATATATCGATATAATTTGTATTGGTAACATCACTTAACATGTCAGTGTATTAGTGCGTACGCTACACTGTTATATTAGCGCGAGTCTTATTTGTGTGAAATAAATAAGCTAGTGTTGCAGTTTTATAAATGTGTGAGTTTGTAACGATTACAATATTTTTGTGAATGTGTGATTTTGTTTTCATTGTGGGAGTTACCCTCCCCGCACCAAAATTGGCAGAAAGTTTTGTTTGAAAATTTCCTCGCGTGCCTTATCTTGTAGTATATAATCTAAGGTCTGAGGCTATAACTGCCTACTGCAAACAAGTTCAGGCCAATAAAGATATTGTTGTGGTAATAAAATGTGTGGTTGCGATAGGTGGATAATTTTTAGGGGAATTCCCGTCCATAGACAAACACAAACGTCACAATACTCATACGTCACACCTATCGATTGATGCGCGTAATTTTTTCTGTCATCGAACTTTAAATAGCCTGGGGGCGTATTACAAGCTCTTAATTCCAGCCAGTTTACGCCATAAAACAAACTGGCTTGCATTTTCGTATTATGACCACCTATTGCCAGCCAGTCAGCGGTCACGTGACACTTGACTTGCTTCTGCATTGAAACTTGAATGGTATTTTCGTATTACGACAATTTAACTGACATTAGCTGGCTTGTCTTTACGTCAAACAAAGCCGTTCAGTTTACGCCACAAAATATTAACTTATACTGACTGGTTTATTTTGTAGTGTTCTCTTTTAAAATTATTTTGGGTATTTTAGTAACGTAAAATATCGCTAAAATAATTGCGAGTATTTGTTTATGTTTAAGATATAGGTTTTATTCATATGTTCATAGAAAATAATCATGTGTGACGCTGACGAGCACAGCTGACGAGTTACAAATATGTATTTGAATTTCTAGAAATAATGCCCCACACGAGAAGAACCAACATCACCAAGCAATTCACCATCCTAATAATATTATAAATGTGAAAGTTTGTGAGGATGGATGTATGGATGGATGGATGTTTGTAACTCTTTCACGCAAAAACTACTGAACGGATTTTGATGAAATTTTGTATGGTAATAGTTTAGGCTCTGGATTAAAATATAGGCAGTAGCCTATAAAAATATTTAAAAAGTATTTTATCCCGAAAAAAATACAGTGTTCCTGAGGGATACTATATAATACCTATAATATACTATATACATATACTCTATTTATAGTTAAAAATACATTACTTTTAAAATACCGTTCCAAATAATGTCCCATATCACATTAAATACATCATCTAAATATCGTATTATTTTAATAATTAATATAATAATAATTCCGGCAGTACAAGTTTTCTGTTATTTAATAACCCTGTGCCTACTAAGAGCATGCCATAAAAAAACAAACTGTCAAATTTGAGTTGAATTTGACGTTTCCGTACGTCATTTTCACGCTCGTATACCAGCCAGCGAGAACCAAACTAGAATGAATCCAGTCAGAGTGAAATGTCGTTGTAATACGAAAAAAGAACCAGGCACTTTAGGGCCGTATATTGAATTGCCTGGAAACTGCCAGGTTTTTTAAAAGATCGTAATACGGCCCCTGCTCGTACAATGAATCTGATTTTGATGGTGATGTAGGTATTTTCAACATTATTGTATTAACGCAGAGTTCTACTTTCAATGCTCAGAATTTTCTACGACCTTCCGGAATTTTCTACGTAGCATATATATTAATATATTTTTATATAGTCCCAGTCTTAGATGTCACTTATTGTGCGCGTGCAATAAAGAAATGCAATGGCCAAATATTTTCGCTAAACTCTTTGCGTCACAGATCACAGTTATTTTCAGAGCATAAGTAATAATTTTGTGTATTCTTTATTACCTACTTAGGGTTACTTATAAGCAGATTTTGCGGATTTTCATATGTGGGTTGATGGGGGGGTCAGATATGGGGTGGTTATCGTGGGTGACCACTGTGAAGAAAATAGCTAAATACTTATAGTAAGATTTTTTTATTATTATAAAATACAAATCTGGTAACAAAAATGCTTACATACTAAAACATAAGTATTACAAAGTCTTCTAAAGATAAATTGTTATTTGTGGTGGTCCTCAAAACAAGATTTGCCCTCTCGATAGCATAAGGGAACTTTGGAGGTTGGTTGATGAACCTTAGTTTGGTTGGTTGATAGACCAGTAACACAGTAATCTCTGTAACTTGGGCTCTTTTTTATTCCCATGACTACATTGAGACTAGGGAATGTTATTATTCGACAAATTTTACTATTCGAATAATTCGAATAATGGCTAAACACTATTCGAATAAATTCGAATAATACGAATATTGGTAATAAACTTTAAATACAAGTAATATAATGCGTTTATATATACCTGCATATTTAATAATATTAAAATGTGAAGTGTTTCACAATTTACCGAAAAAAAAAATCAACGTCTTTTTAATAAAAAAAATCTTCTTTTAAGTTTCAAACTTAAAATACTACCTAAATTGCAATAACTTTTTAAAACACCTGAACGGCTTAGTTCTGGAGCAAACCTTGGATTTGGTTGCCAACTAAGAGGTTTCTCCCAAAAATTAAGGAAAAGATCCTCTAGGGGAGAGAATTTTTGGGGTTTGTTTTAGAGGTTCGTATTTTCTGGTTTTTATTTGAGTTAAGCTATTGATCGATTCAACATAGAGAATCGATTTAAAAAGTCAGAACCTACAGTCTGACTCTATAAATAAAGTTTTTGGTAGTATAATTTAATGTATAAAGCACACTAATATTACAGAACATATTTTTTATTATTTATATATCAGTTTGTTTAAGATTAGAGAGAAATATATTTGCAGAGTTGGAACACTGCACAGAAATCGGAATGCACTGTAAATAGTGCTCTGTTCTAATATAATGGAGCTGAAAACTCTAAACACACGAGTATCGTGGTATCATATTGGTCTGATCCAGACCTAATCGGTACATTATATTATAAATACGGTGTATATAAATCGTAATAAGAATAAGTAAATAAGATAAACCGTCAAAATAAAAAGCACTCAAAAAAGGTTTTAATGTTATGTTATCATAACAAAAAACTTCATAGTTGGTAAAAAGTGGGTGGAAATTCTTTAAAACAAAAATAACCTATTTCCATTTTCAAGTTAACCATGTTTTTGGGTCCCTTTATGTTTTTTATTGAACGATGAGTCTTATTTAAAAAAGAAAGTTAGACAACAGTATATTTAAAAATTGTATCATAGCCTGATTTTTCTGAAACTAGGCATCAGTGCAGAAGTAGGCATCAGGCGTTGTACTGCAAGAACGGAGTATGTCATGTTACGAACCGTTCAGAAGATGAAGCGACGGTACAAAGAGACTGAAAACATTTGACAAGGCCGTGCAAGACTTTAATGGCAGACTATGATGACACATGTATGGAAAGCCACCCCGGCTTTCCATACATGTGAACTGTGAAGTGTATGTTAAATTTTATGTCTTTTAAAATAAAGGCAAAGTTTTATACATGACTTCTACAAAGTCAACCATTTCCAAGTAATCGTCCTTCAAATTAGTTTCACCCCCTTCTGTCATTTCTGAACTACGAGGATTAGTAACTTACAATTTTCCATGCTGGTAGATCATTGTAAATTCTCTTTAGGAAAGTTATTTTGAACGAAATCGAACAGATTACCGGCGGAACAGAGACCGGCGCTGAGTATGCCTTAGGTGTGCCAGCACATGCCGAGCTCGAGCCAATTTGCGGCTGCTGTTTAGACTTAAGTTTTAATTCTAAATTTATTTTGTAATAATCACGTAATTATGTAGCTGCAAATAAACGTTTTATTATATTATTATTATTATTATTATTAGATTAAGAAACTAAAAATCGTATTACGCTTTATAGTAACAGAACCCTCCTTAGATACCGTCCTAACACGCTCTTGGTTAGGTTATTTTGACAAGCGTGTGAACATGGATTTCTTTCGCTGAGGCCTGTAGGAAGTATTCACTTTAAATATTTTTTTATTTAAAAACAGTTTTGTATTCTTTCACAAACAGTGTAGTAAAATCAGTTTTAGGATATTATTGACGACAATATTAATAAATAATAAAAATAATGTATTAAATAACGAAACTTTCCGGTTTATATTATACAAGTTTATTACTATTATTAACATATTTTTGAAAAATAAATAAAATATTTTTATTATTCGTTTTATTCGAAATATTCGAATATTGAACCCAGTCATATTCGAATAATAAAATCGTCGAATATTCGAATAATAAAATCGTCGAATATTCGAATATTCGAATAATATTCCCTAATTGAGACCAAAAAATACTTATATTTCTTCTTCTGGGACAGGTTTATAAGATCCTTCCCCCTTTTTGTTGAACATATAAGTTAGTCTGAAATGTGATAAGTTCTTTTGGCCAGAATAACTGAATAAATGCTAAGTGGAGATAGTTCTCTGTTAGCAGCCAGAGATGACAAGTCAGTAGGTATATCGCGTGTGATGTTTGGAGGGGTCATAATCGTCAGGAGGCAAAATTTAGTACGATTTTTTCCATTTTGGAACCTGTATATCAACCCGCGCAGTAGATGGTCCTGGTTGTGGAGCTGGTGCTGATGATGAAGGCAACGGCCGAGAAGAAGGTAATCTGGCTAGAGGTGTGTCATCTTCTGATTCAAATTCAGAGTTTGGTAGATTAGTTCCTTCGAAGTCTTCACCAGGAAAATTTCTCCAGTCATGGTGCTTGGACCTTTGACGATGAGCTCATCTTCACCATCATGTCAGAGTCATCATCAGTAGGTATATTGACATATTCCAATAAAGCATTCTCTATATCCCGGGTTGATAAACCTGTTCTTTCCATTAGCTACAAAAAAAAACAATATAAAAAAAAACGTGTGCGTGTGGTTTGAGGGACCTACCTGAATATCCCCAAAATAAGTATAGCAAGTTTTAGTAGAAGTCTAAAAAAAATTGTAGAACAAATCTGGGAATTTGTAAAAAGATAGTTTAAAAGATATAGCCCTCAGAGTGTGGTCCCTCAGTTCACACACCGCTATTTTCCAGATCTCGAAAAGTATGTGGAAAATTATGGTTTTTTCACTACAGAATTTTAGTAGAACTTTTGTAAAAGTTTTTACAAATTTATTTAGATACATAGCATTAGAAATAAAAAAGCTACAACCACCGAAGTGTGGTCCCTCAGTTCACACAAAAATGACATACTCATTTCGCGATATATTACTGACTTTTTTTAATTATTTTTCAACGTAGAGTTTTAGTAGAAAATTTGTAGAATTTGTAGACAAAATTTCAGCAAAATCTATCGGCGCATTCGGAAGATATATACCATTATGTTGGGTCCCTCAGTTCACACACTTGTGTATAAGAAAAACTCAAATAACTAATAAACGAGAAAACTAACAGAAAGTCTACTATACTTAAATTTTAGTAGAAGTTTTTTTCTCTTGGATTAGCACATAAAATATTTAATTTCTTGCTTCCTAGCTGAGATAATGTTAATTTTTTGATTGTATGAAAATGCAGAGTAGGTTACCACACAAGAGGCAAAATGAGGACAAGTCCTAATATTATTGTGTATGTTATACCTTATTAAATTTACGTTTTGCTCGCGGTTTCGCACCTTTTCACTATTTTAGGGGTTCATAGTACTACAAACAACCCATATACTTACCAGTTATTAACTATGTACCTATTTGTGGTTTTGCTCTGCCCGCCCTTTTCTCTGTCCGTTCTTTCTAACTCCTTATATAATATAATTACATATGTATTATATGAATAAAAAACTGGCCAAGTGCGAGTCAGGCTCGCGCACAAACGGTTCCGTACAAAACGGCAAAAAAAATCACGTTTGTTGTATCGGAGCCCTCGTCCTCGTCTCGTCGTCGTCTCGCCCCCAGCACCAAAGATTATACATACTCAATGTAATATTATGACTGCACCTAATATTTTTGTTAAATTAGCTTTTGCTCGCGACTTCGCCCGCGTGGAATAGTGTTCTTAGAGAAAAAACTACTTCGACGAATAACTCTCTAAGTCTCTACTTACAGCAATATACTTCTGATACAATACTGAAAATGTTTTTAGGTTTACCCAATGCAAGTGGTTAAAAATTGGACCCTTTCGAGTTTCGCCTCGACACGATATGAGCGACCGCTTGATATATATATACATAATATTATATTTGTCGCGCTTGAATATACATTCGTTGCGTCATGCTTTCGTTGTTGGACATCTACGAAGTGGTAAAAAATACTAAGACCACTCGTGAACTGTATTTTAAAAGTGGAATGCTATCGTGTGTTGGTGTACCTACAAAAATATGCACACAAAAAAGCACACACACTTAAGAATAACATTATGTACACCGTACATCCCACAAATTAACTTTTTTCTTTTCATAAAAGCTTGACATTAATTTGAAGACCTAAGATTTCTATATTTTTTTTTTATAGAAAATAGGTAGGTATAATAAAAATATGAAATTTCATCAATGAGGGTTCCGTACCCAAAGGGACCCAAAATATTATTAAGACTTTGCTCTGTCTGTCCGTCCGTCTGTCTATCACCAGGCTGTATCTCAGGAACCGCGATAGCTAGACAATTGAAATTTTCACAAATTATGTATTTCTGTTGCCGCTATAACAACAAATACTAAAAACAAAATAAAATAAATATTTAACGAGGGCTCCGATACAACAAACGTGATATTTTTGCCGTTTTATACGGAACCGTTTGTGCGCGAGCCTGACTTGCACTTGGCCAGTTTTGTATTCATATAATACATATGTAATTATATTATATAAGGAGTTAGAAAGAACGGACAGAGAAAAGGGCGGGCAGAGCAAAACCACAAATAGGTACATAGTTAATAACTGGTAAGTATATGGGTTGTTTGTAGTACTATGAACCCCTAAAATAGTGAAAAGGTGCGAAACCGCGAGCAAAACGTAAATTTAATAAGGTATAACATACACAATAATATTAGGACTTGTCCTCATTTTGCCTCTTGTGTGGTAACCTACTCTGCATTTTCATACAATCAAAAAATTAACATTATCTCAGCTAGGAAGCAAGAAATTAAATATTTTATGTGCTAATCCAAGAGAAAAAAACTTCTACTAAAATTTAAGTATACTGACTTTCTGTTAGTTTTCTCGTTTATTAGTTATTTGAGTTTTTCTTATACACAAGTGTGTGAACTGAGGGACCCAACATAATGGTATATATCTTCCGAATGCGCCGATAGATTTTGCTGAAATTTATTCTACAAATTCTACAAATTTTCTACTAAAACTCTACGTTGAAAAATAATTAAAAAAGTCAGTAATATATCGCGAAATGAGTATGTCATTTTTGTGTGAACTGAGGGACCACACTTCGGTGGTTGTAGCTTTTTTATTTCTAATGCTATGTATCTGATAAATTTGTAAAAACTTTTACAAAAGTTCTACTAAAATTCTGTAGTGAAAAAACCATAATTTTCCACATACTTTTCGAGATCTGGAAAATAGCGGTGTGTGAACTGAGGGACCACACTCTGAGGGCTATATCTTTTAAACTATCTTTTTACAAATTCCCAGATTTGTTCTACAATTTTTTTTAGACTTCTACTAAAACTTGCTATACTTATTTTGGGGATATTCAGGTAGGTCCCTCAAACCACACGCACACAAAAAAACTACTTGTTATAGAAAAATTATACCTTTACATCACGGTGGTAAGTGGTAACTGCTGCTAACCACTTTAAATAAGGTGTAATTTTCAAGTACCTCTTATGTTAATTTGTGATATTTATACTTATTATACATGATTCATCATATTTCAACAATTTGAGCATAAAAGTAATTCATAGTTGTAAATATTAACTTACCAATGAAATAAAACACTTGCAGAACTACGAATTCAAATTTCACCAGTTTTCGTTTGATAGTTTAGTTCTCCTACTGGCCGTCAGAGTATGACAATTAGCACTATTCAAATGTTACTATGTTAATGTCGTACATAGTTAAACAAACTGTAACCAATAGAAGTCGCTATATCATAAAACACTCGAATAAATAGGTGGTTAACTCTACTGACCACTATGACGAAAAGAGTATGTTTTTGTTCACATAGTTAATAGAATCAGGGGTTACTTTGCGGAAATCCATAACATAAATTTAATAAATATTGTTATTTTTAGCAATCTTCCGCCAAATGATTATTTGGCTGAAGATTGCTAAAAATAACAATATTTATTAAATTTATGTTTTTGTTCACGTTCAGATTAAACTTGACATGAACAGAGTATGAGTAGGTACATTAAGTAATTTAGTCACTAACTCACTATAGTTTCTATATACATAACAGGGGACATCCTCGCATACGAGTCATGTATTTACATTTGACGTGTGAATCGTCAATCGACGTATGACTAACTTTCTGTATCGATTTCTTATCTATGACGTTTATACCTAATATATTTCTAATTTTTTTTTTCTAGAAGGCTCTAGGTCCGCCATGTTTTTTTTTAACCGACTTCAAAAAAGGTGGTTTCTTAATTCGACCATATACCTATGTATTATATGCTTTTTTATATTAGGTATGTTTGTTCGCGGATAACTTCGTCGTTTAGGAACCGATTTTGATGATTCTTTTTTTGATGTAAAGACATTTGACGTGTGAATCGTCAATCGACGTATGACTAACTTTCTGTATCGATTTCTTATCTATGACTAGGGAATGTTATTATTCGACAAATTTTACTATTCGAATAATTCGAATAATGGCATAACACTATTCGAATAAATTCGAATAATTCGAATAATACGAATATTAGTAATAAACTTTAAATACAAGTAATATAATGCGTTTATTTATACCTGCATATTTAATAATATCAAAATGTGACGTGTTTCACAAATTACTCCAAAAAATTAACATCTTTTTGATAAAAAAATCTTCTTTTAAGTTTCAAACTTAAAATACTAAATCGCAATTACTTGTTTAAAACTATTAACACATGAACGGTTTAGGTCTGGAGCAGACCATGGATTTGGTTGTCAACTAAGCGGTTTCTTCCAAAAATAAAGGTTAAGATCCTCTAGGGGAGCGAATTTTTGGGGTTTGTTTTAGAGGTTCGTATTTTCTGGTTTTTAATTGAGTTAAGCTATTGATCGATTCAACATAGTCAATCCATTTAAAGAGTCAGACTTACAGTCTGACTTTTTAAATTAAGCTTTTGGTAGTATAATTTAATGTACCTTTAAAGAACAGGAATATAACAGAACATATTTATTTATTATTTATATATCAGTTTGTTTAAGATTGGAGAAAAATATATTTGCAGAGTTGGAACAGAGTTGGTATCTTTATGTTTTCAATTTTTCTTGAACGATGAGCCTTATTACAAAAATGAAGTAAGAAAACAGTAGATTTAAAAATTGAATCATAGCCTGAAAAATGTGTTGATGGTTTTTCTGAAAGTAGGAATCAGTGCAGAAGTAGACATCAGGCGTTGTACTGCAAGAACAGAGTGTGTTATGTTACGAACCGTTCAGAAGATGAAGCGACGGTACAAAGAGACTGAAAAATATTTGACAAAGCCGTGCAAGACTTTGGATTGAATGGCAGACTCAGCGCTCGGCAAGACCGTTCAATTGTTTCCACTTGTTGAAAATCAACACTTAAATGTGCCGTCAGTAACATAGACCCGAGGGAACTATGTTACTGACGGCACAGTGAAGAATATTTGCATAAATTAATCTGAATCCCTTAAGACCGAGGCGAAGGGCGAGTGGTCTCACTTCGAGACCAAACTCGAGAGCCCTAGTATCGAGCAACACTGTGATACGTCCTTGAACACATACAAAAGGATGAACGAGAATAGTCCAGAAATTTGGTCTCAGATGAGTGGATTTACTCACTAACTTCACAAGTTAAAGTGAACTTCTGAAGGGAGGCTAAGTAAACGTGACCTGGTATATCAGATAGAGTCCAGTATGCTCAGGTAGAGTACATATACAATGGGCCGGCATACTTTTAGGAATCCGCGCTGAGTATGTGGCCACATAATGACAATTGGACCTCTAACAGGAGAAAGATATGGCCAAGAGATTCTTAAATATTCTCTTTAATGTCCTTACCTCAACCCGATTAAGTATACCCTGAGAAGAGCTTAGAAGGCTAGTCAGAAGCCGCAAATTATCACATACAGTTAGTACCCTCACAGCACTAAAACATGCCCTGATATAAGAATGGGAGAGAATATTGCATAATTCAGCTCTAAAACCTCGTTTTCAGTATGACAAACCTCCTCCATGCTGTTGTCAGGCCTCGAGGAGTTATTCAAAACTGCAATTTTATATAACATGTAAATGTAGTCTTTAAAGACTAAGAATAAAATGGTTAATTTTTGTTTAAAGATAAAAATAATATACTGATATATATAATTTATTACTTTTAAAGAAAGCTGATAAATTTTGTTATAATATTTTGAAATTTGAAACGATTTGTACTTAATTTTGCAGGCCAGTGTAATACTGCAATAATCAACTTAACTAGGTATCCTTTATCGTTTCATCCACCTGTCTCTCTTTCTATCTGCTCTTCTAGCTATATTGCGTCTAGATATCGGTTTTGGTTTGATAAAAAAATATAATTTTATTATATAGTTATAAACGCTTCACATGTATGGAAAGCCATCCCGGCTTTTACAAAGTCAACCATTTCCAATTACCAAGTAATCGGCCTCCAACTAAAAAATAATAAGAAACTAAAAATCGTATTACGCTTTATAGTAACAGAACCCTCCTTAGACACGTACTTACACGCTCTTGGTCAGGTTATTTTGACAAGCGTGTGAGCATGGTTTTCTTTCGCTGAGGCCTGTAGGAAATATTCACCTTAAATATTATTTTATTTAAAAACAGTTTTGTATTCTTTCACAAACAGTGTAGTAAAATCTGTTTTAGGATATTAATGACGACAATATTAATAAATAATAAAAATAATGTATTAAATAACGAAACTTTTCCGGTTTATGTACAAGTTTATTACTATTATTAACATATTTTTGATAAATAAATAAAATATTTTTATTATTCGTTTTATTCGAAATATTCGAATATTGAACCCAGTCATATTCGAATAATAAAATCGTCGAATATTCGAATAAAACGAATATTCGAATAATATTCCCTATCTATGACGTTTATACCTAATATATTTCTAATTTTTTTTTTCTAGAAGGCTCTAGGTCCGCCATGTTTTTTTTTAACCGACTTCAAAAAAGGTGGTTTCTTAATTCGACCATATACCTATGTATTATATGCTTTTTTATATTAGGTATGTTTGTTCGCGGATAACTTCGTCGTTTAGGAACCGATTTTGATGATTCTTTTTTTGATGTAAAGGGTATAATCCCAAGTTGGTCCCGTTTTCAAACAAGTGGTGACCTGATCTTGGGATCCATGAGGAATCGAGGGGTACTAGAAATTTATAAGGACACATAATAATATTATGTGTCCTTATTATGGTGATTTCGACTTTTTCTGAACTTGTTGGACTATCCAAGCATAATGCTACCAAAAAGTAAGATGTTGCTCCAAGGTATACCCTGGATCCAAAAGTACAGTCTTCAAAATTAAGATGATTGAGTAGTGAAATAGTTACAATTTTAGCCAAATTTAAAAGGGGAATTATTAAGAAAATTATTTTTATATCATACTTTCTTGTGTATTTTTACTTTGGAATTCGGTTTAATTTTTTGTTTCAAAATAATGATTATGTAACATGTGGTCATATAACATATTACATAATCACACAGGAAACGAAGATGGTAAGCGAATACCGCCGCTACATATTACAAACAGACACTTCAATTTTATTTATTTAGTAAATATTAGGTATATTTATATTCCCTTACATAATTTTCGGAATGGAAAAGAATAGTTCCTAAAATAGATTGATTTAATATCCTAATGCGTTATTACTTACATTCTAGAAGGTGTTGTCATGAGCTTCAAGTATCAACCATTCAACGCTGAAAATTAAAAAGCAATTCCATGCAGTGTCAAGAGAATCGATATTTACAAGGTTTTATTTACATATTGGCCCTGATAATATTGTCGCCTGTCGGTCACAGACAGTGGCGGATCTACTACTTCTTGGAACCAGGGCAAAAATATGATATCCCCCCCCCACGCACGCCTTCAAAAAGAAATTTACTTGATCTGGTATGTGTTCAAACTTCCAACAAAACTACCTGGGCGTATGGAAATAGAAAAGTTCGTTTTTAAAACATAATAATATGATTCGATTACATTTTGATAAAAACCTATAAGTTAAATAGGAAAAGAGGCTTAATATTTGATATTTGTTCGATATTTCGAATTCTTGTCTTTAAGGATTTGGCCGAATTGACGCCCCCATGAAACTGCATGCCGCCCGGGGCAAGTTGCCCCCCCATAGATCCGGGGCTGGTCACAGAAGTATTAGCTGGACTAGATACTAGATATGAGAGTGGATTTTTTTTATTCTTCTAATTAAATCACAAAAGAATAAGTCTAAAGTCTAAGAGCGAGTCGAAATTTCAAGTTAGATTCAATGTCATAAGAATGGGCTTGATGTGAGCATTCCAAAACATGCCTACGTATTTACTTTTTATGACGCATATATATTTTTTTATAAATACATATCATAAAATAAGAATTCAAGAAGGGAGCGTATTCCCTCCTAAAAGGTCGGCAACGCACTTGCAACTTCTCTGATATTGCGGGTGTCCATGGGCGACGGTAATCGCTTTCCATCAGGTGATCCGTTTGCTCGTTTGCCCCCTAGTTTCATAAAAAAAAATGTCATAAATACGTTTCTCCATTCAAACTGCGAGACTTGCTTCTTGTTTTTACTTTGCACGGAACCCTCGGTGGGCGACTCGCTCTTGTCCGGTTTTCAATATAATTTTTATTTAAAATCATTCCACGCTGCATTCCTATGACACGTCTTGGGCAACAAATTAACAATGTTTTGTCATAATATTATTGTAAAGTCCCACAACTTCAGGCATAAGCATCCAAACTTAACGTAGCTTAGGCTACATTTGCAAATCCAATGAGGAAGATGTAAATCAAAATTTATTCCCCTTTTTCAGCCCTAACAAAAAATTTAAGCAATAATAAGACTAACTGTGAAAAAATTGTGTTGATATCACGAAAATTGAGTTTTTTATAAGCAAATCAATATGGGAACGCGCGAAAACTGATTGCGCCCGTCGAGTAATGGCTGTGACGTCACATCGCCGTGCGTAGCTAGCTGACTATGCAATGTGCATACAGTATGTTTTTGACACGCGTTCTGTAAACTTACCTTCGTTCATTTCGATTCATTTTTATATATTATTATAATAAATATGACTTAATAGGGAAAATTGTTAAATTTAAACAAAAAATTAATACCAACTTTCAAAGTAAAAACGCACAAAAGAGTATGAAATAAATTTTATTTTCTAAAAATAATTCTCCTTTTAAATTCGGCTAAAATTTTAACTATTTCCCTACTCAATCTTCTTAATTTTGAAGTCTGTGCCAGCCCAAACAATATCCTGATAAAACAATATTTTATAGAACTCACATTTAAGTTGGCAACCAACTTCAAAATTATGAAAATCGAGTAGAGAAATCAAAAATTTCAAACTCAAAATGGGCTATGAAGTACATTATTTTGATAGAACAAATCTTTATCAAGTAAAAGTTACGCCATCTTGGTTTTCACAATACTTCAAATGTTAGCCATCTTGTTTTCACCATAATTCAAATGTCAAAATGGCCCCAAAAATCTCAAAAATGGGACCATTTAACTGGAGATAGTATACGTCTATGAGAGAAATAATTAAAATTTTTGCCGAATTTAAAAAGGGAATTATTTAGAAAATAAGATTTTTTTCATACTTTTTTGTGCGTTTTTACTTTGGAAGTCTGTTTTCATTTTTTGTTTCAAAATTATAATGTTTTCCATTTTTAGGGCTCCACTTAGGGCACACAAGGAACGCTTATAGTTTCGCTCGCTCCGTCCGTCCGTCTGTTATACTTCCGTAATTATGAATATTGATGGATGAAATTTAGTACAGTTATAGATTGTGTGTAGATCTTAGGTTTGGCATAATAAAATAATAATAATTTTATATTTTAGGGGTAGCTCTGAAGGGGGGATGAAATATTTTTTCATTCTACCCCATTTGTGGGGTATCGTTGAATAGGTCTTTTAGAATTTAGGTAAGGTTTCTTTTAACATTACTTTTTTACAAAGTCGACTATTTTCGAGTAATCAGCCTCCAGTGGTTTGTAAGTTGGTCCCCTCTCCCTTAGAATTTCTAAATTATAAGAGATAGAAACTTGTAAGCTTCTATGCTAATAGATCATGCTAAAAACTCTTTAGGAAAATTATTTTAAGCGAAATCGGATAGTAACTTTTGAAGTAACTTGAAAAACCTATTACGCGATTTCCAAACGTGTGTCTTTAAAGACTGAGTTCTGTTCAATGCTTTTGGATCTAGGGTATACCCTTGGCACAAAATTTTACTTTTTGGTATGATATGCTTAATTTACTTCACATTGGCCATACATTTTGAGGAGTTCCCTCGATTCCTCATGGATTCCATCATCAGGTTTCCACTTTAGTGACTAAAGTCTAAAAGGACCAATTTCAAATTAGGGGCCATCCATAAATAACGTCACACGTTAGAGGGGAGGGAGGGGGTCGACGAAGTGTGACATTGTGTGACAAGGGGGTAGGAGGGGTCCTAATTTTCGTGACGTCACATTTCAAAATCTATTTTAATCTAAGTGTTAATATAGTAATCATAAGTAATAGCTATATGATATTATGATAGCTATTGCCCCAGTGTCGAGACCCCCTAGCCCCAGTGATGTTTAAGAGATCATAATGTTGTTTTTTTATTACATAAGTTATTTTTTTTTCGCCGAGAAAATGCGTTTCAGCATCCTACTAGGGGATAGCGGTCCTACCCGTGAGTATGTGAGACTCTGCTGCACTCGAAAAGATGGTGAATGGGCGCAGCCCCTACTCAATAAAAACTCGGCGGTACTCCACTCCATACCACCCTTGGCGGGCCACGGGATCGAGCGAAAGACGATCCATGCGTCAGATGGGCATATAAAAGTTGGACCTGTGCCTAATCTCTCGACAGTCGTGTCGGTCATCCGTCTCACCAATTCAAATTAAACAAATTTCGGAACTGCTGTTTTAATTGAATAATTATTTCTAGATGTAAAATTGTAAAATGTGACGTGACGCTAGGGAGGGAGGGGGTCAAAAATCATGAAATTCGTCTGACGTAATTTATGGATGGCCCCTAAAACTCGAGAACGGCTAGACCGATTTGGCTGATTTTGATCTTAAAATAATTGTATCAGTTCAGGGAAAGTTCAAAAGGTGAGAAATAATATATATATATATATATATATATATATATATATATATACATATATAGCCCTAACGTATATCCGCCTCCTTTTTTTGGATGTCGGTTAAAAAATACTAAAATATAATAGTCAATCTATGACATTTTGTTCATAAAGTTTTTTGTCGAGATCTCAAACAAGTGACTACACCATAAACATAGTTATAAGCGAGGGGAAAAAGTAGGTAGGGAGTTTTTTGTATTGTCTTATTTCATCTTTTAAGTTTCATTCAATAGATTAAATATTTTTTTTAAGTAGGTACCTAACATATCTGCGTGACTCGTGTTTTATTTCTCTATGTAAAACCCATTGTTTAAAATACATTGTCACTAAAATACTGAATTCATTCTGAGCATATTCTATAAACTAAACATTTAGTAATGCAAAAAAAAATGTAGGCAGATGTTTCGTATTTATTTAGGTACCTACTCAGTACTCACATTAAAATATTCTTCGCAATAAATGTCTACTGATTTTTGTAGCTATAACACTTTTTTCAACACTTTACACAACTAATTTTCTCAGATTTTGTCGTTGGGCACATGAAAAAAGTATTTTTCTGGAGTGCTAACCGTTGTATTATACATAAAGGTGTTATACAATTATATCTATATGTTATTTTATCACCATAATTCCAAAAATTTCAATAAAACTTCAAAATTACTGCACGAGTTCCTTACCGCGGCGGTCAGAGCCGGCGAAATGACGTCACGCGTTGAGCGGTCAAGCTCGCGCTGATTTTAAAAACATCCAACTTTAAAAATTAATAAAAAATTCAGTTTTTGAAATATCGAAAAAATTCTTTCACTAATATTTTTTAGATTTTATTTTTGATTTTTATACATTATAAAATAATTACACTCATCTAGCTCATTACCACAATAGGTGAATAAAACAATGCCGTACAACATAAGTCGCATACAAACATAACTCAATGAATTTTAGTCCCTTTGCAATTGTATTACAACTCAAAATAACTATGAATACTATATTATCCTTGGCTTGTGTGAAATATTGCAAACATTGTATGCCGGGACGCGTAGCATAGCGTATGTCTGTGAATATTTGGACTACCTATATTATAGGCATTTATAGTACAATTTATTTCTGGATTGAAAGACTATAGTTGATTTTATTTCTGGATTAAAAATCATAGTGAATGTTTGGTAGATGTGATAGTGTATTATTTATAGTGATTTTGTGTTGGTGAAAAGTTAAAGTGCAAATATGAATAGTAAGTGACTTAAAAGTTAAAATTCGCGTGCTGAATTATTGATTTCAAAGGCCTTTTGCGTAAAAAAGAGCGTGCTGATATCCAATTTTTTTAACCCCCGACGCAAAAGAGGGGTGTTATAAGTTTTACGTGTCTGTCGGTCTGTCTGTCTGTCTGTCTGTCTGTCTGTGGCACCATAGCTCCCGAACCGATGAAGCGATTTCAATTTAGTTTTTTTGTATTAAAGGTGACTTACCTGCGAGTGTTCTTAGACATGTTTGATGAAAATCGGTTGAGCCGTTTAAAAGTTGTGGGGGGTGAAAGTGGGGAAGAATAACTGAATGTCTGCAAATATACTCGAGTGGGGTCTCAAATGAAAGCGCACTGTAAGAGAATATTGATGACTTAATCGAGAGTGTTCTTAGCTTCGTTCTGTTATATCCTTCCAATGTTCCCTATATTCCTTACCTAAGTCATATCCATATTCCTTCCACTGTAGTCATCAATCCTATTCCCTTTATATAAACATCCTCCACCGTCCCTCCTCAGTCTCTTTCCATTCCAAATCCATGACGGTCGTGTTCTAAATCCAAACCGTGTTTTAATTAGTAACTTCTATTTTCTAATTTGTAACTTCTATTTTCTAGTGTTTAAATAAAATCCTTTTTTAAAAAGGGGGCCAGAAAAGGCCTTATAATATTTATGGTGGCAGCTTAAAGGGGATAGTAAAAGCCCCAGGTACGTCTCACGAACTAAGTACATATTTCAAAATCCTTCCAAAAACCTGTGTCTTGTGCAAAATCTACCAAATCCGTGAACATCAGTGCATACCTGTGTTACATACAAAATCTGTGCAAAACCTACTAAATCCGTGAAAATCTGTACAAAATCTACTAAAATTCGTGAAAATCCGTACAAAATCTACTAAATCCGTGAACATCTGTGTAAAATCTGCTAAATCCCCGTGAAAGTCTGTGCAAATCTACTAAATCCGTGAAAATCTGTGAAAACCTGTATTATATACGAAAACTGTGCGTGACAAATCAAATCCTTAAACAACCCGCCTGTCCGCGAATAAACGCGACAATCAGTGGTTCCCGAAGTTTGGAGCAGTCAAAGATTGATATTAAATCAATCTCGCCGGGTCCAGCGCAGCGCTTCGGGTTCCGAGAACGTCCAGCCGCCGACGGGATGTTTATACGAGCCGTCCTTATCGCCGCATTCCTGTCCCAGTAAGTGACGTGACTCTAGTACATCGATGTAACATTGATATAAAATATCTAGATTAAGGCGCATTGATCGCATTGATATATTATTTCTAGATTAAGTTAAGTAGGTATATTAAATTTAAGATTACTTATATACTGTACTATACATAATGTCTGAGAGTCGAGCGCCGAGTCCAAAACCAGAAGTCGTGCTGGACGAAGACGAGTCCAATAAAGATTGTCTCTGTCCACCACCTCCTACTCCGTCTGGCCCTGTTACACGGTCAAAAAAGGTGGTAAGCAAAACTCCTTGCTGTTCAAATACACGCGCAGCTACCGAAGATAATAATGACGCAATTCCTACAGGTGTTCTATTTAAATTCATCAAACCCTTTGATGGGTCTCGCGATAAACTTCAGTCATTTATAACAAATTGCGACAACGCGATTAGTTTAGGCAATGAAAATCAAAAAAATATAATTTTCAAATTTATTCAATCACAACTAGAGGGAAAAGCAGAAACAGCAGTTTCCATAAAAGAATTTAGTAATTGGCCCCAATTGAGGGAATTTTTGCAAACACAATTTGGCGAAAAGAAACATTACACACATTTGCTAGCTGAATTACAAAATTGTAAGCAGTTACCTAATGAACCAATACATCAATACTCACTTAAGATTGAGACATCACTTTCCAAATTATTAACTGAAATTTCAATTGCAAGCAAATTCAAAAAGGAACTTCCGGGCAGAATAGCTTCTATGGAAGATCTAGCATTACATACATTTTTATTAGGACTTAAACCCAGCATATCCAACATGGTTAGGTGTAGGGATCCTCAAAACCTAAACGAAGCCATAAACCTGGCACTAAGCGAAGAAAAGATCCAAAATATGGTATTTCAAAAGAAAATTCCTACGCCGCCAGTCCAACAAAACAGTTTCCAACAATCTAGACAAACTCAACGTATCCGTCCTCCTATGCCTCAAACAAATGTTTGTAGATACTGTAAAAACCCTGGCCACACAATCGAAAACTGCCGCAAACGGGAGTTTAACAATAATAGGTTCAGAATAAATCAGGTTACTAACAACCCTAGAATCAGACCAATCCAATTTAACACCAACTATGTTGGCGAAAACTCACAAGACCCTTTCAGTGTCCAAATGCCTGAAGAAGAAGGCTACGACACAGTTGATACACAAAAAAACTGAACACTGTCTCGTTACGGTGTCGGACGGGACAATATGTGGTACCAGACACCAGACCATTTCAGCAAACTAACAAATTAGTCGCTGAATCTACAAAATCTACAAAATCTCCCAAGTCCACAATTACAATCGCTGAATCTACTAAATCCACTAAATCTCCCAAATCTACAATTACAGTCGCTGAATCAACTAAATATACTATATCTCCCAAATCTACAATTACAGTCGCTGAATCTACTAAATCCACTAAATCTCCCAAATCTACAATTACAGTCGCTGAATCTACTAAATCCACTAAATCTCCCAAATCTACAATTACAGTCGCTGAATCAACTAAATATACTATATCTCCCAAATCTACAATTACAGTCGCTGAATCTACTAAATCCACTAAATCTCCCAAATCTACAATGACAGTCGCTGAATCAACTAAATATACTACATCTCCCAAATCTACAATTACAGTCACTGAATCTACTAAATCTCCCAAATCTACAATTGCAGTCGCTGAATCTACTAAATCTACTAAATCTCCCAAACCTACAATTGCAGTCGCTGAATCTACTAAATCTATTCAATATCCCAAACCTACAATTGCAGTCGCTGAATCTACTAAATACATTCAATTTCCCAAGTCTACAATTGCAGTCGCTGAATCTACTAAATCTACCAAATCTCCCAAACCTACAATTGCAGTCATTGAATCTACTAAATCTACCAAATCTACAACTGCAGTCGCTGACTCTACTAAATCTACTAAATCTTCCAAATCCACAATTGCAGTCACTGAACCTACTAAATCTACCAACTCTCCTAAATCTACAACTGCAGTCGACGAATTTACTAAACCTGCTAAATCTACTAAATCTTCTGAATCCACAATTGCAGTCGCTGAATCCACTGAATCTCCTAAATCCAATATCCCAGTCACCGAATTTCCTAAATCTACAGACGAAACTACAAGTAATACAGAACTAAAAGTATTCGAAATAACAAATAATCCAACAAAAACTCTATTACCTCATGTGTTAGTCGAAACATCCATATCAAATATTCCATTAAGCTTGCTTGTCGACTCAGGGTCTTCCGTTAGTTTAATAAAACGTTCCTCTTTGTCTCAGAAACCTAAATTGGAAAAAGAATTTATCAATATAAAAGGTATTGATTCCTCAGTTGAATCAATCCAAACTGAAGGACACCTCAAAATTAAAATTAAATTACCGAAATCTAATATATCTCATAAATTTCATGTAATAAATGAAATAAACTTACCATACGATGGTATAATAGGATCAGACATGCTGAATGATAATAATTGCAGTATTAACTATAATAAAAATTTACTATATATCAAGGACACGTTCCTACAATTACATTTCTTTGAACCTGCTTATATTATACCTCCTAGAACCGAAATGGTCATTGAATGTTCAGTTAAGAATCCTCAATTAAAGGAAGGTCTTATCCTCGACCAACATCTGAGTGAAAATTTATATGTATCTAATTGTTTAACAAAAGTAAAAGAAAATAAAAGAATAAATTTAACTATACTCAATACTTCTGAGGAACCAGTTACCCTTAACTCTGATCTTCAACTTACCCTGTATCCCGTCGACTACGCAGCTCACCCCAATCAAATTAACTACTCTAATAAACCCTGTTTAGACAAAACCAATGAAGTTTTAGAATTACTCCGGGTCTCACATTTAAACTACGAAGAATGCAACGCCCTATATGAAACATGCTCCAGATACTCCGACGTTTTCCATTTACCTAGTGACATACTTACCTCAACCGATGCTATCCAACATGAAATCCGTACTTCTTCCGACCAACCTATAAATGTCAAATCTTACAGATTTCCCGAAGTACACAAACAGGAAGTAAATTCACAAATTAACAAAATGCTTGATCAGAAAATCATCCAACCGTCTCTATCTCCATGGTCTTCACCAATTTGGATAGTACCAAAGAAAACCGACGCTTCAGGTCAAAGAAAATGGAGAATAGTAATCGATTACCGTCGCCTCAACGACATTACTATTGGTGAAACTTACCCTATTCCTAATATAGTTGAAATTCTTGACCAACTAGGAAATTCAAAATACTTTTCTACCCTCGATCTAGCGTCTGGTTTTCACCAAATCAATATGTCGCCAGAAGATGCATGCAAAACCGCGTTTAGTGTCCCACAAGGTCACTTCGAATTTACTCGGATGCCATTCGGATTAAAGAATGCACCAGCAACTTTCCAACGCTTAATGAACAAAGTCCTCACTGGCCTTCAGGGAGAACGTTGTTTTGTTTATATTGACGACATCGTCATATATTCCCCTGATTGTGTGCGTGTGGTTTGAGGGACCTAGATGAATATCCCCAAAATAAGTATAGCAAGTTTTAGTAGAAGTCTAAAAAAAATTGTAGAACAAATCTGGGAATTTGTAAAAAGATAGTTTAAAAGATATAGCCCTTAGAGTGTGGTCCCTCAGTTCACACACCGCTATTTTCCAGATCTCGAAAAGTATGTGGAAAATTATGGTTTTTTCAGTACAGAATTTTAGTAGAACTTTTGTAAAAGTTTTTACAAATTTATCAAATACATAGCATTAGAAATAAAAAAGATACAACCACCGAAGTGTGGTCCCTCAGTTCACACAAAAATGACATACTCATTTCGCGATATATTACTGACTTTTTTAATTATTTTTCTACGTAGAGTTTTAGTAGAAAATTTGTAGAATTTGTAGACAAAATTTCAGCAAAATCTATCGGCGCATTTGGAAGATATATACCATTATGTTGGGTCCCTCAGTTCACACACTTGTGTTTAAGAAAAACTCAAATAACTAATAAACGAGAAAACTAACAGAAAGTCTACTATACTTAAATTTTAGTAGAAGTTTTTTCTCTTGGATTAGCACATAAAATATTTAATTTCTTGCTTCCTAGCTGAGATAATGTCAATTTTTTGATTGTATGAAAATGCAGAGTAGGTTACCACACAAGAGGCAAAATGAGGACAAGTCCTAATATTATTGTGTATGTTATACCTTATTAATTTTACGTTTTGCTCGCGGTTTCGCACCTTTTCACTATTTTAGGGGTTCATAGTACTACAAACAACCCATATACTTACCAATTATTAACTATGTACCTATTTGTGGTTTCGCTCTGCCCGCCCTTTTCTCTGTCCGTTCTTGCTAACTCCTTATATGTAATTACATATGTATTATATGAATAAAAAACTGGCCAAGTGCGAGTCAGGCTCGCGCACAAATGGTTCCGTACAAAACGGCAAAAAAAATCACGTTTGTTGTATCGGAGCCCTCGTCCTCGTCTCGTCGTCGTCTCGCCCCCAGCACCAAAGATTACTCAATGTAATATTATGACTGCACCTAATATTTTTGTTATATTAGCTTTTGCTCGCGGCTTCGCCCGCGTGGAATAGTGTTCTTGGAGAAAAAACTACTTCGGCGAATAACTCTCTAAGTCTCTACTTACAGCAATATACTTCTGATACAATACTGAAAATGTTTTTAGGTTTACCCAATGCAAATGGTTAAAAATTGGACCCTTCCGAGTTTCGCCTCGACACGATATGGGCGACCGCTTGATATATACATAATATTATATTTGTCGCGCTTGAATATACATTCGTTGCGTCATGCTTTCGTTGTTGGACATCTACGAAGTGGTAAAAAATACTAAGACCACTCGTGAACTGTATTTTAAAAGTGGAATGCTATCGTGTGTTGGCGTCCATAAAAAATGCACACAAAAAAAAGCACACACACTTAAGAATAATGTACACCGTACATCCCACAAATTAACTTTTTCCTTTTCATAAAAGCTTGACATTAATTTGAAGACCTAAGATTTCTATATTTTTTTATAGAAAATAGGTAGGTATAATAAAAATATGAAATTTCATCAGTGAGGGTTCCGTACCCAAAGGGATCCAAAATATTATTAAGACTTCGCTCTCTGTCCGTCCGTCTGTCTGTCAACAGGCTGTATCTCAGGAACCGCGATAGCTAGACAATTGAAATTTTTACAAATTATGTATTTCTGTTGCCGCTATAACAACAAATACTAAAAACAAAATAAAATAAATATTTAACGAGGGCTCCGATACAACAAACGTGATTTTTTTTGCCGTTTTGTACGGAACCGTTTGTGCGCGAGCATGACTCGCACTTGGCCAGTTTTTTATTCATATAATATATATTATGTAATTACATATAAGGAGTTAGCAAGAACGGATAGAGAAAAGGGCGGGCAGAGCGAAACCACAAATAGGTACATAGTTAATAATTGGTAAGTATATGGGTTGTTTGTAGTACTATGAACCCCTAAAATAGTGAAAAGGTGCGAAACCGCGAGCAAAACGTAAATTTAATAAGGTATAACATACACAATAATATTAGGACTTGTCCTCATTTTACCTCTTGTGTGGTAACCTACTCTGCATTTTCATACAATCAAAAAATTGACATTATCTCAGCTAGGAAGCAAGAAATTAAATCTTTTATGTGCTAATCCAAGAGAAAAAAACTTCTACTAAAATTTAAGTATAGTAGACTTTCTGTTAGTTTCCTCGTTTATTAGTTATTTGAGTTTTTCTTAAACACAAGTGTGTGAACTGAGGGACCCAACATAATGGTATATATCTTCCAAATGCGCCGATAGATTTTGCTGAAATTTTGTCTACGAATTCTACAAATTTTCTACTAAAACTCTACGTAGAAAAATAATTAAAATAGTCAGTAATATATCGCGAAATGAGTATGTCATTTTTGTGTGAACTGAGGGACCACACTTCGGTGGTTGTAGCTTTTTTATTTCTAATGCTATGTATTTGATAAATTTGTAAAAACTTTTACAAAAGTTCTACTAAAATTCTGTAGTGAAAAAACCATAATTTTCCACATACTTTTCGAGATCTGAAAAATAGCGGTGTGTGAACTGAGGGACCACACTCTGAGGGCTATATCTTTTAAACTATCTTTTTACAAATTCCCAGATTTGTTCTACAATTTTTTTTAGACTTCTACTAAAACTTGCTATACTTATTTTGGGGATATTCAGCTAGGTCCCTCAAACCACACGCACACCCCTGATTTGCCTACTCATATACAAAACCTAACTGCTGTTTTCGAAAGACTCCGCTCCTTTAATCTCAAGTTACAGCCAGACAAGTGTGAGTTTTTGAGAAAGGAAGTTGGCTATTTAGGGCACATTATCTCAGAAAATGGACTAAAACCTGATCCAAATAAAGTCAAGGCTGTACAAGAATTTCCAACTCCTAAATGTCCAAAGGACATCAAATCCTTTTTAGGGCTCATATCTTATTACAGACGATTCATTTCTGACTTTTCAAAAACCTCAAAGCCGCTTACATCACTTCTCAAAAAGGATATTCCTTTCAACTGGACCAATGAACATCAACTATCATTTGAAACTCTAAAAAATAAACTCCTAACTGCTCCTGTCCTCATATATCCAGATTTCACGAAACCCTTTAATCTCACCTGCGACGCCTCTAATCATGCAATATCCTCTATTCTATCCCAAGGCCCTGTTGGTAAGGATCACCCAATAGCCTATTCATCAAGAACTCTTAATAAGTGCGAAATCAACTATAGTACAACAGAAAAGGAACTGTTAGCCATAGTCTGGGGTTGCAAAACATTCAGACCATATCTATTTGGACGCAAATTTACCATTGTAACCGACCACCGTCCATTGAAGTGGTTGTTCAATCATACAGACCCAAGTAGCAAAATGCAACGATGGCGTCTCCAACTCTTAGAATACGAATATGATATCGTATATCAAAAAGGAAAATTGAATTCAGCAGCCGACGCACTTTCTCGCTATCCTGTTAATCCTATCTTACCTGAAAATGATTCCTCCTTAAATCCTGAAAATCGAGAAATTGATCCAAACACACTAGACCGAGATTTAATGGACTTGCTTATTTCCCCATCATCCTTTGATCCTGAAGAGCTTATAACACCCGCGGACCTCAACTTACAAGAAAATGAATTTCTAGAGTTAGGACCTAGTACAAGTCAGCAAATTCCAGAGCCTGATTTACACACTCCCCCTCCGCTGAATCTGAGTCCATCGCCTCTTCGTGAACCTGAAATAGTAGATAATCCAGACATACCGGAAATCTCAAGTCTTCCATCACCCTTATCTCCGCCTTCTTGCTCTTCTGATCCTATTTCGCCTTCGATTCTTCCGCAGCCAAGTCAACCTGAAAAAAATAAAAATGATGAGTCTTATTCTAAATTCCTACGATTAAGTAATAAGTCTAATGACACGCGTATAATACAGCACAACGAGGATCCTCTCAAAGGACCCCAAAAACTAGTAATAATCCCGACATCAATCGATATGGATGAATCCATACCATACGTCCAAGAAATAATTAATAATTGCCCTGCACCAGTACGTGACGACTTTGAAAAATTAGAAAGAACATTATTTGAATACTTACCGCTTGAAAATAATAATAAAACCTACCTTTTCCTCTTTACAAAGGTTCACCATTTTGATACTTGCACTTACCCAGATATATTTAAATCACTTAAAACTATAAGAGATCAAATAATTCTAAATTACCCAACTGTCAATGATGTTAGCATAACAGATTTCCGAAATCCATTTGATAGACTCTCATTCGTCAAAATATTTAATATGCTTAGCCATATCTTTGATGGAACAAATATCTCCATCCACGTTTATCACAATAATATAATTTATCCCGTTTTAACCGAAATTCAGAAAATTCTTAAAGAAAACCACGATATTCCTATCGCCGGACATTTAGGAATTAACAGAATGTTAAGCCGTATCAAAGAAAAGTATTTCTGGAAAAATATGCGTAGTGACATTGAAGCCTACATAAAAAATTGTCCGTCATGTCAAACAAATAAAGCCCTACGCAAGGTTAACCGCGCTCCTATGATCATAACATCTACTTCCACAGCACCCTTCGAGAGGTTAGCTATAGACGTGGTAGGACCTCTTCCCGAATCCGGCACAGCAAAGTTAAAATATATTCTGACAATGCAAGATGACCTCACCAAATTCAGTTTAGCATACCCAATGCGCAGCATTACTGCTGAAGAAACTAGCGAGTGTTTCGTGCATTGCATGTCCTTATTTGGAATTCCAAAACATATACTAACAGATCAGGGAACAAATTTCACCGCAGAACTATTCAATAAAACATGTGAATTATTTAAAATCAAACATTTGTTCTCGTCCCCATATCATCCTCAAACTCAAGGTGCCTTAGAAAGATCACACTCAACTCTAAAAGAATATCTTAAATCATACATTAACGAAAATCAAGATAATTGGCCGCGGTATGTTTATACAGCCATATTAGCATATAACACCGCTATTCATTCAACAACACACTACTCACCCTATGAATTATTATTTGGGCATAAACCATATATCCCAACATCAGTATATGATGACGTTTCATCTACAACCTACCCTGAATACGTTAAGATGCTGCAACATCGTATGAAGCACTCTCGTGAAAGTGCTCTAGAGTATATTATGAAATCAAAACAAACATCAAAAAATTACTATGATTCGCGTACTCGCCCAGTAGAATACAAAGTAGGTGATTTTGTATATTTGAAAAATCATCTTAGGTTAAGAAAAGCTCTTTCACCTATATGGAAAGGGCCCTACAAGGTAGTTAAGATTCATGGAAATCACACCTTGTCTTTATTAATAAATAGACGTCATGTAAGACATCATTTTGATGAAGTCAAACCTGCTGATGTTCAAAACTCAGCACCGACTCAAACAAGTCCAATTAGTGCTTAATAAGTTCATTATTTTGAAAATAGTATTAACTTTATATACATTATTATTGTAAAACATCATTTTGATGAAATCAAACCTGCTGACGTTCAAAACTCAGCACTGACTCAAACGAGTCTAATTAGTACTTAATATTTTCATTATATATAAAAAAAAAATTAGTATTAAACCTATATAGATACGTAATCATAAGACAAACTCATCGAATTCATATCGATATACTTTAGTTTAAAGATTAGAATAGGAATATAGTTTTAAATTTAATTGCAGCGCATGGGCTACGGATAACCAAGGTTACGTTAAGGAAATAAAATCAAGCCCTGGTATATACTTCGACCCAATTGGACAAGTTAAAATAAGAACCGGATACCTCGACGTGGTGACTCCTCGTGACATATCATTCATAGACCCGCATTTAAAAAACCTCAACTCTGTATTAGGCACATTACGCTTCACCTGTAATCAGATGGAAATACAAAACGAAATAAATCTATAATCTATTCCAATATATTAGAACCGCTAACAATCAGATACAATGACTTAGTTTCCGATTATTCATCTATATCTCACCTGACCAATAATAGAGCCAGACGAGGAGCGTGGTTCGGTGGTATTGGAACCCTCTCCAAAACTATATTTGGAACTCTGGATGAGGACGACGCAGTAAAATATGACAACGCAATTCAAACTATTCAAAATGATCAAAAGCAGTTAAGTTCTTTATTAAAAGAAAATATTTTAATTACAACATCTACACTGACAGAATTTAACTATACACTACATAAAGTAAAAACTAATGAAGCAAATCTCATCTAAGCTATTGATAATCTGGCAGCTAAGTTAAAAAGTACATCCACAACCATCAACGAACTATATTTGAAAACTGAAATCAATTCAATTTTGAATAGTTTGGAAGCAGCCATGCTAACATTGTCTTTTCAATTGGAAGACATAATAAATGCAATAATGTTTAGCAGTCAAAATATCATACATCCAGCCATTTTACCTCCAACTGTATTATACCAGGAACTGCTTGATAATTATAGATATTTGCCTGGAAATACAAAACTTCCTGTAAACATAGAATTAAGTAATATGTTTAAGTTAATTAATATTTCTAGAGTTATAAGTTTCAGTTTGAATAATAAGGTTACATTTGTATTAAGAATACCATTAGTATCACCAAGTGTTTATGATCTGTATCACAGCATAGCATTGCCTATTCCCCATTATTATGTTGAACCCAATCAATTTAGTTATATCATACCTACAAATAAATATATTGCTATTGATAATTCTAAATCAGAATATTGTGTACTAGAGTCACTCCACACATGCGCGATAATAGATCAAGGCTCCTACGTGTGCGACATAACGACAGTGTATTCCACTACCGCCAACCCAAATTGTGAAAGTGAACTTATAACTAAAGTGTTAAAAAGTGTACCGCATCAATGTAAAACTGATTTTATTGAAGGTAATTTAGATGTATGGAAAGAAATTACTAATAACAATTGGATTTTTGTACAAACACAATCTAATAAACTCTATATAGAATGTATAAATCAAACTACACTGAACTTGAATATAATTGGTACAGGTATTCTTTCCCTACCAACAGGATGTTCCGCATATTGTAAAAGTACCAAATTAATATCAAACTCTAATGTCATAAAGATAAATTCAGTAGTAGTCCAACCCGATTTTAATATAATTAATGATTCCTGCTGCATTCTGGATAACTTTAAAATAACCAAAAGTAATGAGCCCCTTATCAATTATGAGAATATAGATCTAGATTCATTTACTTTGGAAACCAAAACAAAACTAAAATCATTAACACAAGAGGCAGATAAAATCATTAATAAACATCCAATAATTAGATACGAGACTCATTACTCAATAATTACCTTAATATTAATTATCACTGTTATATGTTATGTTGTTTTCAGATTGTATCCCTTAATAAAGAAACACAACCGTCAATCCCAACTCTTATCTCCAATAACCCTTAACTTACAAAATCCCAATCCACCAGATACTCAAAATCCCAATCCATTAAATACTCCAAATACAAACCTCAGTCCTATTACTCCTAAATGTAGACTCCATCCTCTCAAAACTTCTACCCCTGTTAACTCAAATCCAAATCCTACCCCCCAATCTAACCAAACTTCGGAATCTAACCCCGAAGTTTAGTCTTGGCCGGGGAGGTGTTATATCCTTCCAATGTTCCCTATATTCCTTACCTAAGTCATATCCATATTCCTTCCACTGTAGTCATCAATCCTATTCCCTTTATATAAACATCCTCCACCGTCCCTCCTCAGTCTCTTTCCATTCCAAATCCATGACGGTCGTGTTCTAAATCCAAACCGTGTTTTAATTAGTAACTTCTATTTTCTAATTTGTAACTTCTATTTTCTAGTGTTTAAATAAAATCCTTTTTTAAAAAGGGGGCCAGAAAAGGCCTTATAATAGTTCGATGAGAAAATTGGGAAGATCAGCCGTTTGAAGATCATCAGCTCTTTTCTAGTTGATGAGGGGATCTGACTAACTTTCTTATGTCCGATCGATTCGAAATTTGGTACCGTGTTACTTCAACGATATTTAAAGAACATGGTAAGGTAACCATGACCTGATTAGCCGTTTGAAGATTATCAGTTCTTTAATAGTTGATGAGGGGATCTGACTATCTTCCATATGTTCTATCGATTCGAAATTTGGTACCGTGTTATTTCAATGATGTTGAAAGTATATGGTAAGGTAACCATTATTTACAACTACTTTAAAAAGGACAAAATAAAAGTAAAATTAAAAATTTTAAAAACCCCCGACACAAAAAATAAACTTTAAAAACTAATAAAAAATATTTTTAACCTAATATAATTATTATCATCACATATAATATTATGCAAGTTGAAATATTTTTATTTTTCAATCATCGTCTCGTCGGGGGACCGCTATGTGAGATAAATAATAAGGGGAGTTTCAAAAAAATGGTACAACCGTCATTTTGACATGTCCCTCATTAAAATATTTATTTTATTGAAAACTTTGAGCATTATTAATATTTATTTATTATGTATCTGAAAAGTGCCCTTTTGTATTTAATTTTTATTATTAATAAACTTAATTTAAATTGAAAGAATAAAAGAAATTATAGTGATTTAATTAATCAGTCCCCTCTTTTTCCAGTGTCCCCAGTATGAAGTCAAAACTTCTGACTGAATTATTGTGAAATTTTCTGGAACCTCTTGGCATATTCTGTTGTTTTTTTTCAAAAATGATCCATGTTCTTTACTTTTGAGGCTCAATTTTAAGCGCAAATCTACTTTAATCTATTAAAATTTTAAGATAATTATCGTCCCTATAATATGTAATTTCCGGACATTTCGGTTTTGTTACCATTATTTTTCTATAAAAACAATATACCAAAACGTATTTTTTGTGTTCTAATTATGGCAACACTACTGCTCAGTAGGATCGGGCATTTTAATTCGGCTTGGCAGTGCAATTTTTTCGGTGGAGGTAAGGTGGTTGTGCGACCGGTTGGACTGGACCAAAATTGATCGTCAGGTTTGTGATGATTGTTTGATAACTTTTACTATCTTTATTTGAAACATAATAGTTCACAAAGAGAAACTGATTTTTATGCTATAAGTAAGTGTATGTAGTTTAATTTACCGTAAAACAGAAATGGTTATAACATATTTTGAATGTAAGGTAGACGCATTATGTTACTTCGGTTTTGTTACTGCTAATAGGGTAACATATAGACGGATCGTCAAAGTAACAAAACCGAAAGCATAAAGCTAGTTTTACACTGTGGATTTACATAGTAGGCAATTAATTTATCTGAGATTAATGATTATAATACTTGCAAAGTTAAAGTTTGTTTATAAATTAGTTTTACAAATAAGGAATTCCATTAATAAGCACCTATGAAATTGCCAATATTTTGTCACATACAGAGAAAACTCTGTATGTGACAAAATATTGGCAATTTCATTTTCAGATTTAATAACTTCTATGATTCAAAATATTTAACGATATCTTGATTGTTTATGAATTATGACAAATATCGAATTATGACGTCAGTTAACTATGTGTATACATAAAGTTTTAGTGCCAACTCAAATAGTCACTCATTGTAACTCTTTTTAGTTAGCAAAAATGATCATTTTACTGTTATAATTTTTGAAGATGCAAAACATATGAATTACATATGAATGATTAATAAATTACTTTCAGAATAATGCCACTAACAGCTAGAGAAAAAATGCGTAGCTATAGAGAGAGGTTAAAACGTGAAAATCCAGAGAAGTATGAAGAACAGCGCAAGAAAAATTTAGCTAGGATTAAATCAAAAAAGAAAAAGATATCGGAGCAGAATCCAGCTGAAGCAGAGGCTAAAAGGCAGGAGTGGAGGAAAGAAAATGACCCGCAAGTTTATTAATTTCCTAGGAAATTTATAAACTTGCGGGTCTTGTGTTATCTTCCGGTGACATATTATATAATATAACATTTCATTCTAAGGTCTTGTAAACTATGCCTTACAATTTTGTTACTGTCGGTTTTGTTACTGTCCCTGAATTTTTTAAGGCAATTTTGAAGATTTTTTCGTATATTTTTATCTTATTAAATACGTCTTGTGTTTAAGTTAAAAACATTAAACATTTAACGTTTTCTAAATGTATTTGGGGTTTGATAGCTCAATTTATATAAAAGTATCATTAAAAATAGATAGTAATTTTGGAGCAACAGTAACAAACCCGAATAATAATTGGATATTCTAAACTGTTTTAAAATGTGTAGTGCCTTAATCATTGGTGTTAGTAACGTAAAATAACTTTATTATTTCAATAAATACGTCAGAGTTACAAAATGTATCATAGTTTTATTTCTATTCAACTTTGATTATGGTAACGAAACGGACACAAATTCAATACTAACTCACTTAATTTTGTATTTTTGTTTGATAAATAGTACATTAATCAAGAAAAAAATATAATATTTAAAAAAAACAATAGTATGCAATTATAACTAAATTCTTAAAACCGCCTTATTGGAAAGTTATTTTTTTAAGCCAAATTTTATCAGTTGTATCATATTTTTGAAACTCCCCATAAATAAAATTAAAAAACCCGACTGCAAAAAAAAGACAGATACCTTAAAGCAACGCACTAAAAAGACCGAAACAAGATTGAGAAAACAGACTACACTATGAGCTGAAAGCCTAGGTGAAATAATTGACGTTATGTTTGGTAGCAGGCGGGACCCATTCGCAAATTATAAATCGTACAAAAATATATGGGCCCCGCCTGCTAACAAACATAACATCAATTATTTCACCTAGGCTTTCAGCTCATAGTGTAGTCTGTTTTTAACCCCCGATGCAAAAAGAGGGGTGTTATAAGTTTGACGTGTCTGTCTGTCTGTCTGTCTGTCTGTCTGTCTGTCTGTCGGTCTGTCTGTCTGTCTGTGGGTGTGTCTGTCTGTCTGTCTGTCTGTGGCATCATAGCTCCCGAACGGATGAAGCGATTTCAATTTAGTTTCTTTTGTATTAAAGGTGACTTACATGCGAGTGGTCTTAGACATGTTTGATGAAAATCGGTTGAGCCGTTTAAAAGTTGTGGGGGGTGAAAGCGGGGAAGAAAATCCGAATGTGCAAATATACTCGAGTAAGGTCTCAAATGAAAGCTCACTGAAAGAGAATATTGATAACTTAATCGACAGTGTTCGTAGCTTCGTTTGATGAGAAAATTGGTGGTGGGAAGATCAGCTGTTTGAAGATGATCAGCTCTTTTCTAGTTGATGAGGGGATCTGACTAACTTTCCAATGTCCGATCGATTCAAAATTTGGTACTGTGTTACTTCAACGATATTCAAAGAACATGCTAATGTAACCATGACCTGATCAGCCGTTTGAAGATGATCAGCTCTATTCTAGTTGATGAGGGGATCTGACTAACTTTCTTATGTCCGATCGATTCGAAATTTGGTTATCGTGTTACTTCAACGATATTTAAAGAACATGGTAAGGTAACCATGACCTGATTAGCCGTTTGAAGATCATCTTTTCTTTATTAGTTGATGAGGGGATCTGACTATCGTCCACATGTCCTATCGATTCGAAATTTGGTACCATGTTACTTCAATGATGTTGGAAGTATGTATATGGTAAGGTAATCATTATTTATACCTACTTTAAAAAGGATAAAATAAAAGTAAAATTAAAAATTTTAAAAACCCCCCGACACAAAAAATAAACTCTAAAAAATAATAAATAATATTAAAACCTATTATAATTATATTATCACATATAATATTATGTAAGTTGAAATAATTTTATTTTCCAATCGTCGTCTCGTCGGGGGACCGCTATGTGAAAAAAATACGTGTAGTCGCAGAATGAACAAAAGAATTTACTCCGAAAAAAATCTGCTCATACCTACTTAAATGTAATTCGTAATAATTAATTAGCTGTTGTAAAAATACTTTATAAACTTTAGCGGTCCCCCGACGAGGCGACGATTGGAAAATAAAATTATTTCAACTTACATAATATTATATGTGATAATATAATTATAATAGGTTTTAAATATTATTTATTATTTTTTAGAGTTTATTTTTTGTGTCGGGGGGTTTTTATCTCAATCTTGTTTCGGTCTTTTTACCCGACTGCGCGACGCAAAGGAGTAGTAATGTGTTTATCAGCCTATGTACATACATGCTTGTTTTTTCTTTTCAGTTTTAATTATGTACTTAGTTTGGTTCACTTTTTACGCAGTCGGGTTTTTAAATTTTTTAAATTATTGTTTTTTATTTTATACTTTTTAGTTATGAGTACCTAGCTAGCTATTTACCAGACTGGATTTCCTATCAGCATCAGTACTATATCACAATTGCACTGGAATGTGAGACTGGTTATTATGCAACTTTAAATCGATATAGATCCTAAACGGTCAGTCGAATCGAAAAATGTTGAGAGAAAACTAAAAATGATTTTTAAATACCTATTCAACGATACCCCACTTGACATAGTTTGTTGACTTTCATTTTTTTCATTTTTACAATATGGCGTCCAGTAGTCGCCATACTGAATTTTCACTAACGTCATGTCTTTAGTGACACTCGCCGGACTAAGAGGAATCGATTGATATGCGAAACATAAAAATCGGCCAAGGCGTTTGGTCTGTATAATGCTTCAAAGGAACATACATACATACATACATACTTACATACATACTTACATACATACTTACATACATACTTACATACATACATACATACATACATACATACATAGGCTGATAAACACATTACCACTCCTTTGCGTCGCGCAGTCGGGTAAAAAAGAGGTGTAGTCGCAGATTGCAACAAAAGAATTTACTCCGGGAAAAAAATTCGCTCGTACCGTACCGTACGTAATTCGTAATAATTAATTACATAGCTGTTGTTGGAAAAACACTTTATAAACTTTAGCGGTCCCCCGAAGAGGCGACGATTGGAAAATAAAAATATTTCAACTTGCATAATATTATATGTAATGATAATAATTATATTAGGTTAAAAATATTTTTTATTAGTTTTTAAAGTTTATATTTTGTGTCGGGGGTTTTTAAAATTTTTAATTTTTTCACTCTGCGACTACACCTTTTTTTTCACATAGCGGTCCCCCGACGAGACGACGATTGGAAAATAAAATTATTTCAACTTACATAATATTATATGTGATAATATAATTATAATAGGTTTAAAATATTATTTATTATAATAGGTTTAAAATATTATTTATTATTTTTTATAGTTTATTTTTTGTGTCGGGGAGTTTTTAAAATTTTTAATTTTACTTTTTTAACATTTGAAATCAATTTTAAAACTACAAGTTAACATAGATACTATAACACACTACACAACTACTACTACTAATAATACTCTTAATTATTGTTAAAAATGTTTTAATTGAGTAAATAAAATATACTTTTTTTGGGTTCTACAAACTTCCCCATTATTGTTATTCCAAAATTTTGAAAGTAAATTCTAGAAATTTATTTGACCCAGACGTAGACGCCTCAACTAGCCAAATAAGCCACTCGGTGCGTCAGACAATACGGAGCCCACGAAGGTCGAGACTTGTTAGTTGTTAAGTAGGTACCTCACTTAATCATTTTAATTCTGAAATCATAAATTTATGTGATTATTACCTACTGTATGTTTCTATCATTAGTTATAATACCTATTACCTATAGGTACTATAGTCGCGTACCTATTATTTGTGTTCAAAATTTGTTGAGATCGGGAATTTGGGTGACTAGTGGTACTCATGGTAGTGACTACATAATGCTCTGTGCCTCCATCACCCGGAATTTCTCCGGCCGAAAAATAAGACCTTGTGTACTACTTTTTGATCTTATTACTATGACAATAAGGTCCAAAAGTGGTACTCCAGGCTTGTTACCAGGGGTTAAAATCGAAAAGCCGGTTGCAAGTGTTAAAACCCTTATTTAAGTTAAAAAGTCCGGTCCGGTAAAGCTATGAGCTGGACAACTGACAACAAAAATTTCTTGATCAAAGTTGTTATTGAATGTGTGATCACATTGTTCATTGTTCATCACATTTCTAGCAGCACCTCCCAAATTTATATTAGCGTTATCACCAGTGAAAGACACGCACTTTTCTTTTAAATTATACTTTTCAAGCATTGGCAATGGTTATCATTGACTATATTTTATTGACATGATTAAAAATCCGGTCTCGAATGAAATCCGGGCGGAGTCCGGCCTATATCCTTCAAATCCGGCCCAGGCCGGATTTATCCGGTGAGATGGTAATTGGTAACCCTACGTGCGTGTGAAGCCATACAAACAAGTTGATGTAGGTCAAAGAAATGCCGGTCGTGCTGAATGTGTTTACTAGAAACTACTATTTTTAGTTGCGTCCTCTTTAAAAAACAAGCAGACGAATCGTCTGATGTCAAGCGATTACCGCCGCTTGTGGACAGCCAGAACGGCGTACAAGTTATAGTTAACAAATCCCGGTCTTTAAAGCACTCCTTTAGGCCTTCAGTGTCATTACGTTAGGGTTGCCAACCGCCCTGTTTTCCCAGGACATGTCCTAGTTTTTGCAGTGTCCTGGGGTGTCCTGGATAGTTTTAAAGCCGCTGCTTTAAAGCGCCCTAACAGTGTCATGTATTTTAAAATTCGCTCACCACTTTTACAATGTTTCTTTCCAATTTAATTTATTCCAATAATTTTACGAAAAAAATAATGATTATTAGCATTATTTTTTATTTAACCTATTTTCGTTACATTGTAATTTAACATTTGCAACTATATTACTGCGTCCCTTTATTTAAAATGAATTGTCATGGTTTTTTCCTACTTCAAATCCTAGTTTTTTTTTTTTGGGTTGGCAACCCTATATTACGTGCGAGCTAGGTACTAGGAAATTTAGAGCAGGTGTTTGAGGCAAGATGAAACTTTGTACAAATCTTTATACAAGAAAAAGTTACGCCATCTTGGTTTTCATCGTACTTCGAACGTCAGCCATCTTGTTTTCACCATACTTCAAATGTCAAAATAGCCCCAAAATTCTCAAAAGTGGGGCCATTCAATTGAATACACTTTTTGCCTCAACATGCCTATTCTTTATTAATTATACGTTAACGTTATCTGTATACATCAAGGTGAAGGCAAACGTGTATTTTGGTAAGGCGGCTCGCCTTCGAATTAGTCATTGTAACTACAAAAACGGAAGTATTGTCGTTAAAAATATCACTGTAGGTACTGACTTTACCGCGCTTCACTTTAGTATGTCTAAAATGTCATAAAGATAGAAGAGGAGGAATGTGTAGCTCGTCGTTGTAGTGATAGTGGACATAATCACAAATAACCTGACCGGAATCCGTAAGGTAGGGGAAAAATCAGAGCACTCAAACTCAAAAACTCAATTTTTTTTATTTCCATGTAGGTTATAATATAACGCTTATAGAATTGTCCTACATGATGCCACCACCGGTTCGGAAACTAGCCCGGCGAGAAGAACCGGCGTAAGAAACTCGCACGGGGCCACCTTTTAGCAAAAAGATGGGAAAATTGTTCTTTTCAAAAAATATTTTTACAATGTTGTAACTTAATCTATATAACATTAGTTATAAGTACATAAAACATACTTAAGTACATAAAAGCAGCCTCGCATGGGGCCATCTTATTCCCAAGGTGTGCAATCGTTAATGAAATCACTGACTTTATAATAACCTTTAGCACACAAACGTTCTTTAACTACTTTTTTAAATTTATTAATAGACAGACTGAACGTTTTCTGGGATTCTATTGTACAGGCGTATACATTGACCTTTAAAAGATTTACTAACTTTACTTAGTCTGATCACCGGAATGTCTAATTTGTGTTTATTTCTAGTGTTCATGCAATGATTATTACTTTTCGTATTGAACATATTTAATTTTTTTCTAACATACAACACATTGTCTAAAATGTATTGAGAAGCGACGGTCAGAATTCCAATTTCTTTAAACTTTTCTCTCAGAGATTCAAAGCAGGACATTTTGTAATAAAAAATAATAATTTAAAAAATTTAAAAACCCGACTGCGTAAAAAGTGAACCAAACTAAGTAGGTACATAATTAAAACTGAAAAGAAAAAAACAAGCACTTAGATAGGTGGTCTAGAATTCTATAATATATTATTGAATTAATACTATTGGAACATAACAACTAAACAGTCAGGATCCATTGAAAAATTAGATTGGCTGTCGAATAACGGATCCCGACTGTTCAGTTGTTATGTTCCAATAGTATTAATTCAATAATATATTATAGAATTCTAGACCACCGGATATCTAAGTGCTTGTTTTTTTCTTTTCAGTTTTAATTATGTACCTACTTAGTTTGGTTCACTTTTTACGCAGTCGGGTTTTTAAATTTTTTAAATTATTATTTTTTATTTTATACTTTTTAGTTGTGAGTACCTAGCTAGCTATTTACCAGACTGGATTTCCTATCAGCATCAGTCCTACATCACAATTGCGCTGGAATGTGAGAATGGTTGTTACGCAACTTTAAATCGATATAGATCCTAAACGGTCACTTGAATCGAAAAATGTTGAGAGAAAACTAACAATGATTTTTAAATACCTATTCAACGATACCCCACTTGATATAGTTTGTTGACTTTCATTTTTTTCATTTTCACAATATGGCGTCCAGTAGTCGCCATATTGAATTTTCACTAACGTCATGTCTTTAGTGACACTCGCCGGACTAAGAGGAATCGATTGACGTGTGAATCATAAAAATCGGCCCAGGCGTTTGGTCTGTATAGTGCTTCAAAGGAACATACATACATACATACATACATACATACATACATAGGCTGATAAACACATTACCACTCCTTTGCGTCGCGCAGTTGGGTAAATAGAACGTATTGCTCGCTTCTGCAGCACAAATATTGTATTAATGTCGGCGGCATTTCCTCATAAAAAATGCCGTAAGACATTCTACTGTGAAAATAACTAAAAGTCGCGCCGTTTCTTCGTCAGAAATTTCCCTAATTTTTCTGACTGCATATGCTGCAGAACTGAGTCTATCTGCAAGATTCGCAACATGAGGACCCCACTGTAATTTACTATCTAGTGTTATACCTAAAAATACAGTGGTGTCCACTAAGTTCATTTTCTCGTCATTTAATAGTATATTGGTTTGAACTTGCCTAACATTGGGCAAAGTAAACTTTAAACATTTTGTTTTATTTGAATTTAAAAGTAAATTATTAACATTAAACCAATGTACTATTTTAGAGAGAGCACTATTTACCTCGTCGTAATTTGACTGTTGTCGCTTCACTGAAATTAGAACTATGCGTTAATACGATAGATCTGAAATTCGAACACAAGTATCGAGTCAAATGTCATTGTCATATCATATGACAGATCGACACAACATATTGTTTGACTGTAATGTTAGCGCAGAGTTTTATTTTCAGAGCTCTCAGTTATTTCCCAGTCCCAGGTTAGGCATACTGAAAAGATGGTTAAATTAAGTGACGCTCAAGTCACATGCTGTCCTTGTCGTTTCGGCTACAAGAGACAGCGACAGCCCTATATATATATATAGATCAGATAGGAAGGCTCTTAATTTTGATTAGCGTTTCGGTATGCGGCCGTGTATAGGGATTAGGGATGTTGCCTATTGTTGAATGTCACATTTTTTTAAATAAAATATTTTTTTAAAAAACACTAGATGTTTTCCGCGACTTCGTACCCGCAAAAGTTAATTTCGCAGAAACCGTACATTTTCCGTACATAAAAAGTAGTCATGTCCTTCCCCGTGGTCTACTCTACATCTGTGCCAAATGTCATCAAAATCGGTCCAGTAGTTTCGGAGCCTATTCAATGCAAACAAACAAACAAACAAACTTTTCCTCTTTATTGTATTAGTGAAGATAAATCTAAAAGCAATATTAATTGTATTGACGCAATTCAAAATTATTTAGATTGACGCAAGCAAATAAAAAAAATTGTTATCGCCATACATTAGATATGGTGGTAGCGGTTTATTTACGTCGAATAAATAATTCACCCCAAGCAGGAAAATTTTGCGGTATCGTTACGTGTACGTATACGTAAACGAGAAATATGAGGAATATTGTATGAACATTTTGGTTACTTTTACGTCCGCTAGAGGCGCTTTCATGGTTTTCATACAATATTTCTCGCTTACGTACACGTAACGATACCGCAAAATGTTCCTGCTAGGGGTATTGATTTTTTTCGATGCTTACTTTACATCGAGCCGAGCTACAGAGACAAAACATGCAAATACATATACATATATATATAACCATGCCTCTTTCCCGTAGGGGTAGGCAGAGACCGCCTCTTTCCCGTAGGGGTAGGCAGAGACCGCCTCTTTCCCGTAGGGGTAGGCAGAGACCGCCTCTTTCCCGTAGGGGTAGGCAGAGACCGCCTCTTTCCCGTAGGGGTAGGCAGAGACCGCCTCTTTCCCGTAGGGGTAGGCAGAGACCGCCTCTTTCCCGTAGGGGTAGGCAGAGACCGCCTCTTTCCCGTAGGGGTAGGCAGAGACCGCCTCTTTCCCGTAGGGGTAGGCAGAGACCGCCTCTTTCCCGTAGGGGTAGGCAGAGACCGCCTCTTTCCCGTAGGGGTAGACAGAGACCGCCTCTTTCCCGTAGGGGTAGGCAGATACCGCCTCTTTCCCGTAGGGGTAGGCAGAGACCGCCTCTTTCCCGGAGGGGTAGGCAGAGACCGCCTCTTTCCCGTAGGGGTAGGCAGAGACCGCCTCTTTCCCGTAGGGGTAGGCAGAGGCCGCCTCTTTCCCGTAGGGGTAGGCAGAGGCCGCCTCTTTCCCGTAGGGGTAGGCAGAGACCGCCTCTTTCCCGTAGGGGTAGGCAGAGACCGCCTCTTTCTCGTAGGGGTAGGCAGAGACCGCCTCTTTCCCGTAGGGGTAGGCAGAGACCGCCTCTTTCCCGTAGGGGTAGGCAGAGACCGCCTCTTTCCCGTAGGGGTAGGCAGAGACCGCCTCTTTCCCGTAGGGGTAGGCAGAGACCGCCTCTTTCCCGTAGGGGTAGGCAGAGACCGCCTCTTTCCCGTAGGGGTAGGCAGAGACCGCCTCTTTCCCGTAGGGGTAGGCAGAGTCCGCCTCTTTCCCGTAGAGGTAGGCAGACACCACTTGCTACGATCCTTACACACTTGTTTCGTTTCGTCCACTTTCATTGTTACCATCCATTCCTCCTCTTACATTCAATGTAGCGAAGCGGCTCTCCATGGGCCACTTTTCGCCTCCGCGAGAACGAGACGTGATGGGTAGCGAACCACATCGCCGCCATTTTGGATAATTAAATTATTTTTATGATTATCCATTGCGTTCCCACGGATACACATAATAGCTTACTTGCATATTTTGTTCTGTCGCACGATATAGAAAGCTCTGATTCATCAGTTATCAGTAGATCGTGAAACAGACTGTCTGGTTTTGTATCAAATCCAGATTCTAACAAATAGAGATAAACATTGCTAAAATATTTACAACTAAATCGATGGTGATTACAAAAATAAATGTGATCAAACATTTGTTTACTAATTTTCGTTGTTTCTTTAGCACAACTGTAGATGATATCACTAGCTGTATAAAAAAAACTGTGATTTTTTTTATTTAATATCCAAATTCCAAAACATAGTTTAAAGGCTATATTTTAAAGAAAACCAAGTTTTATCATTAGATTAAAGACAAAATTTCATGTCTATTATGTACTTATTTTTATTTCACTTTACTACTTAACTAGAATAGCACTAGAATAATATGAATATGACATATCACATCAGCATTACCTACATAAATTATTTAGTTCTTGTAAAACCCCATTTAACACGGGCAAAGCCGCGGGCAAAAACTAGTTAAATAGAATACTGTCGATACTTATTCGTAGGTACCTACTGTCTATTTGTAGTTTGTACTGTATAATATGAAGAAGAAAACAAATGTTTTTGTTTTCCTTAATAACAAAATTTGTTATATCCACGTAAGCTTGTTTAAACTGCACGAGTTCCGTCTCCTTCGTTCATTACAAAATGAAAAAGACAAATTTCTGGCAAATTCTAAATTTCATATATTTTTAATTCCAGATCAGTCGCAAGGCGGGTACCCACAAGGTGGGTACCCTCAACCAGGAGGCTACCCGCCCCAAGGGGGTTACCCTCCCCAAGGGGGCTATCCTCCACAAGGTGGTTATCCACAAGCGGGCTACCCTCCCCCGCAACCAGGATTCCAACCAGCATACGGCGCTGGCGGCTATGGCGAGGTGGGTATTTATTTTAAACCGTTATTTCATTAATGTGCTAGATTCTAGAATAAGATTTATTAAAGACTGAATATTATGATAACAAAAATAAATGGGTATTAAAAAATACTTAATAAGAAACTGAAAAAATACCAATTTAAAATGGTAACTATCTAAATTTCGAAAAAAGTCTACTGAATGTTGTTAATACATATAACATTGTACAACTAAGAAAATAAGAAAAATACCAATTTACCGTCCTGAAGATGCATTCAAATTGATGTTTTTTTTTAATTTCCACGAGTCCCAATTTGTAATGTTACATAATTAGAAAGAAACACATATGTCTAGCGGTGCTTCTCGCTCTACACGATTTTACTCAAACTAATCTACTTTAAATTACCATGATTCAACAATGTACACAAGGCTATTTCTACCAATCTAGTAGGTCATGCATTACATATAATTTCATTGCCTAGTTCAGTAATAACTTTTAAGGTATTGAAATGCATAATGATACCTATGAATCTGAAATTGGTAAGTCATTTTCAAAAAAGAGTTATATCTTGAATTTTGGGAAAAATAAACAGCGAAAAGAGACGCAGCACGGCATTTTTTTAGATTTTTTCGAAATTGAACTTAATTCGCTACACAAGAATATATATGTCACCGTAAAATTGTAAAAACCGTTAGATTGTAATATTACTAGTATACACGTTTTACGATCATTGCAAGAGTGGCGTCTTGAAATTCGAACTGTTGCAATGAAACGTCTATCTTCTTGTGTAGTGACTGAAGTTTAATTTTGAATGGCTATTTTAAAAATTCCACGCCGCGACGCTACTACACACTTTTATTGTGTATTTACTATTTTCCTAGTATCCTTTCCAGATAAAATAGAAGTCTGCAGGGGCGTTGGGTTCCTACAACTCCATTCCTATCGGCTTCCCTTATCACTTACCTTTTGCTAACCTTCATACAAATCCCTACCTATTGTACAGGCTCCGGCTTCCCTATAAAGAAGAAGCAGCCTTCGCCACTGGTAGTCTGTTGTCTGTTCTGTTTCACTCCTCAAAGTTTCATTTAGATCCGTTTACACTTTATGTTCTTGTGCAACAAGGTTTACTAAATGGCGTGGAGTTCCTATAACTGCATTCCTATCAGCTTCACTTACCACTTTAACCTTTGAAGATTTTCAATCCAAATCCCTACCTATTAGGGTCCATCCATATATTACGTCACAGTGCACGTCATTCAAAATGTCACAGTTTGTGCTAAGTATAGGACGTACAGGGATACTAAAAAAGCGTGACATATTGGGGTTCAAAAAGTCGAAATTTTGCGTGACGTAATATGTGGATGGTCCCTATGCCGGCTAGGGCTTCCCTATAAAGGAGAACCAGTCTTCGCCGCTGTTATTTAATATTTACCTTCGTCTTTGTGTATTAATTAATTTATTTCCACATTTACAGCCAGCCGGATACCCCGCAGGACAGGGATCCAACTTCGGCGAGGATGCTGACGTTAAGGGCTTTGATTTCAACGACCAGAGCATCCGGAAATCGTTTATACGAAAGGTAACTTTTATTTTTCGTTTATTTAAATGCACAATACACATTACATATATAAATATGTAGTGCTATTACAATTTTTGCTGGATCGCAACATAACAATTATGTGCATACAACTGAACAGTAATAAATAGCTGTACGTGATATTAAAATATGAATAATAATTGTAAGGTACAGCGATACATGGATTCTCAAGAATCTTTTAAAGTAAATAAATATGTTATGGTGGATGTCTTTCACAGTTTTTGTGTATGATTGAATATTGTTAACAAAAATGTCTAATTCTGTTTGTCAGAAATTACTAAAATAAAATCGCTGCCGTCACAGTCCGCGCGCGATTGTTAAAAGGTTAAAAGATAGCATTCTGGATAGGCTAACATTCCCAGTACCATCTGAAAATGAATGTGTCTCTGTCACCGTAAAATTGTAAAAACTGTTAGATTGTAATATAACTAGAGTTAACGTAATATGTCGATTTATTGTCAAATTATTGTCAAATAAAAATTTCTTCTTACAATTTTACACGTTATTTTTCGCTATATTGTAATATTTACCGTGCCGATTGGTTAAACGGCAAGTGCCCCGCGCCGCCATATTTGTTTTCTTTTTCATAATAATAATTAATTGTAACGAAAAATAATGCGTACAATTGCAAGGAGAAGTTTTTATTTGACAATAAGTCGACATATTACAATATCTCTAGTAATATTACAATCTAACAGTTTTTATAATTTTACGGTGACATCTCCACTCCACATATTACTGGAACCACTTATGGAAATAAGTAATTAATTTAATAATATATCTAAGCTATGTAGTAGTTTTATTTTCACCAAATTAATTACCCGGATCAGATTTACACAATATAACGAGGCAACAAATTACGACAAAATTTTATACAATTCTAATGTTCGTCCCCTCTAACATTTCAGGTTTATGCTATCCTGATGTCTCAACTGCTAGTAACTCTGGCCTTCATCACGCTGTTCGTGTACCACGCGCCGACCAAACTGTGGGTGCAGCGGAACCCGTTTATGTTGTGAGTAAACTACCTAATTATTTCGCTAAATATCTCTCAAAATGTTGGCAAAAGTTAAAAATTGTGTATATGTCACCGTAAAATTGCAATAACCGATAGATTGTAATATTACTAGAGATATTGTAATAAGTCGACAGATTGTCAAATAAAAAAAAATTCTTACAATAAAATAATTATTTATTAAAAATAAAAAAATATTTTTAAATAAAAAAAAATTCTTACAATAATCTAAGGTCGAAGCAAATAGATTAGACCAGGGGTCGGCAACCTGCGGCTCGCGAGCCACATGCGGCTCTTTGAATGTGGAGCTCTCTTTAGTAGGTACTGCTGAGATAGGCAAATATTGTTTATTTAACAAAAAAGTTTTAAAATCGTTCTTAATCGATGAACGAAGATAAGGCACCATTTCTATCACACAACCACTTTGGCTGGCTGGTTGCTGTATTGTTGTCAAGAAATAATATTGTGGCTCTTCTTTGAAAAAACTTCGAAATTTTGTAAATTGTAATTTATGACTCTTTCGACTCAAAAGGTTGCCGACTCATGGATTAGACTATTGTTCATAATAAGATTATTTCTAGCTACAATCAAACTATAATTATTCTTTATTTATTTTCAGTTGGGTGGCGTTCGCATTAGTCTTCATATGCCTCATAGCTATGGCGTGTTGCGGCAACGTGCGTCGTCAGGCGCCGCTGAACTTCATATTCCTGGGCATATTCACGGTCGCCGAGAGCTTCATGCTGGGAGTCACGTCCAGCATGTACTCGAGTGACGCTGTGAGTATCTGCAGTACTGGAGAAGCAGTACTGTAAACGATAGTATAGTGCGATTCCAAATGAGAATAGGATCGAGTCGGCGCCATATTGTTTCGAATTTAGGCTGTTATGATAGTTAAATTTATGTTTAGTTAATTGATTACTATTTAACGTTTTTATTGAAATTCGATGCAAGACTATTAATATTGATATTTTATATGCACATAAGTTTTTCTGAAAATCGCACTTTTCAAGTGATATTTGACAGAAAAAGGTCATTGACGTTCCTATTCTCATTTGAAACGCGTTATAATAGGCATGTGGTCTCATTTCATGTTGGTTACTGCTTACTGATTTATATTACAACTTTAACGGTTTTCCCGCGGCTCCGCCCGCGTAAATATAGTAAGTATCCAACGGGAAATCTGTACTTCTTCGGGATAAAAGTACCCTATGTTTTGATCCAAAGCCTAAACACTATACCAAATTTCATCGAAATTGATCAGTACTTTTTGCGTGAAAGAGTAACAAACAAACATCCATACATCCATCCATCCATCCTCACACTAAGGCCGCTGCCTCGGAACATAGCAGCGAGCGACTATGCCGCTAATTAGTAACGTACAAGCGTGACGGCTGTCTAGCACAATTGTCTGTAGACGTAATCTATACTTAATATTATAAAGCTGAAGAGTTTGTTTGTTTGTTTGTTTGAACGCGCTAATTTCAGGAACTACTGGTTCGAATTGAAAAATTATTTTTGTTTTGGATAGTCCATTTATCGAGGAAGGCTTTAGGCTATATAGCATCATGCTAAGCTTAATACGAGCGGAGCACCAATCAAGAATGTCTCAAAATCGGGGGATTTTTTTTTCCTTTTGAGAGCTTTCGCTGCGTACGCTGCGAAAACGGTTGAAGTTTCGCTAAAATTATGTATGACACAATTGTTATCCTTTAAAAGTTCTAAAAAAAAGTCCGCGACTGTATATGTCTATCTTTTAAGGTTGGCTCACAATAACCTTTTTATGCTAACCAAATTTGTTCTAAAATTAAGCATTATTTGTGAGGGCGTTTTCATAAAGATGATATTAATCCTTATCCAAATAAATACGTTATTCATTACAAGCATTTAATTTAGAAGAAATTTGCCGTTTCATTTGGTTTCAATGAGTATTTTAGAAGATATCGCAGTAATAAAATAATCAGCGCGCAATAATGATGTGCGGCGCGCTGCGGACAGTCGTGAGGGGGAAGCGCTCCTCCTTCTACGTAAATGAAGTCGGGGGTAAATTTTAGCGATATCCCAAAGTAATTGTTCCACGCGGACGAAGTCGCGGGCAAAAGCTAGTACATAATAATATTTTACGTATGTAGACGTCTTCTAATCTACATAATAATATGTATGACGTCAGCACAAAATCACCCATTTCTCAAGTAAACGCTTTAATGGTTTAAAGGGAATTTTGCGTTTCATCTAAATCGTACGTCAAATACACTTGCACAGTTTCCTTTTGATCTCATGTTGAGTTTATATTAGCACTGTAAACCTTGTTACTCCCTTTACATCAAAAAAAGGTGATTTAAGGCTTAGGGTGCGTTAGTTTCTATGATTTTTTTGAACGATTTTATTATTTTGTACCTACACAAGTTTGGTAAGGCTATGATAAAATTTTACTTTCTTTTAATATGGCATTTGAATGGTAATGAATAGAAATAAATCCACGTGCTCTATAGTCGAATTCACGACACAAGGAACTAAATTCTCAAAACTATTAGTGATCATAATCCTGTTTCGGTCTACGCGATGTCTCACTCACGCGCGATAAATATGAAATATATTATTATATGAAATACACAAAAAAGTATGAAATAAACCTTTTTTTTTTAATAATTTCCCTTTTAAATTTGGCTAAAATTTTAACTGTTTCTCTACTCAATTTTCTTAATTTTTCGTGCGAGAACTCGCATCTTTTTAACATTAAAAAGTCTGTCAAAATAAAACGGCCATTACTTTAACGTGTTGTTTGATTGATACTTGTTGTTGGTGTATCTACAAGGTAATTTGCCTCACTACACTCAATGGAAAACTTCGCTCGTTTAAAGCTAAGACGTACTTACTGAAAGTTTTTCGCAACTTCCAACTTCTAATGACTTTAAAGTAGGTTTTACCATATATAATCACTTGTTTACAAGCTGTTGGTACTACTATAAGAAAGGAGAAATATATTTTTAATTTTTTTCGATTATGTTCCCCAACTGCCGGAAACGAGTTATGTTTATGTAGCTTGTGAATTATGTCTGAATGTATTATCTACACTAATATTATAAAGAGGAAAACTTTGTTTGTATGTTTGTTTGTTTGTTTGTTTGTTTGTTTGTTTGTTTGTAATGAATAGGCTCAAAAAGTACTGGACCGATTTCAAAAATTCTTTCACCATTCGAAAGCTACATTATCCACGAGTAACATAGGCTAAATTTTATTTTGGAAAAAATAGGGTTCCGTAAGATATTTGGGTTTTTCGGACACAAGGTGTAAAAAATCAACCAGAAAAGTTACTTATTTTGCGTACGCTGCCTAAACTATAAAAGATAGAACCATAAAATGTTCTAATTAATTGTAGATCTTATAAATATCTACAAAAAAGTCCGCGACACACTATACCTATCTATGTCGAGTGAGGCACAATAACCATTTTTTTATTTAGAAATCTTGAATTTTTTTTGGACTACATTTAAATGCGTTTATTTTACTCATGTTATTAATCCTTATCAAAATAAATTATTTCATCACTAAGTACAGTTTATGTAGATAATATTTGGTCTTTGAATGATTAAAATTGGACGTTTGGTTTTGAAGTTATGGCGAAATTAAAATATTACGATTCCTGCTGCACGGCCCGTTGCGGAGTGGGCGTCACCAAGGCGGGGTGCGCGTGCGGGTTAATTTTTAGTTTAGTTTACTTTAGTTAAATAGTTTAGTTATGTACATCAAATTGATAATATCTTAAAATATAATACATTATAATATCTATACATCTATACAGTTAAATACAATTTAAGTGTCTGTTTGTAACTTCAAATTAACAGCTTTTTACATAATGAATCTGAAAGTATATTCGGTACTTACAATAAAATACATTTTTTTTTAATTTTTGTCTGTCCGTCTGTCTGTCTGTCAGTCGGTCTGTCTGTCTGTTTGTTCCGACTAATCTCTGAAACGGCTGGACCGATTTTCACGGGACTTTTACTAGCAGATAGCTGATGTTATAGGATCTAACATAGGCTACTTTTATTTTAGGGTTCCGTTAAAAAAAATAGGATTCCGCTTTCGTTAGTCATAAATAAAGTCGCGGGTAAATTTCAGCGATATCCCAAAGTATTGTTCAACGCGGACGAAGTCGCGGGCAAAAGCTAGTGTTATATAAATGAAGATAACTGTCGCACGATTCTCGCACCAATATAAAGTCAAAGAAATCAGTGGCGGCCCAATCAGCTCGTAGAGCCTGTCTCGCCTATTGGTACGACTTATATCAAGATGTGTCTAAATCAAGATGTGAAAATGTGATGTGTGATTTACTAGCAGTTAGTTTTAGGGCCTTGTCTACTGATAAGTAACAACAGCTCGGTTAAAGTAAGCAGCTACAAAACTTACGAATAAGTTATCCGATACTTATTAGAATACTAGCTGTTGCCCGCGATTCTGCCCGCGTGGAGTTCAGTTTTCATACAAAATTTTAAACCCCTTTTTCACCCCCTTAGGGGTCGAATTTTCAAAAATTCTTTCTTAGCGAATGCCTACGTCATTACAATTATCTGTATCACAGACTAATCAAATTACTATAGACTGACAGATCCCATACAATAAAACGTACACGAAAAAAAGGTCCGGATTCTGGTTAGGTCTAGATGGCGTTAGTTACTAGCACGAAAATCAATAAATTGCACAAATTAGCGAAGAAAATCAATTATGTTCTCTTTTAAACAAGAAAAAATATTTTTCAGTCTCTTTCCAGTGTGATTTTAAAGTTCAAAGGCTGATATTTGATAATTGTCTCTAAATCCTAAAAATTAAACTCAGTAGCTTGTTTTTAGACAATTATGGTAGATGGCGTAGTATTAGGGTACCAAATGTGATCACTAGATGGCGCGCAAAAGCATCGAATATCTCATAAAAGTAGGTACCTACTTATATAAACAGGACAATACAATGTTGTTTAATGTAGATATTGATCATAATAATTTTTGTAGCTAGGTGTTGTCCGTGACTTCGTTCGCGTGAATATGGGTTATCGCGGTTGGATAAAAAGACAACGTTAATTATTATGAAAACAAAACTAAATATGTACCTAGGTACCTACCTATCATAAAAAATAATACAACTCTTTAAAATACCAAGAAATCTTATTTTGCTTAAAATACCGACCTATTTAATAGAAAACTACACGAAATCAAAGTGTAACTTAATTAGAATATTGAATTAAACGATAAGTAACCGCAATGAAAGTCAAAAATGTTTGAAATTACGGTTGACAAGTTATTTTGCAGTCGCGGACAGATCAGGTGAATTTTATTTTGAACCTTATTGCTAAGGTATAAGGTTGAAAATGATACACCGTATCTGTACGCACGCTCTATGCTTTGGCATAAGAGCGTTTCAAATTTTTCTCAAGTTTTTCATCGTACTAGCAGCCTTAGCATGACGTGGCGACGCGAGCCGAAGAAATAAATTTAAAGAAGAAATATTCTATATATAAAGGCTGAAACTAATTGTCTAGGAGCGCCATGATGTGGAGTAGTTGACATTATTGTAAGACTAGATGTTGCACGCGACTTCGTACGCGCAAAAGGAAATCCCGCGGTAACCGTACATTTTGCCGCGATAAAAATTAGCCTATGTCCTTCCCCGTGGTCATTATAATCTATATTTGCACCAAATTTCATCAAAATCGGTCCAGTAGTTTCGGAGACTATTCAATGCAAAGAAACAAACATACAAACAAACAAACAAACTTTTCCTCTTTATTATATTAGTATAGAGTATTTGACGTTAAATTAAGAAATAGTTTCTACTTTAGCTGTCAAAAGAGGCCATTTTTTGAGCTCATGCTCGGAAAGAAAAGAAATATTTTTTCTCATAACGACGAAGCATCAACCTTGCTGCCTTACAATAAGACCTATTCTGAATTCCGAATGGTATTAACGTTTCTTCGATCTCTCATTTTGTCGATTCTTCGGTATTTCTTGCAGGCTTAGCATGCACATCCAATGTGCATTCTAAGCCTGCTAGTCTGTGTAACAAAAGAGTTGAAAAAGGATTTCGTGTGTCATATTATATGACTAATGACACTGACATTTGACTCGATACTCATGTGTACGATTTTCAACTCTATTGTATTAGCACAGAGTTCTATTTTTAATTAATTAATTCTCTGAAACCGAAACATAGCAATTTCATTGCTTTTATTGCCACAATTGTGATATACGCACTTGGTATACATTTTCTCCAAGTTGTTTATGGAAAAAGCTTTCCGAATTTTTAAACAAATAGTCAACAATAAGGCGATTAATCGGAGTCCAGGAGGCAAAATAGGTAGGTAGGTCACAGGTAGTAGGCAGATTATCAGTCCCGGTGGGCAAGCGCAATATCGTATTTGAAAGAAATCTAAAAGCAATTGAGAAAAATACAACAACACAACGAGGAACGCAATCAAAACAATCCGAACTCCGAAGTACGCAGTAGCTGCTGACAGCTGTACGTAGAGATGGCCGTTTAAACGTAAAGCGTTTAAAAAAGCGTGCTTTTATAAATAAGTTGTAAAGTCGTTTAAAAATTTAAGCGTTTATCACTTATACTTATCGTTTATATCGTTTATAGTCATAAAGCCATAAGTGTGGTATGAGCAAAGAAAAATAGTTCTTAAGACAGCGCAGTAAGAGTGAAAATTCTTTAATGTAGCTTATTTTTTGTACTTATAACTATTGAGCTTTTTCGTGTTTATTCACTTTTTGTTAGTTGCGCTTTGCGGGCCGACGAAAACACGTTATATTACGTTACGCAATAATTCGTATTTTAATCGTAATAGTGGTGTTTTGGTGGCTTACCGTGAACTTTTAATGTAAATAATAAATATAATAATGGTCCATATGGACGTAATATAAACTTTTCGTGTAGTGTTTTAGTATTAAGTTTATTAAGTTTTTGTCGTAAGATGACGAATAAACGACGTGAATTGGAACAGTAATTTATGGAACTACTTTGAAAGAAATGAGGTGGAAAAAGTGGCGATGTTTGTTATCCTATAAATCAACTATTACTAATGATAAGCAACATTTAAGATTAATGCATATTATCAACATGTAAAAACATTTTTATGAGTTCATATTATTATATTAATAATTATTCAGATTTCAGACAGTCCTAAGCCTGCAAAGTACGAAGGAAAGTTAATTTAAATCAGTTTAAGCGATCGAAAAACGTAACATAAGCGCAAAAAACATTATAACTTATAAGTGGCAATAAGTAGATAAGCAAATAAGCAACTAAGCAACTAAGTAGTTAAAAAAAGGTGCTTTTGAATATTTAATAACGGATAAGTTAACTTTTAATTTTAAGCCGTTTATCAAATCTCTAGCTGTACGGAGTACGGACGGCGGACCGGCAGATCATAGTGTTGCCACTTTCCGTTTTAAAAGTTTAACAATTAACTTTATTTTGAAACCTACAATTTTCTTTTGTTCTGAGAATTTTTTATTTAAATGAAATTAAGACGTTATAAACTTTAATTCAAAGTACAAAAATCGAGTTACAAGATTGTTGTTTAGGTTAAGGTATAAAGATAGAGGTGTTTCAAATTATTAAAACGCCGTAAATAAATACTGGTTATTACAGAACCAAAATAATATCTTGTCAAATAATTGTACACTTTATATAAACACTAATAAACAAAGCATATTTGAATATAATTCCAGAATGTTGGGTATCTATTTTATATGCATGGCAACATTAATTCATCCTCACACGCGCACGTAGAGAAATTTACAAATTAAAGAAAATTGAAGAAATTTTGTAGGTATAGGTAGGTCTTTATTAGCGGCTCAACCATAACTTGTTTAGCGCCATCTATTGACGTTTTTTTAAATATAAGATAACTTATGACGTACTTCAAACATAGTCCTAGAGATGGCGTTTTTATTTTTAAATAAATATGGCTAATTTTGTAATTTGATACACTCAACGTCATCTAACGGTCAACAAGAAAATTAAAAAATGTCGTACGTTTTAATGTATGGGATCTGTCAGTCTATAGTAATTTGATTAGTCTATGGCAGTGTTTTTCAACCTTTTTCATGATGCGACCCCCTTTGTATGAAAAAATATTTCGCGACCCCCCGACCCTTCGCTTTTTTATCATGTATGTATTGTGTATTTTTTTTTTATGAAACTAGGGGGCAAACGAGCAAACGGATCACCTGATGGAAAGCGATTACCGTCGCCCATGGACACCCGCAACATCAGAGAAGTTGCAAGTGCGTTGCCGGCCTTTTAGGAGGGAATACGCTCCCTTCTTGAAGGTTTGCAGGTCATAATGGTTCGGAAATACTGCTGGCGACAGTTCATTCCAGAGTTTTACAGTGCGCCATATATTCGTATTCCAACCAGTTTCCATTCCAGTGTATGTTACAGTGCTACAAATATTTATTCCATACGACGTTTTTTTGCGTCTCTTTAATTAGGATTCGGGTATAAGTACATAATATAATATAATAGTACGTTATTTTACGATTACATACATCGATGATCGATTTATAAGTACCTTCTGTTAAAATTATCTTATTTAATAAATCAATCTTTTTAATCTTCATTGGTTTTTTACTAAAGTTCTCTCTACCTCCGGCGACCCCCCTACAGAAGCTTCGCGACCCCCCAGGGGGTCGCGACCCACAGGTTGAAAAACACTGGTCTATGGTATCACAGACTAATCAAATGTCTGTATGTTAAATTTCAGCCAAATCCGTTTAGTAGTTTCAGCTGTGCGTTGTTAGATGAGTCAGTCAGGTTTGCCTTTTTAAGCTGCGCGTCCACTGCACCGGAATCGGAGCGGACGGAGCGGATGGAGCGTCGGCATTTACAAAATGCCGATGGGGTGCGTCCACTGCATCCGGATTCAGCATCGGCAATTTAGTTATTTCTAGTCAGTCAGCCTGAACGTGCATTTGCATTATGGAGGATAGTGACGAGGATATTGTTGTAATTAGCTGTATTTTATCAGAAGAGGAAAAGAGAAACAAGAGGAAACGAAAGATATGGGTTCATAAATCATAATATAAATTCAAAAAGATTAATTTTTGGAGAATTTCATACATTATATTCTGATTTATTAGAAGATGAAAATAGATTTTTTGGGTACATTCATATGACTCGAAAAAAGTTTTTTGAACTTCACTATATTCTACAATTTTTATTTATTATTTGCCCAATTTCATCCCAAATATCGTCTCTCCTCAGTTGGTTATGATAATGTTGATGTTTTAGATTGTAAAGTTCATCATATTTTTCCACTAAAGTAATTAAAATATCGTCATTCATCGTGAATAAGTATTTATGTATAGCCGTCGCGTCGTCGCAAACACGTCTGAACTTGAAACGTTCGGTATCCGAATGACGGGTTCACTGCCGGTGACGTCATCGGCAAAAATACCGGTCGCAGGCGCAGAAATGCCGGTCCAGTGGACGCAGTACCATAGAAATCCATACAAAGCAACAAATCCGTCCGCTCCGTCCGCTCCGATTCCGATGCAGTGGACGCGCAGCTTTAACCGACTTCCAAAAAAGGAGGCGGTTATACGTTCGGCTGTATATATATATATATATATATATATATATATATATATTTTGTATGTTCGCGGATAACTCCGCCGTCTGTTGGCCGATTTTCAAAATTCTTTTTTTGATGTAAAAGGTATATTCCGAAGTTGGTGCCATTTTTAGAAAATTGGTGACCTGATGATGGGATCCATGAGGAATCGAGGGAACTCCTTGAAATTTATATGGACACATATGGTGATTTTGAATTTTTCTGAAGTAGTCCAAGCATATGCTACCAAAAAGTAAGATTTTGCTCCAAGGTATACCCTGGATCCAAAAGTACAGAATAGAACTCCTGACTCATAGATACATGTTTGGGGATTTTGGCGTTGTTTAAAGAACTGCAAGCATATGCCACTTTGTCAATTAGAGTAATCATCATCATCACCACCACTATCTCACTATGATGATAAAGAAGGTACTTCTCATAGTATTTTACACTAACACGGAGATCTTTGAACATTACTCTGCCGTTTATGTACCTATTTGCAAAATTCTTTTGTTGTAAAGGGTTTAATTCGAAATTGGTCCTTTAGTCACTAAAGTGGAAACGTGATGATGCGATCCATGAGGAATTGAGAGAACTCCTCGAAATTTATATCGACACATATAGTGATTTTGACTTTTACTGAAGTAACACAAGCATATGCTCCCAAAAAATAAGATGCTGAAACCAAGGTATACCCCAGATCCAAAAACACTGAACAGAACTCCTCAGTCTTTAAAGATACGCGTCTGGAAATTTCGGTATTGTTTAAAGAACTGCAAGCATATGCCACTTTGTAACTTACAGTAATCATCATCATCATCTTAATAACAATATCTAATCGAAGCTTGGCACGTATTCAGTTATACATTCGATCGTTTATTTTAGACGTTTTTAAGACGTATTAATAATAACTTAACAATATTATCACTAAAATGGGTGAAATTATTATTTTTAAACAAAAAATTAAACCTACTTCCAAAGTAAAAATACACAAAAAAGTATGAAATAAAACTTATTTTATAAATAATTCCCCTTTTAAATTTGGCTATTTCTCTACTTAATCTTCTTAATTTTGAAGTCGGTACCAGCAAATATGAACGTGAGTTCTATAAAATATTGTAGGATATCGTTTGGGCTGGTAGCGACTTCAGAATTAAGAAGATTAAGTAGAGAAATAGCCAAATTTAAAAGGGGAATTATTTATAAAATAAGTTTTATTTCATACTTTTTTTATTATAATATATTTAGATTGTGAACTATTCCCATAGTATATTACTGCATACTAAGTAGGCAAACTAAAAATATATATTCGATCTGTTTTCAGGTGATGATGGCGGTCGGAATTACCGCGGCGATCTGCCTCACGCTCACGCTGTTCGCGATGCAGACCAAATGGGACTTCACCACCATGGGCGGCATACTGCTGTGCTGCACCGTGGTGTTATTGCTTTTCGGTGAGTACGAGCTTTTTTGGTCCCGTGGAAGTGTATCCGTATGCAAAACGCAACCGAAACGACCCGAGTGGGACAACCGACTGATGCGCCGCGCGGTGTCATTTTAAAGCCCCACTCGCCACGGCAACTTTTTCGTGGAACCATTTTTTTGCCTCAGTTACGCTAAGAACTCACGGAGCGGTTTTATCCCGTGCCCGCCGCGGTCGTCGAACTGCGGTTTTATTTCTAAACTCACGAGACCGCGGTTTTGCGCGGTCACGCAGCCGCTACGGTTGAGATTATCGCCCGCAAACGTGGCGGGCGATGGTCGCAGGACGCGCGGTTGCAAAAAGGCACATACAAATTTACAATTTCTGAATTTCGGCCGCAAACCGAACGCAGAGCGCGCGGGCGCTTCCCGCGCAAGTTGCCTACCGGTATGTTAGTAAATATCTATTTATATGCGTCCGCACGACCGAGCGGCTTGGCCGCTACACCACGAAATTACAAGTAAGTGTATGCAAAGATGCTCCGCTACTTATATAACGTTTGGTAAAATCAATTACGGAAACTTTGGGTACTTCATATACTGCTTATGTAAAGACGTTGAGGCAAAATAAAAAAAAAATATTTGAAACACGTAGATTTTTTTTATACAAAATTAAATTATGTGACAGGAAATTACATCTGTTGCATTATATCGACCACGCGCGAGCAGATGTTCAGATATGAACTCGAATGACCTTTCCTGGTGTATGCAATATGTATCGCTGTCTTTGTCATGCTACATCTGCTGTCCTTGTCGCGCGCGGACGCTTTATGCAAAAGATTTAATTACTTGCAATATTTTAATTTAATAATTTTAGTTTCTATTTTTTTTTACACGGGTTTTAATTTTTTTTTTGCCTAAACGTCTTTACACAAGCAGTATATGACGTACCCAAAGTTTCCGTAATTGATTTTACCAAACCTTATATAAATCATTGTATACAGTTGCTTGTAACATCGTGGTAAAGCGGCCAAGCCGCTCGGTCGCCCGGACGCATACAACTAGAGCCTAATATATATTCTTTGCCGCCGGTGCAGCGGGACCAGCGAACAACCGCGCACACCGTGGGCGCAAAACGCGCCGTGAGTTGTGCTTTAATTTTTTACATACATATCTGCATTCTATTGAAGTTGCGGACCCGCAACCGCAGTAGGCGCGGGTAAAAACCGCTCCGTGAGTTCTTAGCGTTACGCTACTTTTGTTATTCGTAGATTATGAACATATTTCGTAAGCAACAGTAATTACATAAATATCACTTTTTTTCCCAGGTATCATCGCCATGTTCATCCCGAAGAACAACATCGTGACACTGGTGTACGCGTCTCTCGGAGCTCTACTTTTCTCGTTCTACCTGATCTACGACACACAGCTGATGATGGGCGGGAAACACAAGTACAGCATCTCCCCGGAGGAGTACATCTTCGCCGCCCTGAACCTGTATCTCGACGTCATCAACATCTTCATCTATATTCTCACCATAATCGGTGCATCCCGAGATTAAACTTATTGATTTGGTGGCTGAAAATAAAATATTACGGCTGTATTCTCAAACCACAAATCACAGACTCGAGGGCAACATAACTTTAAAAAAGCTTTTCAGAATTTGGCTGTAAGTCTATCTGAATCGCGGTACGTATGCCTTAATTTTTACTGATGTCAACATCTAATATGGCGTCATCCATGAGGTCGTATAAAATTTTCTTTCACATTTGTTATTTGCAATGCCTCATTCGTTTTTTTTTCTTTTTTTTGACAAACATATTTTTCTTTGAAAGCTAAAAATATTTTCGGCCACCGTATCAGATAATAATCTAAGTCACATTTGATGTTTGTATAACTATAACCTAAGATCCCGTATTTTATTGATGGACTTTCAATTCACGTGATTGCAGGTCCATCTTGTAAGCGAGATGAGTAGCTTAAAATATTTTGGAGTGAGCAAAAAACTCTTAAAATATGTTAAGTATTATTGGCAGATCTTTTTAGATGTTAAGAGTATAATTTTAGGTTAAAATCCGGGGTCTTAATAATTGTTCTAGGTGTTTAGACTTTTAAAGGTTTTAATTTATCGAAAAATTGTAAAGATATTTAATAGTACGTAGTTTTTTTTAGTTTGTTTAAGATATCTTTACAAATTACATCGAATAAATAAGTTTGGCTAAGAAATGTAAGATACTATTTAATATTCTAGCTCGAGACTTAATATTTCTTCTAGGCTCGGCCATACTTTCGGCTCCCAACATTCCGTTTTAAAATTCACAAACATCAAATGTTCCTTGACAATAATTTTGACTGTTTTCATCATCTAATTCATTCAAATATTCACTGTAGTCAGGTTAATAATAAAGATCGGGAATGAAATAAAAACATCGATCAAGTGTTTGTCATTCAAACTTAACGACTTTTAGAGTGTAAATAAGCACAAATTGCACTAGAAGTATTGACCAGGGGGCCTAGCACGGGTTTACGCCGCTATCGAATGTTCCTGCTAGGCCCTCAGCCGTTCGTCTGGATAACGACTGTGTTGTGAAATGAAAAATCTTAGTGTTTTTTTAATTATTATTATCAACCTGACTATAATAAAAACACATAAATCGCTTATCTAGATTATTCTACTTAATGTGATGTCTAGCCTTATAGTAATTTATCCAGGTTTATAACAGTATATTTACATAATCACTATTTAACAAGTCATATTAATATCACAAGTTACTACTTAATGTCACATTATCTTAATAATATTGTTACCTACATGATACTTTAATATTTTTCAAAATGCTTGTGAAAGTAGTAAGAGGCAAAAGACGCAAATGTAAAAATTGTGTTTACTTTTACCATATTCAGTAATACTATAAGCACAGAATTCATTCGTTTCTTAATTTTTACCTACTACGTTCAAATTTTTATATTTTTGTATGAAAATTAATATGATTAAAACAGCTCATAGTCATTTACATTTGCGTCCAAATATAAAACGCCATTTAGTGTTTGATAGCATGTATCATTATTTGTTTATTCGTATAATTCATATTGTAGGATAACTTTAATATGCTCCAGAATGGAGGCTATATTATTCCTTAAATTATTCTCGTATAAAGTATGTGTGTAAATAGTTGTAACTTGTATAATATGTATGAGCTTTATATTTTTCGCTTTAAACATCGACGGAGCTGAAATCGTCCTTTTTATAATGGCTTTAGTGTCAGACTGGCTTTTGCTGTAGTCACTATGGTCAAGTAATTTTTAGGGGGTCAAGGGGGGGGGGGGGGGGGGATCGTGTGATTTTTGCATGAAAAAGATTAGCTATGTTTTAACATCGATGTCAAGTAGTTTTGCTTATGGCATGCAAATATAATCTAATATCTATAATGCAATTTTAAATCGCACTATAATAATTAAAAAAGAAGTAAATAAAATAATAATTGATTGCGATGAAAAAAATTACTTTGTAGTCTTTTTAAATGTCAGTTTGTAGAAATGCGTTTTTAGATTTGTGTTAAAAGCTATATTCGAATATAAACCTAAGTTCTAATATTATAACAACAGCTATGATTATATATTTTGTACCTAACATTACAGACTTATTAAATCATATCCCCCTTACTAATAAACGCTGTATAAGCTTTGAATAGTTATACAGTGTTTTGTTCTGGCACACAAGTGACATTTTTTATTCGAGTGAAGAAGACAAAACACTGTATAACTATTCAAAGCTTATACAGCGTTTATTAGTAAGGGGGTATAAGTGTATTATGTACCATTATCTATATACCACATATTATATGTTACCCGTCTTGTACACAATAATATAAAACCAAAAATAACTGAAATTGTGAATCGCTACGTTTAAGCTTTGGGAGGTAGATTGTACAAAATTGTGTTCTCACTCGCACATCTGTGTAAAAGTGAGATATAATGAAGTAACATATTATAACAACAACAAAAATATAATATTGTGACTATAAATCTTTTCCTTTCTTACGTTAAACAAGAATAGCAGATTTTTCATATTTTGTGATTTTAATTGCTATTCAGTTGTAATCTTTCTATTTTTGAGTAATTGTGTATTTCAGGGTAGAATCAAAATATTATCATTAATTGAGTCATAAACCTCATCTGTTTATATATCTACTTTTAACGGACTGATAGATTAAACGTAGCGATTTGCACTTAACGCCACTCGCCAGTACAAAGTTAATTTCAAAGAACACTATAGTCTATAATATGGAAGTAGTTTTTGTTAATGATGTTAATTTGATTTATAATAAATATCTAATAATAAACACATGTATTGTGGTTTTATTTACATTTCGTATATGTGTTAGGTATATATTATTTTTTTATTTATTACCTGAAACTTGTATATGTCATCGTAAAATTGTAAAAACCGTTAGATTGTAATATAACTAGTGAAATTGTAAAATGTTATAAGTAGCATAGTAATGAATCTTTCGACATATTTTTACAATATTTTACAATCTAAAGGTTTTTATAATTTTACCGTGACATATATACAAAGCCATTATTGATTATTATAATTAAAGGTTATCAGCGACACGATCGAGATACTAATAATATAGCGTTGTTGTTGTTTTTTCAGAATCAGGATTGGATCAATGTTGTTGATGATCAATGATCATGTTAAGTTCTTATCAAATTCAGGTTTATTACAGAGTTACATACTATAGTGTTTGTTCGCGTTAAGAAGGCAGTGAATCACACGTGCACATGTCACAATTGGCCAATGATGCAGCTAAACGCATGATTCTCTGATAATATGCTAACGCGAATACACTCGGTTTTCTTACCACACACACTTAATCGTTTATACGAAAGGCTTAAAAAATTAAAAACAACGGCTTATCGGACACAGCACATCCGTTCATAATATTTCTTTGAAACGTCCATTGGTATGTTCGTATTACGTTTCACATAATATGAGTCACGGATATATTGCGTTTTTGGCCGTACTAGCAACTGCAGGGCTCTGTATTTTTATCAGACCCTTATCGTCCGTGCACGATAATCAACAGTTATCTTTGAACAGTTGTGATACACGAACCGCAAATGGCACAGGTAAATTTATTTCATTATGTGTTTTTTCTGGAGTTTAGGCTGGATATTATGGAACACTAGCATTAATTGCCCGCGGCTTCGCCCGCGTGAAATTAGGTTGCCTACGTCGTAAAAGAAGTAAGAGAAATACGTGTGCAAAATTTCAAATTTCTAGACTTAATAAGGGTTTGGCCTTTGCGTTGAAACATCAGTCTTATTGACTGATATATCAACGCACAATTTTGCTTTGCCTTTTATATATAGAAAATAGAAGATGATAATATACTTAATAAGCAAAAAACTTACGCTATTTAGGGTCAAAACTCAAATCACACTGGACGCGACGCATGGCTAATTTTTTTTAAAGTTAGCGATTCAAAATTGATTTATACTACCGACTCAAGAATATAGTTTCATCAGCAATATCTGTCGACAAACTGCGTACAGGTTTATTACGATATGTAGATAAAAGTTATTTGCCAATAAAGTTTTTTTTTTCATTTACTTTGTTTATTGAAGAGCGGCACCACGCTACGCCCTGCCGCTCGCCATTCGAACTTCTTGTGCAGTGAATAAAGTTCAATTTTAAATCGCTATCTTAATCAAATAAAAAATTAAACCGACTTCCAAAGTAAAAATACACAAAAAAGTATGAAATAAAACTTATTTTCTAAATAAGTCCCCTTTTAAATTCGGCTAAAACTTTAACTATTTCTCTACTTAATCTTCTTAATTTTGAAGAAGCATATGCTTGGACTACTTCAAAAAAAGTTAAAATCACCATATGTTTCCATATAAATTTCGAGGAGTTCCCTCGATTCCTCATGGATCCCATCATCAGGTCACCACTTTTTTTAAAACGGGACCAACTTGGGATTATACCCTTTACATCAAAAGAATAATTTTGAAAATCGGTCCACAGACGGCGAAATTGTGGTCTAACATACAAAATAAATAAATAAATATATACAGCCGAACGTATAACCGCCTCCTTTTTTGGGGGAAGTCGGTTAAAAATTCAGCGATGCGTCGCGTCTATATGTAAACCACAGCATCTATTGACTAGACCACGCAGTCATCGTCTGTATAGAAACCAAGCGTTTTTTTCTACCTGCTGTGATGTCACAAGAGCGGTTTAGTGGTAATAACTCCCCTTCCCCGAGTAAACGATACAAAGGCCGTAGCCGCGCGCCGCCCTGTCGCGTTTTTTAGCTTTTTAGTTTTCATTTGACGTTTGGAACCGAGAATATTCGAGAGGAAACGGCGCTGAAGGAAGTGAATTTCACTCCTCTTTACGCGGGAAGTTAGGTACCTATATGCGATTTGCGAAGTAGCTACATACACTTGCGTGCTCTAGTCAATAGATGTATGAGGTGTGAAGTGATGCTTATACAATTACAGGCTCATGCCCTTTGATTGGTCCCCTAATTTTGACATAAAATGTTTATTACAATTTCAGACTGTATTGAACTTCGGCTTCGTAATAAATAAATTATTATAATGAATTCATTGTAGTCATAGGTTATGAACTGAAACACCTTTGTTATTTACGTGATAATATATTTGATCTTTAAAAGTTTATCGTAATAATTTTTAACACTTACCCATGAAGTATATAGACTATACTTCGTGCACTTAACTAATAAAAATTGTACTTTCAAAATATATTCTTTTGACTTCTTCTTCTTGTTTAAAATGGCCTCCTAGAGGCTTGATCTTTGAGTATACAATAATAACTCTTTGGGCTTGATGTACTGTTAAGATCAAATATCCCAAAATATGACATTTCCAGACGCAGTACGGTGGACCGATCGGGTTCGTGGAAGATGGTGAAGTGGGGAACTTCGACTTCACTGAGGCCAGCATCAGAAGAGGTTTCATACGTAAGGTACAATAAGTTATCGTTTAATGTAGGGTTGCCAACCCCAATGTTGAAAAAAACAGGATTTGAAGTTGAAAAACCAGGTCAATTGAGTTGAAAAACAGGACTCACAGGATAGAGTTGCAACACTTCATTTGATAAGTTAAATGAAATACCTACATGTAATGCTAATACATACATATTTTTTCATAGAAGTATTATGTATTTGAATAAAATTAAATTACATAGAAAAAAATTAAAATACATGACTATCAGGGCGCTTTCAAAACCCAGGACGCTGCTTTGAAACTATCCAGGAGTCAGGACAGCCCAGGGCACTGTAAAATCCAGGACATGTCCTGGGAAAACAGGACGGTTGGCAACCCTAGTTTAACGTTTTTTTGCAAAATCTCATGTGTAAAGTCGCCGAAAACGGACAAACCCCGTGAGTCATAATTATATCGAGCATAATATTACCATTACTATGGTAATATGCTCGATATAATAAGGTCCAAAAGCATTGTACCGCGGGCAAGGAATATAATATACTACTAACGTACCGCGGGAGTCCTCAACAGCTGTTGAGTGTACTATCAGGGAATCTAATTCATGAGCAGGTAGAGTGTTCTCATAATTTATTTGTAATTTTAACTAGATGTTGCCCGTGACTTCACGCGCAAAAAGAAATCTCGAGGGAACCGTACATTTTGCTTCAATAATAAGTAGATACCCTATGTCCTTCCCCGTGGTCTATTCTATATCTGTGCCAAATTTTATCAAAAGCGGTCCAGTAGTTTCGGAGCCTATTCAATGTTTAAACAAACATACAACCAAACTTTTCCTCTTTATTATATCAGTAAGTATAGATAAAGACCACATGCAGTCACAATAGGTACAATCATTGTACCAATATACCTACGTCAGTTAAAAAAGTACATAGACCCTGCAAAATGTAGAGCCAGTAGATTGTACAAAACTTGGATAAATAATAAGTCGAATAAAAACAGTAAAATGTAGGCACAAGGTGGTATGCTCCGTCAGGCCGAAGCTCGATGTAGTAGTTTTCAGACGTTGTATAATATATGGCACCGAACTGAGGAAACTTCGATAGCGCGATTCAGGATTGCGGCGCTAATTGGTCCACTACAAAGGCATTCCCCGCGCGCAATGCGTCTCACTCCTCACTTAGCGATAAACGTTTTAGTTCTTGAGCATAGATATAGTATAGCTAGTGATATTGTTAGTTCACAAAGTCCGCATCACCAGAGGTGTCACGAGTGCGTGTTACATTCCAGGTGTACGCCATACTGATGTGCCAGCTGCTGGTGACGATGGGAGCCATCGCCCTCTTCCTGTTCCACGAGCCCACCAAACGGTTCGTCGCCAGAAACCCTTATCTCTTGTAAGTACCTTGTGAATATATTTCAATCTGTCATATGTCGATTGGCGGCACGTGCAGTTGTATTGCAGTTTTAATAACTGAATTCGCAGTTCAAACTGCTGTCAACAAGTTAGCTGTATCACGTGTGTCATTTCTTTCTAGAATCATCATAATATTAACCTATTACTAATATAAATTATAAATGGGAAAGTCTGTGAGGATGAATGGATTTATGGATGTTTGTTACTCTTTAAACTACCGAACGGATTTTGATGGAATTTATTATAGTTGTAGTTTCAGCGCTAGATTAACATTTAACATATAGATTACACTGGTTACTTTTTACCCCGTCAAAGTATAGGGCTATACGCCTTCCTGTTATGTTTATGTTCCTGTGGGATAGGTACTGTATTGACGCGGGCGGAGCCGCGGGCAAAAGCTGTTAATACGTAAAACAACAAGTTTGCAGTTTGACGAGAAGTGTGCAACCGGAGTAGTATAAAATATTGGACGGTACATAAATTAAAGGTTATGTGGAGGAAAGTGTACAGAAATTCATAAAATTAATAAGAATAACAACAGCAATCTCGCCAGTCGTGTCGGTCCGTCCGCCCCATTGGGTTTCGAGAGTAGGTAAAGGAAGAGAGCCAGCGACCACATATAGGCTGTTTGGTCGCTGAAGAGAGCCCACACTTGGGCACTATAAAATTCCTGCCTAACTGGCCTGGTTTCAATGAAACCAGCCACCGTCACCGAAATCGATGTGGGGAGCTATAATTATTTGAGACTATAATTTAGAGCTCCATTGTCATACAAGCTTCTTATGTTTTCAGCTGGATAGCAATCGTGGTGCTCATAGTGACGCTGATATCGATGGCGTGTTGCACCAATGTGCGACGGAGGGCACCCATGAACTTCATCTTCCTGGCGCTGTTTACTGTGGCGCAGAGCTTCCTGCTGGGGATCACCACCAGCGTGTACGAGGTGTCTGAGGTGAGGATATACTTGGGGGCCCCATATGGGGGCTTTATTACGTTTTCAGAATTTCACTTCGCTAAGATACGACTTGGCGCTAGTATGAACTGCCCATAATTCGAAACAAGACCGCACTAAACGGCGACACGGCCAAATATTCTTTGTATGAAATTGTATGAGATATAAGTTATAACGCACTACGCGACGCGGCACTCCATTGCGGTATTAAGTCACAGGCGTACTTATAATATATTAAATATAATATCGATATATATATATACACTACGGCCGCTGTATCTTGACGGGTCTGAACATAGGCTCTGCGAACTTTAGTACATGTACAACTCGTGAAGAAAACTGTTATTGTATTATTTTTATATACCTATGTACTAATAAAATTTCCCTAATACAGTTGACCAATTAGTACAAATAAAATAAATACGAAAACACTTAGAAACAGCTAATGCGCAACCTTCTGCACGAAGTTCAGACTCGCCAAGATACATCGGCCGTATTGTACCTATTATAGTATAGCAAGCTACGGGAGCTCTAATATAATATATTTTGCCCTCACTCGGTCTGCGGTCGTCCTTGCAAGCGCACAGTTTTAAAGCTTATTTTTATACCAAAATATATATTAATATGTCAAATTATACCGAGATAATATATTATGTCGACATATTTTGGTGACGTCATAGAAATATATATTATAGCTGCGTGTGCGGTCATCAAAAATTTAAATAGAAAATATGTCGTAATAGGCCTTGAGCTATGATTCATATGAACATAATATATTATAGCTACATCTGTGACGGGCTTTACTAGTAGGGACGTGCTGCGCCGCGGAGTGCGTTATATTTCATACAATTACATACTAATAATATTTGGCCGTGTCGCCTTAGTTATGCCAAGTGCGGTCCCACCTTTAGCAGGGTTTGTATGAAGGTGTGGCGGACCAGTCAGCGCCACAGTTCTGAATATCTATCGAAGTTATTTCAGTATGGCGTATAATATATTCTCAAAAAGGAATAAGAGACAAACTTTAATCGCATATTTAAACATTACTAATGCCCGGTTTCTGTGGTAAATTTGTGAGTAGTTTATCTTTTCATTGTCGCTATTGGTACGATAACTGGTTTCTGAACAAATATATGGTCCGTTTATCGAATCCATAATTCGCAATTGACATTGCAACTGATGAATGTCGCAGAAAGGAATGAAAAAGCTTTACAGAAAATTATTACTCTATTTAACTCACAAAGTAACAAATATTTTTCATAAAACTTACAATGCCGAATTATAGTAAAACAAAATAACTTTATCCTCTACTTTGATAAAGGTTCATCTATTGACCACTAGATGGATCTTTTGGGACTCTGCTCCAAATTAACTTTGTCTAGAGTTTGTGTAAAATCTTCAGAAACCGGCCATTAGATCATTATTGTTTACCATATTTTATGTCGATTTTCAGGTGATGATGGCTGTAGGAATAACGGCAGCCGTGTGTCTGGGCCTGACTCTCTTCGCGTTCCAAACCAAATGGGACTTCACTATGATGGGAGGAGCTTTAGTTGCTTTCACCATGGTGTTGCTGGTGTTCGGTAAGTTGACAAAAGATGGCGCTTTTAAAATATGAAAATATTTATACAACGCATAACTTATACAACTTTGCTGTCCTTATCTAATATGTTGGAAAATACACTTGACAGGTTAATTATTATATTGGTGTTAGTTACAATTGATTGTAAATGGAGCTTTTAAATGACATTAATGTTATGTTACTTAAATAGTTCAACAATAGATGGCGCTTTTTGATAATGTTAAATTATAATGATGTTAGTTATTTATTTTAATAAAAGATGGCTCTATTTAATAAAGTTCAAAATTGTTATGGTGTTGCTTAATTTCATTATTTTTTAAATTAGTATTCAGATTTTCGTTTCCGAGTTTCTTCATAATATTATTGTCTAACTTTTACTTTTTTTTTCAGGTCTAATCGCGATATTTTTGCCTGCGAACAGAATAATAACACTAGTATACGCGTCGGCTGGTGTACTGATATTCTCCATGTATCTAGTCTACGACACACAGCTGATGATGGGCGGGAAACACAAGTACAGCATCTCCCCAGAAGAATATATCTTCGCCGCCCTGAACCTGTATCTGGATATTATTAACATCTTCTTATACATTCTCACTATTATTGGAGCGACGAAGTAAACAGAACGAGAAAAGTACGCGTTAGAACAATTTTTTTAATTCGGAACTATGGAGGGTAGAGATAAGGAGTACCATCTCTATACATAAAAAGTGTCCATAAAAAGCGTTTACTTGGGGGCGCTGAAGACTTAACGGGGTGTAAAGCGGCAAAATTTAAATAGATAACTAAATCTTAGCATCTTCTTCGGTTATGTTTATAAAAATATATTCGACTACGCGAGTAAGTAGAATGTTCATGATTTACTGAATTAACTACTTTTAGTCTACTAAAGTCGTCAAAAATTTATATTAACTAAACTCAACTCACTTCACTCCATCTCTTATTCCTAACTTACTATACCCTTCTTGTGCATCAGCGCCAATGTGGAAGATTTTTGAACTGTTATTTATAGCATACAGCACTTTTTCAACTTTTCTCCTGGGAGGCTGGGACTACATGCACCGGAATCTGGAAAGCCATAGAGAATTCTGAGCATTGAAAATAGAACTCGGCGCTAATACAATAGAGTTGAAAATTGAAGTGTCAGGTGTCGAGCTGTCATATATGACATTGACGTTTAGCTCGACACTCATGTGTTCCATTTTCAACTCTATTACATTAGCATAGATTTCTATTTCCAATGATCAGAATTCTCTACGGCCTTCAGTATTCCGGTGCGTATATACAGATATACGCACCGGAATACTGAAGGGTACAGATCCTTTAGAGATGGTTCTCCATAACTCTACCCTCCATATTCGGAACGAGCGAGGTGACATCCGTGACAGGTTGTTTTTTTTATTGTTTTTGTAGATAAACAAAGGCGCATTATTGTTATTTTATTTCATCATTGCTAGCAAGTTGTTAGCGATTAAAAATGAAATGTTTATAGTTTATTTTATGGTATTATAGCAACTAAAACTTTGATGATAATAAAATGAAATTATCTTTTTGAATGCTTAAACATATGTTACAAGAAGTAGGTATGTACCTTCATTATACATAATATGTTCCAAAAGTAAAAACATATTTTGTAATTAGATTTAAGTTAGGGATAAGAAAAAAATACATAAATTAAATTAATATTTTGCGTGTGTTTTTAATTTTCAAATTGCAATGCTGTTTCAAAGAAGCCATTGCGGTGTCATTGTGATATCATTGAGCGGTCATTTCAGTGTATATCCTTCTGTTCATAGTATTGTTACGTGTTAGGGTTCGAAGGATTTGGAGAGAAAGACCTGCTGACTTTTTTAAAGACTTTATTCACTAGCACTAGGTCCTACACAAAGCACTAGGTCTAACACTAAACACTAAGTCCAAACACTAAGCACTAACGATGTCCTATGTCGTAGCCAAGTCGTGGGTTTCACTCACTGGTATCACTGTTGGCTGGTTTTCACTTATCGCCTGTTTCGCTACGAAGGAATCTCGAAACTGAACTCAACTCGCTCGCGTTCTTCCGGCGTATTTATATCAGTTGACACGAGTCCCAGACCATTCCAGAAAAGTAGATGGCGCTAGTCTCTTTGTGCTCCGTGTGTTCGCAACAGTATGGTTTAATAATGTTTTGTTGTGTTGTAAACCTCATATACAATAACTAACATTAATTGCTCACGGCTTCGCCCGCGTGAAATTAGGGTTAATCTTTCATCCCCTATTTTACCCCCTTTAAGAATTTTTCAAAATTCAATCCCCAGATTGAATTTTGAAAAATTCTTCCTGTTGATGCCTGCGTCATATTATAACAAATACGTGTGCAATATTTCATATTTCTAGACATAAGGGTTGTATGTTGATACATCAGTCAATAAAAAGTTTGCGTTTTGCGGAGAGTCACCCATACATGAGATGTTTTAGTTTGAGTATGACAAATATTTTTCTGCCTAAGCTTCTTTACATAAGCTGTGGATCATGTGCCTGAAGTATCCGTAATTGAAATTTAGAGACCTTATCTGGGGGCACGGCAGTGCACCCGCCAAAGTCGAGCGCGAAGCAAACACTGCCGTACCATCCTTTACTGGAACCATTTCGCCGCATTTTCAGGCCCCTATTTAAGAACCTCTGGATAAGACCAGAACGCAGAAATTTTCGTCATCCAGTAAGCTATAATCACATACTTAAAATCCAAAATTTCAAGTCTGTAGGTCATTTAGTTCCGAAGTTAAGCGAAAGCAAAGTTTCGCATTTACGACACTCACTCACTCACTTATACACTCACTCATGATCATCAAAATAGAACTAGTACTTCCCATAAACTCAGAGAGCTGAAATTTGGTACAGAGTTAGGGTTTAATGGCCACATAAAGGGAAAACTATAAAAACTAGGATAATCGATCTGGGGGCACGGCAGTGCCCCCGCCAAGTCAAGCGCGAAGCAGACACTGCCGTACCATTATTTACGGGAACCATTTCGCCGCATTATCAGGCCTCTATTTGAGAACCTCTGGATAAGACCAGAACGTCGATCTGGGGGCACGGCAGTGCCCCCGCCAAGTCGAGCGCGAAGCAAACACTGCCGTACCATTATTTACTGGAACCATTTCGCCGCATTTTCAGGCCCTTATTTGAGAACCTCTGGATAAGACCAGAACGCAGAAATTTTCGTCATCCAGTAAAGTATAATCACATACTTAAAATCCAAAATTTTAAGTCTGTAGGTCATTTAGTTCCGAAGTTAAACGACAGCAAAGTTTCGCATTTATGACACTCACCCAGTCACTCACTCATGATCATCAGAATAGAACTAGTACTTCCCATAAACTCAGAGAGCTGAAATTTGGTACAGAGGTAAGGTTTAATGGCCACATAAAGGGAAAACTGTAAAAACTAGGATAATCGAAGATCTGGAGTACCTGGTGACCCTTATTAGAAAACACAAGAGCCCAACCAAACTATTAGAGATCGACATACTGCCTTTACAAAAAATATTCAACTTGGTGGGCCACTTCATTTGATGTCAAAAATCGAAGATCTGAAGTATCTGATGAAGAACCCTCAGCTGGTCTCAGCTGATTAGAGATATGGTAATGCCCCCTTCTACTATTGGTACATAAAAAAATCGACTGTCATTGCAAAAATCCAGTGAAGTAGGACACATCTTTTAATTTAATCTAGCCCTAGCGTCCCACTGCTGGGCGAATGCCTCCCCTTCTGCTTTTAATACGCATATAAATGAAATTAAAGGAAAACTCTGGTTAAGACTGGACTGGCTTTTATACTTATACTTACAAGTTTACAAGAAGAAATAGTCGAACAATTAACTTTATTCTACTCGAACATTACACAAATTAAATAAACAAATTACACTAAAATCTAGTAAAATAAATCAATATTCCTACGTTTCTACAAAAAGAAGTGAAATCCCACCAAAAACATTCTGTAAAAAACTAGCCAAGTCTCGATGGAGCTGCTTGTTTATCTCTAAAAAGTAATGAAATCTAGACAAAGTCGTGCCAAGTCTAAGGATCCTTACTGCGATTTATTTATTATTATAGTTAATGTTGTGTGACTTGGCCGTTGAAGAGTACACAAGGGTACAAAAGGGGCTCCATGACACCATTGCTCCAATACATGTGTTATACAATCAACAACGCCTAAAATAAGACACTAGCGTCCAATTACCAATACCAGTATGGGCTATTATCTCGCTTAACAAACATAGGTAGTTACAACAGAATCTGATATAACATTACGTGTAAACAAAATTGACTTGTACCCACTAACGTATAAAGGATTTTCAACGGCCAAGTCACACAACATTAACTATAATAATAAATAAATCGCAGTAAGGATCCTTAGACTTGGCACGACTTTGTCTAGATTTCATTACTTTTTAGAGATAAACAAGCAGCTCCATCGAGACTTGGCTAGTTTTTTACAGAATGTTTTTGGTGGGATATATTATAGAAGATAGATAAGAGGAAATATTTGTTTGTTTGCATTGAATAGTCTCCGAAACTACTGGACCGATTTTGATCATATTTGGTATAGATATAGAGGAGACCACAAGAAAGATATGGGCTAATTTTTATCGAAAATGTGCTATTCAAACTGAATTTCCTTTGAAGCGTAAGAAGTCGCTGAAAACACCTAGTACATAATATACCTATCCAAATATTTAGCATATTTTACATGATATATATCAAGCCTTAAACTCATTTTAAAGTCTTAGTCGTAGCGTTTCTTTTCGAATATCTAAAACTAGCTGTTGCCCGCGACTTCGTCCGCGTCAATTTCTGTTATTATGATCGCGATTAATAAGTTTCCACAAAGATGTCGCGGACATTTTTTTAGATCATTGAAAGAGAATTAATTCTTTCATACATATTTTTGGGTAACCGTTTACGCAGCGCACGCAACGGAAGCCCTCAAATTGTATAATTTTCCCCGTTTTTTTTCACATTTTCCCCTGATTCTTCATTCTATTGGTCGCAGCGTGATGTTATATAGCCTAAAGCCTTCCTCGATAAATGGACTATCCAACACAAAAATAATTTTTCAATTCGAACCAGTTGTTCCTGAGATTAGCGCGTTCAAACAAACAAACTCTTCAGCTTTATAATATTATACTCGTATTAGTATAGATTTAATATTTTCTTTTATCGAAGTAGTAACAAATATAGGAATACATTATACAGACAGGTCTGCAGCTATCTATAAATATAAATTAATCATACTTTTAAATAAACTTTTTAATATCTTATTTACACAACTTCTTATCAAGCCTTACTGCCTATGTTTATCATAACAGTTACTGCCTCACAACCGTCCAAGACGCTTGTACAAATGGCTCCGTTCCTTGTAGCTGTATTTGTGATATTATTACTATGGTTCCTAGTTAAGAAGAACCCTAAACCGTTACTTGGCGTGTATTCTCAGCCTGGAAAGTGGTACTACTTAAAGTATGTTGTCTTTGCCTGCCTCTACTATTATAGAAAGGTATGTTTATAATACTTTTTTATTTTATTTTTAAAGAATAGGCGAATGCGCAAAATGATCATGTGTTTTGGAAATACAAAATATTATGTTGATACCTACTAATATAATAAATGTGAAAGTTTGTGAGGACGTATGGATGGATGGATGGATGTTTGTTCTCTTTCCCGCAAAAAGTACTGAACGGATTTTGATGAAATTTAGTATGGTAGTAGTTTGGGCCCTGGATTAAAACATGGGCTACTTTTATCCCGAAAAAGTACAGTGTTCCCGAGGGATACTATATTTACGCGGACGGAGCCGCAGGCAACAGCTAGTTGTTTAGAATTTAGATAAAATAAGTTGTAGGAAAATATTATTAAACTTAATTTTTATATCTCTTGTATTTGGTTACCTATTTGTAAAAGAAAGTACAGATACCTCGGTACCTCTTTTGTTTATATTTTTTCTGTTGTACCTAACCTTGACCGCCGAAACTCATTTCCTTTATCATTATAATTTTTATCAACACCACTTGCTCGATAGACTCGCGACCGGACTCCAACACCTGCAAATCTTTAATCCATCAACAGGTGTGCGGCTTTATAGATAAGGATAAAATAATTATGTAAAAAGATACTTAGGTAGGTACATAGTTCTAGTCCTTTATTTTAATTCTTATTTATCGTTACATAACACATTATTTTTTCAATATCTTATTAAGATTCTATTCCGTACTCCGTAGTAGGCACTGAAGGAACTTTTACAGTTTCGCTCTGCCCGCCCTTCCAGCTTCTGAAATTATGAATATAAATGGATGAAATTTGGTACAATTATAGATTGTGTACATAATATTTCGGTTTTTCCATCATAGAATAGCAATATTTTTATATTTTATGGATGGCTATTGGCTAAATTCCATGTGAAGTGGGGACGAAAATTCATTCCATCCCATGATGTGGGGTGTTGTCAAATAGGTCTTTTATAAAGAGTCAAGGATTAATACATGACTTTTTTACAAAGTCAACTATTTTTGAGTAATTGGCCTATAAAGTGGTTTATAAGTTGGCATTTCTAAACTATAGGAGATAGAAACTTGTAAGTTTCCATGCTTATAGGTCATGCTAAAAAACAGTGGCGTAACTATACCATCTGAGGACCGTGGCAAATTCTTTGGATTAATTGCGCGTTGATAGGTACGGAACCCACCTTAGACATGTACTGAGATGCTCTTGGTAATTTAATATAGACTGCTATTTCTTGATCGATTGAATTCGAAACTTACGAATACGAACAACATGTGAGGATGATATACAATATATTCTCTGACTATCGTAGTCATACATTTATTTCGTAGTAGATGAAACTAAAAACCACTTAGTTACTCAATATTTCAGTATTATTATTATTAACAGCCTCCGTGGTTAGAGCATTGGCTCTCGACTCGGAGGTCGTGGGTTCGATTCCCGCATTGGAACAACAAAAAATGTTGTTTCCGAGTTTGGTTAGTACAATGCAGGCTGATCATCTGACTGTCTGACAAGAAAGATGATCCATGCGGCGGATGGGCATGTAAAAAGTCGGACCTGCACCTTATCTCTCGTCAGACGTGTCGGTTATCCGTCCCACTGGATTACGAGAGTAAAGGAAGAGAGCGTGCTCTTGTGTACTGCGCACACACTTGGACACTATCAAATTACTCCTGCGTAACTGGTCTGGTTTCAATTAAATCGGCCACCGTCACCGGTCCCCACCGATTAATAACTCCCCAGTTATTATTATTATTATTATTATATTAGATATTATTTCAGTACGCCAAGAGGAACTCAGCAGCGGGTCCCGATGACCGCGCGGGTCAGGGTGTCAAAGCGCTGGTCAACCCCGAAGACATGGATCGAGCGCAGCCGCTGAGTGATGATCCCAAGGTAAGAGTTTTCTATCAAAGACCTTGGGACCAAAGTTCAGATACATTAACTCGGAAGCCATCACATGATCTTACTTTGATCTGTATTATCTTCTTTGATACCATCAATGAAGAAGGTCATCTTACTTTCTCTAAGGCTGGGATCTTTGTGATCCGCAATCCCGAACGCCGGAGAATATTCAGAGTACCTACTGAAAGTAGAACTCTCGGCTAATACGATAGATTTGAAAATCGAACACACGAGTGTCAAATCAAATGTCATATCTAATAACTCTACACTCATGTTTTCGATTTTCAAATTTTAACTCTATTTAGTTCAGGTTTCTATTTTAAATCTCTGAAAATCCGAACAATATAGCCCCACCCTAAGATTCATTTAAGCGAGAAGTTTTTAGGTAGTTATTCTGTATTTTAGTCATTACATCTTGCCATGCTATATAAAGTTTTTGATAGTGGCCCATGGAGAGCCGCTTCGCTATGTTGAATGTAAGAGGAGGAATGGATGGAAAGAATGAAAGTGGACGAAGCGAAACAAGTATGTAAAGATCATAGCAAGTGGAAAGAAGTGGTCTCTGCCTACTCCTACGGGAAAGAGGCGGTCTCTGCCTACTCCTACGGGAAAGAGGCGGTCTCTGCCTACCTCTACGGGAAAGAGGCGTAATTATATATTATTATATATGTATGCTTTATAACTTTGTCAGGCGTTCGACGCAGTATTCTTTATCTCGGCAACGGAGAAGGAGAACGATAAGGGCGCATACGTCATAGCGGGCTGCGAGCGACGGCCTATGGGCATGTGCAATGGTCTCTTCTATATTGGGGTATGTATTTTGAAATAAGATGAATCACTTAATTACTTTCTCCATACAAACGCTGTTGGTGATTTATTCTAAAGTCCAACACTGTAGACCCAAGTTTATATTTCGATCGAAGTTAGGTGAAATAACAAGCATTTTTCCCGCGCTGTTTTCGCGTATCTGAGTTCGAGCCGTTGACTCGCGCACTATTAAGATACGGGCCTTTAGTAAAAATGCATTCGACTGTTGCTGGTCTTAGAAAACCCCAAACCGTGTCGGAAAACTAAGCAAACCCCAAACGTATTTTTTTACGCCGGTTCATTTGAGGGCGGAGCTTTTCTTCGGTCAAGTCAGCTCGTTCGTAACGAGGCTTAAATGCAAGAGTTTAAATGTCAAAATATACCGCTCTGCATAGCATGGCGCCACTCTTGCAATGAAAAATTTATCTTCTTGTGTACTGAATAAAGTTCAATTTCGAATCACTATTTTAAAAATGCAGTGCCGCGTCGTGTCATCTCGTTTCGGTGTGAACTGAGCACAGGCGAGGCGTGCATACAAGCTTCCCTTATGAATAGGGTTACCATATCTCAGGATTTGTCCTGAGATTTCAGGATTTTAGACTCTTTTCAGGATTCCGGCCGGATTTAGCAAATCTAGTGATAGGTCAGGATTTTCAATAAAACACAGGTTACATTTTAAAGATCTCTCTTATTAAACTACTAAAAATAATTTTCTTTTAGTAACAATTGCAGTTAACATCAATACTTATTTATCAAAGTGAAACAAACTAAAAATAATCTTCTTTTGGTAACAATTGCAGTTAAAATCAAAAAAGTCGCGTTAAACGCGTGCGCAAGATAATAATACGTTTTTGAGAGAAAATTCTCAAGCTGTAGAAAATCTCAGGACTTCTCCATGGAAGTCAGGCCTTTTCTCCGGACTTTTGATTTTTTCATCTGGTAACCCTACTTATGAATATTACTATAATGTATTTTTTAATATAAATTAATTTTTGAAATACGGAATTGGTTTGTCACATAGTGTAAGCGCATGTTTTCGGGTGTATTGGGCGCAAAATATTGTTTTGGTTTAGTACCGTATTTAAAAAAAAAAATATAATATATAATATACATAAAGGAAGCCGGCTTGTATGTCTACGCCTCGCCTGTGGAACTCACTCTTATTGTATTTTCTGTTACTCTGGCTACGAGTGGCGTAGGGTTCCTATAACTCCATTCCTATCGGCTTCCCTTGTCACTTACCTTTTGCAAAACTTCATAGAAATCCCTACCTATTGTACTGGCTCCGGCTGCCCTATGAAGGTGAAGCAGCCTTCGCCACTGCTGGCTACGCCATTACAAAATTAATTAAGACAAAATCTCCTTCTAAAGCTACCCGGGAAAGGACTGCTATGCAGTAAGAAAATCCCCGACACCGTGCTATTTGGCGCCCAAATTGGAGAATTCGGTGCTGAAGGGCTGAAGATCACCCCCGTGGAGCCCATGAGGAAGTGGACTGTGGCTTACAAGGGGCAGATGTGGTGAGTTCAGCGTTGTTATCGTGGACGTTCTCACAAGAGAGGCCCAGGCAGAGACCCAGGCGAGCCTGAAAGTAAAAAAAAAAAAAACAAAAAACTAACCAAGAGCATGTCAGGAAGGTTCCGTAGTCCGTACATACCAACGCGATAGGTTTTTTTTCAAATTGCTTTATGCAAAAGTTATTATTCGATTTCACTGAAAATAATTTTCAGCGTAGGTAGAAGGAAAAAAAATCATCCCCAAATTACCACCCAGCTACATCCCTTAATATTAAATTACATATATTTATTATTAATTTATAATTATCATATTCATAATGAGTGAAGTAAGAAGTGCAGACAGAGAGACATACAGTCTCGCAGTTATCGTCAAGCCACAAAAATCAAAATGGGTGATGAAAGCTTGTATGGAAAAGCTATTATACCTATTTTTGTCATTTTTCATTTTAAATTAAAAAAATATGCGTCGTAAACATTTAAAAAAGTATGTTTTGGAATGCTTACACCAAGCTCATTCCATTTGAACTTACTGGTTTAAATGCAAAATGTATTATTTAATATTTAAACGTTTTATAATGATCTCCACTCGTATTATTTTACACGAATAATATTTTCATCTCATTGTAGGTACCAAAACGACCCTACAAAGCTCGTAGACGTAGACTTCTTCGGCGAATGGGTGGATTCTGGCAACTACTTCGATTATGACACCGATCTCCACCCCCCGGCCATCATCAGGTCCATCGCCAGGGAACCCTGGAGCAGGAAGTACTTTGAGGGTCTTAAGACGTAAGTACCTTTTATAAGTGTTGGTTTGTTTGATGGCTAGCTATTTTTTTTATTTATTTATTTATTTAAATTACAAGTGTGTTGCGATTCTTTTGAAACCCTTTCACCACTACACACTTACTGGCGAAACACAACGCAATCGTTACTTCGTGTTGGTTTTCTGAGATGCCGTATTATCATTTCATCCTAGCCAACCCGTTCGAGACGAAGCATGGCTCTCTCCAGGACCTCTAGTCAAGATGCATTCGATAATTTCGACGACGAACTGCGTAATCAAAAATATATGGGATTTGACATACGTCAAATTACAATACGTTACTGTCGAACGCGACATGTCACTTAGCGATGACTTATGTCAAATCCCATACATTTTGTTTTCGAACTTTGCCATCGAAATTATGAAATGCATCTTGACTAGGCCCTCAGGCATAAATGTCAGGTGAAATCGAACCATGAATTTCTACTTCACAACGAAGCTTTTCTTTTACTGAGCCATTTACACGGGACTGCTTTCGCCGTGCGGCGAGCCGGCTGACAAATCGCCTCACCTCGCCGAATCGCAAGCCCATTTGTTTATTTACTTATTTAAGTATTATTACTATTAAACTAATAAATTAAAGGAGAAGATTTGTTAGTTTGGTTGTTTGTTTGTATCATAATCCAGTGGGACGGATGACTGACGAGAGATCAGGCGCAGGTTCGATTTTATACATGCCCATCGGACGCATGGATCATCTTTCTTGTCAGACAATCAGGTAATCAGCCTGCATTGTTCTAACCAAACTTGGAAACAACATATTTTGTTGTTCCAATGCGGGAATCGAACCCACAACCTCCGAGTCGAGAGCTAATGCTCTAACCACTAGACTACGGAGGCTATTATATAGTAATATTATAAAGAAGAATTAAGACTTGTTTGCTTGTTGGTTTGCATTGAATAGACTCCGTAACTACTATCTAGTAATTAGTAATTACATGGAGGATTTTTTTTTTATTTCAATGACCTATTTGGTTTCAGAGCTCACCAATCGCATTACGAACAGTTTGGGAATATGAAGTGCAAGTTCACTATCGACAGCGAAGAGTTTCAGCTGACTCTGCCGGCGTTTAGAGACCACAGTTTCGGTAAGGAAAATTCGGTACCACAGACCGTTCGTAGTTATTTTACCTCTTACAGGACCTTTATGGCGAAGACAGAAGGATAAAAGAAGATTTTTATTATTTTATTGATAATCTTAAGTAATCTTTGTATTGAATTCTATTTAATGTCAGTTTCTACTTTTATTTATTAATTCTCTACTTAGTTGCATGATTTTTTTATCAATTTTAGTTTTCTGTTATTACTTTCATGTTTTTTTCTTTTATATTATTATTATACTAAGACTCTCAATAATACTGAGTAATAATTGTGATTTTATTGGTTTATTTAATTGTTAAGAATGAAATAAATAAAAAATGTAGTTAATGATAAGAGCATGCAAGTGTCACACGCCATTACAATGGCAGAACCTACTAGAACTATAATATTTATAATTTACCATCTTTATACTACTGTATTATACTAATTTCTGGTGATCAATAAATGAATTGAATTGAATTGATTATATGTTCAGTATTCTTTTATCCTTTGTACAGTTTAACATCGATGCTTATCACCAGATGCCGTATAGTTCATAGACTTTATTTCTATCAGTCGCTAATTAAACTTTTAGGCAATCGTCGCGACTGGAGCCTCATGCATCGCTACATTTTCCACCACATCTTCCTCAAAAACGGCGTCAATATTAGCGTGGGGCTCATCTGCCAGCCCTCCACCGCCTCCAGGTATGAAGATGTAGCAAATGTGCTGACAGATCGTCTGATGACAAGCGATTATCCCTCATGAATATCCCAACAATATTGATTTACTTAACTATCTAATTCACATATTATACCAATCCCAAAAAGTGCTTATCCAAATTGAATAAAATAAACACACAAATGTTGTTTGTGTAAATGTTCTTTTTCATCCTGACTAGAAGTACGGCAACCATGAGATTAATAGCTTTCGTTCTGGGGAAACAAAGTTACAATCAACATCGATTTGACTATAATAAAAAGTTAAAAACTATAACCCGACTAAGCAAATTATATAAGGTCTCCAAAAACCAATTACGGATACTTCAGACAACTAATCTACTGCTTATGTAAGGACGTTTAGAAAGAAAAATAATTGTCATATTCAAACTAAAAAAAATCATCTCATGTATGGGTGACTCTCCGCAAAACGCAAACTCGCCCATATAAAGAAAAACATTTTTCGAGTATGACAAGTGGCAGTAGATCAGGGATAGGAGTTCCCGAAGTATCCGTAATTGGTTTTACCAAACCTTATATACCTGGCTTGTTACCAGGCCATTATAAACAATCCCATTCATTTATCAAAGTTCAGGCGCTACGGTAGACAAAGATTACCCTTCTTTTTGACATTTGGCAAAATTACCCTTCTTCTTGACTTCAATGTAGTCGAGTAAATATCAAATCTTATGCATAGGATGGAAGCCGGTGTGGTCAACCTACCCAGCGGTGAGTTACTGCCTGTCGAGTGGATAGAAATGGAGTTGTATCAGCTCGGAGAAGGTGGCACCCCGCCGAAAGACTACGCCTTCAGGCTGAAGGCTGGTGACCAAGTGTACACTGTTCAGGTAAATTTTCATGTTCTTCTTTTTATATAAAAAAAAAAATGTATTGCAATTCCAATGTCCCGCTAAAACTAGAGAACGGTTGGACTTATTTGGCTAATTTTGGTCTTGAAATAATTGTGAAAGTTCAGGGAAGGTTTAAAAGATGAGAAATATTAAAAAAGGTCAAGACAGAATAGTGTATGTCGGGACAGCTAGTATACATAAAAATGGATTGCAGTTTCAATGTCTCGCTAAAACTCAAGAACGACAGGGCCGATTTGGATAATTTTGGTCTTGAAATAATTGTGGAAGTTCAGGGAAGGTTTAAACGGTGAGAAATTTTAAGACAAAACAACGTGTGTCGGGACAACTAGTTATATATTATATATTTACTTACTAAGAAAAATAAGTCACTTGACAGACAGACAGAAAGATGATCCATGCGTCGGTTGGGCATGTTAAAAGTCGGTCCAGCGCCTGGGACGGAACACCGATAGGACTGGCGAGAGCGCCAGTCCTATCGGTGTTCCGTCCCACTGGGTTACGAGAGTAAAGAAAGAGAGAGCGCTCTTGTGTATCACGTACATACTTGAGCACTATTAAATTACTCCTGCAGCTACGCAGGAGTAATTTGTTGGGGCAATTCTGCTAAATAAAACCTGCATTAATACAATTACAATCAAATCTCGATACGCTAAAACTCTCAAACGGTATTTTTATGAACGATAAACCAACGTGAAACGCGCTCTCATTTGTCGAAACGTAATAAAATCCGTTCATGGTAACATGTCGCTTCACTTTCAATCCAATCAAAGTAAAATGAAAGTTTACTTAAAATACGAGAATTGAGGTCCTGATTTCAATCCAGTCGGTGTGGGAGGTATTATTATGTGATTTTGAACTTATCGTTTTATGTCTCCATCTTATAAAGGTGCTCGTGGAATACGAATCAGTCCATTACGTCTCGGACGACTGGGAGGCTCGCATGGTGGAGAGGTTCTGCAGGTTCGTCGTCAACGGCGTGCCCGGGAGGGGGGTCAACGAGTTCCACTACAGGAGCACGGAGGGACGTCCCGAGAGCGTGGCGAAGGATGACCCGGAGTGGTACAGGAAGATGTGTCATAAAGTCTGAGGCATAGTGAGATGACATTAATCTAATGTCCAAATACTAAAATCACGAAGTATAGATACCAGGAGTCCGAATCTAATGTTAAAATAATGGTGTCAATTTAGGGGACAGATTTTTTGCCGGTAGAGCGCGCCATTTTTTAAGAAGTACCAAGCGCAATTCAGCTTTGTGCGCTGATTGGTCCGCCACAATAGCATCGGTACGTCCAAAATTCTAGCGCAGCCAGTGGCAGAAAAGAGAACTAAGATCTGGGTTTATTATTGTGTACATGAATACTATGGAAAAGCCTATACCGTTCGGACTCCTGGTATCTATACTTTATGACTAAAACGATGGTTAAATTAAGTGACGCTCAAGTCACATCCTGTCCTTGTCATTTTGGCTAGCAGAGACAGCGACAGCCTGTGAATAGTAGAGCACTTATTTTGATTAGCGTTTTGCGTATTCGACTGTAACTCGCCTTAAGTGAGATTTATCGTAATGTCTGTAATGATTGTTTTAGTTTATAAAATTACTTATGTAAAATATATTTCTTTCCCAAATCGTAGATATTATTTATTCAGTTTGCAATGTAGGCTTATAAATTATAATGTTAAATAGAATGACTCAAAGAAGTACAGGAAGGTAAATAAAGTTTAATTTTAAAAGTTTGATAGAATTTGATCCTTTTGAAAAAGTTAAAGTTTTTTTTTTAAATTATATAGGAAAACAAACAGTACCGTAAAGCTAATAATATAAAGATAGTTGTAAATATCGAAAATGTCCAAAGAGATGAAATGAAGACCTCGTATTTAATAGATACTTATAAGTACTTTTATTTGCAATACAAAAACAATTGAATAAGCAAACTCATTTTTTTTATTTCTCTCCCCCGATCATTATTTTTGATAATTTGATCCTTCCTTAATTTCGAAATCCTACTTCCTGATCCCTAACCAGTGAAAACCCCCTAAACCTTGCCCCGCTTGCGCTGATTGCTAACCTTGATGACCAGGGACCAGGGACCAGGCCCAGCAATTATCCGGCTAATCGAATTGACTGACTCTGCCGGACAAATGGAATAATTGTGCCCGTCATCCCATTGGCCATACAGGGTGATAGGAATTGTGCAGTGGGTGACCAGTTGTGGGATTAAATTGTTGAGTGAAATCATAATTTCAGCGAAAACAGAATATTGTAACTTTTGTGAGTTATTGAACAATAAAAAAGCAGTAAGCGTAGATAAAGGACTATTAATGCATCCAAGATTTTTTACAGGAAGTCTAGACCTAATTTAAAACTGAAAATTGTGACCCATACTACATATTGAGCAATTGCACTCGCATTGCATTGATAATAATAATAAATTAATGTGTAATTTTTCTGACCTTTGTAGAAATTCACTCTTAAATACCTAGTTGAAGTATCAGTATATGAAATGAAGAATAGACAAGTATAAGGGTAAAAAGAAGAGATAGAGTAAAATGGGAAATAAAAATTAAAACTAAATTTAAAAACGCACACTCAGTGCCTATTAACATTAACAGTTAAAATGGCGATGGACGAGGCATGTGCTAATTTCTTAGAGAAAGTAAAGATAAAGAGAAATGGAGAAAAATAATTACGAAAGGGTACCATTACGTAATAATTTTGGTCCATTTCTCTAGGGGAGCAAAAGGAATAGAGAAAGACAAAGTAAAAGATAGGAAGACGACTTTAAGAACAAAGTTGAAATACTTTTGATGGGAGTAGCCCAAGGCAGATTCATATGTTTGGAAGTCTTTAGAGACACAAGCTGTTGAGCACATGTGACGAAGATATGTTGGCGATAATCATAATTATGCATAACTAAGCTATGCAATGTAACCTATATAACATTTTGTAAAAAACAGCAAGGTTTATTTTTAACCGACTTCAAAAAGACGTTCTCAGTTTGTATTAATTAATTTTTTTATATAACAATCATGAATTTTCATTTTCTATCCCCCTTTCAAAAGTATTTTCAGCCCACCCTGTATACAGCACCGGTAGCGTTTAGGGTCCCTAGCACGGAGCTACTTATGTACAGTTGGCTGGTGGACACAAGCTGGACACACGCATATCGAATATCCTCACCTCATTAGAGAAGGCAAGTTTGTGTTTAAATAAATCTGGGAGATATAGAATAGCCCAAAGCTTGTTATAATACGAAACCTATTATTAAAAAAACACTACTAAATGTTCGCTTGCAACGCATTTTAATTTTGTCGTATTACTATCTAGAGTACCTACTTATGTATTGTAGAAAGATAAATATAATTGTAAGCAATGAAGTAGAGCCTTTAGCCTTTAGAGATGTAGAAGTTTAAAACAATAACCGCCTCCTTTTTTGGAAGTCAGTTATAAATGTATGTGATTTGACATAAGCATCGCTAAGTGCCGTAAGCTTCGCTATGTTTATATTAGCGATGGCATCTTGGCTAAGGCTCTCGTGAGGATTCCGTCTTGTAGTTAGTATAGTAGACTTTATTGTATGCCAAATATTATTAATCACATATTTGGTAATTCACGACCCAACAACGAAATCTTTCATCGTCAAACTCATTACACCTATTTTTTAAACCACAGTAGACTAAAATAACTTATAAATTTGCCTGTCATAGCTTCCTAGACCATGGATTTCGACGCCATCCTCGAAGACGTGGGCGAGTTCGGGAAATACCAGAAGCTGGTGATCTACTTCATCCTCCTCCCGGCTGTGATACCATGCGGCTTCCACGCGTATGCCCAGCTGTTCATGGCAGCTGATGTGAAGCACTGGTGCCATGTGCCGGAGTTGGAAGGTGTTGGTGTGGAGTTGGGGAAGAATTTGAGGTAAGATCAAGTAGGTAGACTATTGTCTTTTTCTGTGGCTATTAGGTCTGTTTTTATTAGTAAGCCTCCGTGGTCCAGTGGTTAAGAGATTGGCTCTCGACTTGTCGAGGTCGTGGGTTCGCTTCCCGTGTTGGAACAACAAAAAATGTTGTTTATGGAAACGACATTTTTTGTTGACACGACTGGCGAGAGATCAGAGGGTCAATTCTGCTAAATGAAACCAAATTTGAAACGCGTTCTGATTGGTCGAAACTTTATAAAATCATTTTACAATAACATGTCGCTTAACTTATATTAAAATCAAATAACAATGAAAGTCTACTTTAAATACGAGAATTGAGGTTCTGATCAGACGCAGAACCGACTTTTTACATGCCCAGACGTCAGACAATTAGGTGATATCTCTGCGCTATTGCATTGGCGCAGAGTTTTTTTTCAGTGCACTGAATTATCCTGTGCCCGCCGAAATCCGGACCATAATAATTATAGTCCCAGCCTAAATCTAACCTATAATCCTAAGCGGATGCGTTGTTTAAAATTATTTCAATACGATTAACGTTTTCAGTATACCCCTAGAACTGCGCAATGGCAAATTGGAATACTCGCAGTGTAGCATGTACAATCTGAACTACACGGAGATATTGGCCAATTATACGAGCATCGATGATATCCTGATGGAAAGGGATCCTGAAGTTATACCGTGCAACAACGGATGGACCTTCGACAGAGATGTTTATAAGAGCACGGTAGTAACTGAGGTAAAACTATTTTATTACTAGCTGTTGCCCGGGGCAGCCTGCGTAAATACAGTATCCCAAAGGAACACTTTATTTTTACGAGATAATAACCTAACCAAGAGCATGTCAGGACATGTCTAAGGAGGGTTCCGTAACTATAAACGCGTAATATGCTTTTTTTTTAATTACTCCAAAAGTTACTGTCCGATTTGGTTCACAATAATTTTCCTAAAGAGTTTTTAGCATGATCTATCAGCATGGAAATTTGCAAGTTTCTATCTCCTATAGTTTAAAAATGCTAGGGGGGGGACCAACTTACAAACTACTTTGGAGGCTGATTACTCGAAAATGGTCAACTTTATAAAAAAGTAACGTATGAAACCTTGCCTTTATTTTAAAAGACCAATTCTACGATACCCCACACGATGGGATAGAGTGAAAAAATATTTTTCATCCGCACTTCACATGTATGGAGAGCCATCCCTAAAATATAAAATTATTCTTTTTTTGTGATCCCGAAACCGTGATATAGACACAATCTATAACTGCACCAAACTTCATCAATTTATATTCATAATTACAGGAGCTAGAGGCGCGGACAGACAGACAGACAGACAGACAGACAGACAGACAGACAGACAGACAGACAGACAGACAGACAGACGGACAGAGCGAAACTATAAGGGTTCCTTAAGTATTACGGAACCCTAATAAAAAGTAGCCTATCTTTTATTGCAAAGCCTAAGTTACTACCATGCCAAACTTCATCAAAATCCGTTCAGTAGTTTTTGCGTGAAGGAGTAGCAAACATCCATCCATCCATACATCCTGACAAATTTTCACTTTTATAATATTAGTAGGATAAGAAGTAGCCTGTTTTAATGCAAAGCTTAAGTTACTACCATGCCAAATGTCATCGAAATTAGTTCTGAAGTTTTTGCGTGAAAGAGTAACAAACATCCATCCATCCTCACAAACTTTCACATTTATAATATTAGTAGGGTAATCTGCAATTTAGAATATGTTGATGATCCCAGTCATTATTTTAATTATTTTTAATCAAGGCTTGGGAAGTAACTGTGATGGTCTTCAGCTAATACTTAGAGCAGTGTTTTTCAACCTGTGGGTCGCGACCCCCTGGGGGGTCGCGAAGCTCCTGTAGGGGGGTCGCCGGAGGTCGAGAGAACTTTACTAAAAAACAATAAAGATTAAAAAGATTGATTTATTAAGTAAGAGAATTTTAACAAAAGGATATAGGTAGGTACTCATAAATCGATCATCGATATCATCGATGTATGTAGTTGTAAAATAATGTGTTTGACGAACTATATTATGTACTTATATCCGAATCCTAATTATAGAGACGCATAAAAACGTCGTATGGAATGAATATTTGTAACACTATAACATACACAATTACACATACCTACATACATGATAAAAAAGCGAAGGGTCGGGGGGTCGCGAAAAATTTTTTCATACAAAGGGGGTCGCATCATGAAAAAGGTTGAAAAACACTGACTTAGAGGATAGAAATATGTGCTATTAAAATTTCATCTTCAATATTTATATCATGACATATTATCATCTTTTAAATTGTCATCGAGTAGCATCTTAACTGTAAAGCCACTATCCATAATATGTATCTATTCTCTTATTATTTCCAGTGGAGCCTGGTCTGTACCAAAGACTTCTACCCAACCCTTGGCCTCGTATTGCTGGCTGTTGGAGGCATCATAGGGAACTACATCTTCGGCTACCTCCAGGATACCTTCGGACGGAAGCCTTCCTTCTTCATATACCTTTTCATTGAGTGCGTCTTCGGCGTCGCCACTGCGTTCGCTCAGAACTTCTACGTTTGGATCATATACAGAATTGGGGTGGGGTTTACTGTGCCTGCTATAATGGCGACGCCTTATGTTTTGGGTAAGTTAAAACCGACTTAGCACAACTTAAAATAGTAAACACGACAAAAATTCGGACCGCTTTTAAACGAAAATATGAGGCCACAAAAAGATCGCGAAATGCTTCGAGAATACACTAAATACTTGGCGATAGCGCGGCATCGAAAGGCTACCTATAGATCTACCAAAATAGACATGTCTTAATTAGCAATATAAGTACCAATCAAAAACCTTTCCATTCCAGCCATAGAACTGGTGGGTCCGAAGTGCCGTACCCTCTGCACCATACTTTCCAACATAGCCTACTCCATGGGTCTCATCCTACTCGCTGGAGTAGTCTACCTGGTGCGAGACTGGAGGTACCTGGCTTTGGCTAGCACTCTGCCTTTCGTCACCTTCTTCCTCTGCATTTGGCCGATGCCAGAGAGTCCGAGATGGCTGCTGGCTCGAGGACAGTTCGAAAAGGCTGAGAAAATATTAAAGCATATGGCTAGGTGAGAAAGACATACATATACATACTATAATCACGCCTCTTTTCCGTAGGGGTAGGCAGAGACCGCATCTTTCCCGTAGGTGTAGGCTGAGACCACATCTTTCCCGTAGGGGTAGGCAGATACCACTTCTTTCCACTTGTTACGATTCTTATACTCGTACTTGTTTCGCTTTGTCCACTTTCATTCTTACCATCCATTCCTCCTCTTACATTCAACGTAGCGAAGCGGCTCTCCATGGGCCACTTTTCACCTCCGCAAGAACGAGACGTGATGGATGGCGAACCGCATCGCCGCCATTTTGGATAATTAAATTATTTTTATGATTATCCATTGCGTTCCCACGGATTGGCGGGAAGTGTAGGAATAGGGAAAGTGAAGGATAGGTGGTGTGGAAAGGAAAATTGGTAAGTTAGAGTGGGAAACAGTGGCGAAGACTGCTTCTCCTTCATAGGGAAGCCGGAGCCTGTATAATAGGTAGGGATTTCTATGAAAGTTTGCAAAAGGTAAGTGACAAGGGAAGCCGATAGGAATGGAGTTATAGGAACCCCTCGCCACTGGTGGGAAATAGGAAATGTAGGGTATTACCGCCCAGGAGGGCAAGGGATAGGTGAGAAAGAAATATAATAAAAAACAAAATTTTAACTTTTTCATAAAAGTATGTAAACTGTAATGGACTATGGAAGCCTATGTACTATTTACCGACCTTATATAAGGTTTGGTAAAATCAATTACGAATATTTCGGGCACATGATATCTACTGCTTATATAAAGATGTTTGGGCAGAAAAATAATTGTCATACTCTAACTAAAAAATCATCTCATGTATGGGCGACTCGCCGCAAAACGCAAACTCGCCTATATAAAGAAAAAAAAATTTTTTCGAGTATGACAATTATTTTTCTGCTTAAACGTCTTTACATAAGCAGTAGATCATGTGCCCAAAGTATTCGTAATTGATTTTACCAAACCTTATATACCTCTAGATCGTAGGCAATATGGTTCACATAAGTGCCATTTGCGATCACTAACTTTATACGTGGTAGAGCCATGCTTCGGCACGAATGGGCCGGCTCAACCGGAGAAATACCACGGGCTCACAGAAAACCGGCGTGAAACAGCGTTTGCGCTGTGTTTCGCCGAGTGAGTGAGTTTACCGGAGGCCCAATCCCCTACCCTATTCCCTTCCCTACCCTCCCCTATTACCCCATTCCCTCTTAAAAGGCCGGCAACGCACTTGCAGCTCTTCTGATGCTGCGAGTGTCCATGGGCGACGGAAGTTGCTTTCCATCAGGTGACCCGTTTGCTCGCTTGCCCCCTTATTTCATAAAAAAAAAAAAAAAAAAACTAAGGGGCCGTGCATTAATCACGTGATGTTTTTTACAACTTTTTAGACCCCTCCCCTCCCCCTGGTGATACGTGGTGAGGTTTTATACTACCCCCCCCTCCCCCACCTACGATCACGTGTATTTTTTTACATAGTAAGCATGTTTAAAGAAAAACTTTAACTTAAAAATCAATTTAATCGAATAATTTAAGCAATTAAAACTATACGAGTCATTTGTCTTGTAAGTATTTAAACAACACTACGAATTTACACCCGATAATAATTTCGGTATGCATAGACTAGATTCGAAAATTAATACACGTGATGTCTCCTTATACCCCCTCCTCCCCTTGGTGATACTTGGTGATTTTTTTTGAGACCCCCCCTCCCCCTTTAGGCATCACGTGATTAATGGACGCCCCTAACATACGTGAATTGTATATGGGACGATTGGGTGTTACAAAATTTTTTTCATAAAGAACTTGTATTACCTACATGTACCAAATAACAGAAATATATTTGATACTCTTATACTATACACATAATTAAGATTTTTATTATATCTTCTACTATATTATATTTAATACACACCCAAGAACCAGGGCCTTTAGTCAAGATGCATTCGATAATTTCGGCGGTGAATTTCGAAAACAAAATGTATGGGATTTGGCATAAGGCATCGCAACCGACAAGTCACTAATTAGCGATGACTTATGTCAAATCCCATACATTTTTGATTTCGAAGTTCGCTGTCGAATTTATCGAATGCATCTTGACTAAAGGGTTGACTAAAATACAAAACTTTTTGTGACGGTCTGCGGTATTCGAAACCGCGACCTCCGGCTTAAACGCCGACGCGCTAACCACTAAGCCACATAGGTCGTCGAAACAATCATTCATAATATTTTATTTGCTCCTTAAAGTGGTCTGAGAAAATTAGAGGGTATCTACTTAAAAGGTGTTCGTTACTTCATAAGTAATGCTCGAAGGATGGATTAATAACTTCATATTATACTTTTCAGAATAAACGGCAAATCCCTACCCGCGAACTACATGGTGCATCTCAAGCGAAAATACGAGTCAGACAAACTCAAACAAGACCTTGAAAGGGAGAAGGCTAGAAAATATGGCATTCTAGATCTATTCAGAACACCGAATCTGAGGAAGAAAACCATAATTATCACGTTTATTTGGTTCACAAATACAAGTGTGTATGTCGGTCTGTCTTACTACGCTCCGGTTCTGGGTGGGGATGAATTTTTGAACTTTTTCTTGGCTGGCATAGTAGAATTGCCGACTTATTTGTTCCTCTGGCCGTCTATGGAGAGACTGGGAAGACGGTGGACTCTTTGTATGAGTATGGTGGTGGGAGGCGTCGCTTGTTTGACCACGTTTCTGGTGCAACATGGTAAGTTGGTAAAAAGCATCATGGAGAATAGAGGCCTTACCTCTACCATCTCAGTGTATTAAAAAGTGTCCGTTGAAAGGGAGCAAATTAAGGGGGGCGCTTTATTAGCATGTGGAAGAATTTTAAAAAGAGCGTCACAAAAAGGCCACAAATTATTAGAGTAACTAACCAATAACTTTGAAATAACTTCACTCCATCTCTATTGCTAACTTCATATCATACACTCTTCTGGCTCTAGCACCATTAGTTATGGAACTATTATTTGGTTACTTTTGTCGGGCACTTTTTAGCTTTTCTGCCCTATAGAGATGGTGCTGCTTACTTCTTTTCTCCATGAAAAGAATATATTTTCAAAGTGAAATATCTCGAGTCAGACGGGTCAAACCGTCTGTTGTGTTGGCTATGTGTATGTAATGGGTCGTTATCGTGTGATATGGGCGTTATAAGATCTAGGAAAGGAAATTTCTAAATTATTTTCTTAGTTCTAAATATATGAAATTTTTATATTTTTCTTATTTGCTACATATACTTACCTTATTTGCCACGTTTTTCAAATTTCACCTGTAAAATTATTATCGTAGTTAATACATACACAGTAATTTTAACATTTCACATTCATCATCATTATCAGCCTATCGACGTCCACTGCTGAACTTAGGCCTCCCCCAATAAGCGACAACCATACCGATCTTGGGCAGCCCTTGGGGTCTAGTCAAGATGCATTCGATAATTTCGACAGCAAACTTCGAAATCAAAAATGTATGGGATTTGACATAAGGCATCGCTAAGTGACATGTCGCTTGCGATGTCTTACGTCAAATCCCATACATTTTGTTTTCGAACTTCGCCGTCGAAATTATCAAATGCATCTTGACTAGGCCCTCTGCTCCATCCACTGTAAGCGACCTTCATCAAATCGTTGGCCAATCCCGCAAGATGTCCTACACTACGTGTGCTTAAGCGTGGTCTTCACCCATTCATTTTTCAGAAACAAACGTGACCCTAGCTCTGTACTGCGTTGGTAAGATGGGCATATCGTCCGCGTTCGTGGTGCTCCCCCTCATGGCGTCTGAGCTATACCCCACCGTGGTGAGGGGGCTCGGCATGAGCCTCAGCTCCGTGCTCGGCATGCTGGGGCCAATATTCATACCTCTTGTTAATTACCTGGTGAGTTCTTTTCTGTTAGTTTTACAAGTTATACAAGAGTATTTTGCCGTCTTTCTTATTCCATAATAAATTCAAAACGATGTCAAGAGGGATGTTGCTTACTATCGAGTGACGAATTTTTACAAATTAACATTCTTACATTTTTTTTTTATTATACATACTTAGGTACATAAATCTAAAAGAAAAAGTTATTTAGGTTGACTCGGTTAAAAATTATAAGCAAAAAGAATTGGGCAAAACGGTTTGTGACGTCACATTTTGCTTCCGCCATACATTGACAAAATTGTATGGCGGTAGCACATAATATGACGACGTCACAAACCGTTTGTAAGATACAAACAATTTAAATTACCAAAAAGATTTTTTTAAGATTTACAAAAATGGGTTTAGATTGTTTATCATGTTGTACCTATTAAATAGACAAAAATATTTTTCAGTCAACCTGCCTATTGTCACATAAAATAATAAATAGGTGCATATAAATTATAATAAACACCTTGCCACCATAATATGACTTGCCTATGAGTTTAAATATATACGAGTATAATTATTTCTTCATAAAACCTTACCTTAATGTCAGCATAAACGAGGCTTTTTAAGAACATGTGTACTACAAACCTTAAATAATTTTAAATTAAAAAAGCTATTCAAGTATAATAATTTACCATCAGAATATTTTTTTTATTATTTTAGGGCTCCGACATTATGGTGCTACCACTCATCATAATGGGTGCGCTATTAGTAGCTGGTGGTATAGCCAGTCTCCTCCTACCAGAGACCCTGAACCATCATCTACCACAAACTCTGGAGGATGGAGAGAAGATGGGACTAGACACAGACTTCTGCTGCAGTCCACCGGTCAAAGAACAAAAGACAGAGGAAAAAGAGGATAAGAAATGCAAAAACTGCACAGCGCTATGCTCTTGTCAGATGACAAATGTTTATTTGGATGATACAGAAGACAGAAGGAAGGAAGAGCATAAGGAAAATGTGGAGTTTGTTGTTATAAAATAAAACTTTATTTGTAATTATTTTTTCCTGACCTTACCTTACTGCGCAGACTCAAACCTTCTAAAAGTGCCATCTGTTGTTAGAAGTGAGAAGTAGACTGTACTGTACGTATGCTTCAAAGTTAATGCTATTAAAACTTACTAGATGGCGCGGCTAAATTAAAAAATTAAATATTTTTATATCTCTACATTTATTATAATTTTTATTATATATTGAATAATTAAATAAAGAGCTTTCTTAAAAATTATAGTGTGCATATTTATAGTTTATGGTTAATATTTTATGATACTTATTTATTAATTTAAATAAGTGTCTACTGGCATTTATTATGACAACGGTCAACTGCTTATGAATTAAATTCCTTGATGGTACCTACGTACATAATTTTAAGCCACTGCTACTTTACATTTTTGATTCGGGTTATGTAATCTATAGAATTGTCTATGCTTCCGTCTTGTCTATGACATACGGAAGCGGAAAGGGCGCGAGGACGCGCCCGCGCCGCCTGCCTGCGGGCGGACGGCCATTATTATATTACCAACTACGTTCACAAGGTTAGCAATCTTTTATTTTAAGTAAATACGGCAAGTAATTAACCTAAATATCAATAATTGTGCATCTCGGCGTGGACAAGAATAAACTTTTATTTTTTAATCAGTCATGTGGGCTAAGCACGAATAAATATTGACAACAAGTCATACCTACATAACAAGAATTTCTAACGATATCAAATGAGAATTGTATCCAAATCATGGAAGCGGTTATATACAATTTTCATTTGATAACGTTGTTGTCAATTGTTCATGCTTAGCCGAAAGGTAGTAAAATAGACAAAAGATATTAGAGATTAGAGACCATTAGATAACTTAACAAATTTTTTGCTACTTATGATCCAGTAAATTAATTGTCAAAAATTGCGAAATAACGAACTGCAGCTGTCTACCTGACTCCATTGTCTAAGGTTTTTGTTAGACAATATTAAAGATTAGGGGTCATTCACAATGGACGCTGGGCAAATAGCGATTAATATATTAACCCTTTCCCTTGCATTGGAATATCAACCTTATAACTCTAACTATATGATTGGTTTTTGTCTGCCGGAGAAATAAGGGATAAACATTTAGGGTCAGTTTCGGAATGGTCCTAAATATGTGCTTTACCCCTTTGTCCGGAGACACCTGGACCTTGGGCCTCATTTGTATGGTCTCAGTTATCTCATCGCTCGATACGGGGGCAAATGTGAATATTGTGGTAGCTATAACCTAACGGAAATCTCGGTTGGTAAGTTTTATACTTGTCATCGTAAAATTGTAAAAACCGTTAGATTGTAAAAAACCTAACGATATTGTAAAAATATGTCGAAAGATTAAAAACTATATATTTTTAATCTAACGAAAAATAATGTGTTAAATTATAGACAGCATATTCACGTCGGAAGTCTATCAACATTTTACAATTATACTAGTTTTATTACAATCTAACGGTTTTTACAATTTTACATACTTATACTAATAGCTTTTGCCCGCGGCTCCGATCGCGTAAATACAGTAGGTACCTATCTTACGAGAACACTGTATTTATGTGGAATATGCTGTATTTACGCTGTACTTTTTCGGGATAAAAAGGAGCCTATGTGTCAATCCAGCCCCCTTACTCCCGACACAATCGAGAATCGAATCAGTTCGATCTCAATAGCTTTTGATACTCCCGAGTCCCGACACCTACACTAGCGCACGATCGCGCGGTGGCTCAATTTGTAACTAACCTGGATCGAGAAGTTCGTTAGATCGTAACTTTTGGTACTCCCGACGAAATCAATCGATTGAGAATCGAATGGCCGGATCGTAAACAAACGTCAAATTACACGATAGCTAAAGAGGTCTCATTTATAGTATCGAGTTTGCTTGTTTTAATGTATTTAACTAAATTATGAGATTTTTATTACAATATGGGTCGTCTTTAAGCATTATTTATTGTTATTAAAGGACCTAATAGAATAGGAAATGTAAAACTTACGAATAATTACCCGCTTCAACACATTGGCAATGGACATGGATTGTAAGGAATTTCGATGAAATTATCGCCTTAAAAATTATTTATTCGTTTTATTAGTCGCAGATTTAACTCCTCTTATGAAGAAACCAACTCACTGTTATAATATGTAAAGTTACTTAAAACCTTTACGCATTCGTTTACACAATCATGTTTTACAATATATTTTCATTTAAGACAGGGACCGAGACAAACGAAGTCTACATAATATGATCTATATTAACGTACTATCATAATAATATGAAGACTTCTTTTGTCTCAATCACATGTCTTTGAATAAACAAAGTACAATACGGCCGATGTATCTTGGCGAGTCTGAACTTCGCGCAGAAGGTTGCGCAATATCTGTTTCTAAGTGTTTTCGTATTTATTTTATTTGTACTAATTGGTCAACTGTATTAGGGAAATTTTATTAGTACATAGGTATATAAAAATAATACAATAACAGTTTTCTTCACGAGTTGTACACGCGCTAAAGTTCGCAGAGCCTATGTTCAGACCCGTCAAGATACAGCGGCCGTAGTGTACCTACTATTGACGTCACAACACTTGACTTTTTGACAAATGAAATCAACATTTGACTTTGACATTTGACAGAACGTCAAATAATAAAAAGAATAACAAAACTATTGCTTATGGTCACAGTTTTGTTTAGAAAAATAACCTTTATAAACCTATCATTGCATAAGATTGAGGCTGATCCATTTGAATAAACAAATATAAAATGATATTTAATGTGAAAAATATATAATTTTTACATATTTTTAATAATCTTCACCATAGACTACGGCACTCAGCTGTAACTTGTTTACTTTGTGGACGTGACGTCAGCAACCGGATACAGCTAACGACGCTGATAAGACACGATCTCAACGCGATCTTGATTTCGATACGATTTTGTTCTGGAGTACGCATCAGGATCGAATCTAGATCAAAATCGAAATCGGATCAGACTCGTAAATCGAAATCGTATCAGTTTCGGGAGTAAGGCCCCAGATTCAAACTACTACCATACCAAATTTCATCAAAATCCGTTCAGTAGTTTTTGCGTGAAGAGTAACAAACATACATCCATGGCCCGTGATTTATTCGTTTTCTTAAGGGCTTGAAAGTTATTGAAGATTTTTAATTGACATTTAAGATTATTTAATGCTCCTTTTTGTTTTTACGCAACATTTTTTTTTCAACGAAATTAAACGCAATATGTATAATGTAAATGTAAATATAATTACATCAAAATATTAACACGCAAATATATGTTAATGTAAATAAACAAAATTATTTTTGATGACAATAAATCTAAAGACGACTAAAGAAAACTCTGGATCATGCCAGCTTTAAACATAAACAAAAAATTAAACCGACTTCCAAAGCAAAAATGCACAAAAAATCCCCTTTTAAATTCCGCTAAAATTTTAACTATTTCTCTACTCATTGAAGTCGCTACCAGCCTAAACAATATTAATAATACTCACGTTCAAGTTGGCTGGTACAGACTTCAAAATTATGAAGATTGAGTAGGCACTAGGCACAGAAATAGTTTAAAGTTTTAGCCAAAAAAAGGGAAATTATTTAGAAAATAACTTTTGTTTCATACTTTTTTGAGCATTTTATTTTGGAAGTTGGTATAATTTGATGGGAAGCCGAACGTATAACCGTCTCCTTTTTTTGGAAGTTGGTTAAAATCGTTTCATCGGTTTGGAAGCTACGAAGCCTATGATGTTACGGACAGACAGACAGACAGTCACGTCAAACTTAGAACACCCCTCTTTTTGCGTCGGGTGTTAAAAATAAAGAACTGGCTAAATAACTTGTTAGACAATATTCATACCTAGTCCGTAGGTGTAACTTAAAAATAAAGTCTAAATGATTCCTAGGGTAGGTAGAAGGATATAAAGGGAGAGGTAGGTATTCTATCCTATAATATAGTGCTAATTAATTTAAACATAATGACAATTAAGTCATAAAAATAATAATGAACATTGAACACCATTAAAAGTATTTTTCGGAAAAAAGTGCATTTTAGCATTCCTGCCGGTCTGGCCAGTTTAAAATGCATGTTATGACAACAATTTAATTATTTTCACACCGGTGAAAGTTTGCAATTATTATAGGCAGGTGGCCTCACACCTGAAGGACATTACCGAAAAGGTGTACCTCAGGGTACCGTATTGGCGCCAGTGACTTATTATTGCGAAAATAATTGTTAAAAATTAAATAAATTGTAATATTCCATATTAAATCAACTTTATTACCGTGTATCTATTAATTATTAGGTAATTTAAAGTAAGCAAATGTTGTTTAATTAATTAAAAAAGTCTGACTTGAAACTACAACCATCTTCTGAGACTAGTTTAGCCATGTGAAAAGACAATTTTTAGTATGGTTTGCTAGACCTAAATACCAATTTTACCTAATTTACCTATACCTACCTAAGAGTTTCGAAATTATACCTATTTTCTTGTTAGAGTTAATAGATAGGTACGAGTATATTTATTTAAGTAGTAAGAAAGTAAAGTATTTTTGAATTTGTCAGCAAAATACAAGCTACATAAAAGAAGTCGTTATTTATTGTAAATGGTATTTCTGCAATTTACAACGTTGGCTATAGGTACTTATTTATAACACATACACCCTAATTAATTGAATTTATCACTGGAAACTACAAAGAGTGACGAAAGCTCCATCAGCTAATAGAGTTAACCCTATACACCATAGCTGTTATAGAGTTAAGCCTTTACGTCATATAGTTATAGAGAAAAATAGATGACCGTTAAGTTTAGAGAAAAATAGATGACCGTAAAATATATTAATTTATTAAAATGTAGAAACAAAAAAAAAAATACCTAATTATAAAAATAATATCTACTAGTATAAAATAGTTACGGTCGCCAAGAGAACCGGTGTACGAGTGAACCACATTTTGATTTTATTACTATAACAATAAGGTCCAAAAATATCCAGTGCCTAAACTACTAACTATACCAAATTTCATCAAAATCCTTTCAGTAGTTATTGCGTGAAAGAGAAACAAATATCCACACATCCATAAATCTATACTTTCGCGTTCATAATATTAGTAAGGATAGAAAGAAGGAAAGCAAAAATTAATCAGATTTGATTGTAATATTGTGGAAGAATACTAATCTACACTAATAGTTTAGAGAAACAAAGTTTATGAGGTTGTAACTTTATGGTATAATTTCTAGATCTACTGAACCTATTTATATATTTTTTTTTACCAATATAAAGCATAGCTTGTGAGTGTCATAGTCTATAAATTATAAAGATTTCGTGAAAACGTTTATTAATCGCAGGCGAAACCGCGGGAAAAGCTATTATAATATTATGCCATCAGGAAATATATAATTCATAATATTATAATACTAGCTTTTGCCCGCGACTCTGCCCGCATTAATACAATATCCCAAGGGAAATCTGCACTTTTTCGGAGTAGAATGTAGCCTATGTTTTTATCCAGTGCCTAAGCTATTACCATACCAAATTATATTAAAATCGATTTAATAGTTTTTGCGTGAAAGAGTAACAAACATCCATCCATCCATTCATCCATCCTCACAAACTTTCACATTTTTAACAGTAAGTAGGATTATAATCATGATATCAAACTGAAATATAAATTGTGAGTTGTACGCATATCAAACTGAAATAAATCATGAGAATACATTGAGAATACTGTAACCTGCTTATGAATTACTTTCCCTGATAGTGCCTTATGTTGTTTCATTATTTTATAATTATATACTTTACTGGAGCCTACCTGAAAACGAATTACCTTTTGCCTATTAAATAATCTATCAGTCCATTACCCCGGGGTGAATGACATTACGGCCGGAAGTGCCGGGCCGACTTCCGGGCAAACCGGATATTGCCGCGCCTCTGTCGGCGACTGACGGAATCACGCGTTATTTTTTAATCTACCCTCGCTGCAATGTAATTACTGTTTAATTGATGACATTACCATACAGATTAAAAATTAATAATGGTGATAAACGAGCAGAATGATTATCTGATGGTAGGCCCAATTACCCCTCAACATCAGAGGAGTAACGTCACCAGTTATAATATCACGCCGGTTTTCTTTGAGGAAATAGTATACCCACGGTTGGGTAGGTCACGTCGTATCAAAATGTGGCCTTCCCAAACAGTCTAAAGCATCGTATCTCAACCATTTCTATGTCGCGACCCATAAAATAGCCAAAAAGTTAAGTAAAGTCTTGCGACTCCGTCACTATAAAATTATGTGCCTACATAGCGCGCTATTTTTATCAGCTATAAGTACATTGCATTAGCATTTACTGGTCCGAACGTTCAAATGCTTTCGTTCGAAAACGAATTTTTGTGCCTATATGTAGTTCGTATTTAAAAAGAAACTCGACACCCCAAGGTTCGCGACCCACCAGTTGAGAAACGATGGTCTAAAGATTTTACAAATGTTATTTTGTCAACCCAACGTTCATTACCCGCCTTTTCTCCGTCGGTTAAGCAACAAGCGTGCTCCATACCTCCTCGGTTTATGTATAAGCCGAATAAATCGATGCTGTTCGACGGCTTCACCGCCACTGCGCACGCGCGAAAAAAATGGCCACCGAAAAAACCCGGGAAATAAGAGAAAGAAGCCGGGGGAGGCCCCGTAAGGAGGGAGGCGTAAAAAAGAATCCTCGAGAAGGCAAAGACAGACAATTCGACGTTCGATTTTTGAAAAAGTATTTTTTATTTTTTATTTTTAACTTATGATGCACAGGTTTGTAGTTCAAACGTCTTTATGATGATTAATTTTAAAAATTTATGATTATTAAATTATAATTTATAATAAAATGTTACTTTTTATTATTGCTAACCCTAAAACGGTCAAAAGAAAATTTAAAGTTTGTTTTAATAATATTATAAGTTTATACTTACTTGTGATAATAAGTTTAATATGTTATGGCGGCTAGGGGTGTGTCTTCCCTCGTCGCGCCCCCGAGGGTGACGTGCCCCTACGTTACTTCGCCTCGTGCTGCGTTTACAATACAAGGGGCTGCTGGCGCCAGTAGATTGTAATTTTTTTACTTTACATTTTTTTACATCTATACTAATATAATAAAGAGCAAAAATTTGTTTGTTTCCATTGAATAGGCTCCGAAACTACTACTGGCACAGACAGCGTTGCCGATTTGTGGGGAATTCCCCAAACTGCGGGGAATTTCAAGTCGATTGGGGATTTATTGGGGATTGGCACTATGTGGGGAAAATGTGGGGATTTTAACATTTCGACATCTTATTCTCATCAGTAAATATTTCATCATTCATTATCGCCACGATATCGACCTTTTTTAAAATCATTATGTATGGCATGGGTATGGCACATTTCTAGTTTCAAACTACTAGTAGATTGACATTTGTTTATGATCAGGGGATTCCCTTTTTCCCTTTCTTTAACAGATACTGTTGTATCATTAATGGCTGTAATGCTGGGGCCGCACCTGCGTCTATCGTACGAAGCTTCGTGCTATGAGACGATACCATTGGACGATACACGCAGATCGTCCAATGGTATCGTTTTAAGCACGAAGCACTACGCAGGTGCGGCCGTAGCATTAGAGAAGGAATAAAAAACCGGGCGGCAGCGTCAAGTTCTACCCTTCAAACAAAATGCTTTCCACAAAAATATGGAAAAGAATATGAAAGATATCAATATTATTTAAATAATCTATATATACCTAATAAAAATTAATCCCCATCTCCATTGGTCACGTCATCACGTGTGAACGGCTTGACCAATTTCCCTAATTCCTTTTTTTTATTGTGTCTGTTTCAGGAGAAGGTTCTTATGTAAGAAAAACTAAGAAAGTAGCGTGGAACGATAGAATTAAAGAAAATTTATTGGTCATATTAACTGTTTGTTTGACTCTTTATTTTTATTAATTACTTATACTAATGCGAATTATACTCAGCTAGTAGAATATTGTTTAATTTTTTAAAAAACCTATGTGGGAAATTTGTGGGGAATCAGCGGATTTTTGTCCCCAAATTGGGGAATTCGATCCCGATTTTTGGGGAAATACATAAATTAGCATTGGCAACCCTGGGCACAGATGAGAGTAGACCACGGGGATATTACATACAGGCTACTTTTTATCGCGGAAAATGTACGGTTTTACGTGGTAGAGCCATGCTTCGGCACGAATGGGCCGGCTCGACCGGATAAATACCACGGGCTCACAGAAAACCGGCGTGAAACAGCGTTTGCGCTGTGTTTCGCCGAGTGAGTGAGTTTACCGGAGGCCCAATCCCCTACCCTATTCCCTTCCCTACCCTCCCCTATTACCCTATTCCCTCTTAAAAGGCCGGCAACGCACTTGCAGCTCTTCTGATGCTGCGAGTGTCCATGGGCGACGGAAGTTGCTTTCCATCAGGTGACCCGTTTGCTCGTTTGCCCACATATTTCATTAAAAAAAAAAAAATTAACTTTTGCGCGAAGTCACGGGCAACATCTATTTGAAATGTAATGTAGTAAATGCAACATTTTACTTTTTGCCTCATTTATGTAAATTATCTTTTTAAATAAGTAATTGACGCAAATTAGAGCGTTTTCTCACTATCCGATCCAATATCGAAAGACACGAACTTAATAAATTGTTTAACTTACAATGTGAAACAAATACCTGTCTTTGTCATAATCACGCTTTGACGACCTCTGTGGCTCAGTTGATTGAGCGTGTTGGTGCTCAAGCCGGAGGTCGCGGGTTCGAATCCCGCTGAAGGAACAAAAAGTTTTTCTGTGTTCTTGGGTCATGGATGTGTATTAAATATGTGTATAATATAGTAAAAATCTTAATTATGTGTATAGTATAAAAGTATTAAATATATTTCCGTTGTCTGGTGCCTACCCGTAACACAAGTTCTTCGAGAACTTACCACGGGATCAGATTGGCGTGGTGTGAAGCGTCCATAGATATTATTATATTTTTATTATTATTACGATATGCTATTTTTCGTTGCTATACTTTATTAGATGACATAAAATTATTTATGTATAAGAATATTTGCTTATTAATTATCAGATTTTGTAAAAATATATAATTAATTCGCAGTTTTTTAAATTTCTTTCGTTTATGGAAAATGGAATTTTAAAAAGTATTTTACGATATGTAAATATGTAATTACAGGATGTATGTATGTATACCTATTATGTATTTAAATTTATTGATATACCTTTCAACGTTTGAGCAGGAATGCTATACCTATAGTACCTATTCAAGGATTTTGTTTCACTATAATAATTGTAAATATCTAAACTCGATTATTCCTAAATAACGGTTATTTAACATAACCTATACTATGTTAAATAACCGCCCCCTTTTTTGGAAGTCGGAAATAACAACAGTCGCGTAACATTAACCATTTTTTTTTGCCAACTCCATATTTCACATGTCATTGAATTAATTATGATCAATTAATTATAGGTATTTTTTTAAATAATGATCATTAAGCATATTGCTAAATAGGTTTGAATTATTAATGATCATTTATTTAGTTGTAATAACAATAATATGATTTTTGTAATATTGGGCAATTACGATTAGTTTTAATTATTATTTTTAATTTTTATAAGCTCCAAGGCTACCCAAGTTATTAATGTACATAATATATTATTATAGACATAGTCTAGCTGCCTATTAAATATGAATTGGTAATGACATAGGTTATAATTTCAGAGCAATTTTATTTTAATGTGGCAATTTCAATATTTAAATTGCACAATAATGGAGAATTGCTTTTAAAGTCAGGTGATTTGACAACAACAGGTGGTTCCTTGTTATTTATATAACAAAGAAAATGTGTTTTTTTACGATTATTGAAAATATATATTCGATATTGGTAATAACCAACACTAATACCTGTTTTAAATATCAAATTCAACACCAGTGAACTTTTTTAGGTTTAGCATGTTAATAACGCTACAAGATGTTTGTAATTATTATTTCCGGCAGATAAAAAAGTTGAAAATAGCGAAAAAGTTGACGTATCCACTCGCTATTAATAAGTTAATATATAGTTTATATTTTTCATTAAACACATGTAAGTACATAACTAGTAGACGTTTGCTTATTAAAATAACAATAATAATATCTTTGGACGCTTCACACCACGTCAATCTGGCCCCGTGGTAAGTTCTCATAACTTGTGTTACGGGTACCAGACAACAGAAATATATTTAATACTTTTATGTTATACACATATTCAATATTTTTATTATATTATACACACATTTAATACACATGCATGACCCAGGAACACAGAAAATCTTTTTGTTCCTTCGGCGGGATTCGAACCCGCGACCCCTTGAGCACCAACCCGCTCCACCACTGAGCCACAGCGGTCGTCACATTATTATTCTAGAATTTAGTGTAAATACTTTTTCTTCTTTTTTTTTTGTCGAGTACACTCGCAGTCACAACGCTCCCGGGGTCGTTAGTATCTGTAAATACACTCACGACATCAAAAAGAAGCACACATTGAGTCTCGGACGACATAAAATGTCGCTTTGTATTCTTTTAATTATATTAATTAATAAAGACTTTGAAAGAGCTTTTTATAGGAGTTCTTTTATAAAATATTAATTTTATGTAAAATTAAATTGAATGTGAGTAGAAAGTTTGAAATTATTATTAATACATACGTCTAGGTATGTATTAATACTATATGAATAGCATTAGTAGGAAGTAGATTTGGCATAAAATAAGGATGATAATCATGTTAGCCTACATTTATTATCTAGGGGTTTATCATAAAAATAGCAGCGGCCTACTCGTATCTCAATTCTCGTATTTAAAGTAGACTTTCATTTTACTTTGATTGGATTGAAAGTGAAGCAACATGTTACCATGAACGGATTTTATGACGTTTCACGTTGGTTTAACGTTTATAAAACACCGTATGAAAGTTTTAGCGTATCAGGACTTATTATGATTGTATTAATGCAGGTTTTATTTAGCAGAATTGCTCCTCTGTTCTCAAACCTACTAAAATAATTTATAAAAATCATAAAAATAGGCTAAGCTCAAAAGCAAGCTATGCTGGAGTTCCAAAGACTGTAGCGATATATTTTTTTTTAATTTTGTTTTTATAAATTATGTTGTGTTTTTACCCGATTACGGCGAACCCAAAAGGAAGGTTTATGATTTTGGCAGTCTATGTTTGTTCCACCATGCCTAAACTACTGATCCGATTTTAATTAATTAGGTGTCAATAGTATCATAAAAAGCACGGCTTTTTAAATTTATGTAGTCGAGTTAAATTTTTCATAAAAAATTGTACTTATTATTTCTCCTTGTTAGTTTTCACTATTGTGGCTAGATCAAAACACGAATAGTTGTCAGTGGATGAAGTAAAGGAACTTGAACAAGTTTGACTCTCATAGTTTATACTTCCCTCGAAACTTGAGCACCCCTGACGTTTGCCGAAAATCCAGTGGCGCTAAACCAGTTGGTTCGGTTTTATTATTTTTTTCGTTGTCATGTTCAAACTTACTAATATTGTAAATGTGACTGTTTTTGAGGATGGGTGGATGTTTGTTACTGTTTCACGCTAAAACTACTGAACGAAACTAGATGAAATTTGGTACTACCAGTAAACTATTATTTTTTCGAAATCAGTTCAGTCGTTTTTGCGTGAAAGAGTAACAAACATAAATCTCCTCATAAACTTTCAAATAATTATAACTAGCTGTTGCCCGCGGCTCCGCTCGTTATATAGTATCCCTCGGGAACACTGTACTTTTTCGGGATAAAAAGTAGCCTATGTTTTAATCTAGGACCCAAACTACTACTATACCAAATTTCATCAAAATCCGTTCAGTAGTTTTTGGGTGAAAGAGGAACAATCGTCCATCCATCCATACATACATCCATACATCCTTACAAACTTTCACATTTATAATATTAGTAGGAAGCAGGATAGTTAGTAGGTAAGATTTACCTATGTGCATAATATTATTATGACACTCGTGTTTGATTCAAAACCAATAAAGTACCTACTACCTACTACCTAGTATCTACTACCTACTTCCCGTTCACCTAGGACTATGTATCATGAAAAGTATGAATCTATTTCATGTAGCACAAGTAAGGGAAATAGTACGAAAATTTTCAGTTCCGACTCGCACTTGGCCGGTTTTGATTATAAATTATAATACTAAAATAAGTTAGACAGTGCAAGATATAGTTAAAATAGAAGTTGTGAGAGAGATTGTCGATTAAAGTAACGTACCTACCTAAATCGTGATACATTTTTACAATATTTTAGTTCATTTATTCGTTTATTTCAGCTTCTATTTATACCTCTGTATTTAATATACAAACAAACGGACCCTTATATTTCAAATACAACTTAAAAGTATAAGAAACCCGTCTGGAAAATTTTAGAAAGAACCCCTTGAAGCTCTGTGAGATCTTTTATCCGTAACTTTTTCTACAGGTAAGTATTTTGTTCTATTTTAAAATATTTCTTAAATGTTTCCCTAAAGCAACTGCCAGAAATACCTAATTATTAATGCATAGGTAATAATTATTATAAACTTTAACTGTAGCGAATTTTATACTCCACCTTTCGCATTATTTCGTAAAAAGGTTTTTGTTCTTTAATTTTGCTTAACGTATTAATATACATATGATTGATTTACAGAAAGTTTTAATTGAATTTAGATATCTACCATTAAATAAGTTGGTATTATTACATTATTAGGTGAAAATTATAAAAATCAGAAAAACTTTCCACATTTCAATGTCGTAGGACTTTTATGAAATCTCTACTAACACGCACTCAGCTTATAAAGACTAGAATTAGCCTGAATTAATATACTAAAACAAACCCTTAGGCAAAAAAGTATACTACCAGAGTTCTAGTAAAAAAGTACATCGCTAAAACTCTACCAATTAAAACTATTAACATTAAAAAGTACGATATAATTTTATTTTAAGCCGAAATAAAACTTGGTGCACTCGCATAGCGACAGGGGGTGCATAAACAGGGGGCGGGGGTGGCAAGAACAGAAAAATAGGGTGCTAAGAGCCGCGACGCCATCTTGAATCGCCCCCGTCGATGAAAAACGCGCGCTTCATATTATTTTACCCGCGGTAATGAGATGTTTGACAGATTGAAACATAGATTTTACGAAGTAATGATCTGACAGATTACCTTTTTAATTTTCGGTATTGAGAGGTCTTTACCTCTTGTCGAGGTCGTAGTTGAAATTAATTACTGCCCGAATCCCTCGAACCGTTGAATCTGCTAATAATATAAAGAGCTTATATGTATGTTTGTTTGTTCGTTAGCATTAAATAAGCTCCGAAATTATTTTGATGAAATTTGGCAAAAAAAATAGAGTAGATTGTGAGGAAGGACATAAGCTACTTTTTATCGCGACAAAATGTAAGATTTCCGTGGGATCTCCTTTTGCGCGCACGATGTCGCGGGCAACATATAGTTCGTAATAAAAGGTGTGCCATGGTATTATGTATACAAGTTATTTGTATAATAAATTTAAAAATAAATATTTAATTGTCATGTTTTATTACAATAGGTATAATGTATCTAAATTTAATACCTTTCGATAAAACTAGCAAGATATACACAACGAGCTCTTTCATAAAGGGACGCTGATAAGCAATACTGTGTCGAACTGTCAACGAAAAAAATTACGAGTTAAATCATTTTAGTACTGAAAAACTGATAAGAACTTTTGATACTTAGTTGAAATTCTCTAAGAATGAATTAAATTAAACACGATTTTATCAAAATCCAACCTCGTAGGTTGGATATTAAGATAGTACGTGTGAAACGACTGATAAGTTCATGAGTTTTAATCTGATGGCAAATTGTAATCCATTCATTTATTTTAATGTAACTAATTGAGAAAAAAAAAATAATTAAAAAATATTAAATTCTAAGCTTATAACGAAAAGTTTCGTTAATATATAGGTATATATTTCTTCTATTCGCGTGTATGTCACTGAACTCCTAAACGGATGGACCGATTTTAATAGAATTTTTTGTGTGTCCTTAGGTGGATTCGAGAATGGTTTAGATTTGCTATTGGACCCGGTAGGTGTCGCTGCTGTCAGTACGTCAACAAATTATTTCTAAGGCGGTACGAACTTTGCCGGGACAGCTAGTAGGTATACATAAAACTATTGAGTCATAAACAAAAGTTAAGGCCGATCATAGCAGCAGTTGCGTATCTCTTGTGTTGAAGAGTTCCACGTTTATCTCCTAAGATTTTCATCATATCTTGGAGCGTTGTATAGCAATAACCTTCCCTGATAAATGTGCTATTTAATAGTGTAAACCCCTTCCATATAGCATTAGTAGTTTTTGAGAAAATCACGGACATAAATAGGAAGTAGGAACCTAAATACAAAATACATACAAACATACAGTTCAAACTGAGAACCTCCTTTTTAAGTCCATTAAAAACTGGCATGAGCTTTTGTTTATCAAAGCTCTGTCTTCACTGTTTTTTTATCTGATCTTGCTTAAGAATTAAATTCTATGATAGTACATGACTATACTATAGCTATGAAATCACGACTATTTCTCAATATATAACATTCACGACTTGATTCCGAGCTCAACTTCGATATTGTAGTGACCCTACATTATATATCTGATCAATATATAATATTCAATACAATCTACACAATATCTACACGCCGGCCCCCAAAAATCAATACTTATTATGTACCAATAACAGCGGAATTAAATGTGGGGTGATGGATGCACAAAAAACCTGAGGGTGTGGTAGCTACCCTCGTTTTTTGCGCCACTTTTTATGTAGGGATTGTTAGGTAGTTATTTACTTGTTTATTGCGAGGGTGGAAATAAAGATGTAGCCAGGCCAAGGTAACATGCTGTCATCTGTATTATGTACTAGAAATTGCTCGCGACTTCGTACGCGCAAAAGCTAATTTCGCAGAAACCGTACAGTTTTCCGCGATAAAAAGTAGCCTATGTCCTTCCCCGTTGTCTACTCTATATCTGTACCAAATTTCATAAAAATCGGTCCAGTAGTTTCGGAGCCTATTCGATGCAAACAAACAACTTATAGTGTTCTCGAACGGGAGTTCCAAAAAAAACGATTTAATTTAAAAGATTTATTGAACATTTAAAATTACAAATTATTTTATATTAAAACTTAATTAAATGAATCAGATCTATGTTGGATCTAAACTCAAGAATTATAACTAAATTAAGACTACCGACTTTGACCGATGTAAGATCTGAAATGTCCAAGTTAACACCAAATTCACGGTCCCACGGAGCTGGGACCACCACGATGATGCGGCGTCAGCATTTCCAGTATAAGACGATTTATTTCGTCATTTATGAAGAAACTGCACGACATGTATTTTCTTTATAGTCCAAGGGGCGGCTTCAATTATTATATGTTATATGTTAATTATAGTCCAAGAGCAAGTTCGACTGCAACTGCTTGATGATGATGATTCCCATATAGTGGTATTCGGCAATTCTGTGCTAAGTCCATATTTCATAGGGGGTACATATGTAACACCTCCCCACACAGTTCGGCGACTATTTCGAAAGTTTTGATAAAGTTGCCGAAATATCGCTGTGATCTATTTCTGTTTCAGCAGGACGCGGTCTTCTTTTTTTTTCAGAGGGTGGCCTTTTACGTGATCATCGGAGTTGAAGATTGTGAATGTAGACGTCTTGAAGTAGCAATTTACTGGAACAATTATTAAGTGGCTTCCTTGTAAGCTTCTGTATTGTTCTTGGCCACATGATGTTCTAACTTTCGTGATGTTCGGAAAATTCATAGTAAAATGTCTGTCGTCAAGTTGTTCAACTGCTCCTTTAGCGAGGGTGATGGTAGTTATCTTGCACGATGCGTGAAGTTCTTGCTTAGTGATTAGGTGATGGATGCATTCGGGGTATTCTGTTACTCTGTAGTTTAATAATGTACATTCTGGTCTCTGCTGGATCGATTTCTGGATCTCACACACACCCGAATTTATTACTCCCGGAACACTTTCGAAGGTTCTTTAATTTTTCCGTAATTTTGGAAAAATCCTACCGACTGCGCCACTTATAGTGTTCTCGAACGGGAGTTCCAAAAAAAACGATTTAATTTAAAAGATTTATTGAACATTTAAAATTACAAATTATTTTATATTAAAACTTAATTAAATGAATCAGATCTATGTTGGATCTAAACTCAAGAATTATAACTAAATTAAGACTACCGACTTTGACCGATGTAAGATCTGAAGTGTCCAAGTTAACACCAAATTCACGGTCCCACGGAGCTGGGACCACCACGATGATGCGGCGTCAGCATTTCCAGTATAAGACGATTTATTTCGTCATTTATGAAGAAACTGCACGACATGTATTTTCTTTATAGTCCAAGGGGCGGCTTCAATTATTATATGTTATATGTTAATTATAGTCCAAGAGCAAGTTCGACTGCAACTGCTTGATGATGATGATTCCCATATAGTGGTATTCGGCAATTCTGTGCTAAGTCCATATTTCATAGGGGGTACATATGTAACAAACATACAAATAAACAAACAAACAAACTTTTCCTATTTATTATTAGTATAGAGTATAGATATAGATAACAATATTTTGGTATATTAACTATAAACCGACTACACAAATTATAATATAGCCTATGTTACTTACTTAATAAATGAGGTGTCAATTATGAATATATTGACACCTCATTTATTAAAATCGGACCAGTGATTTATGCGCTACGGTGGAACAAACATACAAAAATACATAGACTGCCAAAATCATTACCCTTCTTTTATGCTTCACCGTAGTCGGGTAAAGGCAAATAATAATATAGCAAAAATAAACAGAATTAAAACTTTTAATAACCGACGAATTGGGGCAACCAAAGGCACAGAACTTGCAGCAAATAATAATATAGCAAAAATAAACAGAATTAAAAATTTTAATAACCGACGAAACTTGTCAAGCAGGGATCGAGCTGATGATGATGAATTATAAGCTAACTATCACGATCATGTCAGCTTTCATACAAAAAAACTAGATCAAAATCGATTCATGTGTTTGGGAGCTACGATCTCACGGACAGACATACAGACACTTCAAACTTTAAACACCCCCCTGTTTTCGTTGAGATTAGTTATTATATATTTTCAGAGTTCTATTTTCTAGAAGTTGTAAGTAGGTACATATTTAGCATGTAACGAAATCTTCTAAGTGTCAGCTAAAATCACAAGTTTACAGTGACAGATATTATGTCACCGTAAAATTGTAAAAACCGTTAGATTGTAAAATAACTAACGAGATTGTAAAAATATGTCGAAAGATTCAAAACCATATACATATTTATAATCTAACGAAAAATAATGTGTTAAATTATAGGCAGAATATTCGCATCGGAAGTCTATAAACATTTTACAATTTCCCTAGTTATATTAAAATCTAACGGTTTTTACAATTTTACGGTGACATTTACACCGTATGCTTGTAGTAGTGGAATTAAATCATAAGCTTACTTTATAGCTGTTTCTTTATTTTGTGGTACCGCTGAGGTTTTAGTGAGTTAGGCTGCGCCCGTTCACCGTCTTTTCGCCAGTAGAGTCTCACATAATCTTTGTAGGACCCTGTGCGATGCTTAAACGCATTTTCTCAGCGAAAAAAAAGGCTACACCTATTAACAACCGCAAGTAGACATTGTAATAACTAATAGAAGGTTTCGCAGCGTTGCGTGACCGCCTACACCGACCAATTATACAGTAATTAGGTAACCCGGCCCCGCCCAGCATTGTTACTTGTTAGTAATGGCGGATTATACGTCATAGGAAAGTTTCATTCATTCTTTTTTCAGTTTCAAACATTCTTGTCAGCGTTTATTATTTGAATTGCTTGGTGTTTAGAACCTTCCAGAACTTGATCAAAAAGCTTTTCAAGAAGAAATTGAATAATATAAAAAGTTATTTACCGCCGTTTTTATAAACTCGAAGTTATTAAAAGGCAACGGTAAGATGAGACATCCACATTTTATATTATGTTCATCTCTGTCACGTGGGACAGAATGAGGTAGAGAGCTAATTTTTACGGTTTTAGTTATATTCGAGTGAACTAAACACATGTTTTTCTTCATGCAGAAAGTTCTAGACTTATGTTCATTGTTTCTACAGCAAGCTTTATTTACGAAGACTCTTATGGTAAAGCTCTCGGCTGAAGAGCCACTTTTTCCTAAGAAACGCTGCATTTCGCTTCAATAATTGTGCAAAACTCCTAACGAGCTATATCCAGTTAAAACCAGTATAAACCAGTCTGAACTTGAACTCAAATTCTCGTTTTATTTCCGGCCAGCATTGCAAAACCGTTGCCACTTCAAAACCAACCTTAAAATTGAAAGGTAGAGTTGGAATTTAATCGCAGTCGATCCTAGCTTTAAACTCAGCTATGCAAGGATTTCTTAAGATGAATGAAACTTGATTTTTGAATGAGCCCGCCTTGGCAACGGGTTAAATATTTTTATTTGCCAAGTTGTTTTTAATAAATATTAAATCCTAGTCTGATTTTAATTAAAACTATTTTTGACGCTGTCTAAAGCGGCTTAGACTGTACATAAAAATGAAGATATATTTGTTTACAGTTAGTAGAAGCCTACACTTAGTTATAGTGTATACCTAGGATTCAAGCGTAGGTGGAAAAGAAAATCAATAGCTAGAGAATTTGATAGGAAAAAATATCCCAAGTGCTGGCTAATTGTGTATTTTTGGGCAGAAAGGAAATATTTTACGTAAATTACGAAGGTACTATAAACCTCACCCTTAAGTCTATATTATATCCACTCAATTAAAAACCACTTGATATTCCTACAAGCTATTGTGAAACATTTAAAATAAAATTGATTGACACCATGTGGTTCACAAGTCGATAAATATTGACACGAGCCAATAAATAACAATACAACAATAACAATACACCAATAACAACACAACAACATAACAATAAAATCAATAGACGCGTGTCAATCAATTGCCTATAATAGAGCAGGTAAAAACTTCAACGGTAAAAAATGCAGGTAAAAAATTCGACTCTGAACTTGCACTATGATACGTTTTTTTCTTTTCTTTTTTTATTAATCCGACGTGTGAACGGAATGCTAATTTTTTACAAAAAATTGTGGGCCACTTAACTCCCTTACGGTATAGGAATTTGAATGAATGTTGTGATAGTCATTTTTTTGAGATAAGACTCAATTGGGTTAATTTTTTTGCAACAAAAAACGTGTGAGAGCAAACTTTGAAAAAAGAAATAAATGTAGAGTATTTTTTTTTCAAACAAAAAAATATATACCCACGTGAGAATCTTGAAAGAAAACTGAATAAAATCTAAAATCTGAATAAAATTTTTAGGCACGAAATTATTGGTAAGATGGTAAGAAGTTAAAAATAGAGCTAACATTAAAAGTTCCATACCTTTATGCTTTTATTAACTTAGGAAAAAATCACATTTATATAAGTATTTAGAAGTAAAAAAAATAGAGTTTAAAATTATAAGCTTCAAGCTTTTAATGTAAGCTCTATTTTAAACGTATAAATGGGTGCCTAATTATGTTTCTTTTAATTGCTATATAAAATGTGTAAAATGTAAAGCCTGGAATATTAACTTGAGATCGTAAAAATGTAAGTATTTTACTCATAAATAAGGTTAAATAAATTAAAACAAAATCTCTTGAGTAGGTAGAGTTCCTAAATAATTATATACCTAGCCACCTACCAATTACTGAAATTACATGGCATGAAAAAGAAAAACAGAAACCGCCTTTGTAAAATCTTAAAATATATTGAATTTCTTAATTATCGACAGAATCAAAGCCCTCTATTTGTACCCACGAAATTAAATGCACCAAAGCACGTCCATAATTAATTTTTAAGGGAAAAAATTGAATTAGGGGTGGAAATTTTTCGTAGAAACTTAAATAAAAATGCAGATAGGTAGAAGTTTGTTAACAAGGGGTGGCTCCCTTTGAGGGCGGAGGTGAGGGAGGCATGTACTTGGAAGCTCTTAAACATGTCAGTAGATTGTGCTACTCGGGGTCTTGGTACATAATTATGCATCATTAATTATGGGCATTTCAAGGACTTTTCTGTCAGCGATTTTTCGGGCTAAGGCTTCTATGGGAGCTGTGTGTAGGACTTACGCTAGCTATACGCGTAAGGGTGTACCTAATGGGTTTGCATGCACAGTTATAACTGTCAGGTTAGCTTGAGTGGAGTAGTATGGAAACGGCAAAGTTGTACACGCTCCGGTTTACCTGTACAGGCAATCCTGTCAAGTATACCGTTACGTATATAGCTAGCATAAGGTCTTAATAAGCACACTTATTTTTAGTAGTTTCACATTAGGCCTAAGTTAAGCCTTTCTTTAGGAATAGAATAATTTTCCCTAATGTTATTGATAACTGTCTGGCGCCTGCAATTTTGTTTGGGTGGAACTATTAATAGAAATATAACCCTATTTTTAACGGAACCCTAAGATAAAAATACCTAGCCTAAGTTACTCCTTATAACATCAGGTAACTGCCAGCGAACGGCTCAGGCCGATTCAGAGATTAGACAGACAGAGAGACAAAATTTTAAAAACTTGATTTTCTATTCTTTTATTATTAACATTATCGTAATAATACATTGAAAGCAAATCTGTTAATTTGAAATTACAAACAGACACTTCAATTTTATTTACATACTTCTAAATACATAATTAGCTAGGATGTAACCTAGGCTTAAGTTTCCTTACTTGGCGAAGCAATGCAATGATGTTGATGATTATTAACAAACCAAATTTTTTTAATAGAGGCTGCAAAAATAATAAAAATTGGAGTGGCAAAAGTTCATGGGGTCAACGCACTCTACCGGAGGGCATATAAAAATCATTATTTCACTTATTGAAGCGGAGTCCCTCTGTTTGAATAGAATAACTAGGCAACTGATTAGAAGTGCTTTTGTCTCACTGGGTGAGGTTTGAAGGGTGGCAAATAGTGATTGGTATAATATATTTTTTAGTCCGCAAATAGTCCCATGGGAACTGCACATTTTAAAAGAAGAATACTGAATATCTACAGTCATTCATTGGTTCACTTTTATTGAAGGTTGAAGATCTATTTTTGAAGCTTAATGATTTTGACAGTCTATATAATTATTATGTACAGGTATGTTCCGTTACAATACCTATGTGTAGCGCCTAAACTACCTATCCAAATTTAAAGAATGTTTTTTTTATATTATTATGCATACTTATAATTAATGTGCATACGATACTTAAATCGAAAAATCTATTTTTAAAATGTTTGTCCGTCTGTTTGTTCCCGTTCTTTGAAACGGCTAGACCGATTTCGATGGGACATCCACTGGCTGATGTTATAAGGAGTAATTTAGGTTACATTTCATCCTCATCATCCTCATCACAAGTAAACATGCATCGGGAAACACAAAACAGAAAGAACCACTTTACGGTACCTAAGCCTGTTTTGAAATTAGTTTACCTACTTTTAAATTCTCAGTTTCTACTTTAAATCTATACTTACGGCCAAATCTTAACCACTTAACCTTAAACCATAGGCTGTTACAGTTTTTACTTAATGATAAGATAGATGTAACTTGAAAGCCTCCTAACTTAATAAGCATTTGAGTATTCGATGGATGACCGCAAAACTCTTAAAAATATTTCCCGTTTCATATTTCATTCAAAATCAAATATGAATTGCGCTGTCATAAAAGTGATAATAAATTATCAGATAATAAAGACTTCTCCGAAGTTGGGAAGACCATTAAAAACAATCTCCGACCATCATCCTCAGATCTACCCCAGACCCAGAGGGCCAGAGCCCCCGTCTTCACTAATAAAGGGAGACTTCATTTTTACATGTCATATTTTTTGGAATGTCTAAGAAGGGCTCTTCACACGTTAAGTTCGGAACGCGAGAAACAGCGCGCACCGTTCCAACCCTCGCACCGAAACGAGCATGTAAATGCGCGGGGTTGACAGTCTAATCTGGCTTGACGATGCGATTTTCCACAGGTTTATCTGCCTATCACGTTTATACTCACAATAAAACATGCCGGCTTGGAGTACTGGAAGCAAAACTTTTTTTATACCATTCCACGCGGCAGTCCAAACTGCAGTTCAAACTTTAGGAAATCACATTGACACGCACAGTTTGAACGTTCGCCTAAATATGTAAGATCCACAACAACATATTATTATTAGCAATTATACACAATATTCGATCAGCACTCCAAGCCGCACGGATCGTACCGCGGTTTAGAACGCCGTTTTATCTGCAGTCCAAACCGCACAGATCCATTTGTGGTTTGGAACTCAGTTTCAGGCGCATCTGAAACTGAGTGTAACCACAATGACACATCGTTCGAGTATATTGTGGTAGGTAGGTAGTAGCTACCTACTACCTATCTACCTACCTAGAGTAATAGGTAGGTAGAAGGAACTCCTTACCTGGATACTGGAACTACTATCTACTTACCATATTATCTAGTAAGATAATAATTCATCATTGTTTTGGGTTCTATTTCGTTCGTAAAGCCTTTTAATAGTTTTTCTTATATTATGCTTTCCATGTCGAACAGCGACCAGCTATGATTTTATTATATGTACTTATTCATAGGTATTGTAAGCAGGTAATAAATATTAGATACTGTGTGCCATAAACCAATTATTGTAAGATTTACAAGGGCGGTTCACCCTACATTTACACCCCTGCAACCACAAAACTATATTAGCTGTCCAAACATGTTGGAAAAATCAATATTTTACATAGCATTAGCGAATCTCAAAAATGATATAGCTGCCGAAATAAATTAAAAGCTAGCAGAATTAATTGATTTTTTTAAACTGCTAAATTTTAAACTATATAGGTATTATGTTTTTTCTTTCCTTGTGCAATAATAATAATCGATGTATATCTATATTCTCTACTAGCGACCCGCCCCGGCTTCGCACGGGTACAATACTGATACTAATACTACAGAATGTTTTAATTTCGCCATAACTTTAAAACCAAACGTCCAATTTTAATCATTCAAGGACCAAATATTATCTACATAAGCTGTACTTAGTGATGAAATAATTTATTTTGATAAGGATTAATAGCATGAGTAAAATAAACGCGTTTAAATGTAGTCCAAAAAAAAAATCAAGATTTCTAAATAAAAAAATGATTGTTGTGCCTCACTCGACATAGATAGGTATAGTATGTCGCGGACTTTTTTGTAGATATTTATAAGATCTACAATTAATTAGAACATTTTATGGTTCTATCTTTTATAGTTTAGGCAGCGTACGCAAAGTAAGTAACTTTTCTGGTTGATTTTTTACACCTTGTGTCCGATAAACCCAAATATCTTACGGAACCCTATTTTTTTCCAAAATAAAATTTAGCCTATGTTACTCGTGGATAATGTAGCTTTCGAATAGTGAAAGAATTTTTGAAATCGGTCCAGTACTTTTTGAGCCTATTCATTACAAACAAACAAACAAACAAACAAACAAACAAACAAACAAACAAACATACAAACAAAGTTTTCCTCTTTATAATATTAGTGTAGATATATAAAAGAAAGTCGTGTTAGTTACACTATTTATAACTCAAGAACGGCTGAACCGATTTGGCTGATAATTGGTGGGGAGGTATTTTAAAACCATGAGAAGGATACTTTTTATCCCGTCCCCGAGGGACTCAATATTCAAGAACGGCTGGACCAATTTGGCTAATTTTGGTCTTGAAATAATTTTAGAAATTCAGGGAAGGTTTAAACAGTGAGAAATATTGGAAAAGGTGTAGGTTGTAGGAGGAGGTGACAGACGTAGGTTCATTGTAGCTGTAGTTATTTATTCATTTTTTTGACAGAACAAGGTATGTCGGGACAGCTAGTATATAATAATTTTGATACTATTACGTCAGTCCGATTAGCAGTTTGGTGTGCTGTTTTTGCTTTGTTCGGATATTCGAAATATGGTGGGTTCGAATCTCGGTCAGAAAATTATTTTTGTGATTCTTTTTATTATTTAAATTTATCAAAACTGCGAGCAAAACTCGGTTATCCAGGTAGTAATTAATACGACTACAAACTGAAAACGCGACGCCAGCACTATCATTTCAGTGCCTCTAGGTATATCTTCTTTTTATAAAAGTATTTAAATAGGAAATCCATTTTTTGTCCCGCTAAAACTCGAGAGAAACTGGACCGATTTGTCGAATTTTCATCTTGAAACAATTGTGGATGTTCAGGGAAGTTCACTGATAAATATTGAAAAATTTACTGGGAAAATACTAAAAAACGGCGATTTGATTTTCCCATGTTAACTATTTCATGTCAAACATTTGATGTTCAAACATTTGATGGCAGCGTAAACGCGGGCCTCTTGCAGTCACTTTACTGTCAAATATTAATAGGAACATTCAGTTTACCCGTTTGATTGGGTTGCAAAACAGTTAAACAGTTCTATTTCAGAAAAATAGTAGTTACTTTGTTGTAGGTGTAGATTGTAAGTGTAGATCGTAGGTAAAGGTTGTAGGTGTAGTTGTTCATTTATTCCAATTCATATTGAAGACAGAAACATGTCTGTCGGGTCGGCTTGTACCTAATATGAATTCCGGTGCCCCCCGATTCCTGAGTCGCTCAGCTTAAGAAATTCGCAAACTTTTCTTTTTAATCTCTAATAACATGTAAAAATCGTTATCTATATTCAAATTCAATCGCCGGTGCAGCGGGGGCCGTGAAACCCCCAAAATACACGACCCCCTAATACAAGTCCCCCTAAATACATATTAAAAATGTATCTGAGGCTGGCTGTCTACGATTTCAAAGAGAAGGGATTCGTTAAAGAAAATGAACTTTTCAAGCAAGGCAAGTGGGGTCTTTATAATGTACAGTCTGACAAGAAAATACATTTTTTTTACTTAAATTTAATCAAATTTTATATCCTTATTTTACTACTATTATAAATATGAAAGTTTGTGAGGATTACGCAAAAACTACTGAACAGATTTTAATGAAATTTGGTATGTTAGTAGTTTAAGCTCTGGATTAACACGAAAGACATAAAATATTCAAAATTCCAATAAAGTGTATCTGTCTACTCCTCTATGATACAAAATATTATGTTATTGATTTTCGTGTATTAGTCTAAAGTAAAAACATTTAATAAAGGTGATTTCTAAAATTATGAATACTAGCTTTAGCCCGCGACTTCGTCCGCGTAGAGTTCGGTTTTCATACAAAATTTTAACCCCTTTTTCAAAAATCCTTTCTTATCAAATGCCTACGTCATTACAACTATCTGTATGCCAAATTTCAGCAAAATCCGTTTAATAGATACGGCTGTGCGTTGATAGATAAGTTAGTCAGGTTTGCCTTTTATATATTTAGAAGATGTTTATCGTAGTTGGATAAATATTACTAACCTCCCTATATAATACAATACAAATTACTAAAATAATATTTAATACCAGATACAATATATCCATTACCCGTGCAGACTTAAAAGAAAAAAAAAAAAACATTTAAAAACCTCCAATCATTCCACCTCCGCACTGACTGTACCTCCTTATAAACCGCCCCGCGGCGCTGTTTTTTCCTCTCAAATCAGATGCACACCCTTAGGTATTGCCGGGTTTGTTAGCGGCTATGTAATTCCCCATGGTCCATGTACTGCATGTGCGTTTGTGTACGATTTATCGCTCATTGCACAATTCTATGTTTGATTAATCAGAACTAACTGAATTGAGTATGTTTATGGAAGTTTTTACCCGACTGCGCGACGCAAAGGAGTGGTAATGTGTTTATCAGCCTATGTATGTATGTATGTATGTATGTATGTTCCTTTGAAGCACTATACAGACCAAACGCCTGGGCCGATTTTTATGATTCACACGTCAATCGATTCCTCTTAGTCCGGCGAGTGTCACTAAAGACATGTCGTTAGTGAAAATTCAATATGGCGACTACTGGACGCCATATTGTGAAAATGAAAAAAATGAAAGTCAACAAACTATATCAAGTGGGGTATCGTTGAATAGGTATTTAAAAATCATTTTTAGTTTTCTTTCAACATTTTTCGATTTGACTGACCGTTTAGGATCTATATCGATTTAAAGTTGCGTAACAACCATTCTCACATTCCAGTGCAATTGTGACGTAGTACTGATGCTGATAGGAAATCCAGTCTGGTAAATAGCTAGCTAGGTACTCATAACTAAAAAGTATAAAATAAAAAATAATAATTAAAACAGTCGGGATCCATTACTCGACAGCCAATCTAATTTTTCAATGGATCCCGACTAGGGGATCGAAGACCGGCCATATTTTAAAAAACCGGGTTTTTCGGTCCCAGCCATCGTCAAAACCGGGTACCCGGGTTTTTTCGGGTATTTCGGGTTTTTTGTTGATTTTGTAGAATTTTGTTAGGAATGTCCTAAAATTAACTTTTATCAGCTGCTTTCTGTTGTAACAACGTAATACTGATAAAATGTGATCTTACCATAAACATTTTGATGTAAAGTAATTAATAATTTCACAAACTTTACACCTTAGTCAAAATACGTTGCCTGACGAAATGGCCATGCCACATAATTTGACTAAAGTGTAGAGTTTGTAGGGGAGAGTGGGGGAAATACGAACACCTAAGGGAAAACTTAAATAAAAAAGTGGAATTTGATCACAGAGCTTTTTATTTTTTGGATCATAAAGTTTACTTATCTATCTAACGAAACCACTAATCAACATTTATATATTTTAAATAAATTGGAACATTATGAAAGAAAAACAAAACCCTTAGTGTTCGGCTTTTCCCGACATTAGTCGGGTAAATACGAACACCAAGTGGGGTAATAACGAACTAACAATATTAACGACATAATACAGTTTACTGCATTCTATGATATAATCGACAAGTTGCGTTTCCTGATCGTCTGTAAATAAAGGTTTTCGTCCAGACCTTGGCTGTTTTATCACTTCTTTCTTTAGGTGGTCAAAATTGTTGTTTTTGAAACATTATAAGTTTCTGCTGCTTTGCCGAGGGTGAGTTTTTTGGTTTTAACATCGTCTATAGCCTTTTTGAGATCATCTAAACTGTACTTCAATTCGGTCTTTCTTATGTTAGTACGAGGCATCTGAAACAATAATAAAAAAAAGTTGAACGGGGAACCAACAAAAGGGAGTGGGGTAATGCCGAACGTTCGAGATTGCCCGACATGGAGTGTTCGCCTTTACCCCGCGGGATAAAAAATAATAAAATGGTGAAAACCAAATTAGGTTATATTTCTTTTGTCAACTTTTGTTGTCATTTAGCTGATTAATATGTGATTATTCCATTATGTAAAAACTAAATTACTATTGTACATAGACATAAAACTACACCAACTTGAATTTACCAAAAAATTACATCAAAAACATAAAAAATATTAAAAATTGCATACCTTGACAAGTACGTGCGTTCGCGTCTTCGCGTTGTTGACTGGCACTAGTGGTGGCGTGATCTCCAAAATAGCGACAAGTAAAATACTTCTATCTCTTTTTAACATATTAGAACCATTAAATTCGGTATTACCCCGCGTTCGTGTTTCCCCCACTCTCCCCTAAAGTTAGGCTTGTAGAGTTAAGGCGTGTAGAAACAGAAGTGCCTTGCCGGCTTTTTAGGAGGGAATATGCTGCCTTCTTGAAGGTGTGCAGGTCGTAATGGTCCGGAAATACTGTTGGCGATGAGGATGATAAATATTTTGTCCCTTCGAACGATAACGAAAAGTTGCAGCAGGTATAAGTCCGAACAATTCCTCGGAACACTCCCCGTAATATAACCGATATATGATGCAGAGCGATGCTCATCTCTACGTAGCTCTAAGGAGTAAAGCCTGTTTGAAATACTATGGCAGTCGACAATTCGAGCGGCCCTTCGTTGGTTCCGATCCAAAGGGAGAAGCTGGTACTTTGGCGCTCCTGCCCAGAGATGAGAACAATATTCTATGTGAGGCCGAACCTGCGCCTTATAGAGTTGTAGGCGTTGGACCGGACTGAAATACTGCTTTGACCTGTTCAGAACACCAAGCTTCTTGGAGGCTAACTTGGCCTTGCCCTCCAGATGATATCGGAACTAGACCTCGCTCGATATGCTAACACCAAGTATTCCGATGTTGGAGGAGACAGTTATGGGTATGCTTTCAAAACGAGGACATACGACCATCGGTAACTTATTAGCGATGAACGCGCAAACTTGTGTCTTAGAGGTGTTGAATTGGACTAAGTTAAGTCTACCCCATTCAGAGATCTTCTAGAATGAATTCTTAATTTGAGAGACAAGTTCGTTTCGACTCTCAATGACGTTATGCCGAGAGATGTTCGGGCGACCTGTGTATAAGGCATCACCCGTACTGTCGTCATCACATATTATCATTGATATGCAGTATGAACAAGGCAGGCGATAGCACACCAAAGCTGTCTACCAAGATGCCAGGACTGTGCCATAAGAGCAGGTGAGCCGAAAAAGATGCGTTAAGACCGGTGCGGTGCCAACTCTGGAGCACACATTTTTAACACAATGGGACGGATTCCGTTACCCACTCGATTTTTGGTATCATGGGAACGGAGAGCAATTCGCACTGAGCGCTGATGGAACCGAATAATAAATTATACCAAGTTATGAAGGTCCAAAAAATCGACGAATCGCTTGCGCTTCGCTCACTCGTCCTGGCGGGGCGGGGGCACTGGCGTGCCCCCAAATGTACTACATACAACATGAAAACATCATAACTATTGTTCTAAAACTCTACATTGACAACCACAAGCTACTATAACGTTCGGTTTGTGACTGTAACTGTTATAAACTGTTGTAGAATTTCATAATGAAAAAAAGCTCGAAAAAACCGAAAACCGGTTTTCAATATTTTGAAAACCGGGTTTTGTTGTAGGCCCGAAAACCCGGGAAAACCTGGGTTTTCGGTTTCGGGTAAAACCGGTCTCGATGCCCTAATCCCGACTGTTTAGTTGTAATGTTCCATTATTTGATTATATTTTATTTTCTTCAATAGAATTCATTCAATAATATATTATAGAATTCTAGACCACCGGACATCTAAGTGCTTGTTTTTTTCTCTTCAGTTTTTCATTATGTACTTAGTTTCGTTCACTTTTTACGCAGTCGGGTTTTTTAATTTGTTTTAATTATTATTTTTTGATGGATACCATAAACTAGTAGGGATTTTTGCCTGATGGTTAGTCGTCAACGGATAACCGCATACATACATACATATAATCACGCCTCTTTTCCGTAGGGGTAGGCAGAGACCACTTCTTTCCACTTGCTACGATCCTTACATACTTGTTTCGCTTCGTTCACTTTCATTCTTACCATCCATTCCTCCTCTTACATTCAACGTAGCGAAGCGGCTCTCCATGGGCCCCTTTTCGCCTCCGCGAGAACGAGACGTGATGGGTGGCGAACCACATCGCCGCCATTTTGGATAATTAAATTATTTTTATAATTATCCATTGCGTTCCCACGGATTTGCGGAGAGGATAGGATAGGAAAAGGGAAGGATAGGTGGTGTGGAAAGGAAGATTGGTAAGTTAGAGTGGGAAATAGGAAATGTAGGATATTACCGCCCAGGAGGGCAAGGGATAGGACAGTAATAGCTAGGGAAGCTGGGGTCGCGTACCCGTATACTATACCACAACTACCGGACTGGTAAGTTGGGATGAGTATCCCAACTTACCTGTCCGGTAAGCATAATATATAATCGCAGCACGAAAATATTTTAAAACTAAGGATAGGCTGTAACGTACCTACATTTGACAGAATAAATCTTCATGTACAAGAAGAAGTAACTTCATCTTGATTCCACGATACCTCAAATGTCAGCCATCTTGATCTCACCATACCTCAAACGGCCCCACTTTTGGGGTAGTGAGGTGCCATTTAAGTGGGGACATTTGTATACGTCTATGGAAACACGAATTTTGTCTTTTAAACCATTAACTGTCTCTTATGCCTCCGGTACCCTTACTTACTAGGCGATGCGTTTTTTCGGCCGGTATTCTATGAGGCCGTTGTACGTCTCCGTTCGAGCCAATTCGCGCTCTCGCACGGAGTCTATGGTTAGATTTTGAAAGACTAGATTTATCGATTTATAATTTTTCCAAGTTTTGAGGGTCTAAGACAGCTTATTAAGTATTTGAATATTTCGCCTATTTTCAGAATGAGTCCAAAACTAGTATAGGCTATGACGTAGGTAGACAAAAAAAAATACGAGAACCTTGATTTCAGAAGACTGAATATAGGTACTGCGTAAAACAAAATTAAATGACAAATGTCAAACCGTAATAAACCCAAACAACCCCATGTTTGAGGCCATTTTGCCTCGCCTCGTCTATATTATAATATACGTGTGGCTTACAAGCAGTAAGTACCTATAGGTAGTATTTGGGTGACTAACCTGTCTAATCTTTAACTCCTTTGCATGAGGCATTACCTATGTGATATTATATTAAGTTGTCGCTCTTACAGATTTAAATTTCAAAATAACAATCGTAACGGTCGACTGCTTTGTTTAAATCGAATTTAAATTAATAATTTTGAATATGACCCCATTTCTAATTTATGAAACAAACGGCAAAAAAGTCTTTTGTAACAAACCAGAACTAACGCAACCGGTAGACGTAAAAAACAATAGTTCCAAAAAGGGGTCAAAGTTCCCAGCGATCTGCATATCGCACCTTGTCCATAGACATCCGCATCTGTTCTTGCCTTTTGTTTATGGTAAGAACGCGTTGACACAATTACTTTTGCCCCCCGAAAGTTAAAACAAAAAAAGTTGTTAGAAACAGGTTTTCATTATCATTAGAAGGGTTAAGTGAGATGTAAACCGGTGAGGCGTTAGGGTTGCCAATTTGTAGGAAATCTTCAAGATGTTTTTAAATTTCTTGTGTATACACATATTCATGATATATCATAGTTAATATTTAGTTGGGTCTTAAAATAAGTTTCTCAAAATTTGTATTCTCTTTTTTAATGATACGAAAATGACTATAGTATAATTATGGTAGTTTTCTCAGAATTAAACCATTTTCACTTGGTTTAGTCATGTAAAAAGAACGCACTATTATAGATTTTTCGTGTAATATTAAAAAATATTTTAATAATATTAATTATGTAATAAACTTTTATTGTTTTTCAGATATCGCGACTGAAATTTCCGAACACATCGACATTTTTCGCGTCGAAAATGTCTGCCATGACCATGACATGACATATTCCGAGAAGCATGTCACTAGTTCATGTTCGAGTTGATGTAAGCTAGGATTATGTCGAGAGGACTGGATGAGTTTCAATTTCAACGTCAAATCGTCTTTATGATGGACTGTAACCTGAAGTTTGTGATTGAAAAATTGGGAATGGTTTGTGTACAAATTATATTACAAAAACGTATAAGTGTGTCGAGCGCCGTATGCTATCAGCTGTATTAGGCTGGGATATTGAAGGACGGAGGAAATTCAGAGCATTGAAAATAGAACTCTGGAAAATCGAACAAGTGTCGAGTTGTCAGATTTGACGATGACATTTGACCTGAGACTCGTGTATTCGATTTTCAGCTTTAATGTATTAGCGCAGAGTTCTATTTTCAGTGCTCTGAATTTTCCCCGGCTTTACAGATTCCGGGCAAATATAGTCCTGGCCGTAGCATAATTATTTTCCCATTGTTATATTTTATTCATTAATAAATTTTAACCAAGGTTATTGTTTTGCTGAGCCTGGATGCATTAAGCTTGTAAACAACACAGGTTCTTTTATTTTTCATTTCCATATATGTACATATTATCATGTTTATATTATTATTATTTTACCCTTCAATATATAACTAATTTATTGCAAATATAATTATATCACTTATTTATTTGCATAGAATTAGTTACATTACTGCGTAGTAGCTATAATTATAGGTCGAGCGCCGAGGCTGGAGCGCTGAGCGCGTCCTCGCGTCGACTGACTATTATACGAGTATTGTGCGCGATAACCGCGCAGTACGTTTTGTGAGAAAAGTGTTTTCATAATAATTATTGTATTATTTATTTATGAGACGTTATTTGTTTATATTATTTGTAACATGATGAAAAAGTTATGTTTTGTGTGCCGTTGTGAGATCGCAAACTTACAGGGGGCCACGGAAGATCAGGCGCCACGGCTCTGCCGCGGTCGAAGCCTGAGTGGTTTCCCTTTAAACACTCAATGTGGGCATTGCATAGCCATAACCAGCTGTGCTAAAAACTTAATTTTATCAACTAAAATAAATTCAAAACTTAAACCTTTTTTTTACATTTTATGTTATATTTTATGTTGTAGGTAGTGAATAAGTGTTTAAATATCCATGTTGTCTGTCTTTTTGGCTGTGTAATATGTCCCTGATGTGTTTAATAAAATTGTTTTTATTTTTATTTATTTTTTAAATTCAATTTACAAAAAAGTGAGTTTGGTTATTTTTTCATCCCTTCCCCAAATTGCGGAAACGGTTGTATTTTATTCATTAATAAATTCAGTTTACGAAAAAGTAGGTTCTGTTATTTTTTATCCCTTCCCCAAATTGCGGAAACCCTTCTATTCTTGGTCCTTCGAGCTGGATTTGAATTAATGACCTAAGGATGTACAGTCCAGATATTATTTGAAATTTGAATAAATAAGTATTTAAAATAATAAGTCGAAATAATAAGAGTTTTTATTTTAAAAATACATAAGAGCCAACCCTATAGAATTGCATTTTAATTACATCTTTCTCATCATCCCCTTGCTTCTTGAAGATATTGTCCCCATAATTTATTCATGCAATTCATCAGAAATTATTTCAAACTTGCAACACATGCAAATTAAATGAAATTAAAAGCATAGACAATAATATTTTATCCCATTCTATAGAGAAAGAAAAAAAAACATTGTCACTGCGTTCTCACGAGTTTTGTTTTGTTTTTTCAAATTTGAATACAGTAAATATTATTTCGCATTTAATAATATATTCAAATTTCGAATGCAGTAAGTCAGTGACGCTTTTTTATGACCGGTTAACATGAGATGCTTATAATATTTTTCATTTTTAAATAAAAAAATATACTTTATGGAAATTCTAACAGAGTCCTAACAAAAACCATTTAAGTGTAACTTTTTGTTATTATTATATAAAGGTACTAACAATTTTAATCGTTTTTATATATAATTCAGTCCCGCAAAACCTCGTAACAGCTATAATAATAGTAGGTTGATTTTTATAGTTACCACCGACAAACAAGCTGATAGATTCCCTGATGGGAAGCTTAAACCACCGCCCATATCCCACGCTACCGGGGGAGTTACAAGTGCGTTTCCATTGTTAATGACTCGTCAGTACATTACATAACAGCCTCTGTGGTCTAATGGTTAGAGCATTGGCTCTCGGCTCGGAGGTCGTGGGTTCAATTCCCGCATTGGAACAACAAAAAATGTTGTTTCTAAGTTTGGTTAGTACAATGCAGGCTGATCACCTGATCGTCTGACAAGAAAGATGATCCATGCGTCGGATGGGCATGTAAAAAATCGGGCCTGCGCCTGATCTCTCGTCAGTCGTGTCGGTTATCCGTTCCACTGGATTACGAGAGTAAAGGAACAGAGAGTGCTCTTGTGTACTGCGCACACACTTGGGCACTATAAAATTACTCCTGTTATTAGTACATGACGTCACTAGATAGTCATAGATATAATATGTCAAGTGTCGACGTCAGAGGTAACGAACTGCGGCGACCAGGTGACGTCGACATCTGCTTAGGCTAGGCCTTGATAGATCTAAACATAGGCAACATCTGTCTAGCCTAATGTCTAATGTACCGACAGACGGAGTGCGGTGACGCAGTGTTATTTTTTTAGGTGACGCAAAAGGTCGGTGTTATGTTGTTTAGTTTAATGTTTGTCATGGGGTATTTACGTGTGCCTAAAGCCGTATGATTTCAGCCGTACTGCAAAAATCGATCGTGTAAATGGCTCTTCAGCCTGTCGGTGTCATCGTAGCTTCTAATTGAAAGGTCCGATGCGGTCTTTTTGTTTGAAAGCTGACGTGATCGAGAGTGTTCTTAGCTACAATACATCATCATCAGCTTGCTCACTGCTTGACAATCTGCCGTGCAAAAAACGGAGATCTCTTCAGGTGAGGAGAATAAGGCGCAAGCATACTGCAGGTTGACATATTTGATTCTCCGAGCGAAGTAACTACTCTTGAAATACTGTTATAGTGCCTGGGACAGTTGGTTTTTAAATGTCGTATGCTTGCACAAGCACATACGGCATTCTCACAACACAGTCGGCCTAGTCCAGAGGAATGATTGGTCAATACGACAAAATAACAATTTAAAATTCAACTTTATCTGAACTGACTCTAATGCTGTTTGACCGAGAAAGACATGACGGTACCGAAGTAGCGATACGTACCTACATTAACTATAGCCGCCTGCCTATCCACCGCACGTTACCGCCCGTCTCGTCAATCTAATCTCGACCAGAAACAATACAGTTCTCGTTGACGTCCCGATGACGGTGGCGCTGTGGACAAACAGCGTTAGACACGTAAGTTACCTCAAGATTAACCTTCAAGTTTTATTTCTCCGTATATGTATTAGTATAGCATGGAATTCGTGCATGTCACCACCCAGAATCGAATCTGCATCTCTTGAGTGTTACTCGATGAACATTGGACGCTATTTCAATTCCTGTTGCTATGAAATCCTTAAAACTTTCAGTTTGTGAGGATGGATGGATGTTTCCAGCAATACTGATCTCACATCGCGGGCAACATGTAGTACCTACCTATAATTATAAAGATGCAGTTGTGTGCAGTGTGAAGGGCTCTTATTTCTAAGCCTAGGGGTTCTAAATTATTTGAATTGTAACTAATTGCATACGGCAGCCATGTCCACTTACATATTATTGTAATATAAAACTCAGACCAAATAAAAAAGTGAAGACAGAGCTTTGTCAAACAAAAACTAAGGCCGATTTTTTATATAAGTATGAACCTCGTAGTAGTAACTTCCTTTTGGCTTCGCCGTAGTCGAAGTACACTCAGCGACAGCTCGCCTTACAAGGTAGGGCGTAATTTTGTTACACTGTGCATGTGTGACACTGTAATTACAAGACGAGCCTCACTGCGTGGTTCGCAGAACTCTGTCTTCATTTTATTATTTGGTCTGAGATATAAAATGTAAAAACATTATTTCCAAGCTATAAAGCTAGGCTATATTAGTAGTGCTAGTATGTTGTATTGGGTACTTTATACTTATGTTTTCTCACTTATGAGTAAGTTTATTATTTGACGGCCTCAGGCGCAAAACGACATACTTTCAAAACGACGTATTCTCCATGCCCATCCTTCCATCCATCCATAAAGCCACCCATCCATTCGTTAGCTGATACTACTGACATAGCCAGTATAAAACTAGTATATTGCCTATACAATCTTTGTAAATCCCATATACGAAGTCTCCCGCAAGGATCAAGTATCTCTCTCCTCCCGTACCTACATAAACATCTGAACATTCAAAACCATGTTCGAAATTCATGACTTTACTTATATATCCATTGTCTGATTGCCATAACACAAGTCTTAACTTAGCATGGGATTACATTGATGTGATGTATATTACATGTTTATTCTATTGTATGTTATTATGTGTGTTTAATAAAGAAAAAATATAACTTTACTTATAATATATGGACTGTACAATTTCTGTCCTTTTGAGAGTACGTCGTTGTGAGAATACGTTCTTTTGAGATTATGTTGTTTTGCTACTATGACCGTTTGCGCCGGAGCTGAATCTGGTCTGAGTACATTAGCACGGGGCCAGATTGACGTGGTGTGAAGCATCCATAGATATTATACATATTAATATTATTTACTAGCTTTAACTGTTTATGATTTTTGCTTTTCGATAACTTTTCTTAGCGTTTAAAGTATCCATTTGTTTTTCGATATGTCGGAATAAAGATTTGTGCAGAAGTAAGTAAATAAGACTATGCAAAAGTTATCCAACGAAGAAATACATTTAAGATGGTTTTATACGACTTAATTTATTATATACGACTCTATATACCGTGTAGATTGCGGGTATGTATATTGTAGAACCTGCCTTAAACTAGAAAAATACCGGAAAAATAAACTTGAAAGTTGACACACGGGTAAATAACCTTAGAAAATGATAAAGAATATAAAATTATTATAAATATTCTTCAATAACAATTAAGTTGTGTATGATTGTAAAGATCTTGCGATATACATTTAGATAACATATTATAATTATGCTAAAATATTATCGGAGGAGTTATCCTACCATAAACAACAGAATAGTATGCAAATAACGTATTGGATTTTAATTTTATTACATGTGTTAGACGCAATGATTAGCTAAACACACAGAAGGGATAAATCGTGTATGGTAGACGTCAGTGGCGAAGGCAGGCCCTCTAGTCAAGATGCATTCGATAATTTCGACGGCGAAATTCGAAAACAAATGTATGGGATTTGACATAAGTCATCGCAAGCGACATGTCACTTAGCGATGACTTATGTCAAATCCCATACATTTTTGATTACAAAGTTCGCTTTCAAAATTATCGAATGCATCTTGACTATAGGCCCTGGTTCTCCTTCATAGGGAAGCCCAAGCCTGTATAATAGGTATAGGGTCTTCAAAAGGTACGTGGTAAATGAAGCCGATAGGAATGGAGTTATAGGAACCCCAGTCCCCAGTCCACTCCTAGACGCATTAGTTCTATTTTAACTACCTAGATATTTCCTTCACTTCGTTTGCGTAGAATTAACGGAAACGGAAACCTAATTTCAAACGGAACCCTAAGATAAAAGTGACCTAAGTTAGTCGTTATAATATTCGCTATCTGCCAGTGAAAGTTCCTTGAAAATCGGTCCAGCCGTTTCAGAGAGCCGGAGCAAACATACAGACAACCAAACGGGTAGACAGACAAAAATATTGATTTTTGATCTAGGTACCGTAATACTATGAAATTGTGTTGTTAATTTGAAATGACATACATACACCTTCATTTTATTCGTTTGTTTGTATAAACTAGATGTTTCTCGTGACTTCGTACGTGCAAAAGGAAACCCAGCGGAAACCGTACATTTGTCTCAATAAGAAGTAGTAATGTCCTTCCTTGTGATCTCTTTTAGATCTTTGTTGTCCAAATTTCATCTATATCTGTCCAGTAGTTACGGAGCCTATTCAATGCAAATAAAGAAACAAACATATTATAATATTTATTACATCAGTTCTATACTCTACGTCTTATGTCTGCGTGTTTCAATTTCTAGTTGTAATGAGGGTATATTTGGCATTTCAATATTCTACTTAAAGATTTTCGTGAAAACATATGAAACATCCGGACAACTGTAGGTAATCGTCCATGAATAGTTCAACAGCAAATTGACCAATATCCGAAGCTACATTTTCTTAATTATTTGTAATCATAATCCTGTGCCTCTAGTCAAGATGGATTCGATAATTTCGACGGCGAACTTCGAAATCAAAAATGTATGATATGTGACATGTCGCTTGCGATGCGTTATGTCAAATCGCATACATTTTGTTTTCAAACTTCGTCGTCGTAATTATCGAATGCATCTTGACTAGAGGCCCTGTTTCGGTCCGCAAAATGTCGCATTCACACACGCGAGTGAGTGAGACAGCGCGCGGACCGAAACAGGATCACAAACATGTCAAATTCGTATACTGATTTGAAACACCGTGGATTCAGCTGTCGAGGTATATGAAAATGTTCTTAGAGAATAGCACTGCAGTTACGACAATTGGGCTTCTGAAAATAAGTATACTGTTTTTTTCAATTCAATTCATTTATTTTGCATATGTGTTACATGTAGGTCTTACAGTTGCAGCACATAGACCACTTGGGGCATGCAAAAGTTACATTAAAAATTTTCTCATCTAATACTCGTAATTTATCGGTAAGTTTCGGTCGTCGGTTGTATGGTGTTGCGCGTCTGCTCGCATAATCTATGCCAGCTACTGTTCTATGTATAGGCGGAGTCCGGACCGTTAGATATAACCAGATGTGTTAGAGGTTTTTGCTCGTTCCACCTATAGCTTCTGTAGTTTTTCAAATGACAATCGTTTTCGTGTCAGCATTTATTTACATAACGGGCGTTTTATTTATATGTGTTCCGGTAATACAGGAAAAGTCGAAGATTAGCATTCAATTTTGTATAAACGGTTATTCTGGATTGCTGGATTGTTTTTTTAGTACGTGAGAAACGGTCTTTGGTAGTCTAAAAGTCTGGTAATATTCAGGGGAGAACGGGGACACTTTATCCCCCTTTTGTTTAATCTTTTTCTTATCTATAAGAATGAGCGGCTATATACCAATTTAAATAGGTTTTGTAGGTCTTTATTTTATATTTCGTTTTCATTGGTATGAATAAATAAATAATAATAAATGACACTTATTTACCGCGCAAAACTTATTTAGACGACCTCTGTGGCTCAGTTGGTTGAGCGTGTTGGTGCTCAAGCCGGGGGTCGCGGGTTCAAATCCCGCCGAAGGAACAAAAAATTTTTTTATGTTCCGGGGTCATGGATGTGTATTAAATATGTGTATAATATAATAAAAATCTTAAATATGTGTATAGTATAAAAGTATTAAATATATTTCCGTTGTCTGGTACCCGTAACACAAGTTCTTCGAGAACTTAGCACTGGATCAGATTGACGTGGTGTGAAGCGTCCATAGATATTATTATTATTATTATTATAATAAAGAATAATTCATAACCACACGTTAATTTGAATGAATTCTATTTTTTTGTTCACGTTTACTTAGACTTAGGGACTATCAGGGAATCTAATTCCTGCTTATGAATAGAGTGTTATGATAATTTATTTGTATAGTAATGGCGAAATCTAGTCACAATGCAGTCTAATGGCATTGTCAGTTTGATATCAATATATTATTAAACAAAAAATACAATCGACAACCTGCTTATAAATAAGATTCCCTGATGGTATATTAAATCGAAACGGAGTATGTACAATTACTACCTTCTTTGAAGTAAACACAACATACAATACAGTTGTAAGACATTTTACATCTAACGTATTCGTTGTGAATTTATCAAATCGACGACCACCAGCTCTTAGAAGGTAATTAATTATCGACTAATTTGAATAAAGATATCTAAAATAGATAAAATTCCGCAATAAATATGAAACAAGTGGGATAATCACTTTTGTGTTGAATTTAAAAATCACACGGCCTACATAATGAGGTAAATCATTTAAAAATCATCAGTAGCTTATAATGATAAGCTACTGATGATTTTAATAAATACAGAAAATAAATTTTAAAATTCCAATAAAAATAATCCCACCAAAAACATTCTGTAAAAAACTAGCCAAGTCTCGATAGAGCTGCTTGTTTATCTCTAAAAAGTAGTGAAATCTAGACAAAGTCGTGCCAAGTCTAAGGTTCCTTACTGCGATTTCTTTATTATTATAGTTAATGTTGTGTGACTTGGCCGTTGAACATTCTTTATACGTTACAAGTGGGTACAAGTCAATTTTGTTTACACGTAATGTATATCTGTTGTAACTACCTATGTTTGTTAAGCGAGATAATAGCCCATACTGGTATTGGTAATTGGACGCTAGTGAGTAGTGTCTCATTTTAGGCTGTTGTTGATTGTAGAACACATGTATTGGAGCAATGGTGTCATGGAGCCCCTTTTGTACCATTGTGTACCCTTCAACGGCCAAGTCACACAACATTAACTATAATAATAAAGAAATCGCAGTAAGGAACCTTAGACTTGGCACGACTTTGTCTAGATTTCACTACTTTTTAGAGATAAACAAGCAGCTCTATCGAGACTTGGCTAGTTTTTTACAGAATGTTTATGGTGGGATTTCACTTCTTTTTGTAGAAACGTGGGCATATTGATTTATTTTACTAGATTTCAGTGTAATTTGTTTATTTAATTTGTGTAATGATCGAGTACAATAAAGTTAATCGTTCGACTATTTCTTCTTGTAAACTTGTAAATATAAGTATAAAAGCCAGTCTAGTCTTATCCAAAGTTTTCCTTTAATTTTATTTATATGCGTATCAAAAGCAGAAAGGGAGGCATTCGCCCAGCAGTGGAATGCTACGGACTAGATAAAATTAGAAGATGTGTCCCACTTCGCTAGGTTTTTGAAATGACAGTCGATTTTTTTATGTACCAATAGTAGAAGGGAGGCATTGCCATATCTCTAATCAGCTGAAACCAGCTGAGGATTCTTCATCAGATAATTCAGACCTTCGATTTTTGACATCAAATGAAGCGGCCCACCACCATGTTGAATATTTTTTGTAAAGGCGGTATGTCGATCTCTAATAGTTTGGTTGGGCTCTTGTGTTTTCTAATCAGGGTCACCAGGTACTCCAGATGTTCGATTATCCTAGTTTTTATAGTTTTCCCTTTATGTGGCCATTAAACCCTAACTCTGTACCAAATTTCAGCTCTCTGAGTTCATGAGAAGTACTAGTTCTATTCTGATGATCATGAGTGAGTGACTGAGTGAGTGAGTGTCATAAATTCAAAACTTTGCTTTCGCTTAACTTCGGAACTAAATGACCTACAGACTTAAAATTTTGGATTTTAAGTATGTGATTATAGCTTACTAGATGACGAAAATTTCTGCGTTCTGGTCTTATCCAGAGCTCCTCAAATAGGGGCCTGAAAATGCGGCGAAATGGTTCCAGTAAAGAATGGTACGACAGTGTTTGCTTCGCGCTCGACTTGACGGGGGCACTGCCGTGCCCCCAGATCGACGTTCTGGTCTTATCCAGAGGTTCTCAAATAGGGGCCTGAAATGCGGCGAAATGGTTCCGGTAAATAATGGTACGGCAGTGTTTGCTTCGCGCTCGACTTGGCGGGGGCACTGCTGTGCCCCCAGATCAACGTTCTGGTCTTATCCAGAGGTTTTCAAATAGGGGCCTGAAAATGCGGCGAAATGGTTCCAGTAAAGAATGGTACGACAGTGTTTGCTTCGCGCTTGACTTGGCGGGGGCACTGCCGTGCCCCCAGATCGACGTTCTGGTCTTATCCAGAGGTTCTCAAATAGGGGCCTGAAAATGCGGCGAAATGGTTCCAGTAAATAATGGTACGGCAGTGTTTGCTTCGCGCTCGACTTGGCGGGGGCACTGCAGTGCCCCCAGATCGACGTTCTGGTCTTATCCAGAGGTTCTCAAATAGAGGCCTGAAAATGCGGCGAAATGGTTCCAGTAAAGAACGGTACGACAGTGTTTGCTTCGCGCTCGACTTGGCGGGGGCACTGCCGTGCCCCCAGATCGACGTTCTGGTCTTATCCAGAGGTTCTCAAATAGGGGCCTGAAAATGCGACGAAATGGTTCCAGTAAATAATGGTACGGCAGTGTTTGCTTCGCGCTCGACTTGGCGGGGGCACTGCAGTGCCCCCAGATCGACGTTCTGGTCTTATGCAGAGGTTCTCAAATAGGGGCCTGAAAATGCGGCGAAATGGTTCCAGTAAAGAATGGTTCGGCAGTGTTTGCTTCGCGCTCGACTTGGCGGGGGCACTGCCGTGCCCCCAGATCGACGTTCTGGTCTTATCCAGAGGTTCTCAAATAGGGGCCTGAAAATGCGGCGAAATGGTTCCAGTAAAGAATGGTACGGCAGTGTTTGCTTCGCGCTCGACTTGGCGGGGGCACTGCCGTGCCCCCAGATCGATTATCCTAGTTTTTATAGTTTTCCCTTTATGTGGCCATTAAACCCTAACTCTGTACCAAATTTCAGCTCTCTGAGTTTATGGGAAGTACTAGTTCTATTTTGATGATCATGAGTGAGTGTATAAGTGAGTGAGTGAGTGAGTGAGTGTCATAAATGCGAAACTTTGCTTTCGCTTAACTTCGGAACTAAATGACCTACAGACTTGAAATTTTGGATTTTAAGTATGTGATTATAGCTTACTGGATGACGAAAATTTCTGCGTTCTGGTCTTATCCAGAGGTTCTCAAATAGGGGCCTGAAAATGCGGCGAAATGGTTCCAGTAAAGGATGGTACGGCAGTGTTTGCTTCGCGCTCGACTTGGCGGGGGCACTGCCGTGCCCCCAGATAATATTTGCTGTATCATACTAGTATGAATTCAATTATAACAAGTATAACCCTACTACCTTAATTATATAGCCTATGTTATTATAACGAATCTATTGACTTCTAAGTTCGAATTCATTAAAATCGGAACAGTAGGTAGTTTAGGCACTCGGTGGAACAAACAGACATATTGTATACATACATGGACTGCCAAAATCATTAAATACCCATCCTTTTGGCTTCTTCGTAGTCAGGTAAATAGGGTTTTTCCGAGGCTTCGTTCGCGATAAATCTTTTATCTACATTATACATATTTACCACGGGAAAGCCATGTTTCGGCGCTGATGGCTTGACTGGAGAAATACCACTTCCCACAAAACCGACGTGAAATGACGCTTGCGTTGTTTCGCCGAGCGACGAGGGTTTTAGGCTGGGACCGGCCGTAGAAAATTCTGGGCACTGAATAAAGAACTCTGCGATAATACAATATATTTGAAAATCGAACACACGAGTGTCGAGTCAAATGTCAATGTCATAAATGACAGCTCGACACTAGAAACTTCCACCTTCAACTGTATTGTATTAGCGCAAAATTCTATTTTCAGTGCACTGAATTTTTACCGGCGTTCCGGATTTCGGTGCATATAGTCCCAGCCTTAGGGTTTTTAGACGCTGGTCTAAAGCAGCCGCAGCCGTAACCCAGGTGTCCACGGGCCGCAAAAATCGCTTACTATAGGCGATCCGTCTGTATGCTGTGGGCGAGTTTTTGCCAGTACTCGCTGTGAAGAAGTTAACTACAATTTGAATGGCGTCGAAATAACGCCCTTAGTGGCAAACAATGGTAACTAATTCTTTGCCATACATATTTTACCCGACTACAGCTGTCGAAGCCAAAAGAAAGAGTAAATTTTGGCAGTCCATGTAACGTGATGTATGTATGTATGTATGTAGGTATGTTTTTTTTATTTATCATTAACAGGGCTTGTTATTTTTCTTTTCTTGTGCCATGTATGTTTGTTCCACGTATATTTTTCAAATGAGGTATAGATTCGTAATAATAACCCGGGTAATAAAGGCTTTATAATTTAAGTAATCGGTTTAAAGTTTTTTATAAAAACATAGTTAGTTATTATAGTTAACTTTTTCACGAAGAATAGTGACAAAAACTTGCACCCAGACAGAGCATACTGTTTTTTTACTGGTCTATGTGGTACATTTGGCAAATTAATGATAATGTTTATAATTTGAATATTATCAGTATTTAGTTGATAATATGGCGTGTCTAGATTAATTATTCTTAAGCACCGCGGGTCCAACATTTCGTTATTAGTTTTGAATAATATGAGCTTTTATCACGCGATTTATATAACTTCTTCAAAAGTACTATGGACTACAAAAGTGTATTAGTAAAAAAAATTAAAAATGAATCTGACTGTAGAAAAGCCGTGTTTTGGCAGTTGGCACCAAAGGGCGATCATCACCTGATTGTTTGACAAGAAAATGATCAATGCGTCTGATGGGCACGTAAAAAGTTGGACCTGCGCCTATCGTGTCGGTTATCCGTCCCACTGGGTTTCAAAAGTAAAGGAAGAGAGAGTGCTCTTGTGTACTGTGCACACACTGGGCACTCTAAAAAATAACTCCTGCGTAGCTGGTCTCGTTTCAATGAAACTGGCCACCGTCACCGTCGGCTGCGGAGCTACATATTATTATTTTGGTTTCTTTTAATTTTGAATTTCATATTTTCATTTGGCAGCATTTTGGCAGATGATCATTGTTTAAATAAAATAATTTTTCCCTCCTGGTTTCTAGCATAGCTACGTGTAACATAAAATGAATAACATCGTATGTTATGAATTATAACATCTATGTAGGTACCGTACGCGTACGGAGCTCCGTAACTTAGTGGGTAGACCGTTTGGTTCGCACTCGAGAGAGTGCAGTTTCGAATCCCAGGTTGTGGCGTGTACCAATGAGACTTTTTCAGATCTCAAGTACATTTATACGGACGCTCTAACGGTTTAGGAATAAATCGTGAGGAAACTCGCACATGGTTAGCCCCAGACGTATTGACCAGTCAATCCTCTGGACTAGGCTATATTGTGAGAATTCCGTATGTGCTTGTGCAACCATACGACATTTAAAACCGATTGTCCCAGGCACTACAGTATTTCAAGAGTGGTTACTTCGCTTGAAGAATACTGTATAAATCATCCATTAAAAATGAAAAGACCTAATTAAGTACCGTAGCTATTCCTATGCGCTCTACGTAGGTAGAGGCTAGAGCCGTCTTCGAGATATGCGAATTATTACTATTGAAGATGGCTTTAGAAGTCACTTTAGATTCTAATTGGTCCACAAATAAACCAATACAGGGTATATAAATTGTATTTTTATCTGAATTTAATATTTAAACCCAACATCAGGTTAATACGTAAGCAATGGCAGTACGCATAACTTAAAATTTTCGTAATTTACTGAAAAATAACATGGTTAACATTTCCTGACAACTTTCACTAATTATGGACACTCTCGCACTACCGTACTCCGCACCGGCTTTGAAGGTCACGCGCTCGCCGTCAGTATGAACCACGCGGTTGAGTCCGCCTTAAGTATTTTATAGGATAATCTGGTTAAAATTTAAGGGCACATGCTGTAATCATCATCAATCGAATACTGATTAAGCGCCTTAAATATCTATTTTTGTTCAACAGCCTCCTGGGTCTAGTGGTTAGAGCATTGGCTCTCGACTCGGAGGTAGTGGGTTCGATTCCCGCATTGGAACAACAAACAATGTTGTTTCCAAGTTTGGTTAGGACAATGCAGACTGAATACCTGATTGTCTGACAAGAAAGACGATCCATGCATCGGATGGGCATGTAAAAAGTCGGACCTGCGCCTGATCTCTCGTCAGTCGTGTCGGTTATCCGTCCCACTGGATTACGAGAGTACAGGAAGAGAGAGTGCTTTTGTGTACTGCGCACATACTTGAGCACTATAAAATTACTCCTGCGTAACTGGCCTGGTTTCAATGAAACCGGCCATCGTCACCGAGATCGGTGTGGGGAGTTAGTTATTTGTGTTATGAAACCATCCTGTATCGAAGAGGTTCAAATGACATTATTTTTATTAGCACTTTTGTCAACGACAGTACTATTGCGGTATCACAATTAATTTCGTTTCCCAAACAAAAAGCATTTTATTTAGTCAAAGTAAAATAAAATTTTAGAATTAGTAATCATTTTAAGCACTAGGTGTGTCTAGTTACTTAGGTCACAAACCAACAGTCACGAAAAGCTAAATAATGACCACCGGCAATAAATATTAAAAATTTATGGATGTCTTGTTATTTGGTATGTTATGGTAGGTAGGTACAATCGCGAGTAATCCCATAGATATAAGCATCATAGAAATTTTAATACTTAGGCCTTTACATCCGTTAATGGATGATTTATACAGTATTCTCCGAGCGAAGTAACCACTCTTGAGATACTGTAGTGCCTGGGACAGTTGGTTTTTAAATGTCGTATGGTTGCCCAAGCACATACGGCATTCTCACAACACTTCTCACAACGGTGAACGATGTTTTCCTTCACCGTTAGAGCGTCCGTATAATCACCATATAATAATTATTGTCATATCATCCTACTAAATTTTTTTGTGAATATGGATGGATAGATGGATGTTTCGTACTCTTTCACGCAAAAACTACTGAACGGATGTCGATGAAATTTAGTATGGTAGTAGATTAGGCTCTGGATTAAACCATAGGCTACTTTTTATCATGAAAAATTACAGTGTTCTGTTAGGATACTGCATTTACGCGGGCGGAGCCGCGGGCAACAGCGAGTGTAGAATATTGTAATGTTGTTCTGACGTAAGCACAAGAGTAAAGGTCAGTACACACGGAGACGCAATGCGGTGCGACTTTTTAAAGATTGCGATTGAAAATTGACTTTTATTAATTACAGACAATAACATTTTAACCCCCTTTTAACCCACTTAGAGGTAAACTTTCAAAAGTCCTTTCTTAGCAGATACCTACGTCCGCGTCATTACAACTATCTGTATGCCAAATTTCAGCAAAATCCGTTCAGTAGTTTCAGTTGTGCGTTGATAGATGAGTCAGTCAGGTTTGCCTTTTATATATTTAGATAATATATATAACTCTAATATAGAAAATAATAATAATAACTCCCCACACCGATTTCGATGACGGAGGCCGATTTCATTGAGACCAGGCCAAATACGTAGGTAATTTTTAGTGCCCAAGTGTGTGCGCAGTATACAAGAGCACTCTCTCTCTCTTCCTTTACTCTCATAACCCAGTCCCGCCCCGGATAACCGATACGACTGGCGAGAGATCAGGCGCAGGTCCGACTTTTTACATGCCCATCCGACGCATGGATCATCTTTCTTGTCAGACAATCAGGTGATCAGCTTGCATTGTCCTAACCAAACATGGAAACAACTTTTTTGTTGTTCCAACGCGGGAATCGAACCCACGACCTCCAAATCGAGAGGCAAGCTCTAACCGCTAGATCGCGGAGGCTGTTATTGCGGTTCTATTGATAGTTGCGAGTTTCTTACGCCGGTTCTTCTCGGCGGGTTAGGGTTGAACCGGTAGTAACCTTTTTTGTTGACTTTCCGAAAATAGCTTGTTAAGTTTTATTTGGAAATAAAAAAATTTCATTTTCAGTTGACACCTAATTTATTACGATCGGATCAGTAGTTTAGGCGCTACAGTGTAACAGACATGTATATTTTTATACATACAGACTGCCAAATAAACTCTTCCTTTTGGCTTCGCCGTAGTCGGATGATGAGATGAAGAGTTTTGTGTAATAAGTAAAGTTCAATTTTGAAGCCATCTTAAAAAGTGCGCGCTGCGTCGCGGCTCGTTATGAACTGACGGTTAATGTTAATAAGCTAATTTAATTACACTTACTAAGATTTCAAGAGTGTTGTACCTAATTAAGTTTAAGTATTATTCTTTCTGTTAATATTATTTCTTTCGCAACGATTACGACTCAGTGCAGACGTGCCACTGCCTACTAGCGACCTATCCAATCGCTGTAGTCAACCACAACTTTTGTAGCGTTGGCATGTCAGTCAGCGGTCTGACTGACTTTCGCGGCCGAATATTTCAACGCTTCCTTAAGCTGGGACTATACATAAACTCCCTTACTAATAAAAATATTTATATATTTGGGCTCCAATTTGTAAAGGTTCAAAAAGGTCGTAAAGAAAATGATATTATATTATACTAGCTTTTGCCCGCGACTTCGTCCTCGTGGAACAGTTACTTTGGATATCGCTAAAATTTATCTGCGACTTCATTTACGTAGAAGGAGAAGCGCTTCTCCCTCGTGACTGCCCGCCGCACGCCGTACATTATTGCGCTTTTGATCATTTTATTACTGCGATATCTTCTAAAATACTCATTGAAACCAATTGATGTAATCGGCAAAGTTCTTTTAAATTAAATGCTTGTAATGAATAACATATATTTTACTTGGATAAGGATTAATATCATCTTTATGAAAACACCCTCACTGCTTAATTTTAGAACAAATTTGGTTAGCATAAAAAGGTTATTGTGAGCCAACCTCAAAAGATAGACATATACAGTTGCGGACTTTTTTTAGAACTTTTAAAGGGGAAAAATTCTGTCATACATAATTTTAGCGAAACTTTAACCGTTTCCGCAGCGTACGCAGCGAAAGCTCTCAAGAAGAAAACAAACTCGATTTTGAAACATTCTTGATTGGTGCTCCGCTCGTATTGAGCTTAGCATGATGCTATATAGCCTTTAGCCTTTCTCGATAAATGGACTATCCAAGACAAAAATAATTTTTCAATTCGAACTAGTAGTTCCTGAGATTAGCGCGTTCAAACAAACAAACAAACTCTTCAGCTTTATAATATTAGTATAATATATGAAAAAGCGTAGGTATCAACAGTGTGGCGATAGTCGCGGACGCAAGTAGCACGTATACGCCGACCTAATATCCTATTAAAACTGTACATTTTTGTATATTAAATGATTAGTAATTACACTTCTTAGGTACGTATCTTTACTCTTTGAATATATAATATCATATTCATATACAGGGTTTAACATAATATCAGAGTAATTTAGATATTATATTCGAAACAAGGCGATGTGAGATAATAATACTATAATGTCATAACTCGCTTTTAATGGAATACATTTTATCACAACTCTAGATTATTAAAACGGCCAAGTGCGATACAGTTTCATGGAATCTAGGGTTTAAGGGAATGTGAAGAACCTATTTTTAGGTTATTAATCTAAAACAATGTAAGTACGAATAAATCCTAAAATGTATAATATTATTGTAGTATTTTGTCAGTCAGAAAGTTAAATTAAGTGACGCTCAAGGCACATGCTATCCTTGATCTTTTCTATTGATAGCTCGATTCGGCTAGCAGAGATAGAGACAGCCTGTGAATAGGAGGGCTCTTAATTTTGAAAAGCGTTATCAGTATTTAGAGGCATTTCTAAATTGTTATTTTTTTCAATAAAAATAGTTTTTTTCGTCGTTATTCAAGTTCAAATTATAAAGTTAAGTGGTACAGTTAAATTAATAGCTAACCTAACTCAGATTAGCAGTTATATGTGAAAATTAAATTGGCTAACTGGTTTCGAAATTATTTATAAAAGTTCCAAAGTTTTTTTTTAAATGTAAAACATGTTGCAATAAATAACATTTTAAATGGCGTTTCGAAATAATTGTCATCCGCCATCCTGATTAAAATCGGGTCTTCGTCTGTAATTACAAAAAAAAAGTCATTGTGCCAAAAAGTGAATGCGCGCGCTTTTATACGTCAACTCTAAATCAAAAAGTATCAAAAGATTTAGTCGAATTTCACACTATTGTTTCAATGAGGGGACTTTTTTATTTTTTGCACTATTGTCGATGTATTTTTTTTAATTAGAAATACGGAGTCATTTTTCATGCATCGCTTGATATCTGATTTACCTGTCAGTTTTGTTTTTTTTTTCTAATTTATGCAAAGGGTTTGGCATAAAGCCGTGTGACATTATTACTTTTTCTGAGATGCGGATCTGATTTGGATTAGATTTACGAGAGTTTTTTTTAATGGAATTTCACTACATTTTATCTCAAACTACTATTGTAAAAAACATTTAATGAATGCGTTTTTAAAACTGGTGTAGAGTTTCATGGATGCCGTTATTTTTTTTTTAAATTTAACCAGTACCTACAGTAAATAATGAAAAGTAGGCACAGTCTGCTTAATAATGTTTAACTTATATTAATACTTGGACTTTAAAACGTAATAAAAGTTACTAATGAAGCGCAACTTAAAATAGAGAAAAAAAGGATTTAAATATATTATGGAAACTGCTTACACGTGTTCATAGAAAACATTCCACAAAACAGTGAAAATATTAAAAATAGACATTATCAGATATCTTCAGGTAGTATTTAAGTATTTAATATATTATGTAAGTATCGACTAGATATTTAACTAATGCATACAGCATTAGGTACCTACCCACTTTTTTACAATTTATATAGTTTGCTTAGTTAAATTATATGTAATAGTGTTTAATTCAATGTTCTTTAATTAAAATCCGACGGTCGGCAAGTCGGTTAAAAATAAGAATGCAAGTAAAATATGACAATAATGTAGTCATCCAGAAAAAAAAAAAATTGACAAATACCTACTTACCAAATAAACCATTCAATGCCTCTTTTATGCCAGTGTAAAGGCCACTTACAATACGCCAACATTGTCATGGTATTCTCTGTGGTAAGTAGACGGATGGTCTTTCAAGTAGACAAACGGTCTTTTAAGTAGATGGATAACGTACAAAGATGCGTTGACAAGCTTTGAAACCTTATCCTTTCTATCGTCTAGATGCATTGCTAATAAAACCTTGATGGTTACCGACAGGCTTACAAGTTACAGCACATATTATAATATGAGGGATTCCTAGCACAGTTTGTTTACACAGCACATAATATATTAAGAGGGATTCCTAGCACAATTTGTTATTTATTTGTAGAGTTCTATATTATGATCATATTATAAATTGAGCTAGGAATTTTAAGACCATTTTGTGTCAAAATATCACATACTAGCTGTTGCCCGCGGCTCCGCCCGCGTAAATATAGTATCCCTCGGAAACACTGTGCTTTTTCGGGATAAAAAGTAGCCTATATTTTAATCCAAAACCAAAACTAATAATGTACCAATTTTCATCAAAATCCCTTCAGTAGTTTTTGCGTGAAAGAGGAACAAACATCCATCCATACATCCTTTCAAACCTTCACATTTATAATATTAGTAGGATAATATTATGACGAATACATTTGTATTATTTATTATTATTCAATAAAATATATACATGTACGTAATAATAATTTAAGTTGACCTATTGAAGTAACATAATATTTCCACTATCCAGGGGAAATTGTTCAAATAATATTTTACTAGACTTTGCACGCGACTTTGTGCGCACAAAAGGATATTACATAGCAACCGTACATTTTGCCGCGATAAAAAGTAGCCCTTGTCCTTTCCCGTGATCTAATCTATACCTGTACCAAATTTCATCAAAATCGGTCCAGTATTTTCCGAGCCTATTCAATGCAAACAAACTTTTCCTCCTTATTATATTACAATAGTTTAGGTTATTATGTTTCTTCGTTTGTTTACAGTAGATAACTGAAGTCTATTCGCGTAAAAAAAAACAAAATTGTTTAATGAAGTAATGACGCAGCCGTGTTCACCATAAGCAATTACAGAAAGTCATTTTGACCAACCTGTGATTATTTGATATAAAAGTATTGTAATTGCCTTCTTAACGCAAATAGGCTATTTAATAATAGGTGCATACGGAATCTCTATATTTAAATATTATATTTTAGTGATCATACATAATTGGCCCTTTACTGTGAATGAGAACAGATAACTCTATATTTTTATTATTTACTTCGTAAAAAGTATTACAATTTTAGCCTGGTAATTTTTATTAAATTAAAGGTATTGAAATTCTCTGTACATTAATAATATTTAATAAATCTTAATAAAATAAAAAGTTACGCCATCTTGGTTTTCACCATTCTTCAGCCATCTCATTTTGACCATACTTCAAATGTCAAAATATCCCCAAAAATCTCAAAAGTGGGGCCATTTAACTGGATACACTTTTTGCCTCAATATAATGATAATGGGTATCTATGGACGCTTCACACCACGACAATCTGGCCCCGTGCTAAGTATCCGAAGAACTTGTGTTACAGGTACCAGAAAAACGGGAAGTATATTGAATAATTTTATGCAATACATATTATATTTAAGATTTTTATTATATTACATACATATTTAATATCTATAATAATAAATAATAATTATATACGTCTATGCTGTACATTAAATGTATGCATGTAAATAAAAACGTAAAGTTATTAAAATTTAATACACCTGTTATTATTCTTTAAAAGCACAGAAATATTCCAGTAATTCATTGTTCTCTGAGCTTCCCCTGGCAACTGCAATAATTTGGCTCGGCCATTTTGATCTTGAGCTGAGTTTCTTTGATGTTTGTTCGAATGGCTTTCAACCGAACCGAGGGCGGTTTTTTTAAATTTTTAGCGGTATTTTGTTACTCACACATCGAAAGCTCGACCCCCTATGTGTGCTCAAAAGCTCTGTGGGTAAAACAGAAACTTGTTAAATCTACTCACCGTTAGATGGCGCTTTTACAGAATTTCAAATTCTAATAAGAATTGTTTTAAATCTTAATAATTTTATAATTAAGTCGATTATTTAATTTTTAAATGAAATAAATAAATTAATACACTTCATCTAAAACTTGTATTAAATAGATAATTTGTACCACAAATAAAAGTTTTAGTTACTTCAGCTCAAACTAGATGGCGTTATCAGTCGCAAAACTGCGAAGCGTGGCGTAAACAGCAATGCCTAGTTATAATATAGATGCGAATAATAATTTGAGCCTAACGCCTCTCGTACGTGACTGCGGAGGTAAACTGTCTCATTTTCCATTGAAATTGCTTCCTCACGTCTTATTCGGGCTTTAACGCGTTTGTATTCGTTTGAACGCGAACGTCTTATAAGGATGCGTGCATTTACAATTCTTATAAGCTTTGGTACACTTTACAATTAAGACTTTATAGAAATTGTAATTACTTTGACTTAGCTTTTGGTTTAAAATGTATTTAGAAACTAATTGGAGGATTTAGGTAGATTAAAAAGTGTCTAAACCAATTCTTTGTATTAAAAGAACCTAAGTATTTCTAGTGCGACTAGGTACCTAATAGGTATATAATATATTATTATGTTGTTATGCACTTGCAGGTAACTTGTTATAACTTCTAAGCGTTGTTGTTGTAATAAATATAAAAAGGTAAAATAAACCAGACATACTATAGTTTATGCGCGTTAAGAAGTCAATGAATCATGCGTAAATATGTCATAATGGCTATACAGTGGATTATATTACATAAAATTATCTTAATGTAGAGACATTTATACAACAAAAATACTAGAAAATCTAAATTTTCCATGCTTTTGCGTTCTCAGTCAACTTATTTTCCAGTTTCTAAACCGTAGTTAACTGATCCAAACCGTATTTAACCATAGAAATTGCTGGAAGCAAATTTAAAATGGGGTAAAAATCTTCAAATGTACAGGGCCCTTAACTTTGTGAGACGGCGCTATTTTTTGCAATACATCTATCTCTCCCTCACACAAGACCACACCCCTTTATCGATTAGTTTTGTGTGCGCAAGAGTACATGGGGCTGGATTTAATGTGCTGTTGTTGATCGAGTGAGCAGGCGAGATGTTAGATGTATTTTAAGTGTCTGTTCGGGTATTACTCATGACTAAAAAAAATTAAGCGCAGTGTGTAAATCGATGATTTCAAAACTACGATGGGCTACGAGTTAAACTTCATACAAAAAAAAGTTACGCCACCTAGATTTCAGAAGATTTTGTCAATTACAATGCGGACTGAAATGCGGAAAGGAAATGTCAAAGTGTCGAGATGACAAATGACAAACCACGACTATCCTAAACAAGTCCAAAAGTACCTATAGCAGTTTTAGTGTGGACAGTTGGACACGCCTCCTCTGTGGTGTAAAAAATAAATTGATCTGAAAGTCAACGTTTTCATAATTTTAAAATATTCTCGGTTTTTTACAAATGTAGGTACTTATAATTAGGTACCTATCATTGAAGTAATTAGAAAGTGTTAGTGAAGCGTAATAGTGATTTGTAAATACAAAATAGTAGAGGACTTTAAAGTTTAAAACTTTAAAGTCCTCTACTATTAAAACTTTAAAGTTTATCGATGACACCACCACCACACCAGAACTCCAATTCTCGTAATTAACTTACGTTTTCATTAAACTTTTATTAAATTACTAGATGTTGCCCGCTGCTTCGTGCGTAAGTTAATCTCGCGGAAACCGTACATTTTCCGCGATAAAAAGTAGCCTTTGACGTTCCTTGTAGTATACTCTATATCTGTGCGAAATTTCATCAAAATCAGTCCAGTCTTCTGGAGCTTATTCAATGCAAACAAACAAACTTTTCCCTTTTATAATAATATTAGTATTAGTATAGATAGATAAATGAATTGTATTGATATTATAAACTGATTTTTGGAGTTTGGGACAGACAAAGCCGTTTGACGTTGGTTAAACGTTTATGAGAATACGATTTTGCAGTTGTAACATACCAGAACCTCAATTCTCGTATTTAAAGTGGACTTAATTTTATTTTGTTTGGATTAAAATTTAGCAACATGTTATCATGGACGGATTTTATGACGTTTCGACCAATCAGAGCGCGTTTCACGTTGGTTTAACGTTCATAAAAACACCGTTTGAGAGTGTAAGCGTGTCGGGACTGCTTGTAATTGTATTAATGCAAGTTTTTTTTTAGCAGAATTGCCCCTCTGGACTGGATTGTAACTGTACCTATTTATGCAGGATTTAATACGTGGCCTAGTGGGTATAGACCGTTTGGTTCGCACTCGAGAGAATTCAGATTCGAATCCCAAATTGTGGCGTGTACCAATGAGACTTTTTCAAGTACATTATACGGAAGCTCTAATGGTGAAGGAAGACATCTTGAAGAAACCCGCACATGGTTGGCCCCAGACGTATTGACCAGTCATTGCTCTGGACTAGGCTATGTTGTTAGAATGCCGTATGTGCTTGGGCAACCATACGATATTTAAAAACCAACTGTCCCAGGCACTACAGTATTTCAAGAGTGGCTACTACTAATTGTTGTTTCCAAGTTTGGTTAGGACAATGCAGGCTGATCACCTGATTGTCTGACAAGAAAGATGATCCATGCGTCGGATGGGCATGTAAAAAGTCAGACCTGCGCCTCATCTCTCGTCAGTCGTGTCGGTTATCCGTCCCACTGGATTACGAGAGTAAAGGAAGAGAGAGTGCTCTTGTGTACTGCGCATACACTTGGGCACTATAAAATTACTCCTGCGTAACTGGCCTGGTTTCAATAAAATCGGCTACCGTCACCGAAATCGGTGGGGAGTTATTATTATATTATGTATGTATGGCCTTTTCATCCGTTAATCATCCATTAACGGATGAAAGTTTTTTTTAATTAGCACCATCGTCCATCGTCCTTCGTCCTTCTGCTGTCCTTCTCTAATATGGACAAAATATTACCAATTCTGTCGTGTTAGTTTATACTTTTAACTAAATCTATGCTTAAAATATATGAAAGCACAGTTAAATCTCAGAAAACGGTTTCCGTAAACGAGCGTAACTTGAATTTACTCGCTAATATAAAATAATATTACAAGACAGGTTAGATCTGATAATAAGGAATAAGATATCTAAGGGCATCTAGGTCCTAAACCCAGGTTTCGTAGCTACGATAAGCGGTACTAAAAGTGTTTATGCTTTATAATAAATATACAATAAATATAAATTCTACTACTGTTATAAATGTGAAAGTTGGTGAGGATGGATGGATGGATATTTGTTACTCTTTCATGCAAAAGTACTAAAGATATTTTAATTAAATTTGGTAGTAGCTTAGGCTCTAAATTATAGGTTACATTTTATCCCGAAAAAACTACAGAGTTCCCGTGGGATATCCGATACTATTTTTACTCGGACAGAGCCGCGGGAAAAAGCTAGTCTATTACTAATATAATGAGAAGGAAAAGCTTGTTTGTTTCTTTGTTTGCATTAAATAGGCTGCTTCGAAACTACTCGACCGATTTTGATGAAATTTGGCACAGATGTAGAGTAGACCACGGGAAAGGATATAGGCTACATTTTATATAAACCTTTGCGCGCACGAAGTCGCGGCCAACATCTAGTTATAAATAAAGGCGAGGTTTTATTTACATGACTTCTTTAAAGTGGTTTACAAGTTGTTCTTACCCTGGAATTTCTTAACTGTAAGAGGTAGAAACTTTTAACTTTCCATGCTAATAAGTCATGCTAAAAAAAACTAAACTCTTTAGGAAAAAAAAACTATTGCGCGTTGATAGCTGTTACAAACCCTCCTTACAAATGTCCTGACATGCTCTTGGTTAAGTTAATATATAACCATTAAAATCCACCTAAAAAGTTAAATTTTCGACAAGAAATGTAAACGTAGCGAAAGCGTGTCTGTCTGTATGTCTGTCTGTCTATCTGTCTGTCTATCTGTTACCTCTATACGCTTTTTATCCGCTGTACCGATTTTTATGAAATTTGGTTTAAAAATGCTTTGAGTCCCGGGAAAAGACATATGATATTTTTTATCCCGAAAAAGTACAGTGTTCCCGCAGGATAATGTATTTACGCGGGCGGAGCTGCGGGCAAACGCTAGTATCAAATAAATCATGGAATTAGCTGACTAGACCAAATATATAAATGAGGATCTGAATTGCCTTTAAGATGTTCAATCAGGTTTAAAGATTTACCTTATTACCCTACACACGTAAAGATCGGATCGCGGATAGTACTGCGTTCCAAATCACGGATGGATCTGTGCGGTTCGGACTGTCGAACTGTTGTGATGATTTCGACTAAAAATGCGTCACGATTTCGACAGCCGGCGTCTTTTATAATACGCCAAAATACATCAGAGGTTTAAACTTTGGAAAATGTATTTTTTAAATGGGCCAATGGCCCACCACATATTCCCACCACTGTAACTCCTGTGTAAGCCCTGGTTACACAGGAGTTACCCTCTAGTCAAGATGCATTCGTTCGTACGGCGAATATCGAAAATAAAATGTATGGGATTTGACGTCAAACATCGCAAATGACTTGTCACTTAGCGATGACTTATTGCCAAATTCCATACATTTTTCTTATCGAACTTCGCCGTCGAAATTATCGAATGCATCTTGACTAGAGGCCCAGGATCGGCAGTGGTAACCAACCACAAAAAACCCTTTGATATGATCTCAGAGGTGCCCGAGAGACATGCTAAATCTATCTTGGGACCGGAAACGAAATTAATCAGAAGTAAGGTAGGAGTAGGAAAAATGTACTGTCGACATGCCAGATCGGCCTATTAGCGCGCCATTTACACGTACGGTTCGGAGCGCGGGTTGGAACGGTGCGTGCTATTTCCCGCGCTCAAAACTGTACGTGTGGCAGGCGCTATCGTAACTCATATAAATCTCTGAAGTCTCATTTGTGATTAAAGAAAAGTGAATCCAAGAAATTCTTCACTAATAATATGCTTTAGTCGAAGTAGTTAGTATGAAAATATTACAATCTGATAGAACCTAAAAGTCACATTTTAATATACCTATATACATTATTCAGACATCAATCTGGTCCTGTGGTGATTATTTGAAGGGCTTTTTATCTGTACCAGACATTTAGATTCATTCTGGCGAAATTGAGATGATCTTGTCAATATTTTAATTCACGAAGCCAGAATGACTTGGTCTAAATTGTTCTATTTCTACTTTAACCTCAGACAAAATAAAAAAGAAGACAGAGTTAGCTACGCACAACATACATAAAAACCACATAACGCGACAGCTCGCCTTACAAGGCAAGGCGTAGTTTCGTTACATGTGTGTGCGTGTCTCTGTGTAATAATACGGCGAGGAGCGCGTAGCGAGGCGTAGACCGGCCTCACTGTGTGGCTCTGTATTCATTTTTAGGGTTCCGTATACAAACTATAAAAATGGGACCCTAGCTATCACTGAGACTTCGCTGTTCTTCCGTCTGTCTATCCGTCTGTCACCAGGCTGTATTGGCTTTAATTGTAAACATTTTCACAGATAATATATTTATGTTGCCGGCATAATAGCAAATACTAAAAACGGAATTAAATAAGTATTACAGGGGCTCTAATACAACAAACGTGATAATTTCTCTCATTAAGTTTTTATTGAATCGGAAGTCGGAATGGAGTATTCTATGATCTATCTTTATGTTAGTCTATCTACAATCTTTATGCCTTCTCAAACTATTCACGTCTGTACAAAATTAGTTAAATGACATCTGGTAGGTAGTGGGTAGTTAATATGAAAGGTAGTTCCACGTCTCTGATGGTCGAGATAACCTGCTCTGTACTCTGTAGATGTTGTCTCTGTTATAGCCACTCTGTGCCTACGTACCTACCTAATTGGTCAAGCTGGACCTACTGAGGTAGTCACGTGCAGTTAACATTATGACGCAAATGGTACTATCAACAAAGTTGCTGCTCGACCAGGCATGAGATGTAAATCGCTTAACATCGCCGTTGAATCGTAGCAAAGTAAACACGTGGTTCAATCACGTCTGCACTCTGCAGTCGTTGCTGTCACTTCCTTTGTGTTTAAATATTTTGAGGCGTCCTAGTGCAAATACGAAGTTATGAATCTGGTAGAGCAGGAACTTTGTCGATGTTGTACCTACCTACCTACAGCCAAACATAATTAGAACATTCAAAATACTATTTTTTTTTGTCAGTATAATTCAACTTACTAAATATAGGCCGAGACTAAGGAAATTAATATTATTACGGAACCGTGCATTTTCCGCGATAAAAAGTAGTAAAATATGATATACTCTATTTGTGCCAAATTTCATCAAACTCTACCCAGTAGTTTCAGAGCCTATTCGACGCAAACAAACAAACAAATCTTTCCTTTTTTAAATATTAGATATGTACTTATTACACAAAAAAATAATACAAAGATTAAAGAATTAAAATGCGTATTCGTACGCGCAAAAGGAAATCTCGAAGCAACCGTAAATTCTGCTAATATAAAAAATAGCCTATGTGTTAATCGAGATTTTAAACTACTACCATACCAAATTTCATCAAAATACGTTCAGTAGTTATAACGTAAAAAAAGTAACAAACATCCACACATCCATTACGTACCTATACAAACTTTCGCGTTTTCAATATTACTAGCCGTTGCCCGCGGCTCCGCCCGCGTAAATACAGTATCCACGGGAAAACTGTACTTTTTCGGTACAAAAAGTAGCCTATGTTAATCTAGAGCTTAAACTACTACCATACAAAATTTCATCGAAATCCGTTTAGTAGTTTTCGCTTAAAAGAGCATCAAACATCCATCCATTCTCACAAACTTTCACATTTATAATAATCTATGTGCCTCATAGAACAGTAGAACTCACTGATTTAATTCAATCAAATCCTAGTCGTAAAGTTGCTCAAATCTTCGCACAAGAAAAATTAACAAATATCCAAACAAACGCACGGCACCTGGCGAGCATGTGAAAAATCAATAGCGTGTCGCGTGCTACGAAAAACTACTACAAACTCACCCCCGATTTTTCTTCCTCCACCCCCATAAGGGGAGAAATGACGTAAAAAGATGCCGGGTTTTTTCGCATTTCATCGCATTTGCATTGCAAAATATAGTTTAAGTGTATGAAAATAGAGTTCAAAATCGAAAATCTCATTATTCACATGTAAGCAATTGTCTTGAAAATACACCATTGTAGTCTAAACTCTGTGTCTATGAACATAAGATTGATTCTTCCTTATGAGGTGGTCTCTAAAATGCTTGTGCAAATGTGGTATGGGGGTACGCGTATTCAGGGGTCCCCGTTCGAATGTCTAATGACTTCTTATGATTTGACGTCATGTTAAGTTTTCCGCCTTTATTTGAGTTGGCGCGAGTCATATTTCGTATTTAGAACACGTACTTCAAAATTGGAATTTGGCAAATACGTCATAATTTAAGAATAGTCGAAAATCTATGTTTAATATAATAATTATAGTATGTAACATATTATTTAAAATAAAGTCGTGTTAGTTACACTATTTATAACAAAAACGGCTGAACCGATTAGGCTGAAAATCAGTTGGGAGGTATCTCAAAACCAGGAGAAGGACATAGGATACTTTTAATCTCGTTCCCGAGGACTCAAAGCTCGAGAACGGATCGATTTGGCTAATTATTATAGTCTTGAAATAATTGTGCAAGTTCAGAGAACGTTTTTAAAACCGTGTGAAATATTGGAAAAAGTGTAGGCTAATTACTTTTTTAGTATTTGGTCACCTTCCACCAGGATTAAAAAGATAATTGACCTTTGAGTAGCAATTGACCTTGCAACAGCCATTCTTTTGTTTCGGTAATGAGTGTCGGATGGTTTACTCGGAAGTTTTGTTTTTGTATACTCTATGTCGAGCGATAGAGACCACCAAACATGCGAATAAGCTACCAGACACATAACAGATGATGAAACAGGCCCTTAGAATTTGATGATTTTTTGATGCTCCCATTACTTAGGCCCTTTTATCCGTTATTGGATGATTTATACAGTATTCTCTGAGCGAAGAAACCACTCTTGAAATACTGTAGTGCCTGGGACAGTCGGTTTTTAAATGTCGTATGGTTGCCCACACACATACGGCATTCTCACAACATAGTCAGCCTAGTCCAGAGGAATGACCGGTCAATACGTCTGGAGCCAACCATGTGCGGATTTCCTCACGATGTTACGGTGAAGGATCACCGTAAGAGCGTCCATATAATGTACTTGAGATCTGAAAAAGTCTCATTGATACACGCCACAACCTGGGATTCGAACCTGCACTCTCTCGAGTGCGAACCAAACGGTCTACCCATTAGGCCACGGAGCTCCCAAATGACAATAATAACCGCTTCACCCGGCATTAAGCCGATCGCAAATATTATGTAAATGACAAAGGTGTTGAAGATTAGCATCTCAGTGATTCGCACTCTGTTTGCGCGCGATTCGCCGCGGACCGGTGTATGTAGCCGTACCTTTATTTTTGTTTTTTTTTTCTCACACCGTTTTATAGACAAAGAAATTTGCATAATGCCCCTAAAAGAGTTACGTTAGAAATTGTCTATACGGTTATTTTTTATTTGACTAATAATAATTATACCTTATGTGTTAGGCAGTAGGCTTTAAAATGCGAAAGTGTTTTTAATTTCTATTTACAATTTATTATTTATGTTTCTCTCAAATTTAATAGACAAAAAAAAATAGCATTTAGATATTTTTGACAGTAATAAGTATTAAGAGAGGCAATTTATTATAAATCAAAGGTTTATAAACACATTACTTCCCACGTTACATATTTAAAAGTAATTTGTAATTTTTAGGCTTTAAGAAAGTGTTACTAATTGCCTATTTAAAATATATAAAAAAATGCTCGTGTGAGTTAAGCAAGGAAATTATCTTTTACTAATTTATTACAAAGAAGTTAAAAAAATAAAAAGTAAGTAAATTAATGTTAATTTAGTGACACTAATAAGGGCTTCATTACATTAAATAGGTAAATAAAACACGCTCTTAAAATTAACTCAAAATACTTCATTTTATTACTAATGTAGGTACCTACTTCTTTAATGTATTTTTAATTAACCTAATAAAATTAACACTGAATTATTAATTAGTTAAATAGTTATCTAAATAGGCATCTGTTTTCTCTCACTTGTTATTTTTATTAGAGGATAAGCAAATTGGATTTTCCTGTTTAGAATTTCGTACCCAAAGACGTTAGTAATACCTATATATATTCTTTGCCTAAAAGGTAAAATAACCTAACCTAACCAAGAGCATGTCAGGACATGTCTAAGGAGGGTTCCGTAACTATAAACGCGTAATATGCCTTTTTTTAAATTACTCCAAAAGTTACTGTCCGATTTAGTTCAAAATAATTTTCCTAAAGAGTTTTTAGCATGATCTATCAGCATGGAAATTTGCAAGTTTCTATCTCCTATAGTTTAAAAATGCTAGGGGGGGGACCAACTTACAAACTACTTTGGAGGCCGATTACTCGAAAATGGTCAACTTTATAAAAAAGTAACGTATGAAACCTTGCCTTTATTTTAAAATACCTATTCTACGATACCCCACACGATGGGGTAGAGTGAAAAAATATTTTTCATCCCCACTTCACATGTATGGAGAGCCACCCTTAAAATATAAAATTATTATTTTTTTATGATCCCGAAACCGTGATCTATACACAATCTATAACTGCACCAAATTTCATCAATTTATATTCATAATTACAGGAGCTAGAGGCGCGGACAGACAGACAGACAGACAGACAGACAGACAGACGGACAGAGCGAAACTATAAGGGTTCCTTAAGTATTACGGAACCCTAAAAAATTGAACCCTATTACTAATACTACGCCGTCCGTCTGTCTTCCTGTCACTAGACTATAACTCATGAACAGAGATAGCTAGACAGTTGACATTTTCATAGATGACGTATTTTTGTTGAACCTTTAACAACAAATAGGTAGGTACTAAAAGCATAATAAAAATATAAACAATAATTATTTAAGTTACAACAAACGTGTTTTTTTTTGCCATTTTGTACGAAACGAAAGGCGTGAAACAGCGTTTGCGCTGTGTTTCGCCGAGTGAGTGAGTTTACCGGAGGCCCAATCCCCTACCCTATTCCCTTCCCTACCCTCCCCTATTACCCTATTCCCTCTTAAAAGGCCGATAACGCACTTGCAGCTCTTCTGATGCTGCGAGTGTCCATGGGCGACTGAAGTTGCTTTCCATCAGGTGACCCGTTTGCTCGTCTGCCCCCATATTTCATAAAAAAAAAAAAAAAAACGAGAGCCCGTCTCGCATTTGGCCGGTTATTAAACAGTTGGTAAGTAGGGTCACTTGGCAGAAACTACTTGGCAGAAATGTTTTAAAAAATTAAGATTAAAGAATGAAATCTCTTTATTAACAAATTATTCTTTTTGTATCCAAAAAAATTTTTTTTTGGACACAAAAATATACAATTTTGCAGTTTATTTTATAGTTTTATAGGGCCTAAATCTCAAAGGGTGGCTAGCCATGATGTTTTACCTTCAGGCGACACGTCTACTCATTTTATGCCATAAAATAGTTAATTGTCATTGTGTTTCAGTAGCCATCTGGCTTAAGATACCATCAAGGAACGTGAAATGGTCATTTTATGTGGGCAATTTAAATAATTATTATCAGCTTTCTTCAATATGGGGTCATTTTGGCCGATGTGTCGAACAATAAAATTTTAATGATTTGATAAATATGTGTAAGTGTTCTTATTACAATATAATGTTGATAGTTTGATAGTATTTTTTTTTATTAGATATTTGGCTCTTGAGATATTTTTGTAGCTAGATTAGATTTTTATTTTTAAGATTAGATTATTATTTTAGATATTCTCTTGCTAAAAACATTTCTGTTTTAGCGACCGAGACGCGCGACCACAACCAGTGAACCAACGAAGTACTTTGACCACGTCCACCGGTCGCGCGACGTAGACGCAGAATTTTAGTTAGAGGTTTAGTGCTCCATATAAAGCAGCAGTGAGTCTAAGGGTCTAGTTATATGCGTCCGCGCGACCGAGCGGCTTGGCCGCTACACCGCGAAATTACAAGCAAATGTATGCAACGATTTATATGAGTAGCGGAGCGTCTGCATACAAATGCTTGTAATTTCGCGGTGTAGCGGCCAAGCCGCTCGGTTGAGCGGACGCATAATATAACTAGAGCCTTAGCAGTGAGTCGCGCGACCTGGTCGAGGTCGCTAAGATCGGAGACACCTTAATTAAGTACCTCCCTAATACCTAGTAGGCAGAAGTAGTAAGGCAGGTAATAATATAATTGTGTTTTAAAAATTCATTGGTAGAGTCCGTTTGTTTGAATTCAAGGTGCTATGAAGTGATAACCTTCAAAAGCCAAAATTATCATTATTAGAAAATAGTTTTTCAACCCACCCTACTATTTACTTGGGTGAGTTGCAAAACTAATTTGAGTCACAAAGGTCCATTTTAATGAAACATTACAAAATACATGAACAAAAACAAGAGCTTTCTCAAAAACATAATGTGGCCAAGGTGCGTATGCAGTAGCAGATTATGATGCCACTCTAAATAATGTTCCATAATTTTCATGCTGTTATTACTAATTTTACGGTTTCCTTTACAACCTGACACTTAAATGTCACCCCTATTGCGTAACCCTAGAGCTCGTTTTCAATTGCGATAATTTCGCGCGCTTTTAGCACAAACACGGGTAGCGACAAAACACATTGTTTCGACCCGGCCATTTTGTTTTCAATTTAAATATTTTACAAATGTGACAATAGACAAAAAGAACCGGTACTTGTATTAAAAATTAAATATCGGAATTATGACGGTTACTGCTTAGCATATTATGGTAATATTTTTTTCGAACAACAGCTTTAATTATACCATAGACACCTTTTGATTTGCATCCGGTTTTTAAGACTTTTGACTGTTACAATCGCGTAACACACGTTAACGTTGTTAGGATAGGAATTTGCAATATTTATGGTCACACATCATAATTCATCGGCGATAGAAGTCTTTCAGGAACGCAATAAATGGAGGTGTGTGGTCTCTGTCTTAACTCTTAACTTACACCTTAGAGTAGAAAAAAATACACTTACGTACAAAGAAACGTCATATTTTATAGAACTATGTAAATGGATCCAAATTTGAAAATTTTGAAGTCCCCTTCAACGGTCTACAACTTTTCCACATAATCGTGGGCACACCGTATGCTTGTTGTAGTGCAATCAATACAGCCTTATTAATAAAACTCACAACTATATCCTTAGGCCTTACTCAACGCTAACGGTGATTTAGCAGTACCACAACCAAGAAGTAATATCGGATAGCCAATGCTATTAATAAACACGGAGAAAGCTCTGATTAACAAAGCTATTATGGGAAGCCCCCAAGTTTAACTTAGCCTCGGATTAGATTTCCTTACACTTTGTATATTAAGTAATAATAACGAAATTTGTCCCTCCTGCCTAAATACTTCGAATATAGTGAATCGTGCCTTAGTTTTCGTTTATTATTATGGTGGTTAAAGTCTTAGGACAACCGTCGCATCGTGAGGAAGATGAGGTTCAAATATTATCAATAATTTCCTTCTGAATTCCCTCTTAAATTCTTTCTAGTATATATTAGTCCTTGTGTAAGACTGTAGGAACTTGGAATCACGGTTTTAGCATACCTATGAAGAGAGAGAAAATACCACTCATCATCCTGGTTTTATTCAGGCTTACTGAAAAAATAATGAGTGCATCGCGCCAAACAACGTTTATGGCTCTACTCGGAATCATGGACAAACTGTTATGACATTTAAACTTTTTTTCAATAGGCAATAAACAAAACTATAAATTACAACACTCGAAATCAAATCAAACAATCGATTATGAATAAAGAATTAATTTATTCAAACCTATTTTTATTACTTTTTATTATCTGCCAACTATTTTTATTGTTCATAATTTTTGAATAAGGAATTGTTATTATAATTCGAACAATTAATCTTGTGTTTTGACTTTTGATGCACTATCGCAGAGGTAATTCATTTTTAAGTTACTTGTACGTAATTTATTACCGTGTAGTACAGCAACAAAATTATAACTTATAAACTTTCACTTTTCTTACTCATTTTGGTTATTTTTTTAGTTCTTGTCATTATGTTTTATATTATGTTAATTATTATTTTAATCAATAATACCTACCTATTGTTATTGATAATCGGCTATTTTTACTTCATATTTTATGCATAACTAGCTTTTACCGTTTTAGCGAGATCGTCCGCGTGAAGTTCGGTTTCCATACAAAATTTTAACCCCTTTTTCACCCCCTTAGTGGGCGAATTTTTAAAAATACTTTCTTAGCAGATGCCTATGTTATTACAACTATCTGTATGCCAAATTTCATAAAATCCGTTTAGTTGTTTCGGCTGTGCGTTGATAGATGAGTCAGTCAGGTTTGCCTTAGATTTATATTATACATATAAACTTTTTATAAACCGATTGTACTGGCCGGTAAGATGAATATCTTACCCGCGTGTACAAGTGAAAAAACAATTGAATTAAACAAATGAATGTTTGTTTTATTAAATTGTTTTTTTCCCACTTAGAGAAATATTTGGAGCTCTCCATTGTATAATGTCTATGGTACTCGTCACGTCTATGCAGATGTATGAGAGAATATAAGTCGTAGAACATATTTTAATGCATCATGCGAAATAGATAAGCTAATGTGGCTTTTTGATATCAAAGTAATATTAATTTATTTGAAGACGAATATAATAGAAGATATGAAAATAAGGAAAGTACAGTAAAATCAGGTTGCAAGTCAAATGCAAGGCCTTCTTTATTGTTTACTTATATATTTTATTTCTTAACTCAGGACGTTACTATTAAAAATCATCAACAAAAATGTTATTTAAATTCTTTTCAGTGTTGGATATTCCAAAACCCATAGTTCATGTTTAGAATTATGTTATGGTTAATAAATATGACAACCTAACGAAAATATTTAATTCCATTACTGATAAATATTCAGGGTACATAGATCAATACGGTATTGTGTGCAGTGTGAGAAGTTAGATCACCAACGAAAGGATATGCAAATTCCATATTCAAATTACAGGAAGAGCAATTTTGACACTTGGCAGAATGGCACCCTTTTACTTTTTTATTCAAATTCTTCGCAGCCAGTATCACTGAATGGCATAGATAATAGATTTTTTTCCGCGTTAATGTATTCACGAAATTTCGTGAGAACGGACGTAGACATACGTGAGAATCGTCTTTGTGACGTAATCGATGGGGTTGTGTATGGTGTATGGTGAAGCTGTGTCAACATCGCCACTGATATGGTAATTACATTCACTAATATTCAATAATCGATATTAGATATTGATACAAGAACTCTACATTTTACCTGCGCGCTTTCTGAGTTTTTCGTATTTCGTAATTTATCGATACTAAAGAATATATAGATTACTAGCTTTTCCCGCGGCTACTAAGCTACTAACACGGTATCCCACGGGAACACTGTACTTTTTCGGGATAAAAAGTATCCTATGTTAAAGTCCAGAGCTCAAACTACTGCCATACCAAATTTCACCAAAATCCGTTCGTAGTTTTTGCGTGAAAGAGTAACGAACTTCCATCTATCCATCCATCCTCCAATGCCTCGAATTGCCTTGTTTCGATCGTGTCGTAACGAATAAAACCACACGTAGCTTAATAATTTTATAACTATATTAGATCTAAACTTTGATTAAACTGACCATATTTTTATAAATCGTTTTAAACTTAACTAAGTCCTAGAGCGCGATAAGAAATTATACGTCTTGTTGTTAAATTCTGTTCATTACGTTTATGTATTCCTCATGTAAGTGAATTTATGTAAATTAATAATAAAACTTAATCTTCTTCTTATTAATAAAAAAAGAAACAATTGCAATGTCCCGCTAAAACTCGAGAACAGCTGGATCGATTTGGCTAATTGTGATCAGCTTGAAATTGTGGAAGTTCATGAAGGTTTAAACGGTGAGAAATATTGGATGTGTAGGTGTAGTTACTTATTTATTCCAGTTCGTAGGTAAGACAAACCGACTTACCTATGTCGGGACAGCTAGTAATAAATAATAATTAATTATATTGATTGAGGTTTCTACCGTTTCAGATATAATACCAATTTAATCATTGTAAAATTAAATATAATTTGGATATTTTCAATTTATAAGTCTAAAATGCAGTTATTAAAAACCAAATACAAGAAAGAGACAAATTGCAGAGTGAATGCCAACCTACCAGAACATCTATTTGATTAAAGCTCCTAAGTTAAAAGTTCATTACAAAAGTCTTAACCCTTCCGTGCTCCATTGAGATTCAAATGTCCCCCTAGCAGGTGGGTAGATCTTGAAAGAATTTCCGTTCACTGTCTTAGTCTATAATTTTCGTTTTTTTCGCTCCAAATTTAAATAGACAAAGCTCTTTACTTTTTAGCATTCAGCCAGTATTTTTCTAATAGTTTAATTGTGCTTAGAATGTACGTGAGAGAAAAATTAAAACTTAATTAAAACTATTTATAAGTTTAATTGTGTAGTTGATATCTTTTATTTTTTGACAAAAATTTGTAATATCTATTATTATTAAAAAAAATAATTAACGCAACTAATTGCGTTAATAATGGTACACGGTGTCAATGATACAGATAACTTTTGGTATATTTTTTGCTTTATAGTATCTAGATTTCTGACATTAAATAAATAGTTCATTATTGACAGTATTTAGGATTATATTGCACTCTAATGTTGCAAGAGATGTGGAAGTTACGTTTGTATCTATAAAGCACCTGGTCCGCGGGACCGGTCGTGATTTTTTCTCGCGCTCATTTGCATGCAAAGGGTTAAGATTTGCAATCGCTCGCGCATATTTTTAATTATTCAAGGGTTGATAATATATTCTATATTTATTATGCAGATGCCAATGTTATTTTTTGCTAAAGACTCAGTCTCTATTTGAATTTTGTTGAGTGTGCATCGTTGAGAGAAAATTTGTTAATTACGTGTCTTTGGAGTTATTGTTTTTTTTAAATGTCGTGTTTGAATTTGTAATCTTCCAATAAACCGAGACAAGAAAAGTTTCTATAATACACTAACAAAGGTAAGAAATACTATAACTAATTTCTGTAGCATAGTTTCTAGTTTTGTATAATATGTAAGTGTGGTTATTAAGGGTCTGTTATTGACAATCTATCGATAAGTATCTGATACATAGCTTATTTGTATATTTTGTCTCTATTGCTCGATATAAAGTAGCGACAAAACTTCCAAATAAGCTATCCGACTGTAAATAGAAAATTGTGAAATATATAGGTACCTAGTTGAGTGAAATGTGTAGGTAACCAATCTGTATTATAAAAGGCAACGCTGATTGATTTATCGACGCACAGGCCAAACCCTGAAAGCTAGAAATTTGAAATTTTCCATACGTATTCCTCATATGACGTAGCAAGGAAGAACTTTTCAATTTTCAACCTCCAAGAGGGTAAAATAGGGGGTGAAAGTTTAAAACCGAATTTCACGCGGGCGAAGCAGCGGGCAATGAATGCTAGTATCTTATATTTTATTTAACACCTATCTGGTGTCTAGAGTACGTAAGTATATTTACTCTGTTGTATAACTACGTACCTACTAGAAGGGTCGCAGTGACGTCAGGCTCGATTTTGACCTGCCTTCGGATAAAAAAACTACGTTATTTATTTCTTTTGGGACACTTAACGTTCAGTAATCAGTAGTAACTACAGTATTAACTACAATGATTATAGTTTCGCACTGTCCATCTGTCTGTCCATCTGTTCGTCCGTCGTTCGTTCATACTTCATCCGTTTTTTTTCCTACCCCCTTCTTAAATAAAGGTAAGGTTTTATACATGATTTTTTATAATGCAAACCCTTTTCGAGTAATCGACCTCCAAAGTGGCTTACAAGATGACCCCTATCTCGCATTTCCAAACCATAAGGTTTCCAACTTGTCCCCCCGATGGTTGCACGCCTTGTCGTGGCGGTGGGGCTTAGTAACCGTGGACTGGTCACCCACGGTGAAGCTAAGAGGCAACCGGGGCTGGCCTGTTTGCCGCCGGCTGGCCCGAGGAGGGCGCTCCCAGCGGGCTGAACATGCCCGCAGAGGACGCGCGTGGAGGTGAGACCGCAGAAGAAGAGGAGTGCCGGTATTACGGTGCGCCGTTCTCCCTAACTTCTGCGGCCGTGGAGGGATCGCAGGGGGAGAGGCGTGATGGTATTACGGTACGCCACTCTCCCTACCCCCTGCGAGCTGGCGGGGCCGTTCCGTCAAAACGGCATTGGTGGGGCCGCAGAGGAAGAGGCATGTCGGTATTGCGGTGCGCCGCTTGCCCTATTCTCTGCGACCGAGGTGTGGTCGGTGGCAGAACCACAGACCTGATCTGCCACTGGGTACCAGTTTATCTGGTACCCATGGCCTCCTAGTAGCAGACTCAGGGGGAGTCTGCTACAGTACTGGTGGAGGCCGAGGAGGAAGCGCACCTAATACCATCTGGTGCGCCCATCGTGGAGGGCCTTCGGGCTTTCAAGATGGACCCGCGTAGGCGGCTGCCGCCGGCGGGGTCGCGGATGTGTGTATCGTTCCCGTGGCCCCGTCAGAGGGCGGTGAGGAGGAAGATGGGGGGGTTTTTAGTGGGTATACCATGAGTCCCACATCACCACTTGGGTGCCCCCTGTGCCTGGGTGGTATGCGTAAAGCATTTTCCCCCCCGGAAACAAAAAAAAAAAGTAATTTTTCTAATTGATGGATTTCCAACTTGTAATTTTTCTAATTGATGGATCATGCTAAAACTCTTTACGAAAAATATTTTGCGCGAAATCAGACAATAACTATGGAACTTATTTGAAGAAAAGAAATCCTATTGTGCGTTGATGGTTATTCTCACATCGACTGTTATTACTATAGAAAGGGGTTTTACACTAGAAATATCCTAAAGGGTGTTTAGAGGATAACCTTCATGACTTTACAATCTAAGCAAAAGATTTTCTTTGTACAAAATTATACGTCGCTAGTGATGTGCCATGCATCACGGGTAATGATTGGATCGCCCCGCCCATCATCCATCACTAGTGACGTTCCTTCACGCCACTGTAACTTGGCCTCTCGCTTTTCTTATTTTTCACTTTCGCCACTTTTGTTTTGGGGAGGTGGGGGTCAGGATAAACTGGTCAATTTGATAGGGAGGCGCCTTTGTGTCTTGTTAGAGTTTGTAATGTCTTGGATGGTTTGGCGTGGTGAATTATGTTTTGTTCGTGTGTTAGGGATGATTAGGGAATAACGAAAGTATTAGTTTTTTTTGTGGTACAAATCTTAAGCTTTTCTTTTTTTTAATTCATACTTCATAATTAACTAAATTTAAAAAAATGCTGTTTTATTAAATTATTTTGTTCAATTTTTTAGCCAGTATTTCTTTCTTTTAGAATCGCATCAGAATCCAAATAGATTTTACTTTGACAGACAATTTTTTATATCTTAACTATATGTTTCACAAAGTATAGAGAAGAATAGGTTAGTTCACTGAATTTCTATTGTTGCATAAATTAATAAGTACATTAAAAATCAATATTTTCAAAGGTACAGCGAGTTTTAATACAGAATTTCGCAAATTTTGTGAAAAAGCTCCATACAGAGGTCTGACGTCACTCGTTCTAGCAATTGTATGAGATATATTATAATATGTAGGTTGCAGGAAAAAATTATCCGCAATTATTCCGTTAAGATTTATAATTAAAACAATTAAACAATTTGTGTTTCATTTATGTAAAGTAAGTAATTGTGTACGTCCTTTACATTTAAATTTAATTATATTATTAAAAATATTCAAAATTTTTTGTAATTTGGAAATGCACTTAATTACAAAACTACACAATTAAAATATTAAATTTTTATACTTTTATTAAGTAATGATACATCAATATTTTAAAATATATTAATGGAACAAAATATTTTACATACTATTGTAATCAATATTATTGTATCTGTTTTATACTGACTTTGTTGAAGTTTACATAGAGATAAAGGAAACAAAATAATATAACAAAACTTCAAATCGACATAGTTATTCATTAATCTGGAGAAAATATCTTATATTTTATAAAGGCCTGTAGTTATGTGAACCATGTCAAGGGAAAAGTTGAAAAGTTGATTTCAGATAAAATATATATATAGGTACCAATTATTATTTTATTATTGATGTAGAGATAGCGGTAGTTATTTTATCTGATACTTGTATCTTTAATTAGTCGTAAAAACTAACGTTTTCTTTAATTAGACATATATATTATTTTCGCTAATAAGTAATAATAATAATTATGTGAGGTCGTAAAGATATAATAATATCTATCGCTTCTTAACTGTTTAGGTGTTATTTTTTATTATCTCTCGATTTTTATTATCCGAAGGTACTAAGTACTAAAGTTAATCATAAAAATATTTGTGAAAGCATGAAAATTATGTTTTAAGTGAGCTTTTTAGTTTTTCTATTTATATGTTTAATATTTAATTTCATTTACCTATATCTTCAGATATATTGAGATATTTTGTACTGGACACTAAAAAAGAGGTACTTTTAAAACCCACGAAAAAGTTTAAAAATGTTTTGCTACATTAGTCAAAAAACCTACATCATTAGTACGTAAGTATGTATTTTTACTCTGTGTTATTACTCATAACTCATTACTGTAAAGTAATATAAGTAATTATATCATTTAAAAACATTCATTATATGTACGTGGTAGAGCCATGCTTCGGCACGAATGGGCCGGCTCGACCGGAGAAATACCACGGGCTCACAGAAAACCGGCGTGAAACAGCGTTTGCGCTGTGTTTCGCCGAGTGAGTGAGTTTACCGGAGGCCCAATCCCCTACCCTATTCCCTTCCCTACCCTCCCCTATTACCCTATTCCCTCTTAAAAGGCCGGCAACGCACTTGCAGCTCTTCTGATGCTGCGAGTGTCCATGGGCGACGGAAGTTGCTTTCCATCAGGTGACCCGTTTGCTCGTTTGCCCCCTTATTTCATAAAAAAAAAAAATTTAGTAAGTAATAAGTACGAACTTACAATAATATTAGCAATTATGTTCCTGCAACCCATATATTATCTATTATTTCATACAACTTGAAGTAATGGGTTCCGCGACTTTTGTATGGAGCGTTTTCACAAGACTTTTTTGTGTGTGAAGTGAAATGAAATGAAGTGAAGTGAAGACACAAGGCAAGACAAGACGAAATTCTGTAAATCTTTGAAAATATTGATTTTTATTGCACTGTTTCTTCCGAGAAGTTATATTTTAGTGTAGGTACTATTCATTTATGCTATAATAAATTTGTCAACAAGCCTATTATTTGTTGGTATAGAAAAAAGGGTAGAAATTTCAGAAGAAGACATATTTTGTTTTTAACATTTTTTAAATTGTTATATATAAAGCTTTTCATTTTATTGTCTACCTAGGTGCTAAGGTAGTCTACACAAATAGTATAAAGAGGAAAGATATTCCAATAGATTGCATTGGGTCCAAAATCACTGGACCGATTTTCATGAAATTTGGCACAAATATAGAGTAGACGGTAAACCACGGGAAAGGATATAGGCTACTTTATATCCCGGCCTCCCGCGCAATTTATTTTTGCGCCCACAAAGTTGCGGGTAATATCTATAAAGTTTTTAAATGTTATGAAGTATTCAACTATTAAGTTTAAATACGATTTTTTTCTATGTCAAATCCTTTCTACACTATTTTTATTATGTAATTCAGATGCCTGACTCGTATTTTCAATTTGATTAAACCCGCTTAAACACACGTGTATATAACTGGCATACTCGTTACATGCCTACCTACTAACATTTTATATAAAAAAAGAAGAAAAATATACGTAAACAATTTAACTATTGTGCGTCGGGCAATCCCCGGAGTAGGGGGAAGCGCGGTACCTCGGCACCTCCCCCCGTCCTCGGAATTGAGTCGTAAGGAGATTACGGTGATGTATTACGTGATGGCGTTACCTTATATTTGTTTATTTTTCAAACGAACCGAATTTAAACGTAACACCTACGGAAATTTGTTTACTAATATTTTCGAGGAAAATGTCAGTTAAGTACACAAAAATATATAATTGGAAGCGAGTAAATATTATGTCTAAAACATAGTAAGCAATTAATAAATTACAATGTGCTTAAGTTAACTATATATCGGTAATATAAATTGTAAAATATTGTTATGTATAGTTATAAATTATTATTGATCGATCAAGTAATTAAACATACTGTTGTTATATAAATAGGACGAAAAATATTTTTTAATCTTTACATTCGTCTTGAAAATAGTTGAAAGCGAAAAAAAAGTAGAAGTGCATGTGCCTCTATGAAATGCATGTTTTTGCGAGTAATGATTTTATTTGAAACTAACTTATCCAAAGATATCAAGTATCTACCGCTATTAATTAGAATATAATATTTAAAGACGAATACCTTTTAGTCTGTTTGCGTATGTTCTTAGCTTAAAATAAATAATTTCTGAGCCACAGCCGAACTTCACATCGAACATCGACGAAATTTCTCTACATGCAAGTTTTTCGTAACTACTGATTTGATTTCTAAGTTGTCCAATATATCTTCGTTTCCCCGACGTAAATAAAGGCGCTATAGCCACAAATCTCCGGCAATATCTTGGAGAAAAATTCGTAAGCCCAAGTTTGAGCGCACCTGACGTATATTTATACGTTGATACGGCGCGGTATTAGGTCGCGTTCACGGAAAAAAAAATGCTGTTAAACTTTGAGAATTTTTATTATCCTGAATGATTGGCCAAAATTGAAATTATGGTTAATTAATAAGAATTAACATGTACTAAAAAGTATCGATCCCTATTTTGATAAAAAACTAGAAAAAAAAACTATACATTTTTTAAATTGCTTAAATACTATGATTTAATTTAATATTGTAAACATGAAGTGGTCGCTAATGACCTTAAATAAAATAAAAAAAAACTAGCTGCATAGATTTTAGAACAGTTTAATCTAACTTAAATCTGAACTTCTTACGCATTTTATTTACACTTTAATTGGTGACAGGTGATTTAACTGCATAATCTATTGATAAGTTTCTGCTTACTTGCATGTTTTGTCTCTTTTCCTCGAAATACTAATAAGTAGCGATAAAACTGTCCGAATAAGGTAACCGAGACTTATTAGAAAATTGTGAATCAGACCCTTAATTCTGTGCAAATTTCATTCATTACAACCGTCACTAAGTCGGGTTATTTCAAAATTATAAAGTACTAGCTGATGCCCGCGGCTCCGCCTGCGTAAGTACAGTAACCCACGGGAACCGTACATTCCCCGCGATAAAAAGTAGCCTTAGTCCTTTCTCAGGCTCTAGACTATCTGTACCAAATTTCATTTAAATCGATTAAAATTACTGAACAATTTTGGCGTGAAAGGCGGACAAACATACTTACTTTCCCATTTATAATATTAGTATGGATTTCTATTATTATTGTAAAAAAAAATCGTCACTATAAACACGTCCTAACTCGTCGCGGGCTTAGTCCTTATTTCCATACATATGAGGTAGACACCGTGAGAGCCCAAAACGCCCCCCTCTTTGTGTTTCCCTCTTGCCTCCTTCGCCCCCTTTTCCTCCGTACAGTTTTGTTATTTTTCACGGCATTTCCTTGAAGATAAGACGTTTACATACTCCCGATTTTTAACTGAAGCTTAGGTAAAAGTACTAAGTATTCACAGATAGTTTACCTCTAATAAGTTGTTTTTCTTTTTTTACGATTTTCTCAGGTCTTTGAAATTTGCTTAAATATCTTCGTACTCGTATATAAAATACTAGCATTTGCACGCGGCTCCGCGCGCGTTAATTTAATAACCCACAAACGTAAAATATGTTTTAATCCACAGTATAAACTACCACCATACCAAATTTCATCAAAATCCGTTCATTAGTTTTGCATTAAAGAGTTACAAACATCTATCCATCCATCCCCACATACTATAACATTTATAATAGTAGTAGGAAGAACTTATCCTAAATCTTAATACCTATCTGATTAGAGACAGATACTTCTATACTAAAATAATTAAAAAAGCTTATACAAATAAAGAGGAAAAGTTTGTTATTTTGCATCGAATAGGCTTCGAAACTACTGGATCGATTTTGATAAAATTTAGCATAGATATAGGTCTATACTATTGGATCAAAATCGATCCAGTAGTATAGACCACGGGGAAGGACATAGGCTCCTTTTTATTGCGACAAAATGTACGCTTACCGCGGGATTTCATTTTGTCGCGAACGAAGTCGCGCGCCACATCTAGTCTTATATAAAACGACTTATCCTAAATCTCACTACATTAAAGGCTCCCTTCGAGATTTCTTTTCCAACTAGAAGCCAATATATCACGGGACGTCACCAGGGCGCATGTGGCTGACACGAAAATATTACGATGCATCAAAACTGCCAAGAAAAGTGGGTGGAAAACGAACCGAGTCTAATGCCGGCGCGAGGCAGGAGCGGCCGCGGTTTGAAGAATCCCGAAGGCCGTAGAAAATCGTGGTTTGAGGCTGGGACTATATAATCCGGAAGGCCGTAGAAAATTCAAAACATTGAAAATAGAATTTGGACTTATACAATATAGCTGAAAACCGAACACACAAGTGTCGAGTGAACTGTCAATGTCATATTCAGCTCGACACTCGACACTTCGATTTTCAACTCTATTGTACTAGTGTAGAGTTCTGTTTTCAGTTCTATGAATTTTCCCAGGCCCGCCGGATTCCGGAACATATAGTCTCAGCCTGAGAATAACGCGGTAGTTTGATGCCAAAATAACGAATCCGATTTCTGATGGATGGTGGTTGAGTAACGAAACGAGCCTAAAATAAGAGACGCGATTTGGTGATTCTTTTCATGGTATTTGGAGCCTAATAAGTAGAATAATTGTAAAATAATGTTACGGCTTGTACAAATGATCGATCGAAATCGAATTGGAAATTGCGAATTTATATTATTCCGAATACTTATTTATAAAATCATAAAAAATTGTCGTGCGAACACACTAAGGAGACTGGAGAAAGTAACACAAATAAATAGCTTTAAAGAATAATTTATATGGTTACAAATAAAAAATAAGTTTTCTTTTATATTTTCACAAAAAAACGATAATTAATACACAATATAATTTATAACTATAAATCTCGCTTCAGCTTACAACTTGTGCCATATTAGTTTGTCGTGTAATACGGGGGTGAATTTCGCTCTGAAAAATGCTCCGTAGCGCGGAATATGAAGAATATACGTAGCTATATACAATCTTATATCTAATAATAAAATGCGAGTGGATGTAATGGATGTTTGTTATTAGATTACACCAGAACAGAACGATGTTTCTTTGCACTTTTTATTGTTTACTAGCGGTCCCGATACACGTTATCCTGTCGCACCTATTGTATATAAAGTATTGATACTAAATTATAGTGTAAATATTTGCACCACAATTTTTCCAAAATTTCTCACCGTTTAAACCTTTCCTGAACTAATTCGATTATTTTAAGACAAAATTTAGCCAAATCGGTCCAGCCGTTCTTTTATATATTGCAATTAATTTTTAACCGACTTCCAAAAAAGGTGGCGGTTGGACGTTCGGCTGTATATTATATATTTTATATATAAGAAGAATATTACTAAACTGGCCTGCTAAAGAAAGTACTAGACCTTTAGTATTTCGATTTGTTAAAAAATAAATTTACCACGGTATGTGTACCTAGAGGCATTTTATAGGTATTAGTTACGTTAGCGATAGGTGTAGAAACTTACCTAAATAGGTTCACCATCCCTACTCCACTGTTGAAACCTAAATTATAAATCTGTCTATAAATAAACATGTTCTTTGTGCTGGAAATATTAAAGTAAATTCTTTCAAATAATCGTCAATTCACAAAACAATACGCGAAGTTGAGGTGGCGATGCACTTTTAAGATAGCTATTCAAAATTGATCTTTATTTACTATATAACGCGTTTCAAATGAGAATAGGAACGTCAATGACCTTTATCTGTCAAATATCACTTGAAAAGTGTGATTTTCAGAAAAACTAATGTGCATATAAATATGAATAGTTTTGCATCGAATTTAAATAAGAATGTTAAATAGTAATCAATTATCTAAACATAAATTTAACTATCGTAACAGTCTAAATTCGAAACAATATGGCGCCGACTTGATCCTATTCTCATTTGAACCGCACTATACAAAAAGATACACGTTTTACGTCGTACACTGCACATGCGCTGTACAACGCAGTAAAATCTGACATTCGAACTGTTACATTAAATAACGTTTAATTTTAAATAGCTATCTTAAAAATGCAGCGCCGCGTCGCATATAGCTTCAGTGTGAATAGGCAATCGGAAATTTTTTTTATTGCATAAATGAATAGTACTCTTAAATATGAGTAACTTTTCAGAAGAAACCGTATATCAAAAGTCAATATTTTCAGAGGTACAGCGATTTGTATAAAAAATTTCGCGAGCCTCCTAAAAACGCTCCATACTAAAGTCGACCTAAAAATGACGTCACTTGTATATGAAGTAGTATGAAGTAGTATATGAATATATGGCCGCAGGAATATATTTGTAAATATCTCCGATATTTGTGCGTTTAAGTTCATACTTACTATAATGAATGTTTTTGTATATGATGTGAGTAAACTAATGATGTAGGTTTTGTTTACCAATTTCCCAAAAAAAAAAAAATTTTTTTGGTATAAAGACTCGCGAAATTTTGTATACAAATCGCTGTACCTTTGAAAATATTGACTTTTGATATACGGTTTCTTCTGAGAAGTTACTCATATTTAAGAGTACTATTCATTAATGCAATAAAAAAAATCAGTCCGCTTGCCTATTGTCTCTTAAAAAAAATGTTACCCGTAACAAAAATATTGTACATATTATATAGACTATTAAGTAGGGTGAAGACAATTATTATTTCCTATGTGCCTTCATGTAATGTCAAGTGGACCATGGAGAGACGCTTGGCTACGTTGAATGTAAGAGGAGGAATGGATGGTAAGAATGAAAGTGGACGAAACGAAAGAAGTATGTAAGGATCGTAGCAAGTGGAAATAAGTGGTCTCTGCCTACCCCTACGGGAAAGAGGCGAACCTGCCTACCCCTACGGGAAAAAGGCGTGATTATATGTATGTATGTATGTGCCTTCAGTTATTTATTATTTATTAATATTTCATAGAAAATTCTAAAGAATTGAAGAGCCATTCAAAGCAAGATAATCCTCGTCTGGACTACGACTTAATGATGTCATTATGTAGCATCTTTTCTTCGCTGCATTGTCTTTTAATACTCTACAAATCCGACAAATATCATAACAGACTCTATCGTACGGGCCGAGGGTTTATTTTTGAGTAACTGTATTTATAATTTATGTCTTCTCCCTTAATATTTATAAATATTTGTCGAGCCCACTAATTGGTTGTCATTTAGATGGACTGCATCGGCTTATTAAGCCTTGGTATTTTTTCTATGTCGTAATGATGAAGGGATCTTTCATCTTAATACTATATGCTTTCCTTTACCCTAGACCGTCGTTTCTCAACCATTTTTATGTTGCGACCCACGAAAAATCCAAAAAGTTAAGTAAAGGTCTTGCGAGCCCGTTATTATAAAGATATAATATTATTATGTACCTACATAGCGCGCTATTTTTATAAGCCGTAACTATTTTGTATTAGCCTTCACTGGTTCGAACGTTTGAATAATTTTTTCGACGTTCGATACAAAAAATTCGATCGAAAAACGAATCTTTTGTACTTATATATAAATTGTATTTATTAATTTTCAACAGACTGCGACCCGCTTTAAAAACAAACTCGATCCCCCCAAGAGTCGCAACCCACCGGTTGAGAAACGATGCCCTAAACTCTAGAGGAAAGAATCATAGGTTATTTTAACACTGACTAATACTTGAACCATACTAATTAAAAATAAATATTATGTGATAAAAGGTAGTTCAAAATCAATATTATATTTTGGGCATATGATCTACGGCTTAAGTAAGACATTTCGGCAAAAATATATAAAAAAATCGAGAAATAAAAAAACTAAATTATACTTTATTCCAATTGTAGGTATCATCTTGAATAGTTTTCTTTAAGGTTAATATAGTTTCCTTTATCATTTTTAATTGCTCTACTTTGCGAATCTATTTTACATGTTGAACATTTTTATTTTCGAATTTCGGCTAACTTCCGACTCATGATTAACCACATATTTTAACGTCCAAAAATTGCATATGAACTTAAATCTGCGACTAATATTAAAAAAGTTAGATTTCAGAAAGGTATTTTCATACAAAAGTTATTTGTCGGATCAACATTCAGCAGTTTAGGTACTACGATGGAACAAACATATATATTATGTCACCGTAAAATTGTAAAAACCGATAGATTGTAATATTACTAGATATATTGTAATAAGTCGACAGATTGTAAAATAAAAATTTCTTCTTACAATTTACACGTTATTTTGCGTTATATTGTAATATTTACCGTGCCGATTGGTTAAACGGCAAGTGCTCCGCGCCGCCATATTTGTTTTCTTTTTCATAATAATAATTATGACGAAAAATAATGCGTACAATTGTAAGGAGAAATTTTTATTTGACAATCTGTCAACATATTATAATATCTCTAGTAATATTACAATCTATCGGTTTTTACAATTTTACGGTGACATATACAAAGACTGCCAAAAACAATACCCTTCCTTTTGGCTTTGCCGTAGTCGGGTAAAAAAAGCCTCGCCAAGAAAGATAAAGTATGCCTGTCTAACCACTACTCACCACAATCAACACTTGACCGGTGAATCGGTCGGTTTATTTAAACTGTGTTAAATTGAGGGTTCATTTGAGAGGTATTCCCTCACAATGCTGACAGCTCACTTAAGCCTCATTTACATTCCTCCGTCAAATTACACGCGTCTAATTGACCCTTAAACAACGTTTTCAAAGAACTTCATTATATGCAGCTTTATTATAATGTTGATTATTATTATGGAGGTATTTAAAAAGAATTTGAGTTATTGTATTACATTTGTATGTTAAATTTTGGAATACTTAATTACTAAATAGTAAATATTTAGAGACAAAAAACAGTGTTCGATTTTAGATTACGTAATTACACTCTTATTTGTTCATATAACTCCTACGGAAACACTACTAACACGGGATTAAAAGTAGCCTATGTGTTAATAAAAATATGGTATTATAACCATACCAAATTTTATCAAAATCCCTTCAGTAGTTTTTGCATGCAAAAGCCACAAACATCCATCCATCCGTCCATCCTCACAAACTTTCACATTTATAATAGTAGTAGGATTTTAATAGATATATAGCTAACTTTAAGGAAATGGAAAATTAAGATTGGCAGAAATTCAGTCACGGAAAAATGGTGAAAAGGGGTTAGCCCATACTTTCCCCTGTTCCTGAAATTATTAATCACCTTCTACCAACATAATAATATATTCCATATAATATACATATCACCACCTTACATCTATTGGTCTATTTATTTATTTACTTAATAATTTATGCACACACAATAATAAACAAGTAAATTTTAAAACTAGAATACAATTTATTTACACCTATCGGTAAAGCAGCATTAGTTTAGTCACAATCATCATTGACTGCGAACATTTTATATAAATATTCGGCTCTCATGTTGGCATGAGTTTCAATATTTTGAATTCATATCTGAAAAACGTACGAATAACGTTGAAATCTTTGATTAATTATTACATTAATATTATATATCTATAATTGAAATCAATAAAATTACTTTTTAATTTTACTATGTACTTACTTAATATTTATGCACATAACCAACCATCTCTAATTTTCCAACTTTATTTTATCTAGAAAACCTTTTGCCTGTCTAGTGTCTACACCAATTTAGATACAACTTTTCTATCTAAGTATATAAAATTGAAAGGGCTCTAACAAATTCTTGGAAAATGTTCTCGTAGGCACGAGATCTTAAATAAAAACCACATTTGCTTAACTACACCTGTCTGCCTTTTAAATCGCGCAACTCAAACATCTATTGAAAACCCGAAACAGGGGGAACCACCCTCGCTTTACCCTACTCCCCTTTCTTTCCACTAACATCGCATCGTCACCCGTATTACAAACTTGCAACCCTCGTTCACTGTAAAATCGACTTTCTTCCAACGTAGTAGAGTTTAAAATCTGGTTTACCGAAAAACCAATTTACAGGAGCATTTTATGTACGATTTTGAACTTTCTTCTGTTGGTTTCAGGTCGATTTTACGTTGCAAAGTTTAAGATCAATTTTGAGATAGTAGTTGTGATTCCTTCGCATTTCTTTTTCCTTCTTTGTGAAGGTATTTTATGTGAATTTAAGGTCCTATGTGTGTAGGATGTTGATAGGTTTATGCGTATTTGTTCGGCCTTAGAATTAGATTGAATCGTAGATATTTTAAATTGAGTTTTATATCCGCACTTTTCTTTTTATTTTCCAATAAAAGCTGTATCATTGAAAGAAATTATTTTTTTTCATGTGAAGTGTTGTTTATTAATAATACCGGTTTCATTGAAATCAGACAAGAAAAGCAGGCTATTAATAGTGCTCAAGTGTGAGCGCAGTACACAAGAGCACTCTCTTATTTTACTCTCTTAACCCAGTGGGACCGACACGACTGGCGAGAGATCAGGCGCAGGACCGACTTTTTACATCCCATCCATCTTCTCCTTCACGATCATCTTTCATTTCAGACAATTAGGTAATCAGTCTTGAAAACTTGAAAACATATTTTTTTGTTGTTCCAACGTGGGGGTCGATACCACAACCCCCGAAGTCGAGAGCCAAGCTCTAAACCACTGGACCACGGAGGCTTCGATGTTTATAAAGCAGTGATCCCCAAAATGATGTATGTGTGAGTTGTAACTTGTGAGAATAACAATAAGAAATCAAAAAAAAAAAGGGAAATTACTTCCTTAACTGATATTACATATTTTTTTTCACAAATACATTTGTAAACCTTTGATAGGGTTTATGAAAAATTATGACGTCTGAATCATTTAGTACTTAATAGTATTTAACTGTTTAACAAGTTTTGACATCATAAGATTTTTTCTACATTTACCGTCCTCAAAAAAAAAAAAAATTAAAACTTACAATTGAAACCACGAAAAGAGTTCCATCACAAACTGTGCAGCCTTATTAGCTAATGAATCGTGCCCTTGAATTAGGGGACAGCCCCTGTACCCTGGCCCGTAATTAAACGTTTAACACCGTGGCCCAGTTAGGCCTTGGAAAATCAATCAATATTTTTTAAGTATCGTCGTGTAAATAGCGTGCAATTCAATGTGTATTGTATGTATTGTAATGCGAATGGTGCTTGATAGGTAGAGAACTAGAGAAGTCTAAAATTGTATAGATCTATATAATATTATAAAAATAAATATAATAATATTATATAAAAGAAAGTCAGTGATAGTTACACTATTTACAACTCTAGAACGGCTGAACCGATTTGGCGGAAAATTGGTGAGGAGCTTGTGGGGCGGTATATTAAAACCAGGAAAAGGACATAGGATACTTTTTATCCCGTTCCAGAGGGACTAAAAAGGCGAACGGCTGGACCGATTTGGCTAATTCTGGTCAGAAATAATTGTGGAAGTTCAGGGAAGGTTACGTTGAGAAATGTTAAAAAAGCTGTAGGTTGTAGGAGTAGGTTTAGGTACGACTACGACGTAGGTTGCATTGTAGGTATGGTCATTTTTCATTCCAGTTCATATTTAAGTCAGAATAAAATGTGTCGGGACAGATAGTTTTTACTAAAACTTCGTTTGTGAGAAGTAGACCGATATTTTACAAGCTAATTAATATGATCGTCGAGTAAGCCACGCTACGCCAGGATATTTTTTTAAAGCTGTATATCTAGACTAATGCAGGTCGCCTAGTAATCGATATTCGCCCATAGTAAATTTTATTTTGAACTTTATAAGAGTTCTTTTGCCTCTTAGATACATACATACATATAATCACGCCTTTTTCCCGTAGGGGTAGGCAGGACCGCCTCTTTCCCGTAGGGGTAGGCAGAGACCACTTCTTTCCACTTGCTACGATCCTTACATAATTCTTTCGCTTCGTCCACTTTCATTCTTACCATCCATTCCTCCTCTTACATTCAACGTAGCCAAGCGTCTCTCCATGGTCCTCATTTTTTATTTTGTATCTCTTAGATACAATATAAAAAATGTAAATGTTGTTTATTGAAAATAAAATATAAAGTTTACTCTTCCTCCAAGTGAAAGACAGATTAACATACTTAAACGTGAGACAAAATTGTGCCAAACGCATGGTAGTGTGAGAAATATTAGCGCAGTCTGCTCCTATTACACATAAACTTTAACTGTGCCAAAGTTCATACTCCTCCGTTTGCATAATTTTCGTAAAACCATGGTAAAACGGAGTACCACATAGTTTTTACTCTATGTATACTTGTATATGATTAGCTTATACAAAACAACTACAGTTCTCTCAAATGAGATGAAAGTCTATAGAAAAAGTTAGACTTAAATTTTGAACTTATTAACGCAACGATTTTGATGTAGAATTACATTTTTCCAAATTTTCGACTTTCCATTTGGAAGCAATACTTACTTATTATAAACATACACTTATTTATTATTTAATATATTATCCCTGTTAGATTCTAATAAGAAATCAATAGCCATAAGATATATATCAACGCATTTAGCACGTTCTACGCGACGCGGGTACACTAATATGCCACTTCAGTACCCTACTTGCGTCCATGTTTTTTCCAACAATTTTTGTTTGTCATCTGTCTCTCTCTAACTTATACCGAACATCGTCCATCTCTCTCGCGTTATCGCGGCAAAATGAGGGGTGGCAGAAAATATGATACGTTCATTTTGGGGGGCCCAAATTGGTTTTTTTTCCTGAAGTATGTAGCCATTTTTATGAGACTCACAAGCGGTTTTGTGAAATTTAATAATTTTTGATAACTTAGTAGGATAAATTGGACTTAAAGTAGGTATTGATTAGATGAACTCAACTAGGTTTGAGTAAGAGTCATACACATAGATAATTTATATTGTTATGTGTAATGTGTATTTGCTATTTACTAATTATACATAGCTGGTAAAACTTAAACAAAACAGGCCAAGTGTGAGCTCGCGCACGCAGGGCTCCGTACAAAATAACAAAGAAGGTGACTACGTTTGTTATGTGGGTAATGGGAGCTCCACTTAAATATTGCGAGCTCCGTGGCCTTGTGTTCCGTAGTTAGTAGGTAAACCGTTTGGTTCGCACTCGAGAGAGTGCAGGTTCGAATCCCAGGTTGTGGCGTGTACCAATGAGACTTTTCTCATGTACATTATACGGACGCTCTAGGGGTGAAGGAAAACATCGTGAAGAAACCCGCACATAGTTTGCCCCAGACGTATTGACCGGTCATTCCTCTGGACTGGGCTGACTATGTTGTGAGAATGCCGTATGTTCTTGGGCAACCATAGGACATCATAATTAAAAACCAACTGTCCCAGGCACTACAGTATTTCAAGAGTGGTTACTTCACTCGGAGAATACTGTATAAATCTTCCATTAACGGATGAAAAGGCCTAAGTTTTTTAGTTTTTTTTACTTAAATATTAACTTTATTCTGTTCCTAGTATTTTTTTTTATAGTGGCAACATACATACATCATCCGTGAAAATTTAAAGGTTTGTGAGATACAGCTGGTGATTTACAGACGGACAGTCGGACGAACATCGGAGTCTCAGTAAGGTCCCGTTTTTACCCTTTGAGTAGGTACCGAACCCCAAAAAGCTCACATCTAAAACACCTGTTCAAAGCTAATAAAGATCAAAATCTAAAAAAAAGTTAAAGTCATTTTAAGATATACAATACACATTTAATATTTTTACGAGTTTATCATGTCTCATCTACATCTGTTTGGCCATTGCCTGCGATTATGACACCTTGAATGGGATGTAATATGCCTACTTAATTATATACCCCCATAAAGTCATCCTTAAGGCGTCGTCTTGATACAGTCAGCAACAAAATTAGAACATTTTATTTGTTATACTGTAGGTTCGTAATTGAAATTCATATTTCACAGTAACAATAATATACAAACTTCTTGATTTTTTTTAGTTTATTACCTGTTTGGTTTATTTAAATAATAATTGATTATGGCAATTCGACTACTATTTGCTACATATACCTACCGTAAATAGTGACATATTCTTATTTTGAATTTCGTTTGGATTGCTGGCTAGTGGATACTAAGTAAAAACTTATATTGTTCAATAGAATTGTTTGGTTTTGCGTTTCGCAACAGTATGTTACAAATAATATTTATAATATTTGAGGCTAAAACAATTTGTAGGTCACTAATCTAACTAAGAGCATGTTAGAATATGTCCAAGGATATCCATATGTCCTTAACAATCAACGCGTTTTTTTTTTAATTTCTTCAAAAGTTGCTATCCTATTTCGTTCAAAATAACTTTCCTACTTAGAGTATAAGAGTATTGTGCATGATCTCTCACATGACTTGAGAGATGATGATATAAATGCCAAAAATAAATACAAATGCCTCGATGTGAGGGGGGGTTTGGGGGAACACTTTGAAGGTTGATTACATTATAAAATAGTCATGTATGAAACCTTGCCTTTATTTAAACAGACCTATTAGAGGATACCCCACATAATGGGATGTAATGAAAAAAAAAATCATCCCCATGTAAGTGTAGCTACCTATAAAATACAAAATTATAATTATTAACATTTTCTAGTCATAGTCATTAAGCAATCTCTCACTTTATAAAATTTTGTTCATAATTACCGAAGATATCAAGGGAGGACAGACGAACAGGCGGACGGACGGACGGACAGAACGAAACTATAAGGGTTCCTTGTATTTTCTACGGAACCCTAAAAAGCCTACCTCCTGGTATGTAATTACATATCTTTATTTGGCGCTGCCCTTACAAACTTTGTCGTTAAAAATGACTTTCGTGAAATTGCTGACGCTACATTAATTGTGGGTAGTAAAAATTAATTATATTATTAAGTCATTCTGATATAATACCCATTGTTAAGGACAATTTGTGTCAAGTCCGGAAGACCCCTATATTGTGAAATTCTTTCAAGTTGTTTAAAAAGTTAATTATGGCTTAGCTAGGCCTAGTTAAACTTACCCCTTTACCACCTGCCTTGTTTCAATTTATTTTGTCTGATCCAAAGTTGATAGTTAAACTAAAAATAGCATATATATGAAGACATCCTCATATACGTGTATATTATAGACGAGGCATGTTGAGACAAAAACAATCTGTCTCCAGTTAAATGACCCCACTTTTAAAATTTTTGGGGCCATTTTGACATTTGAAGTATAGTGGAAGTAAAATAGCTGACATTTGAATTATGGTGAAAACCAAGATGGATTGAAAAGAAAAAAGTTATTTTTTGCTACCTACTAGGTACCTATTTATAAAACGGTGAATTTTGCATCCGATTGTAAGTTCGTAGTTAACCTAAACACTTACCTACCTAAAATTTTGACTATTATAGCACTTTCTAAATAATATTATAGGTAATACAAAAACTACTGAACGGAGTATGATGAAATTTGATTCGGTAACATGTTGTTTCAACTCTGGATTAACACCTAAGCTTCTTTTTATCGCAAAAAAATGGACAATTCACGCGATATTTATATTTGCGTGTAGGAAGTCGATTGTCGAGGGCAATATTTAGAAAGTATAGCGTTTCAAATGAGAATAGGAACGTCAATGACCTTTTTGACCTTTTCTGGCAAATATCACTTGAAAGGTGCGATTTTCAGAAAAAAATATGTGCATATAAATATTAATAGTCTTGCATCCAATTTAAATAATAACGTTAAATAGTAATCAATTATCTAAACATAAATTTAACTGTCATAACAGTGTAAATTCAAAACAATATGGCGCCGACTCGATCCTATTCTCATTTGAATCGCACTATATTACATATTTTGCCCCCGTTTCAGAGATATTTTAACTCAATTCAGTTTCCGCACCGTAACTTCCATTTTTTACGAGTTGCGTGTTTAACTGTCGGTTAACCATCGTTACAATTAACTAGCGATCGTCAGATAACTAATGCAAATTGAACGAAAAAGTTACAACGATGTAGGTTAAAACATAGATAGTGAGAGAAAAAATTACATATTATATTTTACAAAGTATGGACCAATGGTGTAAAATACAATATCGAATTATATTCAAATTAAATCATTATTATCTAAAAATTAAAAATTTAAAAGAGAAAAATGTAATAATGTGTTTATGGCAACTATTATTAAATAAAATATATATTTAGGGGGCTCTCATACATAAAACTTGATTTTTTTCGCTTTTTTTTGCTCGATATTAATTATAGTGCCCGATGTAAGTGGTAATCTACACTAATATTATAAAGAGGAAAACTTTGTTTGTATGTTTGTTTGTTTGTTTGTTTGTTTGTTTGTTTGTTTGTTTGTTTGTTTGTTTGTAATGAATAGGCTCAAAAAGTACTGGACCGATTTCAAAAATTCTTTCACCATTCGAAAGCTACATTATCCACGAGTAACATAGGCTAAATTTTATTTTGGAAAAAAATAGGGTTCCGTAAGATATTTGGGTTTTTCGGACACGAGGTGTAAAAAATCAACCAGAAAAGTTACTTATTTTGCGTACGCTGCCTAAACTATAGAAGATAGAACCATAAAATGTTGTAATTAATTGTAGATCTTATAAATATCTACAAAAAAGTCCGCGACACACTATACCTATCTATGTCGAGTGAGGCACAATAACCATTTTTTTATTTAGAAATCTTGAATTTTTTTTGGACTACATTTAAATGCGTTTATTTTACTCATGTTATTAATCCTTATCAAAATAAATTATTTTATCACTAAGTACAGTTTATGTAGATAATATTTGGTCTTTGAATGATTAAAATTGGACGTTTGGTTTTGAAGTTATGGCGAAATTAAAATATTACGATTCCTGCTGCACGGCCCGTTGCGGAGTGGGCGTCACCAAGGCGGGGTGCGCGTGCGGGTTAATGTTTAGTTTAGTTTACTTTAGTTAAATAGTTTAGTTATTTTATAAACATCAAATTGATAATATCTTAAAATATAATACATTATAATATCTATACATCTATACAGTTAAATACAATTTAAGTGTCTGTTTGTAACTTCAAATTAACAGCTTTTTACATAATGAATCTGAAAGTATATTCGGTACTTACAATAAAATACATTTTTTTTAAATTTTTGTCTGTCCGTCTGTCTGTCTGTCAGTCGGTCTGTCTGTCTGTTTGTTCCGACTAATCTCTGAAACGGCTGGACCGATTTTCACGGGACTTTTACTAGCAGATAGCTGATGTTATAGGGTCTAACATAGGCTACTTTTATTTTAGGGTTCCGTTTAAAAAAATAGGATTCCGCTTTCGTTAGTCATAAATAAAGTCGCGGGTAAATTTCAGCGATATCCCAAAGTATTGTTCAACGCGGACGAAGTCGCGGGCAAAAGCTATAATTAATATGTAGCTATAAGGATAATGAAAATATGGTTGGTTGGATGATTTTTGTTTTTCTAATAATTTATTTCTTTTATTTTTATAACATTACTAGCTTTTGCCCGCGACTTCGTCCGCGTGTAGTTCGGTTTCCATTCTAATATAAAGAGGTTATAATTCTCATATACGTATATTACGAGGCATACTCGTATTGACTAATGAGGCATAAAGTGTCTCCAGTTAAATTACCCCACTTTTGAGATTTTTGGGGTCATTTTGACATTTGAAGTATGGTGAAAACAAGATAACTCACATTTGAGGTATGGTGAAAACCATGATGGCGTTAAGTTTTCTTGTATAAAGATTTGTTCCTCCAAATATACGTCATAGCCTATCTTGAGTTTTGAAATCTTTGTTAATTTTAACATTTTGAAGTCGCGTATCTAGTCTATATAATTTTACATCGCTGTCGGAAACGGTGTGCGGGTTTATGTAGACTTAGCAACTAATTTATCGCCCAATATTTGACAAATTCTCTCATTATTAGATTGTTTGTTTAGATTACTAGGCGTTATACATTGTTATACTCACGTTATAACGTTATACTTACCGTATCTACCCTCCAGTAATTAATATAGCGCGTGACAGGTAAGGCCGTAGTTTTCAGTCATAAAAACATTTAACGTCACATATTAACATAAAACAAAGTTTTTTCCTGTTTGAACCGATTCAATAAAAAAAAAACAGATTATAAACTTCCAAAAAAGGGGTTGTTATACCTACATATAATAACTCCCCACACCGATCTCGGTGACGGTGGCCGGTTTCATTGAAACCACGCCAGTTACGCAGGAGTAATTTTATAGTGCCTAAGTGTGTGCGAGTACACAAGAGCACTCTCTCTTCCTTTACTCTCATAATCCAGGGGGACGGATAACCGACACGACTGGCGAGAGATCAGGCGCAGGTCCGACTTTTTACATGCCCATCCGACGCATGGATCATCTTTCTTGTCAGACAATCAGGTGATCAGCCTGCGTTGTTCTAACTAAACTTGGAAACAATATTTTTTGTTGTTCCAATGCGGGAATCGAACCCACGACCTCCGAGTCGAGAGCCAATGCTCTAACCACTAGACCACGGAGGCTGTACCTACACATGTTCTGCTCACTTCTGTACATAAAAACTTAAAATTAAGTGCTCAGTATTTTTTTTTATTCGTAATGACTTTTTAAGAAAGTAGGTTTTCTGCAACAAACATTTTTATTTTTGGTATTATGTACTTGACTTGGAGTTAACCCTAGATAACTAAACTATTTTCGTTGTTACATAATAACTAAACATTCGTCGAACCGACTACGCCAAGTAAAATGGATTTTTTGGAAAAAGTATTTATTAATGATAGGAATTTCTGACATTAGTACATTATTTGGTCCTTAATCAATGAAAAATAAATTAAAACAGTAACTAAGAACTGTTCCACACAGCCACAGCATATACCCATGTTATGAGGTCCACAAATATATTGATTGCATTTGATGCAGCGGTGTTTGGTCATTTTGCGGGTCTTAGATGTACATAAGTAGCAAATTATAGGCCCCTTTTTACGCAGAAGGAACTGGAGCATCTACAGACGGAGTTATACCGATTATGTCCTGAAACATGACCTTGATGTCCCGCCTCAAAGTATCAGTTTGAAATCTTTGCCTCAACCAGAGCTCTATGGAGTTGGTCGGCTAATTTTAGCACAAAATGACGCACATGCAAAGGTTTTTTCTTATTCCACAAAGAATTAGATATGCTGATAGCATATGCATTGATAATAAAATGTACAATGCCATCTGTTGGTTTTACGGTTGATACATATATTTTGGGTCCTTGGAACATATAATTCGTATTCTATGTCTTTTACTTGGCCCTATGTTTCTTCTTCTACAGAAGTTTCTACAGAAGATTCGTGAAATGAGTCAGAATCGCTGCTGGTGGTCCGGTACCTATATTTATTCTTCCAAAATATCCCTAGTTTCTGATTCTGAACCCCGAGTTTCTTGCTCGTCTTCGCCAGTATCGCTTTGCTCTAGCCAGCCATCGATAAATCTGATCCTTATTTTCTCGGTAAGTTTATGTTAATCCAAAAAAATCGTAACTTTAGGCACCGTATATAATCAAAAATGTAAAGAATATTATAGACTTACAAAATTAATTTCTATAAATAAAAGTATCCACACTTGGACTTTTCATTGATAAAGTAAATATTATTCACAAATATTAATAAATAAAAACAATTTAGAAAAAATAAACAGTAAAATAAACAATTTTTTAATAAAAATATAATACAAATATCACTACATACATACCTCGTTGTTACTAAACTTTCGTCGAGCGGACGACGCTATGGTTACTTCTCCTGTTCTAATTATCATGTGATCATTTTTATATCACACCGTGCATTTTTGACATGTTTTAGGAAGGTAAACAAAGAGGTGCGGGGAGGGGCCACCTAGAAATACACGAACACGAAAATCGCGAGTGGGTCGGTCGTCGAACGGACGAATGTTTAGTTATCTAGGGTTAAAATGAGGTAGGTAAGTGAGTACCTATAGTGAATGTTTAATATCGTGTGTAATCCTACTAAACAAACCCTACTAATACTACTATCCTACTAATATTATAAATGTGAAAGTTTGTGATGGATGGTTGGAGGTTTAAACTACGTTTAGTAGTTTTTACTTACAGATTTTGATGAAATTTGGTAAGGTTGTAATTTAATTTAAGCTCTGGATTAAAACGTACCACATAGAATACGTTTTATCCTAAGAAAGTACAGTGTTACCATGGGATACTGTATTTAAGCAAGTGTTTTAATAATTTTTAGTCTTTGTTTATTAACTTTAACTAATAGTCGTGGCTTAATTTTTAACCAATAGGCGTGGCTTAAAATCTTTTTTAGACAAACATTGATGTATGTAATTGCGTAGGTACATTACTACTAGGTAGTACACTGTAAAGGGTGAAGTAACAAAAATATATACAAATCACGATATAAATCGCTAAAATAGTTTCGCTGAATTCCTACATGAAGGTCTTACATTAAATAGATAATGATCAATTTTATTATTTACCAGTAGTTTTTGTATTAAACAATTTTAAAATTAAATTTTAGTTAAATTATATTCTTATCTTTTTCATCGAAACTAATTTCAAAGACAAAAAATTCAAATGACTGTCTAAGTTAAAAGTTTAATTACACCTTGGCCTTTAGTCAAAAATCAAGATGCATTCGATAATTTCGACGGCGAAGTTCGAAATCAAAAATGTATGGGATTTGACGTAAACCATCGCAAGTGACATGCCGCTTGCGATGCCTTATGTCAAATCCCATACATTTTGTTTTCGAACTTCGCCGTCGAAATTATCGAATGCATCTTGATAAAGGCCCTGGTTGGATAATCATTTAAATTCTGTATTTATGTATTAATAAATAATAGTAATGTTCTGTAAAATAACTAGATCACGGATGTAGGTAGCTAATATTGTTTTAATTAATACAATGTAATTTTGTATTTTTAATAAATCCAATACTAAATAAATCCTAAACTAGCTGTTTCCTGCAACTTCATTTGCATAGAACTAACACAAACAGAACCCTATTTTTATAAACGAAACCCTAAGGTTAAGTATTTCACCTTATAATATCAGCTATCAGCCAGTGAAAGACGAAAGTCCCGTGAAAATCGGTCTAACCGAGTCGGAGATTAGCCGGAATAAACAGACAGATGGACAAAAAAATATATTTTTATTATAAGTACGAGTATAAGTACATTATACATAAAATAAAAATCATACGCATCGAGTGAAAAGCTGTTACTTTAAAATTACAAACAGACACATCCATTTTATTAATTTGTAGGTATATATAGAAAGTTTAGCATTAATTAAATCGTCCGTAGATAGGTACTTATAAAATAACTAGCTATTTCCCGCGGCTCCACCCGCGTAAATATACTATAGAGTATAGAGTATACCGCGGGAACACTGTACTGTTCCGGGATTAAAAGTAGCCTATGTTTTAACTCAGAGCCTTTACTACTACTATACCAAATTTCATCAAAATTCGTTCAGTTGTTTTTCGTGAAAGAGTAACAAACATCCATCCATCCTCACAAACTTTCGCATCCTACAAATATTATAAATGAGAAAGTTTGTGAGGATGACGTATGGACGGATGGATGTATGGATAGATGTTTGTTACTCTTTCACGTAAAAACTACTGAACGGATCTCGATGAAATTTGGTATCTTTGTAGTTTAAGCTCTGGATTAAAACATAGACTACTTTTTATCCCGAAAAAATACAGTGTTCCCGAGGGATACTGTATTTACGCGGGCGGAGCCGTAGGCAACAGCTAGTTTATAATATTAGTAGGATAGGATTATATCTACCTATTGCTTGCATTGCAATCGAGCTTCCGACAACTGCAGTTTCTAGAAAGTTCGATTGTTCAAAATCATAGGCACTAAACCGTAAACGTAAGGGTATTGACACCATGGACTATGGAGTTCGTCGCTCGTGATGGGATTGCTGATAACAAATTGATTAACACCAAATTTATACACGCTGATAATATCACGAATAATTTAACAAGTTTTATTTTTAATTTCAGGAAGCTTAAGTGAGATTAAATTAAAATAAATATGTGTTTTTGAAAAAAGTTATAAGTATAAGCTCCCCACACCGATTTCGGTGACTGGTGGCCGGTTTCATTGAAAATCAGGCCAGCTACGCAGGAGTTATTTTATAGTGCCCAAGTATGTGCGCAGTACACAAGAGCACCCTCTTTTCATAGCCCAACTATGACGTACATTATATAGCCTATGTTACCCGGGCTATTATCACGAATCTACTCGTCATTCATTTAAATCGGATCAGTGGTTTAGGCACTACGATGGAACAAATGAACACTATGTACATAGGTAAATACATACTGCCAAAATTATTACCCATTCTTTTGATTTCGCTGTAGTCGGGAAAAAAACAAATAAGGGGGTAAATCAAGCCAAAAAAGGCTTTATTTGGTTAGATTCGAAGTGTTCGAAAATATTCAATCGTTCCAAAATATAAATTAAGAAATTAATAAATTAGAATAATAAGTAAGTGTAATTTAACAAAATGATCACCCTTTTAAAATTTTGTTGTTCGAGGAAACTGGGTAAATTGAGGCTTAAAAATTCTTCACGATTTTTTTTAAAACATGAAAATTATTGGATGTTTGGATGTTTGTTACTCTTTCACGCAAAAACTACTGAACGGATTTTGATGAAATTTGGTATGGTAGTAGTTAAGGCTCTGGATTAAAGCATAGGCTACTTTTTATCGCGGAAAACTACAGTATTCCCGCGGGATACCTGTTTAGTATAAATACGCGGGCGGAGCCGCGGGAAACGGCTAGTGTTAAATAAAACGTCTCCATAATATGTCTTTTATTACTGTATCATCAAAAGCATCAAAAATAACGTACGAGCATGCATCCATCACATATCTCCCGGCCATAATCGCCAAAACTTATTAATAAAATCATTTTTTATGTTTCGTGCGCAGCGGCGTGTCAAACGAGACTTTATCAGCAATATTTATATGAATAATAAAATACTTTAACGACCGCATAAACACCAATGGCCCTAAAAATTTGTTACTTAACAATTTTGTGTATCCATATTATTATTATCATGATTATCGAAACAAAGACTGTTAACTGCTAACCGGACCGAGTTAACGCTTTCACTCTGCATTTATTAACATAACAATCTACGTTTACCTGCATAATGTGAAGGGGAGAGTGGGGTCGAATGAGTCTTTAAGATTAAAAAATGTTTGAGAGGCTTAAGTTTCTAATCTTACTTCTTCTAACATTAAACTTGAGCACACTTTTAAACAATTTTTTTTCCATCTTTTAGTTTTAACAATTTAGTTTTATGATGATCGGTTTAAAAATCACGAAGGTACTAAAGAGCTAAGCTATAAATGCGATTGTAAAGGAAAAAATAAAACTATTAATAGATACTTGCTTGAAAAAAGTTATGTTGTACGTAGCCCTTATGGGTCAGTTCACACCGAAACGAAACGATACGCAACGCGGCGCTAAATTTTTAAGATAGCTATTCAAATTTGAACTTTATTCATTACACATGAAGACAAATTACAAAAAATGCAGCGCCGCGTATCGTCGCCATGTGAACTAGCCGTAACTCTAGAGAAAATTTAAAGCGCGTCAACTCTTTGTTTTCCGTTGTAATGAACGAAATGGCCCCACCCTCCCCTAATGAATAGTAGTTAACACGATTCGGGAATCGCTGGGAACTACGCACGTATCCTCGAAAAGATCGGATCTTTCCAGATAATATTTTTAATTATATCGTACTTTAGACCACACTGAATTATGGTTAGTTTTTGATCGAGATTATATTCAAATTGGGGTACTGCCCTAATGGTTTATCTAATGCTTCACTGCCTTAGGCTGGACGTGTAAGCACGCTTTAAAGTTTAAGGTGTTAGTATTTTTTATTTTGGACTCAAATAAGTATTCTACTACCATTGTAAATGTGAAAGTTTGCGAGGATGGATGTACTATGTTTGTAACTATTTTACGAAAAATCTACGGATTTTGATGAAATTTGTTATGATAGTAGTTACAGTCGCGAAGGCTGGTTCTCCTTCATCTGGAAACCCTAGCCTGTATAATTATAATAGGTAGGGATTTGGATAAGAGTCTTCAAAAGGTAAGTGGTAAGTGAAGCTGATAGGAATGGTAGGAGTTGAGGAGTTGTAGTAGCCCTAGGTCTCTGAGAGGCTACTCTTTTTATCCTGACAAAGTACAGTATTCCTTACTATATTTACGCGGTCCGAGCCGCGGGGAAAATCTAGTAATATTATAATTATGCATTTAGGTACGATTAAGCAACAGTTTAATAATATATCTTTTATCTCTGTAATTTTATTTAAAATGTAGCTTTCGAAAAAAATACAGTGAAATTTAAAGTTTACCTTTTAAATATACGCCACAAGAATCATGTCACGGAAAAATATTTTATAAAAACATGACAGTGCTATTTGAAATTTAAATTTTTTACTTTCATTTGTTCGCTGTCGTAACATGTCGTAATTATTGCGATAAATTCAAAAACAATATGGCGCCTAAGATGGCGGCGATAGCATAAAGAGTCTTTAATGACACTATACACCTGCACGAATTAGCTCAGACATTTTGGACAACGGACAATTTAATGACCTGGGTAACATTTCATATTTTTGGGCATGAGTCATGAATTTTTTGATGGCCGATAATTGTGTATATTATGTAGGCTAACAATGGCTGTGTTCCGCGGAAAATAGCGCTTGTTTGCGCTTGCTGGCACTAAAGAAAAGAAAACAGATTTTCGACCAGCCAGATTTGCTAACATATTTCGCCATTTTGCTTATTTAATGCCAGCGGTCGTCATTTTGCTTACGATTTTTTGTCGCATTATTTTGCATTGGGTTTCTTCGTTACATGACAGAATCAGAATCGAAGATATAGTTTAGACTTTTAGAAGTAGGTTCTAAAGTAACTGACGCAACCCAGCTTTTTTATGCCTGCCTGCCTGCCAGCCTGTATTTCCATACCGCCAAAAATTTTATCAAAATGAAATCAAATCCTACAAAACTAACAATTTTCATAAATAGAGTACTTCTTTATCTGCAAAATGTTAAAAAAAATTAATAACGTAGACCATACCGTATAACGTAGACATAATAATGATCAGCGCCGCGCTATACACCCCGGGGCAGCTCCAAATTCGTTCTTTACATTTCGATCAGGTGATCATCCTAACTAAACTTGAGTCAAGAGCCAATTATTTAATATTACGAGTATAAAGATGAAGAGTTTGTTTGATTGAACGCGCTAATCTCAGGAACTACTGGTTTGAATTAAAAAAATATTTTTGTATTGGATAGTCCATTTATCGAGGAAGGCTTTAGGCCATATAACATCACGCTGCGACCAATAGGAGCGAAGAATCAGTGGAAAATGTGGAAAAAACGGGGAAAATTATTAATCTTCGAGGGCTTCCGTTGTTTGTTTGAACACGCTGATCTCAGGAACTGCTAGATCGAATTAAAAAAAATATTTTTGTGTTGGATAGTCCATTTGTCGAGGAAGGCTTTAACCTATATAACATTAGGCTGCGACCAATAGGAGCGAAGCATCAGTGAAAAATGTTGCAAAAACGGGGAAAATAATTCATATTGCATAAATTTTACTGAATTATTTTGAGTGTGTTCAAGTGGATTCGAAAATGGCTTAGATTTGCAATTGGACCCAGTAAGTGGCGCTGCTGTCAGTACGTCAACAAATTTAATTCTAAGGTCTCACTGCTTACTTTATATCGAGCGACAGATACAAAACATTCAAATAAGCTTATCAGTTGATTCTATATCGGGCCCTAATCTTATATTTTAAACGAGTTAATCTTGTATATGTCACCGTGAAATTGTAAAATGTTGATAGACTTCCGACGCGGATATGCTGCCTATAATTTAACACATTATTTTTCGTTAGATTATAAATGTATAGTTTTTAACCTTTCGACATATTTTTACAATCTCGCTAGTTATTTTATAATCCAACGGTTTTTACAATTTGACGGTGACATATATAATTCGGCTGCAAATATTTCTATGAAATTTAACATGCAGTGAGTTTTAGGCAAAACGTTCATGTTAGGTCTTAGCGCATTTTAAAGTTATTTATGTTTTTTCTTTGGTCGTGCAACAATATATATAATTTCGACTCTCGTAAGTCAGTCTGATTAGCAGTTTGGTATGCGTATGTGTAACTTTTGCGTCGTTCGGATTTTCGAAAGGTTCGAACCCCGGAAAAATATTTTTGTGAATTTTTATTTTTTCTTAGAGCTCCGAGCAAAGCTCGGTTACCCAGGCATCTACTAATAGTTTACTTGTAAACGACAACAGGCAATAGCCGTAAACAATAGAACATTAGATTGGCACACCGCAGGTGTATGTAGTGTGTATATGTCACCGTAAAATTGTAAAAACCGTTAGATATTACTAGAGATATTATAATACGCCGACAGATTGTCAAATAAAAATTTCACCTTACAAATAATTGTACGCATTATTTTTCGTCATAATTATGAAAAAGCAAACAATGGCGGCGCGCGGCGTTTGCCGTTTAACCAATCGGTAATACATATTACAATATAACGAAAAATAATGCGTACAATTGTAAGGATAAATTTTTATTTCACAATCTGTCGGCATATTATAATATATCTAGTAATATTACAATCTAACGATTTTTACAATTTTACGGTGACATATACACTGTGTACAGTGTAGCGGATGCTAACACGCACCGAGGTGGAACTAAATTATATTTTTTCCGCGACTATTAATTACAAATAATGTATTTATAGTACCGGAATCATAACTGACGGTTAATCTTTCGTATTTCACTGTTTTTATTAGGTGTTAGTAATTTAGTATAGGGTATGAGTAGGGGAATGAGCTCGGTGGCCTAGTGGGTAGACCGTTTGGTTCGCACTCGAGAGAGTGCAGGTTTCAATCCCAGGTTGTAGCGTGTACCAGTGAGACTTTTTCAGATCTCAAGTACATTATACGGACGCTCTAACGGTGAAGTAAAACATCGTGAGGAAACCCGCACATGGTTGGCCCCAGACGTATTGACCAGTCATTCCTCTGGACTAGGCTGACTGTGTTGTGAGAATGCCGTATGTGCTTGGCAAACATACGACGTTTAAAAACCAACTGTCCTAGGCACTACAGTATTTCAAGAGTGATTACTTCGCTCGGAGAATACTGTATAAATCATCCATTAACGGATAAAAAGGGCTAAGTTAGTATAGAGTAATTCCAGGGTACATGCCCCAGTAAGACAGATCGGCATCTGTGATTTTAATTACTCTAGGTTTCGAATGAAGTGTAGAATGTTTCAACTATTTGTCGGCGAAATACTTTTTAGCTACCGCTAAGGTGACCGTGTCTCATGTCTTATGGAAAGGCAAAATGCGATCAAACTTTTTCGGGGTTAGTTGTCCCGGTTCGGGGAGGGCATTTATCCTATACGGGATTTATATATTTCACCGTAAAATTGTAAAAACCGTTAGATTGTAAAATAACTAACGAGATTGTAAAAATATGACGAAAGATTAAAAACTATATATTTATAATCTAACGAAAAATAATGTGTGAAATTATAGGCAGCATATTCGCGTAGGAAGTCTATCAATTTTTTACAATTTCACTAGTTTTATTACAATCAACGGTTTTTACAATTTTACGGTGACATATACATCAGACAACTATCCCATACATAGGATTGATGTCACAAAATTAAGAGGTCCTATATATAAATAAATAAATAAATAACTTTCCTTTCAGGATGCATAGGCCCATATAATAAATACCTTATAGACTAACATACTTAATACAATATATTATATCCTTAAAAACTACACTTTGATATTGATTTGATGATTTGAGCAGCCGTTAATATTTGAGAGGCGTTTCAGTATTCGGCAGTTAGACTAAGTAACCTTATAAAACACCTTGTAGCAAGTCATTCGTTCCGCGGAAAATAGCGCTAGCAAAAAAAAGACGTAAGCATAATGGCGACCGCTGGCGTTGATGGCGGATTATGTAATATGCTAGTAGTATTGAAGTTAGTAAACGTGTCCTGGCCGGTAACCTGTTTTTTTTATTTAGCACTAGCAAGCGCTAACAAGCGCTTTTTTCCGCGAACATTGCCATTTTTACGCATAATATCTCACTTTTGAAGATAAAGGGCCATCCTCACGGTTCAGCCTCCAAATACAGAAGCTCGTCAACAGAGTCAAATTAAAATGATGGGCACGATTGACTCTTATGACGGCCATATGTACCGGTGCACGGTCCGGGACTTCCAGGCTGAATGGTCAGTATGGTCTTACAAGTATGTCTCATCTGATAGCGCGGCCGAGCGGCGATGTTTTTAATTTTAATTTTTGATCAGTAATTTTCCAGTAGGACTAAAATAAAACGAAAACATCCATAGAAATGTCTACTTTTTGTTGTGAAAGGCGACATCCTGTAGACACAAGACATAATGGGTTAGCATAAAAAGACGACCCTAATCAAATCAGTCACGGCGTCTACGAGGATAAGGATAAGCGCGACACGGCTTAAACACAACTGGTTCTGTACCTAATCCTTAATGTTATAAAGTGTAAATATTTGTTTGCATTTAAATAGGTTTAGAAACTACTGGACCGACATTGATGAAATCCGGCGCAGATATAGAGAAGCATAGGCTAGTTTTCATATTATTTGTGCGTTTTTTTCGAAAAGAAAATCCACTTTCTTTTGCGCGTACGAAGTCGCGGGAAATGCCTCTAATACCAGGCATTTATTAAAGTAAGAATCTCGAATGTTCCGCGTTTTGTGGAACTGTTTGTAGTTTTTAAGTTATGTATACGTTACTTTAACAGAAAAAGCATATGGTTGGTACTATAATAAAATTATAATTCGGAATCCGGTGGGCCCGGGAAAATTTGAGAGCACTGAAAATAGAACTCTGCTCATATTTATTAGAGCTGACAATCGAACACAAGTATTGAGTCAAATGTCAATGTATATGACAGCTCGACACTCGACATTTTGATTTTCAACTCAAATGTATAAGCGCAGAGTTCTATTTTCAGTGCTCTCAAATTTTCCCGGGCCCACCGGATTCCGAATCATATAGCCTTAGAATATCATATAATACTCAAAACAGATATAAAAATATTATCAGCAAAAACAGCTATTTTCTCTAAGCAAACGAACGTACCGAAATACACAATACAATTTTACACAAAATCTACTGGAACGGAGGGCTGTCACTTTGCTGGAATGTACTTTTTAATGGAATTATACGAAAAAAACATCACAAATTAAAGTTTAAGTATTCGCCGGAGCCCGGAGGAACCCTAATCAAAGGTGGTTGAATTAACGAGCCAATCAGCAGCTGTTTAAGCTCGCTGTAATGGCACGGACTGCTCTGCCGTCTGCGCTGTGGTTCCGTTACGGCTAATTCACACCGAAAAGTAACGATACGCGACGTGGCACGGCATCTTTAAGATAGCTATTCAACATTAAACTTTACCTATTCTTGACACAAGAAGATACGCGTTTCATTGTAAGAGTTCGAATGTAAAGTGGCAGCTCAAGGCACCGTACATGTGCAGTGTATGACTGATGTCATATGAAACGTGTATCTTTTGTGTAGTTAATAAAGTTCAATTTTGAATATCTATCTCAAAAATGCAACGCTGCGTCACGAATCGTCTTGATTCGGTGTGAACTAACGCTTATATATTCATTTTCAAGAATTTTCATCGTTGAAGTGTAGCAGCGTTCTGCAATTTTGTTTGTCTTGTTGCAATATTGACGAATTATCTTCTATTAAATACTCGCTTTTAGCGTGATATTGATTGAGGGCTTAGGGCTTATTTATAGGGATAACCAGAGACTATAGAATATACTCGTCTTTGACGTACTACTACGAAATGTCCGTATCTCGATCTTAATTGTCTAGTATCCTTGTAGTTTATGTAACACAAGTCCCACAAAAAATACATTTAGGTAATATGTTGCCAAGACGAGATCAAATGACTCGCAATGTCAAAAATTTATCAGATCTCATCTAGGGTAAATCTTTTGATTCTACACGCACTAACTCTACAAATCCTAACTTCACAAGCTCTACATCTAAGTCAAACTATGAATGAGGCTTGGCCATTTCGCTACGCACCGTAAAAATGTAAGGAGAAAAAGTGATTTTTAACTTTCGACGCAAAAACACTGTTTAGTTAAGTTTGTGTTAAGTTTAACGTGTCTGTCTGTCTGTGTGTCTGCCCGTGGCATCGTAGCTCCTAACTGAAAGGTCCGATATTTTAGATGCGTTTTTTTGTTTGTTTGAATGCTGACGTAATCGAGTGTTCACATTTATAATTCATCATCATCACTCATCTCTGAGTGCTTGACAATTCAGGCCTTCAGGGGTTAGATACATAACATTTTTATTTTTTTTATCGTTTATGTACAATACGGCCGATGTATCTTGGCGAGTCGCGCAGAAGGTTGCACAATAACTATTTCTTAGTGTTTTCGTATTTATTTTATTTGTACTAATTGGTCAACTGCATTAGGGAAATTTTATTAGTACATAGGTATATAAAAATAATACAATAACAGTTTTCTTCACGAGTTGTACATGCGCTAAAGTTCGCAGAGCCTTTGTTCAGACCCGTCAAGATACAGCGGCCGTAGTGTAATAAATGTTGAATGTGTCATCTTATACCTACTTCAATTTTAATACTATCAAATTAGGATAATACTAACCTAACTGTAATGACAGGCAGACAAACTATAATAATTCATAGTATTGCTTTGCCTACTAAAAGCAGACCAGGAAAATTATATCCTTAAATATCAGTACCTATTTGATTTTCCTCAAAAGTATAATTTTCATTTTTTTCAATTCCTCCCCCAGTAATTAGTGTTTGTTGATGATCGTCTAATGATCTGACAGTGGTCGTGGCAGGATCATTTGTAACAATTAACTCAAGTGTTTACAGATTTCAACCCCTCGAAGATTGTTTTTTGAAGAAAATTTGTTTTTTTTTTTTGCAAGGATAACATCTTGTACAAAATAATTGCCGACAAAGGGCAAGAAGTATAGAGAGGTCCCAACTGTTATATATTATATAAGAACTTAATCTGGTGGCGCGGTCGCGATATCGCCAAGTCTTTTTTTATGATACATTTTTTTTCTTCTTTTCTTTTCTGTTTTTTTCAACTTCTCTCGACTCCTCTAGTAAGAGGCGTTCTAAGAGCGATCATCGCATCTCATTTCCCCTCTTCTCAAGAGAGATACTGAGAGCGACCTTCTCAGTCCAAATTCGCAATAGCCTGGACTGCAAGTACACTGAGTTCTTGCACCCCAGACCATAGAGCCCCTCCGCTACGACAAGGCTTGGACTATTGGGGGGATTTTATGATACCTACAAATCGAATTTCATACACTCTGAAGTAATATTTTTAAGAAGGCCTTAGATTTAGAACATTTAATAATTTCATAACTCAATAGAATTTATAGTGTTCATAGTATTTAAAAGTCCAGTGAAAATCTTACTAATATTATAAACGTGAAAGTTTGTTAGGATGGATGGATGGATGTTTGTTACTCTTTCACGCAAAAACTACCGAACGGATTTCGATGAAATTTGGTACGGGGGTAGTTTAGGCTCTGGATAAAACATAGGCAATCTCTTTTATCCCGAAAAATTGTTCCTGTGGGATACTGTATTTTCGCGGGTGGAGCTGCGGGCGACAGCTAGTACCTTATAACTAGCTAATTCTGGCGGCTCGCGGCCCGCTCAATTATAGTATCGGGTATCCCACGGGAATTCTATACATATTTGGGATAAAAAGTAGCCTATGTTTTAATTCAGAGCCTTAACTACTAACATACCAAATTTCATTGAAATCCGTTCAGTAGTTTTTGCGTGAAAGAGTAACAAACATCCATCCATCCATTTATCTATCCACACAAACTTTCACATTTATAATATTAGTACGACATGACATTATTTATAACGTCGAACCAGATATTACGACAAGACTTATGGTCAGTCGTGGTACAATATGTATCTACTTTGTAATATCGGTTTTAACGACTATCGGCCATAACGACCGTAATATATCGGTCCCTATTGTCGTTATAACCAATTTTCAATGTACAAATTTTTTCCTTACCCAATTTACTTACCTAAATATCTGATAATAACATTTTGAAGTGATAACATTTTTTTCTTTTTTCCAGGTTGGGCGATTTATGCAGGGCGGGCCCGAGGTTCCGCCGCCCGCCCTTCCGTACCGCACTTCCGACGTTTCTGGAACTCTTTTACATCACAAATAAATATACCTATAAGACTGTATTTGTTTGTTTTGATTACACCTACCTTAATATATACAATATTTATGAGTTAGGGTGAAAGTTAAATTAATCGAATTCATCTATATACTAATAATATAATAAAGAGGAAAAGTTTGTTTGCATCGAATAGGCTCCGAAACTACTGGACCGATTTTGATGAACTTTGGTACAGATATAGATTAGACCACGGAGAAGGACTGCTTGTCCGTGGTCTAATCTATAATCCGCTGAGGGACAAGAAGGAGGCTACTTTTTATTGCAGAAAAATGTACGGTTTCTGCGAAATTAACTTTTGCGCGCAAGAAGACACGGGCAACATCTAGTCGTCATTAATTATATTTGTAGTGTTTGAAAAATATTAGACCGTGAAAATCTGGTATAATAAGATCACGATCTTAATTGCTTTCAGGAGCAGTCGTTTTTCTTACATCAGTAGTAGGTAATATTCATAGTACATATCAGGTCATTATAGTCGGGTTCCTATTACTCCATTCCTATCGACTTTACTTAAAACTTACCTTTGAACACCCTCATCCAATCCCTTATTATACAGGCTAGAACTTCCCTATAAAGGAGAACCAACCTTTATAGCAGTAATATACCTATATACTTAGCAACCTACAGTGATGTGTGTAACTCATAGTCTACAATCTACATCAGATAAACAACCAATTTAACAGTAAAAAACCACAGTTAATGACCACGAAATATGTACATAAATAAGACTTGCTTGCCATCACGGTACATTACTGCGAGATGGAATTTATGGCTCGCATTTGGTGAATTTATGACATCGACAAAATGATAGGGGGTGATGTCCCCCGGTCTCCCCTACGCTTGGGTGCAAGAAACATTGTCTTGTTAGAAGACATCTTAATATGTTATTTTGTGCAATAAGACTGGCAAACGAGCGGCGATCGCCTGATGGTAGACGTTTACAGCCACCGCTACAGGTGAGCTACCTACAATAAAGAATTTAAGCTATTTATTATCCCCCTTACTAATAAAAGCTGTATAAGTTTGAATAGTTATACAGTGTTTTGTTCACGTCACACAAGTGATATTTTCAATTCGATTGAAGAAAACAAAATACTGTGTAATTCAAAGCTTATACCGCGTTTTATTAGCTATGAGGTTAGCCTATAAGGGCAAGCGCTCACTTGGGACACGACAGTTTTAAAACAGTTTTGTGTCTCATAGACTTATGACTTATGGGGAGTGCGAGTAACTCGAACATTTCAATCTTACAACGAATGCAAAATATCATACTAAAAACAATTGCAAAATGTCCATGGCTCATCACAAACATGGAGGTTCACAGGAATCTCGACATACGTACTGTGAAGGAAGAGATACTCGCATCCTCAGAAAGCTACAAAAAACGATTGGAGATCCACCCGAATGTCCTGGCTTCCAGTCCACTCTACCTGTCATGACATAGTACATTTCACCTGCTTATAGTTATTTACTGATTGCAGATAATAATAAAAAAAAAATAAAAAAAATAGACTTATGACTAAGGGTCAACGCAGACAGAGAGGAATAATCCTCGCGCGAACTCGAGCATTTTCTATTTCATATCGGGTATCTTCGAGGACGCGCGAGCATTTCTTGTCAGAATCAAGCGTTGAATTTCGATTGCGTTAAAATTCTCACCGCTGCGCTCCTCTCTGTCTGCGCTGGCCTAGACCCATGATCCGGAATCCGGTAATATCGGTAAATTTTAGAGCACTGAAAACAGAACTCTGTGTAAATATTATAAAGTTGAAAATCGAAGCGTCGAGTGTCGAGATACTCAACAGAGCATTGATTCTATAATCTATATTATGCATGCATGCCGTGGAAAATTCAGAATATTTCAATATTCTGAATTTTCCACGGCCTTCCGGATCATATTATAATCTCAGCCTAAAACACCAACAATTTGATGACAGTTTCGTCACTCCTAGAGTTAGACAGATTCGTCTTAGATGTGACTGGTTTTGTTTCAAGTATCTATCTATAAGTAAGTAAGTTCAAAATGAAAAGAAATCTAGAGAATCTAGCCTTTATTAAAAATAATTTCGGTTCGGTGCAGCCGAGAACGTCTTTGAGTTTTCATCTCAGTGATGATGAGATTAATAATACTGTGTGGAAAATATTTGAGACGCTATCAAAGAATAAGAGCGGATTGGATGTAGCTGAGAACTTGAATGCAACATGAAGAGGGGTAAGATAGGGAGTGTAAGTATAGATTTAGTAAGGCATGTGATACAGTAGCGAGCGATAGCTATAAATTATAATAGTAATAGCTTCCCACACCGATTTCGGTGACGGTGGCTAGTTTAATTTAAACCAGGAAAGCGACGTAGGAGTTATTTTATTGTGCACAACTATGTGCGCAATACACAAGAGCACTCTCTCTCTTCCTTCACTCTCGCAACCCAGTGGGACGGATAACCGACACGACTGTCGAGAGATCAGGCGCAGGACCGACTTTTTACATGCCCATCCGACGCATCAATCATCTCTCTTGTCAGACAATCAGGTGATCAGCCTGCATGTCCTAACCAAACTTGGAAACAACATTTTTTGTTGTTTCAAAGCGAGAATCGTACTAAAGACCTCCAATCGAGGACCAAGCCCTTAACCACTGGACCATGGAGGCTGTCGTATTTTTTATTGTAGCTAGAAGTCGCTATGCTAATAAAAAGTAAAATAGTTCTTTAGTTCTTATTCTTTCACACTTCTGTAAAGGAAAGGTGATAATGAGGAAAGATTTGTTTGTTTGCATTGAATCGGCTCCGAAACTACTTGATCGATTATGATGAAATTGGCATAGACCACGGGGATGGACATACCTTTATTTCGCGCGTACAAAGTTGCGGAAACATATAGAAGTAAAGTCTAAAGAGAAGGAGGTTTGTTGATGTATTTAGAAAAAAAATCTATAAGTTTTAACAGGACACATTGCTGATATAACAATTATCTGAAATAATATATTTATGCTATGGCAGAAATCTTGTTATAATAATATCACCATAAATATTATATTAACCCTCCACATATCCACAAAGCATTGTAAAAATAAGAAACGATCCGATCCGTTCCACATTTCGAATCTTCTAAAATCTAAAGCTAATAAAAGGTAACAACGACAATAAGTAGAGTTTTGAGTAACAAAAAATAACAGCATCTGCATTAAAATAAACTACTGCATTTGAAATAAACATTATCGACCCTTGAATAATTACAAATATGCGTGAACGATGGCAAGACTTAACCCTTTGCATGCAAATGAGCGCGAGAAAAAATCACGACCGGTCCCGCGTACCAGGTGCTTTATAGATACAAACAATCATTCAAATGAAGGGTGCAATGTAACATGTCTTTCTACACTAGATTCTAGTGTCGTAAGACATGAAAGACGTGAATTTATAAGCTTCTAGTGACTAGAAGCTTATAAATTCACTTCGTTGAATAATTTACCATCTTCGTTTAGTTCTTCTTGTGGATAAGCAACTGATAGTAAGGTAATAATCTTTGAGAAAACCAAATCAACCAAGGGTCCATCCACATATTACGTCACACCTGATGGGGGAGGGGGGGTCATACAAAGTGTGACAGTACATGTTAAATACAGGTACAGGGATACTAAAAGACACGGGGGGGGGGGGGGGGTGGGGGTTCAAAAAGTCGAAATTTTGTGTGACGTAATATGTGGATTGTCCCCAAACCAAAAATTAAAATTATTGAAATTGTATAAAGGAGACAATTTATTAACGAATGCCAACCCGTAGTAGCTTAGTGGCTTAGATTGTAGCTTAACATTGCTAAAAAATGAAAAGTTGGTCTGTCTGCTCGTTTTCTCCGGCTAATCTCTGAAACGGCTGGGCTGATTTGTTACGGGACTTTCACTGACAGATGATATAAGGAGTAACTTAAGCTGTTTTTATCTTAGGGTTCCGTTTAAAAAATAGGCTTCTATTTCCGTTAGTTCTACGCAAACGAAGATGCGGGCAAATTGGTTACATTACATAATACATAATTATATAATATCTCCGAAAATCAATTACGGATACTTCGGGCACATGATCCATTGCTTATGTAAAGACGTTTAGGCAAAAAAATAATGTCATACTCAAAGTAAATAATCATCTCATGTATGGGTGACTCCACAAAACGTTAACTCGCCCATATAAAGTTTTTTTTTTCTAGTACGACTATAATTTTTCTGCTTAAACGTCTTTACATAAGCAATAGATCATAATATGCCCTAAATATCCGTAATTGATTTTACCGAACGAAAAAAGCCAAAACTAAATTTCATAGTTTATAAATTATATCTTCCATACACCAGTGTGTAACAGGGCTAACAAGAAAATGTTTTCCCGGCCTTTGTCTTCTACAGCGCGACGCACACACGAGCGCGGGGGGGCGCGCGGCGCGCGGGATGCGGCGCAATCCAAGTGCAGCCATGTTTCACTTTTTTCCTTTATATCTTGTCTTAAATACATAGAGTATTGCAGAGAATAAATTATTTAAATGGATTTCAAAGCAAACCATTGGATAGCACGAGTAGGCTTAAATATATGAAAAAATATTATGTTGCAAATCTTACAGAAAATCTTCATGAAGATAAAACATTGTAGTACAGATTATAGAAAGAGGAACAGATAAACAGCTACATAGTTAGCTTTCGACTTGATTGTGCTACTACAAGCATACGATGTCCACGATTATGTGGAAAATTGTAGACCGTTGAAGGGGGTGTCAAAATTTTCAAATTTTGATCGAATTGGATCGTTCTATGATATCTATTTCTCTGTACGTAAGTATATATATTTTTACGTGGTAGAGCCATGCTTCGGCACGAATGGGCCGGTTCGACCGGAGAAATACCACGGGCTCACAGAAAACCGGCGTGAAACAGCGTTTGCGCTGTGTTTCGCCGAGTGAGTGAGTTTACCGGAGGCCCAATCCCCTACCCTATTCCCTTCCCTACCCTCCCCTATTACCCAATTCCGTCTTAAAAGGCCGGCAACGCACTTGCAGCTCTTCTGATGCTGCGAGTGTCCATGGGCGACGGAAGTTGCTTTCCATCAGGTGACCCGTTTGCTCGTTTGCCCCCATATTTCTTAAAAAAAAAAAAAAAATATGTCACCGTAAAATTGTAAAAACCGTTAGGTTGTAATAAAACTACTGAAATTATAAAATGTTGAAAGACTTCCGACGCGAATACCACAACCTATAATTTAACACATTAATTTTCGTTACATTATAATTTATAAATATATTGTTATTAATATTTCCACATATTTTTACAATATCGTTAGTTATTTTACGGTGACATTATATATATATTTTCTAATCTGTGGTTGTAGTCCAGTACCGGCCACGACTCACGGGAGACCCAAAGGAGTTAACGAACTTGTATGTGTACAGGTGCCAGGTGTAACAGCCTCCATGGTCTAGTGGTTAGAGCATTGGCTCTCGACTCGGAGGTCGTGGGTTCGATTCCTGCATTGGAACAAAAAAAAATGTTGTTTCCAAGGTTGGTTAGGACAATGCAGACTGATTACCTGATTGTCTGACAAGAAAGATGATCCATGCGTCGGATGGGCATGTAAAAAGACGGTCCTGCGCCTGATCTCTCGTCAGTCGTGTCGGTTATCCGTCCCACTGGATTATGGGAGTAAAGGAAGAAAGTGCTCTTGTGTACTGCGCACACACTTGGGCACTATAAAATTACTCCTGCGTAACTGGCCTGGTTTCAATGAAATCGGCCACCGTCACCGATATCGGTGTGGGGAGTTATACAGGTGCAATAGGCGATGGTCAGTACTAGCCATCCGACATTGCGGCCTTATGCCATAAAAATGAATTAATGGATGTTAATGTAAGGTAAGAAGTTACAAAACATAATGTGAGTTAGAACAGCAGGACCAAAATAATTTCAATCACTTAGATATTATTATCAGTTATGCTATTTGTTGAGTTAATTGTAAGCAAAATAAGTACTCTAGTGTTTAAATTATTTTGATTATATTGCTTTATCTTATTGTTTTTGTGATAAAAAAATATTGAAAAAGTAACTGAAAAAAAAAAAAACTTCTGTATCACAACCGCACTAGTGACATTAAAATTTCAAGTTTTGGATTTATATTGAATCTACTATAATATTATAAATGAAAAACTGTTAAAATTATAACGATTTACAACACGATTTCAATACACATAGTAATATAGAAAATACTAATGAAAAGTCCATATTATAAAAAGCCCATTGAAAACCAACGCTCATTATAAAAATTCTTCAATAAAATTGAGTGGGCATAATAATATTGATTTCCATCTCATCGCAGATCGGAAATAAAAAAAAAATAACGAAATAAAAATAACGATTGAAAAAAAAAAACGTTAAACAACCTACGCCGCGCCGTCGGGTCCGACGTCCGTCGGCATGTTTGATGTTAACGGATGAACATTGCGATTTTCTGACCCAATTACCGCGATGTTTAACGCGTTTATTTATCACTGTGTACCATTTATACATATAATAATATGTATAGCGTTTTAGGTGTGTAAAATAGTAATATAAATTGAAAAGATTAATAAATTAAAAAGATTGTCTCGATATGAAAAAGCCCGGTTTCATACCGAGACAATCTGGTCTTCTGGTAAGTATTAAAACAGTTTCAGTAATCTAATAAGGAATGCTGACATCGGATATATAGTTGTAATTTTTATACTGCACCTATGTAATAACGTAACGTGTTTTACACTGTAACCATGGCCCCGAATCAAAGAAAATTATCGAAGTGTTGTTATACATTAAACATTTTTTATTTTTTTATTTACTAAACTTAAGTTGCGTTTATTGACCTTTTGGACTTTTGCTAATGCAGCCGTTAAGTAATTTTACAGTACTTGTCATTACAAAAGAAATCCTTTCACATACTAGATTTCTACTCTGTGTCAATAATGGATTCTCATGCTGGCAAAACATCAAATCTCTCATCACAAAAGAAGAAGAGGAATATGTGATGTAGATGATGTAACGCTGGATGTCATTGCACCGCTCTGACCCAGTGGGGGGATGATCAGAACCTCAATTCTCGTATTTAAAGTAGACAATTTAAACAGTCAATTTCACTTTGTTTGGATTAAAAGTGTAGCGTCATGTTACCGTGAACGGATTTTATGTCGTTTCGACCAATCAGAGCGCGTTTCACGTTGGTTTAACGTTCATAAAAACACCTATTGGGAGTATAAGCGTATCGGGACTTGATTGTAATTGTGTTAATGCAGGCTTTATTTAGCAGAATTGCCCCTCTGGTCACAAAACAACAACAAACAAGGCTGATGCTGGCAAATCATGTCAATAACACAATTCTTACACTGGCAAATCCCACTGTCTTACCAAATCAAAAGAAGGAGAAGGAGATGTGACGTAGATAGTGTGACGTCGAATGTCATCGAACCACCCTGACCCAGTCGGGGGAAGTTCTGGTCAAGGTGAAGGCATTAACGTCTCACTTAGAACAACTCCGCCGCCATCTTAAGATTTGAGTGCGACCGATGTGTCTTGATAGTTGAGTATTAATCAACTTTCGGTGTACCTAGTTTATATTGATATGAAGATCAATTATTGATCTAAGAGATTCACAGCAGACGTAAAATCTAAAGAATAAAAATCTAAGTTGAAACATTTATAAAATTATCACTTAATCACTAGTCTTAGTTTAGGGCCAGTGACTTACTGAGAAACACCAGACAAAGCTGGCACTGAAAATGGTAGTCTGCGCTAATACAATAGAGTTGAAAATCGAACACACAAGTGTCGAGTCAAATGTGAATGTCATAATGTAACAGCTCGCACACTGGAGACTTTGACTTTCAACTCTATTGTATTAGCGCAGAGTTCTGTTTTCAGTGCTCTGAATTTTCCTGGGCCCGCCGGATTCTCTATCATATACATAGTCCCATCCTAACAGTCCTGTCCATCGTCTGTTCTAACGAATACGTTTGAGCCTGGCTGAACTCATTAGGCCAAATCCACAATTCTTATTTTACAAACTCAAACTTATTATGTTATGAGTCGTGTACATGATTAAAGTTTGAATAATTATCACCTACACTCTATAGTAAAATGCAAAATACACCACATTATCACCATTTCAAATCTCAATGTTCGTTAGTCCAAATCAATTGATATTTTATGTAAATCGTTAGTCCAAATCAATTGATAGCTGTAGCCTGTAATAGATATTTTTATTTCATAATGAATTATGAATATTCGCAAGTATCAAGTACATTCAGTCGCTGCTCTCGAAGTTCTCTAAGTAATAAGATAATGAAGAACAGCGTCGGGGTACGAATTAAAACAGGCGCTACGTGCGTCGCGCCAGCGGAGCTGTCTGAGGAAGTTTTACTTGACAATTTCTGCGCACAGGATAGATATTTATAAGTTATAACGATTCTTATTAGTTACTTAGGTGTCAAGAGACAGTTAATTTCATGAAATTTAATGCAGAGTATTCAAATCGAATATGTTTTTACTGTGTCTTAATAAGCTTCTTATAAGGAAGAATCTGGTTGACACGCACACGAAAAAAATATAAAATTTATTACTTTTTTGTGAAATTATTTACATAATATGAGTAACTTACGTAGTTTACGTGGTAGAGCCATGCTTCGGCACGAATGGGCCGGCTCGACCGGAGAAATACCACGGGCTCACAGAAAACCGACGTGAAACAGCGTTTGCGCTGTGTTTCGCCGAGTGAGTGAGTTTACCGGAGGCCCAATCCCCTACCCTATTCCCTTCCCTACCCTCCCCTATTACCCTATTCCCTCTTAAAAGGCCGGCAACGCACTTGCAGCTCTTCTGATGCTGCGAGTGTCCATGGGCGACGGAAGTTGCTTTCCATCAGGTGACCCGTTTGCTCGTTTGCCCCCTTATTTCATAAAAAAAAAAAAAAAACTAATTTAGTAAACAGCTTGTGAAAATGTGTCCCCTCTACGTGCTTAGTTATTATCGTTATTATAATTTTGCAAAATTACATAATTAAATTTAAAATTAAGTTAATAACATTATTTTACTTTATTTTTGAAAATATCTGTCATGATAGTCCATCACTTTTTTTAGGAAAGAAATTTCCGCCGCAAGAGTCCCGCCGTTGCGACGCACATTTTATTCCTTGTTTATTTAATGAGTGAATCTGAGAGACGACCTCGTTATGACGTCACCACGTCGCCAGAGTGGGACAGAGATAGGCCACGTCACAAGTGCGAGCGAGAGGTCCGATCAGCTGATCATGAATGGAACTCCTTGAGAAATCGAATTGTTTAACTATCCAGTTAAACTCCTGAAGTTAAATATTAAAGTAATGAAGAAAGTTCCAAGTTCAAGGTACAATCTTAACTAACTTATTCACCTGAACCTGTTTCGCTGGTTCTTCTCGGAAAAAAGGTTTTAAAGGATTCCTGGATAATGGTAATTAATACATGGCCAGATTTTTTTAAGTTACTAAATGTGTAGGTTTGTGAGAATGGATGGATGGATGAATGTTTGTGAATTTCACGCAAAATATACTGAACGGATTTTGATGAAATTTTTGGTACTACTTTGTTATCTGGATTAACAAATTTAATCTGAAAAAGTACAATGTTTGTGTATTATTTTTTGGTTGACTGCTTTCACGTCCAAAGCACTGAACCGATTTGAATGAAAATTGGTATGGTGGGGGTCTAGTCTTTGAATTTACACATAGGCTACTTTTTATCCCGAAACAGTACAGTGTTCCTGTGGGATACAGTTCCCGTTCCACGCGGGCTTAGCGGCGGATAATAACTAGCAAAATAAATTAATATAACATAAATAAATTAATATTTATTAACAATTATTCATTTATTAGTATGTAAAAAATTAGGATAAATATACTAAGTAACATACTCATTTCCCCAACATATCTACAAGTTGCATCTACGTATTTACCTATAAAAAGCGAACATTAGTTAGGATTTAGGAAAACTGACCCAGTGCGAGTCAGACTCGTTGTTATAGCAGCAACAGAAATACTTAATTTGTGAAAATTTCAACTGTCTAACTATCGCGGTTCTTGAGATACAGCCTGGTGACAGACAAATGGACGGACAGACAGCGAAGTCTTAGTAATAGGGTCCCGTTTTTACCCTTTGGGTTCGGAACCCCAAAAACGTGTACCTACTCTGTCATATTATGTCGCTTACACTGTTTAGGTATTTCTTTGAAAATATGTACAGTGTACATTAGTATACATTATACATAAATACATTTCAACGACCTTTCTAGCGCGGGTTTGAATCCCGCCGAAGGAACAAGAAATTGTTTTATCCATCATCTATCCATCCATATGATCCATCATCATGGTCTCATGGATGTTTAAACAATATAATAAAAAACTATAAATAAAAATAAAATATGTGTAGTTTCTACCTAGTAGTATTAAATATATTTCCGTTGTCTGGTACCCGTAACACAAGTTCTTCGATAACTTACCACGGGACCAGATTGACTTGGTGTGAAAGCGTCCATAGATTTTATACGGACCGTAAATTTATAATTTAGAGTAAATTTATGTTGATTTCGTTACCAAAGTAAACCCATTCCACGATTTCTTTTCACATTGACAACGCACTGTATCTATAGTCGAGACCAATATTATTTTATTGAAAACTAGATGTAGATGCCCGCGACTTCAGGCGTGCAAAAGAAATACTGTGGCAACCGTACATTTTGTAGTTAATTCACAGTGCCCAAGTGTTTGCGCAGTATACATGAGCAAGAGCTCTTCCTGTACTCTCGAAATCCAGTGGAACAGATAACCGACACGACTGGCTAGAGATCAGGCGCAGGTCCGACTTTTTACATGCCCATCCGACGCATGGATCATCTTTCTTGTCAGACAATCAGGTGATCAGCCTGCATTTTCCTAACCAAACTTGGAAACAACATTTTTTGTTGTTCCAATGCGGGAATCGAACGGTCGAACCTAGATCTCAGAGTCGAGAGCCAAGCTTTAAACCACTAACCACGTTGGTTGTTAAATGTATATTTACACATCAATAACCTAGGAGCATAGAAAACTTTTTTGTTCCTATGGCGGGATTCGAACCCACGACCTTTGCGTTGAGCATTAACGCTCTCAACCTCTGAGCCACAGAGATCGTCAAAATATCAAACTAATTTCCATACTTCTCCATCCGCACAACTACAGATACGTGTTCGATTTTCATTAGGCTGCGATCACATTAGGCCAGACGCCGGATTATTGGATTCGACGGACGAAAGACTTCGATCCGTCCGCTTTTTTCCCTTTTCCTCCCTTTTTTCCTTTTCCCGGGCACCGTCTGGAAGCCTTTTCCTCTTATTTATTGCTATGCGGAATTGGATGTTGGCTGAGTTGTTTGAATATTACGTTTTTGTATCAAATGAGACTCTAATTTGAATGCGTTATTGGAAAATATTTACGCAATATTTGAATTAGGATAAGGATTTTTGATGTTGCTTTGAATGCTTGAAAGGAAAGACGTTACGTTATAGTCTATTTGTGTTGGGAAGTCAGTGAAATATAAAAAAAAAGAAACTGACCTTTTACGATAAGCCGAGTTCACATTAACCAATCAAAGTAAGCTATTTTGATGTATACTACAAATGAATTATTAACATTAAGTTCTGACTTCTTTACGCACATAGACTATATAGGTAAAAATTATAATAACACACCATATTATTTCGCTAGTAGGTATCTACTACATATCTTTTAGATCTAGATCTATTATTATATCTGTCCACAATCAAACTACTTCCTTACCTATATTTTGTTCATCACTCGACAGAAAACTATAGATAGAGTTCTATATAAGTTTATCAATAGTTCTATAGATAGAGTTCTATAGAACTAATAATAGTAGAACTGTAATAGTTCTAAAAAAAGTAGACCAGGTGATGTTTCTTATAAGAAATCAACTAACATGCCATAATATGGTGACCATTAAAATGAGTCTACGCAAAAAATTCTTTCAATTTAAATAAAAAATCACTCTAATATCTTCCGTCGTTTACAAACTGAAGTTAAATATATAAATAAATATCAATCCAACATGGCGGGCGTGTGCTCTCGAGTACAGACAGCTGAGGGGTCTCATTAGTGCTAGTGCGAAGTGAAAAACTCCACTGTCAAGCGCTTTTTAGCGAACGCAACCCTAATTAAAAGATTTTCGTACGTCATAATGGCCGCTTTTCATAATATACGCGTCTTTATTTTTGGAGGGCACTCGTGTTCTAAATTCAAATTTAATTTTTTTTCAGTCCGCTCGCTTTCGGCAAAGTTCTCTCAAATCTCATTACTTGTAATTAAACCTGTAAATTTTTAGCTCGATGCTTTTTTTAGTTTTTTGTGTCTATGTTTTACTGGATTTAGGTAGTTCCTAAATTCCAATTACTAAATGATCTTTACTGCCGTATCTACCTATTAGATTTTATTTCCAAAATATCTCATTAAAACTTTGAATGTGACGGTAAGAACTGCTTGAACAAGATTCTAATAAGAAAGACCTCAAGAAGAATTTACTCTTCTGTACGTTTTCTCCACTAGATTATTAGGAATTAAATCAAAAAGTAGTAGTGCACAGTAGTTGTGGTAAACGTCTATCACTTGTCTAAATATGTGTGCCTAGAAGTAGAACCCCAACTCTCGTGATTAACTTACACTTTCATTTTACTTTTATTGATTTTAGAGTTTGTACCAATCAAAACGGGTTTGACGTTCGTTTGACACTTATGAGAATACCATTTTGCAGTTTTAACATATCGGAACTAGATTAATGCAGGATTTAATTAGCACAGTCGAATTAGATCATTAGTCAAAATCAGGTCTCTCCAATAAGGATATTAAAGAATACCTAAAAGTTTATGTCATATAATGATAATCAGCAGATCAATTTGAGATATTAAAAAAGATGACAAAATGAAATATCACACCATAATATTAAAACCCCAAAACTTATCGGCGGAGAGCACAACACAATCCATCATCGTTACGCCAAACCCCAATAAGAACTTCTTACCCCATCTAGCGGATGGGACAGGAACTCGCTTGCCCCCACCCAGGGGGAGGCCACCCCATACTTTTTTCTTACACCCTTATACCTGAGCTTTCTTTATCCGTCTGAACTTTTTCCTTACACCCATCTCTTTTACACCCGCGGGATTAACGTATCCTCTATCTGTGCCACAAGAAAAAATCTTTTAAAAATGTGTTTGGGGTTGGCACACGCGAGGGGTGTTTTTTGTACACGCACTGGCATAAAAAATTCACCCTCAGCACAAGTTCTTAGGTACCTACTGATATGTTCGCTTCCAATTTCGATAACAAAGCTTATTTTTTTATAAACCATCGATGTGCGATTATAGACACACGTTCTTTAGTTTTTCATGTTCACGGGCCCTTTGGCACAAATTATATTTTAAGAGTTAAATAAGTAAGTAACCTTAGGTTTGTCAACAGCAAGTCAGACGTAATATTATTACAGCTATTAGAAACCCTGCAATCTTGTTTCTAAAAATCCTAAAGTGCTTCGAGTATTTTTTTTTATTTCGCAAGCTTGACGCTTAAGGGTTAATTCACACCACGACGGTACGCGACGCGATGCTGCGTTGTATTTTAAGGTAGCTATTGAAATTTGAACTTTATTTATTGCGCAAGAAGATACACATTTCATTTGAAGAGTTCGAATTTCGAGCTGCACCCACTCCGCTCTTGCAACGAAACGTGTTTTTTTTGTATAAGACTAAGGGTAAACGAGCAAACGGATCACCTGTTGGATGATCCGGATGGATACCCGCAACATCAGAGGAGTTGCAAGTGCATTGCCGGCCTTTTAGGAGGGAATACGCTCCCTTCTTGAAGGTTTGCAGGTCGTAATGGTCCGGAAATACCGCTGGCTGTATTTTTGTGTAGTGAATAAAGTTCAATTTTGGATCTCTATTCTGTCTTGTTCTGATGACCCTAAGTAAAAAATAGTGGTATTTAATGCACTGGCTGGCAGTGGGAACTGATGCTATTCATTACAGAATTAGATTTTAGTTATGTGTATGATTTTAGCTATCTATACTAATATTGTAAATGCGAAAGTGTGTCTGTCTGTTTGTCTGTTACCTCTTCACGCTTTAACCGCTGAACTGATTTTTATGAAATTTGGACTAGACATATTCGGGTCGTGGGAAAGTACATAGGATATTTTTATCCCGATAAAATTATGTTAAAGTTTGTGAGGATAGATTGATGGATGGATGGATGGATGGATGGATGGATGTTTGTTACTCATTCACGCAAAAACTTCTGAACTGATTTTGATGATATTTAGTTTGGTAGTAGTTTAGGATCTGGACTAAAACATAGACTACAATTTATCCCGTAAAAATACAGTGTTATCGTGGGAAGCCGCGGGCAAAAGCTAGTACTGCATAAATCATCCAATAGCCGTCGAAAACGCTAAGTTAGTCTATTAATCTAGGTAACCTTAGTTTTTATGTATCTATATAATATACACTAATCTTCTAAGAATGCTGAAGGTCGAAAATGCAGTACCAGTAAATGATTATTAAATGTAAATTAATTGAGCGGTGTAGGAAGTTATGTGCCTACACCTACACCCATAACCATATCTGTTATAATTGAACAACCTTCGTTCTAACTGCCTTATAATAGGTGTGAATAATTAAATCTAGGTTTGTATATTTTGAATAAATTAAATAATAACTATACATAACTGTCTGGTGATTCTTAATTGATGTTTTCTTTGGTTCGATAATGTAGAGAGCTGGTGGCAATTTAAGTATATTAGGTATGATTTCATCATTGTTGAAGTATCTGGTGAACCTCATTTGAAGTTTTTCTTTGGATCAATAATAATAATAGGCATTTATTAAGTAAATCGATGCAGAACTTGTCTTGTCTCTATCGTTCGATAGAGTCCATTAAAACTTATCAGTAGATTTGAACTCCCAAGCATCAGGATATTCTGTTCAATTCTGCTAAATAAAGCCTGCATTAATACAATTACAATCAAGTCCCGATACGCTTATACTCCCAATAGGTGTTTTTATATGAACGTTAAACCAACGTAAAACGCGCTCTGATTGGTCGAAACGTCATAAAATCCGTTCAAGGTAACATGACGCTACACTTTCAATCCAAACAAAGTAAAATTGACTGTTTAAATTGTCTACTTTAAATACGAGAATTGAGGTTCTGGTCACACTTCACACTGGACGCGACAGAACGCATACACTTTAAGAAAGCGATTTAAAATGGACCTTTATTTAGTACTGCAGGAGAATATAGTCACAGCCTTAGGTTTATTAGTTAAATACTAATATAGTGACATATTACAATAGTCGACAGCATTTTTGCGCGCGGGTTAAACATACATTATTTTTATTGCTTTTATACCTAGAAATAATAATAAGAACAAAAAATAGTTTTGTATTTGCTTTTAAGTATAAAAAATGAAAAAAATAAAATCAATGAAAATACATGAAAAATTTACATAGAGGTGATTTATTAAAAGATACTGAGCATCAATTTTATGATACAATCTTACAAAATAAGTTTGAAAATAGTGTTAAAGTGTTTAAAAATTAACAGTTTTGCTTTTTGTGTCATGTTCAGTAGAAGTTATCTTATTAACCACCAAATATAGTCCCTCAATCCTCAACATACTTTCAGTATGTATACTGGCCTTGGGAACGTCTCTCAAATTCCAACTATATCGATGGAATCCTTCCCCTTGTTCTTCTGAATAAGCTCCCATATTATCTTTAAACTTATCAAAATGAGAATGGAACATTTGCCTCTTTAGAGATATCCTATAGCCGACGATGAAAAAAATCTTAATCATCTCGTTAGTTTATTCATAGATTTATTTCATAAGCCCATTTTTGGTCTTCATTTGTAAAAGGTAGATGGAAGTAAGCTTGTTATGCCTCGCAAATCTCTTAATCTGTAGTTAAATAACACTTTTTCTCTCTCACTTTAATAAATCCACCACAAATAAAGCAAAACGAGTCACCATCTCCTTTTCAACTTCTCGAAGCTATTTTGTACAAGATAATACAGCGAAAAAAAATATTAAACACGATATTTCTTTATAATATGCGAGGTCATACCGTCGTACACAAGGAGGGATGTAAGAAAGACAACCCCCAAACCATACCTCTCTTTCGCCAGCAATAGAGCGCAAAGACCGACTTTAACTGGAAGCAAAAATCATAAATGGTCAAATCGCTATAACTTCTTATAAAGCAAATATTTTCGATTTGTAATCGCACGTTTTTATAAATATTTGCTTATATATTCAGAATAAATCAAGTAAAACCCATGCGCAAAAAAAAAATTGTTGACCGGTGTTATGTATCTTGTATTTTGTCGTATGTATAAAGTTATTACATTGTCAAAATATTTTTTTTTAAATAACAATTTTCCATCTTTTTACTAAAAGGTAGGCCCGCGCGAGTTTTTCTGCCGGGTATCGAACTGGTCGCGATGGTAGACAACACTTTATAAGGCTCTTACGACAGAGGCATCCACTAAGGAAGGATTTTTCAAAATTCAACCCTCAAAGGAGTGAAATAGAGCGCTTAATGCTAGTTTAATATAATGGAAATTAAAAAAAAATGTTTGAGATAACTTACTATATTTACGGCCCGTTCAATAACCTATATCTATCTATAACTATTGGTTAGAAACGTCAAATTTGTATCGCGAAATTCCGGCAAATTATTGAATGACGACGTTTTTAACAAACAGTTATAGATATATAGGTTATTAAAACGGGCCGTTAATCAAGAATATTGTTTAGAATCTATCTATTCGATGTGTCTATGAAATAATATCGTAGTTCATCGTTTGTTCTTCGCAACGCCAGCACACGAAACCATCCCAATTCCCTTTGAGAACCTCTTCGGTGATCCACAAAGGATGCCAATTATATTTGAATATAATTATAGTAAATATGTATTTGTGTTTGCTTTTTTATTAATGTAAACAAGACTTTCTGGAAAATTCCAATTCACATTCTCACTCTCTCAGCTCTCTCTGCAGACTTGTGCCACAGATAAAAATATATACTTACTCATGCAGCTGTAGGCAACACCATGGGCTTGATTATGCACTATGCAATGCTACCAACTTTCAAATATATTTCTCCCCAAACTTAAACCATAGTCCATAACCCCCCAAATCGCAACATCTACTTGAAAATCCCCCTAAAAATTTAGTGAGATTTGTAAATGATTAAGATGAATAAAAGATTATAAATGCTACAAAAATCAATTCATGATAATAATCAATGATAATAAAAAAATAGTGAAATATAATTTTCTGTATAATATAATTTAATAATTGTAATTTAAATGTATATAATATAATTTTCTGTCCTTTATATAATCCTATTAAACTTCCAAAATCTTATTACAGGTAGACTTTCTAAGTCGTTGTAAAAGCTCAATAGCTTCATTTTAGTGACCGCAACGACTGCAGACGCGTTGGACGTGAAAGATGAAAATCGCCACGATGTATCGTGCGCTGTTCTATCTTATGCCTGGTCCAGCGGTAACTAGTTCGATAGTGTTTACCTTCCAGGATGGAAAATGTTAAACTATGCAATCTTTGAGGAAACACTATTGAATGTACTATGTAGTAATTGTTTCCGAATCGTTTCGTATTATGTAAGTTATGTCCGAAAAACCGGACGCTTTAGTAATTAAAGCAATAACGGCCCAAATTAATGAAGACATTAAGGACTGTAACATTTTATGATCCATTGTCGGTCTTTATTAACTGCAAAATGTCTGCAAACTTGCAATCTTTTTTTAATCTTTGAACACGAAAAATGCTTATGAATTTTTATTTCTGCACTTGATACATTCAATTAGAGGGAAATTTATTTGTTCAAAATGTCATTTAACTTTACAGAATTTATTTATGACTTACCTATATAACACATGGATTGAATAATACAACGATTTACTTGTTTACAAAGTATCTTTATTTTTGAAAATACATAAGTCGCTTCAATTCCTGGGGGTCTAAAAAGGCCACTTTAGGTGAACATTAGATGAATCATATGCAATTCATATTAAGTGCGCCATTTTACGCATTTCTATTGAAAACTGTCAAAATTGATATTTTCTGTCAAAATATATGAAACACCTAAAGTGGCCTTTTAGACCCCCTGGCAAGAGGCATTAATTTACATAGAAAAAGTTATGTAGGTACGTCGTACGAGTATGTAGGTATGTATAGTGCGATTCAAATGAGAATAGGATCGAGTCGGCGCCATATTGTTTCGAATTTAGACTGTTATGATAGTTACATTTATGTTTAGATTATTGATTACTATTTAACGTTTTTATTTAAATTCGATGCAAGACTAATAATATTTATATTCACATAAGTTTTTCTGAAAATCGCACTTTTCAAGTGACATTTGACAGAAAAAGGTCATTGACGTTCCTATTCTCATTTGAAACGCGTTATATGTATGCAGTTTTAATTTCTTTTTCAACTCGGACGTGTAACACTTTTCAGTCATTTCGCTATTCCTTATAGTTTTTGTAATGTAATACAATGCCGTAAAAAGCTCTTCCTGTACGACATCCTAACATTCCTAACTAATATTGTTAACGCTAAAGTTTGTATGTATTTACATATAGTACTTATCCCACGGGAACACTATACATTTTTCGAATAAAAAAGAAGCCTATAATTATGTTAATCCGGGGGGTAAACTACTACCATACCAAATTGAGTAACAAACATCCATCCATCCATGATCCATCTATCCTCAGAAACTTTTACATTAATAATAGTAATAGGATGTGTAGAAATTTGTTACACTTTCATGCAAAAACTACCGAACGGATTTTGATGAAATTTCGCACGGTAGTAGTTTAGGCTCTATATTTATTTATTACATTACTACTTTTTAGCGCATCCTAATGTACTGTTCCCGCGGGATTGATTTTTGCGCGTGTGAAGTCGCGGGCATTTTCTAGTCTTATAAAACATTATGTATCCAATACGTTCATATTTCTATTTAGGTATAAAATTAAATTAGTGAGTACCTACTATATATTAACTATTCTTTGCGGTTTTATGCGGGCATAGACTAAAGAATTTGTCTAGAATAATAATAAGTACTAATATATTCTTTCTAGCGTACAGCTACCAACCACAATTCTTTGCCTCGAACTCTCCAGGGCCGTACTTCCAGATCCGCAATTAAAATATTAACCATCGGTAATTTCCCCTAACTAACGGTAATTTGCCCCGGGACAGATAATAGCCCCGGTGTCCCCGGGGACAGGTTTTTGTCCCGGCCCGGGGACGCTAATGCCGGGTAATTATCAATTAGCTGAGACTTCTTTTGTCTTGGGTATGGAATTGCTGGAGCTGATGATACGCAGAAATATTGTTTTAAATTTATTTATTTGTAATGATAATAATCATTTATTTTTTGTATTAAATATTAGATAATAATTCGACTACTGGTCTAAATATACACTTAGATAAGAAGAACATAATTATTGTTACCTAAGTCTGCTGAACAAAAATCATTTTGTTTTATTTCAGACTGTAGATTTTTTCAAATTTGGGTCGATTTGGGTCGTTTTGTGAAAATTGTTATTCTGTACGTAAGTATAATATTATATAATTTCTAATCTGTGGTCCAGCCTGCAGATCCAACGCGGTAATTATCGCCGTCATTAGTGTCAGAAGGGCGAGATTTTCCTAGAAAAATATAGATTACGTAACAGAAACCTAAACCTCTCCCCCTTGGTGACCCTTATAAGATTGCTAGTCGCTAGAGCCGTTTACGCTAAAATACGAATCTAACAGCTAGAGATATCATTACTTAAAAAACTGCGAAAAAAATATCTTGAATGTTCTGTAATAGCGGCTCCATATAAATCCCCAAGTGACTACCGATTGGTTTGATTAATGCGAATAATTTGTGGCCGGGATTCGAACCCGCTGCGGTATTACAATAATTCACTTTACACCGATATTTCCACGTCATTGCCTGTCATTAGCCAATCAGTTCAAACGACTTCAAAATGGCTGCCAATTGAAAATAAAGTTGGATTTAATGGAAATGTCTAGATTTTTTATGGAACAAGACTGACAGTCGAGCGGACAGATCGCCTAATGAAAAGTGATCATCTGCGGTTCATCATTGAGTTACAAATACATTGTCGATCGACATGTTTAATAATATGGAACAGGTAACTAGATATTATTAGGAATATTTACGTAACTTTCTTCACGTTAGAATGTGCTTTGACATTTCTATGGTTTCTATGGTTTAACCTCAATGGAATGAAAAAAAAAAACTTAGGCCTTTTCATCAGTTAATGGATGATTTATACAGTATTCTCCGGGCGAAGTAACCACTCTTGAAATACTGTAGTGCCTGGGATAGTTGGTTTTTAAATGTCGTATGGTTGCCCAAGCATATACGGCATTCTCACAACATAGTCAGCCTAGTCCAGAGGAATGACTGGTCAATACGTCTGGGGCCAACCACGTGCGGGTTTCCACCACGATGTTTTCCTTCACCGTTAGAGCGTCCGTATAATGTACATGAGATCTGAAAAAGTCAAAATTTGGCATGTGACTAATTTCTAAGTATTAGACATTAATTCTTTCTTTCCCATTAGCATCTGTTGTAAGGGAAGTAAGGAAAAATATATTATGTCTCCTCCTCTGGCTAATATCATGCTATTTATAGTTACTAATATGAAGATTGAAAAATAGTTTAAAAACATCAATAGCGTGGCAATACATAATATAGTGGCAAGTTTTAAGTCTTAAGGTATATTCTACGACAATAGTACATAACAAGACAGCAAAATACTCCTCTCAAGCCTAATGGAGGCTTTATGCCTCCGACAACAAAAGATTCCAGAAAACGACAGCCAATGCAAAATTAATAAGGAACACATCAGAGCGCTACTTATGCTAAGTACACATAAATCTCGCTGGTTTCCCTGCAATTTCTTTCCTCCCCTAATCCTGTTATTAATGGTCCCCACTCGTGAGGGAACAGAGATAAGATGGAGGAAATCGGCTGTCATCCTATGTACAGTCCGTTCGTAGTTATTTTACCTCTGCCAGGACCTTTATGGCGAAGACATAAGGATCACTCTCATAGGAACCACCAGTTATAATAACAATGAACGGCCTGTACGCTTTGTGTGAAAATTTCTAATATCGAATACAGTTGACATGTTTTGAAATTTGGAATCTTTTTTTTTAAATTGTGTGCTTTTGTGACTAAGAGCAGATTTCTTTCGCTTTAGGTAAGTACATAATATTACATTAAAATTAGCGTTAGTACAAAACAAATGCGGAAAACTACTTAATATAAAAGTTAGTTGCTAGGTTTCAAGCTGAAAGTTGAGATCAAGGGGCAATTCTGCTAAATAAAGCCTGCATTAATACAATTACAATCAAGTCCCGATACGCTTATACTCCCAATAGGTGTTGTTATGAACGTTAAACCAACGTGAAACGCGCTCTGATTGGTCGAAACGTCATAAAATCCGTTCATCGTAACATGACACTACACTTTCAATCCAAACAAAGTGAAATTGACTGTTTAAATTAACTACTTTAAATACGAGAATTGAGGTTCTGATTTACGAAATATTCAAAACTGGTATGTATTTAATAAAATCTATTTTTATATCTTTTATAACCCCGTGGCAAAAAGAGGGGTGTTAAAAGTTCGACGTGTCTGTCTGTCTGTGACCCGCGTGATGAATCGATTTTGATCTATTTTTTTTGTTTGAAAGCGAAGTCGTACAAGGATCTTTTGGCACGTGGACAAAATCAGTACTAACATCGCCGTCTTGTAAAATGTCACTTTTAGTATTATTTATTGTTTTGTAGTTGCGACACTTACCTTTTGGCACGTGGATAAAATCAGTACTAACATCGCCGTCTTGTAAAAATTTCACTTTTAGTAATAAGTATTGTTCTTAATTGCGACACTCACGCCCCCATCCAAGTGCCAAAAGATCCTTGTACGACTGTAATCGAGAGTGTTCTTAGCTATAATTCATCATCATTAGCTCACCCACTGCTGGACAATTCGGGGTTACATAAAATTTGTTTATATACCCAGGTACTGTGGCGTTCGTGTCGAAATCAAACACACATATAAAATTTATTTGAATTCTGTGACTCCATGGAGAGTTCAGCCACTGTCATCCACCTCAGCAAGGCCTGAAGCCTTTGTAAAAAATGTAAGTAGGTATTTAAATACCTACTTACATATTTTTACTAATATATGTACTTAATATAAATATAAATTTTACACGTTCCAAGTGCTTAAGACTTTATGGCATAAAGTAAGTTCGTCTACAGGTAGAGGCACAAATTAAAGACGATACTGATGATGATACGCAACAGACTTTTAGATACAAACATACAAATTAATCTTTGTACGAGGAAAAATATAAATAGGATGAGAGGGGGCGTCTCATATAAAATTTATTTCAAATAACAATCAATTTCGGCCCCGCCGGCCTGCTTCGTTATTACGATAATATTTAATACAATCCCTCTCATCTTAAATGAATTTAGACCCTAAAGACAATAACTGAACGTTTAAAATGCACTAGCATGTGAAATCGTGAAAAAACAAAAATATTTTCAAATGACTACTCTTTTCGCTTTATTGGGATGAAATAAAGGAAGCTGGATTCTAAGCTCGGTGTGGGATAAATTTAATATGTTTTTCGGTTCATTGAGTTTGTTTCGCCGATTCTATGTCGGTAGATAGGTACAGGTATTTTTACATACCTACCTACAGTAGGTAAAGTGCCAACCTACGCGAAGAACGCAATATTCTAAAAAAAATTCAATAGACTTAAACAACCTTGGTTGGATCTGTATTTTGCAAATAACCTGATTTTTTATTATTATTCTAGAAAATGAATATGAATATAATTATCAATTATTATTATTCTAGAAAATCAAGAAATTAAATTAACTTTAAAAAACTTAAACGCCTGTAAACTTTGCTGAGAGTCCTAAGAAACAAAAACTACACTTCAAACTTTCGAAAACACAAAAATTTCGTCAACATCTATCTCCAATTACACAAACCTATTTCATAATTATTGTGTAAAACCTATAATCATGACATTAAACGAAAAGAGAACGAATTTCTGAACGATTATCTTGCCGTAGCCTTAGGCTGTATTTTAATAAGATGTCATTGCCACAACAAGGGTGGAACGAAAAAAGTTATCATTAAACAATAACACGCAAAATTACGTCTAATTTTGAATTAAGAACGTCTATCTAATGGCGCGAAAAACGTGACCGCCGGGGTTATCTAATTTGACAGCTCACTTTATAATGAGAGTGTTAATTTTATTTTAATATCATAGCGGGCTATTTAATTACAGGCTAATAAATGTTATCGTGTTGTGTTAACTTTTTATTGATATAATTTTGTAACAAGCTGAGGATAGGAAAGGGAATACTTATGCATTTGTTTTAAATCAGCAAAAGTCGTATATTTTCCGAAACGAAACATGTTTAATACTAGATGTTGCCCGCAACTTCGTGCGCGCAAAAGTTAATTTTCCCAGAAACCTTACATTTTCTGCGATAAAAAGTAACCCATGTCCTTAAGGTGGTTCGTTTCCTATACAAAAATACAATGGACATTTATTAGGTAATTCATACTATTACTACATAAATTTATATGCACATCTATTTATTTTGCAATACAATTGTCGCAAAATATATTTAAAATACTTTATTTCACACAGAAGTCACATTTTTATTGAATTTTCGACAAAAAGTGACATTTGTAACTTATGTCACTTTTTGTCGAAAATTCAATAAAAATGTGACTTCTGTGTGAAATAAAGTATTTTAAATATATTTTGCGACAATTGTATTGCAAAATAAATAGATGTGCATATAAATTTATGTAGTAATAGTATGAATTACCTAATTAATGTCCATTGTATTTTTGTATAGGAAACGAACCACCTTAACTCCTTACCCGAGATCTAATCTACATATCTGCCAAATTTAATTCAAAACGGTCCAGTTGTTTCGGAGCCTATTCAATGCAAACAAACAAACAAACTTTTCCTCTTTATTATATTAGTAAGTAGATGTACTGAAAAATGGCAAACGAACAGCTTAATCAGTTGTTAAATTCAAAAGTAACAGGACGATTTTTTGGCGCTGCATTTTTATTTAAGATAGCTTTTGCCCGCGACTTCGTCCGCGTGGAACAATACTTTGGGATATCGCTGAAATTTACCCGCGACTTTATTTATGACTAACGAAAGCGGAATCCTATTTTTTTAAACGGAACCCTAAAATAAAAGTAGCCTATGTTAGACCCTATAACATCAGCTATCTGCTAGTGAAAGTCCCGTGAAAATCGGTCCAGCCGTTTCAGAGATTAGTCGGAACAAACAGACAGACAGACCGACTGACAGACAGACAGACGGACAGACAAAAATTAAAATAAAAATGTATTTTATTGTAAGTACCGAATATACTTTCAGATTCATTATTTAAAAAGCTGTTAATTTGAAGTTACAAACAGACACTTAAATTGTATTTAACTGTATAGATGTATAGATATTATAATGTATTATATTTTAAGATATTATCAATTTGATGTTTATAAAATAACTTAACTATTTAACTAAACTAAACTAAACTAAACATTAACCCGCAGCGCACCCCGCCTTGGTGACGCCCACTTCGCAACGGGCCGGGCAGCAGAAATCGTAATATTATTTTAACTTCGCCATAACTTCAAAACCAAACGTCCAATTTTAATCATTCAAAGACCAAATATTATCTACATAAACTGTACTTAGTGATGAAATAATTTATTTTGATAAGGATTAATAACATGAGTAAAATAAACGCGTTTAAATGTAGTCAAAAAAAAATTCAAGATTTCTAAATAAAAAAATGGTTGTTGTGCCTCACTCGACATAGATAGGTATAGTGTGTCGCGGACTTTTTTGTAGATATTTATAAGATCTACAATTAATTAGAACATTTTATGGTTCTATCTTTTATAGTTTAGGCAGCGTACGCAAAATAAGTAACTTTTCTGCTTGATTTTTTACACCTTGTGTCCGAAAAACCCAAATATCTTACGGAACCCTATTTTTTTTTCAAAATAAAATTTAGCCTATGTTACTCGTGGATAATGTAGCTTTCGAATGGTGAAAGAATTTTTGAAATCGGTCCAGTACTTTTTGAGCCTATTCATTACAAACAAACAAACAAACATACAAACAAAGTTTTCCTCTTTATAATATTAGTGTAGATAGCTTTTGCCCGCAGCTTCGCTCGCGTTAGAGGGAAAGCTTGTTCGGGAAAATACCAATACCAAAATTGAATACATAATGGTGTATATAGGCACTGCACAGCCGTATCAGTTGTATTTTATTTTAATGTTTCCTGCGACTTCGTAGGTACGCTCAAGAAATCTACCGAGAACTGTACCATAAATAAAATTTAATAAGCTGCAAAAAGTATTCTGTGTTAATTCTGCTTAACCTACTACGGACTACCATACCTGATTTCATCAAAATTCTTCACGTGTTTTCTTTACTTTACTTTATTGCATTTAAAACTAAACATAATATTATTATGTACATACAAACTTTCGCGTTTAGGTATAATATTAAGTAAGGATTTCCTTGTAGCCGATAATAATTAGTATTTTAACGATTTCGAAAATCTTTTCAATGGGAAGACGTTGTGGAATTTTGAACTTAATAAAAATAATTTGGATTGTGATCGCCCATCCTAGTTGGGACCACGACAGAGTTTGAGAGAGAGATGAGTTAGCAGTACGACCACGAAGCCATCTAGCTTCTCACTTATTCCTCATATAATAATCATGATTAGGATTAACCTAGGTAAAGTTTTAACCAATTCAAATATCTGGTTATTTTATAGCATTTTATACTACGTTATTTTTTAGATTGATAAAACTTTTTGTAGGTATGAACCGATTGAATTGAAATACCTACACAAAATTATAAGCAGAGCTCATAGACTAATGATTGGTCTCGCTGAGCGCCCAGCGAGACTAATCATTCATCTATGGCAGAGCTATCCTAATTCCTATCCGCGTGGAACCCGTAGGTAGTTAGGTAGGTACCCAAAAATTTTCCGCGATAAAAAGCGAGTACTATGTATTTATCCAAGGGTTAAACTACTACGGTAACAAATTTTATAAAAATCCGTTCCGTAGTTTCTGAGATTAGCGCGCACAAACGTACAGATCAAAAATCTGGGTTAAAAACTAAAAACCTATGTATTAAACACTGATAAATCAAGCACAAATAAATTAAATATTACATATTATAACAACAAAAGAAAAAGAAATATAATACCTACACTCAAAGTATTCTACTGAAATCATAGATATATAATATTAAAAAGAGGACTCAAATAGTATGTAATATAATAAGTATTATGAATATAATTAATATAGCAATCGCAAATATTTAGGTGCCTAGTTTTTCAAAGAGATTTTCATCAAATTTAACTTTGGCATTCTTGTCAGATTTATTTTCAACATGATGACAATAATATATTATGTCAAAATAAAAATAAAGCTTCCCACTCACGGGCTATCGATTGCTTCGATCAAATTGGAAAATAATTCGTATTTGAAAGTAAATTGCTAACGACAAACTATTACACAAAATGATTAGTGTAAGACCTACCAGCTAGTTTTTGCGATGGGGTCAAAAGTTGGAACAAAATTTACGCGTATATATACGAGTTTCATATAAAAAGTATAGTAAGGTGGTCCTAGGATCTCAGACTATATTTAATTTTTATCTAAACTGATTTACTTGCAACTACGAACCCAGTAAATGTTTAAATTGTAAAGACTAAATCGATCGATCGCTTGTGTGTGGGAAGCTTTATATCAAAAGCACTAAGGAGTATTTATATCAACTTAAAAGCAAATCGCTCCCAAGCAACTTTCTTTCCCTTTTTATTCCCGTTAGCGGACGAATTTCAATAAACTATGATACAGGAATTCCATCAATTCTGTTACATAATGTTTGTGCAAAATATGAAGTAGATTGGACCAAGGAATCACGTTGCCCCATACAAACTGTTTTCCCCCTTTTCACCCCCTTAGGAATCGAATTTCGAAAAATCCCTTCTTATCGGATCCCTACGCATTACAAAGAGCAAGCCCTGCAAGTTTCAGGTCTCTACGATCAGCGGTTTAGGCTGTGCGTTGATCCGTCAGTCATTCAGGACAAAGGATTTTATATGTATAGATATGTTTTCAAAATTAGAATTTATTAATTATTTAAGAAGATATAACCTGTGGTTCACCACCCATCACGTCTCGTTCTCGCGGAGGCGAAAAGTGGCCCATGGAGAGCCGCTTCGCTACGTTGAATGTAAGAGGAGGAATGGATGGTAAGAATGAAAGTGGATGAAGCGAAACAAGTATGTAAGGATCGTAGCAAGTGGAAAGAAGTGGTCTCTGCCTACCCCCACGGGAAAGAGGCATGATTATATGTATGTATGTATATAACCTGACATACGTTTCACCGTAAGAGTTCGAATGTCAGGTTGTATTTAGACTCTAGATTCATTGTTTTAGGTCTTCTTAGCCTCTAGATATCTAGAAAATATTTCCATTGATTAGCTTTTCTTAATTCTCGATGGTAAAACTGTATATTGATCTTTTATTTCATCTACAGATGAAAGCTGTTTTCATGAAAAAACAGATTGATGCAAAAAAGTTTTATAAGTATTTATTTTTTTACGACCTCTGTGGCTCAGTTGGTTGAGCGTGTTGGCAAAGAATATATATTACTAACGTAGTGTTGGTGCTCAAGCCGGGGGTCGCGGGTTCAAATCCAGCCGAAGGAACAAAAAATTATTCTGTGTTCCTGAGTCATGGATGTGTATTAAATATGTGTATAATTTAATAAAAATCTTAAATATGTGTATAGTATAAAAGTATCAAATATATTTCCGTTGTTTGGTACCCGTAACACAAGTTCTTCGAGAACTTACCACGAGATCAGATTGACGTGGAGTGAAGCGTCCATAGATATTATTATTATTATTATTTATATACATTATCGACAAAGTCCCTGCTCGGCCAGTTTCTAAATATTTATCTTAGCCTTAAAATATTTGAACAGAAAGGAAGTGACCGCGACGACTGCAGACATGGTTAAACTACGTATTTACACGAGAGTATAATATGAGCGTGGAAACGATTCAACGGCGCTGTTTAGCAATTTTCATCTTATGCCTGGTCGAGCGGCAACTTGTTCGACAGTACATTATCTTATCTTAAAAAAACTTTATTTACCTAAGAGACATCTAAAATGAAAGTAGAATTTCTTATGCCTAGAACGCAAGCATATCTAAATATATAAATTAAATACAATTTATTTTAATATATTACCGCGACTTTGCGTGTATATTAAAAATCGCACGTCAGTTAGAGGGCTGGGGGAGGAGGGGGAGGTCGCGTACCTCGTGCGGTCCCAGATACACTTAACGAACTGTTGAAGAAATGCAGAGCTAGGTGGTGGGTAGAAAAGACGGGGAAAATCCGCGACGAAGCTGCAAAAAAAATATTTCGACTTAAAACCAATATAACAAGGCACATAATTTGACGTTGTGAATACAATATTTTGACATTAAAAGTGAATGCAAATGATAATAATTAAAATAAATACTTTAGTCAAAAGTAATTTAATATTTTTTTAATTTTAACATTGATATTGTAGTAAAAGCACAGAATTCAAAACATGCAGAATGAGTGTTCGATCACATTTGTATGCAGCGCACTGTGTCCAAAACCATGGCGAAATACCGTCCCGCCCGCACTTTTTAATTTTTACTCTTTACACTTACAAAACAAATGGCGTTGTTATATTACGACAATAATTAGGTATTCAATAAAAAATTATTGAAAAAAAGTTGGGTAAAATATTCCGTTATTCTGTGGCAACATATTATGTGTGGATAACCATTCCAATTTGGAGTGGTTGTGACGGCCTCACTTTCAAGCGTGTTGACGGCTTCTGGATGATTTCTCTATTCTGTGAGTAAAAGTTACGTTGTATTTATAATTTTTAATACTTCCTTCAAAAGCTCTTTAATATATAGAGTTACCTATAGGCATTAGGTAACATTAGTAGGTACATACAGCATACAGGTGTTAAAACTAATTCAACGCGCTTTCTTCACTTTAAAATTATGTAATAATAATATTATATAAATTCACTGAATAACCTCGCGCATGCGTATAACATTAAACATACGATCAGCAAAATATACGCATCAACGCTACTTATGTGAACTGAAACAATGTAGGTAAAAAAAGGAAACCCATATTACGAAAAATGCGAGTAACGAAATGTATTCGTGTGTAACGTTTCGTTCGTGTGTAAATAAAAAAAATATTATGTATTAGGTAACTAATAAGTATGAATTAATTCGTTTAATAAATTTTTAATAAGGTAATTAAAATAATACATGAAACATAAAATTAACAACAAAACTAATTTTTTTGCCAAATATCAAAATGAGTTAAAGGTTTTGGTGATAATTTTACAAAACATTCGTACAAACAAACTTAAAATTTTACCTGGTTCATAAAAATGCGCATATCTATGTTTTCCAAGTCACGTTAATAGCTAACGCAACTTCACCGCGAGGGGGGGGCGGAGGGGCAAAATGGATTCTCGCGACATTCGGCAGCCATTAAAGCGACCCTCCGTGCTCCCTCACCCTCACAAGGCGTGTTTACTAAAAATGCGTACATTTTTATATGCGGGCTATATACGTGTGCACACAGCTTTATCCGGCTTCCTTACTCAAACAACGGGCCTGTCTTTTTTAATTCCGAATAAAAGGCATCGTTTTATTGGGAAATGTTTACTGGATTAGCCTCCGCTTCAAAGAGAACTTGGTAATTTTCGAACACATTAGGCACAATACGCTCGTCTATAGCCAAAGTCGAAGTCACGTAAAAAAACAAAACGTTCAATTTTCGAACACACGTCACACGTCTTTCGCAAATCACTTCCAGCCACTCAGTGAGTTTGCGATAGTTTTTTTAATGAATTCCTGTTTTTGCCTTGCCCAGGACAAATTGTGATTTAATTTCGCGACGAAGAAGGTACAGAAGGGACTGGTTTTACATTAACATAAAATTACGCATTGCATTATGCAATAATATGAAGATTTTTTTATAATTAATTTTGCTTGTCGTATGTTAATTTCGTTATGTTATTCACCTTTTACAGATGTTTAGTTTTTATGGTCCGTAAAATTTTTATTCGTAGAGTGTTACTTTCATAGACGTATATTATAGACGAGGCATGTTGAGTCAAAAAGTGTCTCCAGTAAATTGGCCCCAATTTTTAAATTTTTGGGGCCATTTTGAAATTCGAAGTATGGTGAAAACAAGAAAGCTGACATTTGAGTTATAGTGAAAACCAAGATGGCGTAACTTTTTCTTGTATGAAATTTTTTTCTGCTAAATGTACGTGATAGCCTATCTTGAGTTGAACTCTTTGGTTACTTTGCAAATGGCAAAGTGATTTTAATTAAAACCAGCTATTTCCTACATTTTTCTTTTGAGAGTAAAATCAAAATTTCAAGAACTCTACAGGTCATTAAAGGAAAAAGGTAATTTTCATTAGGTAAGCGTTCTTTTGTTCGTAATGTGCAGATTTTTACAATAGAAGATTAAAAACAGAAGTCATAATATCAAGTCAAAATATTTCTCTCGAGATTATCAAATTGGACTAAAATGAGAACTAAGTAAGTTAAAAAACATCTTCTCTTCGTTTTCGCTAGAAAATAATAAAAATCAAGCGGGAAGAGTTTTAAAGGTTTCACTTCCATCGTTGAACTGCTCACGTGCTAACTTTTTTTTTAACAGTGGGGGGTTTTTACTTTAAAACACAATATTTATACGCATTTTTTGACAATAAAACTCATCTAAAGGTATTTAGCGACCGCGACGCGAGATTGCGACTCGAGGTTCTCTGGTCACGCGTAACGGACGCGCGACTCAGTCGCGTTATTTGTTTTCGATGTATTCGGTACTGAGTAACGGGTATGCCATCTAGTACCGAGTAACGAAACGTTACACACGAATACATTTCGTTACTCGCATTTTTCGTAATATGGGTTTCCTTTTTTTACCTACATTGTTTCAGTTCACATAAGTAGCGTTGATGCGTATATTTTGCTGATCGTATGTTTAATGTTATACGCATGCGCGAGGTTATTCAGTGAATTTAAAAACGTACGTTACAAAGAGCGACGTTTGTTTATTATGTGAAGTATAATTTGGAAATTCGTCTTCCAAGTTTTTTTACTTACGACTTAACTTTACCTTTTTTATCAGACTTGATTCGTTGCTCTAAAATAACATAGCATGTTATGAGGTATCAGAAGTAACGAGTAACGTAACGATACTATAGTAACGAGTACTAATTGCTAGAGTAACGGGTATGCTTTTATTTCGTTACTTTTACACCTCTATAATTTGAAATTTATATTATATTCATACTAAACAGTGGGTCGCGCGACCCAGTCGCGAGTCGCGGTCACTCAACGCGGTCGCATAGATCAGTAGGCTTCTTTTATAGTCCTTATTTCGTTTAATAGCTATAAATGTTATACTTAGTTATTTATTAGTTAAAACTGTGAAAACGACACCGCGATGCTATCGGCCGTACGTCATGCGATGGTAAAATTAAAAAAGATTTATTATACGTCAACGTTATCGCTGCGTTTACGGAGTTTTCACGTTTTTCATAGTGATCATCAGCAAAGGATTAAAATTATAAGGTTCGTTTATAAAGACACTTGCTGATGCCCGCGGCTCTGTAACAGTACAGTAACCCACGGGGACCGTATATGTCACGCGTAAAAATGTAGCCTATGTCCTTTCCCGTGGTCTACTTTATATCTGTGCCAAATTTCATGATAATCGGTTTAGTAGTTTTTACGTGAAACTGTAAATAAAGCATCCCACGAGAACCGTACATGTCCCGCGATAAAAAGTAGCCTATGTCCTTTCTCAGGCTCTATACTATCTGTGTACCAAATTTCATTTAAATCGGTTCAGTAGTTATGGCGTGAAAGACGGACAAACATACACACTTTCTCATTTATAATATTAAGTATGGATTTGAAAACCGTTTGTATATTATAATGTTTTGGTAAGTATAAGTTTTATATTTTTTATACTGAACATTTTGAAGCAAAACTACTTTAGCGGCGTTGAGAGTGAAATTTCAAGGCGCGTTATGACACGCGTCATGTCATGATCTTGGATGTAAAGCCAACAATATAACGTTCACTGTTAGAAGCTACTTATTTTTCTTACATAACAACTTAACTTTATAAGGAACAAATGGCGCTAAGTGATTTTTTATTGGTTGTATAATATCATTCCGAAAAGGTTGTTATAGGAATTATATAAAAAAATATTTCAAGCATGTTTCACGAACAAATACCAAATTCCAACAAATATGTACTTACCTATATTTTGCATGAAATTTTTAGAATTAGATATCAAATAGGTACTGGTACTTTTTTAAATCAGTATGTTTTCTACATACTTACTGGTGACTAAAACAAAAAACTTCTCAAACGGTGGAAAGTATTGAACTTTTAATTAATTTAAATTTGTTTTACTCTTCACTAAATTCTCTACAATTTTATTCTAAGCGAATTAGCAGCAATCAGACGAGTAAAGTAAATAAAAAACTTTATATCTACGGATGTCCAATAAAACCACGTTGCTAATGTCTTTTAGGTGTCATGAGTCGTCGTTATTCCATATATATATATATATATATAATATGTCACCGTAAAATTGTAAAAATCGTTAGATTGTAAAATAACTAACGAGATTGTAAAAATATGTCGAAAAATTAAATACCATAGGTACCTATTATGTTTATAATCTAACGAAAAATAATGTGTTAAATTATAGGCAGCATATTCGCGTCAGCAGTACCTATATCAACATTTTACAATTTCACTAGTGTTATTACAATCTAACGGTTTTTACAATTTTACGGTGACATATACATCGTCCGTCACTTTCATAGGGAACGAAGACTGCCCAGAGACATTAACAAGATTATCGTACTGTATGTAGATAATATGTGTGTATATTTCTCTTTCACAAAAAAAAAACCCGAACGGACTAATATAAAACCAGCTTTTGTCCCGGATCTACCCGGATCTACCGAATCTACCCGAGTAAATGCAGTATCTCAAGGAAACATTGTGTTTTTTCGAGATAAAAAGTATCAAATGTGTTATGGCAGAGCTTAAACTACTACAATTACAAATTTCACCAAAATCCGTTCTGTAGTTTTTGCGCGAAAGAGTAACAAAAATCCATCCATACATCCATCCATCCTCAATAACTTTCACATTTATAATATTATAAGGATAGTATTTTAGGCACACATATCGTTTGTATGCTGTAGCCTAGACATAGGCTACGTTTATTCCGGAATATTATAGAGTTACCTGAGGCGAACAAAGTCGCAGCAACTTCTAGTCCTACTTACTAGCTTAGGCTCTGGATTAAAACATAAGCATGTAGCCTATCTCGAAAAACTACAGTGTTCCCGTGGTTCCCATGTTATAAATGTCAAAGTTTGTGAGGATGTATGGATGTTTGTTACTCTTTAACACAAAAACTACTGAACGAATTTTGATGAAATTTATTACAGTCGTAGTTTAGGCTCTGGATTAAAATATAAGCTACTTTTTATCCCGAAAAAGTACATAATTTCCGTGGGATACTCGATAGTATATTTACGCGGGCGGAGCCGCGGGAAACAGCTAGTATTCAATAAACAAGAACCACGTCAGTAAAATTGATGATTTCATTAATTCAGTAGTCATGAATGCGTATGTTTTAGCAGTATTTTAATGAAGAGACTTTAATCAGGCGCTCGCAATGCCTGTTCGTAAAAAGTTTAATCGCCGTATCAGGCGGGCTTACAGATGTAAGTTCAATTTATTTATATTTTATGCGCACGTTTGCGTAATATGTTTGCGTTTACATGTTATATATGGCTAAATTATTTATTTTACATTCATCTACATTTATTATGAACTATATAAATAAATAAATATTCAAAGTTTATGTTTAATTTTTTAGGGCTGTGTATCCGATAGGCAAAAACGGGACTCTTTACTAATGGAGGATTACACTGCGAAAATCGATTGTGTAAATGATTCGATTTTCTATTCGGCTAGGTTGTTAGGCAACTTTGCCATCAAAATTGACAAGGCGATCAAGCGACGTACGGCGAAAATTGACCCATGTAAATCCCGCTTACGACTCCGTCCGTCTGTCTGTCTGTTACAGACGGACGGACAGCGGAGCTTTCTCTCATTGAACCATGATAGACATTTGATATTTTTACAGATGAAGTATGTCTGTTGCCATAATACATAATATTATGTGAAGCTCCCATAAATCAAACGTGGTTTTTTTATTTTTTAACCGACTTCCAAAAAAGGAGGCGGTTATACGTTCGGCTGTATATATATTATATTTTTTGTATGTTCGCGGATAACTCCGCCGTCTGTTGGCCGATTTTCAAAATTCTTTTTTTGATGTAAAAGGTATAATCCGAAGTTGGTCCCATTTTCAGAAAATTGGTGACCTGATGATGGGATCCATGAGGAATCGAGGGAACTCCTCGAAATTTATATGGACACATATGATGATTTCGACTTTTTCTGAAGAAGTCCAAGCATATGCTACCAAAAAGTAAGATTTTGCTTCAAGGTATTCCCTGGATCCAAAAGTACAGAACAGAACTCCTGACTCCTTATAGATACATGTTTGGGGATTTTGGCGTTGTTTAAAGAACTGCAAGCATATGCCACCCTGTCAGTTAGAGTAATCATCATCATCATCACCACTATCACACCATACATCGTCAGATTATGATGATAAAGAAGGTACTTCTCATAGTATTTTACACTAACACGGAGATCTTTGAACATTACGTTATGTTTATGGACCTATTTGCAAAATTATTTTGTTGTAAAGGGTTTAATTCGAAATTGGTCCTTTAGTCACTAAAGTGGAAACGTGATGATGCGATCCATGAGGAATCGAGGGAACTCCTCGAAATTTATATCGACACGTATAGTGATTTTGACTTTTACTGAAGTAACATAAGCATATGCTCCCAAAAAATAAGATGCTGAAACCAAGGTATATCCCAGATCCAAAAACACTGAACAGAACTCCTCAGTCTTTAAAGATACGCGTTTGGAAATTTCGGCATTGTTTAAAGAACTGCAAGCATATGCCACTTTGTAACTTACAGTAATCATCATCATCATCTTAATAACAACACCTAATGGAAGTTTGGTGCGTATTCAGTTATACATTCGATCGTTTATTTTAGACGTTTTTAAGACGTATTAATAATAACTTAACAATATATATCACTAAAAAGGGTGAAATTATTATTTTTAAACAAAAAATTAAACCGACTTCCAAAGTAAAAATACACAAAAAAGTATGAAATAAAACTTATTTTATAAATAATTCCCCTTTTAAATTTGGCTATTTCTCTACTTAATCTTCTTAATTTTGAAGTCGGTACCAGCAAATATGAACGTGAGTTCTATAAAATATTGTAGGATATCGTTTGGGCTGGTAGCGACTTCAAAATTAAGAAGATTAAGTAGAGAAATAGCCAAATTTAAAAGGGGAATTATTTATAAAATAAGTTTTATTTCATACTTTTTTGTGTATTTTTACTTTGGAAGTCGGTTAAATTTTTTGTTTAAAAATAATAATATTTATAATACTTTATGCACGTAATGTACAAAGGCGGCCTTAATGCCTTGTGGCATTCTCTACCAGCCAACCTTAGGGTGATGCAGAGACATGGTGAAGTAGGCGCGTTTCTTGTACTATAATTTAACGGGAATAAGATAATAATAAAGTTTACTCTACCAGCTGAAGTCATTAATAAAGAATTTTCGTCTCAAAATATTATTAATTTTGTAATTTAACTACGTTATGAAGAATTATTTAAAGTATACAATAAGAAGTAGGATTTGTTAAATATTTACAAAATTTGAATCAAAAGCACGTATGTACCATATGGGGAAGCTCCTAGCTACTTCGGAAAATCTTTTACTATACTTTCACTTAGAATTTAGACTGAGGAATACAAAATCTACCCTCAGTAATCGGCCTATTAGTATTTAGTACAGATTCCTTACATCCTCTCCAACACAGGCATTGTTCAGCGGAAAATAGCGCTAACAAAAAAACGTAAGCAAAATGGCGGATTATATTAACAGTATTGAAGTTAGCAAACGTGTCCTGGCTGGTAATCTGTTTTCTTTTTCTTTAGCGCTAGCAAGCGCTAATAAGCACTTTTTCCGCGGAACACAGCTATTGTGTAGGCAAATAATTTGTTCGTGGCTTCGCATCCATTAGCCTCCGGTCGTCAAAAGGTGTCTTCCTCTTCCTAAACAATGACACCCCATCTCTATCCAAATGTATGCAACCTCTGTAACTGATATCCTTGAGAGCGGGTTCCTAAAAAAATAACCCATTCATAAACATTGTTTTTTTTTTGTCTCAAACGCACAGAATGTAGGACATGCATCTCATTACTGGTGCCCTTTAATTTTTTTCTTCGCAAAAACAGACTATGAATAATGTCGAGTGATTAATTCTAGTTTTGAAATTGGAACGCAGCTGGTGTGTTTTTTTCGCGACATTCTTTTTGTTTTTTTTTTCATTAAACTGTTTGGCAAGCGATTTAAGTTTTGACTGTGCAGTCAAAAGATTTTTTACGAATGTTATTTTAGATTATATTAAAATTGTGGATGGGATAACACAATACTTCATTTGAATTTTCAAATTAGATGGTATCTCATACAAAATGAGTAACCTTAAAATTTTTTAGGTACAAAATAACAAGTATAAAATTAATTGCTGTATTTTTGAATTGCCGTTTATTCTTTGGTCCTTATCAAAATTAGTCCTACCAAGCATTTATATTACCTTATCTGATTTAAAAACAAATAAAATGGAGAATTAAAAAACTATAAAATTTAAGTAAGTAATAAAACAAAAATGTTAATTATTCTAGCTCTTTACTTTGTACCTAACATAAAACCTACCGGTCATGAAAAAAAAACTCCGTGTTAATTAAAAATATCATGGGATTAATTTTTGATTGGAAATCACCGAAAGAAAATATTCCCTTTGTTAATATATTAATGACTTTGAGACCCCTTACCAGAAACCATATAATTTTAGTTTTATAAATCAGAGGGCATAGAGAAATATTTATTATACATAACATTTTTGTGGCAAAAATTCGAGTTCTATATTCGGTTATTTTTGTAACTTCTTTCATTTTTCTAGATTTTCCGTATTTTTTTACATACCTACTTCAAGTATTAATAACTCAACTTCTCTAACTTATTTTAGGAAGAACTTGATCCTACTCGGTTAATATTCTATCAGGTAGGCATAATTATGTAGGTAGATCATTTGCTAATGACTCTTTAGCATAACTGCTATATTATGTACCTTACTAAAAGCAAAAACATGTTAATCACTTTGTATTAATAGGTAATAATTTAGTTTAAAAAATTAAACCATAAACTACAATTAACTTTTTTACAATCTAGTTATGTAATTGAATTTAGAACCATATTTCATTATAAGTTGTATTTTTTCAGCAAACGAGCAAACGGATTGCCTGATGAAAAGCGATTACCGTCGGCCATGGACACCCGCAACACAACTAGACTCGCAAGTGCGTTGGTGGCCTTTAAAGTTATGTAATTTAACCTTTTGTTCATTTCTTTGTAATGTTAGGTTTGTAATGTTTGTACTCTGACCTAGTTTATGTATGTATGTACCTAATGTTAACTCTCATTTGCCATATTTCGTGATTTTATACTTTACTAAAATTCTGGTTAATTTAACAGAGCTGTCGACGTAAACTTGTATTGAAAATTTCTTGTTAAGTTATACGGGCTTTTATTGGATAGGACACCGTGATGCCATCATCAGAGTTGTTAGATTGACGCAGCCAAATTGGTGTCCACACCAGGTGAGTTACCCACTGGTGCTATTCAACTCTACATTTTAGTAGAGCTCCCATTGCCATGCCTATTGCCTAAACTACACAAGAAGGAGACTTGTTATTTTTTTAAAATTAAGTCTGAACTATAAAAACGGAGGGCACCCCGCTTCCCATAATAGCAGCAAAATAAATTGAACAGACATCTGCTAGCTAATTGTCTAACGAGCAAGAAACGTGCATAATTTGTGCTAAATTATTACGTGCATTGAAAAGCGTCACACGGCGACAACTCTTTATTTTTAAAGCAATCGTCTTAAAAAACCTGTCGCAGCCCCAACTCAAGGTGTGAAATTTGCAAATTAAATGAAAAATAATATTCATCAGCGTCACATTTCGCGATTTAAAATGTCAACTCTAGCGCGAGATTCCGAACGCACAATTTGACGTATGGGCGCCATGTTGTTACGCCATTTCGAAAATCGAACGCCGAATGCAAATTACTTAACCCATTTCTTCGGTCTCCCTATAATTACGATATTTTGCATATTATACGGAATAAATATTTATAAGGAAGAGAAATTTAAGAAGTTTTTATAGTAAACTATTGCTTAGCGAACGCATTCGTTACTTTTTAAATGGCTGATTTGCATTTTGTATTAATTTACTAACGTATCGTATGGAGATTTTGTAAATGGAACGGGAATTAAGATTTCTTCCCACGTGTGATTTAGAGACTGGCTAAAACCGGTTTATTCCAACTTTATTCATTAATCCATTGATTTTAAACATTTTAATTTTTTTGAAGAAACATTTCTACTGTTTTGAAAAACTGACTTTTATATTACAGTAAAATTGACTAATATGTAACTAATTGAATTTATATTTTCTGTATTATTATTAATAATTAGGTACTTGTTGACATATCACACACTATTGTTAAGAACTGATGTACCCATTGCATCCACCATTGTTAACCACATTCAGTGTTATTGATTGATTTGATTTAATATAAGTTATAAATTAGATAAATTAATTAAAGTACGCCTTCTTTGATTGTTTTTCAATGAAATATGATGAAATATAGGGGGCAAACGAGCAGAAGGATCACCTGATGGAAAGCGATTGAAGCGAAGCGAGCGCCCATTGACTCCAGCAATATCAGAGGAGTTCCAAGTGCGTTGTAGCATTGGATACTGGAGGACTTACAAGTATGTACCCGGTTCTACATAATTACGTCACTCTTATACCGCCGATTTTCTAGATATCCTGTGCGTTGTCTATATTATAAATTATAAATATAATATTATCTTATGTAATTATTATATAAAAGAAAGTCGTGCTAGTTAAACTAATTATAACTCAAGAACGGCTAAACCGATTGGGTTGAAAATTAGTGGGAATGTAGCTTAGAAGCAGGAGACGGACATAGGATACTTTTTATCCCGTTCCCGAGGGACACAAAACTCGAGAACGGCTGGTCTTGAAATGATTGTGCAAGTTCAGGGAAGGTAAACAGTGAGAAATATTTTAAAAGGTTGTAGGTTGTAGGAGTTGGTGTAGTCATTTATTAATTCCAGTTCATATTTAAGACAGAACAACGTGTGTATGGACAGCTAATAAAATATATTATTATAAATTACTTATGTATAATTCAAGGCGCGAGCCAGCAAGTGCATCAAATCTAACAAGTCGTATTGTATTCCACAATCGATTTCAACAATAGAATCGTTAGGGGCGAATCGATAAAGTCAAGTGCGGTATTGATCTATAGATCTTTTGTTGGATCTATAGATCCTTTGTTGCGTCTATTGCCCCTAAAATTCAATTACAATAGGCTTTTGTGATATATATAATTTAACAACGAAATTAGGTATAGTTAGATAGAAATTCACGCTATTCCAGACACACGTTTTTCCGTAGAAATATAAAATATGATGTTTTATAAAACTACTGATTTTAATCAAAATAAAAACTTTTGTAACCTGTGTACATACATAGCATGGGTGAATTTTGTTTATAAAAAGAGAGAGATATATATATTAAAGTACTATCACGGAGTCTAATTCTCAAGCGTCTAATTCTCTAATTTTCCGCGATAAAAAGTAGTCTATGTCCTTCCCCGTGGTCTACTCTACATCTGTGCCAAATTTCATCAAAATCGGTCCAGACTCCAGTAGTTACGGAGAATATTCAATGCAAACAAACAAACTTTTCCTCTTTATTATATTAGTATATAGATGCGAACACTCTACTTGTTACAATCACTATTACCGAAACTCCCAGGTAAGACAACAGAGGGTCATAAAACCTGCATTGATAGGTACAATAACAATCAAGTCCCAATACGCTAAAACTGTCAAACGGTGTTCTCATAAACGTTAAACCAACGTAAAACGCGCTCTGATTGGTCGAAACTTCATAAAATCCGTTCATGATAACAAATCGCTTCACTTACAATACAATCAAAGTACAATGAAAGTCTACTTTAAATACGAGAATGACGACCTCTGTGGCTCAGTGGTTCAGCGCGTTGGTGCTAAAGCCGGGGGTCGCGGGTTCGAATCACACCGAAGGAACAAACTGTTTTTCTGTGTTCCTGGGTCATGGATGTGTATTAAATATGTGTATAATATAATAAAAATCTTAAATATATGTATAGTATAAAAGCATTAAATATACTTCCCGTCTTCTGGTAGCTGTAACACAAGTTCTTCGGATACTTAGCACGGGGCCAGATTGACGTGGTGTGAAGCGTTCATATATATTATTAATTATATTATTATTATTAATTGAGTTTCAGAACTATACCCGGACTAAGTTACTGCACGTGACACAATAGTTTACAGGTTAAATGCCACCTACATCTCTCTTTTAACCGCCATGATCGTTTAGCAGAATATTTAGAGTGGGGTATTTTGTGCCCCATGACGACGACCCCACACGAGCACGCGCTACCCCACGCAGCCGTCGGGGGAGGGTTTTTTTAATCAGAATAACTCCATATTCGCTTTAATATTGCGAAGCCATTGATGTAATATTTATAATATCTGTACGAGTAGGCTTGTAGTCAGATTATAATATTTAGTTGTATTTATATTTTATTTGTATCTTGTACTAGCTGGTAGGCACAACGGAACCCTTAAATAAAAGTAGGCTAAGTTACTTCTTGTAACATCAGCTATCTTTAAGTGAACGTCGTTTCAGATATTAGCCGGAACAAACAGACAGACATATAGTCAAAAATTGATTTTTAGGTGTAGGTACCGTACTTTATCATATTATGCCTTTAGTGCAAATCTGTTTATTTGAAATAACATTAATTGCCTGCGGCTTCGCCCGCGTGAAATTAAGTTCGAATCTTTCATCCCCTATTAGGACCCTTGGGGGTGGAATTTTGAACAATCCTTCCAGTGGATACCTACATCTTATTTTTTTATTATTTAGTTTCACAAAACAAGATACAGATAAGTCGTACATAAGGTATAATATTTATTTTTGAGACGAGTAGTGATTACGTTTCTTTAATTATGAAAGAGTTTTTTTAAATCATTTATCTATGAATTTTTTTTAATCGAGTAGGTATTTTTTTAAGTTCGTTTTCCTGACACTATTAGTGTAACCTTAGAATTAAGAATAACAGGTTAAATCATAACACTACTATAAATATATTATAAATCAAATAATAAGAAAAATAAATAGCTAACAAACTAAAAAAGCAGGCAAAAATAAAAAATAAACGGAATTTAAAGAACAAGTTAATTTGTGCTTTGATCTCCACGTCATTGCAAAAGGAGGGCTGGTAAAAGAAAAAAAAATATTCGCAATACAGTAGGTAGGTTTTATTGCCTGTTTATTTTTTTTATTGCCTTCCAATAAAGTTCAACTTATAAAAACGTTTAGGCAAAAAAATATTGTCATACTTAAAGTAAAAAATCATCTCATGTATGGGAGAGTCTCCGCTCAACGCAAACTCGCCCATTTAAAGGAAGATTTTTTTTCGAGTATGACAATTATTTTTCTGCCTAAGCGTCTATACATAAGCAGTAGATCATGTGCCCAAAATGTCCGTAATTAATTTTAGCAAACCTTATTATATAAGTAGTAGTCTAGGACTATAAAAAACGACGATTTTTTTACTATGATTGAAAAACGGAAATCATGACTGTAAAAATCCTTATGTTATTTGTTACAGGTTTTATAATGATAAATATAAACACATTTGTCACATGTTTTGTAAAAACAATGGTAAACATAAACGCAGTTTTTAGGTAGGTAAGACAATTTTGTATTTATCTTCATATTTCATATTTCAACTGCTCTGGATAATGTGTAACTTTATAATTTAGCAACTGATTACTATACTTTTTGCCTTTTTTGGTCCATATTTAATATGTCGCCTTTCGGAAAATATAAGAATTTTACTGATTTAAAACAAATACATGTTACCGCTATTTACCGACAAAGGTTTATCAAATAACGCATCAGATTTGAATGGGGTTTTTATACAGCAGATAGAAGATTCTTGAGACATATTAGTAGAACGGGCGAATTAGGTATTTAACGCTACTTAAATCACAGGCGGTCACTGTCTCTACTTAGGTGACTTTTTTTTATGAAAGGTGTGAGGATGCGAGCAGTCGGATCGTATGATGGCAAGCGATCACCGCCTCCCATGGACACTCGCAACACAATATACTTGTAACGCATCTGCACGCGTTTTGTGTACACGAATAGACATACTGACAGATAAGATGGACAAAATGGCAGCAGAAATCAATCTGTCATTTTGTCTATTCTTCCGTAGAAAGAAACCATTTCTAAGCGTACAGGTGTTGTGTTTGCGTTCCAGGACCCCTTTTCTCGTAATTATGTCACACTTAGATTTTAACTTTTGTTGAATTATGAATTGATAGCTGATATCATAAACTGAGTTTTGGAGTTTGGATCAATCAAAATGGGTTTGACGTTGGTTTGACGTTTATGAGAATACCATTTTCCAGTTATAACATATCGGGACTGGATTGTTACTATTATAATTTTAATTTTAATTGATAAGATATGTAAAATGTGACAACTAATTTAATGTAGATACTTAATTTTTCATATGTTCTTTATGACTGGTATATTATATTAATCTAACAAAATGTCTCATTCAAATAGTCGCAGTATTAAGTATTAACATAAAATATGTAAAATAATATTTTTATGTAACTTTTGCATGCCCCAAGTGGCCTATGTGCTGCAACTTAACTCAAATACCTATATGTAACACACATATGCAAAATAAATGAATTGAATTGAATTATTTCACCGGTTTTCTGTGCAGCCGTGATATATATCCGTTCGAGCCTTTCATGCCGAAACATGGGTCTCCCAAATTTAAGTAGCATTTCATTAATCGGCCGTTAGTAAATCTAAATATATAAAAGGCAAGACACATCTATCAACGCACAGCCGAAAGTACTGAACGGATTTCGCTGAAATTTGGCATACAGATAGTTGTAATGACGTAGACATCCGCTAAGAAAGGATTTTTGAAAATTTGCCCTGAAGGGGGTGAAAAAGGGGATAAAACTTTGTATGGAAACCGAACTCCACGCGCACGAAGTCGCGGGCAAAAGCTTGTACCTAATAAGCTCCGAAACTACTGGATCGACTTTAATTAAATTGGTAATAAGTAGACCTACTAAATAAAGGAGGCTAAAGGAGGCTACTTTTAGCGCAGTAAAATGGATTAACATTTGCGCGCATAAAGTCGCGGGAAACGTGTATTTAATACTTTGTAATAATGACATCGTTAAACATGTCTTAACAATGCGAATGGGCTTACAAAGGTAATAAGGAGCATGTATGATATTATCGAGTTCTCGAGATAGCGCTGACAGACAGACACGCACGGGAAATGGTTATTGCGGACATGTTTGACGGAATTCCTTAATTAATCATTGCCTAAATTATCAAAAGGTGCATTTATATTGAGGAGTTTGTATGATAAGCTTTACGTGATATTGAATTGTAAACTTCTTTAGGCGTGTTGACATTTTTTGGGATTGGGGAAAACCGTTGAACTGGCTACACTGTTACCAACATTGGTGCGGTATGAGGTTTTTGCGCGCCGCATGCTTGCCTGAGCGCTATAGTTTTTTTTACTTGTATAAGGTCGCCACTTCTAGTCTGATTCACAAGATCCATTTTAGTGAATTTCTGTCCAAGGGCCCCGAAACTTATGATCCAGGGCTCATTCGATTCGGAATGACTTCCAGAAACTTTTTGAAAAATTTAAAGCCCCTCCTCTCGAAAAATTGTAAAAGTTATTAACAATTTAGAAATAAAAGGGGGTATGGTTTTTTGAAAATACCCAGAAAACTATTAAAGATATCCGAATTTTGAAAAAAAAAACATCAAAGAGGAGGAACTTATTTTAGAAAATTTCCTCCTCTAAGGATTTTTTTTAATTCGGATATCTTTAATAGTTATCTTTAATAACTGAAATGGATCTTGGACTATTCAATGTACACCAATAATCCTTACTAATACTAATATTAAGTATAAATGTGAAAGTTTGTGAGGATGGATGGATGTTTGTTACTCTTTCACGCAAAAACTGAACGATTTTAATGAAATTTGGTATGGTAGTAGTTTTGGCTCTGGATTAAAACTTTTTATCCCGGAAAAGTACAGTGTTCCCGCGGGACACCCGATAGTATATTTACGCGGGCAGAGCCGCGGGAAACAGCTAGTTATATAATAAAGATCTTTTAAACTAGGCAACGAATTTTAATGTCCGTTGTTTAAGGGTTCCGCATCAAGAGGGTAAAAACTGGACCCTATTACTAGACTTTGATGTCTGTTTGTCACCCAAGCTGTATCTCATGAATCAATAGACTGCTGAAATTTTTCGAAACTGAAACTTTAGTCTGAAACTTTACAACATGTCGATGCAATTTGTCACAGTTATAGAGTACCTATATAGACTACGAGTAAGGACATAAGCTACTTTTTATTGCGACAAAATGTACTGTTCATATGGGCGTCGCGGGCAAATTCTAGTCTCTCTATAAACGTCAAGTTAATCTCCGGTTAACCGCAACCGAATCCGGCGGTTGTTCGGTTCTTGTGCCTCGATTGGTTTATAAACCACAAATTAGATAATCTTGATGGTTTAAATAGAGCGACTAATTTCTGATCGTAACTTCGATCAATAATCGTAAACGAAAAGAATGGGAGATTTTGTGAGTGTTAATGTTACTCTTTTCACACAACATAATTAATAAAAAAGCATTTATTCCACTTTTTTAAGAACTACACTACTATGTACTTACATGACTCCTACATACAATATAAGGTAACTTAATATAACAAAAACACTGTTTCGCTTTTGATGTTTCGAACACATTGACAACTTTCTCGGAAAAATGTACGGCTTCGATGGGATAGTTTTTTTCAGCGGGAAGGTATTAATAAAGGATAATTTAGAAGCAATTTTAATTTAGTCACTGACACGTTACTTACACTGGCTACGGGCGACTAATTAAATAAACATTAAAGAAAATCGTTCGTTAGGTTATAAATTTATAATTATTTGGTTATGTACCCAATTACAAAATAAGTTTGAAGTGTACGTCTACTGGTTTAAAAAACCTGAATTAAAAAGTAAAATCCAACTTAGTTTAACTAGAAATATAAAAATATTTTAAAATGACTGTTGGTATATAAAATAGAATTAATGTTATATTTAAAGTAGGTAGGTACATACCTACCTACCTATTATTTATTGTTTATTAAATAATTATTTATTGTTCAATGTTCTTATTTCTTACCCGCAAGAACTTTGTAGCTCTAATAATGGTCGTTCTACTAGTAGGTATCTACTTACTGATAAAAAATATTAATATTATTATAGGCAAGTAAGGCAAGTATTTAAAAATAAAATATTAATAAGTCTAGTTCTTGGGTCTCTAGAAAATAGCTTACAAAATGTTGTGCACTCATACCGTTAAATTCATAAAAGTTATTCAAATAATTGCTGTAACTAACAAAACTTTCTCTAAAACCAATTGAATTGACGCTACTTGGATACGTGTCCCGAAGCATTCAGTGCTGCTTTACCCAAACACTTTCGATAATGTTTTCTATTCATCAACAGATGGCGCTGACACAAACAAAGTGTAACGAGTAATTTATAATTTTAATTTCACATTTTGATTTTATAGGACTAGAAATATTATCAAGAATAAATATTACGTATTCATTAAATATGCTTGATTATTGTAATACTAGCTTTTTTTCATAAATTATTACTTTCTACTTGGAACTCAATAGACTCAGTGGTTCTATTTCCCGCTAGATGGCGCTAGAATTCTTATAAGAAACTTGTTTTGAGTTTTGCTTTGCTGATAAAGAAGTAATTTAAGATAAAATTTATGTTGTTATATTAACAATATTTTTAAAATAATATAACCGTGATCGTAACATCAACGATTATCATAATATTTTAGTTCATAAAAAGTTCCAAGCGGTAAATAAGTACTACACTATATTAATAATTTATTCTTAAACTATAAAATATGAGTTATCTAACTACCTAGTAAGTAGGTACCAAGATAATAGTAAGTAATAAAATAAAGCGCAATTGGAAGTTTTTCGTACTCGGTACTCCTTTTATTGCGACAAAATTAGTTTCATATTACGATCAGTAGATGTCGCTAAGTAGTTCTATTTGCAGCTTTTAAAAATTATTAAAAAGTGGCACTCCGGGACTGCCGTAATAAGTAAAAACAATAGCCCTGTCTCAACGGTATAAGGTACCAATGTCAATAACAGCTGGTTGCAAATTCAATGGTTTTTTTGTATCTATGCAAACTTTTTTTGTATCTATGCAAAAAAGCTTTAAATAATTAATAAATCTGTAATATAAAAAACACTATAGAGGCAATGCAACGGTAACTTTCCGGCAGGCGATTGTTGTGCACGTTTGCCGCCTAAATAAAAACAACTTTATCGTCGTGCCCGCAAAGGTTAATTTCGTGCAAACTGTACATTTTCCGCGATTAAAAGTAGCCTATGCACTTTCCCGTGGTCTACTCTACATCTGTGCAAAATTTCATGAAAATCGGTCGAGTAGTTTCGGAGCCTGTTTAATGCAAAGAAACAAGCAAACTTTTTCTCTTTATTATATTAGTATAGAAAAATAATTACACTCGAGCCTAGTGCCTTCTAACATCAGTAAAAACGCCATTGTAAATTAAGGCCACGTAGACCAAGCGAAATAGGCATTTAACGCTTCCAAGAGTTGCCCGCAATTGCCGCAAAACGAGCCGCGCGCCTACGTCGCCGGCGTGAACTTACATGAACCCAAAGTGTTACAGTGTAGACGTGTCGGCAGTAGGTCATCTTATTTTATTATTTGTATTGAAAAAGATAATAAAATCCATAGATAACTGTTTTAATGCAACACATAGCACACATAATTTGAATAGATATTATAGGTAGGTACCTACCTAAGTAAAAAATGCTTAAATTATATTCAATTATTTTGACAGTTTCTATGCAGTGTGTTCTGTTACAAGTATAAAAACACGCTGTGTTCGATGTGTGCATGGAGACGAGTACCTATCGTTAGCTCGTGTGGTCACTAAAGTACGTGTCGTTTCGTGAGATAATAATACTGTATCAGGTAGGTGCTGACGATTTGATGGTAACTACTTAGGCAGACACTTGCAAAAAATGTATTCCTACTGCCGAGTCCGCACGTTTGCCACTTGCTGCAAAATCCAAACCTCCACAAACGTTTGACTTTTTGAAAATCCAGATTTCCGAATTTTTTCTCCCAAAAAATCCGGATTATCCGGATAATTCAGATTTTTTCATTTTTTTTAAATTTGTTGCATATTTTATAAAACTTTAATGTTTATTTTACTACTATGTTGTAGCAAAACTTACACTCATTAGTAAAAAAAAGAGTTACTTTTTTATAATTTAATTTAAATAAATTCTGATTTTAAGTTGTAAGTATTAGAATTAAGGCTCGACCGAGATCTCGGTCTCGGTTCTCGGTCTCGGCATTCTCGGCCAAAAATCTGGCCGAGACTCCGGTCTCGGTTCTCGGCCAAAATTGGCCGAGATTCTCGGCCATAACCGAGACAGAAAGTACAGTACCCCAAGCAGGAACATTTTGCGGTATCGTTACGTGTACGTAAGCGAGAAATATTGTATGAAAACCATGAAAGCGCCTCTAGCGGACGTAAAAGTAACTAAAATTTTCATACAATATTCCTCATATTTCTCGTTTACGTACACGTAACGAAACCGCAAAATGTTCCTGCTTGGGGTACAGGTACCTAATGAGATTCGAATTATCGCGGAAATTCGCTATAAATATAAAAAACAGTATCCCACGGGAACACTGTACTTTTTCGGGATAAAAAGTAGCCTATGTTTTAATCCAGAGCTCAAGCTACTACCATATCAAATTTAGTTAAAAAAGAGTAACAAATATCCATTCATCCATCATACTAATATTATAAATGTGAAAGTTTGTGAGGATGGATGGATGTATGGATGTTATTTAATATTATAGAACATATTTTTGTTCTATCATCAATAATTTCCGCAGCTCATGCGACGAAAGATATTTTAGGCATCTTTTTTACACCTTAATATTAGGGATCCTTATTAAAATTTTAGTAAGGATCCCTTATATTTTCTAGCAATAAATATAGCCTAATGTTACTCAGGGTGAATGTAACTTTCTAATGGTGAAATAATTTTTGAAATCGACATAGTAGTTTTTGAGTTTATTCGTTACAAAAATACAAATATTTTCTTTTTATAATAAAACTAGCTTTTGCCCGCGACTTCGTCCGCGTTGAACAATACTTTGGGATATCGCTGAAATTTACCCGCGACTTTATTTATGACTAACGAAAGCGGAATCCTATTTTTTTAAACGGAACCCTAAAATAAAAGTAGCCTATGTTAGACCCTATAACATCAGCTATCTGCTAGTAAAAGTCCCGTGAAAATCAGTCCAGCCGTTTCAGAGATTAGTCGGAACAAACAGACAGACAGACCGACTGACAGACAGACAGACGGACAGACAAAAATTTAAAAAAAAATGTATTTTATTGTAAGTATCGAATATACTTTCAGATTCATTATGTAAAAAGCTGTTAATTTGCAGTTACAAACAGACACTTAAATTGTATTTAACTGTATAGATGTATAGATATTATAATGTATTATATTTTAAGATATTATCAGTTTGATGTTTATAAAATAACTAAACTATTTAACTAAAGTAAACTAAACTAAACATTAACCCGCACGCGCACCCCGCCTTGGTGACGCCCACTCTGCAACGGGCCGTGCAGCAGGAATCGTAATATTTTAATTTCGCCATAACTTCAAAACCAAACGTCCAATTTTAATCATTCAAAGACCAAATATTATCTACATAAACTGTACTTAGTGATGAAATAATTTATTTTGATAAGGATTAATAACATGAGTAAAATAAACGCATTTAAATGTAGTCCAAAAAAAATTCATGATTTCTAAATAAAAAAATGGTTATTGTGCTTCACTTGACATAGATAGGTATAGTGTGCCGCGTACTTTTTTGTAGATATTTATAAGATCTACAATTAATTAGAACATTTTATGGTTCTATCTTTTATAGTTTAGGCAGCGTACGCAAAATAAGTAACTTTTCTGGTTGATTTTTTACACCTTGTGTCCGAAAAACCCAAATATCTTACGGAACCCTATTTTTTTCCAAAATAAAATTTAGCCTATGTTACTCGTGGATAATGTAGCTTTCGAATGGTGAAAGAATTTTTGAAATCGGTCCAATACTTTTTGAGCCTATTCATTACAAACAAACAAACAAACAAAGTTTTCCTCTTTATAATATTAGTGTAGATGTGTCCCGAGTCCCGACAGCTATATATTAAAACATTTTTATTAGAGTCCGACCGAAACTGGTTTTCTGGCCGAAACCGAAACTGAAACCGAATATTCGGCCGTGGTTTCAGTTTCGGCCGAAACCGAAACCGAAACTCTCGTGGCCAAGTAGAAAATTCCTTAAAATACTGAAATTTGGTGCATTTTATCCATTATTCTGCATTAATTAGGACATGAAATGGAAACACGGTATATTAATTTTGTTGTAATCATTTATCTATTCTATATTAAATATATAAAAGAAAGTCGTGTTAGTTACACTATTTATAACTCAAGAACGGCTGAACCGATTTGGCTAAAAATTGGTAGGGAGGTAGCTTAGAACCAGGAGAAGGACATAGGATACTATTTATCGCGGGAAAATGTACGGTTCCCGTGGAATACTGTATTTACGCTTTTACGTAAAAACTACTTAACCGATCATCATGAAATTTGGCACAGATATAAAGTAGACTACGAGGAAGAACATAGGTTACTCTTTATTGCATAAAAATGTACGGTTCCCGTGGAATACTGTATTTACGCTTTTACGTAACTACTTACCCGATCATCATGAAATTTGCTATAGATAAAAAGTAGACCACGAGGAAGGACATAGGCTACTTTTTATTGCAAGAAAATATACGGTTCCCGTGGAATATTGTATTTACGCTTTTACGTAAAAACTACTTAACCGATCATCATGAAATTTTGCACAGATATAAAGTAGAGCACGGGAAAGGACATAGGCTACTTTTTATTGCAGAAAATGTACGGTTCCTGTGGACAACTGTATTTACGCTTTTACGTAAAACTACTTAACCAATCATCATGAAAATTGGCACAGACATAGAGTAGGCTACGAGGAAGAGCATAGGCTACTATTTATCGCAGAAAAATATGTTTGGGGATTTAGTAAATAGGGGATTGAGGGATTTACGAATAATGTGATTTACGCGACGATACTCAAAGGAAAATTCGAAGGTGAGGAAGTTCTCATTCCGAAGATCCCGATGATCCCTACCGAATACCGATATGCCGTTTGAGTTCAAACGGCTTCAATTTCCGATCCGTCTTGCATTCGCCATGACCATTAATAAGTTACAAGGCTAATCCTTGAAAGTTTGTGGTCTGAATCTACAAAATCCATGTTTTTCACCTGGTCAATTATATGTGGCATATTCACGGATCGGAAGACCATCTGCGTTATTTATTCTTGCGCCTGATAATAAAACGAAATTTACTGAAGATTGCAACCCATGCACCAAAATACATGGCCCATTTTAACAATCATTAAAATAATTGATTTCTTTTTAATTATATCTATTATCCTAATGAAAAATTGCACTTAATGAAATCCAAAATCTGCTCATTTATTGCCTCTAAGGTAGAACAAAGTTTGCCGGGTCAGCTAGTTTAATATAATATTTAAAAAATATTAATTATATTTTAATTACTTATGTTTTCAAATTCAGTTGCGTTGTCAAAGCGTTGCCGCAAGAAACGAAGTTAGGCGAGCGTGCATGAAAACTTCCGAAAAAATAGTTTCGGTTTCGGCAAAAGTTTCGGCCACTTTTGGCCGAAACCGAAACTGCCGCCGAAACTTGATTTTTGGCCGAAACTCGGCCGAAACCGAAACCGAAACCGAACTTTCGGTCGGACACTAATTTTTATATAAAGTATTACGCAAAATTTGAGTAGTTATATTCATTTACATATGATTCATCAATTCTCGGTCTCGGTTCTCGGTCTCGGCCGAGACTTCATTCTATTCTCGGTCTCGGTCTCGGTCTCGGCCGAGAAAGAAAAACCTGTCTCGGTCGAGCCTTAATTAGAATTACAATCTGAATAAATAAAAACATAATGAGATTATATCAAAATTATATACTTAATTATATTTTTTTTTATTTTTAGAAATATTTTTGATTACGTTTCAAATCCTACAATGTTCAGTTTTATAGTTAGTATTTTATTTTAAATAAGGTATGTATATATTGTTATTTACTAAATGTTCCAGCAGAAAGAATTATAAAAAATTGGAATAGCCTGTGATCTTTTTAACGCTTTTTTTACATATTCACCACTACTGTTTTCGTAAAGTTCCATTTCTATGTGAAAGTACTAACGTAGGAAAATTAATGCAGTTTAATAAAACGTAGGAGACTGAAAATCCTTTAAATCGAGATCCGGGGAGTGAAGACAAATCATTTGAAGCATGGGGCTGAACAAATAATTTTGTATGGACGAAATTGGACCACTTTTGAGTTATTGAAAGTAAAAATCACCCACCTGTTTAGGTAATAATTGAACACGTAAATGGTGTTTTTAATTCCCTCGGTAACTAACAGAAGTACAATAAGCAATTCTAAGGACAATTTAAAACCTATAACTGTTGTAAGATCTTTATTTTAACATTTTACTTACAAATAAACAGTAACATCTTACTCTTCATTGCACTTTGAAGTTTCCGCTATAAGATGAAAACTACATTACTTAAAAAAATAACAGTGGTTTACACAAATCGTTGGTGCTATTTTTGACACCTATATCTTATCTTTAAAATATTATCTAAAAATAATTATTTCTACGCAAAAACAGGAGCGTTGATTTTCATTTAGTTTTGCTACTGACTCGTTCGGCAAAATTCTCTCTAATCTTAAACCAACCAGTCAGGTATTATCGACTCCAAAACTTCTTCCTGATATCATAGAGATAATATTTAGGTATTTGGACTTAGATATTCATTATTTAGAAGATAATTAAATATAGTTAAACCACTACATTTATTTTTAAGCTATCATATTAATTTGGCATTCTATGATTGTAGAAATTAAAATTGCAATAATATGTTTCGACTTTCGTTAGTAAGAATTCAATAAATATAACAATACAAAGCATTTATTGGGTTTGGATTTGCTTATTATACTTCTTACTACTTGTGCAATTGAAACTGAAACCATATTCAGTGTTTTTATAAATTGGATCACCTATTAATGAACTGTACTACTACTGAAAAAATATAAAATTGTAAGTATCTTAGAAACAGTCCATACATATACATATATAGCGGCCATAATATTTTAACAGATCTTCATCCCTCGCATCTCCATTTAATGGATTGACTATGTTCTACCAAATAACTTGAATAAATGGAAAAATAATAATAATAATATCTATGGACGCTTCACACCACGTCAATCTGATCCCGTGGTAAGTTCTCGAAGAACTTGTGTTACGGATACCAGACAACGGAAATATATTTAATACTTTTATACTATACACATATTTAAGATTTTTATTATATTATACACATATTTAATACACATCCATGACCCAGGAACACAGAAAAACTTTTTGTTCCTTCGGCGGGATTTGAACCCGCGACCCCCGGCTTGAGCACCAACACGCTCAACCAACTGAGCCACAGAGGTCAACAATTTCAACAGGACAACAAATAATATCAAATTATCCAAAGGCATGTATGTTAAACTCACGACAAAACATATTTATTTCTTATGTTTACGCGAATATTGTTCATTGTTTTAAACACTTACGGATTTTGTCGCGTTACGTAAACGTAACCGTAAAACGTAAACCGTGACAAAATCCGTAAGTGTTTAAAACAATCACGACAAAACAATTAAATTTTGGATGTGAAAATACCGAATATTGAATACTAAATTACCATGTTGGCTAAAGAATGTAAGGAATAAAAAATTACAAATCTGGTGACTAAATAATACCACTGAATATTCCAAACTGGCAGACTGATATTATATTAGCGAACAAATAACCATCTTGGCGACAATTTGTGAGTACACATTTAATTTAAGAATAGGTACATATATTTTCCGTAATGTAGGTAACTCAAAAAACATACAAGCAGCAAAACCAGCGCACATAAAAAAAACAAAGGAGCGTACAAAATTCCCAATTTTTAATTTTCCTCGACTTGGTGTAGATATTGGGTAGATTCATTTTGAAATTTAAAAATAACGGTTATTCATTTTTCGCAAAATTAACATAGGTGTCGTTACCAAGTTTTTGGGGGTGCTGGATACGAAAATGACATTCATTTTGAAATTCCAATATGGCGGACATACTTAATTTTATAAAAATAATATGGTTGTCCCTTTGTTGGTTTCTGGGGGTGCTGATTACAAAAAAGTCATCCATTTTAAATTTCCTTTTACCCGCAACCTCAAATTTTCTTCATGATGGGAGAAAAAGAAATTCGAAAATCCTGAATATTCCAACATTTCTATAGCTTTATGCATCCCGGCCCCGGTATCTCAATGTAGAGCATTTATATTTTTTTAATAAAATAGATTCTATCTCGGAAACGGTGCATCCTAATGAAAAATAATGAAAATTTCCTCCCCCTTAGAAACTCCGCAACATCATATTTTCTTCATGATGGAAGAAAAAAAATCTGAAAATCCTAAATTTTCCAAATTTTCTATAGCGTTTTACACCGTTCGTGTCTCAAAGTAGAGCATTATCGTATTTTTTTTTCTATAATGGCTTCTATCTCAGAAACGGTGCATCCTACTTGAAAAATAATGAAAATTACCTCTCCCTTAATAACTCCGTAACCATATATTTTCTTCAAGATGAGAGAAAAAGAAATTCGAAAATCCTGAATTTTCCAACATTTCTATAGCTTTATATATCCCTCGTATCTCAATGTAGAGCATTTAATTTTTTTTTATAAAATTGATTCTGTCTCGGAAACGGTGCATCCTATTGAAAAAATAATGAAAATTTCCTCCCCTTAAGAACCTCGCAACACCATAGTTTCTTCACGATGGAAGAAAAAGAAATTTGAAAATCCTGAATTTTCCAAAATTTCTATAGCTTTATACACTGTTCGTGTCAAAGTAGAACATTGCCATATTTTTTTTCTAAAATCGCTTCTATTTTAGAAACGGAAAAATAATACTATTACTGGAAAAATAATAAAAATTTCCTCCCCCTTAACCCGAAAATCGCATATTTTTTTCATTGATGCAGCGTTGCCATTTGGCAACTTTGGTTGCCATTTTGGCAACATTTGACCCTTCGTGGCAACCAAATGGCAACCAGGCTCAAATGGCCACTTTTTGGCAACTTTTCGACTTGTCACGCAATCATCAGTAAAAAAAGAACTAAACGCATCGAACTGAACAAAATCAAAATCTTGAACACATTTTTATTGATGAAAACAGTTCATAATTAGTAGTTAAATAAATTGTACCCATATTTCTACAACTAAAAGGTCTATTTTAGTGAAACTAGAGATAAAAGGTGTTTTAAGAAAACTCTAATACAAAAATGGAATAAAGTGTGTGTCTGTGAACAATCAGCAGTGTGTAGTGCAGTGCAAAAGAAGTTTTTGTCGTGGTTTTCTAATACTTTTGTTTTTAAATCTATTTCTTTCTTATTTTTTTTCATGTTTTTAATATTGGATTTTAAATGCATGGCACATACAGATTTTTTTTAATGAAAAACATTTCAGCTTCTAGAAAAATGTGTTGTGTTTTGAAATAGGAGTCTTAATTTATTTTTTTACTTTCATTTTTGTATTTTTATTTATATTTTATAATATTTTTAATTTCATGAAAACATGCATTGAAATTTTTAAGGGAAACAAAATTTGTGGAATTCATTATTTATTTTTTTACGCTGCCTTTTTAGACCTCTCTAAAGCCTTCGACCTCGTAGACTATAATAAGTTGTGGGTCAAGTTGAAAGCTACGGGTATGCCGGATGCTGTTATCAATACATTTAAATATTGGTATCAGCATCAGGCTAACTACGTCAGGTGGTCTGGCTCCCTGTCACAGGCTTACGGTTTGAAGTGTGGTGTGAGGCAGGGCGGCCTGACATCGCCAACGCTTTTCAACCTATACATTGACGGGTTGATTCGTGGGCTCAGTGACACCAACGTAGGGTGCTCAATTCACGGACAGATGATTAATAATATTAGCTACGCCGACGATATGGTGTTACTGAGCCCATCGATCAGTGCCCTCCGCAAACTGTTACTAGTCTGTGAAAGATATGTGGGTGAGCACGGGCTCACGTACAATGTCGGGAAAAGTGAATTTATGGTTTTCAAATCTGGATCTTTCACCCCAGATAGTGTACCACCCGTGTCATTAGATGGTATACAGCTAAAGAGGGCTACACAATTTAAATATCTAGGGCATATTGTAGACGAAAACCTCAGCGACGATCCCGACATCGAACGTGAGCGCCGAGGGATGGCGGTTCGATGTAATATGCTGGCCCGCAGGTTTGCTAAATGTTCTGTCGGTGTTAAGTGTACACTGTTTCGGGCTTACGCGCAAACATTCTACACATGCAGCCTGTGGACCAGTCATACGCAGCGAGCTGTCAATGCGCTTAGAGTGCAGTATAACAATGCCTTCAGGTTTCTGATGCGACTGCCTCGGTACTGTAGCGCATCCGCGATGTTCACATCCTCTAGCATCGACAGTTTCGCAGCTATACTGCGTAAGCGATCCGCGTCTATGATGCGAAGAGTGCGAGACAGTTCCAACAGATACCTGAAGGAAATTGCAATTAAACTAGAAAGTCCTATATGGAGACACTGGACTAATCTCCATATTATATAAGCTTCTAGTGTAATAATAAGATATTTCATATTATGTACTTTCCTTACTAACATAGTTATAAGAATCTTTGTGCAATACTAACACAATTATGGATCCATGGTCTGAAATAAAGTATTATTATTATTATTATTATTTATCAACCAAAAAGATTAACATTTTTGGAAAACAGGATTTTTTGGATTTAAATTTTTATCAACCAAAATGCAGGGCAATAAACAGTACCCAATATTCTTAAAATAAAAAGGCATTATAAATTTTTAACTTCCCGCTAAGGAATTCTAAGATTTTCAAAAATCATGAAGTTATTGGCTTTACGCCGTTTTGCAAAAATCTAATTCTCATCAGATCTCGACGTTCTGAGGTCACAGAAAACTTCCCTGACTACTCCCGCGAGGGTGTCACTATGTCTGTATGTTTGTGTGTATGTGTGTGTGCGTGTGTAAGTATGTAAACCTATTGGGGCCGTCCATTAATCACGTGATGTTTTTAACAACTTTTTAAACCCCTCCCCTCACCCTGGTGATACATGGTGAGGTTTTATACTACCCCCCCCCCCCTCCCCCACCTAAGATCACGTGTATTTTTTCACATAGTAAGCAGGTCATGTTTGAAGAAAAACTTTAACTTAAAAAAATGTGTGCGTGTACTAGTGTACACACGTAAGAAGTGAAACAAGATGGCGCGTAACGGAAAAATGTGACGCGTAACCGAAAAATGTGACGGTACATTTTTTTCCAACGCCGATAAAGAAGTTTCACTTCAAAAACAATTTAATTGAATAATTTCAGCAATTAAAAACTATACGAGTCATTTTTCATGTAAGTACTTAAACAACACTACGAATCTACAACCGATAATTATTTCGGTATGCATAGACTAGATTCGAAAATTAATACACGTGATGTCTCCTTATACCCCCTCCTCCCCTTGGTGATACTTGGTGATTTTTTTCGGACCGCCCTCCCCCTTTAGGCATCACGTGATTAATGGACGACCCCTTATAACAATTTGGACCGATTCGAACCGAAAGATTTCAAGAAATCTCAAAAAAAAAACTGTTTTTTTAAGTAGTTTTTTGGAATAACTTTTGAATGGCTTTATCGATCAACTACAAAAACTAATCAGCTGTTAACCTTGAAAAATTACGTCGATCACCGCTAATCCGGTCAAAATCCGTTTATGCGTTCGAGAGATATCGTGAAGGAAAGAAAACCGAAAAAAGTGTTTTTTGGAATTACTCTGAAATTCATCTAAAAAATTTTTGTTGTCGATTCTTTCAAGGGACAGAAAAACTGCATCGATTGCCGCCAATCGCGTGAAAATCGGTTGATTCATTCCAAAGTTATGACAGTTTGAAATTTTAAAAAAATGTGATTTATTAAACTTTCATCAGACTTTTAAAAATTTTTTGGAGGATTTTTATTTTTGAGCTCAAAATAATGCATTAGATAAAATTTAAGCGCTTAGCGGGAAGTTGCACGGATGGCCTTTAGGTCAACTGTTTTCCTAATTTTTTTTACTGATTTTTTTTTCTAATGGCAACCTTAGGTTTGTTATGGCAACATTTGACCCTAAAAATGGCAACCTGGGCTGAGTAGGCTCTGGCAACACTGCATTGATGCCAAAAAAAGAAATTATAAAATCCTGAATTTCGAAAAGTTTCTATACCTTACATAGCTGGTACCTCTACAAACTACATGTTAATTTTACGAAGATTGGATAGTCTCCATTTTGTACAATTAAATTGGAAGACAATTTTATAATCAGCATATGAAACATGGAAAAAGACATCCATTTTTAATTAAAAAAAAATATACGCCATTTTGGAATTTTAAAACGGATTTTATTTTCATATTATTCTGCACCCCCAAAAACCTTGAAAACGATACCCATACCAAAGAAAAAAAAACCTCCAATAGTATCCAAAACTGGGATTTTCCGTAGCTTGCAAATTGAATTTTTAGCAGCTATTAATTTATCAATCAAATCTTTATAAGCTACTTACATGGTATAATGGTCACCAACTTATCGGTGCTAATTGGATTAAATTTCGCTACTTTTTATCTGCCGATTTTTGTATTTTTTGTCACTTGAGTGATTTCACCAGTTTGGTAATTTAGTCGCCAACATATTAATTCGCTGCCAAATTCAGCAATACAGTATGCTCACGTGCAGTCACCAACTTATTTTTTGTTCACTCGATTAATTATTATATCCCTTATTCAAATATTGTACGTCTAGAGTATATACTAATTACAATTAAAATATGTAATTTTCATAGTAGTAACCAAGATTGATTGAAGTAATTTAGTCGCCAACATATTAATTCGCTGCCAAATTCAGCAATACAGTATGCTCACGTGTAGTCACCAACTTATTTTTTGTTCACTCGATTAATTATATCCCTTATTCAAATATTGTACGTCTAGAGTACATACTAATTACAATTAAAATATGTAATTTTCATAGTAGTAACCAAGATTGAAAAAATCGAAAAATCCGGATTTTTCGAATTTTTCGAATTTCGAAGTATCCGGATTGCAACCCCTACTTGCGAGTGACTTGGTGTGTTCTGCAAAGGCAAGCATGACAGATGTTGAGCTCGTATCCTTATATTTTATTGTAAATAGAACAGCCTCCGTGGTCTAGTGGTTAGAGCTTGGCTCTCGACTCGGATGTCGCGTGGGGAGTTATTTATTATTATTATTGTAAAAACAGAAATCGAAATAAAAAGAAACGAAAAGTACGGCAAAGAAGATGGTAGATGTTACAAATTCATAAAAACCGTTTACTGGCTTATTCAATAATGTACTAAGGCTACTCCACGCATCAGCTACTTTTTTTTCATAATACACAACACAATAATATATGTATGGACGCTTCACACCAAGTCAATCTGGTCCCGTGGTAAGTTCTCGAAGAACTTGTGTTACGGGTACCAGACAACAGAAATATATTTAATAATTTTTATATTATACACATATTTAAGATTTTTAGTATATTTAGTATATTTTATACACATTCATGACCCAGGAACACAGAAAAAATGTTTGTTCCTTCAGCATTCAAACCCGCGACCCCCGGCTTGAGCACCAACACACTCAACCACTGAGCCACAGAGGTCGTCTCATCTGGCAAAAGCAACGACGTGGCGACGATAATGTTATTGTGTATGGTTATAATATGTATAACTAGCCGATGCCCGCAACTTCGTTTGCGCCTAACTGACGGAAGCGGAACCCTATTTTTTAAACGAAACCCTAAAATAAAAGTAGCCTATGTTAGACCTTATGACATCAGCTATCTGCCAGTGAAAGTCCCGCGAAAATCGGTCCAGCCGTTTCAGAGATTAGCCGGAACAAACAGACAGACAGACCGACAGACAGACAGACAGACAGACAGACGGACAGACATTTTAAAAAATTGGTATTTTATTGTAAGTACCGAATATACTTTCAGATGCATTATGTGAAAAGCTGTTAATTTGAAGTTACAAACAGACACTTCATTTTTATTTATCTGTATAAATTTAGTTCAAAAATAAAAAGAAGCATAAAAAAATACAAAATAAACTTTCCTATAGATTTTTATTGTATTATATGTTCAAGACCCGGGAACACAGGAAACTTTTTGTTCCTTCGGCGGGATTCAAACCCGCGACCCCCGGCTTGAGCACTAACATGCTCAATCACTGAGCCACAGAGGTCGTCTCATCTGGCAAAAGCAACGACGCGGCGACAATAAAATGTAACATGTTATTGTGTATGGTTATATGTATAACTAGCTGATGCCCGCAACTTCGTTTGCATAACTTCGTTACCCGCAACTAACGAAAACGGATCCCTATTTTTTATACGGAACCCTAAAATAAAAGTAGCCTATGTTAGACCTTATAACATCAGCTATCTGCCAGTGAAAGTCCCGTGAAAATCGGTCCAGCCGTTTCAGAGATTAGCCGGAACAAACAGACAGACAGACAGACAGACGGACAGACAAAAATTTTAAAAATTTATATTTTATTGTTAGTATCGAATATACTTTCATATGCATCAAGTGATAAGCTGTTAATTTGACATTACAAACAGACACTTCAATTATATTTATCTGTATAGATGTATAGATTTAGTTCAAAAATAAAAAGAAACATAAAAAAATACAAAGAAACTGACTTTCCTTTAGATTTTTATTGTATTATACATATCCATGACCCGGGAACACAGGAAACTTTTTGTTCCTTCGGCGGGATTCAAACCCGCGACCCCCGGCTTGAGCACCAACACGCTCAATCACTGAGCCACAGAGGTCGTCTCATCTGGCAAAAGCAATGACGCGGCGACGATAAAATATAACATGTTATTGTGTATGATATGTTCAAAAATAAAAAGAAACAAAACAAACTGACTTTCCTACACTGCGTTAGAAACGAAAGAATTGTTCGATAAATACGCGGGTAAGGCGTGCGCTAGCAAAACTGACATAGGTCTGTCCTCGTCAACGCCTAGCGGGCGACTGTGGGGCGACTCTAGCGGCTTACGCACGCTGCATTTCAATATTAATTTATTGTTAAAATAATTAAACCAACATGCAAAATGTAACCAGAAATTATTCTTTTTTAAGTTATTAGCTTTTCGTAGATATGATTTTTGAAAGTAAAACTATCATGAACTTCATGAACAAAAAGAAAAATATTCAAATTTAGCCTCCTCTTCGGAATTATTTTTGATCGAGTGAAGTTTTCAATATTATGTTTCGAACCACAAATTGTAAAAGAACATTAAGTAAACAACAATGTGTTTTTTTTTTTGGCTTTTTAAAGTTACTATTTGTTTGTTTATTATCGATTCAAAGTCATGTAAAATTGGGACCACGCGGCCTTAACGTAGGGCTACACCTACGTCCGAAATCGCGCCTTACGGTAGTGTGACCGCTGATTTCTAAGCTTGCGTTGTTTGAATTCAACAAGGTTCGCAATTCGAATATAATTACAAGCTCCTACTTTTTGGAAGTCGGTTAAAAACAAGTTCGAACTGGATTCGCGGCACATCAAACGGGTCTCTAATGTGGTACCTGCAACCATGTGTGGTATGCTGGAATCACAGAATACAGAACATCCAGAAACCGTCAATGCGCTTGAAAGTGAAGCCGTCACGACTACTCCTAATTGGAGTGGTTATCAACACATAATATGTTGCCACAGAATAACGGAATATTTTACCCAACTTTTTTCAATTAATTTTTATTGAATACCTAATTGTCGTAACATAATAACGCGATTGTTTTGTAAGTGTACCTAAAGAGTAAGGGGCCCCATACATGGTCCGGTCTGCCTTCAGTTCGGCCTGAACGGATGCAAAATCGAATCGTGTGTGTGCAATTTCGAGATCGCATCAGGCGGCCGTACGGACTGAAGCGATTCGTTCCAGTGTTGCCAGCTCTTTTTTTGTGAAACTACTAAACTCGTATCGATTTCTATTATATTAAATTTTTTTCATTAATTGAATTTGATTATAAATTTTACCATTAAATTAAAATATACTAGGAAATATTACGTATTTAGTAGCTATTTTGCATATCATTACTGTCTGGCTCTTTCCTACTTAAACACTACTAATAACTAAATTTCTACCAAGGAGGGAATAAAATACTCAATTTAGTGAAATTTTGTAAAATAACTAAGTTGGCAAGTGGCAACATTAATTCTTGCCTGACCGATCGGCCTGAACGCGCGGCCTGTCCTGCAGTGCTATTCTCTAAGGACATTTTGCTATCTCGACAGCTGAATCCGCGATGAGATTTCAAATTTCGAAGGGAAGGGAGTTCGTTCATCTGAGTGAGTCTCGAAGGCTGTGGTGCGTGTTACAGAATTGCACGGCTGACCGTGTGTGGACAAATCGCTTCAGTTCTTGCCCGAGCCGCGGCCGTGCGGGCGTGTATGGTGTACAAGTGTTGTATGAGTTTTCGCGGTGTTTAAATACAAAATTGATAAACACGACCGTAGCGCGCGGCAAACCAGAATGGACTGATGCGACTGTTCCGTGTGTGGGCACGAATCAGATCAGGCCGAACTGACGTAAATTGGATTGGATGCGATTTTTTCCGTGTGTGTGCTCGAATCCGTTCAGGCCGAACTGACGTCAGTTCCAGCTGAAACGATCGGCCTCTCGTCTGTGGGGGCCTTAAAGTAAAGAGCGGGCGGGCGGTGTTTCGCCATGGTTTTGGACACAGTTCGCTACGTTAAAATGAGATCGAACACTCATTCTGGATGTTCTGTATTCTATGGCTAGAATTACTTTTAGCCCTTAGCTGTATTTTTAAGCTCGAATTTGTTGCTAGTTTTTTTGCTAGGTGAAATATGGCTTGAAGCTAATTTTGAACTGTGTAGTGCTTTATATTATTCTTATTAGAACTTCCTCCGTGGTCCAGTGGTTTGGAGCTTGGCTCTCGACTCGGAGATCGTGGTTTCGATTTCCGTGTTGGGACAACAAAAAATGTTGTTTCCAAGTTTGGTTAGGATAATGCAGGTTGATCACGTCCTGATTGTCTGACAAGAAAGATGATCCATGCGTCGGATGGGCATGTAAAAGTCGGACCTGCGCCTGATCTCTCGTCGGTCGTGTCGGTCATCCGTCCCACTGGGTTGCGAGAGTAAAGGAAGAGAGGGTGATCTTGCTACTGCGCACACACTTGGGCACTATAAAATTACTCCTGCGTAGCTGGCTTGGTTTCAATGAATGGCTGGCGACCGTCACCGAAATCGATGTGAGGAGTTATAATTAGATAATATTAGAACTTTTAAGTATACTTACTTTACTATGCATGAAAATTAAAAATTCTATGAATGTTTGAAAGACCTTAGTTCAGATTACGAAGTTGATATTTCGATTTTAGCTTAGTCAATCGTAGCAAAGTAACATCAAAATAGAATCTGATTCCTTTTTATTTATTATATTATTATGTATTTGACGACCTCTGTGGCTCAGTGGTTGGCACGTCGGCGCTTAAGCCGGAGGTCACGGGTTCGAATCCCGCCGAGGGAATAAAAAGTTTTGCTCCTTTACAAAACGCCAATTTCATTTATGTAATTACCTTATATTATAACCTAATTGATATTCCTTGACGCCTCGTTCGTAGGTCGATCTCTGCAGTACTCCGCTGCATTTAGATAATAATCGTCCATGTACACTCGCGCACGAATATCACAGCGACCACTTAGCTGATATGCTTACCCTTATTACATGGCCACTTTTTACCCATTTTTTCCCTCCTTCCCTCCCCCAACGGTGACCGTCTATAGTAAAAAAAAATGTGGGCCCAGCAGGAGCGTTATCGAATGAGAATTATAAGTATAAAAAATCTGTAAATATCATGATAGCGCCCATACAAATTTCATTCGATAACGTGACGTTTACGTCTCTGTCAAATGTTTCTGCTAGGCCCCCTGGAGAGCACCGACTGCTTACTGCTAAATCATTGCTCCTCGATGTGTCAAAAACAGACAACAAGCCCTTAAAGTCATTGCTAACTAGATAAAATTAAGACTAAGAAATTAAGACAGTAATCTTAATAATTTTCGTCTATCTAATTCGTTAAAAAAAGCTGTTAAGATTTCATAGGTAAGTAAAATTAAGTATAGTGAAACGAGGTCCTGGAAAAATATTTTTATTACACTAAACATTATATTTTTTTTAATAATATTTTCAAACGATTTTTAGATAAATAAAATACTCTATATGTGACAATTATTAATTTTGTAGCATTTGGTTTCATTTGGTCGCAAAATATACCTACAGAAAAACAGACAAATTAAGTTAAATTCGTAAGCAATCGCTTAAAGTCATCGCTATATTAGACAGTTATCGAACGCTGTGTGTCCACCACCACCGTCAACGGGACGTCAACGAGAACGAGTTTATTTCTGATCCAGATTAGGACGGGACGGGCGGTACGGTGGACAGGCGGCTATAGACTATAGTAAACTAGCTTTAACCCGCGGCTCTGCCCGCGTAAATACATTATCCCGCGGGAAACCTCTTTTTTCGGGATATCAAATATCCTATGTCCTTTTCCGAGACCCAAAGTATGTCTATACCGAATTTCATAAAAATCGGCTCAGCGGTTAAAGTGTGAAGAGGTAACAGACATACAGACATACACACTTTCACATTTGTAATACCTACATAGACTATATAGATGAGCATAGATGTATGTATCGCTACGTCGGCACCGTCATATCTTTCTCAGTGACATCCCGTTGACGTTGGTGGTGGATAAACAGCCATAAATTTAATCTAAGCCTGGCCACAGACGTGCTGAATAGGCAAGCGGACTGTTTTTTTTATTGCATAAATGAATAGTACTCTTAAATATGAGTAACTTCTCAGAAGAAACCGTATATCAAAAGTCAATATTTTCAAAGGTACAGCGATTTGTATACAAAATTTCGCGAGTCTTTATACCAAAAACAAATTAATTTTTTTTGCGAAATTGGTAAACAAAACCTACATCATTAGTTTATTCACATCATATACAAAAACATTCATTATGGTAAGTATGAACTTAAACGCACAAATATCGGAGATATTTACAAATATATTCCTGCGGCCATATACTTCATATACTACTTTATATACTATAACCTACAAGTGACGTCATTTGTAGGTCGACTTTAGTATGGAGCGTTTTTAGGAGGCTCGGGAAATTTTTTATACAAATCGCTGTACCTTTGAAAATATTGACTTTTGATATACGGTTTCTTCTGAGAAGTTACTCATATTTAAGAGTACCTACTATTCATTTATGCAATAAAAAAAATTAGTCCGATTGCCTATTCCATTCTGAATTTATGAATCTTAATCCATAGACAATATTCAGACACCATGTCATACACACGCTGAGTGCCACAGACGTTCATATTTTGACATTCTTAAAGTTCGAACTGACATTTAAGAATCTGAAAGATTAAGCACGTGTGTGGGTTTTATCTACGTGTTTTGTATGGAAACTTTGCCTTCGACCTGAATTTGACGTTCATAAAGAATGTCATAAGAACGTCTGTGGCCTGGCTAACTAGCTTAAAAAAAGTAGCTGTTCAGATTTCATAGATAAGTAATGTTATAGTGGAACATAAACATCTGTCTTCAAAGGGTGAGAAAAAAGTCCGGATATATTTTTGCCAAAGGATTTTAGACTTTATTTCAAAGGGATAAAGTTTAAGGTCAAACTTGTAAGAAGTAAGAAATTCAATTAAAACCTTAATATTGTTATGCTGTAGTTGAATGTAAATAATTGTTGTAACGATGTATTGTTTTTATCTGTGCATCACCAAAGTAAGATATTTTTATAAAAATAGACATTATTGCAGTGGCATAAGTTTCATAATTCAAAAAGTCTTTTTTATTGTAAGTGTCGGATAGGGTTGTGAAATTGAGGGCATGTTTCAAAAAATATTACAATATTCTAACAATTAACGGATAGCTTAGCTTATTTACGTGTTCTTTCACTGTCTAATATTAATATATGTGAGTGTTGAAATTAAACTTGTGATATCTAAAACTTATTAGAAAACTAGCTGTCCCTACATACGTTGTTCGATCTTAAATATGAACTGGAATTAATAAATAACTACATGTCTACAATGCAACTTACGTCCTAGTCTTACACCTACTCCTTTTTCAATATTTCTCACCTATTAAACCTTATTTGAAATTTCACAATTTTTTTAAGACCAAAATTAGCCAAATCTGTCAAGCCGTTGTCGAGTTTTGAGTCCCTCGAGAACGGAATAAAAAAGTATCCTATGTCCGTCTCCTGGTTCTAAGCCACCTCCAACTTACGTCCTAGTCTTACACCTACTCCTTTTCCAATATTTAACACTGATTAAAGCTTATCTGAAATTTCAGAATTTTTGTCAAGACCATAATTAGCCAAATCTGTCAAGCTGCTGTCGAGTTTTGAGTCCCTCGAGAACGGGATAAAAAAAGTATCCTATATTCGTCTCCTGGTTCTAAGCCACCTCCAACTTACGTCCTAGTCTTACGCCTACTCCTTTTCCAATATTTCTCACCGATTAAACCTTATCTGAAATTTCACAATTTTTGTCAAGACCAAAATTAGCCAAATCTGTCAAGCCGTTGTCGAGTTTTGAGTCCCTCGAGAACGGCATAAAAAAGTATCCTATGTCCGTCTCCCGGTTCTAAGCCACCTCCCCACCAATTTTCACCCAAATCGGCTTAGCCGTTCTTGAGTTATAAATAGTGTAACTTTTTTTTCTTCTATAAATTATGTCACCGTAAAATTGTAAAAACCGATTAGATTGTAAAATAGCTAACGAGATTGTAAAAATATTTCAAAATATTCATTACTATATTATTAGGTTTAATTTAAAATTGATCTCAATATTTACGAGTTTTTAAACAAGTGTGGTTATTATCATTGCACGTGTTCCTGAATAACAACACCTGCATTGCAGGTGTCGATAAGCACAGCATAAACAACAACAGGTATCTGAACAGGGAACGACAAGTTCCCCCACTCTCGGTTCATAGAGGAGGGAGGTCTCTTCGATTTCAACACAGCCGATTTCTACACAGTGAATATCGAACGGTCTAAGCGAGAGGACCTAACCAGTGAATCGTATTAATTCTAAAGTGATAATTGTGAAGTGTTTTGTGAAGTGATAATTTGATGCAATAGCATCTAATTTGTTATAAATCGTAAAGTTTCTAATTTCATAACTTTTAGCCATATTTAGTTTCGAGTTTCATAAAATTGTTGTCACGAGTTGTGACTATTATTATTATTTTTTTATAAAGTTTTATACTTTTTGCTATTATCAGAAGTGCGATCGGCTCCAGCCTATCACGTTCTGAAAAACGAATATGGCCAAAAGGAATAAAAGAAGTCATAGAAAAAAAAAGGAAATTTATGAGTTCCTAAAGACCATCAGGTCAGTGGTAAAAGTAGCTACTCTGAGATATGTGCCTCAACGGCGAGTTCTTACGACTTTACGGGTCACCTCATTGATGCTTTGAACAGTAAGGTGTAAAGTAAGGTAAGATCGAACCATAAATATTATATTTCACATTTTGTGCATAATTTACACGATGTCTATTTTTGAGTGAACTGGATGAGGAAACAAGAAATATTTATAAATGGGATACTTACATGTCAAAGCTAGAATCGAAAATTTTAAGTTTTGTTCACTGATATTCCATTTTGCGGGAATTTAGTGTAACGTTATGAACACTTATTTAAAATGTGTATAGCAGATGATGTTAGGTGTTCCTTTGAAATTAAAAATCAATTTGGTAATATTTGATATGCAATTATAAAATTGAGCATAATTTTTGGGGACGCAAAGTTTTTCTCCTATGGGATTCATCAATGAAAAGCGGACTAATTAGACGTTTATTCTTGCGTTACAAATATTAGTGTACTCGTTCAGCTGCCGACGAGTCTGTATGTGTAGTGGCTAGTGGCTGCCGTCGACCGCATGCCGGTCGGCACCGTTGCAGTTGGGCCCCCGCACGCCCCTCGAGTACCGCGGAGGTACACGGAGTGGCGAAACGCGCGCTAAAGGCGCGAACAATAAAAATAAAAAGTAGTAATTACGAGATGCAACTGTTAGTTACCCGTCTCTCATAAAATAACTTTGCTGTTTCCTATTTTATTTAAAACTAAAGGGGTATATAATCCATTGCAGTTTAGATACAGAAGGGTAACGCACAGTACGCCGTTTGATCGTAGCATACGCGAGACTATCAAGTGGTAGTATCAACACATATTAAATGTTGTTTCCAAGTTTGGTTAGGACAAAGCAGGCTCATAACCTGATTTTCTGACAAGAAAGACGATCCATGCGTCGGATGGGCATGTAAAAGGTTGATCCTACGCCTGATCTCTTGCCAGTCGTGTCGGTCGTCTGTCGTAATTGGTTACGAGAGTAAAGAAAGAGTGCTCTCATGTTCTGTGCACTCACTTGAGTGCTATAAAATTACTCCTGCGTAACTGGCCTGGTTTCAATGATACCGACCACCATCACCAAAATCGGTGTGGGGAGTTATTATTAGTCATGATCATATTGTGCAGTGTTCTCGCCCAAAGCTGGTCGGACGGGACAGATCATGTTTGTTTCGCGAGATGTGCGAGACAAAGATGTTAACGTTTTGAGTTTCAAGACACGAGTAATGTTATAGGAGGAATATATTATGTAGATGTATCAATCCATGCACTGTTGTGCGTCTATTTAGTAACTGAATCTGTGTTATTTGGTCTATGACGACATAATATTAAATTTTGTATTTGGTCTAGGACAACTGGATATTAAGTTCATTTCAAGTCGAATCAGACGTGTTGAATCGCGTATAGTGTGGCGTGGTGCATTCCTACGCCTAAATTATTAACCTAAAGTTAATTGCAGCAGATTTGTTACAATTTTACATATACCATACATGTACCTATTCTCGTATACAAAATAAAACTCAAACTAATACACACACAACTCACGTTCCCAACAAAGAAACAAACAAACACATACACAACTCGACGAGAAAATCATATCGTATTGCCTTATGTAAGAACCAATAAGGGTAAAAATAACATTACGCAGCGAAGATACTCACTTCTATAAGTTTTTAAATGTACCCGCACTCGACGACTGATAATAATCAATAATGCACTGTAAACTTTCTTTTAAATTTATTTTTCTCATGTAAGTGGCTATTGTCTCTTAATGGGAAATAAAGATCTTTACACCGAAAATAATATTGTGTCATAAACTGGTAAGCGGTTTTCTGTAAAGACAGAACTTGTAGGTTCTGATAGCGATTAATTAATGTTTGTTGTAAATAAGTTTAAAGATTTCTTAACTAACGGTACGAACATCAACTATAGTTTAGTGTCGAGTTTGTGAGACTCTTTATTCGAAAGGCAGCAATAAAGAGGGTCGCAATATTTTTATATACAAAGAAAACAAACAAGTTTCGTAATTTTGATAACTACCTACTGTTGACAATTCATGTATCCAATTGTAATTGCATAAAACTTTCGAATGACACATATTATGCTATTTTGGGATAAAAGTTTTTAGAATTACTTTCGTTTTACAACACTTTGACGGCATATGAGAATGGTTTACCAGAATTGTTCTCTTGTAGATTTGGGTTTGGTAAAAACCTACTGACAACATACCGAGTACTAATATTAGCGTCCACTGTCATTTGTGCTTCATAGCTGTTATCAATTTACATGAAGTTTTGGTAATTCCAGCAACTGATGGTTTTTCAATCAAATGATGAAAAAAGTATGTTTGTAGCCATAGGCTGAATATTGAGGGAGAACTATTTTAAAGGGTCAGGTTAGGCCGAGCAGCATAAATAAATAAGAAATTTTAATATGACTTTCAGGTAACCTACCTATTATGTATCAAAGGAGTCTGACATTTGTGAGTTTCGGTCGGATATTTCCGTCGAACATTTATGACTATGCATCAAAAATAGCATCTGTTGCTATCCCATTACGAAATAAGGTTAAATTACAAGGGGAAGTAACAGGAAAAGTTATGACATTGTTTAATTGAGTGGCTTAAAGCGAAATAGTGTATTTGGCAATAATTGGCCCACAATGATATAAACTGAATTGCATATGACACAAGCTTTATTGATTTGGCGGTATACTTTTCCGTGTATAATAATGAACTGCGTGTTGTCATATTTAAGCAAGACTACACTACGAGATGAACCTGAAGAATGGTAACGTACCATTCTTATGAATTAGAGACATTGACAATAGTTAAATTTCATGCATTGAGTGTCGGCTCTACTTTTCAGTATCGAGCGTTGGCTCTGCTGTTTAGTATCAAGTATTTGCACTGCTCTTTAACATTGTTGTCTCGTGTTCTTTAGTATTGTACGTTGGCTCTGCTGTTTAGCATTGAGCGTTGGATTTGTTATTTAGCATTGTTGGCTCTGCTCTAAAGCATTGTTGGCTCTGCTCCTTAGCATTGTGCGTTAACTCTACTGTTAAGCATCGAGCTTTGGCTCTGCTGTTTAGCATTGAGCTTTGGCTCTGCTTTTAGCATTGAGCGTCTGCTATGCTCTTAAGCATTGAGCGTCGGCTCTGCTCATTTGCATTTAGCATGGCTCTGCTTTTTAGCATTGAGTACTGGCTCTGCTATTTAGTATTGAGCGTTGATTTTCTGCGACATATTTACGACTGTTATTCGAGCATTAAATGTTAGCTCTGGTGTGATTATTTGCTTACAGGTAATCTCATCAGATCATCAAGTATAGATTAAATGAAAGAACATCACTTTTATATTGCGCTTATATTTAGTTAAGCGCAGTCAAAGGCTTTACTTTAAAGAGGAAAGGAGGCAAGCAACAACAAAATAATCTGTAAACTATAAAGTCTAGTAAAAATAAAAACCGTTTAAAATTCTAGTATGTAACTTGAAGACTTCCAATTTACTTTCAGTGAATTATGAACGAATCGTCTTGATATGATAAACTGATTTTTGGAGTTTGGACCAATCAAGGCGCATTTGACGTCGGGTTGACGTTTACAAGAATACCATTTTGATGTTTTAGCATAACAAGACTGCATTGAAACTGTTTTACTGTCAGATTTAATTGGCAGAATCGACCTACTGATCATTCAAATTGAAAGGGAGTCGTAGTAGCTTATAGTTTTGTTATGAGTTTTCTTGTTCTAACATTACAAAAGATAATTTTTGGTATCAAATTTTTGTGAACATTCTTTTTGTTTTCAGCAGATTAAAATGTATTAAAAATATACAACCGAATAAGAGTCTAGAAGTCAATTACATCGATAAGTAAATGCAATCTTGTAGTCCATTTACCAAGATAGAGACAACATGACAACCGTTTAAACAAGAGAGTGGCTGAGGACAGCCACACGTCAGGAGAGGCCGTATTAGGTTTAATTTAAAATTGATCTCAATATTTACGAGTTTTTAAACAAGTGTGGTTATTATCATTGCACGTGTTCCTGAATAACAACACCTGCATTGCAGGTGTCGATAAGCACAGCATAAACAACAACAGGTATCTGAACAGGGAACGACAAGTTCCCCCACTCTCGGTTCATAGAGGAGGGAGGTCTCTTCGATTTCAACACAGCCGATTTCTACACAGTGAATATCGAACGGTCTAAGCGAGAGGACCTAACCAGTGAATCGTATTAATTCTAAAGTGATAATTGTGAAGTGTTTTGTGAAGTGATAATTTGATGCAATAGCATCTAATTTGTTATAAATCGTAAAGTTTCTAATTTCATAACTTTTAGCCATATTTAGTTTCGAGTTTCATAAAATTGTTGTCACGAGTTGTGACTATTATTATTATTTTTTTATAAAGTTTTATACTTTTTGCTATTAATATATTTATAAACTGATGAAAAACAATATGTTAAATTATAGGCAGAATATTCGCGTCCGAAGTCTATCAACATTTTACAATTTCACTATAGTTATATTACAGTGTAACGGTTTTTACAATTTTAAGGTGACATATATAGATTGAGGAAACCTGATTCCTGAAAGTTGTAAAGACCAGATTACGAATTATAAACTTTTTTACTTCTTTTCCAATGTTTTTTTTTACAAAAAAAAAAGTGTCCTTACTTAGAAAGTAAGGACACTTTTTTAAAGATTTTAAGCATAATTCCTTGATTAATTAACTTCTCTATATATGTTATAACACGTAATTCTTATACTTTATAATATCTATAATATCTGAATACAAACCATTTTTAATAAAAACTATAACTCGACGACACAAATTATATGTCCTGTGTTACCCGGACTGTTATTACGAATGTATTGACACCTCATTTATTAAAATCGGATCAGTAGTTTAGACGCGATGGATCAAAAATACATACATAGACTGCAAAAACCATTACGCTTCCTTTTAGCTTCGCCGTAGTCGGGTGAAAAATTCTTTCGAACAAATACAGAGACATGTGTAATTGATTGTACTGTCGGTTCTTGGTGGAAATTCATGTTGAACACTAATAAAACACAATTTTTCGTGCACTTTTTCCACTATATTAAGATATAATTATCAATTTTAATAAATTACACGACCGGTTTCGAAATAAATGATTTATTTCCTGATGATGATTTATTTCGAAACCGGTCGTGTAATTTATTAAAATTGATAATTATATCTTAATATAGTGGAAAAAGTGCACGAAAAATTGTGTTTTATTAGTGTAAATACAGAGACGTTTTTATTTGAAAGGGGGGATTCAATGATTTGTCTTGACCGGTTGATTTGTCGCGGGCAAAAGCTAGTTGAATATATTATGTATCTCTTAACCGGTTGGTATAAACTTTTTGTACGTTCCAGCCCTGCTATAGATACTGATCTACATGCGACCTACGCACTTGCCGGTCACTCGTATGTATTGTGATATTAAATTAATTATACGCTGAAGTATCTAATTACTGATACAATTTCAACCGTGTTATCACCTGGACAATTATATGGGGTCAATTTGACCCTTTGTAAAATCGTGACACAACTTTTATACACCCGGGAAGCTACTTTTGACACTTGAATTAGGGATGTCGAAAATGAAACAAAATATCGATATATCGATACATCGATATTTGAAAAAATATCAATATCGGTCTCGATATATCGCGAAAAAAATATCGATATATCGATATATCGGTCAAAAATTTTTAGACCAATTTGCAACAGATTTTTATGTAATTCTCTGCCTTACTTAAACACTATTCAGCCATTTTTGTCGCATTTCTTCATTGTTGAGAAATCTATAAAAACTGTACCTATAATATTATCATACTCGACTACACACGTTTTTTTCTCAGTACTTACTACGATTCTAGGCGTGTCGCTACTGACTAGTTTATAACAAAACGTAGTACAGCTGTTATAACTCTTAATAACGTCAGTTGCTTTAATGTTAACACTTTTTGCTAGAATAACTAGACTAACATTACATTTAACTTACTAATGTTACTAATAAACGAAATATTGCAACCAGCATAACTTTCACTTCGACAAGAATATATATACATTTTTTCACCATTTTGACCTAACCATTCAGATCTAACAGATCATCAAATAAATAATAAAAACATAGTTACGGAGATATATAAAGTAAGAAATAAAAACTATTTTCAATTTTAATATTACCCGGTGTTCAGCATAAAATATGTGTAATGGCGTATCTATTGTCTTGCGAATGATACCATCTAATTAAAAAGAAGAAAAAGGATTTAATGTAAATTGCATTTTTATTTAGTATTAAATGACTATTTCTAACTTTTTTAATTAGAATTTAATATACTTAGTTATAAATATTTGTTAAAATAATAATAAAGTACACTTGTTTTATCTAAGACTTTTCAAGTAACTTTTTATAAATACCAACATTTTTCTGGTTGGCAACATGCAAGAACGAGACACACGGCCTCCCTTCTGGCTATCTCGCTCGGCTCGGATTTGCCTCTATGATACGTGCATTGTGAAATACACTCTATTACCAAGGTAATACAGTTCTTTTTAGCAATTACAAAATTCGGAGTCTATCCATAGTTACTAGATCCATTCAGTTTTCAGGGCAGTTAGTTACGCACTCACTATCACAGATTAGATTAATGGAATTCTGCAAAACAACTTTTTTTTCAATATTTTACGGCTTTGAATTCTAGCGAATTTAGTTATATCGTCATGAGATGATAAATAAAAAAAATATCTATTTTGATACGAATTTCGATATTTGTTTTTTTGTATCGATGTATCGATATATCGGATCAAAAAATATCGGCTAAAAATATCGATATATCGAACACAAAATATCGATATATCGATATATCGATATTTTTTCAACATCCCTAACTTGAATAAAAGCGGTCCCATTAAAAGCATATTATTTTATTAAATGTGCTATGTGCTTGGGCAACCATACGAAATTTAAAAACCAACTGTCCCAGGCACTACAGTATTTCAAGAGTGGTTACTTCGCTCGGAGAATACTGTATGATTTATCCAGTAACGGATAAAAAGGCCTAAGTTTTTTATTAAATTTGACACAAAAACTAATGTAAAAATGTATTTCTTATTATCCAAATGGGCTTCTAATGAATCAGAGAACTTAGCTGAACTAAGGTTGTGTGCTTCAGTTTTGAGCACTATTGTAGATTATAGTCGAAAATCCTACTCACTAGAGTAGGATTTTCGACTACAATTAGAGAGCTAGGAGCTAGGATGAAACTTATCTAAATCTGCCCATTCGTACTAAAAATATATTGTAAAAAGTAAGTAAGTATATTGGAAAATAAATTATTATACAGTGTATTTAAAATAGAAAATAATAATATCTTTATCTTTACAAATAAATAAAAATGATTGTAATTTCAAATTATCAGCTTTGCACTAAATGCATTTAAGATAAATGTATTCGAAAATCAATTACGGATACTTCGGGCACATAATCTACTGCTTATGTAAAGACGTTTAGGCAAAAAAATAATTGTCATACTCAAAGTACAAAAATATGTCATGTATGGGTGACACCTTGGTATATTAGAAATGAAGACCTACATCGGGACCTTAAAGTGGACATGGTCTCAACTATTATAAAAAAATACGCCGAAGCTCATGAAAAAAGACTTCACCATCATGTAAATGTTGAGGCTATCCAGCTCCTCGACAACACGGGCATAGTCAGAAGACTGAAAAGGACAAAACCTTTAGAGTTAGTGTTAAGTTAGTGTTAAAGTCAGTAAAGTGCGTGACTATGACAGAACACAAACAATAATGTGTATTCTCCTTTATAGAGACTATAAGAAATGTGTTGATGGACGCAATCTTAGCTTTACTCTATGTAGCAATTTAAGTTAACGTAAAATTACTTATTAGTCTAAGCTAGGCTAGATTGTAATGATTATGAAATACCTCAATAGGTACTTCATATAATTAAAAAAAAAAATGTATGGGTGACTCTCCGCGAAACGCAAACTCGGCCATTTAAAGAAAACATTTTTTTTCTAATGTGACAATTATTTTTCTGCTTAAACGTCTTTACATAAGCAATATATCATATTATGCCCAAAATATCCGTAATTGATTTTACTGAACCTTATATACGGTAGGTACCTACACCTAAAAGCAAATTTTAATTTTTTTTCTGTTTATTTGTTCCGGCTAATCTCTGAAACGGCCTGACTAATTTTGACCAGACTTTCATTGGTAAGTGGTTGATGTTATAGGGAGTAACTTAGCCTTATCTTAGGGTTCCTTTAAAAAACAGGAATTCGTTTCCATTAATAGTTCCACGCCAACGAAGTGGCGGGCTCCAGCTAGTGAGAAATAATTCTTGTTTGGATAGAGCAAACAATGTAATGCAACTGGATTTCTAAGTGACAAAAAAACCACACGCTATCAGTATTAAATTACAAAAAACTTAACCCAACATTAATTCTTTTTTTGCCCCACACTTTCGTTTTTCTTTCGACATCTGTGGTGCGTTTTTTTCTTTTTTTTCACAATTGCGTACGCAAAGGTAAAAAAATAGAAGGGTAAGTGAACTAGTGTTATGCAAAGTAGATTATTTGCATGAAACATCTGCTTCCGCTTCCTGTATAGTTCTAATTATTTCTAATTAATCAAACGCTTTTCGCAATTCTATAGACTTTTATAGCTTTTGTTTTACAGTCCAATTATATTATACCTTTGAAGGGTTAATAAAATTTTATTGTACTAATATAATTAAACTCATGGGCATCATATTATTATAACTATGATAAAAAAATTAATTAAATAGGCTAATATTTATTCTGTGCCATAACCTAAAATGTGCTTGGAAATTAACAGTAAGATTTCAAAGCAACACTGAAAACTTGAATTTTAAATACCTATTTTTTGATTTATTAAATAAAACAAAAACCAATCATATTTTAATTTATTTTAAAATTTCATGCATAGAAAATATAATAATTTAATAATAACATTTATATAAAAATAAAAGGTATAAATATACAAATAAAAAAAAATTATATTCTTAGGTACTCATAATAAATAATTTGCTTAAATTTAACTTAGAATTTAGATTACAAAATATAATTAGGTAACAATTATATTAAGTTACTTCTTAGTTTTTAGCAGATAAATAATAATTTGTAAATAAGAACACTAGTAAAAGAAAGTAACTACATTTTTACATTGTTTTTTTATATTTAATACATTAAGTAATAAAATATTAACCGCTACTAAGTTGTCCTTGTCCTCTAGTTATTATTAACTAGATAAAAGTTAAGGGGTCGCATTGTCGGCAAGATGGGAACGAATTTGAATATGTATTGTCGGCATAATTTATTCAAATTTGCCGACAATGGTGTTTGTAATTTAATAATTTTTACATTGTAACGGTGAGAAAAAGCTCAGGTAGTTATTGTTTGCTGGTTAGTTATTGTTATTATTTTTTACAACGTAGAGGGTGCAGGTTCGATTCCGGGTCTTAGCACAATATGGTACCTACCAAGGAGACTTCCGATTTCGCTAGTAATACATATCCTTATTAATATTACAATAAACGTGAAAGTTTGTATGTATGGATTATGAATGAGATATCTATACAGATGTATGGATGTTTGTTTAACGCAATAACTACTGAATAAATTTCGTAGCCACACATCGTAGAAGGATTTTTAAGAAAATAATTAGTCTTTGTAACCAAACCACTTAAAACCTTTTTAAATAATTAATGAATGTGCCCATAGACAATTAAAGGAAAGGTGTTAATGTGGTCAAACTAAGGGCTCATGATAGGGTTATTTAATTACGGCCCTACATTAAAAGATAAGGTATCTTGTAATAAATCGTTATCATTCAATAATTGTATCCCTTGTAAGTTATACAACAAGTTAAATAACTTACCTTACCTTTATTTGTTACAAGACCTTTTCTAATTCCATCATGTAGGTATAAGTATACCTACTATTTTTCCAATTTTAGCTAAAAATTCACCAAAAATAAAATCAAACATCTGATAAAATGCATTCTTAATGTTCTTCTCTATAAAAAATCTTCTTTTATTATAAAAAAAAAATTAAGAATTGTGAAGACTTGTTTTGAACTTTAAAAGCTCATAATGTTCTGCAAAAGACATTAGTTACCTACACAATAAACTATATTATGTATCTACGGTCGTCGACAAACCCATTTTTGCATCTTATTGCCAAGAAATCTGTATACAGAATACAGATCTATACCTACTCACCACGGGTCATATTTTCAAGAAAATGTTGGTACTTACACATTGTTTCATTAACATGTCTTATGCGAATAAAGATCACGTTTACATAATATTTTGTTTGGGAATTGTAGCTCATTAATGTAGACTATTAAATACATGCTGTATAATAACTAACAATACTAGCTTATCGCGGCTCCGCCACTGCAACATTCCTTTATAGAGATAAAAAGTAGCTTAAGTGTTAATTCAGAGCCTAAACTACTACGATACGAAATTTCATCATAACATGTTCAGTAGTTTATGCGTGAAAAAGTCACAAACATTAATTTATCCTCACAAACTTTCACATTTACAATATATATGTTACAGCTAAAGTAATAAATCCGGATATTATATATACTATCCAGCCATTATTTATAATGTCTACTCAATTTAGACAAAGTGATAAATGACACAGAATTAATCACATTAACTGGCAATTTTATATAATATCTTGGAAGAATTGGATAAAGTAATAAAACAAGTAGGTACAGGTAAAGATTATAAAAATGTATTTCAATCTGCCTTATTACAATGTTTATTATAAGAATTATAATAACATTGTCATAGATACAATTTTATTGTGATCTATATAAAGTATTTTTTTTTTAATAATAATTTTTACCCTTTTTAGTTATATTTGTTAAATTAAACATTTTATGAACCTTTAAAAAAAACGATCGAATGTATAGTTATTAAATACGCGCCAAGCTTTCGTAAGGTATTATAAATAAGATGACGTTGGTGATTACCGTGAGTTACATAGTGGCATATTATGCTTATTTTTAAACGCGTATCTTTAAAGACTGAGGAGTTCTGATCAAAACTTTTGTGATGATCAGGTCATCGCTTTAGTGAAAACTGGACCAACCTCGGATTATACCCTTTAATAAACGAAACTTTTATAGCCGGCCGAACTTCACCTCTGTAAACTTCCGTTTAGAGTTCTGTTATAAAACTTGCGGAACCAGAAGCAGAGTTCTGTTGCATCACTAAGTTGAATCGTGTTTATTTCTTTAGCTAACTTTGGGCCGCTATTATGAATAATATCCGGAGACAAAGTGATTAATTTATCACATTATCTAGACAATATTGTTATTATATATAATGACAAGTCATTATGTATAATAACTATTTAATCACAATGACTGTAACATATACATCTATACATACAGATAAATAAAATTGAAGTGTCTGTAATTTCAAATTAAGAACTTTTCACTTAATGCTTATGAAAGTATAAACGGTACTATACAATAAAATATCAATTTTTATAATTTTGTCTGTCCTGATTGTAATCGTTCCGGCTAATCTCTAAAACGGCTGGACCGATTTTCAGGGTAAGTACCCTTTTTTATTTTAGGGTCAGCTATCTGCCAGTGAAAGTTCACCCTAAGCTAACCCTAAAATAAAATTAGCCTATGTTAGACCTTATAGTCTAACATAGGCTACTTCTAGTTTAGGGTTCCGTTTCCGTTAGTTCTATGCAAATGTAGTTGCGGGCATCAGCTAGTAGTAAATATTATAAATTAGTGCGTAAGCTAGTTTAAAATCAAGAATTAATTCTAGAGGGACAACTGATGGCTTTGAAGTCTTGGAACACCAAAACGGGCCTGCTCCTGAAAATAAAACAAATAATGCATTAAAAATAGTTTTACGTCCTTTTACTTTCAGAGAAAAGTTTTCTGCTTCTTTAAAAAAGAATATATATATAGGTATTAGCTAATATGTAAATGGAATGCGTTTTAGAAAATTATTGTAAAACACCCCACAAGTTTAAATATAGATCGAATAATGTGGTTAGTAACTTTAGAGAGCGTTTAGGCATAGGCACTAAAAATATTCAAAACTAAGGCCTTTTCATCTTTATTGGACGATTTATACAGTATTCTCCGAGCGAAGTAACCACTCTTGAAATACTATAGTGACTAGTGCCTGGGACAGTTGGTTTTTAAATGTCGTATGGTTGCCCAAGCACATACGGCATTCTCACAACATAGTCAGCCTAGTCCAGAGGAATGAACTGGTCAATACGTCTGGGGCCAACCATGTGCGGGTTTCCTCACGATGTTTTCCTTCACCGCTAGAGCGTCCGTATAATGTACTTGAGATCTGAAAGAGTCTCATTGGTACACGCCACAACCTGGGATTCGAACCGGCACTCTCTCGAATGCGAATCAAACGATCTACCCACTAGGCCACGGAGCCCACTACTAAAAATATTAGGTAATACACATATAATATTTTAAATAGCTAAATTACCACAAATTATCAAAAAGTAACACAAATACACCTTTGTCAAACACCAAAAACCTTTTCACACCATTTCTGTTTTCTGCGAAGTAAAATGGCGTAGTTCGGCCATATTGGATGCGCAGTCTAGATGCGCAGTGTACCGAAAACTAACCCCTACTTGTTACCACGCGATTCACCCACGCGATATTTTGTATTCGTTTGCTATTTACAAAATTCTATCTTATTTCCAGCGGATACGTTTGATTTTTCTTTATCTTTTTTTCGCATTTTTAAATCACAATGTAATAGGAGCGCCGATATGCGGTACGTACAATTCAAATTCAATTCTATTCCAATGTGATAGAGTTTATTTTATTGTTTTTATTATTGGCAGTTTCTCAGATAGAGGCGGTCGGTTTTGGACTTTGTTACGTTGAAGTAGAGTTGAAATTTTAATGGCATACGAATGAAAAACCGTGACAATAGGGTTGTAGGTGTGCTATCGATACACGCGAAAACCTTGTTATCTTTCGATGTGTGTTTGTATTTGATAAAGAAAGGGTAACGTCATCGCAACATTGAGTTTTCACCTATGAATGTGACATTTGATATGCGTGCATATGTGTGCGTTTAATAAGAACAAATTCTCGCGTGCGTTTTAATATATTCATTTTTCCATGTCAGTGGTCGGAATTCTGAATTCTGGGAAATTGTGACATATTTTATTCATTTACGATATAATATTATGTTACATAGCTACTTATTTTCTTTAAGAGCCTCATATTGTGTTCAACTGCAGCCTTCGTGGTCAAGTGATTTAAAGCTTGGCTATCTACTCGGAAGTTGTGGGTTCAATTCCCGCATTAGAACAACAAAATTTTGTTTCCATGTTTGGTTAAGACAATGCAGACTGATCACCTGATTGTCTGACAAGAAATATGATCTATGCGTCGAATGTCGTGTCGTGTCGGTCCGTCCGTCCCACTGATTTTCGAGAGTAAAGGAAGAGAGAGTGCTCTTGTGTACTGCGCCCACACTTGGGCACTATATAATAACTCCTGCGTAGCTGGCCTGGTTTCAGTTAAACCGGCCACCGTCACCAAAATCGGCGTGGGGAGCTATTATTGTGTTCAAATTGAAGCTATCTCCCTTACGATGTCTGTGCCCCTGGTACATCTATAATTGATTTTTATGTACTTGTGTGGACACTGGCCCCATAAGCGGTAATCGCTTACCATCAGGCTCTCAAGTCTCATACTTGTTTGCCCCATGCCAAAACGTAGTTTTAATTTATCATTTATCCCGAATGGAATCAAGTGTAAGTGGAGCCTGAAAAGATCCATAAATAAGAACAAATGGTGTGCCCCAAGTGTTGTTACTCGGTCCGTAATTGATGGAGAGACGTCACAAGCAAAACTGCACCATTTATACTAGCTCGCAAATTCTTACACACGCTAGTGTCGTGCCGATTGTAATCGATAAAATGTGCGATGATTATTAATATGATTTACGAATAACATTTACAAATTACTAATATGTCATTTTATCGATAAGTTGGCGTATGATTTTCTGTATTAATTTAATACCAGTACACAAAAAGTTTGGCATTTAGATTAACAATTGCTTAGCTACATGTAAAATTTTAATTGACTTAATATGATATTTAGACCCTCGAAAATATGGAGTTTAAGGTTAAATATGAATAACAATATATATCTTAATAATCTGCAATGATGATGATGCACTATTTTTTTTAATAGTTTTCCAGTTTCAACATATTATTTAAATTTTTCAAAATGGTGTAAATGTAATTGATAATTATTACATATTAGTTTTACGTTAACAAAATATATTCTGATTGTTATTGTTATAAAGAAAAAATCACATTTCAGGCTTCAAAACATTTAGATTCTTAATGTTGAATCATTTCGAATCTGACCGAATTGTTAGTTTTTTCCACTTAATATTTAAATTTACTACAAAATTTACCCTTTTATAAAGCAATTTAAAGGATTTATGATAATTACGGCCAGTAAATATGTCGATAAATTCCCATCACTAAGACGTGTACGAATGTTGTACATTTGTTTCAGTCTCGATTTCTGTATCCGAAAATAAGAACACAAATTATATACAAAACTACGCCTACTAGTGTTGTTATGTCGATGGAATTGTTGCAAAATGATATATTTCAGTAAACACAAAAACATTGGACATCTAATTGTATAACCTACATTACCTCATTATACCTCTTTCTATCTGTCTATCTATCTATGTATCTATATATCTAGCAAGAAAAACATTGACAGCCTTTGGACCGATTATACCTACAGCCATTTCTAGGGTTCCATATCCAAATGGTTAAAACGAGACCCGATTACTGAGACTCTCTGTCCGTCTGCCTGTCACCGGCCTGTATCTCCTTAACCGTGATAGATAGTTAGTTAGTAGAAATTTTCACAGAAGGTGAGAGGATATTATTACAATAACCTAACCAAGACCATGTCAGGACATGTCTAAGGAGGGTTCCGTAACTATAAACGCGTAATATGCTTTTTTTTTTAAATTACTCCAAAAGTTACTGTCCGATTTGGTTCACAATAATTTTCCTAAAGAGTTTTTAGCATGATCTATCAGCATGGAAATTTGCAAGTTTCTATCTCCTATAGTTTAAAAATGCTAGGGGGGGGGACCAACTTACAAACTACTTTGGAGGCCGATTACTCGAAAATGGTCAACTTTATAAAAAAGTAACGTACGGAACCTTGCCTTTATTTTAAAAGACCTATTCTACGATACCCCACACGATGGGATAGAGTGACAAAAAAATTTTCATCCCCACTCCACATGTATGGAGAGCTACCCCTAAAATATAAAATAATTATTTTTTTATGATCCCGAAACCGTGATCTATACAAAATCTATAACTGCACCAAATTTCATCAATTTATATTCATAATTACAGGAGCTAGAGGCGCGGACAGACAGACAGACAGACAGACCCTTTGTATTACGGAACGGGTTCCTTAAGTATTACGGAACCCTAAAAATCTGACTCGCACTTGGCCGGTTTTAATTGACTCTTCTAATGGTACAAGTTGTAGTGGTTGTAGCTTATACCATTATGAAAATTAAAAAAAAAAAGGCCAAGTGCGAGTCGACGCTCAGGAAGTTGTTTACGTACAAAAAGGCAAAAACGTTTGTTGTATTTGAGCCTAAGTTAAATGTTGGTTTAATTCTGTTTTTAGTGTTTATTGATATAGCAGTAACAGAAATACATCGTCTGTGAAAATCTCAACTCTCTAGCTATCACAACTCGGCATGGTGATAGACAGCCGGAGTCCGGACAGACTAATGGACAGCAGATTCCTAGTAATATAGTCCCGTTTTTACCCTTTGGGTACGGTACCCTAAAAATGAAATGGCTTGGCATCTTCATGCGTAAAATTAATCTGAAACTATTTTTTCGACAGCAGATACAATTTTATAAGCTGCACTAAAACAAGCTTTAAAAGACGACCTCTTAGGCCCAGTGGTTGAGCGCGTTAGTGCTCAATCCAGGTGCTACGACACTCCTTTTGAATCGGTCGAAACAAAATCCACGGTTTGAATCCCGCCGAAGGAACAAAAAAAGTTTTTCTGTGTTTCTGTTGTGTGACTCATTGATGTGTATTAAATATTATTGTGTAAGTATAATATAGTAAAAATCTTACATAGGTATGTATAATTAAACTTAGCACGGGGCCACATTGACGTGGTGTAAAACATCCATAGATATTTTATAATATTATTATTATATTTTTATTAAAATAATTGCTTACTTGTAGAGCAAACTATTAATATCGTCTAACCATACAACTTTATTTCAGACAAACTCAAATAAACTTTGTAATGCAACTCCAAATGCACAGCCATGTTGTTATCAAGTTAATAAACCGAACCCGCATACTAATTGGAGTGCTCAAAAGCCGCAGGAAAGGTTTCGATTTATTTCCATTTCCTTGGCTAAACTACAAATAAAACTAAATATTTTCCGATAGTGAATCCAAGATGGCCGCCGACCCCATGTGCTTGTTATCCAGTCACTCTTTCTCGCATATTTCCCATTCGTTTTGACAGGCGACGCGGCTTCTACGTAAACTGTCGTATCTGACATTTACATGCCTGAAAAGATGTTATTTCCATGTCAATATTGAAGGCCAATAAAATTATTATAAATGGGAATTTTTAATTCTGTTGTATTAATGGTATGTTAGTTCATGAACTATGAAAAATGTAGCAAAACATTTGCTACTAGAGACAGTATATTTATAAGACTGTAATCTGTAAGTAACCGCGAAATCATGTCAATTAATCCGATTACAATGGTTTACAAAAAGTGCGGCACTTGTACAAGTCCTAGGTATTTTAGGCGATTAATCCTCAATCGCAAAAACGCAATGTCTTCATTCACAGCTATAACATTTTATTGTTCTATTGTCTTAGTTTAAGGGAAATAATATTGTTATTGAAAAAGTAGATCGGTTTATAATTTGTGTTTTTGTGTGGCGCATAATTGCACGCTTCGCTGTGAGAAGAATGAATGAGTGTGACATTTTTTTTCTATTTTCACGTTGATTGCTCTTCAATGTGCAGTATATCGGTCCTTGAGATTTATGTCCACGATTAACAATGATTGAGCTATGAAAAAACTTGCTAAAGCTAGCCATACACGTAAGGGTACTTGACAGGTTTGCCTGCACAGTTACACCTATCAGATAAGCTGGAGCTGAGCAGTGTAAAAACCTGCACAGTTGTGCAACATACACGCTCCGGTTTACCTGTAAAGCTCAGCTGCACAGACAAACCTATTTGATACACCCTTGCATGTATGGCTTACAAAGCAAAATATACAAATATGCAAAAATTCCATTTTATAAAAAGCACTTTAGTGTTGTTTTTAGTAGCAATCTTTTAAACAAATTCTATTTATATTACTAGCTTTTTTCCACGGCTCCGCCGTTTAAATACAGTACATATACCACGGGAATGCTGTACTTTTGCGGGATAAAAAGTATCATATGTCTTATTCCAGAGCTTAATCTATAGTAGATTAAGCTCTTACATAACAAATTTAATCAAAATCCGTTTAGTAAATTTTGCGTGAAAAGTAACAAACATCCATTCATTCATCCGCACATCCATTCATCCATCCTCATAAACTTTCACATTTACAATAGTAGCATGATAATTCTAGTATCGCGAATTAAGCTAAATAACAAATATAATATCGAATGTGCATTACAATTTTCAGATACGACATTTAACCGATGAGCGTGCTCCCCCATCGAGATGTGAAGGGTTGCTTGTTAGACGACAATATGCAGCGATCGTATGTGGAGCCGAATTATTATTTACCGTACTCCACGGTCCTACTGGATCGTATTACTGGTTCTTATAAGAATGTATTGCCCGCGACTGTGATTGCCGAGAATAATAAAAACTTAAATTATTCCATTCGGAGCCATTTCGATGTGAGTCTGTAATTATAAACTGACTATTGTTTTAGACACTTACAGACTGACTGACACGTCCCACGTAACACGTGGTAACTGTAACCACGGCTGCTGGGAAGTAGCCAAATTGTCAGGAAAAGAAAATTGCACCGCAGCATAATCCGTAAGTGTTTAATACAATTAATAATATACAAGAATAAATTGATTCACAGCTTTGTTTAATTCAAAGCTAAAAAAAAAAGCACGGAACTTCGGCATAGATAGGAGGATAATACAAAATTCGACCCACGCCTCCGAATATTTGATTAAAGTTTGTTCGTTTTAACTTAACTTTGTCAAGTGATCTAGTTGGGAGGATACACGTAGTATTTTTTTTATCTATGGACGCTTCACACCACGTCAATCTGGCCCCGTGCTAAGTATCCGAAGAACTTGTATTACAGGTACCAGACAACGAGAAGTATATTTAATACTTTTATACTATACATATATTTAAGATTTGTACTATATTATACACATATTTAATACACATCCATGACCCAGGAACACAGAAAAACTATTTGTTCCGTCGGCAGGATTCGAACCTGCAACCTCCGGCTTGAGCACCAAAGCGCTCAACCACTGAGCCACAGAGGTCGTCAGTATGGATCTATACTCATATGATAAAGAGGAAGGATATGTTTGTTTGCACTGAATATGTTCTGAAACTACTAAATCGATTTCAATGAAATTTAGCGCAGGTGTAGAGTAGACCACGGGAATATACGTCCATATACCTACTACTTTTCATCGCTGAAAATGTACGGTTACTGCGAGTTTTCTTTACGCGCACGAAGTCACGGGTAAAATCTTGTTGCGATTTAAAAATGAATGTATGATATACCTAAATATTATGATAATTCTTATTTTAATATTAATGTCGATATGTTAATATCATTGAAACAGTTACAAAAAATATAAACGTTACAAATTTTCTTTGTATAAATTTTCTGTGAACGAAAAAGGGCTCTTCTTGGAATATTATATTTAGAACATTCGCGAATACAATACACCCTTATAAGTATAATAATGTAAGTATTGTACTAGGTAAAAATCAAGATTCTATTTAGTGGGTAACTAAAGTGTAATAATAATAATAATATCTACAATAAACTTATGTTTTAGGATCACAACAGTCAAGTTCATGATAAACTACTTATTTGAGAGATTTCTGATTGGAAAATAAGTGGTTTCCAAAATTATATGGACAGTTTAAAATTATTACATGAGTCATTTAAAACCATTAATCTTATTATTATTTTTAATATTCTTTAAAATGTTGAAAAATAATAATTATTTTAAAAGATGGTCCTTATACTGATTTCATCAAAACTTCCAATCTGTAATTGTCACGAAAACGTTTGAACTTGAAGTGAAGAATTTGCAATTCATCAAAGTTTATGAATGAACAGAATTTAAATGGCAATGAACCCCTAATCTGTTAACCCAGTAACCGACTAATAGGAACCTTGACTCAACCCTAGTTAGTATGCACGGCCTTTCTTTTAAAATCTCATGTATTAATTTGTGAATTTTCACTTAAGCGAATTTCGCACTACACCCCACGCGATAAGAATAAAATTTGTAAAACGAGAAACGGAACACCGCACTTTGTTACTCAAAAACGAAGAGTTTTAGCGCGCTTAAATAATCTTAAAAATAATTTGAATTTGGAATTTTATTTTTTTATCTTAAGATTTATTATTCAAGAATAAGAAATTGTAGATACGACGTTTTAATATTGAAAACTTATTTAGCACGTGGTTCTCATGACGACGTTCACAATTTCAGTATAAATTAGAACACTTATCTCGTCGCGAGGTTCTCTGTCTCTTTCCGTCGCACCTTTTTCCTCGTAAGTTTATTCCTTTCCCTCTCTATGTCAAGGAATAAGCATAGGGGTGGCTACGTCAGCGTTTTACTTTATCGATATTTCACGATAACACTCGAAACGGGGGTGGATGAAGGCGCCTAATAAATTGTGTATGATAAATGTGTGCAATTTTTAGAAATAGACTTGTATCGAGAAGTTCCAATATTAACATCATATAACGATAGTGGGGTGCATCTAAGTGAAGATAGTTAGATTAGTTTTCCATTTATAAAAATGTATTTGTTAATTATTACATCATTTTATTTTCTTTATATTATAAATGATTAACTCACAATATTTTTGATGGTTTTACATTAAACAGTGTTGGGTTCGTTTTATCGACAGTCGATGTGTAACGAGGCAGTTCCAGCACTCGTATTTAATTTAACTGCGGAAGCAACAGGTTATTAGCACGGAGCTTTCCCGCCTAACTTTCCGGGCGTTCACTTTTTAAATTCCTCTCTTTCCCTTTCTAATTGGATCGCCTTCTCTCTTGCCCGTCAATGAATGAAACTTGTTGCTCGTAGAATCATTTGGCATTTAAGACGCATTTTAAATGTCACACATATTTAGCGCGTTATTACCGGACGGAGCTGAATTTTCGCGAGTGTTACTTCAACCGAATTTTCCGGTCCCCATATCCGTTTGCCCGTGAAACCTACTTTAGCGTTATTTCACACTCCAATACCTCCTTTCAAGTGTAAAAATTAACACGGTCGGTGGTTTATAAATTTTAACTCATTAATTCGAACTCGTAGCCTTCATTTAGCCTTTGTTTCGTCGAAATTTCACTTCAATAAACTAATGTAATATGTTCCCCGGAGCGAGCAAAGGTTATCTATGGATATCGGTTATAATGTAACATTTTATGACAAATTGCTGAGCGTATCCAATTTCCATATCAAACTTCACGTTATATCACGCAATACCCTTTTTTCATTTTATTCCGACATAAAAGCGAGACTCCATAGTCATGTGGAATGAAGCCCACACCATTCCTTACTCTCGAACCTACACGAATCTACATACATAAATATATTTCTGTTCACCACCCAATACATTTTATCTATGTTACCGTTGCCTTACTAGAAAAAAATCCGTCGTAAACTGTCGTATCTACAAACCTGAGGCATTGTAAATTCAAATCTTACGCGACTGCAATAACATCGAATTTGTGCCGGCGCTAGGGCGGGAGGTATGTGGATAAATTCATCGAGCCGCGATCAAGTCTCACGACGTATTCTCAAGGGGTGAACGTAGTTCTTGCGCTTAGATATAAAGAAAGGTAGATACTTATGAAATTCGAAGGAAAAACCACCCTCGCTATACGTATAGCGCAGTCGATTTGGTTTTCGTCGAGGAAATTGTAGCGTAGTTTGAACGGGACATTCGCTCCTCGCACGTCGACTTGAGACGACGATTTTCTCGAATTTCCTTCGGGACTCGTCTCCGGTTTTCAAATTTGAATTCGTTTTATGTTTCCTTTTATTTGTGAACCACTTTAATTTAAATTTATTTTGAATCTTTCTTTTCTTTTTTGTTTTTAGTGTTATTAAATAAAAAACCGCGTCGCGTAAAACAATGTTCGTGACATCGGACAGGTAAGAGAAAATTTGTTACGATAAATAAGTAATGTCTCAATTTTCGACCTATATATTTTTTTCTAGATATGACGTATTAAAATGGAACTTCTTTTGAAAATAATATTAATTGGATAATTATATGAATTGTAAATTACAAATAATAGCCGCATGTTGAAAATAATCCGTTACTTTTTAGAAATTCAACCCTAATATAAAAGTCTTAGAAATGTCAAAGACAATTAAACGTAAACACATGTTTTATTATTTCCCACAATAAAAATGCAAATTCTCCTGTTTAACAATGACATAATAATGTTAGTTATACGGAGTTTTTATCAACTTAGCCCCACCTTAGTAACTGTACTTTGCATAACTCGTAACTTGATATAAGGGCATTAATTATATAAGGTAAAGCAGTTTAATGTAGTTTTTACGATTAACATCAAACTTAATTTATGTTATAAAGTTAGTAACTATATAAAGTTTCTCATTTTACACTGTACTACAACGAGAAATGTACTGTATCAATTAATTTCATGGTTAAACTTCAAAATTATCATGGTTATTTTTTTACTATTGGAATATTAAAATAAATTAATTTACTGCAAAAAAAAATCTTTAAAGTACAAAATAAAGCTTGGTATTGGAAATTTTTTTATAAAAAATATATTTTTATTTATGATGTAAGTTACATAACGTATGAAAATCTGAATGCGAATTTCATTTTACTCGAATGGTGAGTTACATATACGTATGTGGAATAGTTCGGCACCCTCAAGAACGACCCTCCCGCACAATCGTACATACATCACATACATAAATAGGGTTCCACAAATCGATACTACGCATGAAATTTTCAACTATCGATAAAGCTTATAACGTTTACCTGAATAATACGAATATCTGGTTATTTTTATCGATACAAATTACTCATTTGGCGCGTCACTAAATTAATTCAATTGTTTTAATTTTAAAACTATTTATTTTTTAATGTTCACTGCCCGGTATTTTATCGTAATTTTTTTAATTATTTATTTTATAACGAAGATCCTTTTCAAATTATAAAATGAACTATAAAATTGTCTCAACATGAAAATTAAATACCTGTCAGCATAAAGGTGCATGTAGCATCTTATTTAATTTAAACTTTAAAGTATGTAGTTAAAGTAGTAGTATTAAATAACAAATTCATAATTTCTACATGACATTATTAAACAAAAAGTGGACAATTATCTGTAACAAGTTGACGAGTCGTTATTTATGATCTGACCAAACCTGGCCAGGCAGTTTAATAAACGGCCAGGTCCAATCATAAAATTTTATTTAGTTGTTCGTATTTAAACATACCTAATAAAGACTGGATGATTGGGGAAGTTATTATTTTATTTAAGTTCGTATTTAAATTGATGTCACATTTTGGAACATGCTCCTAAAGGAGCAAACACCAAAAAAATACTACTTTAAAGTATAAGTTAACCTTAAACATATTCAAAGTAAGTCTTAACTATGAAATAATTAATATTATTTTGTGCCTCTTGAACGGTTACTCTAAAACAAAACTTTAAGAAAACATTTCGGATTTTATTATCAACTAGATGTAGCCAGCGACTTTGTGCGCGAGAAAAGAAATCTTGTGGAAACCGTATATTTTGCCATTTTGATAAAAAGTAGCCTTTGTCCTTTCCCGTGGTCTAATCTAAATATATGCGAAATTACATCAAATTCGGTCCAGTAGTTTTGGGGCCTATTCAATGTAAACGAACAAGCAAATCTTTTCTCTTAATTTTATTAGGATATAAATATAGATAATTAGATTTCACAATTTTCTACTCGTACTGAATTCTTATTAGAACTGCTGACTCAACAGAATGTCTTACCTCACAATCAAGCAAGGCTTTAACCGTGTAGGCAGAATCTTCTTAAAGCAGAATTTAGTTACTACATTTAAAATTATTTGATTTGGACATTTTAAAATCGTAAGAGATACAGATTACGGCACGAATGGGCCTTACAGATAACCGGCGTAAAATAACGCTTGCGTTGTGTTAGCCGAGTGAGGTTACCAAAGGCTCTACGGGGATTCTAAGAACCAGGAACGCAAGTGTGCAATTGTGATTTTTCATGGGCGGCGGTAATCACTTACCATAAGGCGATCCGTTTGCTCGTTCCCTGGTCCGTTTCACCGACCAACTTGTTCACGTTTCTACTATGGCAAAGACTAAAAGCTTGACAAACATTTAGAATAACTAGCCTTTATATATTTGGTATCAGGGATAATACCATTACCGACCCCACCCCCAACTGTCAATCGATCAAACGACCAACATGTACCTATCAGTTTCCATCGATTCCCATCGCTTAACCATTCTCAACTTTATAACAAGCGAATAGAATCGAAAATAGAATGTGTACTTTCACATAATATAGTAAAATATATTAGGAAATATATTGGATTACATAATCCATTAGGATATTGTTTTATTTGTCGCAATTTTTAATTTGTCAAACATCACAAGTTTTTTTTTGTGAAATCAATAATTTATACACCTATAATTGTCATTTGCTGAGTAATTTTTAGTTTCAATTTTAACCTCGAATAGTGCAGTAGAGTTTAGTATGCAAAAACAATAGAGTCACACGTAAACGTATAATGTAGTTATAGTTTAATGGGAAATTGGAAAATGGGAAATAAAAAATTTAAAAAAAGTGTGTTGAAAAAAAATTGGCGACCACTAACCAAAAATACTATTAGATTATTAGATTGTACAATTTTCTTTTTTTTATTTAATTGAGATCCATGGATGTGGAGTTAATCAATAGGTAAATTATTGTTAATCATATTTTATATGTATTGATATTAGTTAAAATGAGTAGTATTTACCCTACCACATGCAGATATAATAATCCATTTTGCGATCTATGCGGTTGTAATCCAGGTGTTATTACATACATCTTACCAAATTTTATCTTAGGTTGCCATAGGTAATTGTTTCATAGTAAAAATCCCAATGTCCTTTTAATATGTTAATTGTTTAAAATATTGAGGAATAGAATATATATTTTTATGAGCAACAAAATAATATGTAATTTAATAATTGTGTAGAATGAGTCATGATTTTATTTCTTCTAAATCTATCATGTCGGTAAAAATTGTTGTGATTATAGAAATCATACCAATTACACTTTTTTGTTATAAAACATTAACTTTCGTTTTTAGATCACACATAATTGTATTATTAGGTAATCATTTCCCGCGTAAAAACACTTATTTGACATAATAACAAGATGGCCGGCGCCTGTCATTTCCCGCCGAAATTATTTAAAACACGCGATCCACCGAAATTGTTTAAACTATAATAAAAAATGTATTTAAATAGAAACTTTCTGTGGTTAAAATAATATGATGACGCGAATGTAAAGTTATTCTTGAAAGTTGAATTCACACGAAATTAAAATATGTACTTTGTAAGGCCAACGTGAAAAACTATTTGGAAATTTCTCGAAAATTCATTTCGTATTATTTTAATCACATCGAACTATAAATAACGAAACTGTATACTAATACCGAGACTTGTATAAACTTTATCAAAAACTTCTACCCGTTAAGTAGAGGTTTAAAATACCACATTATAATACACAATTAACACACACATTCACACAGCCTATTTACATATTTACATGTATACAGTAACGGATTCATTTTCTAATAAATTCTGGAAGTGAATCGCACTTACGATACTTTTCACGGATCGGACTTTTGGAGACATCCTATATTACCCTTGCTTTTCTACCAACTTTGTTCAAAAACGAACCTAGTTTTAAATCACAGCACTGAACACGTCTGAACACAAGTATAAAACATTTTTAAATGCCAAAATGTAGCCTATCCCGTGCATAAATTATTTTTCCACCCCTAACCCGAAAGGGTTAAACTAACCCTTTAGGTTGACTATTTCTATAGAAAGTTATGGCTCGTGAATTTGCATATAATTTCTAGTTTATTATTTATGTTGTGAGGGTTCCTTTGTCATGTCAACGTTTTTTTTCAGCAGATGAATTGCCCGTATTAATAAAGATTATGAACTTTGTCAATGTACAGTCCTTTGACGTTCAACTTCCTGGGTTTAACTTAACTAACAGATGCTTGATAGTTAAACTTAAGTTATGCTCATATCCATGAACCCGTTAGGCCTATAAGAAAATTTATTATTTTGATGGCCTCTGTGGCTCAGTGGTTAGCACGTCGGCGCTCAAGCTGGAGATCGCGGGTTCGAATCCCGCCGAGGGAGCTAAAAGTTTCCAATGATGATGGGTCATAGACGTGTATTAAATATCTTTATAATATAATGAAAATCTTAAATATGTGTATAATATAAAAGTATTGAATCTACATTAAGTTATCTGGTAGGTACCCGTAGGCCGTAAAACTTCTTCGGGTACTTAGCACGGTGCGACGACGCGGTGTGAATCGTCCGTAGATATCTATAATATGTTATAATAATAGATATCATATTTATTGGGATGTCCTGTAGTGTAGAATATATTTTTTATACTTGATTATATTTTTTTATTCATCACCTCGGCGTCGGTCGTCAATCTGTGGGTTAAGCACGAACAACTGATAACGGCGTATTCGTAACGATATCGAATAAAAATTTTATAAAAATCACGACAGAGCGCCCATACAATTTTCATTCGATAACTTACGAATACATCGTTATCAATTATTTGTGCTTACTCCACTGGCAACAGAAATAATGTAAAGGGTTTGCGTTAACGATTGCAATGTAATGTGTCCAATAACTGGGAAAATATAATGTTAGTGCTAGTTTATCCAAATTTATTAAATACCTAATGGTAATTTGTATGACTAAATGTCATATTGTCAATCTGCCGTTAAAAGTACAATTTATATTTCCTAAAGTTTTTGTCGTAAAATAAATTGTCGACGAATAGCTTTAAAGTCATATTGATTGTTATTTTTAAGATTGTGTGTCTGTATAGCAGTGTATAATGTTTCTACCCACTCTAACATTTTGAGGAATAATAAATGAAGTTTAGAGCTATGGTTATGAATAAAAAGATTATTCCAAAATATACTTTGTAAGTGAGTTTGTAGAATCAAAATATTTTAGTATCAAATATCGTACCCTGATTTTACATGGTAAGAAAATATATGCTCATATACCAAACCACAGAATATTTAATAGTGCCAAACTAATTATGTTTGCGTCCAGGGGTACAAAACACTTTTACCGACATCTATTGTCTTCCCGCAAACTGCAGGGGCATAGAACATTTTTTGTAATAATTTCTTATTATCTATGTTTATTAATAACCGACCACAAAGCGCGCGGCGAACCGGAAGCCTCATCTTTTGTAAGCCGCTCAAACCCTTCCGGTTGTAGACAGCCATTTGGTTTCTATTCATCTACCCCCATCTATTTTAAATATCTTAGATAAAATCGATATTTAAATTTACGCTATTCTTCATATCCATTGTGTTTGAACTTTGAACTTTGCTGAAGTTTTTGTCAAAATTTTATAGTTTTGACAGTTATTCGACGACCTCTGTGGCTCACTGGTTGAGCGTGTTGGTGCTAAAGCCGGGGGTCGCTGGATCGAATCTCGTCAAAGAGACAAAAAGTTTGTCTGTGTTCCTGGGTCATTAATGTATATTAAATATGTGTATAAAATATTAAAAATCTTAAATATGTATATAATATAAAAGTATTAAATATGTTTCCGTTGTCTAGTACCCGTAACATAAGTTCTTCGAGAACTTACCACGGGACCAGACTGTCGTGGTGTTAAGCGTCCATAGATATAATTATTATAAACTTATATTAAGTACCCACGTGTATTAGTGTACATTTTTTCTGTTTGAGTTTTAATTCATAGCATAATTATTGGCGCTTTTTAGTTTTGTTTTAGAATCGCTTTTAGTAATAGGAAAATATAAAAGTAGAAAGCTCAAAAATAATGTCGTTTATATAAGCGATGTCAAAAACATTTGTGATTTAAATATACAAAAAAATATTTTATTAAATAACTTATAAAGTACTCGTAGAAGAAATAAAAAAAAAAAAAATTTAAACCCAAAACAAATGTTTTAAGAAACAATAGTTTATTAAAAACACTTACGGCACAATAGTAACACATATTAAATCGTACATTATACAAATATTGGCATAACAAAAACACACATTTCACGCTACACTTTTGTTCACGAAGCTATTGTCGAACTTCTGTCCGCCATTGTCTAAAATGCTGATTTATAGACATTTAAACCCTTCCTATTAATGTATAGATAAAATATGCGTTAAAGTAATAACATGCAGCGGTTATGCGTGATGTTTTATAAAAGACTAGACGCTGCCCGCGACTTCGTGCGCGCATGATAAAATCTCGGGGAACCGTATATTTTGACACTAAACTTAAGCCTTTGCATCCGTTAATGGATGATTTATACAGTATTCTCCGAGCGAAGTAACCACTCTTGAAATACTGTAGTGCCTGGGACAGTTGGTTTTTAAATGTCGTATGGTTGCCCAAGGACATACGGCATTCTCACAACATAGCCAACCTAGTCCAGAGGAATGACTGGTCAATACGTCTGAGGCCAACCGTGTGCGGGTTTCCTTACGATGTTTTTTGTGCGAACCAAACGGTCTACCCACTAGGCTACGGAGCTCAATTTGACACTAAAATACCTAATCTAATCCGCGTCGTCTCCCTCTATGCCTGTGCCAAATTTTATCAAAATCGGTCGAGTAATTTGGGAGCCTATCCAATGCAAACAAACAAATGAATATTTCCTCTTATTTATATTTTTAGTAGTGTAGAAGGCTGATTTCATTTTTCACGTTATTTGAGCGAAATATTCGCGAACTCTACAAAAGTAGAATACAGAAAATGGCCGTATCGAATACAATTCATTTTTATTTTATAAGTTTACAAAAAATATCTTATTAATAATATAATTTTATCAACTTTTATACTAACTTCCAGTCATATTATCTAGTATTAATAGCACATCGGGTCGCCAGGGGTCATAAACTGTTGGTGATCGTGGTAATTATTTATGTAACAGTATTTTACATTTTGATTAACTAACGAACGCCGAATATGGACAATCTCGCATCGTTACCGACTTTTATGGCCCAGAATGGGAATTTTATTTTAATTCTTGCAACTTGTACGACATGGAATAATTACTTTTTAATACGTTGGCAGACTTGATTAAACATGACAAAAAGCGCGTATCCATTTTAAATAGCGTTGATTAAGTAGATGTATGTCTATTTGAAGAAATGCTGAGAATAAAATGAGTTCTGCTCTAGAATTTTAATAGTTGCAACTTTTTAACGACGTTTTGCCTTTGTATTGCTATCAATCTCTGCTCTACCTGCTTATTATCAGGTTGGTAGCATAATTATTCTATGACAAAAACGTACAAAATTATTATAATGTTATGAAAAACACTAAAATTAAAAAAATAAAGAGGTTTAACGTGTTTGTACACATGCGTTTTTTATCATACCTTTCAAATGTTGGCGACCCCTGGCCCATGCGGAAGCTCGTTTTTTGTCAAAGGTATGAAATATAAGTGCCATTAAAATGTTCGTCACCCCTGCCTGTCTTACAATTATTCGGCTTATGATATTTCATGCATTCATACTTTATAGCGTCTTAAATACTAAAGTCACCGAAAAAAGGAATAAAAATAAATAATGATGGCCAGATATCGTACGTATTTCGTTTGACAATAGAAAGCGATAAAATTTTATGTTGATAGAACATGTTGGATATAGATTAACTCTTTAGTCTTATGGAAGGCCAAAAAATATTTTACTACCACACTAAAGTAAGTTGAGTATGGTAGGCGATTATTTACTAGTTTTAGGCCCACTTGCGCCAATCCGGGTTAAAGTTAACCCTGGGTTAAAAATCATGTTATCTCTCTCATTCTTCGAATTTGTGAAAGAGAAACCATGATATTTTAACCCAAGGTAAATTATTAACCCGGATTGGCGCAAGTGGGCCTTATACTTAATAAAAAATGCTCTTACTTAAGGGTTAGTTTACACCGAGATGTTACGTAAATCGCGACACAATGCGGTGCATTTTTAAGATAGCTATTCAAAATTGAACTTTTTCGACACAAAAAGATAAGTACGTTTCAGACTGGCACATGCGCTGTGCGGGGCGGTGCAACTTGACATTCGAAAAAAAAAAAAAAAAAAAAAAAGCGCCACGTCACGTCTCGTATCATTTGCAAACTGATCCTAGATACACTACGGCCGCTGTATCTTGACGGGTCTGAACATAGGCTCTGCGAACTTTAGCGCATGTATAACTCGTGAAGAAAACTGTTATTGTATTATTTTTATATACCTATGTACTAATAAAATTTCCCTAATGCAGTTGACCAATTAGTACAAATAAAATAAATACGAAAACACTTAGAAACAGTTATTGCGCGACCTTCTGCGCGAAGTTCACACTCGCCAAGATACATCGGCCGTATTGTAACTGCGATCAAAATCTCATAGATTAATCTTAGTAATAACATTTTATGTAATTAAGCATTACAATTTACAATGTAACATAAAAATCGTAAAAAACATTTTTGAAAAAAATAATAAATAAGGATGGTTCCGTAACTATAAACGCGTAATATGCTTTTTTTTATTACTCCAAAAGTTACTGTCCGATTTGATTCACAATAATTTTCCTAAAGAGTTTTTAGCATAATCTATCAGCATGGAAATTTGCAAGTTTCTATCTCCTATAGTTTAAAAATGCTAGGGGGGGACCAACTTACAAACTAATTTGGAGGTCGATTACTCGAAAATGGTCAACTTTATAAAAAAGTAACGTATGAAACCTTGCCTTTATTTTAAAAGACCTATTCTACGATACCACACACGATGGGGTAGAGTGAAAAAATATTTTTCATCCCCACTTCACATGTACGGAGAGCCACCCCTAAAATATATATTTTTTTTATGACCGAAACCGTGATCTATACTCAATCTATAACTGCACCAGAATTCATCAATTTATATTCATAATTACAGGAGCTAGCGGCGCGGACAGACAGACAGACAGACAGACAGACGGACAGAGTGAAACTACTTATAAGGGTTCCTTAAGTATTACGAAACCCTAAAAAAACAATCTTACAGCATAGCGCTATCTATCTCTTTCCCATTCATTTTACTCTCCCCGAAGTTTTCTTTTTATTACCTCTTTAAGACGTGCAGGCGCGGCACACACTTTAATTTTCTTTTTAAACGATTTTCACTCTCTACGGAAGTTTCGCCGTTGTAAACCATGCAAGGTCAAGAGGAAAAGTTTCGAGATAGACATATTATTTAGTTTTTATGTATTTTACAATATTGGTATTTGGTAGTAAATATTGTTGCTGTAAGTGATCCCGTAGTGGGCTAGCGTAGACCGGATGAGATACCTAGAAATTGTATGTATAAGTACTTAGAAAAAGATGAAATTTATGTATAGGTACTACGGTTTATTGAAAAAAGATGTCTCGACATTTAAATATTAGAAAAATCTAGAATATAAAAATAAAATAAAAATGTAGTCAAAATTATTCATGCCTAAAAACATAACATCTTTTGCACTTTATGCAATAAATTAAAAAAAAACTTGGAACATTTTAAATTCAAACCGATAACCATTTCTCTCAGGACATTAGTCGCATCAAGTATCAATAAAGTGTTATTTAAATAAACCAATCAGTTGTAACATTTTTTGAATATTAATCCTCTGAGTGGTGTGCTCCACAAGGGATACTTCACATTGTTAGATGTATCACATTGTGTACTGATAATTTATTGTCATTGCCGTGTATGAACTAGTTCAAGGGGTAAAGTATCTGTGGCGTGAAATTTTGTATATTGGCTCTTAATTTTTACGGCGGCCGGTTGGTAGGTAAAGTTTTTAATGTCTATTGAAGTCGTACAAAAATCCAGATGCAAGTTTTAATTCCGAAGAAGGATATATAATAGTGATAATTAATGAGAAATGAGTGGATATATTATAATAGTGATAATTATCCTTCTTCGGAATTAAAACTTGCATCTGGATTTTTGTACGACTTTATTTATTCATTTATATATAGCCTTTATTACAGAGCTTAACTAAATAGACTTGTACGACTTGAATAGACATTAATTTAATTATAATTAATGAGAATTAAGTTGAAGACATGAAATTGGTAATTGTTTTACACAAAATCAAATTCTCCTTCTGGATCGTATCCAACGAAGGACCGCTCGAATTGTCGACTGCCATAGTGTTTCAAACAGGATTGACTCCTTAGAGCTACGTAGAGATGTAGCATCGCTCTGCATCCTCTATCGGTTATATTACGGGGAGTGCTTCGAGGAATTGTTCGGACTTATACCTGCTGCAACTTTTCGCCACCTGCACCGTTCCATGCGACAAAATATTTATCATCATCCTCATCACCTTGATGAGTGGCGGTCCTCCACCGTGCGCTTTACCCGGAACTTTCTGCCGCGCACTGTATATTAATTCTGGAATGAACTGTCGCCAGCAGTATTTCCGGACCATTACGACCTGCAAACCTACAAGAAGCGTATTCCCTCCTAAAGGCCGGCAACGCACTTACAACTCCTCTGATGTTGCGCGTGTTTTTTTTTGCGTTGTTGGCAAACTCTGGTTCGAAATCTGGTCATACGTAGGTTTTTTTTTCTTTTATTTTTTTTTCTTTTTAATCATTTTATGGTTCTACTAAATCCGATCGAAGCTCGGTCTCCCAGTATGCAATTATGAATATGTAGTTCAAAATACAGTTGGGGAGAAAACCGCGATAAAACCCGCTAAAGTATTTCCACAATATCACAGGGGCGACACTCTCTACAAATGACATTTCGAGCACCGACAAATGTCAGTTACGTTGACTTAAGCCTAGGGTTGACATTAATTTAAATATTTTTTTACGCCCGCGTAAATATTATACTTTTTACGCGGGCGAAGCCGCGGGCAACAGCTAAATACTTAATATGAAAAGGGAGAACATATCTACCTATTTTAAGCCACGTCTGTTACTTATTGTACTGCGTGTGACAAAAGCAATGGTTAGGTTAGAAAAATAAGTAATAATTATCGAGGTAGGTACGTAGGTAGGTACTTACCTTTCTGGATTATTAGGTAAGTGGAAGAAGCTTTTGTCATAATTTTTTTTCTTGGTTATTACGGCGACCTATATACAACCACAATTAAGCCCATACATTTTAATGTCGATAAGGAAATTTCTAATATTTTAGGTACTCGGTGCGTGCGATTTGAACTTTTAAAGGATACTGATATTGACAAATACTAACGTCTAATAGCCATATTTTTTTAATCAAAAATTTACTCAGCCATTGGCCCTTATATTGGAAAAATATACCTTGTGTCCTTAGCAATTGGGTTTCATTTGTACTTAATTCTTAAGTAGTTTAAAGACTATAATTTGAATCATATCAATGCAATTTTAAATTTTTATTGCCACTCAATAAGTGTTGTAACACAACTAAGATCGTCGCACAATATCGATAGGTTTAAATCTGTCGATGATTTAAATGCGATTAAGTACTAAGTACATGTAATATTCAATCTAAAATATTATGCGGAAATCATGACAAATATTTTACTTTTACTATTTGATACATGTGAAAGTTTGTGAGGATGTATGAATGGATGAATGGATGGAAGGATGAATCTTAAACGAGCAAATGGCACACCACACGTTTGTTACTCTTTAACGCAATAACTATTGAACGGGTTTTAATAAAAATTTGCTCCTACAAACTTTACCCAACCCAAGCATATTATTTCGTTAAAAATATCGATAAAATTAAATTATTGCATGACTACATCACTAGTGAAACAAAAAACAAATATTTTTTTATAAACGTCGCGTAAGACAAGTCTTTCTTATGAAATTTCACTGTCGCGTCGGCGAAACTGCCAGCCCTGTGAGCCATAGTCCAGGCTGGGAAAAAGTTACACCCCACCCGCCCCCGTATTCGCCCAGACACGCACACATAGCTGCGAGCGGTGAGTCGTGTAAATCGGTGGAGTGACTGTTCTTTACGTTAGTAATATATATTCTTTGACAATATTGCCAAGTCGTATCCATAAAGCGTTAGTGACGCCAAGTTTTTACCGAAAAGCCCATAAATAAAATATATTCAGATGTGCAACTTATGTGTAAGTTCAGAAACCACTCCAAGAAGCCGGCAAACTTTTACCAACAATATATTTATCTGTTCCGGAATATGTGCTAGGATGCGTCCAAGTTAAGAGCGGTAGCGAGTAGCGGATTATGCTTAACTATTTTGTTTATTAACTCCTAGATATTGCGCGCGACTTTGTGCGCGACAAAAGGAAATCCCGTGGAACCGTACATTTTACCGCAATAAAAAGTAGCCTATGTCCTTCTTCGTGGTCTACTCTACATCTGTGCCAAATTCGGTCCAGTAGTTTCTGAGCCTATTCAATTCAAACAAACAAACAAACTTTTCTTCTTTATTATATTAAGTAGGTATAGATTGTTTAATTATTTCTCTTTTCCTTGCGTATTATAGTACCTACTTCAATTTTTACCCAACTACGGAAAAGCAAATGGAAGGGTAATTATTTTTGTAGTCTATGTATGTATGTATCAGTGGCGTGGGGTTTTTATAACTCCATTCTTATCGGCTTCACTTACCATTTACCTTTTCAAGACCCTTATCCAAATTTCTAGCTATTGTACAGGCTAGGTCTTCTCTTTAAGGGAGAACCAGCCTTCACTACTGGTATATGTGCTAGTTCCACCATAGCGCCTAAACTACTGGTCCTATTTTAATTAATGAGGTATCAATAGATTCGTAATAACAGCCGGGTAACATAGGCTATATATTTTACTTAGGGTTGTAGTAATTCATAAAAATTGTATTATTATATGAAGTATCTCATGCGAAGGTTTGTTCTATAGATGTAATGAGGCGTGAAAGCTGAAATTCGTGTCTAGTCCATATTGTGGACTGTCCGGATATTTAATTTAATTAGCATTGGGAACTACAAAATAATTTCATATAAGTTCTAATTATCTACTTGCTTTTGTGAAAATGAAATAAACTTTAGACTCGTCTTTCATATCACGAGTACCCGCGACATTCTTAGTAACTTCTTCGTGAAATATCTCAACAACTTTACCGTTCCGACCTATTTCTAAATTCTAATAAAATAAGTAACTTTTGTATTCTACAGTCCTGCTAATAGTAAGCTTTATGGGGACATACCTATGTAATATATCTTTAACAGCCTTCGTGGTCTAGTGGTTAGAGCATTGGCTCTCGACTCGGAGGTCGTGGGTTCGATTCCCGCATTGGAACAATAAAAATCTTATTCTTATAAAAAATGTTGTTTCAAAGTTTGGTTAAGACAATGCAGGCTGATCACCTGATTGTCTGACAAGAAAGATGATGCGTCGGATGGGCATGTAAAATGTCGTACTTGCGCATGATCTCTCGTCAGTCGTGTCGGTTATCCGTCCCACTAGATTACGAGACTACAGGAAGAGAAAGTGCTCTTGTGAACTGCGCACACACTTGGGCACTATAAAATTACTCCTGCGTAACTGGCCTGGTTTCAATGAAACCGGCCACCAAGTGAACCAACCAGATATTGCTGATTAATGATTGATTTATGAAAAAATTTAGTGCAGTTTTAGCTTTGATCAAAATCAAGCTCGCGACTCCTTTCAACAGTTTCAGAGTTACAACCATGCCCAGTTAAAAATTCAACCTGTATTGAAGGAGTGTGAATTGCTTTTATTTCTACTTCGTCTTTTAAATTATACTCAAGCCAAAACCACATACGAGTCTTACTTCAAGGCCCAAGAGATTAGGGCTACAACTGGACTTGCTAGAAGTCATGCTTATTCTGTCAGAACGTTGCTAAGGATGTATTCTAACCATTCCCAGGAGGAAACAGCGTACAATTATCGACGGCGACCGGCGAAGTAATGTTTTTAGTTGAAAATATAAAGGAAATATTGTTCCAATATCCAGCTTCCTACTGGCGTTTGACAAAACGACCCTACGCACACGAGTAACACATTATCTATCACGAAACAAGACAAAAGTGGTGTGGAGTTGACAAAAAGTAAAAAAAAATACCTATATAAAAAGGCACCAAAAATAGCAATAGCAACCAGCGGCGAAGGCTGCTTCTCCTTCATAGGGAAGCCGGAGCCTGTATAATAGGTAGGGATTTCTATGACGGTTTGCAAAACACTTACGTGACAAGGGAAGCCGATAGGAATGGAGTTATAGGAACCCTTCGCTACTGATAGCAACACAAAAAAGCGTAGGTGTAAAAAGTGCGACATTTTACTACAGATAGTACCTAAATACTTAGGTACTAATTATAAGAGACGTATTTTTTCCATAAAATATATTTTAAATTACAGATAAATATTTGAGTTTCATATTTTCAAGTCGTACACATATTTTATTATGTACCACAGCTTTTGTTTATTAAGTCGTTAATTTTTATAATCACTGCATTAAATACTCATTTTACGTTAGCATAATATTAGTTTTGTCTTATAATAATTAATATGTGTAATAACTTAATAAGTACTAAGTGTGTATTAATTTAACAAAGTGAATTTCGTAATTGTACAAAAATTATGATGTCGACTCCACGGTTTTTCTCGTCCGTACAGCGACGTATGACACATGTGCGGTACAAAGCGGGTATTGATCTAGTGGAGCTTCTTATTTTTTTCCAAGATAGTGTGCATGTTCTTGCCGATGTTTTACTGGGGTTAAAGTTCTATAAAAGTGAAAGTTATAATATAAATAATCTCCCATTAATAGTGAATATGAAGAATAGTAGCTTTTGCGTAGCATTAATTCTCTCTTTGCATGTCCTAATAAAGCAAGAAGACAAAAATATTATGTCTATGTTATGACTTATGTACAAAAATATAAAAATAATTTTATGAAAATAAGGATGAATAATATATGAATGCGCTACTTTTAAAAGTTTGAATACGACATCCACAATGCTATTATCAAACTAAGTATCATAAAACATACCCCTTTAAGACGTAGACATAAGATGGCTCAGGCACAACAAATTATGTTGATTTTGTTGAAATTTTCACTTCGCGCCAAGAAAATTATATCAAACTTGGCCCAAGGCGATAGCCACAAACGCGGCGGAACCAATAAACGCGTGTCATCCCGCTCTGATTGATCTTTATTTTATGCGCCAAACTATCTAGCTATCCCCCTCGCACTGGAGTGTTGCCAGCGTATATTTCCCGACTATGCGGTGAAAATGTGTTTCCGTTTTTATTTGAATAAAATGGCGCGATAATGATTGGCGTCGGCGAATTCAAAGACTAATTTTAATAAGTCGGCGTTTATAACTTTTTCATATAATTACAGAACGGTATGTTTATAGGTGTTGCGCAATTTATATTGCACCATTAGACGAGACGTGATAGTGTCTTTACAGCTTCTCTACCATAAACGGAGGCCATAAACCCATCCGGGAATTAGCCGCAGATATTTTGAGAGGAAGGCTAAAAATTCGTCCACTTCCTTGGAAATGTAACTTTAATTAAGGAAAGAATGAAGATGAAGTTGATAAGAATAATGATGCTGATGACGATATTGATAAGAAGGAAATTTCTGAGTTTCCGTCAAGTAATGGAACACCGAACACCACTTACACCTTTTGTTTCATAAAGAGATATTATGGCACATGATCATCATCAACATTGACTACCGACACTCCTCAATTTAGTATTCCACCATGCAATGCAGTCTTTATGTGTCTATTTTAGCAATTCAAACGAATATATCAAACAAAATAATGTTACAATTTCTAATATAATGGTCTAATATATTAAAATAGAGTATTATATTAGACCATGACTAGGCTAGGCAGGTGTTTTTAAATACGTTCAAACGACATCTGGTGAGGAATAAATTGCTAGCAAATAGTATATGGGGGTGTGCGGCTGACAACGGTGGATTTATGTGAGAAGCCTTCACTGTAACTTATAGCTTGCTTTACATAATATATTTTAAGCCTTCATTCACCGAGGAATTTTATAGGAAATTGTGAACGAAACTGGATCGCAAAAGTTTGCGTTTTGGTTTTGTTTGGTTTGGTCTAATTTTGGGATATTTGATGCTCTTAAATTGATGAAAATGATGATTATGGAAAATTAGGTTAATATTTTAGTTACATTGTTAAAATAATTAATTAATCCAGACTGTATTCAGTTTCTAACACGACCACAATCTTAATTTTATTTTGAGACTTATTGTACTTAAAAATTTCTGTAGAAATGAATTTAAATGGCCCTTTTGATCAATTTCAAAAAAATCAGACACCAAAAGACTAAAAAAGAAACAAAATAATATGTGAGTGTTGGCCTTTTTATCTTAATCAAAAGTTATAGTAATACCTAGTACACAGCTATAATTTTTTAAAATCAATCCTGTTCGTGTCTCTTATTATTAGAGATCTGCTAAAATGGCTGATTGTTAACGTCTGCTTTGAATCTTTATAAATGGGCATCCTGATCATTCAGCCTGCAAAACAATGCTGCGGCCTTGAAGCTGATTTGTAGGCAAACATTATAAATTACTATTGACACTAATGACGACTATAAGTATCGGTGCTTGATTGCAGGCTGATCAGTATGGTCCTTCAGTTGACATTGTTCACGTTTTCACCCATTGAGAGACATGAGACTAAAGTCATATCAAAACTTGCGTAATACATCAAGAGGAAACGTTCCACATTCTACATACACATCCTATGAAACTATAGGAAGTAAAAATGTCCTTTTGTGATGCAAATTCATCCCAATTATGCCTACAGCGGGGATTGCTTGCATCTGCTCTGATTTGACTAACAATAAGCACCTCGTTATAATTGGTACACGTTTGTACATCGCCTCATTGATGGCATCATTCAAATCGGTACACAGACATGATTTGGTTGAGATAGATCTACGGATGCTTCACAGAAAGCATCATTGCAAGCATAACAGTAGATTGGATATAAATAATGTTATTACTGACTAAAGATACAGCAAGTTGTTGAAAGAATTAAATTTTGTTGATATCCTAGCAAAAATCTTAGTACTAAACTATACATTTGGTGTCAAATATACAAGTATGTCGGTTGCAAAATTTTATAATATAGACGAAAAGTAGGTGATTCCAAATAATGGAAATACTGAACATAATAAAGGTATACACAAAATGCTGAATACTGTCTTTTAGTAGCATGTTTGTTAGGTATAAAACTGATATTTGTACGGATATGTTGTCGTTGGTTGTCATAAACTTTACCTGATAAGCCAATACGGATATATCTTCGATACCGCGCTGACTGATCATCCCTTATGAAGATTACCAACGAAACTCGGGGGTGACATGTGTCATTCAATATTGAACCTTGTCCTAAATGAACAGAGTCCATATTTTATGGACTTCGTGTATGTTTTGCCCATGTTAATGGAAACAAAGGGTTCTTATCTTGACATGCTCAAACAAATATGCTTAGTATCATCAACTTTTAAAAACTACGTCTGGTTAATTTTATATAATTAGTGTCTGGATTTTGTAAAACATTCGATTAGGAATATCATTTACTGCGTTCGTATTATATAAAATTGTACAGTATATTTGTTGCTTGAAGCCGAAACAAATTTTCAATAAAATAATACTAAATATTATGAAGACTACAAGACAGCAAGATATTAAATATTTACTTAGAAGTATTCTTAAACGCTACCTAAGTAGCGATATTAAGAGCGGCAACAAAACCCGAGACATTCCAATAATCCTTTACTTAGGAGGTACGTCCCATGTCATCGCAAGATTAAATTCTTCAACAATATAACTAGTACGTAGAAAATATTTCACATACGAACCGCTTTTTTAATATCGTATGTTGTGGCAGCCTTTTTATACAGAATATAAAATATACAATTTCAGCATAGCGCCAGTGACATTGTGTACCATCCATCTTTTCGGGTTTAGCTTTGCGTCCCGCTCTAACTTATTATTTCGTTTCGCTCTAGCGGATTTGTAGTTCCCCCCTATGGGGGTGAGGAGTCGTTTGGAGCAGTCAACTCTTTGCGCATTTTTCATTCGAAATACGGAGGATATGAAGAAATGTATCGCGTACTCTGGCGTGTTATGATTTTTCTTTCTCTATTTTGAATATTACTATTGGATATAAACTGTGTTCTGAATTTTCAGAGCGAGACTTTTGTTTTAGAATATGTTGTTCCAAATGGAATGTCTACATTAATATATATTTTCTAACTAAAATATTTTACTTTTCTGGTTTAGTTCTAAGCTAAAAGCCAACACACTTTGTATTTGAGGTTTGGCGGCTCAAGGCAAACAATGAAAAATTTTACAATAGGGAAAACTTGGCAGCAAAACACATGTCAAAAGATTTAAATTCTAGCTAGCTGGCAACATCGACTCGCTGTTCGAAATTCGAACTTCAGAAGTTTTTAGGTTTCAACAATCTACAATACTAAAAGATAGGTTTCAACAATCTACAATACTTAAAGATCTTTTTTTTTCATCTGAATTCACACGAAATGCCTGCGTGATTTGTTAACTATTTACTTATTCAAACTTCATAATTATTAGCATTATTTATTAATCTAAATTATTTTCTTTATCCTTTAAGATTTATTTAAGATATATTACGTTTATGAAAAACAATTAATATTTGTATGCCTTATAGTGCTTATTATTTGTGAACAATGGAATATTTCTCTTTATCTATTCCTATTTATTCACAATCGAATAATTTTGTAGTTAAAGTGTACTTAGTATACCCGTCACGGGTGCCAATTTTATTTCGTATTGAATCAACGGGCGCGTTCTCGCTTGTTACATCTACTGTGGCATTTGCGTCAGCCTTGATCTTACTATAATTTATTCCAGTTTCCATCCTTCATGAATATGGTACCTAATATTGTAATATTATATTCTTCTATTGTAATATTATATTGTAATCTTTATTGATTTTTTTATATCTTTATCACTTCTGTTATTGTTTTATGTACGAGTTTAAATATTACTAAATCCAGCATATTTAGTTACTTCATAGTTATCAAAGATCTACCTATGATATAGTCTTTAAAAGTTTAGGTGTCGATGTACATCGTACTAGTTCCTAGGTTAAATTTGGTTATTGTTAAATGTAGTTTCTAATTCTCATCTTAACAACTTGTTCATGTTTTCTACCTCCGCATCTTCATTATTATTGCACTCTGGACATAGAAGAATTTGATTATCCGGACAATTTTTAATTTTGAATTGAATTTGAATTTATCTATACTAATATAATAAAGAGGCAAGGTTTGTTTCTTTGTTTGTGTGTGTTTGTTTGTTTCCATCGAATAGGCTCCGAAACTACTGAACCGATTTTGATGAAATTTGGCACCGATATAGAGTAGACCACGGGGAAGGACATAGGCTACTTTTTATTTCGGCGTGATTTCCTTTAGCGCGCACGAAGTCGCGGGCAACATCTAGTGTAGTAAAGTCCATACAATAAAAATATTTCATAAGCGCTCGCGCGTTCTACTATTGGTAATACACTTTTGGCGCGAAATTACTCAGACACGCGGCTTTGTCTAGTTGTAGAGGAAGACTATGAGTGGGTGCGTGAAGGACCTAGAATTTACGCTTAGATTAAAAAAAATATGTTTTTTCTACTACTGAGTACTGTACAACGCGTGACTATTGGAGCGTTAATAAGACTATCTATGCTAGCTACCATTTAGTGAACGACAAGAAGTATGTACAAAGTTGTTAAAAATATTGAAAAATGTAACAAATCAAACGATGCAATCAAGATCGAAGGTTAAAGTTTGCTTTGCCATGTTGATTCGAGCTTTTTATGAAGAATATCAACAATTATCATTTATTCAGGACACAATCCAGTTATATTTGCTAAAGAGCCGGTCGGATCTGCCGCGAGTGGTTTAAAAATTCCCTTCGACTCCTCAACATTCTGGTCACGTGACTCGCACGTGACACCGCCATCTCGCGTCGGCTGCTTGTACTATTACATCTAACTCGTTTAGACTCCGAAACGTACATGTAAATGTGCCTGGGTAAAGCAAGCATTTGATTTCAGTTCGAAAAGCACGTGTGAAACGTGCCTTCATTCTCATATTATTTCGTCTCTATTTTGGCTTTCAACACATCTTCTATAAGTATCGATAGTCATCTACCCTAACTTTTACATTTAATGGTTCTTTATATATTATAAGATAATTTAAAATGTGATGTACTAATACGAATAATAAGTGGTTGAAGGCTTGAAGCTAAATATATTATCATAACATAATCTAAAAAATACCTGGGATGCATCATGTAAATGAAGTAAAATAGAGGGCATAATACTTTCCCTGGTGAACACCAGCGCTCATTTATATTTGTTCTTGAGCTAAGAAGAGATAAATAGTTCTTACAATTTCTTAAATTTTATCTTAAAGTTTGATTATAATCTTATTCTTAGCCCACCTTCTTTGATGAAATACAAATAAAAATGCAAATTATTGATTTTAACGTATTACAATTTACAAGTAAAGAGATTCTTTTTATAATGCGTTTTCATGATTGCCGAGGCTCGGCAAGATTCCACAAGCCCCAGTGCTTGAAGCTTCAAGTTTAGGCATTGCATGATACTGTTAGAATTCTCAAATGTTATTGTCCATAAAAACATAAATTACAATATAAACCTTCATTTATATTCTTTAGAATAGAACATAATAAATATTATTATGAAAAAAATTCAAATTTCGTCTCGAGGCATAAACATACGATCTTGTCATGTAAATACAAACCAAATACAAAGGCAGACAGAATAGGTAATGCGGGAAGAAAAACAGAATTTCCATGCGGTTCGGTGCCAATCTACATGACTAGCGACCCAGCTTATAAGCTGGGATATAATATGTCTATTAAAATGTATGGTTTTTGTATATGTATTATAAAATGGGTTTTTTTTTTTATGAAATAAGAGAGCAAACGAGCAAACGGGTCACCTGATGGAAAGCAACTTCCGTCGCCCATGGACACTCGCAGCATCAGAAGAGCTGCAAGTGCGTTGCCGGCCTTTTAAGAGGGAATAGGGTAATAGGGGAGGGTAGGGAAGGGAATAGGGTAGGGGATTGGGCCTCCGGTAAACTCACTCACTCGGCGAAACACAGCGCAAACGCTGTTTCACGCCGGTTTTCTGTGAGCCCGTGGTATTTCTCCGGTCGAGCCGGCCCATTCGTGCCGAAGCATGGCTCTACCACGTAAGAATACGCATCTCATATACCTATTTGTATATTTATTTATCTAATTATTAATATAAGTTAAATCCTTATTTAAAGACAAAAATATTAGTAAGACTAGAGTAAGATATTTTCTTTCGTTTATTTATTTCAAATTTTATCTCTGTTAAGTTTTACAAAAAGTACTAGCAATTTTTGACATAATACACAAATCACACAAAATCATGAATTCCTATTTATGAACATTATGTACCTACTTTTATGTAGATAACAGTGATTTATAGACCATCTTTCCATTCGTGATGTTTCCAGACCAAACCTCTTGGGGCGTCATGAGATTGCCATATTTTTCAAAGGAATCATGGAACTGCAAATAGGTATATTGTTTAGATTTCATATTTTTCTTTTTAAACGGAAACTGAGCTTTTCTTAGTTACTTACCCACCTAACCATGTATATTTAAAAATAAGAAATAGGCACTTATTTTCTGAATCATAATATTTTTTTTATCTAATAATTTTCCCAAATTCTCCAAGACAATTTATATCCATATTATAATATTGCTTTGAAATTCATACATCATCTTCACACATTCGAATAAAAATAATGAAATATGAACTACCGAGACGAAGGGTTCAGGCTTCCTCAGAAAAAGGGATACCATACATCAACAAAGAAAATAACGATTCTGCCTTAGACAAATGATTGACAGCGAGCGAAAAAAGAAAAAGAAAATGATTCCTTATTCAAATTTTGGCGGCGTTCGATTTTTTCCTTTGTCGCGTCAACCTTCCATTTTGTTTTCATTTGTAATTTGTCGCTTTGGTTTTTACGGTTGGTTTTTAAATGTCTCTGTTATATTATTTTACCATTTTAGGATCATCTTAACAAGATGAGAGCGATATATATTGCCTAACTACATTAAGCTTTTCTGGCAGGTGTACGGGGGTAATTTGTTTTAATATTATTTATTAGGATTTAATTATCTAGAAATATAAAATCCGATAAATAAGTAGATACTGAATTGTGACTAAGGGCTAAGGCAAACAATTTTTTATTTACATTAAAAACCCTTTTGCTTCAAAGTGTAGGTAAGTACTTAAGCCTATTATTTATTCCTTACTGATGAAATTACCTGAAATAACACATAAGATGGGCTATGAGCTATGATGTACATATTTTGACAGTTACGCCATCTTGATTTCATCTTGAAAATAGCGCTTGTTAGCGGTTGCTAGCGCTAAAGAACAAAAAAAAACACATTATCGGCCAGGAGTCAGGACTCAGGACACGTTTGCTAACTTCAATACTGCTTCCACCACTTTGCTTATTTTATGCCAGCGGTCGCCATTTTGCTTACGATTATTTGCTAGCGCTATTTTCCGCGGAATACAGCCATAGCGGACTGATTGTCTATACTGAAAAGTTAATGCCAAAATGACAAGATGACAAAATATGCTAAACCTGAACTGCTCGAAACAAGTGTGGACGTTGGACACTTTTTGCCTAGACAAGCATCGTCTATAACAGGTACTTTATGTTATGCATATAAATTTTGTACTCAAATGATACTCATCCAAATCTAAAACAAAATATTCAAATCACTTCCAAACTGGGTCGCATTATGACCTTGTTAATTTTCCACCCCATAATTTGGTTGTAAAACTGATTACACAGCAGACGAGTCCGTCTCTCTCGCACGCCCTCTCCCTCCCACCCATTCATGAAACGTTTAATTATACCGGATGGGTTTATGCAAGAGTGAGAGTGGAAAGTTTGATAGCCGCCCTTGAAATAGTTTATCGAGAGTGTTCCGCATTGTTCCTGGACGCTCCAATTAAATCGTCCACTGAAAACGAAGTTGCTGAAAAGTATCGCAATGTTTTTGTGATGGCTTTTATTGTCAAAGATTTACTTTCATTGAATACCGAAGTTTATTCGTTGATATGTATTAAATACTTTCAATGGAATACACAGAGTGTAAATTTAGATCTTATTTGTTTTGTTATTATATTGTAAATATTAAAAAATAACTGAAAGACTGACAAACTTTTTGAAGAAAAAACACCAAACAAGCACAAGCACAGTGTTTAAACTACCTCACCAAAGTGTTCTCAAAAATTGTATTTACAACATAATATATCGCATGTAATAATTCACACCTAAGAACTACACTTAAAAATATCGATAAAAAGAAAATTCATTGAGTAAAAAAAAGAAAAACCTATCGCATTACGCATAATGCCATCGCGCGCCTGAAGCGAACTCGGAAACTCATTTATTCGCTCCTTGTCTCCTTCATTTGGGCCCAGTTGATGTAGGTCAGGGTTATTAAGACGGTAATGATGGGGTGCGAAGACAGCTGTAGACTCTTACGGGTTACAAATTATTCCGATTCAGGAAAGGGTTAATTTTTGCGATCGGAAATTTTCGCTGTTCCGGATTTTTATATACTTTTTTACTGAGCTAGCTAAATTGCCTTTTGCTTTTAAGTGCTTAAAAAATTAACACCTTGAACTATGAAAGAGTTAAAAACTCCCATTTGATGCGTTATCTTGAACAAACTTTTTGTATACTTAAAAATCTAATGGAAACATAATTTTATTTAAAAAAACAAGCCATAATTTAAAGTTGGCGTGCTCGCTTATCGTAGCCCGCAGACATAAAGCAAATTATACAGTACAATAATCGGTAATATCATGAACATCGGTACTGATCAGCCAATAAAAGTAATATTTTATTGCAGCGCCGCCGCGCCGCGCCGCAAATTGCTACCAAGACAACGGTATCGGAAATCTACAGCTCCGGTCCAAAGTGCCGGTAATATCGGCGGCGAAGGGTTAAGAATTTAGTAATAAGTAAGGATATTAATAAATTACTTTAAGAACAGCTAATTTTTACGAAACAAAAGTGAGAGTATTTTTGCATGACGAAAGATAAATATATCGAAGAAGATATAGACTCCATGAGGATAAGATGGCGAACGGTTGAAATATTCCATTAAATAACTATTTTAGAATTACAGACCAATGATTTATTACAATATTATCCAATATTATTACGCGATAGTTCAAATGCCGAACGATTAGAACGTGGCGAGTTCTCGTCTTTCCCAAATCCAAGCAATAACAGAAAAGTCCCCATGAGAGTTTCTTTCACTGTCACGTCTCTGAAAAAGTTAGCATCAACCTCGTCTAAATAGTAAATACTACTTGACGTTCCTAATCATAAATAATATTAGCTGATAAACTATAACACGCTCCGACATAATTTATAGAGCTCAAAGAATACGCGTTTTCCAGGGATAAGACCCCTAGCTAGATCGATTTTTCTCCTCCAAATCTCCTTGCATACAAAATTTTAGTGGAAATACTTTCAGACATTTTCGAGATTACGATTATATACTTATTTAAAAGAATAAGTTAAATTAAAAATGCGCAGTTTCCGAGGGATAAAAAGAGATATCATAAGACCTAACTCGATCGAATTTTCTCCCAAACTCCCTAGTCCCTACATACAAAATTTCAATGGAAATACTTGCAGCCGTTTCCGAGATTACGATTATTTATACAAGTATAACAAGATTAGCTCGTTTAAAGTATAAGATTTATTTGCAATGGGTTATCAATAATTATTATTATAAACTTTCTAAGCAATGTAATAATAATATTGTAGCCTTTTTAGTGGTATTTATATTAGTTACCATTATCAGGAAATAAATTACCTTTTCGAGCCCAAATCTAGCAAATACTTGTGTAATATTAAAACCGCCAGCTCTCAAACTTTTAACCGTTTGTGTATTATTAATACTACCAACTCTCAAACTTTTAACCCTGATAGGATTAAGGAGGGTTAAGGGTTTTAATATTACACAACTATATATTGTTAGTGTTGTGTAATGTTGTCATGTCCAATGCTATTTTAAGTTACAATCCAGAGAATGTAATCAGACTGGTAACCTTTACCCTTATCGTATATTCAGATGTGTATGTTACACGTGCAATGGCAAATCCTTCAGAAACGAGATCCGCCCGCCACCCCATCCCCCTGAAGGGGTTACCTTGGGAGAATAGAAAATAGTACATAATAAAAATTCAAAATATACCCCATTCGAGGCACCAATTTCCCGGTACACCCTTGGGGTTTTTTGATCTCGACTGCTACGATGTCACTCTAATGAAGCGTACGTATGTTGAATACGTCATGCGATATTATAATGTTATATATATATATTATAATATATTATATATTATTATATTATATATTATAATATTATTATAATGGTAACTACTACTAGAATATTACTATTATATATACTAGAATATTTTACTGTAGGGTTTTTGAGGTATGTAAGGATTGGAATAACTACTACCTATAGTGTTTTTTTTTTTTGATAATTATTTAAAAAATATTTAGTTTATATGCAGGTAGAGCGAGATGCAATTAAAATATCAAAATACATCTTCCTCTTCCTGCATAACTTGAACTGTGACGAATTTCATACTCCGTTCGCATCATCTTCGTAAAACGGAGTACAAGATTTGCTTTACGTATAACGCTTGGGTACTGCCTAAATAAGCGCTTGTGAACTTTACTAAGCAGCATAACACAGGATCGATGATGATGAACGTAAATAACATTATATGAAATTCAAATTTATTCCCATAACAAACGGAATAAGGAAATTGTGGTTTGATCTAACATCCTTCAGGTACTCGGCGAAATTCCATTTTCAAACGAAAAATCCATTCAATACAATATATCACGGCGCTAAGCCCGTTAGGAATAGATCGAGACGGATATATACGGAGCACACACGGCAGACAAGGACGGAATTAAATGTCCCAGCGAAATGGAACGAAAGAAGATTGAATAGAAGTCACACTAATGTTGCACGGGTTACCTTCACACACGCACACACTACCATACCTATGGCTATGTATATTTTGTTAAGGTGCTTTTGTTTTTATTCCAAGAGCTCTCTAGAAGATTCTTTGAGAGTTTGAAGGTCAATCTACAGTGATGTCTGATCAAAACCACCAGCACACAGGAATAGACATACTGACAGATAACATGGACAAAATGGCAGCTTTCCAAAAAGAAACCGTTTCTATGGTTGTTATGCTAAGCATGAAGGAGCTTTTAAAGGTACCTTACTATTTAGTATTTCTAGATTAGTAATAATTACAAATCAAACTTCATTTTTAATGGAATGAACCAGGAAACGAACAGACGGATCGCCGGATAGTAAGCGATTAGGTACCGCCGCTCGCAACATTAGAGGGGTTACAACTTACAACTCAGGTTACAATTGTAAATTATAACTCCTCTAGTGTTGCGACTTGCGTTCCCAGTCCTTTAAATCCCCTACCCCCTTACCTCCGGTAACCTCACGCAAGCGTTATTTCACGCCGGTATTCTGCAAGGCCGTGTATTTACCAGGTCGAGACAGCCCATTCATGACGAATCGTTGCTCTTCCACAATTTAAAAATTTTAACGGAGCACTCGTCCACTATACCTACTACAGGGTATTTTCTCAAATGACATTTTTTATCGCTATCTGGGATCAAACCTACACCAACTTGGGTAAATGACACCTATGATCGATGAATGAAAGCCTTTATCCCAAGAGGAAATTATACTTTATCTAAACAAAATATATCCTAAATACTAATATAAGCTATATCGATATTGCGAATCAGCTATGGTCTATAATAGCATAGTTATGGGGTTTTGACTTGTAAATTAGCATCTGTATATCCTCAAAAACTTTTAGTACCGAGTAGGATTTGTATTGAAAAAAATAACAACCCTTTACTTTCCTTGTACGTCTCTATCCCGGGTAAAATTCAGATCGGCCGTAAACTCACACACATGCACGTAAAGGCTTAGATCACCCACACAAAGAAACTGGCGGATATTGTTCGCGTATGAGTCTCACACATACATGTAACATTATGAAATACCTGAATATTGTATGTAATAAAAGGTTTGACAATGTTTATAAGTGTTTCATATGTATTATTTATTGAAAACCAGTGATATACATTCGATTATAACTGAAACGGAAGATTGGATAAAAACTAAAAGTAGGTAGTGTATAAAATCAAATTTCACGTAATTGATTAAGTTTAAACTATAAAATAATAAAAAATAAGGTCTCACATCGTAATGTCTTAGGTATCCCAATTACTAAATAGGCACAAAGCTTAAAACTATAACCCGACTACCAACGATTTCAAAACTCAACATAGGCTATGACGTACATTTGACAGAACAAATCTTCATATAAGAAAAAGTTACGCCATCTTGGTTTTCGCCATGCGTCAAACGTCAAAATGGCCCCAAAATTTTCAAAAGTGGGGCCATTTAACTGGAGACACTTTTTGCCTCAACATGCCTCGTCTAATGCCGACTACGCAAATTATGATATACTTTAAAGCCTATGTTACCCGGGCCATTATTACTAATCTATTGACGACTAATTCATTAAAATCGGATCAGTAGTTTAGGCGCTACGATGGAACATACATACATAAACTGCCAAAATCCATGCCCCTTCTTTTGGCTTCGCCGTAATCGGGTAAAACATTTTCCTTCAGGCAGTGAAATAAAATAAAAACTGGCCAAGTGCGAGTCAGATTCGCGCACGAATGGTTACAAAACGAAAAAAATCCACTTTTGCTGTATGGAAAGTTGGGAACCCCAGTTAAATGTAATTTTTATTCTGTTTATTTTTATTTTGTTATAGCGGCAACAATATACATCATCTGTGACAATTTCAACTGTTTTACTATCACGGTTCATGAGCTACAGCATGGTGACAGACGGACAGCGGAGTCTTAGTAATACCCTTTGCCAAAGGGCATTTTTATTGACCTTACTACTTTCCGTATCCAAAGGGCCTTTGGATACGGAAAGTAGTAAGGTCAATAAAAATATTCCAAAAAAAATTAACATGAAATGGATAATTATTTAAGTATAAATACGTGTCTATAAAATTTCCATGTCACAATGTTAGTTACCGTACTCCTCCGAAACGGCTTTACCGACTTTTGCCAAATTTTATATGCGTATTCAGTAGGTCTGAGAATCGGCTACTATCTATTTTCAATATCCCTAAGTGATAAGGGTTGTTCACCCTTAATTTTTTTTTTAATTTTTGGACGAGATTTTTTGTTTTTATTTTTTTATAATGTGGCATTAAAAAATACATACAAATAATTTATAAGGCAAAACAACGTTTGCCGGGTCAGCTAGTTTAAGTATAAATACGTGTTTATAAAATACTCGTAATATTTCAGCAATCTTTGGTTTCAACAATAAATAAATAACCCATTAAAAATTAGGGGAAAAGCGGACCATGGAGAGCCGCTTCGCTACATTGAATGTAAGAGGAGGAATGGATGGTAAGAATGAAAGTGGACGAAGCGAAACAAGTATGTAAGGATCGTAGCAAGTGGAAAAAAATGTTCTCTGCTTACCCCTACGGGAAAAAAGCGTGATTATATGTATGTATAAAAATTACTTATTATGACTTTGCCTAAAACCCGTCCCGGATAAATCGTCCCAACTCCTAAAACTTCCTACCGGGACATGTTTTATCAGTTATGCTCGTGCTAATGCTAAGCCCTTTGTCCCTTCGTATATCTCTCGTCTGGACAGGACGTCCGTTTGCGCCCAAACCTGGCTTAGGGCTTAGACAAAAGATGAGTTTTTGCTTAGACAAAAGATGAGTTTTGGCTTAGACAAAATATGTTTTTGGTTAAACAAAATATATGCCTCAGGCTGGGACTATATACTCCGGAATCCGGCGGTCCCGATAAAATTCAGAGCACTGAAAATTAAAGAACTTATTAAATGTTATTGCCTGCGGCTCCGCCCGCGTAAATACATTATCCCGCGGGAACACTACTTTTTCGAGATAAAAATATCCTATCTCCATTCCCGGGACCCAAAGTATGTCTATGCCAAATTTCATAGAAATAGGTTCAGCGGTTAAAGCGTGAAGAGGTAACAGACAGACAGACACACCTTCGCACCTTCGCATTTATAATATTACTATAGAGTACTATAGACTATAGATGGCTGTGTACCGCGGAAAATAGCGCTTGTTAGCGCTTGCTAGCGCTAAAAAAACTATTATCGGCCAGGACACGTTTGGTAATTTCAATACTGCTAACATAATCCGCCATTTTGTTAATTTAATGCCAGCGGTCGCCATTTTGCTCACGTTCTTTTGTTTGCGCTATTTTCCGCGGAACACAGCCAATAAAAGTCAAAACACTAGTTCTCCTTTTAAACTGTTAACAATAGGTTTTATTTAATTGGAGTGGATGTCATGGGGTACTCATCCCAACTTACCTGTCCGGTAGTTGTGGTATAGTATACGGGTATGCGACCCCGGCTTCCCTAGCTATTACTGTCCTATCCCTTGCCCTCCTGGGCGGTAATATCCTACATTTCCTATTTCCCACTCTAACTTACCAATCTTCCTTTCCACACCACCTATCCTTCCCTTTCCCTATTCCTACCCTCTCTACCAATCTGTGGAAACGCAATGGATAATCTAAAAAATAATTTAATTATCCAAAATGGCGGCGATGTGGTTCACCACCCATCACGTCTCGTTTCTCGCGGAGGTGAAAAGCGGACCATGGAGAGCCGCTTCGCTGCGTTGAATGTAAGAGGAGGAATGGATGGTAAGAATGAAAGTGAACGAAGCGAAACGAGTATGTAAGGATTGTAGCAAGTGGCAAAAAGTGGTCTCTGCCTACCCCTTTACGGGAAAAAGGCGTGATTATATGTATGTATGTATGAGTTTTGTATATACCAGGTTCACACCAAAACAAGACGACACATGACGCGGCGCTGAATTTTTAAGATCGTGATTCAAAATTGAATTATTCACTACACAAGAAAATACACTTAAAAATATTTAATAGAAATTACTAATTACTAATTTATCATAGTTAAATACTTTTACGACTACATTTTTACGACTCTATCACACAACAGAAGTCTAATATCTTCGACGTTTAGCTTTTTGGCAAAGGCTTTCAAAGGAATAATTCAAAGAGTACATTTAATTTCTTTGAATGTATCGAAGTATAGTAATAATATTAACAAGTGCTGTATTGACTTTGCTATTCAGTAATTGATCGCGAATTTAGTTTACAAGTATAGGGGACGGTAAATCTGAAATCGCATTAGTAGATTGGGACATTTGTTAGGAATTGTATTTGTCGAAATGTTTTGTTACATTTGTTTATATTGAGCTCCGTGGCCTAGTGGGTAGACCGTTTGATTCGCAATCAAGAGAGTGCAGGTTCGAATCCCAGGTTGTGGCGTGTACCAATTAGACTTTTTCAGATCTTAAGTACATTATACGGCCGCTCTAACGGTGAAGGAAAACATCGTGAGGAAACCCGCACATGGTTGGTACCACACGTATTGATCAGTCATTCCTCTGGACTAGGCTGACTATGTTGTGAGAATGCCGTACTATGTGCTTGGGCAACCATACGATATTTAAAAACCGACTGTCCCAGGCACTACAGTATTTCAAGAGTTACTTCGCTCGGAGAATACTGTCTAAATCGTCCAATAAGTATGAAATAGGCCTAAGTTTTATTACATTTTACAGTTAGATTATTTTAAGCTTTTTCTGGGCAAGAGAACTGAGCGTCAGTTCACGTCGAGACATAGCGATTCAAATTTGAACTTTATTTACTACACAACAAGATACACGTTCAATTGCAAGTCAAGTTCGAATGTCAAACTGTATCGCTTACAATGAAACATGTATTTTCTTGTATATTATGTCACCGTAAAATTGTAATAAAACAAGTGAAATTGTAAAATGTTGATAGACTTCCGACGCGAATATGCTGCCTATAATTTAACACATTATTTTTCATTATATTATAAATATATAGTTTTTAATCTTTCAACATATTTCTATAATCTCGTTAGTTATTTTACAATCTAACGGTTTTTACAATTTTACGGTGATATATACAGACTAAAGTAAATTTTAAATCACTTTTTTAGGAATGCAGCGCCGCGTCTTATGTCGTCTCATGTGAACTGACCCTTATTCCTGTATTCCTACTCAATCTCTGGTAGGTATCTAGTACGCGGTTATATAATTTATAGTCAAAAGTTTCATTGATTTTTATTTATAACTTTTTATCTACCTTGACACATTGACTTTCTAATTACTTTTAAACGATAAAGGGTTGCTTTACGTTTTTCTATTTTTATCTATCCGCGACGATTGCACCTGCTGACACCTCAGGGCCCATCTACATGTGTCTAAAGGCCCTAAGGGCCGCCTGACACGAGCCCTCACGTTGGTTTGACATTTGCCAAGTATTTTATGGCGATAGACCATCTGTATGATTAAAGTATTGATCGTTATCCAACCGGGCGATAGAAAGTCAAACACTAGATTAGCTTGTTGATATTATGTAAGAAAAACTCAGAAATATGTTCCGTTTAGTTCAAAAAGAATATGACACTATTTTACTTCTAATATAAATGACATTTATTTACCGTGTAAATAAAAGCAACGACACATGATCCATGGATGGATGGATGGGTCTGAAGTGTAAACAGAGCATAGAAGTTGTACATGTTTTTTAAAGCAAAGAAGTGAATCGAAATTTTTTCGAAGATCACATTCTTAGCGTCAAAATTCTTAGCGTCAGCTTACACCAAGGGGCGCACTTTACAAAAGCTGACTCAAAATTGGACTTTATTGACTGACACAATATATACAGATAACAGTTACCTAGCCGGGTGATTGTCATTAGGCTGTAACTTGTATGTTGTGGCCAGAACCTCAATTCTCGTATTTAAAGTAGACTTTCATTTTACTTTGATTGGATTGAAAGTGAAGCGACATGTTACCATGATCGGATTTTATGACGTTTCGACCGATCAGAGCGCTTTCCACGTTAATTTAACGTTCATAAAAACACCGTTTGAGAGTTTTAGCATATCGGGACTCGATTGTAATTGTATTAATACAGGTTTTATTTAGCAAAATCTATGATTTAGCAGAATTTCCCCTCAGGTTTATAAAGCTGAATTTGCTATAAACGATAACAGGTGCTCGACCTTCGCGCGCCTCGTCTAACTGGGCACTAAAACCTAATGATCACAAGCTATAGCTAATACCCGCCAATCTAACAGAATACGACAGACAATAAATAAAATGGACACTTTATTAACAAACAGAATAAATTAATATTATCTGTACGGTCGGCAAAATACCAGGTTAAGTTAATCCAAGCTCTAAAGAAAAAAATAAGCAATGAGAGACCAAGTTATAGTGGAAATACTAGTGTCGCCTACTGTACCTTAAGCTTCGTTAGGACTTAGAAATAACTCAAGAGATAGGCTACTATTTATATGACGGTTTTTATTAATTCTAAGTCATTAAGGCCGTACGCATTAGTTATGCTCAGATAACCTAAGGCTACAGAACCTATGATTACTAGCACTAAACTTGAGGGTTAAAAGTAATATTGACTAATTTATTATTTTATTTCATAGTAAAAATATTAGTCCAATTATAGGGTATCTGTCTGTATTTTTTTTTATTACATAAATTAATAGTGCTCTGAAAAATAAGACTACAAAATTATAATAAAAATAGATTTATATTTGTAGGTTAGGTTAGGTTAGTACTTCTTTTTATCAGTACCTACTAATTTTTAGTCTTTTTTTGCCTCTAGTTTTATTGTTAATTTTATGTTTGTTGTATTATTGTAATTGTTACTAAATATATTTGTATAGAGATTTATAGTTTTTTTAGAGATAGATTATTTGTAGGTAACTACTTCCTTTTTTTATTAGTAGATACTAATTTTTAGTTTTTTTTGCCTCTAGTTTTAGTGTTAATTTTATGTTTGTTGTATTATTTTAATAAAAATGAATATTTTGAAATAAACTGCAGATTGATTTAGGCACTTTTGAACTCTTGTGAAAACGCCCCATGCAAAAGTCGTACCACCATGTGAGTGGTGACGTCACACACTTCTAAGTTGTTACGAAATGTATGGTCATCCGTCATATGCACAAAATTTCTGATATATCTGAAGTTGGCGCGTTTATGTTCTGTATTTCATGTGAGTAAACTAATAACGTTGATTTTTACACTATGATATGTTGTAAGAAAAAAATATACATTCCAACTTTTTATAACTTTGAAATGCTAATAATTACAATACTACTCACAAAATCTTAATTCGTTTTTCTTTTATCAAGTTGTAATACCTAATTGTTTCTGAATGTAAATGTGGCTTAAATAAAAAAAATTATTAAAATCGAAAGTGTACAAAAAGTATAATAGGTATAAAATTACAAAAAGCCAAAAAACCAAAGTCAATTATCAAAACATGTTACCTCATACTTTCACTAACCCTAAAACATCTTGACGCACCTGAGATTCACAAGGGGATGTTTTGGCCCTTTTTATAAAATGTCAGTTAACCCTTTACAGGAAGCCGGGGTCTCAAACACCTGCTTAGAAAGGGAATGGGCTCAGAGATAATAGATAGTCTATTATTACTGCGTGGGAATATTTTAATAACCATCAAATAATAGTAAATTAGGCGTATTGATGGTTTTAATTATGGTCCATTCGTGTTAAGTTTGAGTGTGTCATCGATGCAAAAGACAAAATGACTTACTTTGATTGGATAACGTGAATGTGGCTTAAGGCGACATTGCTCAATTTTGACATTTGCACTGATGATTCACGGCAAACTTAACGCAAATACACATTAAGTCTAGCTATTATGATTTTATAGCTTATGTCTTGTGTTATTTTACTTAATTCATAATTAAAGTAGCAATGAAAAGTACCTATTACTAAATTGATGCAATTCGATTTGATGATGTATCTTTATTTAAGCGTTAGTTGACACCGAAACAAGACAGTACGCGACGTTGCATATTTAAGATAGCTATTCAAAATTGAACTTTATTCAATACATAAGAAGGTGTATTTCATTACAAAAGTTTGAATATAGATCAAACTAGTGCAGCGCCACTCCTGCAATGAAATGTGTACCTATCTTTTGTGTAATTAATAGGATTAAATTTTGAATCTCTATTTTAAAATTGCAGCACTCGCCGTGGCGCGTATTATCTCTTTTCGGTGTGCTGTGACTTTAAATTGCAAACAGTTTAAAGTTTATTTTGTATTATATTTCAAAAACGCATCTTTAGCATTTAAAACGGTTCATGTTAATATTAAAGATACTAATAACACGGTTAATTTTATTATTATAGATAATACCAATAACATTACCCATTGAATATTAAACATTGCAACATAACCCAATAATTATATAATACCTTTCAAGTTTCAACCAATAATTACTGTAAATTACTGTTAGCTACTGGAGCAAGTTAAAAATAAGCAAGTGGTTGTAATAAGAAACATTCACACGCATATTAAATAGACTATGAGCCCCTAGGTTACAATAATGGGAAATCATTTTTTATTCGAACCATTGTGACCGTCTTCAGAGCACCTGAGTTCAATACACATTGTGATTTTGTGACTACATGATTTATATTTGCATATGTTCGTTAAAGGGTTTGATTCAACAAAGAATCGTTAAATCGCGGGTCTCGGAGGCCGGGCAAGGCGTTTTGTGTATTGATTAATGTTACGAAATTTAAAGGTTAACTCGTTGTGGGTTTTGCGTGATGAATGATGAAAGCTAAATTCGATATTCATAATGTAACTATCGTCTTGAATAATCTTTTAATTACGAGATAATAACATTTATTTAGGTATTTACTGTTACTTAATTTATTAAAACTAAAATGCATAGCCATAGATCAGTTTAAGAATTGAGAGTGGTCTACCTACGAGATTCACCTTGGCTTGTTGTACCACGGTTTCTGGATGTTTGTTACTCTTTCACGCAAAAAGTACTGAACGGTATTCGATGAAATTTTTGAATGAATAATATTACTTTAAGATTCGGATTAACACCTAGGCTAGTTTTATCCCGAAAAAGAACAGATTTCCAGTGGAATACGGTATTGAGATGGGCGGATTCGCTGGCAATAGCTTATAGTTATCTACTTTATACTATTATAAAAAAATCTAGACCGGACATTTTTTGTATACCTAGGACCTAAATTTCAATTAATTAAGTTCTGCAACTGGCCGGCTTAATCTTACGATGTGCCTTCATAATATAAAATAAAAAAGTTCTGCACCTGATCTTACATCTACAAGCTAGGGGTAGGTTATATACTCGGTTTGCCTATAATGGAGAACCATCAACCAGCCTTCACTATTCGCTATTGATACCCACTTACTTTTTTTCAGTCGTAACTTATAAAAAAACATACACCCGCGAAATATAACCCTATTACTATTATATATTAAAAAGTTTATGAGGATGGATGGACGGATGTTTGTTACTCTTTCAAACGAAAACTCCAGAACGGATTTTGATTAAATTTGGTATAGTAGTAGTTTAAGCTCTGAATTAACACATAGGCTACTTTTTATCCCGAAAAAGTACGTGTTCCCATGGAATACTGTATTTACGCGAGCAAAAGCTAGTACTCTACTATTTTTCAATCCAATTCGGCTTAGAACACCCTGTAACAACCAGGTGCGCGATCAATGGATGCTGTTATGTTAAATCTGTAACCCAATATGCAAATTCGCATGCAAATGTAAATTCGGCTGACAGTCGGTCACAAAGAAGTGTACAGGGGATCAATACGGTTATTGATTTCTCGAGTGATTTATTGGCTCTGTACGGGGTTACAACTTACAAATACTACTTACGAATAACTCGTCACTAGAAATAAAATAGTAACTAGTTATAAATATTTGCTTAGTTGCCACTAAAAATATGCCGGTATTCCAATTCTAGTGATTAACTTACACTTTCATTTCGCTTTTATTGAATTATAAAATCGCCTTGATATCATAAACTGATTTTTGGAGTTTGGACCAATAATAATCGGTGGTGTGTGTTAATAATAATCGAAGGTAGTGTGTGTAATGTGTTGTTAAAAAAATATTAACGTTCTGCACACTTGCCTCCACATTTTAGTTTTAACTTTAATTTAACGGCCAAATTTAATACTACTCCGGTAACCGGTTGCGCAATTCTTGTAAAACTGCACTGAAAGTTTTTGCAATTTTTTTAAATAACAATTCCTTGGTATGTAGTGTCTATATGATTGCATACCTGCATAGTATTTTTTATTATCAGACTTCTTACTGTTTTATTTTATTTTACCAACAGCTATAAAAGACCCAACATTAGAATTTTATAATTTAAGTTATACAGCATATTTCCTCGTTTCTCTTACCTATATATACAAACCCTCATGTAAACAATATGTCGAACAAAAAGACAATTTCACGGCTGACCGGCCCCTACTTTGCCTGTTTTGCCCCAAAATTACCGCCCTGCCTACTATTGTTCCCTGCGAGGGGCAGAACTTGGCGGTTTATAAGCGCCATGTGATTAAAAAAAATTCGACAGCCGAACATAATTATTATTACCTCCTCGTTTTTGAATGTCGGTTTAAAAAAATAGTTTTTCGATTTCATTATTTTTATTAAATTAATGAAGTAGGTATATTCTATACAATTAGGTATACACCTTAAAAATATATTTTTATAAAATAATTAACTAATATTCGTCGCTTATATTGGAAACTTATTGACGTAATATTGAATTAATTATTTCCCAAGTATTCTGTAGTAATTTCAACGAAATATTAAACATTAATAGGTAAGAAACAATTTCTTCAAATAAACTTTGTTAAACAGCTTACATAAAGAAGTGAAATCCCATCATAAACATTTTCATCTAAAGTGATGCCAAGATCGCCTGAACTCTACACGCCTAACATCACAAACTAGACACCTTAGTCAATTTATATGGCTTGGCCGTTTCGTTCCTACAAGAATAGTGTAACAGAAACACAGTCAGTAAATTTTTCAACTTACGCCCAAGCAAATGTAGAGAAATGGCATGGCCGCATAAATTGACTAAGGTGTAGAGTTTGTGAACTTAGGCGTGTAGAGTCAGAAGCTTGGTTCCACATGAGATCTGATAACTTTTTGACTATACGATCTCGGCATCACTTTACATGAAAATATTGTGGTGGGATACTTTAGTCCTCTTACCTTTTTGTGTCCTATCAAATAAGACATAGTAGGAATACTTAGGTCGTCACAAACCTCATCAAGAGGTATGTAAATACTTAATATTATAAATAATTCATAAGTATCAGTTGTGACTTGTAACCGACAGTCGTAGGCACTAGGCACTACAGCGAAGGGGCGGGACGTAATCATCAAACATAATGCTAGGGCCATACTAACGCTCAATGTCAATGCCTTTTTTTTCTTTTTTTTTTCGTAGGGGAAGGCATTTACGCCAATGTCAATGCCTATCACAATGCCGTTTGTTTACGCAAATGCAAAAAACACGACTAACGGTCAGTACCTCAATGCTCGTATTTAGACTTTCATTTTACTTTCATTGTGAAGGAATATCATAAACTGATTTTATGAAGTTTCGACCAATCAGAGCGCGTTTCACGATGGTATAACGTTTACGAGAATACCGTTTGGCAGTTTGAGCGTATCGGGACTTGATTGTAATTATATTATAGGTTTTATTGAGCAGAATTGATCCTCAGTTCACTCGAAGACGCTTGGCAGGGCTTTCTTTAAGATAGCAATTCAAAATTGAACTCTATGAACAGCTGCACAAAAAAGTACCTACACGTTTTATTGCAATAATTGGAATTTCGAGCTGCACCGCGTTGTACTTTTGTACCTTTTTGTGTAGTGAATAGAGTTCAATTTTGAATCGATATCTCAAAAATGCTGCGCCGCGTCTCGTTTCCGTATGAGATGACTTTTAAGACACCCCAAATCAACTCTACAATTTGAGCTAAGGAATTATCTTCATAGATTCTTACTTTGGAAGAGCTAACAATGAATCGACAAGATACTTTTATTTTACGGACAGAAAGAGACCGGGTTAATCAGAGAGACATCAAAGCAAAAGCGACGTAAAATTCTTTAAAACAAAAAAAGAAAACCGACTTCCAAAGTAAGGCTGGGACTATATGATCCGGAATCTGGAAGGCCGTAGAAAATTTTGAGCATTGAAAATAGAACTCTACGCTAATACAAAAAAGTTGAAAATCGAACACATGAGTGTCGACGTCGAGTGAAAGTCAATTATGACAGCTCGATACTCGAATCTTCCATTTTCAACTGTATTGTATTATAGCGATGAGTTCTATATTCAATGCTCTGAATTTTCGCCGGCATTCCGGATTCCGAAACATATAGTCCCAGCTTTAAAATGCACAAAAAAGTGTTAAATAAAACACATTTTATAAATAATCTTTCTTTTAATTTCGCCCAAATGTTATGCCTATTTCTCTACTCCTTTTTTTGGAGGCGGTTAAAAACGCTCGTGTGAGTTTTCCCCGAACGAAGGCACTGGACTGGAATTGGCATAATTAAAACGTAAATAAAGTGGGCTAAACTGCATGTAAAAACCCCACAAGTGGGCGTGCTAGTAACATTTCAATCTAATTTGCTTATAATGCCCTTTGTTCACTCATCGAGTTGTCACCCGTCACTGATACGTTGAGTTTTATAACATAATCGTTGGAGCTAAATGACATATCATTGGCTGTGGTCCACGGAAAATAGCGCTTGTTAGCGCTTGCTAGCGCTAAAAAAAAAACAAATTATCGGCCAGGACACGTTTGCTAACTTCAATACTGCTAACATAATCCGTCATTTTGCTTATTTAACGCCAGCGGTCACCATTTTGCTTACGATTTTTTGTTAGCGCTTTTTTCCGCGGAACACAACTATTAATTGCATACTGGGTATGTCTTTGTTTTGATGAGTAGGTACCTTTCTTATTGTAATTAACTATTACAAAGAAAATATAAACTGTATTATATAATATATTACATTGTTTATAGATTCATCATTAATTATAGATGTCGCCCGCGTCTTCGTGCGCGCAAACTGTACATTTTGCCGCAATAAAAGTAGCCTATCTCCTTCCCCGTGGACTAATCTATACCTGTGTCAGTATGTTGGAAGCCTATTGCATAAACACAGGAAGGTTTAAGCATAACTCAAGTAAATACGATAGTGAGTTACAAATTATAACGTGGCAATTTACAAGAAAAAATAGATAAATAAATAACTATATCTTCTTTATGTATAAAAATGAATTGCTGTTCGTTAGTCTCGCTTAAACTCGAGAATGGATGGACCGATTTGGCTAATTTTGATCTTAAAATAATCGCATCAGTTCAGGGAAAGTTTAAACGGTGAGAAATATTGGAAAAATTGTCACTCATAGTTTAGGCAGAACAACATATGTCGGGACAGATAGTTATTTTATAAAAACTATAACCCCATGCTTTTAAATTATATCTTTCGTTACCGGGGCTATTATTACGAAACTATTAATATCTTATTTATTAAAATCGTATCAGTAGTTTATGTGCTTAAAGGATACATACATACATAGACTGCTAGTCCTTTTGGCTTTGCAGTAGTCGAGTAAAAAAAAACACAAACATATCGTAGGAACGTTAGTTCCTCAACCTTATACAATTTTAAATAACAATTAACGACCGCCGAAAAAAACTACAAGGAAACTCGAAAAAAAGTCCCGAATTACGTTAAAAATAATAAGCCAATACTCACATTTCGCCACCCTATAATTTGGAATAGTGGTGAACGGCTAACCCTGCACCCTATCTGTGGGTGACGCCCATCGATTTTTTTGATGCGGATGGTTCGTCCCCCACGTGGTAGGGACAGCTGACGTTTCTTATAAGCTTTAATCGATTCTAGTTTATTATCGAAATCGATTTTATTTTCTTACTAGAAAAATAACTATCTAATGTAAAAAAAAAATCATATGTAGTATGAATTTTGAAAAAATATATTTTAAGTTAAATAATATTTAACTTTGTAGTATTTTAAAATAATCTGATATTATTTCATGCATATCACAAAATTAGTGTCGATTTAGCATTTTTGAATTTTTTTATGAAATTTGGTACAGATATAGACCACGGGTATTCATATTCATATTCATATTCATTTATTTATTTGCTTCAAAAGTGGTGATACATTTGGTGTTACAAATATAATTTATTCTTATGATCTAACACTTTTCACTAATAGGGTAAGGACATAGGCTACTTTTTATCGCGGCAAAATGTACGGTTACTGCGGGATTTCCTTTTGCGCGCACGAAGTCGCGTGCAACATCTAGTCGACTATAAGACGGTATCTATGCTTTTAAATTTAACACAATTTGAATTTTATTATTTCATGTTATAATTATTAAATAATAAAATTCATTTGTCATTAAATATATAAAAGGAGGAAGTAGGTATGTATTTTATTGGCCCGCACAAAAAACATGAAAGTTTGATTATCCGAACAAATCCATTATCCGTAGGTACACCTATGTCCGCCAATTTAAGTTCGGAGATTCGACGTTCTACTACAGCCTATGGAACTTACCTATATTACGCTGTGGTTCTACTGTGTACTTGTATAGATAATTATATTATGTTTGTCTTGTTCAAATAAAGTCACTCAGATGAGTAATATAGCGCTAAACAAAAAAAAACAGGTTATCGGCCAGTTAGTTATCTTCAATAGGTACTGCTAACATAATCCGCCATTTTGCTTACGTTTTTTTGTTAGCGCTATTCCACAGAATTTCACAGAAATTCCACAGAACACAGCAGTTTGCATTGTATACTCTCATCTGTGATAACTGACAAGGTAATGAAGTAATTGTGCGATATTTTAGGATAATCACATCTACCTATATTTTGCATGTAACCCGCATATGTACTAAAAGTTTTAAAAATTCCTCAAGTTGCAACATTACAAAAACCTACAAATTAGAATGAAAAATGTATGTTAAAAATACAATAAGATAAACAGAAATATTCACACATTCTTATAAATAATATAAATAAATAATAAAAAGTCTTTATTTCAGGCATATAGGTACCCATAGTACTCTTTCTGTATTTCTGTATTGTACTGATTCTTTAAGACAATAAAAACCTGCCAAGTTCGAGTCGGACTGGCGCACTGTACAGTTCCGTAAAAACAGCAAAAACGGTTTGATGTATGGCAGACTCCCTGAAATAATTATTCTATTGTGTTTTTAGCTGGTTTTTAGTATTTGTTGTTATAGCCGATAGCGGCAACAGAATTTATACACCATCTGTGACAATTTCAACTGTCTAGCTATCACGATTGGTGATGTACAGTACGGTGACAGACAGACGAACAGCTGTCTCAGTAACAGGGTCTCGTTTTACCCTTTGGGAATGGAATCCTAATGAAAAGTACCTTAGTTTGCTTCCGAAATACACCTAGCGCTATCTATTGTGAGATCTGCAAAACCATACTACGAAACGAACCCGCTTCTAACGTCCTGCTGGCGCCATCTTGCGAATGTTTCCCTAAAACATAAAGGATGGTTTGCAAAAAAAAATACATCCCGTCTTTATTACAGTTAAAACTTCATCCAACACTAGAATAATAAGTAAATAAACTTTTAACTATGTATTACACATAATTAACAAAAACAAGAAATTGTTTTAATTAAACAAGCACCTTAATAGGTAGTTATAGTTTGTAATTGTAGTCGGTTAGTCAACAAAGTAGCTACACGTGGAGAGACGATGTCGTGATAAATTACTTACATACAAAGTAGTTAGTAGTTTATTGCGAATTATTTTAATTGATTACCTACTTGTTTAAAAGTTGTATATTATTTTTATTAGACGCCATCGGAGATACTTTTAATGCTATCTCATCGTGAGAGCATGGAAGAAACAGCATGGCCTTACAGAAAACCGGGTTTTTGTGTAAATAAATACATTTTTTTATAAAAAAAAAGACTTTGTACATTATATAGCCTATGTTATCCGGGCTATTATTATAAATCTATTGACACCTCATTTGTTTCAATCCGACCAGTAGTTTAGGCGCTACTATGAACAAACATACATTCAATCGTAAATAGAGCCAAAATCACGCGTCCTTTTGGCTTCGAGGTAGTCGGGTAAAAAAGTAGATTTTAAATTAACAGGCGATCCGTCTGCTCGTATATCTGTATTCCATAAAAACTTGAAAGTTTAAACGCAACAATACTAAAACACACTCTTAGGGTAAGTTTACACAGAGTCCCGAGACGGGAAGTGTCGCGCACTTTTTAACCGACTTCCAAAAAAAGGAGGCGGTTATACGTTCGGCTGTATATATATATTTTTTTTTTTTTTTTTTTTTTTTTTTTTTTTTTTTTTTTTTTTTTTTTTTTTTTTTTTTTTTTGTATGTTCAACGATAATTCCGCCGTCTGTGGACCGATTTACAAATGTTTTTTTTTTATGTAAAGGGTACAATCCCAAGTTGGTCCCGGTTTCAAAAAGGTGGTGATCTGATGATGGGATCCATGAGGAATCGAGGGAACTCCTCGAAATTTATATGGAAACATATGATGACTTTGACTTTTTCTGAAGTAAACCAAGCATATGTTACCAAAAAGTAAGATTTTGCTCCAAGGTATACCCTGGATCCAAAAGAACTGAACAGAACTCCTCAGTCTTTAAAGATATGCGTTTGGAAATTTCGGCATTGTTAAAAGAACTGCAAGCATATGCCACTTTGCCACTTACAGTAATCATCATCATCATCTTAATAACAATACCTAATGGAAGCTTGGCGCGTATTCAATTATACATTCGATCGATTATTTTAGACGTTCTTAAGATGTATAACTTATCTAAATATATCACTAATAAAAAATAATAATTTAAAAAATTTAAAAACCCGACTGCGTAAAAAGTGAACCAAACTAAGTACATAATTAAAACCGAAAAGAAAAAAACAAGCACTTAGATATCCGGTGGCCTAGAATTCTATAATATATTATTGAATTAATACTATTGGAACATAACAACTAAACAGTCAGGATCCATTGAAAAATTAGATTGGCTGTCGAATAATGGATCCCGACTGTTCAGTTGTTTTTTTTTTTTTTTTTTTTTTTATGAAATATGGGGGCAAACGAGCAAACGGGTCACCTGATGGAAAGCAACTTCCGTCGCCCATGGACACTCGCAGCATCAGAAGAGCTGCATGTGCGTTGCCGGCCTTTTAAGAGGGAATAGGGTAATAGGGGAGGGTAGGGAAGGGAATAGGGTAGGGGATTGGGCCTCCGGTAAACTCACTCACTCGGCGAAACACAGCGCAAACGCTGTTTCACGCCGGTTTTCTGTGAGCCCGTGGTATTTCTCCGGTCGAGCCGGCCCATTCGTGCCGAAGCATGGCTCTACCACGTATGTTATGTTCCAATAGTATTAATTCAATAATATATTATAGAATTCTAGGCCACCGGATATCTAAGTGCTTGTTTTTTTCTTTTCGGTTTTAATTATGTACTTAGTTTGGTTCACTTTTTACGCAGTCGGGTTTTTAAATTTTTTAAATTATTATTTTTTATTTTATACTTTTTAGTTATGAGTACCTAGCTAGCTATTTACCAGACTGGATTTCCTATAAGCATCAGTAATACATCACAATTGCACTGGAATGTGAGAATGGTTGTTACGCAACTTTAAATCGATATAGATTCTAAACGGTCAGTCGAATCGAAAAATATTGAGAGAAAACTAACAATGGTTTTTAAATACCTATTCAACGATACCCCACTTGATATAGTTTGTTGACTTTCATTTTTTTCATTTTCACAATATGGCGTCTAGTAGTCGCCATATTGAATTTTTACTAACGTCATGTCTTTAGTGACACTCGCCGGACTAAGAGGAATCGATTGACGTGTGAATCATAAAAATCGGCCCAGGCGTTTGGTCTGTATAGTGCTTCAAAGGAACATACATACATACATACATACATACATACATACATACATACATACATACATAGGCTGATAAACACATTACCACTCCTTTGCGTTGCGCAGTCGGGTAAAAAGGGTGAAATTATTATTTTTAAACAAAAAAATTAAACCGCCATCCAAAGCAAAAATATACAAAAAAGTATTAATAAAAACTTATTTTCTAAATAATTCCTCTTTTAAATTTGGCTATTTCTCTACTCAGTCTTTTTAATTTTGAAGTCGGTACCAGCAAATATAAACGTGAGTTCTATAAATAAAATATTGTAGGATATCGTTTGGGCTAGTAGCGACTTCAAAATTAAGAAGATTGGGTAGAGAAATAGCCAAATTTAAAAGGGGAATTATTTAGAAAATAAATTTTATTTCATACTTATTTGTGTATTTTTACTTTGGAAGGCGGTTAAATTTTTTGTTTAAAAATAATTAGATAGCGATTCAAAATTGAAGTTTATTTTCGCATCAAAAGAGAGGCGCCGGCCGCACTACTAAGGTGTTTGATATTTGTCCGGCAGACCCAATGCACACAAAGCGTAATCTACTGGCGTAAGTGATATCAAAAACGGTCACTAAGAATTTCCGATTTTTTTCTGTCACCAGGCGGCGCTTGGTAACACGATAGTCCTTGTCGTGTCAAAATTTAAAAACTATAAGGGTTCCTTAAGTGTTACGGAACCCTAAAAAACCCACATCTCTTGCAATGAAACTTGTATCTTTCCGTGTAGTGTATAAAGTACAATTTTGAAAACGTCCCAGTGTGAACTGACGCTAAGCAAATCCGTTTTATCGACAACGCTAATCACATCCCTCAATTAGGCATGTCCCTTGTCGATGCCCATATCGGTATCGACTATCGACTATCGATAAGTCGTATGCAAATAATGTAACCATGTTTACTGTTTACCGGTGTTGTCATTCCTTATTTCAATTTGAATACATCATGATTATTAATAACTAGATGTTGCCCGCAACTTCGTGCGCGCTTAAGGAAATCTAGCGGTAACCTTACCTTTACCGCAATAAAAAGTAGCCTATGTGGTCAATTCTATGCCTGTGCCAAATTTCATTAAGATCGATCCAGTTGTTTATTATCTAGACTATTCGATACAAACAAATAAACAAACAAACTATATTAGTATTTAGTATAGATATCTAATGTTAGTCTCTGCTTTATTGACACATGCGAATAATAAAATAATATTATTATTATACCCATATTCTGGTAGATTATTTTATCGACCATACCTATTAAACACACGAGAATATTATACATACAGTAAATGAAAAAGTGGGAATTTTTGTTATGTAACATATTTTAATGTAATAAATTGTACATTTTCACCCTTACTAATAAAAATATTTATACAGTGTATAAGCTATACAATGTTTTGGCCTTGTCTGATACGTCGGAAAAGTAGCTTAACGGTGTGTAGACTGGATTCCAAAATGTATTGTTAGTGCCCGTTCGTCTGTCTGTCTGTCACCAGCAGTGGCGTGGTGTTACTATAACTGCATTCCTATCGGCTTCACTTACCACTTACCTTTTGAAGAACCTCATTCAAATCCCTACCTGTTATATGTCACCGTAAAATTGTAAAAACCGTTTGATTGTAAAATAACTAACGAGATTGTAAAAATATGTCGAAAGATTAAAAACTATATATTTATAATCTAAAGAAAAATAATGTGTGAAATTATAGGCAGCATATTCTCGTTGCAAGTCTATTAACATTTTACAATTTCACTAGTTTTATTACAATCTAACGGTTTTTACAATTTTACGGTGACATATACAAGCTAGGGCTTTTGTATGAAGAAGAACCAGCCTTCGCCAGTGATAATTTGAGTGAGATAGGTGGTAGAAGCAGGTAACAACTAACGATGTAATCATTTTTGTTACGGGGAATTAGTATTAAAGCAACAGATTACCGTAATGCTATCTACAGACACACGAATTTGGTACGGAGCGTACAGCGGACCATATCCGCAGACCAAATCCGGTGTCGCTAGCGCTACACACGCACGGATTTGGTACGGAGCGGACCAGATCCGATGCGGACAACGGCGAACTCTTCGTTTTTTTCTTATGTTCGCCGGACTGCCCTACACACGCTCGGATCTGGTACGGAGCGTACCAGATCCGCTGTTCGCTCCGTACCAAATTCGTGTGTCTGTAGATGCCATAACAATTGACTCCCAACGTTTGACGTGGAGTCATTTAAGTTGTGAATCAATGTAAATATACTTTTAACCTAACTACTAATTGACAGGAATCTAATATATTCGAACGGACCGCGTAGCTACTAGGTAGGTAATAATGATAGTACTAACTACTAAATATAGAGCTAGTTCTAATTACCTTATGCCTAGACTTCCTCATCAGCATTAACAACTGCGATTATCACATAAGATTTATTATTTACTTAGAATACTAGTTCTAGTAGTTCTGCAACTGAACATAATTTAACCTTGCTAATAACTTAAACTTGCTAATCTTGCTATTAAATGTAGATTTCCAGTCTAGTAACAATTAATTAATGTCGATATTTTTGTCCAAATCAAGAGTTTTAGATAGAATTTAGGGTCAGGGGGTCTAAAATGGCCACTTTTGGTGTTTAATATTGTTTCATATATTTTTTCAACTCATCTTATATTCGCCATTTTACGAATTTCTATTGAAAACTGTCAAAATTGATGTTTTCTAATATGATGACATCAGATGAATCATGTAGCCATTTTACCATTTCACGATTGACAAGTTATAAAAAATGGCGCATTCGTATGTCATCTAGTGATTTCGAATATATTTTGCAAAAAATATCGCTAATCGAACTAAACAATGGGCCATTATGAAAACGATAATCCATTCTCTAAAGTAGCCAGTTTTCATTGTAATTCTAATATAAATTATAATCGACAATACCTAGTCACGCTCAGCCACTTTATTAAGATTTTGGTCTCATCAAGTATACCGTGTAATTAAATGTTCTACTATCATTGACAAAATGTTATCGTTCGATAAATTCTTGTTGCGACACAGATAATTTTGACAATTTACGTCCAATTCGGCTGGAGCTATTAAAACGGGAACATTTCCTAGAGCCGGTATGACAAAAATGCTGGACCATAGATCAATTTGATGTGGTTATTAAGTACTTGACAAGGCTACCACATTATTGTCATCTATGCTAGTCTATCCTCTACCCTATGTACCGGTCTTAGAGTATATTTTCGCAGCACTTGACAAGGACTACCACATGTCATCTCTGTTGTTGTATTCTTTACCTTAAGCACTAGTCTTAGGGTTTATTTTTGCTAGTGTTGATCTCATTTCAACTAATCAGATCAGGTTTCACGGTAATTGCAGTAAGTCAATAGAGATGTGGCACTATTGATAAGGGTAATTAAAATTTATCGATTTTTTAAATTTTCTCACAATTATGTTATCGACATTAGCGGGTATCTCGGTATTGATTTGACATCGTTACAGATTCATGATGATTTTTTCTAATCTGAGATCAGAAATTATTATATACGGAATAACATAATTTACGGAATTTAGGCACGCTTTACAAGTTCGCTTTGTAAGGTAAAAATATTATCCTATCGTAAATAAATTATTTTTAATGTTTTCATGTAGGTAATTAACCTTTATTCATAATAATAATTAATATTAAGATAACTAGCATAATTTTAACTTATAACAAATTTAGAATAAAACTCCAACAATAAAAAGACAACAAAATAATAAAGCCGTCACATCACTAGCCGGGAACAGCAGAAAGTGATTGTTAACAGGAATGGCCGCAAAATTGTTGGCTCGTGCCAAAGATTTAAACGTCAGATAAGCCAAGCGCAGTGCGACCGCGGCCGTGGTACAAAACTTTAAAACATAGAGTCGTACAAAACTTTAAAATATAGGCTAGCCGCACACGTACAATATTATTGACAAAATAAATTTGTCAATACTAGTCAACACATACAAAAAAAAAAACGGCAATATGTATTCCCGCACACAAGGAATATTATTGTCCATATGAGCATTATTGTCAATAATACGAGTATAGTGTGTGTGTGCGGCTAGCCATAGTGTCTAAGCTATAGAGTAAATGAGGAACCAACTCTATACGAGAAAGTGACCGTTAAAAAACGTTAAACAGAGGTGGCGTTACTGTAGAGATGGGTTTATAATATTTTTTGAGAAAAGGATCACCTTGCGAGTTGCGATGGTCATAAAATAAAGGAACAAAATGGTGCAGTCAATTAATACTAAATTGTGACTAAATAGTGTCCAGGGTTTCTCGGCGTCAGCGTCAGTCGACATAGTTCTCTCGGGCCGCGTAACCCGTTGGATGCATTAAACATGTTAAATAGTGCAGGGCACATCTACCGATTTATATCCTTGGTCCATACCTACCTTTCGGAACAAAGTGACGAATGTTAAGAGTTGAGCAACTGTGATTTAACCGTTTGTATTAGATACTGGTTAAATATCCGATACGATGTAGGGTGACCATAATTTTCAAATGTACACGATTAATATTTAAAAAAAAAACAAATGGTTGTGTGTTAAGTCGATTCACAGACGATAATTTAACGTGATAACGTCATCTTAACCCGAACGTATTATGCCGATCGTACCTCTCTATCGCTCGTTCCGCGCTCTCGCTTGCACGCTCGGCTTAGGCGGAACGTGACAATTAGTCGGAACGTGACAATATTTCATGTGTGCAGTCACCGTTATCGATTTATAAGACGTTATCACGTCAAAAAAGCGTAAATTTTTCGGATAAAATTGTCAAAATAATTTGTGGTAAAAAATAATAGGTACCTATATTTTCCATTATAAAGTTAATTTGCAGGTCTCATAAATTAGAAGGTAGAACCCAAAACTTTATTTTTCAATTAATTATCAAATCGAAAGGATTTTTCCAATATGTTTTCTTTTATATTTCATTAAACTTTTTAGCAAATTATAGAAAATTTTGTGATAATGAAATTGCTTTTTGCACTTTATTCATATCGTTAGTATATAACATGTGTGTTACAAATTACATGTTGATTTTACGAACTGACTTATTTCCTTTAGCATCGAATTAGCAGAGTTTTGTATACACAATCACTTATCATGTAGTCACTAAACGGAGAAAAAAGCAAGCTGTAGATATAAATATTGATTGTATGACTAGTACCTGACTATATATAGCTAAAATATGATTATATTTTTAGAATAAGGTTCAGTTCATACTGTGACGATAGCGACGGTACGCGGTGCTGCATTTTTAAAAATAGCTACTAAAAATTGATGTTTATTCACTACACAAAAGACACACGTCACTAGGGAATATTATTCGAATATTCGAATATTCGATGATTTTATTATTCCGATATGACTGGGTTGAATATTCGAATATTTCGAATAAAACGAATAATAAAAATACTTTATTTAATTTTCAAATATATGTTAATAATAGTAATAAACTTGTACATAAATCGGAAAAGTTTCGTTATTTAATACATTATTTTTATTATTTATTAATATTGTCGTCAATAATATCCTAAAACTGATTTTACTACACCGTTTGTGAAAGAATACAAGAATGTTTTTAAATAAATAAAAAAAATTAAGGTGAATACTTCCTAAGTTCATACGGGCCTCAGCAAAAGAAATCCATGTTCACACGCTTGTCAAAATAACCTAATCAAGAGCGTCTTAGGACGTGTCTAAGGAGGGTTCTGTTACTATAAAGCATGATACGATTTTTAGTTTCTGAATCTCACTGTTCGATTTAGTTCAAAATAACTTTCCTAAAAAGAATTTACCATGATCTACCAGCATGGAAATTTGTAAGTTCCTAATCCTCATAGTTCAGAAATGACAGATGGGGGTGAAACCAATTTGGACGCCGATTACTTGGAAATGGTTGACTTTGTAAAAGTCATGTATAAAACTTTGCCTTTATTTTAAAAGACATCATATTCAACACACATATATGGAAAGCCAGGGCGGCTTTCCATACATGTGAAGTGTACTTGACTATATTATAATAAAATTACATTTTTTTATCGAACCAAAACCGATATCTAGACGCAATATAGCTAGAAGAGCAGATAGAAAAAGAGAGGCGGACGAATTGAGTGAAATGATAAAGGATACCTAGTTAAGTAGATTATTACAGTATTACACTGGCCTGCAAAACTAAGTACAAATCGTCTCCGTGCTATAGCTAAAGTTTCACCATATGACTCGTGTAAGCCTATATTTAAACAATATGGTATATTGACTTTAACAAGTATGTACATTTTGGAAATTTTTAAATTTGTAATTGATAACAATCACATTTTCACACAATTAGTTGATAAGATACCTACAAAGTATTTCAGGAACTCAAAAAGACTAATCATAGACAAAACACCAAAAACAACTTTATTCTTAAATAATGCATATGCAATGTGTGTAAAAATTTATAACAAGGTCCCTGCACATGTAAAATCACTATCAAAAAAACACTCCATAAGAGAATTAAAAAAAATGTTAATAGAGAAGTCTTACTATAATGTTAAAGAATTTTTAAATGACTAATATGCTATGAGACTAAGTATTTTTGTATGACATAATATGATTTTGCTGAATTTGCATAAGAAAATTGTTTGAATAGTATATTATAGTTCCTGACATTATTGATATTATTGAATAGGTAAATATTGTACTTTTACATTTTATCATAAAGTTTATGACATATAATCTTTTGACTTAATTATGCACTTTTTAACATTTCTATTATTTTTAAACCTTTTAACTTTAGAGTCTATTTATTATCTTTGACATTTTATTATATCATTTATTTTCTTGACATATAATATGTAGAAAAATATTTATTAACATGGTATTTTGACTAATAAATGATGATAAAAATATTTTTATGGTTAAAATGTACCTATAAGTAATATTGTGAACTAGTTAATATAAGTACCTATTTGGACGTCGTTAATGCGACAAAATTTGCGACCTACTATAAAAAATTGTAACAGCTATTGTAACCATATTTTTACCAAATAAACATCATTTCATTTCATTTCATTTAAAATTTCATACTTTTCAAAAAATTATAACAAGATTTATCAGGTTTCTTTAAAAGTAATATATCAGTCTATTATTTTTATCTTTAACTTTGTTCTAACGAGTTTGGTCTCGAGGTGAGACCACTCGCCCTTCGCCTCGGTCTTTAGAGTTTCAGGTTTACTTAAGCAAGTCTTCTTCACTGTGCTGTCTACTGACAGCATACATACAGCAACATAGTCCCTTCGGGTACTTCGGGTACCCACCCACTTTTTACCAACTATGAAGTATTTTGTTATGATAACATAACATTAAAATCTTTTTTGAGTGATTTTTATTTCGACGGTTTATCTTGTTTACTTATTCTTACTACTGTTTATATACACCTGTACCATTTAGGTCTGGAGCAGACCATTATGACATTACGACAGCAGACATTAAATATGCAGGTATATATAAACGCATTATATTACTTGTATTTAAAGTTTATTACCAATATTCGTATAATTCGAATTTATTCGAATAGTGTTTAGCCATTATTCGAATTATTCGAATAGTAAAATTTGTCGAATAATAATATTCCCTACACATGACATCAGCCATACACTGCACATGCGCGGTACAACCTGACATTCGAACTCTTACAGTGAAACGTGTATCTTCTTGTATAATATAAAAAAAATATTGAATAGCTATATCATAATTATGAAGCGCCATTCGTGTATCGTTTCATTTCGGTGTGATTTGACCCTAAGTTACATTTAATAAGCAATAGTTTTTATCGTAATTTTTTTCACATCCAAACAGAAGTTTTCCCTATTTTTTGTTAGATTATTTCAATCAAAATATCCGTTTAAAATATCTCAATTTTCAAGTAATTTTCATTAATTTTGAAATATCTAACATCTTCTCTTTATTACTGACTAGATGTTGCCTGCGACTTCGTGCACGCAAAAATTAATTTCACAGAAACCGTATATTTTATATATCATATATCACTCCCCGTGGTCTAATCTACATCTGTGCCAAATTTCATCAAAATCTGTTCAGTAGTTTCGGAGCCTATCCAATGCAAACAAACAAACTTTTCTTTTTTATTATATTAATATAGACTCCCTTATTATGCCTTATTTTTTCTTGGGACTAGTCCACAAAATCCTCCCTCTCGTGGCCATCACACAACTCGAAATAGCTCGGCTATTAGGATAACGATCATTAGGGCTACAAATACCATACCTGGTGAAGTTTCCTCGTCTTGTACAAAACATACAAAGTCACATTTCTACATAATTAATACAAGTATTACTGTTGCATTAGGGTTAATTCACACCGAAACGAAACGACACGCGGGACATCGATGTTTTTTTAAGATAGCTAATTAGCTATTCAAAATTGAACTTCATTCATTACACAAGAAGGTATACGTTTCATTGTAAGAGATTGAATGTCAAGTTGCACCGAGCTGCACAGTGCATTAGAGATGTAGCAATACGGGTGTATTCGGTACTAAGTAACGGGTGCGCCATCTTATACTGAGTAACGAAACATTACATACGAATATATTTCGTTACTTGCATTTTTCGTAGTATACGCTGTTTCAGTTCACACGACCAACGTTGATGCGTCTATTGAAACATTTGCTGATCGTATGTTTTACCAACACCGACTGTTAATATAGTCTCCAGGCCAGAGCGCTGCTCGTGTGACGTCATCAATATGAGGCCATAGATTACATACCGAGGAACCTAAATACTTATTTTTCCACCAGTTATTTATTTTATCAGAAGTGACGAGTAACCTAACGATAATATAGTAACGAGTAAGTACTAATTGATCAAGTAACGAATACATACGGGTACGCTTTTTTCGTTCCTTTTACACCTCTAATATAGTGCATATGCAATGTATGGCTGTACGAAACGTGTATAATTTTTACAACGCCGCGTACCGGCCGGTGTAACGTGGCAACTGGCCTTTAGTGTTAAAATTTATCAGATTTGTTTGGTGTCTAATCCACAAAATACTCTACAAATTCGATGTTAGAGCTTAGATAAATATAAATATACTATCATTAATTAATTATTAAATAATTTGCCCGCGTGAAATAATGTTTTAAACTTTCATTCCTTATTTATTTATTAAGAGGGCAAATTTTCAAAAATCCTTTTTTAACGGATGCCTCCGTCATTACAACTATCTGTATTCCAAATTTCGGCTGTGTGTTGATAGATGAATCAGTCAGGTTTGCCTTTTATATGTTTCGATTTTTTTCTGCTATAAATTAGTGGCATTTATAAGCCACAGTCGTCAGTCACGGGCCACGGCACTAGTATACTCGATGCTGTAGAATTACAATACAGTAGCATACAGAATATTTATATGATTGTACCAGTAATGGCTAATTCGAAGATCGTGTAAAAGGATAGACACACTTAAAAAATAAAAATAAAGCAAAGTGGTGCCGATGCAGAACGATGCAGTTTGACATTCGAATTCTTACGTATTAAATGTGTACCTTCTTATGTAGTGAATAAAGTTTAATTTTGAATCGCTCTTATATAAATAAATCGCCGCGTCTCGTATCGTCTCGTTTGGGTAAAAACAGAACCTCAATTCCCGTATTTAAAGTAGACTTTCATTTTACTTTGATTGAATTGAAAGTGAAGCAACATGTTACCATGGACGGATTTTATGACGTTTCGACCAATCAGAGCGCGTTTCTCGTTGATTTAACGTTTATAAAAACACCGTTTGACATTTTTAGCGTATTGGGGCTTGATTGTGATTGTATTAATGCTGGTTTTATTTAGCAGCATTGCCCCTCTGACGCTTAGTGTGACGGAGTACCTAGAGTACAGAAACCAGGTATATCACTTTTAGACCTTATTGCCATAATAATAAGATTTTACTGTGGTACATCTCATCTGTAATCCGCACATAAAATTATTATTATAATTCATAGTAGCCTAACAACAAAGACTGTCTTTTAACATAACGTCTAAGCTTTTTCTCAATCTGATATAATACAATGCCATGTCTTCACGTTCATAGATCTATGGTATAACAGTACAATATTTAATATTCTATGTGACGTCGCATGTTTATTAGCAAGCACTTCTGCGCCGCGAATACCAATGCCCGCGGTAGCAATCCTGTTGAACCCTCGTAGGTTATTCTGCTAACTTGAAGTATGAATTAATATTTATCACTATTCAACTTGATGTTTGAGATCATTGGTTCTAAATAACTGTGGGCCTAGCAGGAACATTTGACAACGGCGTAAACGTAAATTTATCGAATGAGAATTGTATTAAAAAATTTCATTCAATAAAGTTACATTTACGGCGCCCCTGAAGTAATAGGTTTTTTATTAAATTATTATATAATACACATAGCCCTAATGCGCTAACCATTGAGCCACTGAGGCCGAGATCGTGTATAAGAGATTTCAAATATTATATAAACCTACTTGTCTTTATCCACACAGTCGTGGACACACCGTTCGCTTGTAGTACCTAGTGGAATCAAGTCGAAAGCTAACTATGTAGCTGTTTATCTGTATGATAAAATAATAGCCAAGTGTAAGCTACATTCAGCAGTGGTATGTCAAGCATGTGACGGCAATGTTAATGAGGTTTAGTTAACAAATGGCTGCGAATACCACACCACCACGCCACGCCGAGCCGGCCCACGTGGGAGGCTGTGGCATTCACACTTAGGCTGGGACTTTGTCTGGAATCTGTAGGGCCGGGGAAAATTCAGAGGGACAATGCTGAATAAAACCTGCATTAATACAATTACAATCAAGTCTCGATACGCTAGAACTCTCAAACGGTGTTTTTAGGAACGTTAAACCAACGTGAAACGCGCTCTGATTGGTCGAAACGTCATAAAATCCGTTCATGGTAACATGTCGCTTCACTTTCAATCAAATCAAAGTAAAATGAAAGTCTACTTTAAATACGAGAATTGAGGTTATGAGCACTGAAAATAGAACTCTGCGCTTAAACAATAGAGTTGAAAATCAAAGCGTCGTGTATTGGGCTGTAATATGACTTTGACATTTGATTCGACACTTGTGTTTTCGATTTTTTGCTCTATTGTATGAATGCAGAGTCCTATTTTGAGTGCTGTGAACTTTCTCAGGACCGCCGGATTCCAGATCATGTAGGCCCAGCCATAAACAAAAGAGCTGGCAAATCAAACAAGTCAAATGTCAATGTCAAATCTGACAAGTCGACACTCGCTCTACGATTTTAAACTCTATTGTTTTAGTCCAGAGTTCGATTTTCAATGCTCTGAATTTTGTCCGGCTTTTCGGATTCTGAAAAATATAGTCGCAGCCTTATAGTATGCTCCGTTCCAAATTCCAATACAATGTAAAAAATTAACCTAACCAAGAGCACGTCGGGACATGTCTTAAGAGGGTTCCGTAACTATCGACGCGCAATAGGTTTTCTTTAAATTACATCAAAAGTTATTGTCCGATTTCACTCAAAATATTTTTTCTAAGGAGTTTTTAGCATGATCTATCAGCATGGAAACCCAAAAGTTTCTACCTCTTAAGTTTAGAAATGCCAGAGGGAGGGGGACCAACTTATAAACCACTTTAGAGGCCGATTACTCGAAAATGGTTAACTTGTAAAAAATATCATGTATGATACCTACCTTGCCTTTATTTAAAACTAGATATTGCCCACGACTTCGTGCGCGCAAAAGTTAATTTCGCAGAAACCGTACATTTTTCCGCGATAAAAAGTAGCCTTCTATGCGAAATTTCATCAAAACCGGCCCATTAGTTTCGGTGCCTATTCGATGCAAACCAACAAACTTTTCCTCTTTATTATATTAGTAGGTATAGAAAACCTATTCGATGATACCCGTATCATCAACTAGATCAAATCGGTCCATCCGTTTGGAGCTACGATGCCACGGACACACACACACACAGACACGTCAAACGTAAACACATAAATAATTTGTTTTTATTTTACAATCACGATTCAATTATTCCTGTATCGTTGATAATTATTAATGTTTCGTTTTGCAGGTATTGTGGATTGCAGTGACCTATGCAATTTAAGGAGTCCTCAAGGTAAGTAGAATCCCACCAAAAACATTCTGTAAAAAACTAGCCAAGTCTCGATGGAGCTGCTTGTTTATCTCTAAAAAGTAATGAAATCTAGACAAAGTCGTGCCGAGTCTAAGGTTCCTTACTACGATTTCTTTATTATTTTAGTTAATGTTGTGTGATTTGGCCGTTGAACATTCTTTATACGTTAGTGGGTACAAGTCAATTATATTATATACACGTAATGTTATATCTGTTGTAACTACCTATGTTTGTTAAGCGAGATAATAGCCCATACTGGTATTGGTAATTGGACGCTAGTGTCTCATTTTAGGCTGTTGTTGATTGTACAACACATGTATTGGAGCAATGGTGTCATGGAGCCCCTTTTGTACCCTCGTGTACCCTTCAACGGCCAAGTCACACAACATTAACTATAATAATAAAGAAATCGCAGTAAGGAACCTTAGACTTGGCACGACTTTGACTAGATTTCATTACTTTTTAGAGATAAACAAGCAGCTCCATCGAGACTTGGCTAGTTTTTTACAGAATGTTTTTGGTGGGATTTCACTTCTTTTTGTAGAAACGTGGGCATATTGATTTATTTTACTAGATTTTAGTGTAATTTGTTTATTTAAGTAATTTGTGTAATGTTCGAGTAGAATATAGTTAATTGTTCGACTATTTCTTCTTGTAAACTTGTAAGTTTAAACTAATGTAAGTATACTAATAGTTTGGTTAGGCTCTTGTGTTTTCTAATCAGGGTCACCAGGTACTCCAGGTCTTCGATTATCCTAGTTTTTATAGTTTTTCCTTCATGTGGCCATTAAACCCTAACTCTGTACCAAATTTCAGCTCTCTGAGTTTATGGGAAGTACTAGTTCTATTCTGATGATCATGAGTAAGTGACTGAGTGAGTGAGTGTCATAAATGCGAAACTTTGCTTTCGCTTAACTTCGGAACTAAATGACCTACAGACTTAAAATTTTGGATTTTAAGTATGTGATTATAGCTTACTGGATGACGAAAATTTCTGCGTTCTGGTCTTATCCAGAGGTTCTCAAATAGGGGCCTGAAAATGCGGCGAAATGGTTCCAGTAATTAATGGTACGGCAGTGTTTGCTTCGCGTTCGACTTGGTGGGGGCACTGCCATGCCCCCAGATCGACGTTCTGGTCTTATCCAGAGGTTCTCAAATAGGGGCCTGAAAATGCGGCGAAATGGTTCCAGTAAAGAATGGTACGGCAGTGTTTGCTTTGCGCTCGACTTGGCGGGGGCATTGCCGTGCCCCCAGATCGATTATCCTAGTTTTTATAGTTTTCCCTTTATGTGGCCATTAAACCCTAGCTCTGTACCAAATTTCAGCTCTCTAAGTTTATGGGAAGTACTAGTTCTATTTTGATGATCATGAGTGAGTGAGTGAGTGAGTGTCGTAAATGCGAAACTTTGCTTTCGCTTAACTTTGGAACTAAATGACCTACAGACTTGAAATTTTGGATTTTAAGTACGTGATTATAGCTTACTGGATGACGAAAATTTCTGCGTTCTGGTCTTATCCAGAGGTTCTCAAATAGGGGCCTGAAAATGCGGCGAAATGGTTCCAGTAAAGGATGGTACGGCAGTGTTTGCTTCGCGCTCGACTTGGCGGGGCCACTGCCGTGCCCCCAGATAACCCCAGATCGAAAACAAAATGTATGGGTTTTGACTTATGTCAAATCCCATACATTTTTGTTTTCGAACTTCGCCGTCGTAATTATCGAATGTATCTTGACTAAAGGCCTAGGTACTTTTTACTTCATAATAATAATAATATCACATAACTGTGCAACAAGTAACAACAGAGTGTTTACTCTTTACCCTATTTCATATTCTTATCGCCAGCTCTGTCAATCAAGCTATAGCTACTGACAATTAACATTGTATAGCTAACCTTGAGCGGACAGAGTAATTGCCAGTAAGGAATGTTAGTGTCAGTTCATAATGAGACGCGACGCGGCGCGCACCTTTTATAGAAAACTCAAATTTGACTTTATTTACTACATCATACTAAGAGATACATCATTCACGTTTTATTGTAATAGTTCAAATAGGCTAGATGACAAAAAATCTTATGCATAAATGAATTAGTACTCTTAAATATGAGTGAGTAACCTCTCAGAAGAAACCGTATATCAAAAGTCAATATTTTCAAAGGTACAGCGACTTTTACATAAAATTCTCTCGTCTCGTAAAAGCCCTACATATTAAAGTCGTAGGAACTTAATATAATTTGTAAATATCTCCGATTTATATACTTGTGCGTTTAGTTCATACTTACCCCTTTTTATGTACTTACCATAATAAATGTTTTGTATATGATGTAAGTAAATTAAGGAAGTAGGTTTTGTTTTACACATATTTTAGCAAAAACAAAAACTTTTCGATGTATGTACCTTATTAGTTATTACTAAACTACACGTAAAATATTATAATTTTTACATTTACCAAGTAGTAATGACTCAATATATCTGAGTATATTAATGAAACTAAATCTTTAGATGTAGTCCGATCCCCTATTGGGAGCTGCATCGCTCTGTATAGCACGGCACCGCTCTCGCAGTAGGTAAAACGAGTAAGTATCTATTTGTATGATGAATAAAGTTGAATTTCGAATCTCAATCTTAAAAATTACACGCTGCGTCGCGTCGCGGTTTTCACTGACCCTTAGAATATCTAACACTAGTAGCACTTTGTAAGCTTACATATTATAGGTGCAGTTTTGTTTCCATAAATACATTAAGTATGATTTTCTTACGACCTATGTACCTAGTTGTTGGCTTGGTTTGCTGTTTTCTTGATTTCTATTTTTAGACTAACATTTTTATGAAATGAGACCGACAAAGGAGCGCACGGATTGCCTGATGGCAATTGTCGCAGCTAGAGAAGTTACAAGTAAATTGTCAGTGTTTTTTGTTCTTCTTGGTGCTCTCAAAGTCTTACGGCTAGTGAAGCAAAACTCATGTGCTGTTAGCTATATCACGCCGGTTTTTGGGAGACCGTGGTATTTCTCCCAAGTTTAACTTTAAGAACTCACCACGACACAAACATGTAGGTAACCATCAAATATTTCAAAATTTAAGAAAGGCTGTGACATATTATATATTTGACTTGAAATCTTCATACAATAAAACGTTACGCCATCTTTGTTTTCACCATACTTCCAATGTCAAAATGGCCCCAAAAATCTCAAAATGGGGCCATTTAACTGGAGACACTTTTTACCTCAACAATCAACATGCCTCATCTAAAACATAACAGCCTCCGTGGTCCAGTGGCTTAGAGCTTGGCTGTCGACTCGGAGGTCGTGGGTTCGATTACCGCGTTGAAACAACAAAAAATGCTGTTTCCAAGTTTGGTTAGGAGTTAGGACAATACAGGCTGATCACCTGATTGTCTGACAAGAAAGATTAATCATGCGTCGGATGGGCATGTAAAAAGACGGTCCTGCGCCTGATCTCTCGCCAGTCGCGTCGGTCATCCGTCCCACTGGGTTATAAGAGGAAAGGAAGAGGGAGAGTGCTCTTGTGTAGGTACTGCGCACACACTTGGGCTCTATAAAATAACTCCCGCGTCGCTGGCCTGGCTTCAATGAAAGCGGCCACCGTCACCGAAATCGGTGTGGGAGGCTATTATAATAACATAATATATACGTATAATGTATATGCTATAAACTTTTTTCATTTTACATTCGCACAATCAGGCTGCAGGCATAGCTCGCACAACTTAGCTTCGTACAATAAGACTATTTTAAGCACACTGTACAATGAATTTGACCCCAATTCGTGTGTTTGTGTGTTAATTACACCTCGCGAATGTTGGCTGCCTATTAGCGCGGCCAGATGGTTAAGTGGTATTAATGGCAGTGTTAGGAGATAAATGAGGACTATAAAACCTACAGCCTATGTTGTTGGGTACGAATCCTACCGAATTTGATAAGCAGTGCCGGATTTAGAGGTCTGTAGGCCTCGGGCAACAAAAGAGTGGAGGCCCCTGGCTCCAAATTATTTTCCAAATTTTTATTTCCAAAAATTTTTTTCCAAATTAAATTTACAATTTTGGGTAATATTTTTTCAGTCGAGTTTTCCAATAAATAATTTATTGTGAAATCAAGTATCTCTATATTTTTTTATTTATAAACATCTTGTACATAATAGGTCGACCACTGGTATAAAGGTTGATGCTTCGGTGACAGATTTGCGTCTTGTGCTTTCCTATAATCGAGCGGTTTTTTCTGAAGTCTCTACTGTGGAGGCCTCTCTTTTCTGGAGGCCCGGGGCTGTAGGTCCGGTTGCCCTCCCTTAAATCCAGCCCTGTCTATAAGAGTCAATTCATACAGAAACGAAACAAAACGTGAGCTGCTTTTTTTAAGATAGCTATTCAAAATTTAACTTTATTCATTACACAAAAGGACACAAGTTTCATTGTAACAGTTTGAATGTCAGGTTGCATCACACTGCACAGCAGTAGCACATCTGCAGTGTACGTTTGGTGCTGAAAATCATTCGCCTAAGCCATAACTGATGTCAATAATTATTTTTGGATTTATGGGTAGAAGCAATACCTTGCACACTAATATGCATTGCAGTAATAACTAGTGTCCGACCGAAAGTTCGGTTTCGGTTTCGGTTTCGGCCGAGTTTCGGCCAAAAATCAAGTTTCGGCGGCAGGTTCGGTTTCGGCCAAAAAGTGGCCGAAACTTTTGCCGAATTGCCGTTTCCATTTCATGTCCTAATTAATGCAGAATAATGGATAAAATGCACCAAATTTCAGTATTTTAAGGAATTTTCTACTTACCACGTGAGTTTCGGTTTCGGTTTCGGCCGAAACTGAAGCCACGGCCGAATATTCGGTTTCAGTTTCGGTTTCGGCCGGAAAACCAGTTTCGGTCGGACTCTAGTAATAACGCGGTCAATCGCCACTGTCATATGTATCATGCCAATTCCTTAAATGGTGCGAGTAGGTCTATTAGCTCGTATTTAAAGTAGACTTTCATTTTACTTTGACTGTATTATAAGTTGAGCGACATGTTATTATAAACTGATTTTGTGAAGTTTGGACCATACAGAGCGCGTTTCGCGTTGGTTTAACGTTTACGAGAATACCGTTTGACAGTTTTAGCGTATCGATTGTAATTATAATAATGCAGGTTTTATTTAGCAGAATTGACCCTCAGATGTCGATCAAAAAATCTACTTCGTTGATCTCAAGCTGGCCCTCAAGTGCTATAAAGTCCAATTGACAACATTTCAAATATTTTTTGTACTTGTTTTATGACGAAATATAAAAGTAGGGGTTAAATTAGGGGACCCATATTTTTTTATTTTTGAAAATGTGGTCATTTTTATTTATAAAACTTGGTTTTTAATTCTGATCATTCTAAAATGACTTAAGCGCCAAATGACGTCATTGGTACGGTTGAACAACAAATTCCTTTGCACGTCATATCTGATTTCTTAAAAAAAACTGTCAGTACTGTCACTGACTTTGTGGTACTTTACTTTGAGGTTATTGAATTTGTTATTGTGTTTAGATCGGCATTATTTTCGAGCGAGCAAAGGTGTGTATCGTATTCTGCCGTACCAATGACGTCACAAGTGGATTTTTCGTTTTAATTTTTTTTCTCGGTAATTAATGATTAAAAAAATCTGTAATTTTTTTTTAGGACCTCGGAAATAAAAACAAAGAAATGGTATTTTTTATTTTTGATGATTAATTAAATGAAATGTTGTCAATTGCGCATATTCTTGGTTAAAACCCTGAGTTAAATATAATGTTATCTCTCATTCTTATTATGAAAGAGAAGGCATGATATTTTAACCCAGGGTTAACTTTAGCCCAGAGGGTCAATTCTACTAAATAAAACCTGCATTAATACAATTACAATCAAGTCTCGACACGCTAAAACTCTCAAACGGTGTTTTTATGAACGTTAAACCAACGTGAAACGCGCTCTGATTGGTCATAAAATCCGTTCATGGTAACACGTCGCTTCAATTACAATCCAAACAAAGTAAAATGAAGTCTACTTTAAATACGAGAATTGCGGCTCAGTTCTGCGGAAGTGGACCTAAGTGGCCACTGTCGCATTTGGGCAGGACTAATGAGGCGGATCAGATAGTGGGATTGAGATGTGCCGCATGCGTGCGGGCCAATTAGGTTCGAGGAGTGGTCCTATTGTGGCATAATGTTAATCTTAATCCAGAGCTCAAACTACTACAGTACCAAAATTCATCAAAATCTGTTTAGTAGTTTTTGCGTGAAAGAGTAACAAGCATCCATCCATACGTCCTTTAACTGTGGACATCAAAATATCGTAACATGCTTATGGACGTGCGGTCTCACGTACCGCTACAATTTTTAGATAATTGTCAGGTATTTAACAATATTTTCGTTTTAATATACATAAGGTTAAATAAATTCAAATAATATATAAGCATTTAGCTAACAATTATTAATTTTCTAATATATCTAAGCAAATAACAACATAAGGCCCCTTTATGGCTTCAAATTGCATGAGATCAACAAAGGAGCTACTACTTAAAATAAAAAACTATTCTAAAATTTATTGAGTAATTATCTGTAAGTTTAAATACCAAACTTAAAAAACAGTAAATAAACTTCTGAATTTAAAACATAAAAATTCTCACATAGGTCTAATATGAATAAAATTATTGGCACTCATTGCACAGCGACTGAAAGCACTGAAAATAATAAATGTATTTAGTGCTTTCAGTAGCTTGACCGCAATCGAAACAAGTGTAGTTCGTGTTTCTCTTAAGTGGACAGATTCGACAGGTATTGTGCATTGAAAATTCCATTCCAAAAGCAGGAGGCTCGTCTAGAGGGAAATTTGCTCACAAAACTTGCATTTGACAAATTTGAGTTAATGACGTGTTATTGCATATTTGGCACGATTAAAGATCTTGCTATAAAACAATATATGACATTTTGATTGCATACTACAAAAAAAAAGACAATCGCAAACATATTTTTTATAGGGGAATCATGGACGCGCGGTCTCACAGACCGCGGTCGAAGTTTAAAACGAAATAACTCACTATAGCAGCCGACTACGCATTATTTCTCCTTTAGGGACATTTCGCCACCAAAACTGAAGCTACTGGGCGCCGTAGAAGCAGAGAATGCGGGGAAGTGGGGGTACATACGATTATTGCAAACGAGAGCGTAACCATAACTATGGATGTGTGAGACCGCGCATCCATAGTTATGGGATATATTGATCCATACATCAATTTTCAGAAACTTTCATATTTTCAATATTACCTAGCGCTAAAATTCACATTTCATGCACAATTTTTATACATAATTTAAACAAAAACTTTACATTTTATTAGAAAACCGAGAAAAACAGTCAACGCTCATGTAGACCAACAAGTAAACAACCTACAATATCACAACAAAACTCAACCCTCTATTCCCGTAATAAGGGCTAAAATCGTACGTGTGCAAAAACTTCAAAGCTTAGAAGGTTTGTGTATGCGGAACCGCGCCATATGTTTTTGTCGCGACTTTGTTTCTAAGTATCTGTGGTTCCGAGAGACACAATCCGGAAAGAAACGCGGTTCCTGATTAGGTACGGTTCGCAGAGATATTTTTATGCGTTTGAAAAAAATAGTAGAACCGTCCGCGCCTAGGTAGGTGCCTAGGTACAAAAACATTTTTTTGGCCGTTTAGTAGCTGGATTTTTTCGATTAGGTGTAGGTAAAGTGATATTTTTAATTTGTTAGTTTATGTGCTATTGTTAAAAGTTTTAGTGTTTTTAATTTTTGATAGTTGGCGATAGTTTGGCGTGGCCATAAATTGTTAGCGTTAATAGGGGAATGGAAATAGTTAAAGTTATTATATTTGAAATAGGCATTTTATAATAAAATCAAATATAAAATTCTATGTTTGAATTGAAAAAAAATATTATAATATAATTATTTCTTGAACAATATAATCTTAGAATTTAATTAAACTTCAGGATTAGTTTATCGAAAAAAGCCAAAGCAACATATAATCATGACGATTTAATTGGTGTACGTCGATACTCGATACGAATCTATACGACAATTCGCTACGACTCGTCCTAAGGCAAGTCTTACGATAGATAATATTTGCCATCGCTTATGACTTTTTATGCTTTTTCCTAATGATTTTTTACTATTGTTGGATTATTTTTTGACCAATTTTGAAATTATAATATTATAAAATATAAAACCTTTGGTTATTTTTAAACAAACATATTTTAAACAACAAGCTATATATTATAAGACCAGAAACATTATCCTAAACACGACCTTTTTTGTGAATTTTGGGTGAAAATGTTCTGGAAAATTAGTTTTTGCTTAACTAAAAATTATAATTTTTAAAATGTTTTGCAGATAAAGAAGAACTCTACTTATAACAATTGATAATTTTGTAGTATTAAGTTTCCTTTGGTCGCAAAATCGACTGAAAAACACTCAATTTATGTCTTTGTAAACCCACCGGTTATAGCATAAATATATTAATTGTTTTTGCTGACGTTAACCCATAAAATATCTGTGTAATTTGTAGAACAATTTGTATTGTGCAATGTCTGCTCAATACATCAGTCCGACATGACACAATCAGTGCAGCTCTAGATCTAGCTAAATCCCGGCTGCTGAGTTGGGCAATCACAAATATTTGTTATTATATCTAAGGTTTGATGGTAGTTATTTCATGGTTAGCTGGTAGCTTGTACTCCGAACTATTCTTGTTACAGATTAAAGAAAGAGGAATAAATAAACAGCAGATAGTGAGCTTTCGATTAGATTGCACTACAAGCAAAGTATATATATTACTAACGTAATATATATTCTTTGCTACAAGCATAAGACGTGTCCACACACAAACACACACACACACACACACACACAAGTTGTATTCAGTTTAAGGGGACGTCAAAAAAGAACGTTGTATGAAAGCTGTATTTAAGTAACATATTTTGTACTCTGTGGTTAAGTAGCTAGACAACAAAATATTTAGGCCTATTCCCGATGTCCCTCACTATATTCTGTCTACCAATGATGGACATCGGGGAAAAGTTACTACTTACCTAGCTATTTTTCTCCGATGTCCACAAGTGGAGAACAAAATACAGTGTAGGAAGAACAGTGTAGAAGTAAGAAAAGAAGGTTCGTTATGCACTTGAACGTGGGAGAGTCATGCATCGGCACGAATGGGCCGGCTCGACCGGATAAATACCACGACTTCACAGAAAATCAGCGTAAAATAACGCTTGCGTTGTGTTTCGCCGAGTGAGTGAGGTTACCTTAGGCCCAAGGGCGGTAATTCTACAACTATTATAAATGTTAAAGTTTGAGAGGATGGATGGATGGATGTTTGTTACTGTTTTTTTTTTTTCAGTTTTCTTCCATTAATGTTATGATTTTTTTCTTTTATATTATTATTATACTAATAAGACCCTGAATAATAATGAGTAATGATTGTGATTTTAATGGTTTATTTAATTGTTAATAATGAAATAAACAAAAAAGTTAGTTTTTAATAAGAGCATGCAAGTGTCACACGCCATTATAATGGCAGAATGTACTAGAACTATAATATTTTTAATTTACCATCTTTATACTACTATATATACTACATTCTGGTGATCAATAAATTAATTAAATTAATTGAATTCACGCAAAAACTACTGAACGAATTTATATGAAATTTGGTATGGTACTAGTTTAGTCTCTGGATTAAAACATAGGATAAATTTTATCCTATGTTTTAATCAAGAAACATAATAATCGCGTGGGATATTGTATTTAAGTCACGAGCGACAGCTAGTAGGAATATAAAGGACCAAGAACGCAAGTACGCTACATTGGAGGAGTTACAAGTGTGTCCATGGGCTGAGAAAACGTTTACCATCAGGCAATCCTGGTGCGTATCATCAAAAAAAAAAAAATGCAAACGCGGAATGTAGAGTCGCGTGGTCAAAACACATGATGATGATGAATAAAAGAAAGGTCATATAATTGATATTTAATACGCGCACAAAGATACTGCAGCGTTGTGTTTTTTACGTCGTAATCTTCCGTAATTTACGCACTGGGGGTCTGCGGGACCCCCGCCGCGACGGACGGACCAAATAAAATGTAAATTCTGTGACTTAGGCGACTCTATATATTACACTATGGTAAACACAATTTATTTAATTTGGGATACAGTTTGTTTGTGTGACAGCATCATCATCATCATCATCAGCCTATCGCCGTCCACTGCTGAACGTAGGCCTCCCCCAATGAGCGCCAACCATCCCGATCTTGGGCAGCCCTCACCCATCCGCTGCCGGCCACCTTCTTCAAATCGTCGGTCCATCGTGCCGCAGGACGTCCTACACTACGTTTGCCTAAGCGTGGTCTCCACTCTAATACTTGTCTGCTCCATCGATTGTCTGTCCGTCTGCAGACATGGCCGGCCCACTTCCACTTCAGCGTGCTAATTCGTTGAGCAATGTCGGTGACTTTAGTTCTCTGGCGAATAACGTCGTTACGTATTTTATCCACCAAAGATACCCTTAACATTGCTCTTTCCATCGCACGCTGAGCAACCTTAAGCTTAGGAACCAAGCCTTCGGTGAGTGTCCACGTTTCGGCTCCGTGTGACAGCATACAGTAGGTAAAATACTTTTTAATTTTATTATAAATGTAACATTATGTTATAAAAATTACAATAATACCTAGTAATATAAGTAGTTATAGCTAAAGGCTATAACTGCTTATATTATAAAAATAATAAATATCAAATTTTATAATTATATTTGCTCGTAATATTTGATATTTTATCGAATTAATTTTTTGTATAAATAAGAATTACATAATAATATTATTATTATTCTTAAAACAGAAAATATAATGTTATGTATTATTTCCCATCGCATATCTATGATATCAGCTTGTTAGAAAGTTGAGAAACCCATAAGAGTAGAAATCACGTCCATCTATCGGAATTTCCCCAAAACTACGCGTAATAAAGGTACAGCTTTCTCATTTTCATGGCGCTGCTGTCGCACGGTAAACATTGTAACTAAAATGGAACTTCGAAAACAACCCCTTTCGCCAGTGCTGCACCGCGGCGAAAAAAGTAAATTCGAATCAACCCCTTTCTCTCGTAGTAGTTCGACTACTCGCCGCTAGGTGGCGCTTTGACGTGTTATCCCGAAGCATTCGCTCTACCGCGCGCTTGTGTGCGTGATAGAGTGAGAGCGCAGTAGGAAAATAAAAAAGGAGTAACATAGACAGCAATACGTCTATACAAAGGCGTGGTTACGTACACGCAAACGATTTTTTATCGCAAAAATGGCCGTAACTTTACGCAGTTTGCCGTATACCATAACGGCACATCTGCGTGCCGGCACTAATGCGCTGCGCCCTAGCGCGAATAGTTTTAGGGTTCAAAATCGCAACTCGTGCAATTTCACTTGATACAGTTAGGTCAGAAAATGAAAAAAAATTGGCGTCACTGGCGTCGCGGCGTCGTAGAGCGGGATGCATTTACGCCTCTAGCCCTGCAATAGACACGTGCTACCGCCGACCGTTAGACCGGGGGTGATAGCCGGCGAACACGATAGAAAGAGATCGCGAAAAAATGCAAGAAAAAATGCGATTTTCATTACGCGTCGCAATAGAAATGTCGACATGGGCGCGGTTTAAAAAATGTCAGGGGCGCCTGCGCCCTGCACAGTAAAGGGGGAAAGAGACGCACTAGGGCACTTTGCCGCTCGCAGTGCATCCGCGTGCCGCGCCGAAAACAATCACGCTAATTACCGAGTAATGAGCCCGTGTGTGACCACGAGTGTAATTCTAAATAAACTCCAAAAATTCCAAAGTGTTGTGTGTGTCGAAGATGTGTCGGCGGTAAGGTAAATATCCTTAAATCCAAACCAGTTTGACGTTTCCCAAAACGGTCGTCCGTGAGCCGTGGTGTTTGTTCGATAACGCGACTCGCGCTACATTTTTTCCCGCTCAGAAACATCGCATGGTCACAAATGAAACTAACATTTAGACATAATAATAAAAACATTATTCACTCGTTGAATTTTTGTAAATAACATCCAAATATTATTCACTGTAATGAATAAATAAAATAATGTATCTAACTAAAATATAGAGTCAACAAGTTTAATGTAGAGTCGTTTAAAATATATTTTTGTAGGTACCTTTTATATTCAAATGGTGTAGTTGAAATTAAACAGTGTTATTATTATTGAAATAGAGTTCTACGTGCAAAAATTGGACTGACATTGCTCTTGACTCTATCTTGTGATACACAATCACGGATGATAACGTTATCATATTCGTGTGACTGTGGGATTACATAAAAGCATAATATTTACTTTGATTCCAGATAATATACCTTTTCTCAGACAATAAGGCACGATATATTTATACTTTACTTTACGTTTTATGACTCTTGTCTCACTAACTGGATATATTTTTTGTAGTTTTGTTTGGAACAATTTTTTAACATATAGGTATATTCGACTAAAAACTTTGTAATTTTAGATAATCAAGTTAATTAAGGTATCAAAAATATAACATACTGACAAACCACGACACATAAATAGAGTTTCTAAATTGTGGCATAAAGAAAATTTTATATTTTAGGTAGAGTCTGAGTGTAGCAATTTTAGATTTTTATAAATAATTAATCCAAAATAACGTTAATACTAGGTATTTTATAAACCAAATTGTTAAGTTTTTAACGTCAAAAATCTAACATTAATATTTATCTAACATTAACATTAATATAATTATTTTCTTTTCCTTGACATTTATTAACATGTAGAGTTTAAAAACTCTGGTATTTTATACGCACAATAAAATTATTATCTACGAATACAAAAAATACAAAATAAGGTTATTGAACTCAGCATCATGATCACACCATGCACATTTACATGCAAAATTTGTAGAAAAACATGTTTAAAAACTAGAATTTAGTAAAGAAAGACCATTTACAAAAAGTATTGAGTTTACATAATCATAAATTTTAAATATACCAGAAACTATTATTTTTGGACGGACTTTAAAATGTGTTCAAAAACTCGTTAAGTGTAAGCGTTATGTGTAAACAGCCTCCGTGGTCAAGTGGTTCGAGCATTGGCTCTCGACTCGGAGGTCGTGGGTTCGATTCCCACATGGGAACAAAAAAAAAAAAATGTTTCCCAGTTTGGTTAGGACAATGCAGGCTGATCACCTGATTGTCTGACAAGAAAGATGATCCATGCGTCGGATGGGCATGTAAAAAGTCGGTCCTGCGCCTGATCTCTCGCCAGTCGTGTCGGTCATCCGTCCCACTGGGTTACGAGAGTAAAAGGAAGAGAGAGTGCTCTTGTGTACTGCGCACACACTTGGGCACTATAAAATCACTCCTTCGCAACTGGCCTGGTTTCAATGAAACCGGCCACCGTCACCGAGATCGGTGTGGGAGTTATTATTAAGTGTAATGATTTAATTTATTTTCCATGAGCGAAACCTGTATAAATAAATCATTATATTTTAGGAATTATGTGCACCACACCTGAACACATTATAAAATGATTTTCGTTCATAAATCTAGATATGAATAAATTATCTCTATTCAAGTCTTAAAAATAATTATTTATCTATAATATGAAACATATGGCGTAGATAGTTGAATAATATTTTAATAACATTTTCGATGTCATCTTTAAATAAATTTCTCTATTGGTATCAAAATTTATCATAAAATTATGTACAAAACGTTACGAAAAACATGTTTATTAATATAATTTAAATTATTATAATGTTTTTCTTATCGCCTAAAATTAATAAATGTTACAAGACTACTGTTGAACTATGTAATTTACTTAATATTTGACAAAACTCTACATTTAATGCTAAACTTAATTTTACAATTACACACCTAAACTATGGAACATTATATCTCAAATTGACTATGAGAATACAAATAATGCCAAATTTTATTAAATGACATTTAAAATTGAATGAAGGGTAAAAGTATCCCGACGATAACATCCTCCTTTTAAAAATCGGTTAATAAATGATGGCTGCACAATAGATTAAATCTCGGCTCTACATGTCTATTTGGAAATTTTATTCAGAAAACGTGGCTCTGATGAATTCGTGTCGTATTTAAATATTTAAGAGCCGCGTGGGCGGAGCGTAACCTGTATCGGGTGTACCAAAAGAGGTTCTGTTTACGCGGCAAACTAAAACGACAAACACTCAATGATCGTGAATACAAAATCTTCATGTAGAGATTCCATTTTGTTAAAAAAAAAGTAAAAAATGTAGTGGAGGAAACTGAAAAAAATGTAGAGTTCCCCACATGATTTGTTTTGTGGTTTATAGACAAAATCGATTAGCTCCATCCAGATATCGGATGACACGAGGTAAATTAAGTAGCATGATGCTCAGTGGCTCGTAAAGTTCCTAATCAAATTCGATGCCACGTTTAAAGTATCATAAAATATCAAGACACGGCACTTCTTTACGCGTACTTACAGAGTCTGAGCCGCACTAGCGCACACATGTTTTTTACGATAGTGTTGTTTCACGCCGCTCTCGCTCTATGCGTGCGTCGCGCTCGCGCACTTATACCTAGCGCGGAGGGGCTATATTGGCGTGATTCGTATTCAAAATAGGAGCGTTAGTGGACGCGGGGTGTGTGTGGACCCCCCGCCCCCCCTCGACGCCGCCGCCCCCGCCGCCGGTGGCGCGCGTTTACACAATTCGTTGGCGTCGCGCGCGCGGTGCCCGCTCTGGCCTTCTCGCGAGGACGATCGGCCCGCGAACACGTATCATCACTTGTTTTTTTTTTATTCGAACACGAAGCGGCACTGACTACGCCTGTGAAGATTTGTGAAAGGATCATGAAAATGTAGAGGCGAATTAGAAAGGCATTCTGAAAACTTTCTCTACTACTTCAAAATAATATTTACTAAAAAAAAAACTTTAACAAATATTGGTAAAAAATTCAAAAAACCGTGACGGCAAAGTGAGGACCAGTGAAGTGTTAGAATTTCATGAAAAGTGGCACTACATAGTGCCAACGTAAAGATTTTACGACTCTACATCGACTCTACGCACCATATTTGTGGTAAGTTTTTTTTTTTTGAGTAAGTGTTCTTATGTAAACTTTAATACAAATCATGCAAATAGTGAAGGCACACAGTAACGGTATTTTTGATAACAACACCAACATTTTTATCTTGTTACTACGAACCCTCTTATCGCACGCAAATACAGAATGTCGTACACTCTCCACAATTTTGGCATATTTTAACATTAACATTTTGAGTTAAAAAAATTTTTTTTTCGTAGCAAATCGTAGTCCTTTTGTGGGGTTCGTACGCTTGCTACGAATGACTTGCACGGATGAATTAAAAAGTTACACGTCACTTGTTTTAATTAGTAACTGAATTAATTTCGCCAAAAATTAATTTTCAAATAACAAAATATAAAAAAAATAAAATAAAAGAAAATGTACCTACATTCAAAAGTTTTTTTTTACTCGTATCTACATTTTAAAGATTCAACGATTGAAATGTTGAGCGTAATTTGATATCCTAACTCTTATTAAAACAAACAAATTAAAATTATTTGAAGCGAATACAATGAACTAATTATTATTCTTTTATTTTACATTTTTAGAGAAAAAAAAACATTATTATTAGTAAAGCTGTAAGAAAAGGCCAGTTTTTTTTAGATATAAATAAATATTGTTTACTTATCTATACTAATATTATAAAGAGGAAAGATTTTTGTTTGTTTGCAATTAATATACTCCGAAACCACTCGATTGATTTTGATGAAATTCGGCACAGAAATAAAGCAGACTACGGGGACGGACATAGGCTATTTCCAATCGCCGCAAAATGTACGTTTCTCGCGGGATTTCCTTTAGCGCGCACGAAGTCGCAGGCAACCTTCAGTAAAGTTAATAAAACTTAAGAACCATTCGAGTTATTTGAATGATTTCGGTTCCGTGGAATAAATAAATATTCTTATTTGAAAATCTTTAAATTGCTAGTAACACAAAATGTAAGATAGTTTATTTGTAATTGTTCAAATTATATGTCTCAACTCTCAACTCTTGTAATAATCCAAGTTATTATTATTATTAATAATAATAACTCTGTAAAATAATCTTGAGTGTAGTTATTATTCATAATTATTACAGCCTTCGGCGATCATTTATAATACGGGTTCGAATCCCGGCTACTGATTATTATTTATATGCGAAAAGCCACCGGCTATAGGAAGTAGATCGAAAGATAGTTTTGAATCTATTATTTTGTAAAACACAATAGATTCATAAAGTCTTTAAAAGTATTTTAGAATCGAAAAAAGTTTAACATTATGTCAAGAAAATGTACTGGTGGACTTTTATATCATAAATAGTTTTTTCGATGCACCTATACAAATAGATAAATTAAATAAATAACGTTAATGAACCTGTAATGCATATCTAAAAATATATTATGTTTTATGGAAGTTTATTTCAATAATAGGTATGTTTTGTGTTATTGAAATTATCGAGTAGAAAATACATTGGGCGCTTTTGAGCCGCTGTGTAAAATAGTGGCCCAGAAACCAAATTATTATTAGATTGTACAATTTTCATTTCCCGTAATTATTTTAATTCGATCTGAATTGGAAAACACGGAGAAGTGGAGATAATCAATAAAATATACCTACAAATTAGCCACTACCAAACAAAAAGTATGTTTCACTTAACCCAAAAAAATGTTCTTCTTAAATAAGTTACTAGCTTTTGCCCATATCTAAGCCCGCGTAAATACGGTATCCCACGGAAACATTGTACTTTTTCGGGATAAAATGTAGCCTATATTTTAATCTAGAACTTAACCTACTACCATACCAAATTTCAACCAAATCCGATCAGTAGTTTTTGCGTGAAAGAGTAACAAACTTTCACATTTACAAGGTGAAAATTTTCATTAGTATTCTGTATGCCTCGCATATCTATTATATGTGTAATAGAAATGCATCGGCATTGTAATATTTTATGTCGTTCTCTATCGAGCGCGAGATGACCTGACATATTTCAGTTGTGACTAGAAATATTATGCAATTCCTAAAATAAACCCACAACATAGTTGCGCATAGGGTTGCCTAAGAATCAAATAGACATTGCATAGTTTTTGTATACCATACAAATGTATGTTTATTAACAATACCATACTTTATTAACACAACAAAAAATGTGATAATGTGATAAATAAAAAAAATGTAATTTATTCAATGTGAAACTAAAACCGGTTAACGCGTATGTAATAATTAAAAACAATTTGGAATTGCAATAGATAGAATTGTAACTTGTAGGAGTACACAGAACGCTTTCATTTAATTTTTAAAATAGGTCGATTTACAATAGATACATCTTTATAGAAATTTAAAAATAAAGTTGTTAAATTATAAACTACATATTAATGTTGTAGAGTAGATTGTAAATTACAAAAATGTAATGAAGTAAATGTAAGCGTATTTTTTTATTATAAATTATTAAATTGTAAAGATACTAATAATTTGGCCTTAGGTACTATTTAAAGTGTTTCAAATCAACTTATTAAAAATAATTAAATATCTGAATTTGTAGTCCCCAAAATTACTAGACTGCGGCAACCCTAGAAAGTTTGTATCATCTAACTTGTTGGCATAGATACGTAAATATAAACATAGAAACAATGAACATGCATATACATTCTTCCTGATACGCGTTATTTTCGCTTGCACCCTTCAAATAGGAACATGCATAGTTTTTTTTTTTAGTTTTTCTAAAAATACATAATAAGCCAGGAAATATTGTCTTTGCAATGGCATATCTACTATCAACCGTTGACGAAATACAGTCATCACAAAAGTGAGATCGTTGGAGAGCATTAAAAACGCTCTGTACAAAAACGAATAGGCTGACTCGACCAGATAAATACCACGGGATCGTAGAAAACCAGCGTGAATAACGCTTGCGTTGCATTTTGCTGAGTGAGTGAGGTTACCAGGGCCGCAAGCGAGTTACACCTGTAACTCCACTGGTGTTGCGACTATCCACTGGTGGCGCTAATCGCTTACCATCAGGCGATCCGTTTACTCGTTTCCTGGATCACTAGCCAAGATGTCTTCGCTAATTACTAAGACGAAGTCAGAAATCAAAAACGTATGGTACGTATGGTATCGCGTGCTATGTCATTTAGCGCACGTTATGTCGATCCCATACATTTCCAATTTCGAAGATCTTCATTGATATTAGCGATGGCACGTTGGCTTAGCCATCTGATCTATATCATAAAATTATGAATATATATTTTAGCTTGCATCTACTATTTCATCAGAAACCGGTGTATGTTTTTTCCGGACACTTACATCATCTGTCTAATAATATTTATGAATAATCCCAACGCGAGACAGTAAGGGCGATATTTTCGATCGCTATATTGCTATATTGACAATGTATCACACTTAAGTATATTTCCGTTAAGTTTGCAGTGAGTCATTAGTGCGAATTTCATAGTCGCTATGTGAGCACGGCATAAGCATCATTGGTCAGTTTTCACATTTGCACTGATGACTCCCAAGCCACAGCAAACTAAACGCGAATCGACTATAATAGTATTATATTACAAGTTGGTATTGTTTGTAAGACTGTCTTTCATGATCAAACGGCTGAACCGATTTTAATAAAATTCGGTATGGTAGTTGATTAGGCACTGGATACATATACATTACTACTTTCCCAAAAAATGGACGTTTCCAAGGGGAGAACGTTTCCTTTTGCGCTAACGAAGTCGTGGGCAACGTCTAGTTTCAAATATTTGACCAATAAAAATATTTTTCATACTTTTCATAACTTAAGGATCATAATTTCTAAAAATGAATTATGAAAAAGTTAATAACTATAACCCGACTACATAAATTATATAGCCTATGTTACCAGGGACATTATAACGAATCTATTGACTCCTCATACTGTAAATCGGATTAGAACCTTTAGCCAAATTGTCATCGTTAAAAACAACGACGAAGTTCGAAAACAAAAATGTACGGGATTTGACATTATAAGCATTGCTAAGTGACTTAGCGATGCTTATGTCAAATCCCATACATTTTTATTTTCGAACTTCGTCGTCTTAATTAACGATGGCAACTTGGTGGAACTAAGATACAAGCATACATACGAGTATTATTATTACCAGCTCCCCACACCGATTTCGGTGACGGTGGCCGGTTTCATTGAAACCAGGCCAGCTACGCAGGAGCTATTTTATAGTGTCCAAGTGTGTGCGCAGTACACAAGAGCACTCTCTCTTCCTTTACTCTCGAAATCCAGTTGTACGGACAGACTAACTCGACTGACGAGAGATCAGGCGCAGGTCCGACTTTTTACATGCCCATCCGACGAATGGAACATCTTTCTTGTCAGACAATCGGGTGATCAGGCTGGATTGTTCTAACCAAACTTGGAAACAACATTTTTTGTTGTTTCCAATTGAATCAAACCCACGACCTCCGAGTCGAGAACCAAGCTCTAACCACTAGACCTCAGAGGCTGTTATTACGTATTACCTATACAGTATACACCATATACAAACTGCCAAAACCCCTTACTTTTCGCTTCGCCGTATTTGAGTAAAATTATGAAACAATGCATTACAATTAATATTTTCTCGTTTAATAATAATTAATAAGAAACAACGTAAACACGAGTAATAACATGTAATATGGAGGTTATCAGAGGTTATGTACTAGTATATAGTAAATTGTAGAGTACATAATGTGGGCGGGGCGTCCAGAGTACAATGGCTTTGTGGTAATTATATATCTTTCACGGTCGGTTAATTGCGAGGAAAATGTAGAAATGTTATAAATAGTTGAAAATATAATGTAACAGGTAAACGCGTTAAATATAATCTAATATAGAATCAGAAACTTGTAATATACAAGGTGATGTTTTCTTGTAATATACAATGTGAAGTTTTCTTGTAATATACAAGGAGAAAATTTCTTGTAATGTATAAAGTGAAGTTTTCTTATAATAAACAAGGTGAAGTTTTCTTGTAATATACAAGGTGAAGTTTTATTGTAATATACAAGGTGAAGTTGTCTGGTAATATACAAGGTGACGTTTTCTTGTAATATACAAGGTTAGTTTTCTTGTAATATACAAGGTGAAGTTTTCTTGTAATATACAAGGTGAAGTTTTCTTGTAATAAACAAGGTAAAATTTTCTTGTATAAAAGGCGAAGTTTTATACAAGGAGACATTTTCTTGTAATATACAAGGTGAAGTTTTCTTGTAATATACAAGGAGTAGTTTTCTTGTAATAAACAAGTAGAAGTTTTCTTGTAATAAACAAGTAGAAGTTTTCTTGTAATAAACAAGGTGAAGTTTTTTTTGTAATATACAAGTAGAAGTTTTCTTGTACCTATACACTGTGAGGTTTTCAAGTACACGCCTTGGACACAAAACTATAAGAAATAGCGAAAAATGCTGAAAAGAGTTAAGAGCCCATTTTGATAGGAACTTAAACTGTATCATTAGATTTTCGGATAATACTATTCATAAGCAGGTTTCGAAAAAGTAAAGGAAAATTCCTAAAATTATTTTTCTGGCATTATATCTAAAACAAAAGGCAATGAAGATAAAATCGTAATTATGTGTAACCTTATACAATAATTAAAGGTAAAATAAATCATCACATAAGTTCAGTGTACTTGTAAATGTGTAATTAAAATATTCCAAAACACAATTTGTAGGTATGAATTATGTTAGGTATGAAGCAATTTACGGCGACCAAAGATAAAATTAGTTTAGATGTAAGCATAATTACACCTGGATTACAATAATACAGGTCCCAAATATAGGTATCATTGAAGTCAATTCAATGTATCGAAAACATAAAATATGTTCTTTTTTATTAAAATTAAATTATTTTTTCATAACTTCATTCCCACATGGACCTGAACTAAAATTACTTCCGAAAATGAAATGTGGATGAAAATCGTACAATTTAAAAATATTTTGGTTTGTGGTCGCGGCTTTCATAAAGCGGGACAAAAATGCACAGTCTTTCATTGAAAAACATTCTAGAATGTTGGTTTTTTTTTTCATTTAAAACGAGATTAAAGTCAAATAATAAAGTTTTTGTTTAAAAACGTGTAGGAATTAAAACAATCCTTACAAACTGATTACTCAGATTTTTAGAATAATAACAATTTATTAAAATGCCAACAGATAGTATTATAATGGTTATACCCTTGTTAATATATTACTGCGCTGGCAAAAACCAATCACAAAGCAAAAAAAAAGGTTTTGTTTTACAACAACAACAAATAACACATTACATAATATAATATACTATTATTCTTTGATTAGTGGCACGGTAAACATATTATAATATGTGTTACACGTACTATGTTTTTAGCTTTAAGTTATGAACAAATGTTATGTTGTTTACCTACTGATAATCACTATCCTATCACAAATAGCCTAAATCATATCATAAATAATAACAAATTCTACTTATTTATTTGAATTTGGTTCTTTTGTTTTGTAGGTATAAGTTCAGATTGATAATTTAATATTTTTGTAATTTTTACAATTTTTTATATAATTAAAATACTATTCAACGTGTTCGTAAATATTATATTTAATTGTAAATATATTTAATATATTTTATCTTTCTCACCGACAGAATTGAAATGAGCATAAAATTAATTTAATTTGTATTCTACAATTTGTTCAGAAGCGACCGGTCGTTGACCTTAGTTATAGTTAGCTGTTGCCCGCGGCTCCGCCCGCGTAAATACAGTATCCCACGGGAATACTGTACTTTTTCGGGACAAAAAGTAGCTTATGTTTTAATCCAGAGCCTAAACTACTAAGATACCAAATTTCATCAAAATCCGTTCAGTACTTTTTCCGTGAAAGAGTAACAAATATCCATCCATCCTTACATCCTCACAAACTTTCACATTTATAATATTAGTAGAATAAGAATTCAATAATAGACTGTATATTCAAATTTCAAATTAACCATCGTTATAATTCATAAAATGTAAAAAAAGTCCAAAGGTAAAAACAGTTTTCTAGTTGTAAATAGAGAGAAAAGTGCAAAAATCTAGGGCCAAACTATATATTATATCATAATAAGTAATTTGTGTCCCCATAAGACACCCCAGACTAGACGGTATGTGAAAAAAAAAATTGTTACGGCTTCTCTACACGATGGGCCAGCGCTGGACCAAGGGTCCATCGTGTACAGGAGCCATTAACTTATTGTTTGTTAGTTTTAGAGTTTTGTGAGTATCTCGATTCTTAGACTTACCCCTTACTAAAAAAAAATTACACAATGGATAAGTTATACAATATTTTGTCCTTATCTTATACGTGGGAAAAGTAGCTTGACAGACGAAGACAAAACATTGTGTAGCTTATCCACTATGTAAATATTTTTATTAGTAAGGGGGTTAGTTTGTACGTCCTAAGGTCTTAACATACTGTTATTAATATTATTACATCTATGGTTAAGGCTTGGTTAAGTAGTTTTAAGGTAGTAACATGCTCTTTTGGACTTCCAAATCAAGTCATTTGACTTTCGCAAAACAATGGCAATGTCAAAAAGTCAAAACTAATTGTTTTCATAGTCTATCCATCATTTACTTATATCTCTTCTTTATATCTTATCTTTGTTTACTAAAAATTCAGTTATTATTAAGTAAATTGTAGATATTTCGTTCGCCATATTTGACTTTTCATTTCTTAAACTAACATCCATACATACATTATTTTTTGTTGATTTTTTTCCTATTTTGTATAATATTATTTCTAAGTACTAATATTATACACTCATTCCATATTATTAAGAGTGTATAATATTACTACTTCATTAATTTAACTAGATCTCCAACGTTAGAAATTATATTAGGTATACAAAATAGGAAACAAAATCAATGATGTTCATTTATTAGAAATATACGGTAACATGGGTAAGCCCTTGCCGTTGCTCTTAGGCAATGTTAGCTGTCAAAACATTTGACGTAATAAAGTAACGAGCAGTTCATTACTGTCAATACGAGAGTACAAAAACCTTAGCCCTTCACAAAAGGACAATCGTAAGTGTATAGCTTTATAATCGACATGAAACTTGTAAACTATTGTGTCGTTAATGTTCTATTCTTATTTCAATCTTAGAACCGCTCTTGCGGTCGCTATTGTTGCTTTTTAATTTTCGAATGTTCTTTTTTTATTTTATTAAACGTTTCAAGTGGCTTTGAAGTTATCAATTAATTTCCTGAGATTTATCGTCGCGAATTAATCTTCCATTTACATTGAGACGTGAAATTTATTAAACAGCATGAAATTTCATCCTAAAAAAGCACAATTCACAAAAAATAAACATGAGGTTAATCCAGCTAAAGCTAAGCAATATAACGTTCCGTTCTACGAACGAATCCGAGCCGGGAACATGATATTTTAATTTTCAATGTTCAGTTGCGGCTCGAATCGTATTACATTCTTAAAAAGGGGTTAAAAATAAAAAAATAAAATCCACTGTGGATTTTTCCTTTGAGTGTAAGGTCATAATGATAATTAAAATTAAATCCATAAAATCGGAATAATCGTAGCCGCGGAACGAGTAAAGGAACGCGTCCATCAAAACAGTATTTTTTAATGTATACTGATTTTACACGCGATTACTTACATATCTTTGAATTATGTTGAAATTAGAAAACGCCGTGTTCGCCATGTTCACTGGTTAATACTTAATCACCATAAAGGGATGGGAATTCAGAAATTTTGTTTTTTATTGCCTCGTATCGTAATTTATTTTTATGATTTTGGATTAATTAATTTTGTAATTTATGATGATTAACGTTTTAATTTGAAGGTGGTTAGGTATGACATAAATCAGGTGCCCTTTAGCATGCATCGCTGAGCATAGCAACACGCTATTAACATAAGAATAGTCAAATTCGACTTATACTTACGACTTCTTTATCGTTACAAAAAATCAGGTTTTTTTTAAGTTTTTGTTTCTTTTTTTGTAAACGTGAACATATTTTGCTAGGACAAAGTGTACTAAGTCATGCTTTTACAAAATTGAGACTTTTGTGGTGACATGAATTCGTTAGTTTTTTTTTTTACACTAAACTTCATGTCACAATTTGTAATACAATTTTAAATGAAATTTATATTTTATCGTCGTAGTCCCATCACTGGCAGGGTTTTAACCCTTAGAGCAGGATGCAAATACTCGCATACATAATGTATGACTTCGCCAAGTCCGATATCTTACGATAAGCCGAGTTAGACAAAGATGGATGGATTGGTTGACACCACCGTCTGATAAAAATTATAATGAATGTTTCGGTATATTTGTCACTAGATTTTATCCTGTGAGCATTTTTTTTGTCAACAACTTGCGTAAAGTAGGTTTCAATTTTATACTAAATACTTATGGGATCTTGTGGTATAGGTTACAAGTTACAACTAACATAGCTGTGTTTTTTTAACTTCATACAAAAATATCTTCAAATTTATTACTCAAATGTTGCCAGAATTCATAATAATTAGTCTCCAAATTAAATCAATTGTTGGCAAATATTCAATTATAAGTACATATTTTTTGTTCCCGCCAATTTAAATGTCATTCTGACTGATAGTATTGCATCATCGCGATTAAAATTAAATATTGTGAGCAAAAAATTCATAATATCTTTGGTTCATGAAATTTTAAAACAATCAGTGTCATCATAACATGAAATACCTACATAGATATATTGTACTTACATAGATATATCTAAATACTAGTATACCATAGGGTATCCCGCGGGAATATTGTACTATTCCGAGATTAAAAGTAGTCTACGTTCTAATCCAGAGCCTATACTACTACCGTACCAAATTTCATCAAAATCCGTGTAGTAGTTTTTGCGTGAAAGAGTAACTAACTTCCATCCATCTATCCATTCAACTATACATCCTTCCATCCATCTTCACAAACTTTCACATTTATAATAGTAGTAGGATTATATTATAATATTAGTAGCATTCATACCATTCATACCAACTTATACTTATTACTCAAATCATGAATGTTAATACTAATCATATTTTTTTTGTTTCAGATTATTCTTACATGTGGATTGAATGAGGTAATTATATTTATTTATAACTAAAAGCATCCATATAGTTAATATTTCCGTAATATAAATACAAAATACACATTGGAACCTACAATATATTAATATTATTTTCAAATGTTCGCACATATTTATTAACCGACTAGACTTTCAAAAAGGAAGCAGTTATTTTACTTATGTTGAAAAAATTAAAAATGTTACTTACTCCTTTTTTATTCTACTGGATATTATAGAAAAACGTGCGCTTTATATGTAGCATATTTTCGCAATCACCTTGACAGCGTGCGTAGCCAAGTGGTCCGTACACTGGCTTCAAATAATATAGACGCGGGTTCGATCCCGAGATAGATTTTAGGCCTTAATCGAAGCTAACTGATTTTCGTAAATTTGTTGGTCAAAATAAGGCCAATATTGAGTCGGCCTCAAACGGTCGCGGTCTAGACAATATGTCAAGAACGTATTACCAACGGGGCGTACATTTTTTCAAAAAAAAAAAAAAAACTTCTTAAATACATCATATTATTTACAACTAAACTAAAGAAAGAAATAAAGAAAAGTAATAAAGATAAAACATAATTTCCTCTGCAGTCTAGATTTTAATATGTATATCAAAAATCGTGATAAGTTGATAAAAAGTATTTGTTTCTGTCTTCTGATAAAAGATAAGATAAGAACTCCTTGAACTTGTGAAAGGTAAAACAGTCGTTTCAATGACACTTTACAATCTACTTATAAATCTATATTTTATTTGCACTAATCAATTTAGCAATTTTGATGAAAATTTTATTCGCGTCATGACCACAGATATAAATTAAGTTTTTTAAATAAATTTATTTGGTAACGTCATGGGCCGGCTCGACCGGAGAAATACCACGGGCTCACAGAAAACCGGCGTGAAACAGCGTTTGCGCTGTGTTTCGCCGAGTGAGTGAGTTTACCGGAGGCCCAATCCCCTACCCTATTCCCTTCCCTACCCTCCCCTATTACCCTATTCCCTCTTAAAAGGCCGGCAACTCACTTGCAGCTCTTCTGATGCTGCGAGTGTCCATGGGCGACGGAAGTTGCTTTCCATCAGGTGACCCGTTTGCTCGTTTGCCCCCTTATTTCATAAAAAAAAATGCAACGTCGTTTTTCATTCATAGTCATTAATTCAGTTAAACTCAAGTTAAAAGCAAAAATTAATTAAAAATCTATGCAGGTAAGGCATTGTTCTGTCCACAATGACTCATACAATTCTACTCCATTCATTATTGCGTTTAGAAAACAAAAAAATAAATGAAGAAGCCGCAATAATTCAAACGCTTTTATTCCGTTTCTTTGTCTGGTCTAAACACCCTAACCCTTCTCTGCCATACGGCGTCTTTACTACCCACTTTCACATCCTTCCTGTTTTAAATGTATTCATCGCGACAAAAAACCTAATGCGTATCATTTGACGGCCTCGAGACAAAAGACCGGTGCCTATTGTGTATGGGAGTTTTTTTCTATGATATTGATACACATAGTTTTAATGATAATCTTTTTTGTAGATACATCCTTTTATTACGTATTTCGGCTAGATTGAATTTCCACGTTGCTTACACAGTCACCATTGCTATCACTGTCATGAGATAAACATTTACTTTTAACTGAATTGCAGCCCTCAATTCTTATATTTAACTTAGACTTTCTATTTACTTTCAACGAATTTAAAATGAATCGTTGTGATATCATTAAGTGATTTTTGGAGTTTGATCCAATCAAAACGCCGTAAACGTTGGTTTGACGTTTACTAGAATACAATTTTGCTGTTTTAATAATATCTGACTGTATCGAAACTTTATTATTGTACGATTTAATTAGCAGAATCGACCAACTGGTTTTAAATAATAGTATCTATTATAAAAACTATATTATACATTTTAAGCAACGTATCCACGAGGTGAAACGGCTTGGTTGCTTAGTAGATTGTTGCTTGTCCGTATGACACAATCATAGGCCGAAATAATCTCAAACACAATAGAGTATTAGCATAATTGAGTAGCCCCGGATTGTGATGGATATCTTGGTTGGTATCTAATTCAATCTCATTATCCAAATTTTACGACCATTTCCCACACAATTCTAATAGAACAATTACGTATAAATACCCTTGGAATAAAATTGTTTTGTCTATATAAGACGTTTTACGTATTCTTTTCTTGAATGAGCATTATTGTGTATGCTTTGGAAAACCCAACGAACCATCGTGTGTGAGATTTATCACACAAATTTTGAGCAAATCCGTAAATTTACGTGGCGCCGCGTTGCTTCGCCAGATCACCATACCGTTAGATGTTTCAAAACGTAATTGCACAACGTTTGTACAACCGTTTTAGTCGTCTTACAAAACCACCATTGTTAACCCTTATCTCAATACAATAACTACCGTATGAATACGAGCCATCCCATTGTCATCATTATAAATATTATGCTAATGCGATAAAGGAAGTTTTTGACTCCGGGTCGCTTAGACCAGGTGTCGCGGGGTTACTTGAGATTCAAATACACCCCATTTGAATGTGATCATTTATTAAGATTTACCCATTGTCTACTTTCATTCCCATAGCCGGTAAAGGGTTAATAATTTATGTGAGAAGATATAGATTTTGGATGGCGTAAGTAATGATGTGAATCGAAAATCAAAATTATATTTCGATTTTAGAACTTTAATAAAATTATTATAGAACTTTAATAATTAGACGACGGGACATATCGAAGGTAAAATTATTATTACTCAAAATATTCTTGAAAAACAAAATTACCACAGTTTAGCCACCTGCTTACTTGAACATTTGGTATCTAATAAAATGAAAGCTTCGTTAAAAGAACGAATTAGAGTTAAACATACACGTCTACACTAGCAGCAATTATTGTCAATTCTAAATTGCTCAAATGTAGAAAATACTGGCACTTCCTGGCCACAAATGATACATTGCCTTTGTAATCGAGTTATTACAATGTAGATCCTGCTTCCTTTTAATAATATGAATGTGAAAGTTTGTATGTTTGAATAAGTAATATTTACGCTACTATAATGCTTTCAGTATTAGCAAAGGATTGCTTATTTTATAATAGTTTTATCTCCTACTTTTCCAAGAAATCATTCTTAGACCTTATTGCCTATTTTACAATCTACTGGTAAGTGTCGCTCGATATTGAAGTAAGCAGCGACAAAAATCCGAATGAGCTGTTCGACACTTACTAGGCCCTGACTATATTATTCCGGAATCCGCAAAATTCTGAGAACTGAAAATAGAAATTTGCGCTTATACAATAGAGGTGAAAATCGACAAGTCAAACGTCAAAATTCTAGTAAATGTCAAATCTTATACAATACACGAAACATTACATGATGCACCATAAATTAAAATTATAAATGATAATTTACAAAAATGTAACCTAGTTTTAATATTTATGGCTTATTTTAAATTTATATTCAAATTGATGACTGCATAAATTGTCATTATTGGAATACCTAACCTGAGTCATTACTTCGTACATTAAAAAAAAAAACAAAGTCGGATAATTGGCGGTATTTTGTCCGTTTGCAGGCCTCCAATTTAGTAATTACTAAAACAGGGCTGTGGTAGAAGCAATTTTACACTCAAACCGTTTCGAATTTCGATACTTTAGTAAATACACAGCGTGTTGGTATATTTTCGTTATACATAAATTATTGTTTTTAATCACTTTCCTTTTAAATAGTTGGTTGCTTACAGCTTGGCAAATAAGTCCTGGTAGCGTTGACAGTCCCCTTTTTCATGCCTGAAATGAACAAAAAGCTCTTTAAACCACGGCGACATGAAGTCATAAATGAATTTAAAGCGCGTAATCCAATTTGGTTACACCTAAGTTTTTCTAGAAGGTTTCACACAATTTCTCGTTAAACTTTATGTCTTTGTTACTTTCACATTTACCCCATAAAAACTTTTACACGTTTTTACTGTGTGCTAACCGACTTTATTAGGCCCCGCTCACACTATTGACACGTCACGTCACGAAGGCTGAACCATAAAAAACAACTGACGTGCGTTTATTTTTTAAATTGGCTGTTTATTATACTTACAAGTTACAACACTGACATTTTCATTCAAGGATATCCTTTGTCTACTTGCAAAGATAAATAAAAAATAATGTTTGAATTTAAAAACAAAATGCTTCTAGATTTGAAATGATGTCAAATTCAAAAGTTTTCTCATCTTAATAAACATCAAAACATCCATTTATTTGGTCGGCACATTTGAAACTAATCTAATAGAGGAGACATAAAAGCTGTAAATATTATTTATTTCTTTTTATTCTAATGTATACACATAATTAATGCAGTGTCATGCCCCTTTAAGGGCTTGGCTTTAATTATAAAGAACCATTAAACTAAGAAGGATGTCTGTTATAAAGGAACTATAAATTTAATTGACACACACTGTACGCTGAGTTGAATAACTTCTGTTTCTACGCGTTGAAAGCCGAAGCAATATAAGTCAACTTTTCTATGTATTAATCATAGACGTTTATTATATTATAGACGAGGCATGTTAAGTGAAAAAGTGTCTCAAGTGAAATGGCCTCACTTTAGAGATTTTAGGGCTATTTTGATAGTTGAGTTTGGCGAAAAGCAAGATAGCGTAACTTTCTATGAAGATTTGTTCTGTCAAATGTACGTCATGGGCATTGCCTATCTTGAGTTTTGAAATCTTTAAGGTATTAATATAACTAGCGGCCGATTTTCAAACAGTACTTATAGTTAAGGGCTTCCGGGCTGTCACTCTCATACAGGCAGAGAATATACATACATAGAACAATATTCATTGAATATTTTTAGCGTCTATCTAATGTCATTATTAAAATCGATAAACAAACACAAAACGGCAAAAAAACAAAAACAGAACCCTAAAATAAAAGTAGCCTATGTTAGACCTTATAACATCAGCTATCTGCCAGTTAAAGTCCCGTGAAAATTGGTCCAGCCGTTTCAGAGATTAGCCGGAACAAACAGACAGATAGACCGACAGACAGACAGACAGACGGACAGACAAACATTTTAAAAATTGGTATTTTATTGTAAGTACCGAATATACTTTCAGATTCACTATGTGAAAAGCTGTTAATTTGAATTTACAAACAGACACTTCAATTTTATTTATCTGTATAGAAGATGTATAGATTACATAATATATTATATCCTACTCCGTGGTCACGTGTCTAGGATTAGCTCATAATGACGCAAATACCCGTTTAGGTCATCCGCAACTAAACAACAATAAATGAATGTCAGTATTAATTACTTTTTATAGTTTATGTGGCGAAGTAACGGCATGTTGCATCATTCGTGTCATTATTGTTTCCTTTTTTGATGTACAACTATAAAAAATACTAGTCTGTTCTAACAAATAGAGAATTCTCGCGATTGTCCCTAGGGATCTTACTCCTTGGTTATATTGTAAACACCACAGAATACAGAACATCCAGACTGTAACCAAAACCATGGCGAAACACCGCCCCGCCCGCTCTTTACTTTATTCTTTACTCTTACAAAACAAATCGCGTTATTATGTTACGAAAATTAGGTACTTATTCAATAAAAACTAATTGAAAATAAGTTGGGTAAAATATCCCGTTATTCTGTGGCTTGGTATTATGTGTGGATAGCCACTCCAATTTGGAGTAGTCGTGACGGCTTCACTTTCAAGCGCGTTGACGGTTTTTGGATGATTTCTGTATTCTGTGGTAAACACAAAAATGCCCTTCCGGTTTGTATGTCTTTCTGTCTGTTTCGCAATCACACATAAATCGCTCAATTGCTTGTTACCCGATTACGGCAAAGCCAAATGGAAGGGTAAATTGTTTTGGCAATCTATGTATGTATTATGTTTATTCCACCGTACCGCCTAAACCGCGGGTCCGATTTTAATTAATGAGGTGTCAATAGATTCGTAATAACATCCCCGGTAACATAAACTGTAATTTACGTATTTTTTATACAAATTTTAGTTCTTATAGTCAAATTCCATGCAGGGAAAGATTAGATTATGGGGAAGGACATAGGCTAATTTTCATTGCTCATTACATTGAAAATAGAACTCACTGAACACGATACAGTTGAAAATCGAAGGGTCGAGCTGTCATAATATGACACTAGATGTATATTAATTTCGCAGAAACCGTACATTTTTCCGCGATAAAAAGTAGTCTATGTCCTTCCCCGTGGTCTAGTCTGCATCTGTGCCAAATTTTATCAAAATCAGTCCAGTGGCTTCGGAGCATACAAACTACTAAAAAACTTTTCCTCCTTATTATATTAATATAGATCGCTATTTGACTCGACACTTGCGTGTTCAATTTTCAGCTATTGTATTAGCGCATAGAGCTCCGTGGCCTAGTGGGTAGACCGTTTAGTTCGTACTCGAAAGAGTGCAGGTTCAAATCCCAGGTTGTGGCGTGTACCAATGAGACTTTTTCAGATCTCAAATACATTATACGGACGCTCTAACGGTGAAGGAAAACATCGTGAGGAAACCCGCACATGGTTGGCTCCAGACGTATTGACCAGTTCATTCCTCTGGACTAGGCTGACTATGTTGTGAGAATGCCGTATGTGCTTGGGCAACGACACGACATTTAAAAACCGACTGTCCCAACTCCCAGGCACTACAGTATTTCAAGAGTGGTTACTTCGCTCGGAGAATACTGTATAAATCAACCATTAACGGATGAAAGGCCTAAGTTGTATTAGCGCAGAGTTCTATTTTGTTATGTTTCTCTGGATAATTTTTCTGAATTTTCTCCGTTGCTCCGGATTCCAGATCATAATATTATAGTCTCCAGCCTAAGTCTTAGATAAAACTTAATACGAGTGTTACGAGAATAATTTAAGTCGAGTGTGAGAGCGGTGCGGTGCGACGTCCACATTGTTTTAATTATACACTATAAACTTTTATTGAGGAAGCGCACATATTACATGACATTTATTAGTAGTTAGTGGCAGCCATGTGCTTTTAATATGATACTAATTATGTCATATAACTTCTGTGTCTTAGTTGATACTTAAAGTAAAATAACCTCCGTGGTCTAGCGGTTACAGCTTGGCTATCGACTCGGAGGTCGTGGGTTCGATTCCGACATTGGAACAACAAAAAAGTTGTTTCCAAGTTTAGTTAGGTTTATGCAGGCTGATCACCTGATTGTCTGACAAGAAAGATGATCCATGCGTCGGATGTAAAATGTCGGATCTGCGCCTGATCTCTCGTCGGTCGTGTCTGTTATCCGTCCAACTGGATTATGAGAGTGCTCTTGTGTACTGAGCACACACTTGGGCACTATAAAATTACTCCTGCGTAGCTGACCAGGTTTCAATGAAACCGGCCACCGTCACCGAAATCGGTGTGGGTAGTTATTATTATTATTATTATAGTAACACCTTGAAAATAACAACATTAATTTTTAAAATTTGCCATCAAACGGCTTTAAGTAAATATTTAAGTAGTTAAATACAGTTATCAGGTCGATTCTGCTGATTAAATTCTGTTATAATACAGTTACGATCCAATCCCAAATTCCGATGTATTAAAACTGCATTATTTTAAACGTCAAACCCGTTTTGCAATCAAAATTGGATTTTTCGACTTTGAACGTTCGTAATTTTATGATATTATGACGGTTCATTTATAATTCAATTAAAGTAAAATGAAAGTGTAAGTTGAATAAGAGAATTAGGGTTCTGACACTTCTGACTTCTGATGGTGGTGCTTAACAAAACATAGAAAACTTCTTTTTTTATTATTAATAATTATAATCAAATAGAGAATGGTCTAATCTAATCTAATCTTATAGTCTAAGTAATTTCTCTATAAATTTATTCTATATACATATAGTATATATAAACCTATATAAAGAGATAAAGTTTGTTTATTTGTGGTTTTCTTTCTTTGTGAGGTTATAGGGCCTAATTCCTTGACCTCCTTCACCGATAAAAAAAAATAGAAAGGTTTTTGAGACTGTCATATGTACTTACTAGGTATTTACCCAAAAAATGGAATGACTTTTAGGATGTATTTGCAAAATAAATCGGAGAAAAAACGGTCGAACGAAAACATTTTCACGAATGCTACATTAACTAAGAAATAGGTATGTATAATTAAGTTCTTGAAATAAGTTTAAGACCTAGAGCTTCCCTACAGACAAGTCAAAAAGTAGATTATTATATTAAAAAAAAATAACTAAAATCGTTAGGTGATGTTCATTGGTCATAACAATTATGAATTTTCAAAAATTACGCAAGCTTTCGACTTTGTTGATGTTTCTAAATTAGTATACAAATAGTACCTAATCCAGATAATAATAAAAATATTTACACCAGGGATACGCTAATCCATGTTGCCGTCTTTGTCTTTTGATAAACCGCTTGACAGTCACAGATAGAAATGGTTTAGCGTATTGGTGTAAATATTGTTATTTATAAGGGGGTTAAGATTTCAGATGAATCTTACACTAGGCTTACTGGCCCTGTCTTTGTTAAAATATAATATTGTAGGCGCGTACAAGTGATTTGATTATCCCTATATTGCGGTACACGGTATAATAAAAATTTCAACCATGTAAGACCTCGCATTTTAAACGTAAAGCTGTTAGACAATATTTTCTCCTTAATTTTGCTTGCACCCCGCTAACATTAAAAAAAAATATCGCAAGATACTTAATGTTATAAAGAGGAAAAGTTTGTTTGTTTGCTTTGAATAGGCTCCAAACTACTGGACCGATTTATATGAAATTTGGCACGGATACTGAGTAGACTACGGAGAAGGACATGGGTCACTTTTTATCGCAGAAAAATGTACGGTTTCCGCAAGATTAACGAATTACGAAGTCGCGGGCAACATCTAGTACGATATACCTAGTATAGTACGATATAATTCTTATAAAGTTTGATTTTTATCGTTGCAATTGTATATCTGTTCTCGGCTGGCATTCATCACGAGGGTCGAGGCGTGCCCGAGTGACGGCGACGTGGACTAATCGCTCCCCCGCCGAATGCGCGGCCATCTTGTTTTTTTTACTTTTTATTTTTAATTCGATATGCGCAAACGCAACTGCCCTAACTGCCCTCGCTAATTAAGTTGCCTTGTTTGGCTTCTCACAAATAGAAGGTTCTCAGAATTCGTTGTAGCTTTTAGATTTATAACTGCTTCGTTCTATGAAACGTTCTCGCAATCTGAAAAAGTTAACGGCTTGAATATCATGCATTTTTATATCTGTACTAATGTTAATATTATAAAGAGGAAAGATTTGTTTGTATGTTTATTTGTTTGTATGGAATAGGCTCCGAAACTACTTGACTGGAATGAAATTTGTCGAAGATGCCAAAAACGCAATCTATAACTATACTAAACATCTATTTATATTAAGTATAGAAGTTAGAAGGGCGGACGTATATGAAGGTCAATTTTGCATTTTTAAGACGGCGATTCAAAATTGAACTTTATTCACTACGCAAGAAGATACGTTTCATTGTAAGAGTTCTTGTCAAGTTGCCGCGCCGCATCGCGTACTCGCGTCGCGTATTTGAACTGACCCTAAGCGTTCTATGTAGAAACCCTAATGAATTTTGCACCATTTTGAGTTCAGTGGGCCTAGCAGAAATATTTGACAGGCATAAACGTAATGTTAACGAATCAAATTTGTATGGGCGTTGTCATGATTTTGACAGTTTCATATTCATACAAATATTCTCTCAATAACGTTAGATAAGTTTACGCCACTGTCAAATGTTTCTTCTTACAGGAATTCGTCATGTCCATAAAAATGTTGTACTCCGATTTTCTCCACTAGGCCCGTTATTTTTGACACTTCAGATTATATTGTAGGTTACGTCGGCTTTAGTTTTTTACGACTGAGATAAAGCCGCGTAAAGTTACTCTACTATCATTAGGCGGCATCGCTTTGAGCCTCTCGCCACTCGCTCTGATAAACATATTGCAGTGCCGCCATCTTAGATTTTGTTTTTTTCCCTGGCTAGCTGTAAATTAACCTTCTTTGTTTGTTAGCACTATATTATGAATATGACAAAAATAAAAAAGGGATGGTGGTCAGAATACTGCGTTGCGGCGACGCATCGCCAAAAATGACAGCACATTGCAATACAATTTACAAGAATTGTAGGACGTCGTTTGTGCGTTGCGTCGTGTGTCGTCCCAACGCAGCGTTGTACCCTTGCCCATACGAAAGAACGATCGATGTTTGATACGATTAAAAATATATATAAAGTGTGTAAGTAAATTTTCAATTTAGACGCTTTTGACTAAAAAAATTAACTTTCTTAAAACTATATACTTACCTACATAAATTAGATACATTATGTACCAAAAAGAATAACGATTTTTCTAATATAATCCTTTTATGCGTTATGATTTTATCGAAGGCACATTGGAGGTTTATCAATCGTATTCAGTTTGTCGGAAACACAACTTTTACCCGTAAATACTGAACCTGTCTCGATTGTCCCATTTGGTGAACATTCTTGACCCTTTTTTACTGACTTTGTAAAAAACGATCATTCGGAATGGCTTCACGGCGTGGATGCACTCAGTACTTCTCGATATCAATTTGAAAGAAATGAAGAATGAAAATATTTTTTTTTAGTTAAAAAATAACTAAAATAGTATACACAAAGCCCAAAAAAACTAAAACATGTTTTTTTCAATGAAATGAACTAGGAGACGAGCAGACGAATCGACTGATAGGAATCGATTACCGCCGCCCATGGACACCCGCAACACCTGAGGACTTCTACTTGTAAGTTTTAACTCCTCTGGTGGTGCGACTTGCGTTCCTGGTCCTTAAAGTCCCCAACCACTTGGGCCTCCGGTAACCTCACTCACTCGGCGAAACACAACGCAAGCGTTATTTCACGCCGGTTTTCTGTGAAGTCGTGGTATTAACCCGGTCGAGCCGACCCATTCATGCCGAAGCGTCGCTCCCCCACATGTTACATTAGTAGCAAAGTTTTTAAAGTATTTTTTAATACTTCATCTAATAAGCGATAAATAGAAACTGATAGATTAAAATATAAAAAAAATATAATTTTTAAAGTAAGTATTTTACAGAACATATATAAAACATTTCTACAATGCGATATAATATAGAAATTAGTCGAGCAAATTTTTCAATATTATGTTTTATGGATGGACTTTGTTTATTTACATATTCATCCATTAAATGTATTTTGGAAAATAACATATTGGATAAAACATAACAAATATTATACCAGACACCTAGATGTCGGGATATCTATTTCAAAAATGAAACGTAGTTTTATCTTTAACCCCAGTGTACCCCTGACCTAAGCTTAAGAACTCACGGGGACCAGCAGGTAACGTTTTTTCTGTTCTCAAAACTGGGTTAAACCCCTATTTATTTTGATTTCGGGCCCTCGAGGTGAATAAATGTTAATTTTATCCAAAAAAGTTAAAAAAAACTTAATGTCGTTTTTATTGAATTCGAATTTTTGTGTAACTGTAATGAAAAGTTAAGTTTTAGCTAGCTATTATAGTTTATGGAACAATTTAAGTAGCTTTTACTATATTACCATCCGACTTTGGACCTCGGCTATTTAGTGTAGGTATCAGACATTATTTAATGTCAGATGAACATTATTAAATGTCAGATGATTAATAATTTTAGGCAAAGTTATTCTTATTATTTTCTAAGACAAGTTTTAATAATCCAGAAGAATTATTAAATTGGCTCATTTATGATAAAATCACAATACTATCAAATCCCATAGACAATACTCTACAACTCTACATTAGACTGACTTATGATAATGCATTTCATTTCACATTCGTTTCATATCATAATTTCATTACTTTTTGTCACAACTCACTATAATTATACTCCTTCAATTCATAGAAATATGTTTCTTGTGTAGTAATTTTTAAAGATTATTTTTCTTTGTAAATCGTTCGGGGAATTGGATTTACCTGCGTGAGATGACTCTATGCGAAAGAAAACCAATTCAGATTTAGGATTTTTAAATTATGTATTATATTTATTTTACTGGATGATGTATGCAGTTTCTTAGGTGACATGTAAATTTCTAAATTAGTTTACATAATAGTAAAACATTATAAATTAAAAATATAAACCAAAAAATCTTTAAATATTACAGAGATCTTCAAAATATCCTAGAATCCTCACAAATTTTGTGTAGCCTCCTACCTCAGCCTGCCTAATCCAATACTTAATACACTTTCTAGTTTCTACCCTTCAATACGTAACTTTATAATATTATATTCAAAATAAATTTCTCTTCACCCTTTGTTTTTTTAATAATACAAATAAATTGTATTTTGTAGCACATGTTAGTTGCATATGGCATCATACGGACCAGACACCTGTTCGGACCTGTCTAAAAATAAAAAGAGAAGAAAAAAAAACATCGTTTACAGTTTTTTTTTTGTACAAAACCCGTGGGATCTGAGCCGTTTATGCGTTAGTGTAAATTGTTTACGTTCTTGATATGACGACAACATGTTTATAGTAAAGTCACGTAAATATATTTTTTTAATTTTAGGAAAAAAAATAATTAGTTATGTGTGAAATAATATTATTATGGTGAAATAAGTAACCAACACTATCCTAGTGTGGTGATACAAACTTGTATAATTTGGTAAAAAAAGTTACATTGATGTCCTTGCAATAAAAGCGTCAGTAACGATGATGATTTTTGAGGAGCGCAGATTTTTCTGCGTGGCATTTTTATATTTTTTTAATATCTATGATATAGAGTGTTTATTAAATAAAGTAGACATTAGCATAGATAAATTAAACATCCCTATTATTTTAATAACCCTGGAATTTTGCTATAAAATTCTTCACTAATAAAAAAAAAACTAAAAAGTCTATAAAAACACTATAAATGTTTAATGAAGCTAACTCCTTAAATAGATTTCTGACTTTACATTAGTTTATCAGGTTAGATAATTTTTATCGAATACACTCGCAATAAAAATAGTTATGACGTGATAACACGTACAAATGTCTTATTTTAATTGCTATACATTATTAAAATGTACTAAATATAATGAATTTCTATAATTAAGTACGTTAAAATATAATTTAATTACACAAATAAATAAATAAAGTTGTTTTATATCTTATCGTCGTCGAATAAAAAATATTTGCTAAGCAATAATGCCGCTATATTTAGTGCTACAAAAAAAAAAAGAAACACTAGTATTTATTCAAGTAAGCTTTTTTAAAGTTCCAAACATACGTGGTGTAGAACTGGTCAGGTTTTTCTACCAAATTATATGTTTCGAGAAGTCGGTAATCAAAGACCGGTCGGTGTGGATTTTTTTGCCTATGCCCTAGGTTATTATTAGTGCTAATTACAGTCCTAGTCCTATTAAGGAATAAATCTTTTTATCCCATTCTAGGTAGTATTTACGTGGTATTTTAGTTTACTGTTAGGGCATTCGCATCTAGGAATTGAAGTCTTCGAACATTCCGTTTTTTGTGCCTCGACTTGTCCATTATACTAACCATTAATTTATTTTACTACGGGCATAAAAAAGCGCTAAAGTTTGACTAATAACGATGATAATTTTTTCAAGTTTGGTACCTACCCATAAGCTATCAATACGGGACTCTATTACTTGCTATTACTGAGATTTCGCTGTCTGTCCGTCACCACTTCACCAGGCTGTATATCCTCAACCGTGATAGTTAGCCGTGCGTTGAATATCCGATTTATTTAACACACAAAAATAAACTCACCTTAAATAAAGCGTTTCTTTAAAAACTGCAAAATAAACATGTTTGTTGTATGGGACCCCACTTGAATATTTATTTTATTCTGTTTCCAGTATTTGTTGTAATAGCGACTACAGAAAATACCTTCGTGCGCGAGTCCGACTCGCACTTGGCCGCTTTTTATATGTTCTTCTATCTAAATTGTTTTTAAATTATTTTTTCAATTTATTTATCACATTTGTTACTTTAAAAATAATTAACCTCATTGATAAATTATGTAGATAAGTCCGGTTTGTTGTCCAGTAATTATTATTATTCCTCAAATATTTTATTACTATGCTTGTAATCTTTTCTACTGTAACTTTATATTACCCATACCTTAAAAAGTAATCAATTATTAATTTTTTTATCCAAGCATTACGGCAAAAAAGTATTAAGGGAGCCAAATTCGTCTTAATTGCCTACAATTTAAAATCGATTGCAATTTGCAGCGTTATTCACCGTATATTTTTTGTAAACAAAAAACGTTAGATGTAACCTAACAAAGACTAGGTCGTATAGGTCGTGTCGGCCATTGCACGGATAAAAAAAATAAACGCCAAATCATCGTACAACAAAAACAGAGTGACTCACTGGCGTTGGCATTCCGATATTGTTTTTTTTTTGAAGTAAGAAAAAAATGTCTTTGTTTCTTTTTTTTAGTCAGAATTTGCGTAATTTTTTTGTGTTTCGGTAATGTGGCTTTTCTATTTGTTGAATCGTAAGAATACTGATAAGTTTAGACCTAAGCTAGATTGAAATGTTCTATAATTATATATAGTCTTTAATATGACATATTAGAAACAATGCACTAAGTATCGATAAATGTAACTGTTTTTCTTGGTAACAATAGCTTTTCAAAACAATGTCACATTAGTATTCAAATCAAATTATAATTTCTCGATTAAAGTTTTAATTCAAGATTGTACAACCGTATTGTGGTACATTTTTTCTAGTGTTTCTGTTCCATTACTACTTAATAAATTATCCGTATTTGATGGCATTTAACTGAAATCAAATGAGTAGTTAGTTGTAACAAACTTGGTGTCATTATTTGTGACGTATACGTTGCCCTTTATAAAGGCTGTTGAGGAGGTGAGGCGAGCAGTCTAGTGTGAGATAGGCAGTAGTTTGTTCGTATAGTTAGTTAATAGTTTTCTCAGTTTACTTAGTTTATCACCCGCGATGATTATATAAAATTAACGTGTCATAAATCTTATTTTTGTGAATTTTTAGTGATCGTATTTTTGAAAGTGAAATTGGGAGTACTGTGTGTAATAAATAAACTGTGTAGTGTGTGTAATATAAGAAGCGTTTAGCGCGTGAATTTTAATTAGAAAATTAATGAAAAATAAGAGACTTGTTGTTTAAAAGAATATATACTACAATTTTACAGTCTCATCAAAATATATAGGTATATATTATATGAAAAAAATCAAAAATCGTAAACGTTTATGATGATAGAAGCGGAAAAATATAAAAATAATTTGATCAATCGTGTTTTTACATTAACCTTTATTAGTTAAGGTTAAAAGTGTGATGACTGACATGAGGTGATCGCCAAGGTCGTTTTTCTGTAAAACATACGTTTGCGTCGATCTGAGCAAATAGAGAGGATAAACAAGTGTTTCATTGTATTTTGACAGCTGTATTTCATATGAAGTATCCGTGGCAAAATGGCAGATCGCTGGAATTGTGCGCAAGGGGTTCCATCCCTGGTGGCATGTACAGCTAAATTTTAAGTACATTTGTAGGGATAGTGAAGGAAATAATAATCGTAAAGAAACTTGTGATTCGAACTTGCCAATACTCACGTATATTTTTTGTTTCAGATGTGTTTTTTATCGATGAAGTGGAATCAGAATAACATTATACAATAGAAGATGAAGGTATGTGTGACTAAAAATTCTTATTGTGTATGTTATTTATTATATTATGTATAGGATTAATCTTATATAAGATTTTCCAAAAAATCCATTTAAAACTTTAAATACACCAACCAAATTAAAAAAAACCAACGTGTCGTAATAATTGATTAAAAATATTTTTAAAATTTATTACAATGACGTTAGTGAACCGTATATTAAATTAAAAATAATAACTAACCACAATATAACAACAATGAAAATTAAAGATAATAAAAATAATGATTAAAGCATATAACAGTAAATAATTACAGAAAAAAAAAAAACTCGTTAAATAAAAAATAAAAACTAAGAAACTAGGCATTTAAATTACCCGTACGTTTACGTCTGGTCTCATTGTCTTCCGTGACTCAGCCATTGTGTGGCAGACAATGGTCTTTGTGTATGTGTTACGTCTAATAGCTGCATAATTAGTTACTACAGAAGTGGTTTAGAATTACTTTCGAAAAATGCATTTTTTGGGTTGCTGCACTTTGGTTTGTGCTGATTCTGTTATGTAAAGTGTATTTATTTTCTGATTTTTGTAGTTTTAATGCACTATTTTTTGGAAACGTAAATTTTTAATTGTAAAGTTATTGTAAAAATGTTGTATGTAATTAAAAAATATAATTCATATTTGTTATATATTTTAAAAGTCAAACGAATAAACTTTATTACAAATGACCTTTAAAGTTTTAGTTCGTATTGATCCTGCGGCACGCGCTAGGGGATTCCCCTTTTCACAAAAAAGGGCTTAGTGTATCATAGATATGGGAAACTCAATTGTGACGCGGTCATTTGACTTTGAATTCTATTTGTACGTGGTTACGATTTATTTTTCCTCACATTAGTCACACCCTTTTAATTTCATCTGCAAACTAGTAGGCGGGCTACTGGGTCGTTCGTTTGCAAATGTCAAAACAAATTAGACTATTTTTGGACGCAAACTGCATGTGTGGTGTGTACTGTGTATATAAAATGTATATGTCACCGTAAAATTGTAAAAACCGTTAGATTGTAAAATAACTAACGAGATTGTAAAAACATGTCGAAAGATTAAAAACTATTTATATATTTAAAATGTAACGAAAAATAATGTGTTAAATTATAGGCAGCATATTCGCGTGGGAAGTCTATCAATATTTTACAATTTCACTAGTTTTATTACAATCTAACGGTGTGACATATATTTTAGTGTATTTCATAAACATTTTCTAAAAGTGTATTATTTTGAGACCACATTAATATTTATTGCTTTCACTGTCGCTAAATAATAACTAACACAAGAAATATAAATTTTAGTAACTATAGATACGTAGGTACTAGGTACTTAATATTAGTTATGTAATGTTATTTTAAGGTCGAAACTAAATTATTAAGGTAGAATAAACATAGGTATATACGTACATATTATATAGATGCCAAAATCATTATCCGTTCTTTGAAAAATTATCACATCACAATACACCTTTCAAAATTAAAATGTTGGCCTGCCAAGTTTATTTGGCAGCGAACTAAAATTTTTTTGGCGATGAAAAATTTGTTGATATAAGTATTATAAAAAAATAGATAATTGTCTATTTCAATACTGAAATAAAATCAGTAGCTATTTTTGCGTATCTGTGTATATTATGTCACCGTAAAATTGTAAAAACCGTTAGATTGTAAAATAACTACCGTGATTGGAAAAATATGTTGAAAGATTGAAAACTATATATCTATAATCTAACCGAAAATAATGTGTTAAATTATAGGCAGCATATTCGCGTCCGAAGTCTATCAACATTCTACACTTTCACTAGTTACATTACAATCTAACGGTTTTTACAAGCTTACAGTGACATATAATATATCGCGTGTACCTAAATTAATTAAAAAAGAACGCCAATAAATTGTTTTTGGTGAAATGGTAGCGTAGCGTAAATCTTATTGAGTTAGTCCTGTGAATGTATACAGTATTAAATTAGTGTGTGGCTTCGTATTGATTTCGAGTTATAAAAATAAAACGCAACTTTGTTAGCCAGGGCTCAACTTCGGCTGGTCTGTGCTAAAGAGAACAAAATAAGTATGCGTAATTGCGGATGAGACATTGGCGAAATTTTCCTTGCATAAAATAAAAAGCGTTTAAGTTTCAAACATATTATGTGGTTTTATAGTACTTTAGAAGTTATTATTAAAAATATAATATAATTAGGGAATTAATAAAATTTGACCTCGAAAACAATAGGTATTATATAGAAGTAATAGGCAAAATACGTTATGTAATCCGTGGTAGGTCAATGGTTGTTAATGTCAAAATCATTGTTGGTTTTCACATGGGTGTTTGAATAAATAAGTCTTATGGGTTTTTATAATTATTCTATTTGTTGCGAGCAAGGTTGCGAGCTTACTGGACTGATAATTATTTCTCTACTTCATTTCAAATGTAGATTTTTGGCATTATCAAATGCATCATTGTTTAATCATTTGGTTGTTACCGAAGTAGACAATAAATTTAAGTTAGGTAATAAAACTTGATGTTGTCCGCGACTTCGCTAAAAGTTCAGTAGTTATTGCGTGAGAGTAACAAACATTCATACATCCATAAATACCAACTTTAGTGTTTATAATAAAATAATATTACTGCTTTTTTGTCACTATAATCAAAAAGTACAATGAACTCTTCATAAGTTAGTTCGTTGTACTTTTTGATTGCACTTTTGGTGAACGTGTTTTAATACAAGGCAGTGAATGTATAGCGACTTAAAAACATAACAAAAAATGTATAACGTAATATTTTTCTTTTAGTTAAATCGCATTTTAAAGTCTAATTTAGTCGACCGAGAGATAATTAAGACTTGATGAAGTATTACAGTATGTTCAATCATAATAAATATTAATAATGATAGCCGTAATATGGTACATATAATTGAAGATTAAAATGAACCTATTTTATTGGCATTTGATTACCTACAAGTTGCTAGAGATTAGACATTTACATGTTTCATTAACACCTTCATTGCGTCAGCCTATTTCATTAACTTTCTGTTGGAACTGTATCAGGCATCCTAGACCTGTTTGTAAACTGGTCCACAGATCTTTTCGACCTTATGTCCGCGTCGAACGGATGAATTATCGATAAAAAATTAGTGATGTGCAAAGAAAATAACGATAAAATAATACATCTTTAATGAAACTTAATTAGAATTATTATTTATACCTAATTATTATTATTTCACTTTTCAATTACTTCATCATCCCCAGTAGATATCAAAAGCATCCTCCTAGACTTCTTGACAAAATTGTACGGCCGTGGTTGTTGTTGATATTATTGTGGTGTTGTTGTTTTTATTAATTTTATGTATTTGTAAGAATAAGGTAAAAAATATTCGCTTTCGGCACACCTCCCTCCACATACATTTCAGCTGTGCCAAATATCATTCTCCGCTGTCCACACAATTCTCGTGAAATTACACTCAAAATGTTTGCTACACGTATTAATATAGTATGAGATGATTATTTGGACATATTTACAAATGAATTAACCTGTTGAAACAGAGCTTAATCGTAAGATAAACCACCAATAAGTGACTGACAATCATATTTTCCAAAAATCGAATCAACGAAATTGCTTATAAGTAATTCAAATATCCAATGATGAGTAGTGGGTGGCGACGCGCAGTGATGGGGTAAAAATTACCCCCGAGAGAGTGCGTGGGGTCCAACCCTACACGTGTGCCACCAGAAAGTGGGGTAAAAAGGACCCTGTCCCATATAGTTTAGGTGTGTTTTTGAATGCGCTCGTTTCGACGTGTTTATATATGTCGGAGGGTATGATAATGGTGAATTTCCGATGAGATTCCCTCTAGTACTTGAAGTACAAATAGATAACGACGCATCCGCATTGAAAAACGCATTTTGTGCTGATTTTTTGTAGAGAAATATTTTTTGATGCCTAAAAATTCAATACTTAATTTTGCCCTGAATGTAAAATAACTGTAGCAGCATATATAATAGTTATAATTCAAAGTCAAAAATGTTTATTGAAAATTGGTAGATATTTTTATACACTTTCTGTTCTGAACTACATGATGCCTACCACCGGTTGGGAACTAGCCCTACTACTAGGGCACTAGGGCTACTTCGGGAACTAGAACTAGTGAGAAGAACCGGCGTAAGTATAGTATAATAATATAGTAATAGCAGCATATAATGTGTTACATAATACATAATCATAGTTGTATGTTGCTTAATCAAAATCATTAACTTTGACTAATGTAAAGCTTTAGAAAAAACAGTTGTTACAGAAAAAATCGGACCGATATAGTTAAAAGGCCACGATGTATGTATTATTCATAAAAACAAAATAGGGCATCGCAGACGGCGAAGATACTATTATATTTTATGTTAAGATATATATAATATCGCTTGCAGCTGCAGCTGTACAAAATGTATAAACAATCACAGTCGGCTAAGATACTATATTATATTGACATTTGACCGCGTGAATTTCTTAAACGATATCTTTATAATAATTTGAAACTTTCATCCTCCATATTTACCCTCTTATGGGTTGAATATAAGAAAACGCTCAGCTTTTGAGTACCTATTCGACCGTACGTTGCTTAATCAATATCATTGACTAACGAAAAGCTTAAAAATAAAAAACAATCCAATTTTAAATAGCTGTCATCAGTAGTTTCATTGTTTTTTTTTTCTTAGTTACAAATCGAAATTCATAGTATTATTATCGACTGAAAAATCATATTTATTTACTTGAAGGGTAACAGTTTTCATTGATAGAATCTGTGACAGAATCTAGATGTTTAACGCTAATGCATTTCGCGACAATAATGGCAGAAGTGCAACTTCACACATAATTACACAGGACTTAACTGCCGGGGGAGAGATGTCTTCGGAGTACTTAGTTTATGACGGGTCAACTTATGTTGGTCGATTAATTGATACTGGTTTTTAAATGTTAAAAATATTTCGATTTAAGATTGTATGTGTTTGTGGGTTTTTAGATTAAAAATCAAATAATATACAGGATGTTTGGTTGATTATAGTCAATTAGTAATTTTTTGCAGAGTTTAAATGCTACACATTACTCAAAAGACCATTGAATGTAGCTGTAATTTTAAAACAAGTTTTTATTTTTTTAGCAATTATTCTTCATTGTATGGTCTCGGTAACTTCAAAGTGATACTAAGATTATACAGTTGTTTTGTTAGTTAACTAACTTGGTCTGTTAATAACGCTTTAGCGTACCAAGTACCAAGAAATATTTTTCAGGTTCAAATTGTGCTTGGATTAGTTATTTATACTTGAGCTGTCATTACGATGAAATTAAAACATTAACGATAGTAACCATTTTTAGTTTTCTATTATAACTTATAACCCATTTCTTGAAGAAAAAAAAAAAAACAAAAACAAAATGGCGAACATCATAGAAACGATCCAATTGAACCTGTGAATTTGTATGACCGACCGGGTTCGCGCGTCAACAACACAATGCGCGGGTTCAACATTTCAGGGATTGACTACGTTCGGATCTACCAAACACCCGGTATAAATAAAACAACTATTATATAATTTTATGTACCTATTCTGTAATTCAGCTGCAGTTAGTATAAAGGAAAGTAATAAAAATAAAACTACCACTGAAACCTACAATTAAATAAATTACCAAACGTCACTTATTACAAAACAATGTTATGTTCATTTTTAATTGTTTTCTTATAATACTTGACAGTAAATCTCTTGATGATAACATTAGAAAGCTGTTCCTATAAAAAGGTTCAGGAAATAACGTAAAATATAACGTTATGCTTGATGACGTTACCGCTAAGAAGCTACAGAAAATTGTTTCTCGCGTTTGATAGACGTATTCGGTATACTCGCAGTGCGTGCGCAGTAATCTAGAAGCCGTTATGCGCCAAATAGGTAACGAGGGCTCAACTTACGCTGGCCACACGTCACGTGGCAAACGATCATATTATTTTATTGAGCACTAGTTGCTTGCCGTGACTTTGTGTAAAATTATACAAAAATTATAATAATGAAAATTAACAAAAATCAGTTAGCTAAGTAGTTTTTGCATGAAAATGATGTTCACATTCGCATTTATTAGATTGACTGTCGGGTCTAAACTGCCGATACGCACGCAATATTTAGGGCACGTACATAATCGTGAATTTCGATCAGTTAATTAACGTTTTAAAATTCACAGATAAAAACGACAACGCATTTCCATTGCCTTAAATAGGTTGTAAATGCGCAGTATGGTGTAATACATTATAGTAGCTATTTGAAATGTAATAAAATTTGGCATCGTTACAGTTTAATTACAAATAAGATTAATCAATAATACATAGTATTCATTAATATATATGTCACCGTAAAGTTGTAAAAATCGTTAGATTGTAAAAAAAACTAACGAGATTGTAAAAATATGACGAAAGATTAAAAACTATATATTTATAATCTAACAAAAATGATGTTTGAAATTATAGGCAGCATATTCGCGTTGGAAGTCTATCAACGTTTTACAATTTCACTAGTTTTATTACAATGTAACGGTTTTTACAATTTCACGGTAACATGATAAAACATATCTAAATTTATGCAATAAATAAACTTAGACATGTTTTGCTTGCCCTAACTTAACATTTCTTTCTTAACATAAATCCTAAAACAAAATAGTTTTAAAAATAAATCTATTTATATGAAAATCTCATATATTATCGAATCAGTTACTGTCAACTGTGAAGTAAAAATGTCAGTACTAATGTGCTTGCCGTTGCGTGGTATACTGATAGTTCAAGTTAAACTGGTTCATCGCTTTCCCTCAAACATTCCTGCGATACAATCGTAATTAATACCATCTCGTGACAATGCCTTTGTGTGTGTTTAACGAAACTGTAAAGTTTACATATTTTTATTGCGTTTTTGTTACATTAGATACTCTTACAGAGGCCATCGATATCAAAGTATAGGAGGTCCCCATATATATTTTAGTGTTTTGATAATATTATAATAACAAAATGTACTTGGTGTGACAAAAAGGAATAAATTAAAATAAAGGATAATCGTGCAAAATATCACCAAAATCACTTACTTAATAAAAAATATTGTGAAATATACCATAAGGGGGACAAGCTAACGTCGTATATATAACATGACTCATAAGTCATAATATAATAATGATAATTTGATCAACAGGAAAATTGTAAGCTTCATATTGACATATCAACCACCTGGGTTCTATATTATGTATCATATAAAATAATTTTATTTTCTAGGTTACTTTTAAATGAATTTATTTTATTATAAAACTTTTTTTTCTTTTCTGAAAGCAAATTCGGAGTTATATGGGAGTTCTCATATGTAGGAACTACACACACATACACGTTTATTATACACGTTACATACAAAAGGTCATCAAAACCATTATTCTCAACCTTATATCTCTTTGAGATAGCTATTAATTAAAGTTTCGTATTTTACGATCCATTAGACATGATATTTTACGAAAAAGACAAAGATTTAAAACTAAATTTTCATAGTTTTTAGGGCATTACTAATTAGGTAGATATGTTTTATACTTTTTTTTTGCAAGTATTTTCTTAACAAATATTTTTTTCTTATCCAATTATGTAGATTCACACAAAACAATAAGGATCCATTTTATTAAAAAATGTGTAGAAACTCAAAATTTTAGAGCATTGTGGTAGAAAATGGCACTAATGAGAAAAGTCCATAATAATATAATATTACGACAAAATATCATTTATTTTATTGCAGTATTCGTAAAAATATAATCACAAGACATAAACACCGTGGAGACGGCAATGAAAAATGCTACATACCATCTGTCCTAGGGTCTGGAAGACCGAGGGTGGGTAAGCCAGGATTTGCAACTAATTTCAACTGCAAATCCTCAAAATGAGTGGGATTTGTTGGCGTATCTTATGGTTTTTGGGGCATTTCTTTCTTTTTACTTTAGCATTTGCGCGAAATACAGTACCTAAACTGACTAAACAAAAAATAGATACTTAAGAATCATTAATAGCTACTAATCAGTAATCGCAAATGCCTATTCTTTTCTGAATGGTTCAGTCTCTTAGTTCTAATAAAATCCTATTACTATTATAAATTTAAAAGTTTGGGAGGAAGATGGATGTATCGGTGGATAGATCCATCCATTCATGTTTGTGACTCTTTCACGCAAATAGTACTGAACGGATTTTGATGAAATTTGGTATCGTAGTAAGGCTCTTTATTAAAACATAGGCTACATTTTATCTCGAAAACATGGAATACTGATATTTACGCGGGCGGAGCGGCGGGCAAAAGCTAGTCAAGAATAATCCAAGGCAACGAACCTTTTCTTAGGTTAAAAAGCATCTAGTTTCCCTAAAGGAATAACTGAAGTGCTCAGTACTTCACACGAGTACCTAGAGAGCCCTTAGAACCCACGGATATACCTACACAAATAAAACCAAATGCGGAGAATTTTATACGAAAAATACTTTTTAAAGAATACATTATATTTAAAGTTGAAAAAGTCTGGTACTATTTTGGATAGACTTGTTGTAAAAGCCCAGCGAAACAATGTAACCGTTATAATATGACGCCGATTCTTTGTGGGGCAGCCTATTCGTGCCGAAGCCACGGTAAATGATACAAATGTTACTGAATAGTCAGACATGTTTTCCATCGTGGCCGACTGCTAAGTGTCATGTCATCTATATTAATTATTTCGTTTGGATCATGTCAGCTTGTCAACATGTCGCATTATCTAACATATCCCACATTTTTATCTAATTAGCCCACAGATGTAGGTGACAGGTAGATGTGGCTAATTAACAATAACATGTCGTATGCCAACTGCCAAGTATTTTTTTTTTGGATAGGATTGGTTCGTTGTGAAATACACTTATAATAATTATTTAATACAGGATTTTGTAGATAAAAATTATGATAATTTTCGTGAGTCTAGTGAAATGTCAGCGTCAAAACCTGTCATCAATTCATCACGATGTCACTTGAAATTGGCCCCCTGGTCAGATCTACGTGTTTTTAATCTATGGCCATAGGTGGGTATTATTAAAAGTTTTAATAATATGTTTCGTGGAGTGCCCCCTGGTGCTCTAATTATCAGGGGCGGACACAGCAGTTGTACGTTCCGCCCCATTAACTCCGACCCTGACTATCTATACTAATAAATGAGTTTACAGCTACTAAACTATGAAACACATAATTTACTAATAATATAAACTTCTAAAACTTCTCTCCATTCTTCCAAAACGAGTCGTAAATCTACCAACCTGCAGAATTGTTCCGTGGTGGACTTAACATCATGGGATGTTACTAATAAGTAATACGAATTATTTATTTACTTTAAAAAAAAAAACTTTTTCCCATTTCACATCTTAGGCAAGACATATTGTCCGGAATCCGTAACGACGGGGAAAATTCGGAGCATTGAAAATAGAGCTCTATACTTTTAGAATAGAGTTGAAAATGTCGAGTGTCGAGGTCCTGTCATATGTAACATTGACATTTGAATTGATACTAGTGTGTTCAATTTTCAGCTCTATTGTATAAGCGCAGAGATTTATGATGCTCTGAATTTTCCCCGGCCTTTTTCCCGGATTCTAGATCGTAGTCCTAGCCTAAAAGACTTACAAATAAAAAAAAAAACTTCAAAGTACTTGAAACAAAACACACTATCCTACTGTAAATATGGTTTGTAATTTTAAAATATGAAATTTCGAATCCCCTTTTGATATGCGTTCTTTTTAACATTTCGAGTTAGTTACCAGAAATTAGGTGTAATGTTTTTCACCTTTACTGATATGGCGTCATTTTAATATTTAAATGGGTGTTAGGATAAGAAAATATTTATTAGCGCGATAAAATACTTAACCCACATATCAATATGTTAATAGTTAAATATTTTATGTTTAAGGGTGTTCAAGTAGAGATAGGCATATCATTTTTACCTAAAATGACATTAAAGGGTTATGAAAAATAATGTTTTACGTTTTGTATATAACTAGCTGTCCCGACACACCCTGTTCTGTCTTAAATATGAATGAATAAATAACTACATCTACAATGCAACCTACGTCCTAGTCCTACACCTACCACCAAGTCCTACAAACTACACCTACAACCTACACCTTTTCCAATATTTCTCACCGTTTGAACCTTCCCTGAACTTATACAATTATTTCGAGACCAAAATTAGCTAAATCGGTCACGTCCCTCGGGAATAAAAGTATCATATTATGTTCATTTCCTGGCTCTAAGCTACCGCTCCTTACCAACTTTCAGCCAAATCGGTTCAGCCGTTCTTGAGTTATAATTAATAGTGTAACTAACACGACTTCCTTTTAGATACCATATATGTAGATCATTATGAAGATAATTATGTTAAACCTCCAAAATGGTATTCTCATGTAACTCGTTTCGAATAATCCAAACTTTAATATTCAATAAAAGTTAAATGAAAGTGTCAGTTAATGACGAAAATTGGGGTTAAGGTCCAATCAAAATGAACGTAATCCAAATTATGAAAATCGAATCCATACTAATATTATAGGTAAATAGGAAAGTGTGTGTGTCTTTTTGTCTATCTTTCACGCCAAAAAGTACCGAACCGATTTAAATTAAATTTGGTACACAGATAGTCTAGAGCTTGACAAAGGACATAGGCTACTTTTTATCGCGGGACATATACGGTTCCCGTGGATTACTGTACTTACGCGTGCGGAACCACAGGCATTAGCTAGTACTCATATAATTGATAACTAAGGCCCCGTGCACACGGTAGCAAGATGTTAATACATCCCGTATTAGAAAGGTCGCTGCAACATTCGTCTAAGCGGCTTTGGGTAATAAAAAAAATATGCAAATTAAACGCTTTTCTTATTTAAATATTAAAAAAGCGAGAGAAATATCTTCCGGGAGAGTTCCCAAGATACAATGTTTCTTATGTTAATGTGGCTGATGGCAGGGTGACCAAATTTGCATCAAAAGGGTTTCAAATCTTAAGGGTTACGCTTTTTTAGACTTGTGAAATGTGGTTTTAGTTATTTATGCATCTTATTCAATATTTATGTCGATACAGTAGTAAAATCAAGGTATCATTATAAATGCGAAAGTTTGTGACAATGTATGGAATATGGTTGACAGTCAAATTATACAATACATTTAATATATGTAGTAAGTAAGGTAGTAGGCAGGTATAAAATTATTTTATACAAAATTAAAACAGTAACTGTATACTTAAACTATTACTATTATTAATATTAATATACTAATATTCCTTTTCAAACCGGCAACATGTACAGTTCGCGTGGTATTTGGTCTAAGCGAACAAAGTCTCAAGGAACGTGTAGTAACTGAAATGTTTTATTTTTTTTATTTTATAATTAATTTTGGAAAGCGTTGGAAAGTTACTTTATTGGTGCAAAAGAAATAGATATTATTCGTTTGGAAAATTAATTAACATTAAAACACTATCTTTCATAGTTTTGATAAGGTGTTAAAACAAGCACATGTCCCGTCACGTGTCTAGTGCTGTACCCCTTTCGGATAGAGTATGCAAATTCGGTTATTAATTAGGGTTGTGCCGCAGCTGCCATATTCATATGGTAATTACAAAGGTGAAATCACACACCTTTGTTTGAACTAGCTCGCATTAAAATATCATTGTTCGATGTTCGTTTGTGTCATTATCGGGGTTTAGAGCTTTAAAATCTAGTTTCATATTTTTTTATTTGTTTTCTAGATCTATCATTTTCTATTTAACATTTGTAGTTCACGTAATGTAGCTAATTGAAATGATTTCAGAAAAAAAAAACAGTAGTCCAAAAATTTTACCAATATATTGTGGTCACCACAGTCGATATTTAATTACAGACCGAAACTTTGACTAATTCCACTTAAGTTTTTGATATATTTCATATTTGAACTAAAACTAAATACAAGGTAAAAGGTAATTAGGTTTCTTTTCCTTTAGGTACAAGAAAGAAAAGAAGATTTTATATTATTTTCAAGAACGTACAGAAGAATCAAGAAGAATTTAAAGAAAGAAGATTTTTAAGGTGATTGCCACTAGCGAGGTATAGAGTTCCTACTTATGATGGATTGTAGGAACTTCATACCGTGCTCTTGGGTTTGCCAATGTTCTACACAGCAGAAAGAATTAAAGAAGAAGAAACGGAAGAAATATTATATACAAGATACTTTTTGTAAGAAAAATCTACGGCAGTAATAGAAGAAGATGCCGCAAGATCCAGAAGTCACTTTAGTTAGCTATAACTTATGAGATAGAATGTAGATATTTTTATTTTAGTTGAGTAAGGACAGTCAGACATATTTTTTTACAATTTCATTGTGTATTTGTTGTTTGTCGGTGTATTATGTTTCGTGTTTCTGTTTCAATTTTTTTTTTAGTTTCTTAGAATATTTTATTATCAAAGCTTTTTTGTACTAAAATGTAGAGTCGAGATATTGCTCGCAATTTCGTGCGCACGAAAAGAAAACCCGCGGGAATCATACATTATTCTGCAATATAAGTATAACCTATCCAATGTCCTTTGCCGTCCTATATCTGTGCCAAATTTCATAAAAATCATTTTAGTAGTTTCGGAGGCTATTCAATACTAACAAACAAACATATTATGATATAGATTAATAATAACTCCCAACACCGATATCGGGGACGGTGGCCGGTTTCATTGAAACCAGGCCAGTTACGCAGGAGTAATTTTATAGTGCCCAAGTGTGCGCGCATTACACAAGAGCACTCGCTCTTCCTTTTCTCTCATAACCCAGTGGGACGGATAACCGACACGACTGACGAGAGATCAGGCGCAGGTCCGACTTTTTACAAGCCCATCCGACGTATGGATCATCTTTCTTGTCAGACAAATCAGCCTGCATTGTCCTAACCAAACTTGGAAACAATTTTTTTTTGTTCCAATGCGGGAATCGAACCCACGACCTCCGAGTCGAGAGCCAATGCTCTAACCACAAGACCACGGAGGCTGCCAATATAGATTAAGCTTATAATTACTATACACAAGCATATTATGCATAAAGTAAATTAACATTAAACTGTGAAGTTGTTAAAGAACAATAAAAATGAGTTATTTGGTTTACGCTGTACTGTAAAGTTGTTAAGGAACTGGCGAATTAACAACTTTGTAGAGGGGACAATGGTGCAAACATAATACTCCGCTTTGTAACTGGAGACCACTGAGTTCGAATCCTATTACACTAAGGATAGAGTTCTAGGAAGGAACATGTCTAAATTAAGTGCTATTCTTAGGTATTACTTTTAAACCTAGCCTTCCGTTCCGACCGATCCGACTGAGACCGGGTCGCGAACGATTGCTTAGTATAAATTTATAACTAATTAGATGTTGGCCGCAACTTCGTGCGCGAAGTAATTTTTGCGGAAACCGTACATTTTTCGGCGATAAAAAGCCTACGTCATTGCCCGTGTTCAACTCTTCATCTGTGCCAAATTTCATCAAAGTCGGTCCTGTAGTTTCTGAGCCTATTCAATACAAACAAACAAACAAACTTTTCCTCTTTATCAAAATCAAAATCAAAATCAAAAAAGTTTTATTTCCATATGGGTTACAAAGTAACGCTTAAAGAATTGTCCCTAATTGATGCCTACCACCGGTTCGGGAACTAACCCGGCGAGAAGAACCGGCGTAAGAAACTCGCACGGGGCCATCTTTTAGCAAAAAGATGGAAAATTGTTCTTTTAAAAAAAATGAATTTGTTTACAATGTGAAAACTTAGGTCTATATAATATTGACAAAAGTCAGATACATATTATACATAGAAGTAGCCTTGCAGGTGGTCATCCTATTCCCAAGGTGTGCGATCGACAATAAAATCATTGACCTTATAATAGGCTTTTGCACACAAACGTTCTTTAACTACTTTTTTAAATTTATTAATGGAAAGATTTTGAACGTTTTCTGGGATTCTATTGTATACATTACATTGACCTTTAAATGATTTGCTTACTTTACTTAGTCTGATCACCGGTATATCTAGCTTGTGCTTATTTCTAGTGTTTCTACAGTGATTGTCGCTTTTAGTTTTAAAATTACTAATATTCTTTCTAACATATAATACATTATCCAAAATGTATTGAGAAGCGACGGTCAGAATACCTATTTCTTTAAACTTTTCTCTCAGAGATTCAAAGGGGGACATTTTGTAAATTGAACGTATTGCTCGCTTCTGCAGCACAAATATCGTATTAATGTCTGCGGCACTTCCCCATAAAAGGATGCCGTAAGACATTCTACTATGAAAGTAACTAAAGTAAACAAGTCACGCCGTGTCTTCGTCAGAAATTTCTCTAATTTTTCTGACTGCATATGCTGCAGAACTGAGCCTATCTGCAAGATTAGCAATATGAGGACCCCACTGTAATTTACTATCTAGTGTTATACCTAGAAATACAGTGGTGTCCACAAGATTCATTTTCTCATCATTTAATAGTATATTGGTTTGAACTTGCCTAACATTGGGCAATGTAAACTTTAAACATTTTGTTTTTTTGGAATTTAAAAGTAAGTTATTAACATTAAACCAATGTACTATTTTTGAGAGAGCACTATTTACCTCGTCGTAGTCTGACTGCTGTCGCTTCACATTAAAAATTAGTGAAGTGTCATCGGCAAAAAGTACTATCTCGTTATCATTATCTTTAACAAGATAAGGTAAATCATTTATATAGATGAGAAAAAGAAACGGGCCCAAAATAGATCCCTGTGGGACACCTTATTCTATTTTCGGTCCCAGTGGACTTTTTACTATTTATCTCCACCCTTTGAGTTCTATTGTTAAGGTAAGAACTCAAAAGTTTGAGTGCAGAGTCCCGAATGCCATAGTGGTGCAATTTTCTGATCAATGTAGCATGCTCAACACAATCAAAGGCCTTGGAGAGATCGCAAAACACACCTAATGCATCCTGTAACCCCTCCCAAGCTTCAAAGATACTACAAAGAAGACCTATACCAGCATCCGTTGTGGATCGACCCTTAGTAAAACCGTATTGATTATTATGTAATAATTTGTTTAAATTAAAATGCACTAATAACTGTCTTAAAATATTTTTTTCAAATATTTTACTAAGAGTCGGTAGAATTGATATAATATTATTATATTAGTATAGACAAATGCCGCGACCGCGTCGCGCGACCGGTGGGCGTGGCTAAGGACAGGTTCCCATTGGTACCATACTGCAGGTACTGCTAAATAATACCTGCATGAATACAATTACAATCAAGTCCCAATACGCTAAAACTGTCAAACGGTGTTCTCATAAACGTTAAACCAACGTAAAACGCGCTCTGATTGGTCGAAACTTCATAAAATCCGTTCATGATAACAAGTCGCTTCACATATAAATTATAATACAATCAAAGTACAATGAAAGTCTACTTTAAATACGAGAATTGAGGTTCTGATCTTAGATCTTAGAGACCGCGAAGGCTACTTTTAGCAAAACGAGCGGTCAAAATAGCCAGACGGTAAGTGATATCCATCGAAACTTGTAACATTAGAGGATTTACTCGTACATGTTCACGGCCCTTAGCGCTTACAAACGCTACATTAGCTTTTAAGCTGAAGTACTTTTTTGTTTTATTTTCTATTAGGTATTTCAAACTAGATGTTGCACTTGCGCGCGACTTCGTGCGCAACAAAAGGAAATCTCGTGGAACCGTACATTTTACCGCAATAAAAAGTAGCCTATATGCCTCCCCATTGGTCTATTCTATATCTGTGCCAAATTTTCATCAAATCGGTCCAGTAATTTCGGAGCCTATTCGATGCAAACAAACAAACTTTTCCTCTTTATTATACTAGTATAGATTAATTTCTATTTCATACAAAAGTTTGTAATTCTATATTGAATATTTTTTTTTTTGTTTCTATTTATGTCTCAATATCGCTAATATAATACATCTAGAATCTTTACTCCCGGGCCCAATAGAGAAGATACATTTGTTTTAAATCAGCAAAATTCTTATATTTTCCGAAAGCAACATAAATAGGTAGGTATAGACCGAAAAAAAAAACTTGAGAGGTGTCAAGGGACACCCGGATGGAGCGAAGTTCCGGATGAAAATATCTGGCTTGCTTTCTATAAGAGAGAGAGAGACAGACAGAGAAACATGCGACGCCGCACAGCTTACAATAGCTTACTATAGCGAAAAAAAAAAACATACAGACAGACAATTGTACATGTATATATAAAATAAATAATAAAACAATATCCGAACCGATATTATCCATACATGCATTACGTACATACATACATACATACATACATACATACATACACACATACATACATACATACATACATACATACATGCACACATACATACATACATACATCAATATAATAAATGTATACGCGTAAATATTTAATTTTTATAAAAACTAAAATTATCTTTTGTAATTAAAAAAGTGTCGTGACAACTTTTCGTAAGAATTTTTTCCGTCTAGCCCCATTTCACAACGCGCGATAAGGAACTTCGTTCCAAAAATGCAAAAAGTACATTAATAGTGCTCAATTAAAAAGTTACAGGATTAAAAAACGAGTTTTTTGCTTTGTTCCTTATGTTATTTGTGTAATTTTTGTTATAACAAATATATATACATAAACGTACTTAGTATTTAAGTTAATAAAATCAATTTTGTATTTATCTTCAACATTTTCAACAGCGGTGACGTCACTCCTGCTACATTTTTTGGATAGAGCGCTTTTAATACACTCCAACAATTTCACTTTTGTGATGACTGTATTTTGTCAACGGTTAATCGTAGATATGCCATTGTAATGACAATATTTCCTGGCATATTATGAACTTTTCGAAAAGCTAATAAAAATATATCTTCTCTATTCTCATGCAGTAGTTCTCTAGTATGAGAGAACTAGTCCATGGGAATAGAGACGAATAGAGACGAGATCATTTACGAGTAGTTTACGCCCAAAAAAGTTCGATATTAGAATCTGCTTTGACCGTAAGAAACTTTGTGCTTTCTAAGTACTTTACAATCGAAATAGATCGAACGATTTCTGTTGTGAACTTCTGAGAATGGACAAACTGTGTTTAAATTCGAATGCTGGTTTTTTTTTTTCAATGTAAATTTTTCTCTATTGCATAAGATTCGGGACCCTGAAGTGTACGAGTAGGTATTTCTAGCGACATTATCACTAAATATCACATACATAATTACTTTTTTTATCGAAAAGGCAAAAGAACCCTTTTAGAGTTAAAAAAAACTTGAGAGGTGTCAAGGGACACCCGGATGGAACGAAGTTCCGGATGAAAATTATCTGGCTTGCTTTCTATAAGAGAGAGAGAGACAGACAGAGAAACATGCGACGCCGCACAGCTTACAATAGCTTACTATAGCGAAAAAAAAAAAACATACAGACAATTGTACATGTATATATAAAATAAATAATAAAACAATATCCGAACCGATATTATCCATACATACATTACATACATACATACATACATACATACATACATACATACATACATACATACATACATACATACATACATACATTACATACATACATACATACATACATACATACATACATACATACATACATACACACATACATACATACATACATACATACATGCACACATACATACATACATACATCAATATAATAAATGTATACGCGTAAATATTTAATTTTTATAAAAACTAAAATTATCTTTTGTAATTAAAAAAGTGTCGTGACAACTTTTCGTAAGAATTTTTTCCGTCTAGCCCCATTTCACAACGCGCGATAAGGAACTTCGTTCCAAAAATGCAAAAAGTACATTAATAGTGCTCAATTAAAAAGTTACAGGATTAAAAAACGAGTTTTTTTGCTTTGTTCCTTATGTTATTTGTGTAATTTTTGTTATAACAAATATATATACATAAACGTACTTAGTATTTAAGTTAATAAAATCAATTTTGTATTTATCTTCAACATTTTCAACAGCGGTGACGTCACTCCTGCTACATTTTTTGGATAGAGCGTTTTTAATACACTCCAACAATTTCACTTTTGTGATGACTGTATTTTGTCAACGGTTAATCGTAGATATGCCATTGTAATGACAATATTTCCTGGCATATTATGAACTTTTCGAAAAGCTAATAAAAATATATCTTCTCTATTCTCATGCAGTAGTTCTCTAGTATGAGAGAACTAGTCCATGAGAATAGAGACGAATAGAGACGAGACCTTTTACGAGTAGTTTACGCCAAAAAGTTCGAAATTAGAATCTGCTTTGACCGTAAGAAACTTTGTGCTTTCTAAGTACTTTACAATCGAAATAGATCGAACGATTTCTGTTGTGAACTTCTGAGAATGGACAAACTGTGTTTAAATTCGAATGCTGGTTTTTTTTTCAATGTAAATTTTTCTCTATTGCATAAGATTCGGGACCCTGAAGTGTACGAGTAGGTATTTCTAGCGACATTATCACTAAATATCACATACATAATTACTTTTTTTATCGAAAAGGCCCTTTTAGAGTTAAAAAAAACTTGAGAGGTGTCAAGGGACACCCGGATGGAACGAAGTTCCGGATGAAAATTATCTGGCTTGCTTTCTATAAGAGAGAGAGAGACAGACAGAGAAACATGCGACGCCGCACAGCTTACAATAGCTTACTATAGCAAAAAAAAAAGACATACAGACAGACAATTGTACATGTATATATAAAATAAATAATAATACAATATCCGAACCGATATTATCCATACATACATTACATACATACATACATACATACATACATACATACATACATACATACATACATACATACATACATACATACATACATACATACATACATACATACATACATACACACATACATACATACATACATCAATATAATAAATGTATACGCGTAAATATTTAATTTTTATAAAAAATAAAATTATCTTTTGTAATTAAAAAAGTGTCGTGACAACTTTTCGTAAGAATTTTTTCCGTCTAGCCCCCTTTCACAACGCGCGATAAGGAACTTCGTTCCAACTTTAAAAAATATAAGGATTATTGCGGGCAAATTTTGACCACAGGGCGGCCCTTAAAATATTGTCATAAAAGAATTTAAAACGATTTAGTATAAACTACTTTTAAAATAAAAGCATTATATCCGAAACTAGGCCTCGCCTTATACCAGTTTGGATCCAATATTCATATTATTTTAATGATGCCGTAAATATTTTAAATGTCAAAATAAAAATTTATAGAATATACCTATTTAATATACCTACGTATGTTAAAGCTACGAGGAAAATCTCGAAAACACGTTAAAAACAGGTTTCAGATGACGTAATCGATGATACCTACTTGAATGACTTGAATTCCATACATAATTCTACTCCTCGTCCAGTCCAGGGTATAGAGGTTGGCTCTTGACTCCGGAAGTCGTGGGTTCGAATCCCGCGTTGGAACAAAAATGTTATTTTCAAGTTTAGTTACGACAATTCAGGCTGATCATCTGATTGTCCGGCAAGAAAGATTTTTAGTCGCAATTAGCACGACATCTCGATCCGCAGTCCAAACCGTACAGATTCCTCCGCGGTTTGAAATGCGCTCCGTTCCGCGGTCGTGTACAGGGCGCTATTGTCGATTACATGCTATAGTTATATAATGTAACTAGCTTTTTCCCGCAAGTGTCCCGTGGAGTTCGGTGTCCATACAAAATTTTAACCCATTTGTCACCCCCTTAGGCGAATTTTCAAAAATTCTTTCTTAGCGGATGCCTACGTCATCATATAAACTCTGTATGCCAAATTTCAGCAAAATCCGTTCAGTAGTTTTGGCTGTGCGTTGATAGATGTGTCAATCAGGTTTGCCTTTTATATATATATAGGTATTTAGATAGACGAGGCATGTTGAGGCAAAATATGTCACCAATTAAATGGCCCCACTTTGGAAATTTTTGGGCCATTTTGACATTTGAAGTATGGTGAAAACAAGATGTAGTACGGTGAAAGTCAAGATGGCGTAACTTTTTCTTGTATTAAGATTTGTTCTGTCAAATGTACGCCATAGCCTTTCTTGAGTTTTGAAATCTTTGGATGTAATTATAATACGGACAAATAACAAAAACGGTCAACCAGCATAAGGATTAATTTGCCTGATAGTACCTATTTATAAACAGAACCTCAGATATTTATGTTATTATAGAAATCTAGATCTTTGCGTTGCGAGTAAGTACCCGATTAATTTCTATTAAAATGGGAGGTTAGCATGCTAATTCTAACAATTAAATACTACAACAATGCCAGTTAAGTAAAGGCATCACAATCTACTGATAAGTGTCGGGTAGCTTATTTGCACGTTCTGTCTCTGTCGTTCGATATAAAGTAAGCAGCGACAATACTTCCGAATAAGCTATTCAACACTTATTTCAATATTGTGAAACAGGTCCAACTTGTCGTGGCGATACAATCGAAATTGTTTTTAGTTCCTGCTGTCACCGCGTCATACTCTTTTTTACCAAGCTGTAAGAGAATTGAATGAAAGAAAATATATACATGAAAACATTCATAATTTCAGAAGTATGTCAAACTGGCTGACATTCAATTTCCCCAGCCGTACGGAAGACGTGACGAATTGAAAATACGCATGTGTGTAATGTGTCGCAGTGCGCAACTTCCATACGAGAAGAGAGTAAAGTGGACTCTCCGCATTCAACCTACCTACTCTACTCAAACGGCGCCTCGGCACTCAAGCCGGAGGTGGCGCGTTTGAATCCAGCCAAGGGAACAAAAAGTTTTCAATGTTCCTGGGTCATACGAGCACATGTGTCTTTAGATACAGTATCTCTCGGGAACACTGTACTTTTTCGGGATACAAAGTAGCCTATGTTTGTCTGTTTTGTTTTGTAGTTTTTGCGTGAAAGAGTAACAAACATCAATCGATCCATCCATCCATTCTCACAAAAATTTCACATTTATAATAATTTAGTAGGATTAGTAGGATGTATATAATTTAATACAATCTATATCTATAGTCTATAATGATATTATAAAGAGGAAAGGTTTGTTTGTGTGTATTTGCATTGAATAGGCTCCAAACCTACAGTACTATATTTTGATGAAATTTGACACAGATATATAGTAGACCACGGGGAAGGACATAGGCTACTTTTTATCGCGATAAAATATGCGATTTTCGCGAGTTTTCTTTTAGGCCGCACGAAGTCGCACTAAACACCTAGTCTTGAATATATATGTTACAGTCAATGTGATTAAATAGCTATTATACATAATGACTGGTCATTATATATAATAACTATATTGTCTAGATAATGTGATAAATTAATCACTTTGTCTGGATATTATTCATAATAGCGGGCCAAAGTTAGCTAAAGTAATAAACACGATTCAACTTAGTGATGCAACAGAGCTCTGCTTCTGCTTCCGCTTCCGCGGAAGTTCTGCATGTCTTTTCACTTTCGTTTCGGGAAAACGGGACCAACCTCGGATTATAATCCGAGGTTGGTCCCGTTTTCACTAAAGTGGTGACCTGATGATCACATAAGCTTTGATCAGAACTCCTCAGTCTTTAAATATACGCGTTTGAAAATTTCGGCATTCAAACTCAAACTTAAGAACTGAGTTCAAAGAACTGCAAGCATAATATGCCACTATTTACATAGTGGCATATTACAGTAATCATCATTGTCATCTTATTTTTACAACTATACAATACTTAATGGAAGCTTGGCGCGTATTCAATAATTATATATTCGATTGTTTATTTAAAACGTTAGTTAATAATTTAACATAATATATCACTAAAATGTGTAAGGAGGGTTCCGTAACTATAAATGCGTAATATGCTTTTTTTTTAATTACTCCAAAAGTTACTGTCCGATTTCGATCACAATAATTTTCCTAAAGAGTTTTTAGCATGATCTATCAGCATGAAAATTTGCAAGTTTCTATATCTTATAGTTTAAAAATGCTAGGGGGGGGGGCCTAACTTACAAACTACTTTGGAGGCCGATTACTCGAAAATGGTCAACTTTATAAAAAAGTAACGTATGAAACCTTGCCTTTATTTTAAAAGACCTATTCTACGATACCCCACACGATGGGGTAGAGTGAAAAAATATTTTTCATCCCCACTTCACATGTATGGAGAGCCACCCCTAAAATATAAAAATATTTTTTTTATGATCCCGAAACTGTGATCTATACACAATCTATAACTGCACAAAATTTCATCAATTTATATTCATAATTACAGGAGCTAGAGGCGCGGACAGACAGACAGACAGACAGACGGACAGAGCGAAACTATAAGGGCTACTTAAGTATTACGGAACCCTAAAAAGGGTAAAATTATTATAAAAAAAATATTTCAAAAAGTTAAATTACTTTATATAGATCACAATAAAATTGTATCTATGATATAATAAATTTAATATAATGTTATTATAATAAACATTATAATTATTATTATATAAAGGCAGATTGAAATACAATTTTATAATGTTTACCTGTACCTACTTTTTTATTACTTTATCCAATTCTTCGAAGATATTATATAAAATTGCCAGTCAATGTGATTAATTCTGTGTCATTTATCACTTTGTCTAAATTGAGTAGACATTATAAATAATGGCTGGATAGTATATATTATAATATCCGGATTTATTACTTTGGCTGTAACATATATACAGTTTAAAAGTATTAAACATACCTACTTCCCGTTGTCTAGTCCCCGTAATACAAGTTCTTCGAGAACTTACTACGGGACCAGATAAACGTGGTGTGAAGCGTCCATGGATAAAAAAGACCAAGAAAAGGGTTGCTCTACACAATATAGGTACTCACATCTATGTTCCGATTTACATAGTGATATGTATCTAGCATGGTCAAGTGGTTTAGTGGTTGGCTCAGGAGGTAGAGTTCGATCTCCGCGTTGGCAGAATAAAATATAGGTATTGCTTTCAAGTCTGGTTAGAACAATACAGGCTGCTGATCACCGGATTTTCCGATAAGAGAGATGATTCATGCGTTGGATGGGCACGTAAAAAGTCGGTCCTGCGCCTGTCGTGTCGGTCATCCTTCGTACTGAGTGTGTCCGTCACACACACTTGGGCACTATGTAATAACTCCTGCGTAACCGGACTTTACTCAACGAAAACTGCCACCGCCACCGAAATTGGTGTGGGAGCTACTATCAACAAAATGTTATAAGCAGTAACACATAATGTTACCAGTGTCGAGGGTTCCTATAACTCCATTCCTATCGGCTTCCCTTATCACTTACCTTTTGCAAACCTTCATAGAAATCCCTACCTATTATACCTACAGGCTCCGGCTTCCCTATGAAGGAGAAGCAGCCTTCGCCACTGATTGTTACATACTCTATATATCTACGATATACCTACATAGAGCTCCGTGGCCTAGTGGTCAGACCGTTTGATTCGCACTCGAGAGAGTGCAGGTTAGATTCCCATGTTGTGGCGTTAGCAGCAAAATGTAAGTCACGGGGAGTATCTATTATTATTTATAAATTGGGTACACGACTACATCTAAAATATTAAGTTTCATTAATGTATTCAGAAATTTTAAGGCATTACTACTTCGTAAATGTAAAAAAAATATAATATTTTATTTATAGTTTAGTCATTAGATACATCTAAAAAGTACAAAAAAAAATTTTTTTTTCTTGCTAAATTAGTAAACAAAACCTACATAATTAGTTTACTTACATCATATACAAAAACTTTTACTATGGTATGTATGAACTTAAACGCACAAATATCGGAGATATTTGCAAATATGTTCCTGCGGCCGTATACTTCATACGATTTTACATGGACGTGACGTCATAGCTACGTACGACTTTAGTATGGAGCGTTTTCACGGGACTTGCGAAATTTTGCAAACAAATCGCTGTACCTTTGAAAATATTGACTTTTGATATACGGTTTCTTCTAAGAAGTTACTCATATTTAAGAGTACTATTCATTTATGCAATAAAAAAAATTCATTCGTGTAGCCTATTATGATAAATTAACAGCTACATACTATTTTTCTATCCAACCTTATACCAAGTGGAACAACTCGTGTTTCAATCGTAAAACTGTAATAGCCGTGTTGAATCTTACATAAATTGTGCTCAAAGTATGCATAGCCCGTGTCTATTAATAATAAAATATATTATAATGTTAATAAAAACAACATTCTTCGTTTTACGACGACATAAAGTCTGTGAAGTAATTGTGATATTTTCATGCTTATTATAAGAGTAGAGTCACATCGAAGAGGAATGATATAAGAAAAGTTGATACTCTTCTTATCTTCTCCTTATATATACTATTTATACTAATTTTATAAATGCGAAAGTGTTTATGTCTCTCTGTCTGTCTGTTTCCTCTTCACGCTTTAACCGCTGAACCGATTTTAATGATATTTGGTATAGACATACTTTGAAAGCAAGCATAATATGCCACTATTTACATAGTGGCATATTACAGTAATCATCATTGTCATCTTATTTTTACAACTATACAATACTTAATGGAAGCTTGGCGCGTGGTTTAGACATTTGGTATAGACATACTTTGGGTCCCGGGAAAGAACATACGATATTTTTTTCCCGATAAAGTAGTGTTCAAAAGTAGTGTAAAAGCTAGTATATAATAAACTTTAACCCGACTACGTATGGATGCAATCTTAGCAATACTCTACATATAGCAAGTTAAGTTAACGTAAAATTACTTACTAGTCTAAGCTAGGCTAGATTGTAATGCTTATGAAATACCTAAATAGGTATTTCATATAATCAAAAAAAAAAAAAAACCCGACTACGTACATTATCTTACCCGGACCATTATTACGAATCTATTGACACCTCATCACTATTAAAATCCGATCAGTAGTTTAGGTGCTACGAGGGAACAAAATTACATACATACAATATACAAAAAAAGACTGCCAAAATCATCAACCCTTTCTTTAAGCTTTGCCGTAGTCGGAGAACGGCTGGGCCGATTTGAATAAACTTAGTCGTGAAATAATTTTGAAAACTTCAGAAAGTCATTATATTTCATAAACATATCATAGTAAAGTTATATTTTAATTGCTAATTGCTATCATTCTATTGTTGTTTTTATCAATATTTAGATTATTTGGATCGGAACGGATTCAACCTATTATTTATAAAATACTAAATGTTGCACGCGACTTTACATTTTGCCGCGATAAAAGGTAGCCTATGTCTTTCCCCGTGGTCTAATCTATATCACTTGTACCAAATTTTATCACAATCAGTCCAGTAGTTTCGGAGCCTGTTCAATGCAAACAAACTTTTCCTCTTTATTATATATTATAGATATAGATAGTGTAGACATAACATAACATAAAGCACGTGCCTAGTATTTTACATTTATTATTTTATACCTTTTTGGGCCCTATCTGATCAACTGCAAAATTGTCAAAATGGGATAGAGAGAAGCGTATATAGAATATAGAATAAAAAGAAGAGATCGAAAAAATTTGAAGATAATCAAAGAAAAAACAAAGTTTAAAACAGTACAATTAACATACAGGGAACTGAAATGGCGCCGGACAGGACATATGTTGCGAGAAAAGAAAGAGAAGTGGACAAGAATAATAACTGAATGGTACCCCAGAGAAAGTACTAGAAGTAGAGGAAGACCGATAAAGCGATGGGAAGATGATTTGAAGAAAATAGCTGGTCCAGAATGGCTACGTATTGCAAAGGACAGAGACAAATGAAAAGCCTTAGAGGAGGCTTTTGTCGAAAGACAAGAGGAAAAACAATAATCCACATACTGAAACCTAGTTTGTTTATACTGAATAATATTTATTTTTTTCCTTATTAATTTGTAAATAATAATATTACTTATGTTGTCAGTTTAATACAGCAATAAAGGCTATTTTTATTTTATTTTATTTATTTTACCTATTTGAACTGTAATGCCACCAAATAGGTATTAATTAAGAGATTTTAAAGAAAGTAGGATCTTTTTTAGATTTTAAAGAAACTAGATATTATAGAAAGTAGGTAGGTTACTTTTATAAATATATAACTGTAATTTTATTATGGAATTAATTGCACTGAGTCTGATAAATTAAAAACTTGACATGTCATCCATCTACGCGAGTCGCATTCGTTTACAATTTAATTATCACATTCATCATAGGAAATTTATTCAATACAATCAATATAAGAGCGTCAATGGCCTAGTGGATCACTTGAATTGCATTCTAATGAGTGCAGGTTTGATTGTCGTGCACCAAATCAAGTTTCTGATTTCTCAAGTAGGCACTATTTTGTTTACATTAACGAAAACTTAGGCCTTTTCATCCGATAATGGATGTTTTTTTCAGTATTCTCCGAGCGAAGTAACCACTCTTGAAATACTGTAGTGCATGGGACAGTTGGTTTTAAATAGTAGTATGGTAGCCCAAGCACATACGGCATTCTCACATCATAGTCAACCTAGTCCAGAGTAATGACTGGTCAATACGTCTTTGGCGTTTCCTCACGATATTTTCCTTCACCGTTAGAGCGTCCGTATAATGTACTTCAGATCTGAAAAAGTCTCATTGGTACACGCCACAACCTGGGAATCGAACATGCACTCTTTCGAGTGCGAATCAAACGGTCTACTCACTAGGCCACGGAGCTTCTCATAATATATTACATTGCCGCTTAAACAGTAAAGAAAAACGTTTGAAATTAATAATCTTTGAAAGTCCGTAAAGTCCTACCTAAAGTAATCTAGCGACGTGGCCCACAACCAGAGCTTTTGTCCTTTAGACAAGTTGCCATAGCTAACTACGATGAAAACATAAATCGCATACATTTACTTTACTTTAGCATCGTGGCACTTAGCGATGCTTAAGTCAAATCCTATACGTTTTTGTTTTCGAATTTCGTCGTCGTAAAGCTCAGATTCGCATAACATTTGAGGAGCGATTATTTAAATGACAATTAAATACCAACTCATATCCCTTGCAACGCTTTACGCATCCGTTCAAAAGTAGTGTAAGTCACTTATTTAAAAAAAAACTTAATTTAAAATTATTTAAGACAAATGAGCTTTTGTATTTTACAACTTCTATATACAAATATTTATGACATGTAATAATATATCTACATGAAAATTACTGAGTCAAAAGTTAGAATACATAACCCAAACGAGAAACTTTTATGTAAATTGGTATATCGTACCCACAATGAAATAAATAACGAAACTATACCTACCTACTCTTAATTATAAAAAAAAATACTATTTAAATTTTATTGCCCGCTTGTAAGTTGTTCACGACGAGGCACAATTTAAATAAATCATAGCCGAGACCACATTAAGGCTGTCATAATAAATATCATTACAACTTTCTAAAAACCGAGAATCGAACCCACACTCCCATCTGTATGCTAATACGATATGACGCCTACGATACTACAAATGTATGCAAACTACTTCGAGAGACGTCACAAGCTGTTGACTAGTTACGGACCGTGGAAAAAAATAATTGTTACAAAAATGTAATTTAGGACTTACTGCTCTTTCACTCTGCTTTAAGAAAAACTAATGATATAATTTTACAGACGTTAAAAAAAAAAAACTGCTCATATTATTACGGTATAATCATCCTTATAGTGAGGAAAGACATGTAGGTCGGTTCTGTTAATTTAATAATAATAATAAGTCCCCACACCGATTTAAGTGATGGTGCCCGTTTTCAATTGAAATCAGGCCAGTTACGGAGGAGTAATTTTATAGTGTCCAAGTGTGTGCGCAGTACACAAGAGCACTCTCTCTTCCTTTACTCTCATAATCCAGTGGGACGGATAACCGACACGACTGACGAGAGATCAGGCGCAGGTCCGACTTTTTACATGCCCATCCGACGCATGGATCGTCTTTTTTGTCAGACAATCAGGTGATCAGCCTGCATTGCATTTGCAATTGTCCTAACCAAACTTGGAAACAATTTTTTTTTGTTGTTCCAATGTGGGAATCGAATTCACGACATCCGAGTCAAGAGCCAAACTCTAACCACTAGACCATAGAGACTTAATTTCAACTTATAAGGGGTCGTCCATTAATCACGTGATGCTTAAAGGGGGAGGGGGGGTCCGAAAAAAAATCACCAAGTATCACCAAGGGGAGGAGGGGGTATAAGGAGACATCACGTGTATTAATTTTCGAATCTAGTCTATGCATACCGAAATTATTATCGGCTGTTATAGATTCGTAGTGTTGTTTAAATATTTACAAGACAGATGACTCGTATAGTTTTTAATTGCTTAAATTATTCGATTAAATTGTTTTTTAAGTTAAAGTTTTTCTTCAAACATGACCTGCTTACTATGTAAAAAAAAATACACGTGATCTTAGGTGGGGGAGGGGGGGTAGTATAAAACCTCAGCACGTATCACCGGGGGAGGGGAGGGGTCTAAAAAGTTGTTAAAAACATCACGTGATTAATGGACGGCCCCTAATAATACGGTTTCGTTGCAGTCTCTATTGAAACTGCAAAATAGTAGACTTTCATTTTACTTTGATTGGATTGAAAGTGAAGCGAGGAACCCTTATAGGATCACTTTTTTGTCCGTCCGTCTGTCAGTTAAGACCCTTTTTCTCAGGAACGCGTGGAGGTATCAAGCTGGAATTTTTATCAAATACTTAGGTCTACTGTCCCTTAGAGCTGTGAAAAATGTAAACTTCTAAGCCAACGTAATCAGAAGATACAGCCGTTTATGCCGCAAATTTTCGACATTCGCAAGGGAATCAAAACCTACAGGGTACTTCCCGTGAACTCAGAATCTTGAAATTTGGTACGAAGCAACGTCTTATAGCACAGATAAAGGAAAAATTGCGAAATTTTAATAATTTTAAAGTTACCTTTCCTTAAGAACGCGTAGATTAAATTGAAATTCATATCAAATACTCAGGTCTATAATACCTTTAAGCTGTAACAAAATCACTACAGGTTTGTGCGGAACCCTAGGTGCGCGAGGCCGACTCGCACTTGGCTGGTTTTTTTATAAAGAAACTCTCTTCATTGAGTCAAATATGTCAATATTTGAAAACTAGGAACAAAAAAAGCACTATGATGATGATTGGGCAGACGTAAAAATGGACGGACAGCAGATTCTTAGTAATAGTGTCCCGTTTTACCCTTTGGGCACGGAACCCAAAGAAATAACAAATTCGCAGCTAGTGCATGCACAGCACACTTCCCTTATTTAAATAAATGAATCTAATTTAGTTTCCTAGTTAGTATGTCAGGTGATTTGAATGACGGAAACGCTAAGTACTGTCATGCTGTATATGGCTGATGCATTAGCAAGTGACGGACCAGGCCTTATAGGGCGAGACTAAACTGATAACAAAGGTACTGAACTAAAGATCTTATGTAGAGAGTGAGGATAGTCAGCTAAAGTGAGAGAACAAAATGGCGACTAATAGAGATTGTGAAATTTGAACATACTTAATTAGCGTCGTGCCGCCAAAACTTAGCAGATTTTTATGTAGTGAGAGCTAGGATAGTGAGTTAAAGTGAGAGACTACCAACCAACGGACCACTTGAGTAGCAAGAACGTTTTGGATGCTTTTCTCAAGCATGAATTCCAAACCTGCAATGCAATTTTTTCTCCAAATTCTTATTCCGCTTACAATTTTCAATATCACGAACGTTAAATTGTGGATCGTATTGGTTAAGCAACTCATAATGACAAATACCAAAATCAAGACCGAAAACTGGTAGGGTTCAACGCTCTTTGCTCATTAGTTTTGACCATCACTGCTCTTGGAAAGACATATGAGGCAGTCGAAAGTTTATGAAAATTGTACCTTACAGATTGTACTTAAAGTTGAGATTCCATTGCCGCAAAATTCTGTTTTTTGACGCTACCAACAGGTTCTCAAAGACGACCGAAATGATAAAATTCCTCTGCCGGGTACCCACTACCCATAGATTAGGTAATCTCAGGTTTATTAAGGATAGGCCGGTTTGGGCAGCCGATTTCGTATAGGAATGCAAAGGGAGTTGTCTACTTATGGGAGAATTTACCATTTTATGGTCGCAAGTTTATGATCTGAGGTGATCAGGGACACATTATATTATTTAATGACGAAATTTGTAAAATGAATAAATGAAACCGCTCAATTAATCAGCGACGTAACATGCATAGTAATCGAATGATATTAATGTTAATGTATGTTGCTGACAAGAGGAACAATCAAAAATACCGATCCAACAGAACCCATATTGAATGCGATATCGATTTCAAATCACAAAGATGTGACTAAAGTCTGAATTTAGGTACAGTCATGGCACTATAATATAGACTTGTTAAAAAATAACTGTGAGAGACAAAACGCTTTACCAATATGTAAAGAAACGAATTGTTTGACAAAAGTGTACATATTCGTTGTATCGTCTACCTACATGCTTCTGAAAGTATAGAAGTACGTGTACACTATGGCCGATGTATCTTGGCGAGTCTGAACATAGGCTCTGCGAACTTTAGCGCATGTACAACTCGTGAAGAAAACTGTTATTGTATTATTTTATATACCTATGTACGAATAAAATTCCCATAATACAGTGGACCAATTAGTACAAATAAAATAAATACGAAAACACTTAAAAACAGTTATTGCGCAACATTCTGCGCGAAGTTCAGACTTGCCAAGATACATCGGCCGTAGTGTACATATAACTGCACTTGACTGTACCTACAGTACGGTACGCAGGAGGCATTAGTATGTACGCAGCGACAGTACGAGGAAGAATGCTGACGAGATTCTGCATTTGCATTCAATAGAAAAATTATATTCAACACGGTAGGAATATAAAATTTGACAAATCATTTAACGACTGCATGTCTTGTTCAAATTGTTGCTAAGCCAGTAGCCACTAAGTTAATATAAATAATATTATCTATACTTCTATACTAATATATTAAAGAGGAAAATATTGTTTGTTTGTTTGCATCGAATAGGCTCCGAAACTACTGGACCGATTTTAATGAAATTTGGCATAAATGTAGAGTAGACCATGGGGAAGGACATAGGCTACTTTTTATTGCGGAAAAATGTACGGTTTCTGCGAAATTAACTTTTGCGCGGGCAACATCTAGTTGTTAATAAAGATGTTGCCAGCTTCTCTGGGAAACCATAATATAATTATTTTCTACCTGTTAACACGTTCACTGCGTTACGGGTACTTTCGCACCCCGTACGTTGACATCAGTCAGTGCGGTGTTAAAAAAGTAGTGTCTACTCGCTCTTGCGGAGATTGTATTTTTGAGGGTTTTTGTTGTATGAATGAGATGAATAGATATTTATGTTCCTTGCTTGAAATTGAACTGAGAATCGTTAAAATAATCTACGGGGTTTCTTGAACCCCGTTGCGACCAGGGAGTAAAAATTGTAATTAAGTGCGTCTACGGGGTCCATATCACCCCGTACAGATTATTGCTTACCCCGTACGGGGTAATGAGCTCATTTGCGTAGGGGTGTCCTTAGAAGCAAAGTGTATCGTTTTTTTTTTAAATTAAGCGTTCGCGGCGTATGTTGGAATTATCTTATGGTAAAAATAACGAAGAAGCCGATAAGCATGATGCATCAACATCTTCAGGATTATCCCGACGACGACCAGCATCATCACCGTTATTCCGCAAGGTACTTCAGCGAATTGTAAGTCCAAGATACGATGTGATCACTAGCCCTAGTACTGGTCAAACATATCAGCAATTGCAAAATTTTGTATTAAATACGGAAAACCCTAAACTAGACGATTCATCAAGCAGTACGCAAACTTCCAAAATAAAAATATTGCAGGATATTGTCGTGTCCTCGTTTTTTCTATATCGGTTATTCGCATGAACATAGTGTTATGTAAATCTAAGAACATTTATTTTTTATATAAATTAATATGTTTACTAATTATAATAATTATAAATACATAAAAATTGAATATGCTATTAAAATATCGATAGTTTTAATTTTTTTTACTCCCATCACCAACATTTTATCGATAAAAATATATTCTGTGCGTTAAGGGGTTTTTGGAATCCCGTATTTTTAGATTTTCATTGCGTTACGGGGAAAGAAGCACCCCGCACTTTTTTTTTCATTATATATATTTTTGTTTTTATTGTGCCTACGTGCGGAGTAAGGACAGTGTAGTACACTTAATGCTCTTTGAAATGGTATAAGAAAAACAATGGTAATACTATTTTTGACAATTTTAGAGGGGTTTAAATGAAGTCGGATGTACGGGGCACTTTTTCACCCGTAACGCATAATAATTTATTTCATAAAGGGGCGTGCTCATCCCCGTAACGCACTTAAATTTAGGTAGAGGATTTGGGCCTACGCAGTTAACGTGTTAACTACCAAGAGTTTTGCCAGGGAATTCAATGTGTGACGTCGATATTGTTTTTGTATTTCTTTCATAAATTTGTGTTATTTCGATTGTTAGAATAATAATCATTAAATTATTCGTTGACGTGCATAAGTGTGGAAAAGTGGTACACTTCAAAAAACGTGCTATTTTGTGTTCTCTCCAAAACTCCCTAGGAACTTTCAGTAAAACTTCTACCACTTTACTGAATCGACTGAATTGACTCATTGACTGCACTGACTATGAGTTTTGACTAGACTAGACTAGACTTGACGATTTAGAATTACAGTGTTGAAAACTTTAACGAGAATTCTATTTCCCGCCTTTTTAACGTGACACAGGCAAATGGTTTTAAGCCGTAACACCATCAATAAATAAATTAAAAACAAAACTACCAAATACCCTGCGCTTAGATCCAATGAAATCTAGATTTAAGCACTTGTTTATTTATGCGCCTATCTACAGACTCACGGCTGTGGAAGTTATAGTTAAACAACTTATTTACTTAATAATATATAGCGAATTAGCGATATAATGTTATTTTATGCAATAAGTTTAATCAAAAGGCTTGTCAACCACACAATATGTATAATTAATGATGTTTTTGCTATGAACTTGCTAAGATTACAATCCTTTACAATGTAAGGTATGTGCATATTGATATGGGCATGTACAATGTACATGACATGGTTAAGGCCACGTGGACCCAATTTTACATGACTTTGAATCGATAATAAACAAACAAATAGTAACTTTAAAAAGCCAAAAAAAAAAACACATTGTTGTTTACTTAATGTTCTTTAACAATTTGTGGTTCGAAACATAATATTGAAAACTTCACTCGATCAAAAATAATTCCGAAGAGGAGGCTAAATTTGAATATTTTTCTTTTTGTTCATGAAGTTCATGATAGTTTTACTTTCAAAAATCATATCTACGAAAAGCTAATAACTTAAAAAAGAATAATTTCTGGTTACATTTTGCATGTTGGTTTAATTATTTTAACAATAAATTAATATTGAAATGCAGCGTGCGTAAGCCGCTAGAGTCGCCCCACAGTCGCCCGCTAGGCGTTGACGAGGACAGACCTATGTCAGTTTTGCTAGCGCACGCCTTACCCGCGTATTTATCGAACAATTCTTTCGTTTCTAACGCAGTGTAGGAAAGTCAGTTTGTTTTGTTTCTTTTTATTTTTGAACATATCATACACAATAACATGTTATATTTTATCGTCGCCGCGTCATTGCTTTTGCCAGATGAGACGACCTCTGTGGCTCAGTGATTGAGCGTGTTGGTGCTCAAGCCGGGGGTCGCGGGTTTGAATCCCGCCGAAGGAACAAAAAGTTTCCTGTGTTCCCGGGTCATGGATATGTATAATACAATAAAAATCTAAAGGAAAGTCAGTTTCTTTGTATTTTTTTATGTTTCTTTTTATTTTTGAACTAAATCTATACATCTATACATCTATACAGATAAATATAATTGAAGTGTCTGTTTGTAATGTCAAATTAACAGCTTATCACTTGATGCATATGAAAGTATATTCGATACTAACAATAAAATATCAATTTTTAAAATTTTTGTTTGTCCGTCTGTCTGTCTGTCTGTCTGTTTGTTCCGGCTAATCTCTGAAACGGCTGGACTGATTTTCACGGGACTTTCACTGGCAGATAGCCGATGTTATAAGGTCTAACATAGGCTACTTTTATTTTAGGGTTCCGTATAAAAAATAGGGATCCGTTTTCGTTAGTTGCGGGTAACGAAGCACAGTGTTCAATCTCAATCAAAAATCGGACATCGTCTTTTTATCGGTTAATTCGAAAGAGTACTTAATTATAAATACCCGAGTAAAACACCCATGAAGCTCGCTTGCATAGTTTTAAAATTATCTCAAAGAGAAAATTCGTATCCCGCATTGATAAAAAAGTGAAAATACATTTTAATTAAAAATTCTTAAGGAATAGCCAAAAATATGTTATACATTATTTAAAGAACATACAGAAAGCTACATTTTAAACCCTTTTCAAGTCGGCTATGACTTATGGGGGCCATAAAAACAAAGAAAAACGAATTTTAGTTTTTATTTTTTTCTGACTAATTTTCGCAAAAGGTGCACCTAGAATTGACATTAAAAGGAAGCTAATGATCACCACTACCACTGGTAAAATAATCAAATTCTAAAGAGGTGGAGAATCGTGGAAAAATAGTTTTGAAAAAATGCGGGATTTGCGGGATTCATCTCTAGAAAATTATATCATCATCATCATCAGCCTATCACCGTCCACTGCTGAACGTAGGCCTCCCCCAATGAGCGCCAACCATCCCGATCTTGGGCAGCCCTCATCCATCCGCTGCCAGCCACCTTCTTCAAATCGTCGGTCCATCGTGCCGCAGGACGTCCTACACTACGTTTGCCTAAACGTGGTCTCCACTCTAATACTTGTCTGCTCCATCGATTGTCTGTCCGTCTGCAGACATGGCCGGCCCACTTCCACTTCAGCGTGCTAATTCGTTGAGCAATGTCGGTGACTTTAGTTCTCTGGCGAATAACGTCGTTACGTATTTTATCCACCAGAGATACCCTTAACATTGCTCTTTCCATCGCACGCTGAGCAACCTTAAACTTATGAACCAAGCCTACGGTGAGTGTCCACGTTTCGGCTCCGTATGTCATTACCGGTAGAACGCATTGATCAAAGACCCTGGTCTTAAGGGATTGTGGGATCGACGATTCAAAGATGTCCCGGAGCTTCCCGAATGCAGCCCAGCCCAAGCGTATTCTTCTACTCACCTCCTTCTCAAAGTTGTGCCGCCCGAGTTGAATGGTTTGGCCAAGATATACGTATTCTTGCACAACTTCGAGACTAGCGCCATTTACGACGACAGGTCTCGGGAGAACGTGTTCATTATACATGATTTTAGTTTTGTTCAGGTTCATACCGAGACCCACCCGTCTTGAAGAATCGCTTAGGCTGTTCAGCATCTCTTAAAATTATATACTTTTTCGAAACAGAAACTGTTCAGAACTTGAATAAGAACAATAAAAAATTGATAATATGGATAAAAGGTCACATTTAAACCCTTATTAGCGTGTACAATAAAAACTGGTTATAAAATTTTAGTTATTATTTTTTTCTGACCAAGTTCCGCTGAAGTAGCAGCTTCAACTAACATTAATATAAAGCTAATACGTGCTACTACTATGTTAAGTTCGTTAAATTGAAGCAAGTGAGCTCACAAGTTGCCGTAATATAGCAACCCTTTAATGTTACACCTTTAAAAGGTGAGATGACAAAAGAAGTGAGATCTGAATAAGTGCCAAGTTCAATGGTCAGTACTGAAATTTATTTTTAACAAATACAATACTGATACTAATACTACAGAATGTCACCCACTTCTCAACGGGCCGTATAGCAGAAATCGTAATATTTTAATTTCGCCATAACTTCAAAACCAAACGTCCAATTTTAATCATTCAAAGACCAAATATTATCTACATAAACTGTACTTAGTGATGAAATAATTTATTTTGATAAAGATTAATAGCATGAGTAAAATAAACGCATTTAAATGTAGTCCAAAAAAAATTCAAGATTTCTAAATAAAAAAATGGTTGTTGTGCCTCACTCGACATAGATAGGTATAGTGTGTTGCGGACTTTTTTGTAGATATTTATAAGATCTACAATTAATTAGAACATTATATGGTTCTATCTTTTATAGTTTAGGCAGCGTACGCAAAATAAGTAACTTTTCTGGTTGATTTTTTACACCTTGTGTCCGAAAAACCCAAATATCTTACGGAACCCTATTTTTTTCCAAAATAAAATTTTGCCTATGTTACTCGTGGATAATGTAGCTTTCGAATAGTGAAAGAATTTTTGAAATCGGTCCAGTACTTTTTGAGCCTATTCATTACAAACAAACAAACAAACAAACAAACATACAAACAAAGTTTTCCTCTTTATAATATTAGTGTAGACAACTTAAATATCATTTCTTCTTATAACTTAGGATAATATATTGTAGCCTAAGGTCTGACTTGACTAGTTTCCTTTAGCTAGTTTGCTAAAGGAAACTAGCTTTAGCTAGTTAGGTAGTAGATCCATTTAGATCTCACTTCCTTTGTCGTTGAAGTCAATAACCAAGGCATATCATATAATATAATAATTTTGAACTTAGCTCTCATTTCACATTGTATGAAGACGTTCATACTAACTTTGTTTTTTTTCTTCAGTTTTTTTTTTTGAATCGTTGTCATTATAATTTTACAATATTATGTGGTAAGCAGTAAAGTAGTTGGCGTAATAGGTAGGGGTCTCTTGTCCAGTGTTGCCACTCCTTTTTCAGTGTCGCCTATTATTTCTTCAGTACTCACAAGTCAAAATGAAAAGGCAAATAAAGAATATGATTTAAAAAAAGAGACTGTCCTGTGTTTCCATCATACACGCAAATAATAAAAGCACGAAAATGTTCAGGTTAAGAATTACTGGTGATCAAAACATTGTTATATGAATGAAGAGCCTGTAACATTTTATAAGGCATTTCACATCCAGTATAGGAAAGAATCACATGCAAAATAAATGCTTATGTGAAAAATCAATTTTAACGTTTTACACCTTTTAAAGGTGTAACATTAAAGGGTTGATATATTATGGCAACTTGTGAGCTCACTTGCTTCAATTTAACGAACTTAACATAGTAGTGGCGTGTATTAGCTTTATATTAATGTTAGTTGAAGCTGCTACTTCAGCGGAACTTGGTCAGAAAAAAATAATAACTAAAAGAAGAAGGGGCATTTTTGTATGGAGCCCGTCCCTACTACTGTAGCACTACAAGACATGTATCAAATGAAAGGGCTTAAAAAGTTTGTAATTTTATTGTATGACAAAAAATCTGTAAACCATGGGAGAAAAAAGTTAATGAGGGTTAAAGGTTAAAAAAAAGTTAAAAAATCAACCTGTATTATTGCACCATTTTATAGTGTTACTAATAAGGAACAATTTTTGGAAAGTAATTATGTGCGAAAAAATTAAGGAAATAGCTTTTCTTAGCATTTTATGTTTATTCCATACATTTCTTCAAAATATGAGGCAGTTTATCAAAATATACCACTTTTATGACGTTTGCTATATACCATTACTTTAACTAAAAGTTAATGAGGGTTAAAGGTTAAAAAAACCCCCCGACACAAAAAATAAACTCTAAAAAATAATAAATAATATTTTAAACCTATTATAATTATATTATCACATATATTATGTAAGTTGAACTATTTTTATTTTCCAATCGTCGCCTCGTCGGGGGACCGTTAAAGTTTATAAAGTATTTTTACAACAACAGCTGATTATTACGAATTATTACGAATTACATTTAGGTATGAGCAAATTTTTTTTCGGAGTAAATTCTTTTATTCATTCTGCGAGTACACCTGTTTTTTTCACATAGCGGTCCCCCGACGAGACGACGATTGTAAAATAAAATTATTTCAACTTACATAATATTATATGTGATAATATAATTATAATAGGTTTAAAATATTATTTATTATTTTTTAGAGTTTATTTTTTGTGTCGGGGGGTTTTTAAAATTTTTAATTTTACTTTTATTTTATCCTTTTTAAAGTAGGTATAAATAATGGTTACCTTACCACATACATACTTCCAACATTATTGAAGTAACATGGTACCAAATTTCGAATCGATGGGACATGTGAACGATAGTCAAATCCCCTCATCAACTAATAAAGAAAAGATGATCTTCAAACGGCTAATCAGGTCATGGTTACCTTACCATGTTCTTTAAATATCGTTGAAGTAACACGGTACCAAATTTCGAATCGATCGGACATAAGAAAGTTAGTCAAATCCCCTCATCAACTAGAAAAGAGCTGATCATCTTCAAACGGCTGATCAGGTCATGGTTACCTTACCATGTTCTTTGAATATCGTTGAAGTAACACAGTACCAAATTTTGAATCGATCGGACATTGGAAAGTTAGTCAGATCCCCTCCTCATCAACTAGAAAAGAGCTGATCATCTTCAAACGGCTGATCTTCCCACCACCAATTTTCTCATCAAACGACGCTACGAACACTCTCGATTAAGTCATCAATATTCTCTTTTAGTGCGCTTTCATTTGAGACCTTACTCGAGTATATTTGCACATTCGGTTTTTCTTCCCCGCTTTCACCCCCCACAATTTTTCAACGGCTCAACTGATTTTCATCAAACATGTCTAAGAACACTCGTATGTAAGTCACCTTTAATACAAAAGAAACTAAATTGAAATCGCTTCATCCGTTCGGGAGCTATGATGCCACAGACAGACAGACAGACACACCCACAGACAGACGGACAGACACGACAAACTTATAACACCCCTCTTTTTGCGTCGGGGGTTAAAAAAGTAGAAAAATATACCCTGTATTATTGCACCATTTTATAGTGTTGCTATTAAGGAACAATTTTTGGAAAGTAATGGTATACAGCAAACGTCATAAAAGTGGTATATTTTGATAAACTGCCTCATATTTTGAAGAAATGTATGGAATAAACATAAAATGCTAAGAAAAGCTATTTCCTTAATTTTTTCGGACATAATTACTTTCCAAAAATTGTTCCTTATTAGTAACACTATAAAATGGTGCAATAATACAGATTGATTTTTTAACTTTTTTTTAACCTTTAACCCTCATTAACTTTTTTCTCCCATGGTTTAGAGATTTACGTCATACAATAAAATTATACACTTTAAGCCCTTTCATTTGATATATGTCTTGTAGTGCTACAAGGGTGGGGACGGTTTGCCCCTTCTTCTTTTATAACCAGCTTTTATTGTACACGCTAATAAGGGTTTAAATGTGACCTTTTATCCATATTATCAATTTTTTATTGTTCTTATTCAAGTTCTGAACAGTTTCTGTTTCGAAAAAGTATATAATTTTCTAGAGATGAATCCCGCAAATCCCGCATTTTTTCAAAACTATTTTTCCACGATTCTCCACCTCTTTAGAATTTGATTATTTTACCAGTGGTAGTGGTAATCATTAGCTTCCTTTTAATGCCACTTCTAGGTGCACCTTTTGCGAAAATTAGTCAGAAAAAAATAAAAACTAAAATTCGATTTTCTTTGTTTTTATGGCCCCCATAAGTCATAGCCGACTTGAAAAGGGTTTAAATTGTAGCTTTTTGTATGTTCTTTAAATAATGTATAACATATTTTTGGCTTTTCCTTAAGAATTTTTAATTAAAATGTATTTTCACTTTTTTATCAATGCGGGATACGAATTTTCTCTTTGAGATAATTTTAAAACTATGCAAGCGAGCTTCATGGGTGTTTTACTCGGGTATTTATAATTAAGTTGTCTTTCGAATTAACCGATAAAAAGACGATGTCCGATTTTTGTTCGAGATTGAACACTGTGCGAAGTTATGCAAACGAAGTTGCGGGCATCAGCTAGTTATACATATAACCATACACAATAACATGTTACATTTTATTGTCGCCGCTTCGTTGCTTTTGCCAGATGAGACGACCTCTGTGGCTCAGTGATTGAGCATGTTAGTGCTCAAGCCGGGGGTCGCGGGTTTGAATCCCGCCGAAGGAACAAAAAGTTTCCTGTGTTCCCGGGTCTTGGACATATAATACAATAAAAATCTATAGGAAAGTTTGTTTTGTATTTTTTTATGCTTCTTTTTATTTTTGAACTAAATCTATAGGTACAGATAAATAAAAATGAAGTGTCTGTTTGTAACCTCAAATTAACAGCTTTTCACATAATGCATCTGAAAGTATATTCGGTACTTACAATAAAATACCAATTTTTTAAAATGTCTGTCCGTCTGTCTGTCTGTCTGTCGGTCTGTCTGTCTGTTTGTTCCGGCTAATCTCTGAAACGGCTGGACCGATTTTCGCGGGACTTTCACTGGCAGACAGCTGATGTCATAAGGTCTAACATAGGCTACTTTTATTTTAGGGTTCCGTTTAAAAAATAGGGTTCCGCTTCCGTCAGTTAGGCGCAAACGAAGTTGCGGGCATCGGCTAGTTATACATAATATTATAACCATACACAATAACATTATCGTCGCCACGTCGTTGCTTTTGCCAGATGAGACGACCTCTGTGGCTCAGTGGTTGAGTGTGTTGGTGCTCAAGCCGGGGGTCGCGGGTTTGAATGCTGAAGGAACAAATATTTTTTCTGTGTTCCTGGGTCATGAATGTGTATTAAATATACTAAATATACTAAAAATCTTAAATATGTGTATAATATAAAAATAATTATTAAATATATTTCTGTTGTCTGGTACCCGTAACACAAGTTCTTCGAGAACTTACCACGGGACCAGATTGACTTGGTGTGAAGCGTCCATACATATATTATTGTGTTGCGTATTATGAGAAAAAAGTAGCTGATGCGTGGAGTAGCCTTAGTACATTATTGAATAAGCCAGTAAACGGTTTTTATGAATTTGTAACATCTACCATCTTCTTTGCCGTACTTTTCGTTTCTTTTTATTTCGATTTCTGTTTTTACAATAATAATAATAAATAACTCCCCACGCGACATCCGAGTCGAGAGCCAAGCTCTAACCACTAGACCACGGAGGCTGTTCTATTTACAATAAAATATAAGGATACGAGCTCAACATCTGTCATGCTTGCCTTTGCAGAACACACCAAGTCACTCGCAAGTAGGGGTTGCAATCCGGATACTTCGAAATTCGAAAAATTCAAAAAATCTGGATTTTTCGATTTTTTCAATCTTGGTTACTACTATGAAAATTACATATTTTAATTGTAATTAGTATGTACTCTAGACGTACAATATTTGAATAAGGGATATAATTAATCGAGTGAACAAAAAATAAGTTGGTGACTGCACGTGAGCATACTGTATTGCTGAATTTGGCAGCGAATTAATATGCTGGCGACTAAATTACTTCAATCAATCTTGGTTACTACTATGAAAATTACATATTTTAATTGTAATTAGTATGTACTCTAGACGTACAATATTTGAATAAGGGATATAATTAATCGAGTGAACAAAAAATAAGTTGGTGACTGCACGTGAGCATACTGTATTGCTGAATTTGGCAGCGAATTAATATGTTGGCGACTAAATTACCAAACTGGTGAAATCACTCAAGTGACAAAAAATACAAAAATCGGCAGATAAAAAGTAGCGAAATTTAATCCAATTACCACCGATAAGTTGGTGACCATTATACCATGTAAGTAGCTTATAAAGATTTGATTGATAAATTAATAGCTGCTAAAAATTCAATTTGCAAGCTACGGAAAATCCCAGTTTTGGATACTATTGGAGGTTTTTTTTTCTTTGGTATGGGTATCGTTTTCAAGGTTTTTGGGGGTGCAGAATAATATGAAAATAAAATCCGTTTTAAAATTCCAAAATGGCGTATATTTTTTTTTAATTAAAAATGGATGTCTTTTTCCATGTTTCATATGCTGATTATAAAATTGTCTTCCAATTTCATTTTCCAAAATGGAGACTTTCCAATCTTTGTAAAATTAACATGTAGTTTGTAGAGGTACCAGCTATGTAAGGTATAGAAACTTTTCGAAATTCAGGATTTTCAAATTTCATTTTTTGGCATTCATGAAAAAAATATGCGATTTCCGGGTTAAGGGGGAGGAAATTTTTATTATTTTTCCAGTAATAGTATTATTTTTCCGTTTCTAAAATAGAAGCGATTTTAGAAAAAAAATATGGCAATGTTCTACTTTGACACGAACAGTGTATAAAGCTATAGAAATTTTGGAAAAATCAGGATTTTCAAATTTCTTTTTCTTCCATCGTGAAGAAACTATGGTGTTGCGGGGTTCTTAAGGGGAGGAAATTTTCATTATTTTTTCAATAGGATGCACCGTTTCCGAGATAGAATCAATTTTATAAAATAAAATTAAATGCTCTACATTGAGATACGAGGGATATATAAAGCTATAGAAATGTTGGAAAATTCAGGATTTTCGAATTTCTTTTTCTCTCATCTTGAAGAAAATATATGGTTACGGAGTTATTAAGGGAGAGGTAATTTTCATTATTTTTCAAGTAGGTTGCACCGTTTCTGAGATAGAAGCCATTATAGAAAAAAAAATACGATAATGCTCTACTTTGAGACACGAACGGTGTAAAACGCTATAGAAAATTTGGAAAATTTAGGATTTTCAGATTTTTTTTTCTTCCATCATGAAGAAAATATGATGTTGCGGAGTTTCTAAGGGGAAGGAAATTTTCATTATTTTTCATTAGGATGCACCGTTTCCGAGATAGAATCTATTTTATTAAAAAAATATAAATGCTCTACATTGAGATACCGGGGCCGGGATGCATAAAGCTATAGAAATGTTGGAATATTCAGGATTTTCGAATTTCTTTTTCTCCCATCATGAAGAAAATTTGAGGTTGCGGGGTTACTAAGGAAATTTAAAATGGATGACTTTTTTGTAATCAGCACCCCCAGAAACCAACAAAGGGACAACCATATTATTTTTATAAAATTAAGTATGTCCGCCATATTGGAATTTCAAAATGAATGTCATTTTCATATCCAGCACCCCCAAAAACTTGGTAACGACACCTATGTTAATTTTGCGAAAAATGAATAACCGTTATTTTTAAATTTCAAAATGAATCTACCCAATATCTACACCAAGTCGAGGAAAATTAAAAATTGGGAATTTTGTACGCTCCTTTGTTTTTTTATGTGCGCTGGTTTTGCTGCTTGTATGTTTTTTGAGTTACCTACATTACGGAAAATATATGTACCTATTCTTAAATTAAATGTGTACTCACAAATTGTCGCCAAGATGGTTATTTGTTCGCTAATATAATATCAGTCTGCCAGTTTGGAATATTCAGTGGTATTATTTAGTCACCAGATTTGTAATTTTTTATTCCTTACATTCTTAAGCCAACATGGTAATTTAGTATTCAATATTCGGTATTTTCACATCCAAAATTTAATTGTTTTGTCGTGATTGTTTTAAACACTTACGGATTTTGTCACGGTTTACGTTTTACGGTTACGTTTACGTAACGCGACAAAATCCGTAAGTGTTTAAAACAATGAACAATATTCGCGTAAACATAAGAAATAAATATGTTTTGTCGTGAGTTTAAATACATGCCTTTGGATAATTTGATATTATTTGTTGTCCTGTTGAAATTGTTGACACATTTTTCCATTTATTCAAGTTATTTGGTAGAACATAGTCAATCCATTAAATGGAAATGCGAGGGATGAAGATCTGTTAAAATATTATGGCCGCTATATATGTATATGTATGGACTGTTTCTAAGATACTTACAATTTTATATTTTTTCAGTAGTAGTACAGTTCATTAATAGGTGATCCAATTTATAAAAACACTGAATATGGTTTCAGTTTCAATTGCACAAGTAGTAAGAAGTATAATAAGCAAATCCAAACCCAATTAAAGCTTTATATTTTTATATTTATTGAATTCTTACTAACGAAAGTCGAAACATATTATTGCAATTTTAATTTCTACAATCATAGAATGCCAAATTAATATGACAGCTTAAAAAGAAATGTAGTGGTTTAACTATATTTAATTATCTTCTAAATAATGAATATCTAAGTCCAAATACCTAAATATTATCTCTATGATATCAGGAAGAAGTTTTGGAGTCGATAATACCTGACTGGTTGGTTTAAGATTAGAGAGAGTTTTGCCGAACGAGTCAGTAGCAAAACTAAATGAAAATCAACGCTCCTGTTTTTGCGTAGAAATAATTATTTTTAGATAATATTTTAAAGATAAGATATAGGTGTCAAAAATAGCACCAACGATTTTTTTTATATAAACGTTATTTTTTTAAGTAATGTAGTTTTCATCTTATAGCGGAAACTTCAAAGTGCAATGAAGAGTAAGATGTTACTGTTTGTTTGTAAGTAAAATGTTAAAATAAAGATCTTACAACAGTTATAGGTTTTAAATTGTGCTTAGAATTGCTTATTGTACTTCTGTTAGTTACCGAGGGAATTAAAAACACCATTTACGTGTTCAATTATTACCTAAACAGGTGGGTGATTTTTACTTTCAATAACTCAAAAGTGGTCCAATTTCGTCCATACAAAATTATTTGTTCAGCCCCATGCTTCAAATGATTTGTCTTCACTCCCCGGATCTCGATTTAAAGGATTTTCAGTTTCCTACGTTTTATTAAACTGTATTAATTTTCCTACGTTAGTACTTTCACATAGAAATGGAACTTTACGAAAACGGTAGTGGTGAATATGTAAAAAAAGCGTTAAAAAGATCACAGGCTATTCCAATTTTTTATAATTCTTTCTGCTGGAACATTTAGTAAATAACAATATATACATACCGGTTCCCTATTTTTTCGCATAAAATCATATGTCATAATTTTACTTGGCATAATTTTATTTGACCTAATAGTAGTTTCGCATAATATTCATTTGTCATAACTTTCTAAGCATAATTTTTTTTCGCATAATTACTAAACGCATAATAATTGTTAGGCATACTTATTGTAAGGCATATATTTTTTACGCATAATATTAATTAAGAATAATATTTTTATGCATAATATTAAAAAGCATAAATATATTTACGCATAATGATATTTAAGCATACTATTATATTTACGCATACATCTTTGTAGCATTTTTTTTCACATACTAATGAATGATAAAGTCTATTGGGCGTGCGAGTTAAGACGAAATAACAATTATAAATGTAATTTTCGACTGATTACGAAATTAAACACGGACATAAAACACGAACTGCTATTAAGAACATGCCGAGCTTATTATTTAAAACATGTTAGCGGCTTACGGGTGGCCCAAGGGCCACCCCGCCGCAACTTAACCTACTGTTACACATGTTACACTAGGTATATGAGTGTAATAGCTGCTTTTAATGTTTCATAAATATGCGTTTAATTACCTTAACCGTGTTTTCATTATGTCGTTCCATTTTATGCATATTTGTGCCTTGTGACAGAATACCTTGAATTTATTATGACAAAAAAATATGCCTAACGAGTTTATGCCGAAAAACAATTATGCCAATGTATTATTATGACAAGAAAAATTATGCCTTACGAGTTATGCCTCATTAAAATAGGACAAACAATATTAGTCTAAATGATATTTATGCCTAATGATGTAGTATGCCAAGAAACCATTATGCCAAAGTATTATTATGCGTAGTAAAATTATGCCAAGTGAGGTATGCCAAATGAAATTATGACAAATAAAATTATGCGAAAGAAGAGGATCCCATACATACCTTATTTAAAATAAAATACTAACTATAAAACTGAACATTGTAGGATTTGAAACGTAATCAAAAATATTTCTAAAAATAAAAAAATTTAATATAATTAAGTATATAATTTTGATATAATCTCATTATGTTTTTATTTATTCAGATTGTTATTCTAATACTTACAACTTAAAATCAGAATTTATTTAAATTAAATTATAAAAAAGTAACTCTTTTTTTACTAATGAGTGTAAGTTTTGCTACAACATAGTAGTAAAATAAACATTAAAGTTTTATAAAATATGCAACAAATTTAAAAAAAAATGAAAAAATCTGAATTATCCGGATAATCCGGATTTTTGGGAGAAAAAATTCGGAAATCTGGATTTTCAAAAAGTCAAACGTTTGTGGAGGTTTGGATTTTGCGGCAAGTGGCAAACGTGCGGACTCGGCAGTAGGAATACATTTTTTGCAAGTGCCTGCCTAAGTAGTTACCATCAAATCGTCAGCACCTACCTGATACAGTATTATTATCTCACGAAACGACACGTACTTTAGTGACCACACGAGCTAACGATAGGTACTCGTCTCCATGCACACCTCGAACACAGCGTGTTTTTATACTTGTAACAGAACACACTGCATAGAAACTGTCAAAATAATTGAATAAAATTTAAGCATTTTTTGCTTAGGTACCTACCTATAATATCTATTCAAATTATGTGTGCTATTTGTTGCATTAAAACAGTTATCTATGGATTTTATTATCTTTTTCAATACAAATAATAAAATAAGATGACCTACTGCCGACACGTCTACACTGTATCACTTTGGGTTCATGTGGGTTCACGCCGGCGACATAGGCGCGCGGCTCGCTTTGCGGCAATTGCGGGCAACTCTTGGAAGCGTTAAATGCCTATTTCGCTTGGTCTACGTGGCCTTAATAAGTTGATTAAGTTTGAAAGGCAGAGTGGAGAAGATGCATAGTTTTATTGACGTTGAAAACAAGGAAATATTCTCCTTGGAATGGCACATGTAAATCTATTTCTGAGGCAGAGACAGACAGACATTTTATGGTTCGAAAAAAAAAAACGAATTGGATTACTTTGTCTTGGATATCAACATCAAAACCAAAAAACCTATGTTGCCAGGAATGTAAAACAATAATTATTTAATTTTCGAGACCTATTTAAACGTATTAGGTAGGTACTTTAATGTCTCATTATCTGCTCAATAATATTATTAACTAAGAATCGAAACACAGTATGTTATAAATATGGTGCTTTATAAATTACTCCGTAAAGTGTAACATATAGGTACTATAGGTACAGTCATATTGAACTATAAAAAGGACATTAATTACAATGAAATACAATGCTATTAGTTATTAGTTATTACAATGTTTACTTACTATTTTTCTAGGCATCATGACTAGACAGGCATAGTTGTTGTGAGTCAGAAAATATGACAATAATTTGCGGTAATATTATTCTGTAAGAATACTTAATGTTTCTTTAATTACTCTTGTTTAAGGAAATACTTTTATCTCAAACGATTTTTAAATTATTTTAAACTATATGACATGCTGATTTTGTATGTTTAGATCTTGTAGCATCTTTAATCGCTTTGCCAAAGCAAGCAGGAATCTTTTCACAATATGGTACATGGGTACAATCTGGTACAGACTTTACTCGGATATAATTATCACTAATCAGCCTTGCCAAGCATTTTGGAATCATCAAACACGGTGGTTTGTGTAGACAAACAGCCTTGGCATTATTGTTTTCATTGGTGTTAACGACGACATACACTTTGGAACATACAGGTATTTTTGTACAATTCGCATTATGTTCAGAAAAGGAGGCCATATCTTTCAGTAGACTTAGACTATCAAATTTCGGTTTATGGGTATTTCCAAATTTAAAACCTTTTGCTCCACGACATTGAAATACTTGACAAGGAGAGCGCTTGTTCTGTACATTCTCCGTTTTAAATTCTGGCAGACACTCTTCTAGCTTAGAAAACGAAGGTTGATACTGGCTGCTCTGGTCATATTTATTGACTTTGGATAGCTTTACCTTTTTATTTTTATGGCCAAATGCGGCTTTACGTTTGGTTTTAACTGGCCAAAATTGTGAGTGAGCTGAATTACTTGACATATTTAAACACCCATTTATCAAAACACAAGGAGGATTGTGAATACATAGTATTTCAGCGTTGTATTTTTCTGCAAGTGCCTTTGTAATGGTTTCGTGTTTTTGTTGACTCTTGGTTTTGTTAATTTCAGTGGATTGTTTAATTTCAGATTCATTAATTTTACCCAGAATTTCCAATTGAGTAGAACTATAGTTACATTGACAATCTGTATCTTTTCCGATAAATTCAGTTTGATTTAATTCATGAATATACTTACTATCATCTGAAGATGGTGTTTCAATCGTTATCTCTTGTTTTCCTACTACAGGCTCAGTGTTCTCAAAATTACCTTGATGGTAGGAAATATTATAAGGGTCACATGAGCATTTATTCTTGTAATCATTCTTCTTTGAACAGTTTCTATGCACTTTATCTGACAAAAAATTCCAAAATGCTGACGAGCTCGAAGTCAGTTTATTTGTTGTTTTGAGATCAGTTGACACAGATTTTGATTCACATATCGGAGACATACGAAGAGGTGTACTGACATTTCTTTTTAACGAATATTGTGGACTTTTGATGCTATCGCTTGAGTTAATATTTTCTTTGGGTATGGATTTATTTGGGGCATCATTTAGCTTAGATACTGTCGATGACAGTATACGATAACTTCTTTTGAATATTTCCTTTTCTGACTCAGCAAACGAAATACTACAAGAGCTACAGTAAACTGGAACATTCTGTGCTGATTTTTCTTCTTCATTAGGTGAATTTTTGACATTATGCTCATTTCTTTCAATTACATAAATTGGACGAATGGTATAACTTCCATTATCATTTCCAACTTTCTTTAACTTCTTAGGATGCCAAAACAATTTGTCACATTTCTTTCGCTGACGATTCCTAACTTTACTTTCTACTTGAGATGCACATATTTTAAACTTATCAATGTTTCTGCTATTGTTACAGACATTGTTTTTATTATTGCTATTACCAGAATTTGAACTTTTGGTCGAATTGGAAATCAGTTTTTCTGGCTTGCAAGGTTCTTGATTTATATAATTTGAATCACGAATGATATCAATGTCACCATGACTTCTTTTAATATAATGACTTCTAGGTGCCTCGTTATTATACAAAGAAAGGTAGTTACCATCTTTATTTTCTCCCATTTTATATTGCTTCCAGCTTCTTCTTTCGACAGATTTAAATATATTATTCAATAGAATGTTATTTTCACTACTGATGCAATATTGAGTACTTACATGTGCGCTACGTAGCTCGGTCTGTTGTTTTATCAAGTTCCTGCTTTTGTTCTTTGCCTTAGTCGTATGTATTGCTATTTTTGCTAAAACTCTGAAATATTTTGATGGTTCTTCGAAGTCTGAACTGTCTGAATGTCGGTCTGCAGAACTCGGATGGGTCTTATTTAGGAAGTTCTTTATACATTCATTATACATTTTTAAACTACTTCAACCGATATCACCATATTTTACGAATACTTCGTTTCATGATTACTATAGATTTTTTTTTTGCTTTATAAATTTTATTTTAGAAGATATTATGTTATGTTTTTAGCATATTTTTATTTAAAAATCATCTAAAGTTTTATATGATAAAAATGTCAACTTCTTTTTTCTGACAGATTATGACATTGTTTTAACTTTTTTACTCGTATTTACAGAAAAAGTGTACAAAAACTGACGATAAATCCACATAGCCCAATAAAAGAAATCACAATAACATAATAATATAATAATAATAATAATATCTATGGACGCTTCACACCACGTCAGTCTGGCCCCGTGGTAAGTATCCGAAGAACTTGTGTTACGGGTACCCAACAAAGGAAATATATTTAATACTTTTTATACTATACTTATATTTAAGATATGTTATTGATTGTACCTACTGTAGGTTCTTGGTGGAAATTCATGTTTCACAGTAATAATACACAATACTTCTTGCACTATTTCCACTTTAATAAGTATTTTACATTATTTTTTTTTAAATTAATGTAAAATACCTACTTATTAAAGTGGAAATAGTGCAAGAAGTATTGTGTATTATTACAGTTATATTTAAGATTTTTATTATATTATACACTTAATTAATACACATCCATGACCCAGGAACACAGAAAACTTTTTTGTTCCCTGGCGGGATTCGAACCCGCGACCTCTGGCTAAAGCGCCACTGCGTTCACCACTGAGCGACGGAGGTCTATACTATTATATTAATTTAAGCATATCATTAGATATAAATTATAGCTATGAAAATTTTGAACTTACTGTTTGCTTCTATGGAGATTTTAGGAGAAAAGTAGCATTATAAGTATTTACTATTATAACAGTTAGTATAATTTTGAATCCAACATTTTATTATGCGTTGGATCAAATATGTTTGATAATAATTAATTTAATGAATGAAACCGAACGTAAAAAGAATAATATATTGCGTGATCGGCGATATAGGTGATAGGTACGTCACGAACCCATGATAGATGTTATACGTTTTTAGGGTTCCGTAATACTTAAGGAACCCTTATAGTTTCGCTCTGTCCGTCTGTCTGTCTGTCTGTCTGTCTGTCCGCGCCTCTAGCTCCTGTAATTATGAATATAAATTGATGAAATTTGGTGCAGTTATAGATTGTGTATAGATCACGATTTCGGGATCATAAAAAAATAATAATTTTATATTTTAGGGGTGGCTCTCCATATATGTGAAGTGGGGATGAAAAATATTTTTTCACTCTACCCCATCGTGTGGGGTATCGTAGAATAGGTCTTTTAAAATAAAGGCAAGGTTTCATACTTTACTTTTTTATAAAGTTGACCATTTATGAGTAATCGGCCTCCAAAGTAGTTTGTAAGTTGGTCCCCCCCTAGCATTTTTAAACTATAGGAGATAGAAACTTGCAAATTTCCATGCTGATAGATCATGCTAAAAACTCTTTAGGAAAATTATTGTGAACCAAATCGGACAGTAATTTTTTGAGTAATTAAAAAAAAGCATATTACGCGTTTATAGTTACGGAACCCTCCTTAGACGTGTCCTGACATGCTCTTGGTTAGGTTATTTGACAGTACAACTAGTGTATAGAAACGATATTGATGCTTTTTCGTTTTTTTAATTATTATATTTTAAGGATTTTGTGATAAATAGTACGGGTCTCAGTATAAAGACGCCAAAAAGCATAATAATTACAAACGTTAATGTTTTAGAAGCACGAAGTGTAATTTGTAATGGCACCGTCAATGAGTAGTTTTAAAAGCAACTTAACCTGCATATTCTACTTTTTGATCCCAAATACCTATTACATTTTATCATTTTACACTAAACATAGAAAGACTTTAAATTATATAACATATAGTGCGATTCAAATGAGAATAGGTTCGAGTCGGCGCTATGTTGTTCGAATTTAGACCGTGATTATAGTTAAATTTATGTTTAGATGATTGATTACTATTTAACGTTTTTATTTAAATTCGATGAAAGACTATTAATATTTATATGCACATAAGTTTTTCTGAAAATCGCACTTTTCAAGTGATATTTGACAGAAAAAGGTCATTTTTTTTTTAATGAAATAAGGGGGCAAACGAGCAAACGGGTCACCTGATGGAAAGCAACTTCCGTCGCCCATGGACACTCGCAGCATCAGAAGAGCTGCAAGTGCGTTGCCGGCCTTTTAAGAGGGAATAGGGTAATAGGGGAGGGTAGGGAAGGGAATAGGGTAGGGGATTGGGCCTCCGGTAAACTCACTCACTCGGCGAAACACAGCGCAAACGCTGTTTCACGCCGGTTTTCTGTGAGCCTGTGGTATTTCTCCGGTCGAGCCGGCCCATTCGTGCCGAATGGGCCGGCAATATTTGGGGCATGGGAGGGATCGCATGATGCACTTGGTGTCTTTTGTGATCTATCCAAGGCTTTCGACTGTGTCGAGCATGCTACGTTGGTCAAAAAATTATACCATTATGGTATAAGGGACACGGCACTTAAACTTTTAGATTCTTATCTTAAAAATAGAATGCAGAGAGTAGAAGTTAATTCTACAAGGTCTACTGGGACCAAAATAGAATTAGGTGTGCCACAAGGGTCAATTTTAGGCCCGTTTCTTTTTCTCATCTATATAAATGACCTTCCTTATCTAGTTAAAGATAAGCATGAGATAGTACTCTTTGCCGATGACACTTCACTAATTTTTAATGTGAAGCGACGACAGTCAAATTATGACGAGGTAAATAGTGCTCTCTCAAAAATGGTACATTGGTTTAATGTTAATAATTTACTTTTAAATTCAAATAAAACGAAATGTTTAAAGTTTAGCCTCCCAAATGTTAGGCAGGCACAAACCAATATACTATTAAATGATGAGAAAATGAACTTAGTGGACACCACTGTATTTCTAGGAATAACACTAGATTGTAAATTACAGTGGGGTCCCCATATTGCAAATCTGGCAGATAAGCTCAGTTCTGCAGCATATGCAGTCAAAAAAATTAGAGAAATTACCGATGAGGATACAGCGCGGCTAGTTTATTTTAGTTATTTTCATAGTATAATGTCATATGGCATTCTTCTTTGGGGAAACGCTGCGGACATTAATACAATATTTGTGCTACAGAAGCGAGCTATACGTTCTATTTATAAGATGTCATGTTTTGAATCTCTGAGAGAAAAATTTAAAGAAATAGGTATTCTGACCGTTGCTTCTCAATACATTTTGGACAATGTGTTGTATGTCAGAAAGAATTTAACGAATTTTAAAAAGAAAAGTGACACACATTGTAGGAATACTAGAAATAGGAACAAGTTAGAAATACCAGTGATCAGACTTAGTAAAGTAAGTAAATCTTTTAAAGGTCAATGTATACGCCTTTACAATAGAATCCCAGAAAACGTTCAAAATCTTTCCATTAATAAATTTAAAAAAGCTGTTAAAGAACGTTTGTGTGCTAAAGCTTATTATAAAGTCAGTGATTTCACTAACGATTGCACACCTTGGGAATAAGATGGCCCCATGCAAGGCTGCTTTTATGTATTTAAGTATGTTCTATGTACTTATGACTAATGTTATATAGATTAAGTTACAACATTGTAAAATATTTTTTGAAAAGAACAATTTTCCCATCTTTTTGCTAAAAGATGGCCCCGTGCGAGTTTCTTACGCCGGTTCTTCTCGCCGGGCTAGTTTCCGAACCGGTGGTAGGCATCATGTAGGACAATTCTATAAGTGTTATATTATAACCTACATGGAAATAAAAATTTTGAGTTTGAGTTTGAGTTTGAGTTTGAAGCATGGCTCTACCACGTTCTAATTGATGTTCCTATTCTCATATAACGCGTTTCAACGCGTTATACCTATAATATCATGTCTTTAAACTAGCTTCAATGCAGAATAGGGTGAAATTAAAAGCACGCAAGTATCAAAACTCATACCATAAAAAGCAACGTCATATCGTAAAATAGTGAAGAACAAAAAGGAATACCAGCACACGATTACAGAAAGGGTTCGGAGGGAGCTGCCCTAATCATAGGTGCCCAAATTAAACGTGCTATTAAGTTTCGGTATGACCGGTTCTGTGTAGACCTGGGATAGATAGAAGTGTCATGGCTTTTATCTATCTTTATCTTTTTCTATCTTTTTTATCTGTGCTTCAAAATTTTAGAATTTTAAAAATGTTATTTTATGTTTGTAACAATTTAAATAGTGAGTTTATTAATTAAGCTCTAAGTATTCATAAAATTAGATCATAGTCTTACATGTAGCATAGAGGATTAATTTAAAAATTTCTTTATAATGAACTAGCTGTAGCCTGCGGCTCCACCCGCGTAAATCCCTCGGGAACACTGTACTTTTTCGGTATAAAAAGTATCCTATGTCCTTTCCAAGGACTCAAAGTATGTCTGTACCAAATTTCATCAAAATTTATTCAGCGGTTAAAGCGTGAAGAGGTAACATATACACAGACAGACAGACACACTTTCGCATTTATAATATTAGTATAGATATAGATAATGATACGCTGTACTATAATGGTCTATGGTACCTATCTCCTGTTGGTCTGTTAGATAAACCAGGTATTGTATTACTAATATCCTCTGACCTATCCCTTATTCCTTCGCTCTGTGGTAATGTTTTCTAGGGAATAATTTTGATGAGGCGGTTGAAATCATACGTTAGGGTCAAGTTGATTATCACGATCATCATCATCAACAGCACCTGTCCCACTTTCTTTTTATAGTTTTCTTAAAATATATTGAAGGATGACCAAATGATTTAGTTCATAATCAAATTTTAGTTGCAGCCCGCGACTTAATAGTTTACTTAACATTTATCTGAATCTACACTAATATTATAAAGAGGAAAACTTTGTTTGTATGTTTGTTTGTTTGTTTGTTTGTAATGAATAGGCTCAAAAAGTACTGGACCGATTTTAAAAATTCTTTCACCGTTCGAAAGCTACATTATCCACGAGTAACATAGGCTAAATTTTATTTTGGAAAAAAATAGGGTTCCGTAAGATATTTGGGTTTTTCGGACACAAGGTGTAAAAAATCAACCAGAAAAGTTACTTTTTTTGCGTACGCTGCCTAAACTATAAAAGATAAAACCATATAATGTTCTAATTAATTGTAGATCTTATAAATATCTACAAAAAAGTCCGCGACACACTATACCTATCTATGTCGAGTAAGGCACAACAACCATTTTTTTATTTAGAAATCTTGATTTTTTTTTTGGACTACATTTAAACGCGTTTATTTTACTCATGCTATTAATCCTTATCAAAATAAATTATTTCATCACTAAGTACAGTTTATGTAGATAATATTTGGTCTTTGAATGATTAAAATTGGACGTTTGGTTTTGAAGTTATGGCGAAATTAAAATATTACGATTTCTGCTATACGGCCCGTTGCGAAGTGGGTGACATTCTGTAGTATTAGTATCAGTATTGTATCCGTGCGAAGCCGGGGCGGGTCGCTAGTATTATATAAAAGGCAAACCTGACTGACTCATCTATCAACGCACAGCCGAAACTACTGAACGGATTTTGCTGAAAAAGGCACACAGATAGTTGTAATGACATAGGCATCCGTTAAGATAGGATTTTTGAAATTTACGAAATTTTGAAAAAAAAAAACACCCCTAATGGGATGAAAAAAGGGTTATTTTTTTATGGAAACCAAACTACACGCGGACGAAGTCGCGGGCAAAAGCTAGTATAGCAATAAAATGTATCTATTTCTTAGGATAAAATCTGTGTGTGTACCAAACAACGAAATTTGTCCTGAGCCATATTATACTATTAAGCACAATTAAAATTCGTCTAAACATTCACTTGAAAGAAACTTTTGCGTGATTGCGTTGTGAAATAAGCTATCTTTAGAATCAACTTTAGTCCCGTTTTCGATACAATAAACGCTTTGAGTGTGAAACACAACTCGTCCTTGTGGTTATACAATTAATGTTATGTAGAGCAGACGTGGAGATTCGATTTTAAGTCCTATTCCATTGGTATAAGATTGAGTTTTGAGTCATTTTTGGTGTGTATCGTGAAGCCACATGTAGCATGTGATGGTTCAGATTTTACACAATACCGCGTTACACAGCAGGCTTCAAGCTCTTTTTAACCGACTTCAAAAAAAGGAAGCGGTTATACGTTCGGCTGTAGGTATATATTTTTTATAACTCAGGGCCAAGGCTTCGTATCGAAATTAAAAAAAATCAAATACTCTGGGAGAGCCACGCTTCAGCACGAATGGGCTGGCTCAACCAGATAAATACCACGACCTCACAGAAAACCGGCGTGAAGTAACGCTTACGTTGTTTCGCCGAGTGAGTGAGGTTACCGGAGGCCTGAGGGGAGTTTTAAGGACCAGGGCCTCTAGTCAAGATGCATTCGGTAATTTCGACGGCTAACTTAGACATCAAAAATGTATGAGATTTGACTTAATGTATCGCAAGCGACATGTCACATAACGGTGACTTATGTCAAATCCCATATATTTTTGATTTCGAAGTTCGCCCTCGAAATTATCGAATGCATCTTGAGTAAAGGCCCAGGAACGCAAGTCGTAACACCAGAGGAGTTACACTTGTAACTCCTCTGGTGTTACGACTTGGTGTGTATCGCGAAGCGAGCGAGTGTCCATGGGCAGCGGTAATCGCTTACCATCAGGCGATCGGTCTGCTCGTTTCCTGGTTCATGTCATAAAAATATCCGAGTAGAATAAAGCGTGTGATATTTCTAACATACTTGTCGCTGCGTAACACTTCACTAAATCAAACACCACACTGCTGTTGAACTCAATTTATTTAAAAACACCTCAAGCCTATATAAGTCACACAAAAGCAACCGCTAGCGTGATGTAGAACCGTCCGAACGCCATCTATCGGCATACGGTGGAACTATATATATGGAAATCAATATTTGCATAAAACATTTATAAGTTTGATGGGTGAGATCTTTATATTTTATATTTATGTGTTATATATTTATTTATTTACTTTATTATGTATTTATATTATTTCTACATTAAACATCCCGCCCACCAAAAGGACTCGTTCCTTTTCACATTTACTGAAAGTTACAAATAACAAAAACTAAACTATACGATAAGCTCTAATTGTCTACTTGTTAATTTTCTCATAATACACAATGTAATACCTTTTTTTCAAATTTCTACTCTGTTATTAACATTTGCAAATTTAAATTTTACAATGTAACATGTTCCATTTACATATAACCTTGTGACAAATTTACCCCTTTTTTTTTATGGCTTATGACAATGTACTTTTCAATGTAAATAACAATACCTTCTTACTAATCTATGTAACAACACATTAAAAGGAAAACTTACAATAGCACTAACCTAATTTAGCTATAACTAGCAATCTACACAAATATTCTGTAAGTTTTACACAAAATCAATTATTATTCTGCTTTAGGCAAAAAACACAATTTATTACAGGGGCGTTTACATATACCATTTTTAGTTTTAATACTAACTACTCGAGTAATATCATCTTTTCCTGGATGTTTTTCGATTATTTTACCTAACAGCCACCTAGCTGGTGGAACATTATGATCTCTTATAACTACAATATCGTTAACTTCTGGTTCAACTCTTTTAGTAAACCACTTATATCTATGATTTAAAGTCACTAGATATTCATCTGACCATTTACGCCAAAAATCATTAACCATTTTTTGAGTAAGCTTCCATCTCTGAAGGCCAGTAAGACGGATTTCAGTATAATCTGGTTCTGGAATTGTAACCAGTGGTTCGCCGACCAAAAAGTGACCGGGCGTCAAGGGCATAGGATCATCTGGATTCTCACTCAAAAAGGATAGAGGACGTGAATTCAGGCAAGCTTCCACCTGTGTCAGAACCGTAGTCAATTCCTCAAAGGTAAGTGTTCCGTTACCTATTACTCTTTTGAGATGTGTTTTAGTGGACCGCACACCAGCCTCCCACAGGCCTCCAAAGTTAGGCGCATGCGGAGGGATAAAATGCCACGTTGTACCTGCCTCGGTTAGTAGATGGGCGATTTCGTCGGGAAGCTGGGATTTAGCTCTATTAAACATATCTCGGAGTTCTTTATCAGCTCCCACGAAATTTGTGCCATTATCGCTAAACATTTGCTGGCAGCGTCCTCGACGGGATACAAATCTTTTGAAAGCAGCTATGAAGCCGGACGAAGTCAAGTCAGATACTGCTTCCAAATGTATAGCCTTCGTAGACATACAAATGAAAAGGCATATGTAGCCCTTATAAGAACGTGCTCCTCTACCAGGTGAAAATCTTATATCTATATGGCCTGTGAAATCTACTCCCGTGGACAAAAAAGGTTTGGTAGGTGTTAATCTAGTCTTCGGAAGTTGTCCCATAAACTGATTGTTATTCTGGCGTGAATAACGAACACATATCACACAATCACGATAACATTTTTTAACTTTCTCTCTTGCTCTTATTATCCAGTATTTACTTCTCAAAAAATTTAGCATAATCTGAGGCCCACCGTGAAGTGTTCTATGATGCGCGTCCATAATTATTAACTTAGTAACATGAGATTCACTAGGCAAAATTATAGGATGTTTCTTATCGAATGATAAAGAAGAATGCATAATTCGGCCGCCCACCCTTAACAACCCATTCTGATCCAGAATCGGTGAAAGGGTGTGCAGTTGATTTTTCTTAGTAACACTTCCGGTGGCTCTCAGATTTTTAATGTCCTCTTCAAAATAAAATTCTTGCGTAGCTTTAAGACATCTATTTAATACTTCATCCATTTCTTTAACTGTTATTAAATTTTTATCTTTTTTTGTTTCAGGTTCCCGAGTCTTCAAGAATTTCATGCAGTATGATAACACTCTCAACATCTTGGACAAATTCGAAAATCTTGACCATATAAAATTTTCCTTAGGGTTTATTAAAGTTGTCAGCGCCTTGATTGGTCTCGTTTCTATGTCGGTACTGACATCTAATTTATTAGAGTAAACATCACTCGCTCTTAATGCCTTCGGACCATGCCACCACAATTCGTGCTCTCTCAATTCTCTTACCGATGTACCTCTTGAGGCGCAGTCAGCGGGATTTTGATCTGTGGGAATATGGTTCCAGTGATCGTAGTCGAGAATAATCAAAATTTCGGACACCCTGTTACTAACGAATGTGGTCCAACGACTTGGTTCTCCTCTAAGCCATGCCAGAACTACAGTTGAATCGGACCAGGCAAACCACTTCTCTTTAGGTATCTTCAAAATTTGTGACACTTCAAATAACAATTTTGCACCAAGCAAAGCTGCACACAGCTCCAATCTTGGAATAGTAATCTGTTTGTCGACCGGCGCGACCTTTGTTTTTGCAGTAACGATATTGACGTAAGTATTACCCATTTTATCTTTAGATTTAATATACACTACTGCAGCATACGCCACCTGAGAAGCGTCAGCAAAAACGTGCAACTCTATGGGATCGCCCTTCTTGATCGACAACCATCGAGGTAAGGAAATCATTTTTACATAATTTAACTCTTCTCTAAAGCAAATCCATTCATTTAAAAGGTCCGGTGTCAGATTATCATCCCAATTTAATCCAGATTTCCACAGCTTTTGTATTAAGATTTTGGCCGTTATTAATACTGGCGCTACCCAACCCATTGGATCGTAGAGCCTTGCGACTTCAGATAAAACTCTTCTCTTCGTTACTGGCTGAGTAATTTCTGGTAAGTTGTAGGTATATTCAAATATGTCCAAGTTTTTGTTCCATGAAATACCCAAAACCTTGATAGTATCATTAATTTTAAAAACAAATGTATCCTTAGAATTTTGATTTTCCTTCTCTATATAACTTAACAACTTTTGACTATTGCTACACCATTTTTGGAGTCTAAATCCACCTTCTCCCATTAGTTTATTAATTTCTTTATAAATATCTATAGCTTCTTCATCTGTTTCACAGCCGGTTAATAGGTCATCGATATAGTAATCTTGTAGCGTTAATTTTGCAGCTAAAGGGTATTTTAATTGCTCGTCCTTTGCTAGCTGTTGGAGAGACTTCACTGCCAAATACGGTGCACAAGCTGTGCCAAAGGTAAGTCGTAAAAGTCGAAAATGGCGGATGGGTTTCTCTGGATCATCACGCCATAAGATTCGTTGAAAATCTACATCACTTCGATTTACTGCCACTTGTCTATACATCTGTGTTATATCGGCTACGATACAGTACGGATGTGTTCTCCAACGCATTAATATGTGGCGTAAGTCTTGCTGAAGTTTCGGACCCACTAGTAATGACTCATTTAATGATACGTTGTTGACACCTTTACATGACGCATCAAAAACAACCCTGACCTTTGTTGTCTCTTTGTCCTCTCGTACTACAGCGTGGTGGGGAAGATAAACAGCATAAGGATTCTCTATGTCATGTTCATTGGTAATTTCCTCCATATGATTTTGTTCCAGATAGTCATTCATAACCTTTGTATATTCAAGTCGTAAATGTGAATCTCTACTAAGTTTGCGTTCTAACAACATGAATCTTTTCATAGCTACATCCTTGGACTTGCCATACATGCACTGTGGATCAGGATCTCGAAATGGTACTCTCACAATATATCTACCTTCACTATTTCTTGTAGTTGTAGTCTCATATATTTCTTCACATCTTCTTTCCTCCTTTGTTAATTTCTTTTCAATGATATCTGGCTCTCTCTCAATCTCCCAAAATTGTTTCAGGATATTTTCTTCTTTTACCTTTAGATGTAAGCTGACAGCTTTGGGTGTTGATTCTTCTGCGTCACCTACCTTGCCAGATAAAATCCATCCCAGCTGGGTGTTCTGAGCAACAGGACCACTTGGTGCTGGATGTTTAAGAACACCACTTAATAATATTTGACTATAGCCCTCGACTCCAAGAATAATATCTATCTTTCCAGGTGAACCATAATAAGGATCTGCTAAAGGTAAGTGATCAAGATCTGACCAGTTCAGAATGAAAGTCTTACTAGATGGAAGAAATGATGTTAATGAAGTTAAAACAAATGCATTAATCGACAAAGAAAAGTTATGATTATGAAGTGACTCTAACTCAAAATTAACAATGCTCTTAGATCTAAGTCTTCCTTCACCTACACCTGTCACTAAACCATTAACTGGTATACGCTTAAGACCTAGTGATTGCACTACACTCTCAGTAACAAAAGAGGCTTCTGAGCCTTGATCTATTAAAACACGTGCAGTTTGACAGTAGCCATTTTGTGATTTAACCTTAACTAATGCTGTAGCCAACAACACTTTGTTACGATTCTGATGATCCTCTCTGGCAAAATGAGCTACTACTTTCTTCTCATATTTTGGAGTTTCATGATTGTGGACTGCATCTACCACATAGTCAGATGCAGAACCCGTTGATGTAGCCGACACTCTGGTAACCTCTTGAGGTCGGTTCCTCTCTAAATGCAGCAATGTGTGATGCCTTCTGCCACATCGGCGACAGCACGTAGCCTGGTGGCAGTTCTTCACGTTGTGGGTAGGTGCAAAACAATTGAAACAAAGCCTCTTTGATTGTATGAACTCTGATCTCTCTTGAGGAGACTTAGATCCAAATTGTTTGCATTGATATAGCAAATGTGATTTGTTGCACATTACGCAGCTTTTCTCTTCTTGGACAGTTGAATGTAAGGTTTTGATTGTATTGGGCGGAGTGACGCGGCGAATTGGCTTTGATCCAGACAACATCTCTAATGTTCTAAATTTTTTCTCCAAAAATGCAACCAGCTGATCCCAGGTTGGGAACTCATCAGATGCTACCCGACTGACTTCTGTCTCCCATTCCATTCGAGTTTCGAAATCCAATTTAGAGACGGTTAGGTAAATAATTATGATGTCCCATGTGTCTGTTCTAACTCCTAAATTTTTAAGTGACTTTAGACATATGGCTGTAGCATCTAATAAATTTTTGATAGAAGTAGCTGACTCGTTGTTAATACATTTTTGGGAAAATAATCGTTTCATTATTTCATTAGCATTATATCTTTGGTTGCTATAACGTCGAACCAATTTGTCCCAGGCTTCAGTATAATTTACATCTGTAGTAGACAAACTTCGTAGCAGCATTTCGGGCTCACCTTTCAGACCGCTTTTCAAATAATGAAGCTTCTGCACCGCACTCAAGTTGTCATTATTGTGGATAAGAGACTTGAACATGTCGTGGAAACTTTGCCACTCTTCATATGCCCCAGAAAATGTGGGAAGCTGAATTTGAGGCAGCTTTACTTCTGGTTTTGAGGTATTACTGTCATGGGCTGGCTCCTGTTCTGTTTTATTCCTTTTGTTTTTATCTAATTTTAACTTTGTTTTATAATCCATGTATGTCTCTTCCACGGTGTTAAACCGTTCCTTCACACAATAATCTATCTTCGATCTTTCGGCCTTGGGTACAGCGCTCATAATCTTAAAATGATTATCCGTAAATTTTGTCCATAATGGTTCTAAGCTTTCAAGTCTGGTATCTATATACGCCGATGTTAATTTATCTTTGCCTGTCTTTTTATAATTAATAAATCCCTTTTCAATTTGTGTACCAATTTCTTCTTGTTCAAGCAAAAGTAACTCCATGTTTATCGTTGTTAAAATGTACCTTTAGTAAAATTTTCTATGTCTCTGACTTGCTCCAGAGACTATGTCTACAGCCCATATAAATTGGCGTGAAATTTTTATAAGTCTCGGAATTGCTCCAGAGACTATGTCCACAGCCCATACAAATCGGCGTGAAATTATTCTAAGTCTCGGAATTGCTCCAGAGACTATGTCCACAGCCCATACAAATCGGCGTGAAATTTTTCTAAGTCTCGGAATCGCTCCAGAGACTATGTCCACGCTCATATAAGACTGGCGTGGAAATTTTACAAGTCCCAGATTCACTCCCCAGAGACTATGTCCTTGGCCCTTACGAATTGCACACGAAATTTTACAAGTCCAGTCTAAACTACTTAAAGGCACTTTAACTTTGAGAGTCTATTAACTTAAGCGTTCATGTACTCACGGTTTTACTGTCCTTTTTACTCACTAGTCACTTTTCACTTTAATCCCGGGTTTCGGCACCAGATGTCGCTGCGTAACACTTCACTAAATCAAACACCACACTGCTGTTGAACTCAATTTATTTAAAAACACCTCAAGCCTATATAAGTCACACAAAAGCAACCGCTAGCGTGATGTAGAACCGTCCGAACGCCATCTATCGGCATACGGTGGAACTATATATATGGAAATCAATATTTGCATAAAACATTTATAAGTTTGATGGGTGAGATCTTTATATTTTATATTTATGTGTTATATATTTATTTATTTACTTTATTATGTATTTATATTATTTCTACATTAAACATACTTTTATCTTATAGTTTGCATTTTTAAGATAGCGATTCAAAATTGAACATTACTCTCTACATAATAGATATTAGATACATGTTTCATTGCAAGAGATCGAAAGTTCGCCGGCAACGGCGCCGCTCTTACAATGAAACGTGTGTCTTAATGTGTACTGAATAAAGTTTAATTTTGAATAGCTATTTAAAAAATTCAGCGCAACGTCACATATCGTTTATAATTATAATCACACAATATACACTAGTAAATAATATTTTAAATTATCTAGAACTCTCGTCGACTGTCGTAGGTAGAGGTACCCCTCGTAATGTATAGTTGAAGATAGAGATTTTAAAAAGGTACTTACTTAATATCCATGTAATATGTATTATACATGTAGGTATATAATAATAGTAGGTACTCGTATGTGTATTGAATATAAAGCTTCAAAATTTACAATACCAAAAACCTAAAAATTACGACCGCCATTTAACATACATCAAAATGCGGTAACCGAGTAATTACAATAAAAACAATTCTAAATTCAAACGCCAAAACGTCAATCGCGGATTTAATTTGATTGGACGGCCTCCCCCGAGAGATGCCGAAATAGAGGAAATCTGGGAAAATAAAAATTTTATTGCAACACACGTGGTATTGCCACCAGTTTATCCTGGCTTACCCTCCCCTAAACTGTTGAACAAAGTCCATACAACTTGCAAAAAGTCCACAAAACTCGAGGGTCAAAATAAGCTGGTTATTGTCATAGGGGACGTGTGGTAACCAATCATGAGCCGATGTCACGATTTGGCAATACCCCCATGTAGGGACTGAATTTTTGGGATGTGGGTGGAGTGAGCGTTTGAAATAAGCGCATCACATAATCGAAGTAGATTGCTTTGCGAATAATTTTTACCTTACCTAAGCTTATTCAATGGATACCTTAAGCGATGGAAGTTTTATGGTAGCTTATCGTAAGAAAACAATTTCTTATGCAAATTGTAGGTACCTTTCCCGATATGACGTTTGGTAATACCATACGCTACCGACATATTCTAATCTCACATTTACATACCGAACAATACACTCCTTGGTGATCTTAAATCGAAAATCTATGAATACAATTTAAATATATTAAATATAAAAATCAATCGAATATATTTTTGGTGGTTAACTCTGGTTCCCACGTTCCGTATGCAAATATTCCAAGATGGCTGCTGTGAATTCGGAAGCAAAGATATTCAAATTTGGAACACAATGTTTCTTTTTAATCTGTGCAACTCACATCTGTCCCCGGCCAGCATTATTTACAACATCTTTTGGTATTCTAATCATGGAAGATATTAGATAAGTAAATTCTTACAATAATAATTAATAACTTTAATTATTGTTAGATGGGCAAAGATGGCCTATGCGTAAAGATAGTCAAAAATTATGTTGCCCTCAACCTAGAGAGTCTAGAGACCAAAGTAAAGTGTTCTTCTCTTATTGCGATTAGAGTGACTTTAGATATTATGATTTAATATTATGTCAGAGGGACAAGCTAAAGCTATCTTGGGACTCTCAATGAAATGAATTAGAAAAAAGTATGAGGCCCACCCTTTATCCAAGATGCCATTGCTAATTACGACGACGAAGTTGGAAATCGCAAATGTTATGGTCGTAGTCGTTCACAGCGAATAGTCAATCCCATATATGTATTTTCAATTTCGAAGACTATAATTATAATTAACGATGGCACGTTGGCTAAGCCCTCAGTTCCCCTTCCAAAGTAAAGCGGGGTATCAACGTTAAATTGAACTGTTGAAGTCAAAATAACATAGGAAGTTCGTACCTTAGTTATAGATACGTATTTATAAATTATAATACTGGAAATTATTATTTTTGAGGATTTTAACTCAACTACGGCGAAGCCAAAAATATGTATGATTTTGGTATATCTATATATGTATGTTTGTTTGTTCCAAAGTAGCGCCCAAGCTACTAGTCAGATCTTAGTGAATAAATTATCAATAGATTCATTATAAAGGCCAGGGTAACATCTGTACTTCTATAGTAATATTATAAATGCGAAATTGTGTCTGTCTGTTACCCCTTCACGCTTTAACCGCTGAACCGATTTTATGAAATTTGGTATAAACATACTTTGAATCCCGGGAAAGAGCATAGGATATTTTTTATCCCGAAAAAGTACAGTGTTTCCGTGGGATAATTTAATTACGCGGGCGGAGCAAAAGCCAGTAGGCTTTAATATAATGCGTAGTCAGGTTATAGTTTTTAATAATTGTAATTATTTATGCCTAGTGCCTACTCTATTCTTTGGCATGTTACATAACTCTACCTTTACTCCAAATCCCTTGGTTGCGTAACACATTTCATGCGAATTGGCTAGCCGCACACATATAACGCGTTTCAAATGAGAATAGGAACGTCAATGACCTTTTTCTGTCAAATATCACTTAAAAAGTGCGATTTTCAGGAAAACTTATGTGCATATAAATAATAATAGTCTTGCATCAAATTTAAATAAAAACGTTAAATAGTAATCAGTTATCTAAACATAAATTTAACTATCATAACAGTCTAAATTCGAAACAATATGGCGCCGACTCGATCCTATTCTCATTTGGATCGCACTATACCATGTTATTGGCAATAATACTCATATTGACAATAATGGGCAATTTGCCGTTTTTTTTGTATGTGTTGACTAGTATTGACAAATTTATTGTGTCAATAATATTGCACGTTTGCGGCTAGCCACGCAGCATATATAATGGACAGCCGCATGATTTTAGCCCAATTAATTATTATTACATATTTAATAAATGGCGTCCATAGCAGATGTTTTATAATATAAAACGTATGCAAATTTAAATGCTTTATCAAATAATAACGAAACATAAGCAACAGATGTCCAACGTAAAAAACGCGAAGCTTCTAGTATGACAATGATTTTTTAAGATGGCAAAAAACTTTACCCTAAATACGTTTTTTTTTCGATTAAACTACGTAGAAAAAAAATTTGGGATTGAATTAACCGTATGCAAATAAGCTAGTGGAGCGAGAAGTATGGTATGAACGGTATGAAAAACAGTACAAGGGTTATTATTGGGGTAGTTTTTTAGTCGCGCGTAGGTTCGTTAAAAATAGCGTTTGTTTTCAAGTTGACGTGGGGCTGGTTCATAATGGAATTCTAATATTTTTCAAAACGTATCTAGTTTTATCTACACTAATATAATAAAAAGGGAAGGTTTGTTTGTTTGTTTGCATCGAATAGGCTCCGAAGCTAGTAACTACTGGATAGATTTTAATGAAATTTAATACAGATATAGAGTAGACCACGGAGTATAGGCTAGTATATAATATTCTGCCACAAGTTGGTTTCAAAATACATTTTTCGGACATTCTTTAAATTATCGAAATCATTTTGTAACCATTCTAAAAATCACAATAAAAAATCAATTTTATTCTTGAACAGATACAATTCTCCAAATAGTTTAAAATACCATCACCATTATGATTAAGTATTAAAAGAGTAACACTTACCTTTCATAATCATTTATTGGACTTACAAAGATTTTGATAAAATAATTACCTATGCAATACTCTATAAACTCTACATATATATAAAGCAAAAACAAAACCTAACAAACTTAATATAAAAAATAATAATACTACCATTATGACCGTGGTTCTTTCATTACTTTCATTATGCATACGCCCTTACATTAACGTTACTCGACCTATTGTTTCAAACGGGTATAATAAAGTTCTTTTATAATATCGAAAACAAAAGAGCCACGGGACTCGACAGCTTTTCGAATATTGATTCGAATATTATTATCAGTGTGTTCAGACCTTAATTAAAATCATCATCATCAGTTTGTGGACGCCAAAAATAACTTTCGACTAATTAATCTTCTTTTAGGAGAATTTTAACCTTACCAAGGGAATGGTAGAACATGTCTATGGAGGGTTCCGTAGCTAATCGTACACTATAGTTTGTGTGTTTTCGCTCAAAATAATTTGCCTTGAAATCGTTTGTAGCATGATCATCATATTTTTATCCATACGTCTCCGTATATGTATGGATGATGGTATATAATATGTATGGAGAGCCGACCCTAATATATAAACATTTTATTATTATTATATTTCATATTATATGTACCTATTTATGTTCAAATTAAACAGACGGTCTGAAGGACAGGCAGTCAGCCAAAGACTCAGTCAGCTGTCTGCTGACGGATGCACAGAGCAAAACTAGGGTTCCTTGAGTACGTGAATAAAACTATAAAATGTTTCTTTTTTTAAATGAACAAAAATCGCTTTTGCAGCAGTGGATACGGCTAACCATTTTTAATATTATTTTTAATTAATATTGGATCACATTGAGATAGCCTGGAATATTTCTAGTATCATCTTGTCAAGTACTAATAATAATTAATATTAATTACGGTGCACGGTGGAAAGAGTGGCCGGGGAAAACTTTAGCTATATTGTGACTCGCGAGATTAAACGATGCCGCTGGTTTGTTCCAATTGGCTCCGAATTATGCAAATAGTTTGAAATGGAAAAGGTGACGATACAAATGAAAGCTATCAATTATCTCAGATAGAATAAACTTATTGTAACAATAGTTTCGCTTGTGGCTCTGCCTGCGTAATACAGTATCCCACGGGAACACTACACTTTTTCGGGATAAAAAGTAGCTCATGTATTATTCCAGAGCTTAGACCTTACTAAATTTTATCAAAATCCGTTCAGAATTTTTTGCGTGAAAGAGTTACAAACATACATCTTCCCAAACTTTCACATCTATAATAAGTAGGATTAGGCATTGAATTACACAAGACAAAAATTTGCAATAAAATGTTTACGCTTTGTTACAGAGCAATTTGAATTTTTCTTGTATACCTCTATATTAGGCATGTGTAAAAATTAAACAGAAGTTTTGTACTTTTCGCTATATACTCTGGTTCTGCGAACTTTTTTTTGACTGTAAAAAACATTAGTCAAACATTTTTTATGAGTATTTCATACCTATGACATGTCATTATTGCATATGACATGAGTTGCAAATACGTCAGTGGCGTGGGGTACCTATAACTGCATTCCTATCGGCTTCACTCACTGCTTACTTTTTGAAGCCCCTCGTCCAAACCCCTATCTATTATATAGAATAAGGCTTCCCTATGATGGAGAACCAACCTTCGCCATTGATATACATTACCTAAACAATATACATTCGATTATTTCTAGCGCTAATTTTAGGTGTACAGTGGCGTACACCATCGCGTTTAGATGCGGTATGTACAACTGTACATAACTCTGAATCATTACCGATTCTAGTTAGTATCTTTGTTTACTGCTAATTACAATAAAACTATGATTAATCACTGATTGTGGTGTAAAAACATGCGCAGGCGCATTGATGTGGTTTTAATTAACACGGTAATTCCAGCAAATTGAATAGAAGTAATGAGTAATTCTAGCTAAATTGAATATAGATTAGGTTAGACTAGTACTTTGTGTAAAAAATAATATATATCATTATCATCACTGATCTATTACGTCCCCGCTAGGGTCTCGTGGGATGATGTGTCATGTGGGCTGGCCAAAGAAGAATACAATGATATTAATTTTGATTTCATTAAATCTTATTAGAATCTAATCTAACTAGAGTCCTACTGTGTGATAACCCACTACCCAGTAAGACTACGTAACTCGAAATGTTATGAAATGATTTATGTAAAATGCCTTAAAAATTACTCATAATCTTATTACACATCAATCTTCAAAAAGAGATATTCGGCTAGTGTCGGCTTTCTATTGCATTTTAATTTTTATATAACGCACGAAAAATTTTGTACAGCCCCACGATAGACTGTAACGTACATTTGGCAGAACCAATCTTCATACAAGAAACAGTTACGACATCTCGATTTCACCATACCTCAAATGTCAGAATGGCCCCAAACAACCCCAAAAGTGGGGCCATTTAAGTAGGACGGTTTTTGCGTCGACATGCCTCATCTATAATAATATACACGTCTATGGTGCGGCCACAAATGTCTCATTGCTGAATAATGCTCAGATTGACAATAATATTCCTTGTGTGCGGGCCATATTGCCGTTTTTTTGTGTTGACTAGTATTGTCAAATTTATTGTGTCAATAATATTGCGTGTGTGCGGCTAGCCATCACAGTACAATCGGCCGAGTACTGTATGAAAGTTCTTCACAAAAATCTTCTTTTTCTATGCTCCAATTTAAGAAGTATGTCAACATTTCCTATATAGGTCACAATAGCCCCACGTGCGTGCGGCCCGCATCTCAATAATGGGCTAAAATATGCATAAAGGACCTACGGGGTGCCAACATTTAGACCTATTGTCCTTAAAAAACCTTTAATATTAAAACAAAGGGCTCATGCGGGCCCATTATGATCTATACATCTATTGTACTATTGAAGTTGCGTGGTAATTAGTGATTAAACTTCTGTATAGCGTACACTGTGGTTTTGTTCACAAACCTACACTAGGTACTGGTTTTTTGTACTGATTTCCTAATAAATGGCAGCTCAAGCTTCTGAACAGATTGCGTTGGGCAAGTGCATGTCGTACTTGCCCACAATCACAATGTAAGCACATCCGCTAAAAAAATAATTTATTTTCTAAAAGGATGAAAGGAGATAAGTAGGTCTAGGACTTACCTACTTAACATATTTTATGAAAATAAAGCGAGTGATAATGTAAGGTAACTAGTGTCACAGAGTAAAAATATATACAGAGATACAGCTTTCATAGAACGAATTCAAATTGTATTCTAAAATTTTTACGTCCCCTTCGACGGCCCACAATTTTCCACACAATCGTGGACACAGTATCTTGTAGTAGTGCAATTAAATAGATAGCTATGTAGATGTTTATCTGTACCTCTTCAATCTGTGGTTTTACTAACGTTTACACTAGGTACTAATTGCTGGGGATGTTTGTTATCTGTACAGGCATAACCAATAGGCGAGGTTGTTACTATTTTATTATTATGGTAACTTAATGCAGATACATAGTGCAAATTCAATTAATCGAAAACAACCTATGTTTACGACAGGATATAATTTTATACTCCGGTTAAACGGGGCTCATACTATTAGTATTAAAGTTTTACAGCGAAAAATATTTGCATAACGCTATGTGCTTTCCTCGTCAATGATTAATAAAACAGATACGCTAGAAAACTAACTGAAATATAGTAACAGGCTAATAAGAAAATACCTCGACATTTGATAAGACATTATATTCGATGAATACTTGGCGATAGTTTTATCCATACTAATATTATAAATGGGAAAGTGTATGTGTGTTTGTCTGTTTGTCCGTTTATCCATCTTTCACGCGAAAACTACTGAACCGATTTAAATTAAATTTGGTACACAGATAGCCTAGAGCCTAAGAAATCACAAGGGCTACTTTTTATCGCGGGGAAATGTACGGTTCCCGTGGGATACTTTATTTACAGTTTCACGTAAAACTACTAAGAGGATTATCATGAAATTTGACACAGATATAAAGTAGATCATGGGGAAGGACATATGCTACTTATCGCAGTACATAGGTTCCCGTTTGTTACTGTACTTACGCGGGCGGAGACGCGGGCATCAGCTAGTCTCATTTATAAATTATAATATTACCTACTAAAACTACAGGCAGTACAGTTTGTTTGGTTATTTGGTTATGTAAAAAGTACATACATACATATAATCACGCCTTTTTCCCGTAGGGGTAGGCAGAGACCACTTCTTTCCACTTGCTAAGATCCTTACATACTTCTTTCGCTTCGTCCACTTTCATTCTTACCATTCATTCCTCCTCTTACATTCAACGTAGCCAAACGTCTCTCCATGGTCCGCTAAAAAGTCTAAGTAATAATAGGTCCATTAGGTATAACTCTTATATAATTTAAAGTTTTTCAAAAGCAATAAAAATTTTATAACCATTATTATTATTAGTTGATGGATAATAAAGTCATTTTATAAGCAGCGGGGGACATAGTATTAATAGAACTTAGATAATAAAATCTTTTATGACTTATAATTAAATAATTTGTTTTATTTTCAAAAGTAATAATTTAATAATATGCATTTCCTGGTGCCTAATAAGAAACATTTATTACCACAAAAGCGATGTTCAAGAAATGTATGAGGCCTGGGCCAGCCCTACGTACAGTATATGTAAATATAGCTACATAATATAGGGTACTGAGACTAGTAGTCAGCCCCGCACCAGTACTCAGCCTTTTTCGGTTAAAATCCAATACTAATAGCGCTTTAATAGAAATTAACCAATCAAATTGCTTTTAATTTGTTCTATGACTTCTCATTGGTCGATTCGATTCCGAACATGTAAGCTAAGTGGCAGCGAAACATTGTAAATTGAGTCCATTTCGACGTCGACAGCTGACGAGCCGACTAGCGGCGCGCGCGCCATTATTTTATTAGTGGGAAGCGTTCGCAAAAAAGGTAATTTTGATTCATTTATTTGTTAGTTTTAGGACAATTTGTATTAAAATTTATATTAATTAGAGTTTCCGCATCGTAATCAATGAAAAAGTGTCGTACTTTTCTCAAGAATTCTTAAATAATGAGGCGGCCGACTACTGGATCCTGTGTTTATACATATTATTCAGTAGTCAGCCACCCCTGGCTGACTACTGGTTTATATGATGTTTTTTTAATTTAGGTCCTTATTAGTACTGTTTTAAAGTTCAGGATTGAACCTTTAATCTGAAATACCCATACCATAGACGATTTCATCAAAAACCCAATAGTCGGCCACTTAAATAGTTAAAGTTGGTTACATGGCTGAGTACTGGCGAAGGTGGACCCAGTATTCAGCCGTCCATATTAACTCAGTTTCTTATTTTTAGGCTAGGTATTTTAAAACTCAGAACGTTTATTTCAGAAATGTATAATGTCTGTTTCAAGACCCATATTACAATACCCCGAACAAAAATTAACCCAAGCTCTAGATGCCATAAGAAATGGAATGAGAATCAGGGAAGCTAGTAGAAGGTATGGCGTTCCCCGAGGTACTCTTCAGGATAGAATTCATCTTCGAGTTCCTGAGGGTCCTAGAAGAATGGGTCCCGAATCCATTCTTAAGAAATATGAAGAAGCCGAGATTGCAACCTGGCTTAAAGATCTTGCAATGTGCGGGTTTCCCAAAAAACCAGACAACCTACTGAATACTGTTCAACAAATAATGATCGATGATGGGAGGCCCAATCCATTTAAAAACGGAAGACCAGGTAAGAAATGGATGAATTCTTTTTTCAAACGCAACGAATCATTATCTATGAGAACACCTGAAGCGATTTCAAAGGGAAGAGCAGTAATCACCGAAGAGAGTATCAGAAAGTGGTTTGAAAAACTTAAAGAATATCTCACTCAAAATCAAGCACTTGATGTGTTAGACGACCCAAAAAGAATTTTAAATGGCGATGAAACAAGTTTCATACTTTGCCCCAAAACAGGAAAAGTGGTAGCACCCCGAGGGTATAAAAATGTGTATCAAATAGTCAAAGGCAAAGAAAAAGAGGCAGTCACTGTTTTAGCATTTTTTTCCGCAATTGATGATATTTTACCACCGTGTATAGTTTTCCCATACATCAGACCACCTAAAGATGTTGTAAATAGCATGCCAGATGGTTGGTTCCTTGGTAAATCTGACACTGGTTGGATGAAGGCAGATATTTTCTATGATTATATAGCTAAATGCCTAACAAAATGGATAGAAGACAATGAAGTGAAGAAACCGGTCCTTATTTTCGTTGACGGTCACAAAACTCACATGACAATGAAACTCAGTAAATTTTGTCACGACAGTAACATTATCTTGTATGCACTTCCACCTAATACAACACATTTGATGCAACCAGCAGACGTAAGCGTTTTTAAACCACTAAAATCTGAATGGGTGACTACTGTTCATGAGTGGTGTTCACGACCGGAAAACGCTAACACTGTACTGACAAAAACTATGTTCTGCCCATTACTTGATAAAGTATTAAGTAAAGCAACTCTAAAAGAGTCGATCAAAAACGGTTTTCGTAAGTGTGGCCTTTATCCGTTTGATCCAAGTGTTGTAGATTACTCTAAATGCGTGCAAAATAAATTAGAAAACAGAACAAATAATACACCCGGTTCCAAGAAAACACCGTCAAAATCATTGAAGAAAAGAGACTTTGTCATTGCATTACAAGTTATAAAATATTTAGACACTGATTTGACTGCAAGAGGCGTTGATGTGAACATTCTACTGGATATCTTGGAAAATGCAAAACAAGGCTTAAATGATTCAGTAAGAAGTGAAACTGCGGAAAAAAAAGTTGAGAATAAGGAACAAACAATAATAGTTGAGGAAAAAACAGACTCACGTGTGACAGATAAGGACAAAAGTTGTATTATTGATTAAATTGAAAAAGATGAAGTTGAAGAAGGATTCTACCTCTTTAGAACTGAACACGAAACTAATTGCCAAAAAAAGGCTGACATTGAAAGTGAGAAAACTCGGATGACTCGGACAGATAATAAAGAAAATGACAATGATATATTAAATTCATCGCAACTGCTAAATACAAGTAATTTAAATAATCTGTTACTTGGCGATCTCACCTTTGATAATAACAATTTGATAGACGACGTCATTAATGTAGGTTCATTCGAAGTTAATGACAGTTTAATATTAATACCTTTAAACGAAAATTCTCTGATCCAAGGAAATGAACTTCATGATGACAAAATTCAGACAAATTCTATTGAACAAGTTAAGTCTCCAAAAGTATCATCTTTTGTACGAAAACATCTTGTTATGCCATCACCAATAAAAAAATCTACCACTCCTAGAGTCATGAACAGAATTGGCGCAATTTCTTCTGAAGAATGGAGACAATTTGAAATTTCTAAAGAAGAAGAGAAACAAAAAAAGAGAGATGCTATTCAGGAAAGAAAGTTACAGAGGCAGAAAATTAAAGAAGAAAAACAAAAACAAAAAGATGCCAAAAAGAATAAAACAGTTGTTAATGCTACCAAACGTAAAGAGAAGGAGACTACAAAGAGGAAAAATGATGATTTTGATCAGGAATTAAGAGAAAAATGCACAAAAAAAAGGAAATTGGAGGATTTTAATGACAATAGCTTCAATGATTTCGTGGAAATTAAACAAAACGAAATTAAAATTCTAAGTAATATAATTATACCACCTGAAACTCCTAGAACCGAAACCTGTAAACAAAATAATTGTCAGCAAAAAATTGTTAATCAACGAGAAACTTTTAGAAGTGAAAATGCTGAGAAGACTGGCTGTGATTTGTTGAAAATTAAACAAGAAAAAATTAAAATTCTCAGTAATATACTTATACCACCTGAAACTCCTGGAACAGAAGCCTGTAACGAAAATAAACTTTTGGAAAAAATTTTTAAGCGACGAGAAACTTTTAGAAGTGAAAAGGAACTAGAAAACTTTTTAAATAATGATAGTACCGAAGAACTTACCGAACTGATTTAATTATAAGTTAGATAATTGGGTTGTTATGATTGTTAGGGTACAGTTAGGTCCTATTAGGTACTTTAACTGGACTAATTTATTGTTTATTGTTTAATAATATTCTTTAATTATGTTTGAAATCATTGATCTCAGAAGAGGCTGACTACTGGTGGCAATGTGGCTGAGTACTAGTTTTTAGCGGCTGACTACTGGTGAAATGTGCCATATTTTGTTAAAACGTACTTTTACTTAATTATACGAAAAGTTTGTAATTTTTGTTAATTTTGTAACAAAATTTAATAAATGAGTAAGTCAATCTATACAAAATACTTTCGATTTACCCTTCCTAATAATTTCTTTTATGAGTTTGAACATAGACTTTCCACTAAAAGGCTGACTACTGGTTCCAGTACCCTAGTAGCCGTTTCCTATTCTTTATTTTGTTTAATTTCACTTCGTTTCCATGTACATTTAAATTAACTTCGTCAAGGAGAGCAACACAAAGTAAAATAAAACATGGCGAATCAGATCAAAATTAACTAAATAATGTCATTTTGTCAATGACATGACTTTTGACAAAGAAAGACGTATGGCATTCAAGACGTCGTCTCTTCGTAAAACTGTCTACTACGTCAAAAGTCAAGTCAAAATAACTGTCATGGCCGCCCTAAAAATAGTGTTCTCGCAATAAAAAACTCTTCAAATAATTATTTTTGTACGCATGTTCTTCTTCAAATTATTTTTTTTCGTATTTTTATGATATTCCCATATTTTTTTCCTATTTACCTTAGATGTAGTGTACATACAACTGACCCAAAATCAAACATGTCTTTTAAAGATTAACGGAACATTAAAATGAAACAACTTATTCCCGACTTAATCAATAGCTTTTCATTGGTTAACGCGTTTTTAACATCCAATAAAAAGCGCTATTGAATAGATAAACTAGCGACAAAAAACCTTTAGAAACCGGATATTAAAAAGTTACATTTCTACATGCTATAGACAGACATATATACTCAAATATATACTACATTAGACACTTCAAACTAATAACATCCCTCTTATACGTCGGGGCTCAAAAATTGGTAATAGCTAACGGTCGGCTAGTGGTCGGCTAGTTTTGGAAATTCGTCCATAAATATTTTATATTCCATAATTCATATTTTAATTTTTAACTTTCAATTTTTTTAAGGGTTCTCTTGATTCTTAGATACAATAAAAATAATTACAAAATATGTTGTCTATGGAATGTAGACCAACACCATCAACTGAGAAACTTACAAGTGAGCGTTACGAATCTGAGATAGTGTATGTAACTTTATTTTTATTGATTTTATATATTTTAGGCATTATTAGCACTCTGCCCTCCTTTCTCAACTTAAACGTTAACTGTGCCAAATTTCATACTCCTCCGTTTGCATTTTTTTTTTTTTTTTGTCAAAAGGGTTTAGAAGCTTTCACTTCGCGTCTTAATTTAAAAACGGTTGTAAGGCCGCTAATTTGGACTTTGAATATATTTTTTAATTCTGTTTTCAGTACGTTCAACAGGTCGACATAATATTTCCATTGCAGTGGATTCATCATTCATCAATAAAACTTTAGTCTCCGTATTTACGAACCTGTCGTCTCAACAGCAGTTAGGAGTGAGGCCCAGTATAAGTTGACCTCTGTCGTTACTGATTAGTTTAATTGCGTTTGTCGTGTTGACGAGTGTTTGTAGCTAAATAAAATTATTATTAGTGCTATTAATAAGCCTCGTAAAACTGGCCTACTAGTAGGTTTTCTGGGAGGCCATGGCCTCCGGTAGAGCCATCCGAGTCGATTCTGTTTTATTTTCGAGGCATAAACGTGTCAAAATAGGTAAAAGTTTTAAATCAATTTTAATCCTTTTTTATATAAGTGGCTTTGATAAATGAGTTACTAGCTTCTGCCCGCGGCTCCACCCGCATATATACAGTATCCCACGGGAGCACTGTACTTTTCAGGACAAAAGGTAGCCTATGTTTTATTCCAGAGCTTAAACTAGGTACTATTATACCAAATTTTATCAAAATCCGTTCAGTAGTTTTTGCGTGAAAGAGTAGATAACAAAAATCCATCCATTTATCAATCCTCACAAACTCACATTTATAATAGTAGTCGTCTAGCTTGAAACATAATTTTGACTTATAACATAAACTGACACGTGGTCTTATAACAGCATCGATATCTTACTACTAATATAAATGTAAAAGTTTGTTAGGATGAGTGGATGGATGGATACATGGATGCTTGTGACCTTCACGCACAAACTTTTGAGTGGATTTTGATGAAATTTTGAATGTTAGTAGTTTAGGCTCTGGAGTAAAAACTACCTCTATTTTATACCGAAAAAGTAACAGTGTTCCCGTGGGATATTGTTTTACGAAGACAGAACCGCGGACAAGAAGATTAGAGACAGACACTATCATTTATATAATTTACTAGCTGATGCCCGCAACTTCGTTTGCGCAGAACTAACGGAAGCGGAACCCTATTTTTTTAAATGGAACCCTAAAATAAAAGTAGCCTATATTAGACCTTATAACATCAGCTATCTGCTAGTGAAAGTCCCGTGAAAATCGGTCCAGCCGTTTCAAAGATTAGCCGGAACAAACAGACAGACAGACCGACAGACAGACAGACAGACGGACAGACAAAATTTAAAAAAAAATGTATTTTATTATAAGTACCGAATATACTTTCAGATTAATTATGTGAAAAGCTGTTAATTTGAAGTTACAAACAGACACTTCAATTTTATTTATCTGTATAGATTTACTGTGCAGCTCGGTGCAACTTGACGTTCGAACTCTCACAATGAAACGTGTACCTTATTGTGTAATGAATAAAGTTCAATTTTGAATAACTATCTTAAAAATGCAGCGCCAAGTCGCGTATCGTTTCGTTTTGTGTGAATATGTCACCGTAAAACTGTAAAAACCGTTAGATTGTAATAAAACTAGTGAAATTGTAAAATGTTGATAGACTTCCGACGCGAATATGCTGCCTATAATTTCACACATTATTTTTCGTTAGATTACAAATATATAGTTTTTAATCTTTCGACATATTTTTACAATCTCGTTAGTTATTTTACAATCTAACTGTTTTTACAATTTTACGGTGACAAATATACCCTTAGCAGGTGGCTGTAACTTAGCTGCTAAATTGACTTAAGATTTTTTTTATTTTAGTAAACAATTTACCCTTTAAAACGATTAGCGTGGCAAATCTTCTAACCATCAGTTTAACATTCGAATTCCGAACAGACTAATGATACTCTCACCACCATAAACGTATTTGAAAGTGTATTTTTCATAATCAGGGGTCATCCTTATTCGGTCGACACCTTAATGAAGATACGTTATTTCGAGTGACAGTTACATTTGAACTCAACATAAATAACTGAGAAATAGTCGGGCGGCGACAGATGTTGTTTTCATTAGTTAACTAACTGGTTTAGTTAAGTTCTATTCTAAACGTTGACCCCCAAAAACTTGTTTTGTCGAGAATTTCTGAGATAACTTCAAATTTTTGTACGCATATACCTACAAGACAGATATAGAAAATTCTCGAACAGATTATTAAATCGTAATATTTTAATAAAGATTTTAAAATCGGCACAGTAGTTTTTGAGTTTATACTACAGAAATACAAATCGTTCCTCTTTATAATATTAGTTGCCCGCGACTCCGTCCGCATAAATACAGTACCTATCCCACCGGAATACTGTACTTTTTCGGAATAAAAAGTATCCTATGTTTTTTTAATCCAGAGCCTATACTACTATACCAAATTTCATCAAAATCCGTTCAGTAGTTTTTGCGTGAAAGAGTAACGAATATTCATCCATCTATCCTACTAATATTATATCTGTGAAAGTTTGTGAGGATGTATGGATAGATGGATGTATAGATATTCTTTAATATTGTAGAACATACTTTTGTTCTATCATCAATAGTTTCCGTAGCGCATGGGACGAAAGTTGTTTTATGGCATTTTTTACAACTTGGGTTACTTTACTAAAGTTTTAGTAAGGATCCCTAATCTTTTCTAGCAATAAATATAGCCTATGTTACTCAGGGTGAATGTAAAAATAAATAAAATAAAATAAAAAAATAAAAATAATTTATTTCAGACATTTCATAGTCCATAACTTGTTAGTAACAAAAATCTTAATACCTATGTTAGTAACTACAGATTAAATATTTAATTTAATTCTTAATTTATAAGGTTACTTAATAATTTTTATAAACAGATTTTATTAGTTTTTGAGTCAATTCACCTTCCAACATCTCTCACATGCAGATCAGTGAACCGACCCAAAACTGCAGAGTCTAGCCTCCCTGCTAACATTTCCAGAATGCTGTTGCGGCTTCCCCTCATACTTTGTACCACAGACCATGTTTTCTTTCTCATGATGGCATAAAAATCATCTACATGCGCATCTGCAAACATGCCTGAGGCCGGTACCACAGTACCGGGGCAACCGCACCAGGGCCCTGAAAATGTTATTATATTGTAGTATATTGTAAATGTTATTATAATGTAGCTTTCTAATTATTACGATAGTGAATGTTAAGTGTCATAGAGATAGCAATGCAATTTTATTTTGCATTTTTTTTAAGTTAATTAATTAATTTTATGCCTACGTGTCACTACGTTAACACTAAGAGGGGACCTAGCAGGATCAATTGTCAGCTACGTAAACGTAAATCGAATGTCAGTTGTATGGGCGCGGTCTTAAATCATAATTTTCATACAAATCTCATTCCATGTAATGGCATCTACATACACACGAATTTGGTACAGAGCGTACCAGATCCGCTGTACGCTCCGTACCAAATTCGTGTGTCTGTAGACACCATTACGTTTACGCGGCATGAGAGTTTTTGATTTTTTCTGGCGTAAGGGGCAGACCCAACGCACACAAAGCGTCATCTGGTGGCGTAAGTGGAGTCAAAAACGGTCAATAATAATTTTCGATTATTTTCCTGTCACCAGGCGGCGCTCGGTAGCCCGACGGTCCTTGTCGTGTCATAAAGCTGTCAAAAGTCAGAACTCAGATGTCAGGAATTTAAAAACCCTCATTAATGTAATCAAAACTACAGAGTAAAGATAGAGCAATACTAGAGTCTGGCTAACGAAAGATGAGACTGGAAAAAGACGTTAAATTCAAAAAGTCGACGTACGGCAACCTTGTCTATAGTCGGAATTATAGTTTTGATACTTGATTATTTATGACAATTATATTATATTTTGTTAGGAACAACTCATTTCATGAAAATGAAGTTTATTGTCCTTGTTTACTTACTTTTTTTTGAATTTGCCGCCTTTTTCCAGTCTCATCTTTCGTTAGCCAGACTCTATATTCCGCGGAAAAAAGCGCTAACAAAAAAACGTAAGCAAAATTGCGACCGCTAAACTTTATATATAAGCAAAATGTCGGATATGTTAGCGGTATTGAAGTTAGTAAACGTGTTCTGGCATCCATTGTCCTGGCCGATAATCTGTTTTATTTTTTTCTTTCAGCGCTAGTAAGCGCTAACAAGCGCTATTTTCGCGAAACACAGCCATAGTCCAGCGCATCAATTCCTTTTAGAATCTAAATCAATTTTTTTCGTTCGACATCTAAGTTCCCATGGATCAATTAAAACGTAAATGGCGCTATAATGAGATTCTAAACGATGAAGCTCCTTAGTGTGAGCCTACAATAATTACCCATCGACCTTTAAGCGCCGAAAAAGGAACATTTTAATTAATCTGATTAAAAACCGGTGCCCTTATCCAATTCCCACCTGGTAGATTTTAATCGTTCAATTATAGATAACCAGCTCATAGTTTTGCAGGATTTAGTAAAACATTATAAAGGCGGAAAAAAAATATCCCGTGTGGGTCTTTTTATACAGAAAATTGTTTTTGGAATAGGTAATTTTTACCTACTAGGTACTTACTAATTTTAAATGTTTATGAAGATGGATGGGATTTGTGTCTTTTTCATGTAAAAACTGACCTGATTTGAATGAAATGTTTGAATACAATGATTGGTAGGTACGGTATGGTAGTAGTTTAGGCTCTGGATTAACATAGCCCATAGGCTACTTTTTATTTGGAAAAACTATAGTGTCCCCGTTGGATAATGTATAGTGTTACATATGTATCAGTATTCTGTGTATGTTTGAATGTGCATACATCCCAACAAAAACTTTAAAGAACTACATTTTGACTATCTTACTTTTATTAAAAATGTGAAAGTTTTGAGGATAGATGGATGTATGGATGGTTTAGTATTACTCTTTCACGTAAAAAATACTGAACTGATTTTAATGAAATTTGGTATGGTAGTTTAAGCTCTTGATTAAAACGTAGAATACTTTTTATCCCGAAAAGGTACTTTGTTCTAGTGGGATACTGTATTTAGTATTTTATGGACTTCTGTTACAACTATACTGTGTAGCTGTAGACCAAGGTTTCCCAATCTTTTTTTGCGAAATGACACGTGTATCTTCTTGTATAGTGAACTAGTGAATAAAGTTCAATTTTGAATCGCTATATGAAAATTGCAGCGACGCTCGTGTTTCGGTGTAAGTTGACTCTTAAATCATAGCCTGCTGATAATAGGCTAGACGACTGAATTTTTTTTATTGCATAAATGAATAGTACTCTTAAATATGAGTAACTTCTTAGAAGAAACCGTATATCAAAAGTCAATATTTTTAAAGGTACAGTGATTTGTTTACAAAATTTCGCAAGTCCCGTGAAAACGCTCCATACTAAAGTCGTACGTAGCTATGACGTCACGTCCATGTTAAAGTGTATGAAATATACGGCCGTAGGAACATATTTGTAAATATCTCCCGATATTTATGCGTTTAAGTTCATACATACCATAATAAATGTTTTTGTATATGATGTAAGTAAACTAATGATGTAGGTTTTGTTCGCTAATTAAGCAAAAAAAAAAAAATTTTTTTTTGTACTTTTTAGATGTATCTAATTACTAAACTTTACATAAAACATTATAATTTTTTACATTTACGAAGTAGTAATGCCTCAAAATTTCTGAGTACATTAATAAAACTTAATATTTTAGATGTAGTCGTGTAGCCTATTACTGCGCTTCGTTAAAAGCCGACTATACAGACTACAGCTGTAAATTGTTAATTGACGATTTTAATTTATTTTAATGAACCTAGTGAGTATACATAGCAGCCAATGTCAAAAATCATCGTACCTAATCCTATTAATTCTACTAATATTATAAGTGTGATAGTTTGTGAGGATGGATGGATGGATGGATGGATGGATGGATGGATGTTTGTTCCTCTTTCACGCAAAAACTACTGAACGGATTTTGATGAAAATTGGTATGTTTATAGTTTAGACTCTGTATTAAAACAAAGGCTTCTTTTTATCCCGAAAAAGAATAGTAATCCCGAGGGATACTGTATTTACGCGGGCGGAGCCGCGGGCAACAGCTAGTAAATAATATATTACTGGACCTGCTTTTCTTTTGGGAAGGATTATAATTGTATGGGCTATTAAAGATTTAAATCATAATTGCATGACCTATAATCTATTATAGCGTTTGTAACAACCTTGGAAGAAGAATATAAATGGAAGGAATAGTTTTTTTACTCACTTTAATCCCACAGGTCACTTCATATTCTAGTTTCAGTCTACCATAAGATTTAGCTTCAACTTCCAGTCACTTGAACTATTTAGTAATTTTAACCGAGATTAGCACAGTTTCCGTAGTGTAGCGGTTATCACGTGTGCTTCACACGCACAAGGTCCCCGGTTCGATCCCGGGCGGAAACATTTTTGTGTGGATTTTTTTTTTATTATTATAATATTATATTATGATATATCAGATACATTAAATAACAAAAAAACTTAATAAATATAATTATTAAGTTTTTTCCTCCGGTTTATTCTTCGGTTAACAAACGTGATTTTTTACCGTTTTGTACGGAACCCTCCTTGCTCGAGTCCGACTCACACTTGGCTGGTTTTCGTACATCGTCTATTATTTTCATAGAAAAAACGGATATTGCCGAAGGCCATTAGCAACATGGATTACTCCTATGATATATTTTTCTTTCCTTTTGCAAATGATAAAAGCGCCATCTAGGTGACGTCAGTGGAACTACAAAGTGTAGTTGTACCTACAAGTACTTTTATGCACCAAAACTACTTTGCCCTTTAGGCTGCACCCTGTCAACTGTCGTATTCCAATATTTTATTAAAGTTTTTATATTATAAAATGCTTATACGATTAAAGTAAAATAATATTAATAAAATACTATATTAAATACAAGTATCTAAATTCTCAGTTAAGGAATATTAATAATAATATAGTATACAGTACTGTATTACAACTTACACGTGTCTAATATCAATACTGTAACACACACTAGGTATACATAATATTGTTATCCTACTTATAATAATTATAACATTAATTATTAATGTAAAAGTTTGTGAGGATGAATGGATGGATGGATGTTTGTTAGAAAGTCTAATTTTGACATTTTAACATTTTTAATTGTGTTTAAAAAAATTAAAATGTCAAAATGAAGACCACTCCCAGTTGTCAGTTGAAGTCCATAAAATTAGGTAATAGGACAACTGAATTCTGAAGTAGACATGGAAATTAATTTGATGTTTATAAAGCGTATAGGACAAGGTTCGATGTCGTGCTATGATTAATTGGTCGGACACCGGTCCGAGTCTTGTTATCCTGCGGTAATACACCACGACGGTAGGACGTAGGACAGCCCCCAGGCCCTAGGCCTCAGCTGACATTTGGCAGGAACATTCTGCAACAAATTGGAAAATATTAAATTCTGATTAAATCCCGCGTGATTATAGTATAGGGTATCCCGCGGGAATATTGTACTTTTTCGGGATAAAAGTAGCCTGTGTTTTAATCCAGAGCCTATACTACTACCATTCCAAATTTCATCCGATCAAAATCCGTTTAGTAGTTTTTGCGTGAAAGAGTAACGAACATCCATCCTCACAAACTTTTACATTTATAATATTAGTAGGAAGACGTAAGGCGGGAAACAATATTATTATTGGCATGTATATATTTTTGTTCCATCGTAGCGCCTAAACTGATTTTAATTAATTTTAAGATTCGTAGTCACGGTATGTGGTCTTTCATATATAAAAACTATACCTATAGCCTATGTTACCCGCAACATCATTACGAATTTAATGAGGGTGTCAATAGTGACACCCTCATTAAAATCGGACCAGTAGTTTAGGCGATACGATAGAACAAACATACATACATATAATGCCAGTAGTTGGGTAAAACCGGCCTCAGTTTTTTGTTTGACAAAGAGCTGTCATCACTTTTTTATTTGATCTCAGCATAGGAAACTGCGCATTTTTAAGTTAGATATATAATGTTTTTTTTTGCCGTGCAACAATATAGGTTTGTAGAGCACATTATAGAGTCGAAATTATCAATAATTTCGACATAATGTCAATCTCATTGGAAGTTTGGTTAATTTTTGCGTTGTTTGAAAATTCGAGATGTGGTGGATTCGAAGTTCGAACCTCGGTAAAATATTTTTGTGATTTTTTTTTTTAAATTTCTGCTAGAGTCTAGAACTCCGAACAAAGCTCGGTTACCCAGGTACTGGTTAGGAGACTAATTACATAGAAACAACAAAAAACAAAAGTAGGTGCTCAAATTTAGTAGAATAGACCTTGTCGCGTAGCGCGTGCGGCGTGCGGCACCTTCACGCGGTCGCTGACGTTCGTGACGTGACGTCGTGTCGCTGCGAGCGTAACGTAAAGCGACGATCACACTGACACGATTATCAGAGATTAAACTTAAACTCAACTCTAAAGCGTCGGTCATAATTTAACTGAGACCTGTTTTAAGGGTTTCGTTATACTTAAGGAATCCTTATAATTCCACTCTATCTATCCGTTCGTCTGTCTGTCTGTCCACCCTTCTAGCTTCTGTTATTATAAACAATTTGTCTAGATCTCGGGTTTGGCATCGTAAATTTTTATTCTAGGGGTGGCTCTCAATACATGTGCAGTGGGGATGATTTCTTTTTTCATTCCTTCCCATTGAATAGGTCATTTAAAATAAAGGTTAGATTTCATACATGATTTTTTTTAAAGTCAACTATTTTTGAGTAGTCGGCCTCCACAGTGGTTTATAAGTTGGTCCCATACCAAACTATAATAATATAATATAAGAGATAGAAATACATTTTCATGATGATAGATAATGCTAAAAACTTTCAGGAAAATTATTTTGAGCGAAAGCGGACATTAACTTTTGAAGTAGGTATTACAAAGAAAACTTTTTGCGGGTTGATATTTACGGAACCCTCCTGACATGCTCATGGTTAGGTTATTTTATGAATGTAGTGAGCGTGCAGCTACGTACATCAATGCATATGTCACCGTAAAATTGTAAAAACCGTTAGATTGTAAAATAAGTAACGAGATTGTAAAAATATGTCGAAAGATTAAAAACTATATATTTATAATCCAATGAAAAATAATCTAGTTAAATTATAGGTAGCATATTCGCGTCGGAAGTCTATCAACATTTTACAATTTCACTAGTTTTATTACAATCTAAGGGTTTTTACAATTTTACGGTGACACATACATCAAAACCACACACGTCTGCGACAGCTCGCCTTACAAGGTAAGGCGTAGTTTCATTACATGTGTGTGCAATGTGCATGATCCTGTGTGAAGTAAATATTTTAAAAATGGAACATTGATGGGCAGATAACCGTGGCGCACTAGCTCACTGGTGTGACTAGATGTCTAGCTCAACGACCAGCCTTTATCCTACCAATATAAATACAGAGTAGTTCGAATATTAGTCGCTATCTGAACATCTACAGTGACGGGGCACGCTAATGTGTAAATATGATGGGCAGATCGCCGTGACGCGCGGACACCTAGCTCACTGGATGTGGCAACTGGATGACCAGTTCAACGATCACTCTATATCGTACCAACATAACCTACCAATATAAATACAGAGTAGTTTGAATATTACGTTATTGGTCGCTATCTGAACATCTACAGTGACGGGGCACGCTAATGTGTAAATATGATGGGCAGATCGCCGTGACGCGCGGACACCTAGCTCACTGGATGTGACAACTGGATGATTGGTTCAACAATTGGTATAGATACCGGACGTATAGGATACGTATCCTACCTACTATTAGGTAGACAGGTGTCCTATGAATATTATTATACATGCGCCAGTTATTGAGGGCGTCAGGTTCTTACTTTTTCACGTCAAAACCATTGAAATATCTAATAATAATATATGTATATTCTATAGATGCTTCACATCACGTAGCCCCTTCCTAAGTACTCGAAGAACTTGTGTTACGGGCACCAGACAACGGGAAGTATATAATTTTATACTATACATATATTAAAGATATTTTATTGGAATAACGCATATGTATTTAATACACATCAATATAATTATATGACCCATATGATCTAGGACAACGGAAAACTTTTTTCCTTCGACAGGTTTCGAACCCGCGACCCCCAGCTTGAGCACCAAATCACTTAACCACTGGACCACAGTGGTCGTAATTTTTCATTAAAATGAAAATGATATATCGCTCTTTCTCTGCCTAAAAGTCCTATCCAGCGAACAAATGCCCGTGTATTGGGGCAGGAGCAGCGAGGCGATAGTCATTTCCTGATGTCGCAACGTCCAGTACACGCGCGGTCTGGAGATTAACTTGTATTTGTTTAAACTAATGCACTTCCGGTTTAACCGACAATTATCCATTTCCGGACAAACATTCAAAAATGGAATGAAATGACGGTGATTGGACATTTCATTGTGGGTACTTTGTTTCGTTTGTCATTTAATTGGCATATAATTTAAGATTGTAGTAATTAGAATCAACGATACTAGGTTTTTACCTGACTATAATAACGCCATAACATTTAGCATGGTTGTCGTCACTTGCATAAAATTATTTAAAATCTTCTAAACATTTACCTAATATTGGTTGTTTTTACAAGCTTTTATTTACTTTCACCTGTCCCGTTGTCTAATGGAATCTTGCAAGTTAAATTTGACCCACTTTCCAGTTTCCGATTGAGCTGAAATTTTGCACGAACATGTAAATCACTTGACAATGCAATGTGGAGTGGAGCTGATCTGATGGCGAAGCTGGAAGGAACTCTGTAATAAAACCACATAAGCTCATCGAGTTTGGGCTCGTTTGATTCGTTTTGTTGAGTACTTACTACTCCCGTCCCCGGTAGTAAAAGCTTGTTATAAAAAAATGATATAATTAAAGAGGCCAATTTAAAGAAGAAACGATACTCAAGCGTCAATTTTAAGAAAGCTATTCACATTTTAAATTCACCTTTATTCACTACTAGCCTTCTCTAGCGACTTCGTCCGCGTGGAGTTCGGTTTCCATACAAAATTTTAACCCATTGTTCACCCCCTTAGGGTCCATCCACATATTACGTCACACCTGATGGGGGAGGGGGGGGGGTCATACAAAGTGTGACAGTACATGTTAAATACAGGTACAGGGATACTAAAAAGCGTGACATGGGGGGGGGGTTCAAAAAGTCGAAATTTTGCGTGACGTAATATGTGGATGGCCCCTTAGAATTTTCAAAAATTCTTTCTTAGCGGACGCCTACGTCATTACAAGTTACAACTAGTGTATGCCAAATTCCAGCAAAATTCGTTCAGTAGTTTCGGCTGTGCGTTGATAGATGAGTCAGTCAGGTTTGCCTTTTATATAATATTTAGATATAAGAAGATACACTTTCAAACAGTTCTTTTTTCGACCTGCACCTCTCTTGAGCTTGAGCTCCTGTCTTGAGTGGTGAATAAAGTTAAAGCGCCGCGTCGCACCGCGTCTCGTCTGTCATTTTTGTTGGCTGCCTAGCCGATTAGTCGCTTGAGAAATCGCCTTGTCATGTTTGTTGGCAAAATTGCCTATTGAGTGGCGACCTAGCCGAATAGTCATTTACAGGGTAGATTATCGCCGTGTGGCGAATCGCTTGACGAATCGCCTTGTCATTTTTGTAGGCAAAATTGCCTTGCGACCTAGCCGAATAGTCATTTACAGGGTTGATTTTCGCCTTGTGGCAGAAAACGTATGGCAAAAATCGGTCCATTTCAATCCCACATATTCTAAACCACTGCCGCATCTGCGTACGTAGCGTGTACTACACGCGGTAACAAGGATGTGTCGGGGGGAGGCCTAATTTCCACTAATTCCATCCGACAACACGACGTCGACGGCGCAGGATCGTCAACAATCATCATCACTGTTACTATAGTGACTATAGACTAAAGTCACAGATTAAAGAAATATATATTTCTATTCTTTGCTATAGTTGCATTCGCGCTAAGCTTGCAGTGAGCCGTCAGTGCAAATGTCAAAATTAACTATGACGCATACACGTTCACATTGACCAATTAAAGTAACCTATTTTGTCCTCTGTGCTGATGACCCACTGCAAACTTAACTAGGACTATATGCTAGTTTTACGATTTTTGTAATACCAATGACCAACAAATATGTATCATTAAGAATCAAAGTGTCACCGACCGGGGTTTGTGGTGGTTGTTCCAATCTGCCTAATATTCAGGCGCGACCTTAAGTATATTCTGTTTAGACGTAAATTAATTATTTTGTTTGGCAGTTTATTGGTGATGTCTTCTTTCCCATTGGTCTTACGATAAAAAATAAACTAGAGATTCTACAATTCATGTACTAGCAATGTTTTTGTAAAATCAAAAGTTTTAGCGTACCTACGAGCGCGTGGAGCGGACTGGCTCCCGTGAACTATACATTGTTAACTTTTACGATTTTTTTAACCATATTAGATAGATCAGGAAGTGGATATTATAATCAGCTTCCTCTAGTTAAATTAAACCCATTAACAATACCGCAGCGATGTACAACAATAGACACGTTACAAGTCTTTTGTGTCGGTGTTCACGAGCCATAGAATTTGATAATATTAGGTGAATTGTTCATATATTTGATAATTTAAACATTGATGTTTAAAAACTAGATCATGATAAAAAAATCAATTATATACAGGTCTGTGCTACCTCACGTCGCTGTCTATACGTGACAAAGTGTAGTTTTTAAGTATATAAATAATATGTATGTTAGTCTGTAAGGTATTTATAGTATGGGCCTATGCAGCCTGAAATAAAGGTTATTATTATTATTATTATTATTATTATCTACATCGTAAGATGTTTTCTGAGTCCATTTGCATTAGGAAGTAACATATTATGTGGTCTTGTTTTGTTTTATTAAAAGGTCCAATTACTGTATTAACTATTAACACATTGCCTTCTATAAATGTACAAAATATAGTATAAGCTGAAGAAAACACGTATGTCTGTTGTAAGACCCATAATATTTTGCATAGTTGAGATGTATATATGTCACCAAAAAATTGTAAAAACCGTTAGATTGTAATATAACTAACGAGATTGTAAGAATATGTCGAAAGATTCATTACTATATATTTATAATGTAACGAAAAATAATGTGTTAAATTATAGCAGGAATATTTGCGTTCGAAGTCTATTAACGTTTTACAATTTCACTACTTATATTACAATCTAACAGTTTTTAAAATTTTACAGTGACATATATTTCATTCCGCTACGCTGTCTAGAATTTATACAACATCTACGCGACCACTGCTCCATTGTAAACCATAATATCTATAATTTCAGTTACCGTAACAATTGTCAGATATTTTGATAATTTACAACAATTACATACAATTAACATGGTTTTATGTTTTTGTATTCTGGATGTCATATCTTTTATCATATTTTTTGGGTTCCGTACCTCAAAAGGAAAGAACGGGAACCTTATAAGATCTGTTTATCTGTCAAGTGTCAAAACCCTATATACATATATCAGGAACGCGTGGAGAACGTTTAGCTGAAGCTGTGTAAAAGTCAGGTCTAAGTTTCCTGAAGCTGTGAAAAAAATTATCGTAAAGTTAACGTAAAAAAAAAGATACGGCTGTTTTAGCCTTAAAAAACGCATATAACGGTAGTCTCGAGGAAATCAAAACTTACTGGTACTTCCTATGCTCTACAAATATATTATGTACAAGAAAAAGTCTGAGAACTGCACATTTGTCATTAAAACATTAATAATAGGAGGTTTTAATTCAAGTCTGAGAGGGGGTCGAAATTATTATATTGAAGCTACTAGTTTAAATAGGGTATTTATTATATGAAAGAGCTGGATGTAAGCATTCAAAAACTTTTTTTTTAATATAAGTTTATCTTATATTTTTATTCCAATCGAAAAATGTCAAAGTTAATACCTTCTCCGTACAAACAATTATCGCAAATTTTGCGAATTAATTGCCAAAAAACTGCGAGATTCGATTCCATGATGATGTTCCTGCTTTGATGTTTGAACGGAACCCTAGGTGGGCGAGTCCAACTCGCTCTTATCCGGTTTTCATTAATTAAGTTATTTTTATTGGCTACTGCATATAATTATAAAACAGGAAGAGAATTTTGTGATAGTATGTGTATGGGGTGCCAATTTGTTTTTACGATATAATGAGTAAAAATAACCTGATGTTAAACGTTTACCGGTGCAAATGGACAGATTAGTTTCATATTATTATGTTACTGTCCTTTCAGAAGGAAATATGCTCTTTTTTCGAAGTTTTAGAGATTTTCATATCTAAGACAAGATTATGTATATGTCACCGTAAAATTGTAAAAACCGATAGATTGTAATATTATTACTAGAGATATTGTAATATGTCGACAGATTGTCAAATAAAAATTTCTTCTTACAATTTACACGTTATTTTGCGTTATATTGTAATATTTAGGTTAAACGGCAAGTGCTCCGCGCCGACATATTTGTTTTCTTTTTCATAATAATAATTATAACGAAAAATAATGCGCACAATTGTATGGAGAAATTTTTATTTGACAATCTGTCAACATATTATAATATCTCTTGTAATATTACAATCTATCGGTTTTTACAATTTTACGGTAACATAATATATATTGTGTAGTATTAAAATATATGCTATTATATTATAGTAATTATAATATAATAGAATATATTGTATTATAATAACTATAGTCCTTACATCTGAGTGTAATATATGTATTATATTTCGTATAGAAAGTGTAGTTATAATATATATTGTGCCAATCCCTCTCTTCATAAACGATCTATACACAGTTTAATGGCCAATTGAATGGTCTGTAAAGAAAAAAATGGAATTAAAAATGTCCCCATAATATGCAAATACGCGAACTGTGTCATCCGCTGTACCCTATGATTATGTACGGACGGACGGACAGACGGACGGACGGACGGAAGAGGCAGAGCCGTAATAACACAATTTGGCGGCAAGACAATGCGTTTTGTTTGGCGAATGTAGGTTCACCAGGAATTAAGATTTTTGGTGGATTAGCTTTTCGATTAGCGCTATTCCACTTGAGTAGAGCACTTTTTGTGATAAATATGTAGCCTATGTGTTAATCCAGAGCCTAAACTACTGCCTGCTACAAGTTTTTGCGTGAAAGAGCCACAAACATCCGTCCATCCATCCATCCTCATTCCTCACAAACTCACATATATATACCTAGATTTTTCCCGCGGCCCCGCTCACGTAATAGTAGATTATGCACCAAGGGGATAAAGCAGTGTCTTACGTCACGGGTAGCAAATTGGACCCTGAGCGTAACGAGGGACTCTAGAGTTAACTCCCGAGCGTAGCGAGGGAGTTAAAACTTAACTCCCGAGTGAAACGAGGGAGTTATGTAGAGTCCTGAGCAAAGCGAGGGGTTCAAGCTGCCCAAGACGAAGACAGGCTTTATCCCAGAGGTGCATACTCTACTTTTCATACCTACTGCGAGGCAATAAAAACCCAGGGCTACAAAAATATAACATTTATTTTGTTAAAAATTAATATTGACATTGGACACATTTGTCCAATTATGGAGGGACAGAGTAATATTTTTATTAGGAACATTTATGAACGTTGTGGTGGAGTTTATTTGAGCAGTACTTAAAGATTCAGGAACTTGTGACTGACGATTTTGACACGTGAAAATATTAAAATTATCGGTGGCCAGTTCGATTTTCGAATAAACTCTCAGCAATACCATATTATTATTGAAAAACTCTATGATAGATACGTATCTATTAGGAATTTTCATACGAATTTTAACGTTCCAAATTCAAATCACTTTAATCCCTTGGGAGTTTCATACAACATAATCTCCCTTGGGAGTCAATGACATGCTTTACGTTGAGATTGCGTGATATATAATCGAACATTGTCGAGCAGGTGGTATGAAAATACAGTATCTTACTCGATCAATGCATAATATATAATATTTTTATCTTTACCGAACGTCTAAAAACATTAGAAAATTTTTATGTCGATACTTGAATCTTGATTATTAATTTCAATTCACCTTTTTATCGCTATGTAACTTTATATATTAATTTAATGTTAAATACTAGCTTTTTCCCGTGGCTCGGCCCGCGTAAATTCCACGGGAATAACTACACTTTTTCGGTGCTAGCTAAGCTAAGCTATAACTACTACCATACCCAATTTCATGAAAGTTGTTGTAGTTTTTGCGTTAAATCATAAAATACATCCATCCATACATACATTCAACCATCCATCCTCACAAACTTTCACATTTATACCCAATAGAAGTAGGATAAAAACCATAAGGTCGATTCTGCTAATTAAATCCGGCTATCATCCTGTTATGATTCAGTGTAAGTTTATTAAAAGAACTGTGGTTCTGGTATTTTTTATTATAGTATTTAACCAGTTATGTAATTAGATAATGTCATGAAAATCAACTTTTCCTACGGATACGCATATAAAAACTTACCTATAAAACATAAATAGAAGTCACTTGTTCAATAATAATTATCCTAGAGCCTGTTTATTAAGTGGCAAATGTCATTTACATACTTTTTGTTTTGACACAGTAATGTGACATTTAGCGTCACGCGATAACTAATCTTGATACTTTGTTGCGGTGCAACTATCATTTTCATTGATCGAGCTGAACCATCAGCTGTCAAGTCATTTGAAGACTTATTAAATTATCTCTACAAAGTAAGTAATGAGTAACTGTAAGGTTATCTGTCAAAACCGACAACCATAAAAGTATTGTTTCCACGCCGAGCAATTTTTCACAATCCTTCATAAAAGTGGATGTGAGTTTGTTTGTTTGGTTGTAACGCTTTCATGTAAAAACTGCTTAACTGATTATCATGAGATTTGGCACAGACATAAAGAAGACTACGGTGAAGGACATATGCTACTTCTTATCGCAGGAAAATGTACGGTTCCCGTGGGATTTCCTTTCGCGTACGTAGTACCTGCGTACGAAGTCACGGGAAACATGTAGTTTAATATAATTCTCTTTGGTATTTAAAAGAACCTGAGTATTTAACTGTATATAACTGAGTAAAAAAAGTTTTAATTTAATTTAAACCTAAGTACAACAATCGTTCTGTAAATACTACGAATATCTAGCAAAGTATAACGAAACTGACTTGTATCTACTCATTATAAATATCAAAGTATAATGTTATGTTTTTATTTAGTTCTTGAAAATATAAATTATACTTACGTATTTAATTAATACCGCTTTCAAAGTAAAAAACTGTTACTTTTAACAAGAACACTATATAACATTCTTTTATACAAACAATTACTATGCAACACACACCAGTTTAACTAGTAAACAACTGTTAATTAGTAATATATTAAATACAATAATACGTTGTCATCGGGACTTTTTCTGTCCTGCCCTTTCCTCGAAATGTAAATTAATGTTGTCACCCTACTGTTGTGACAATGGCAGTGACCGCCTCATCCGCCATCTTGTTTCCGTTTTGACAGGAGACACCTACGGCAGGGTTCTGTATACCGTTGGATATTCGTAAGTTCGTCTAGCATTTTTCATTTCTTTTTCTACACATTTCATTGCAGGATTTCGAATTTCGGCGAAGCTATTGCAGTACAGTTCAACTACGTCTGCAGTCGTTGCGGTCACATTTTGAGGCGTACTAGAGCAAAGGCTCTGCGGTAGGCTATGTCGTTCTCGTATCGGTTTGCACAGCCACGAGAAAAGCTTTTCCATGTTCCACAATAATTAAATAACACGCCAATCGCCATAAATCGTCTGCAATAGACGTCAAGGCCAATCTATATCTATACATCTATACAGAATACAGATTAATAAAATTGAAGTGTCTGTTTGTAACTTTAAATTAACAGCTTTTCACATAATTAATCTGAAAGTATATTCGGTACTTACAATAAAATACCAATTTTTTAAATTTTTGTCTGTCCGTCTTCTGTCTGTCTGTCGGTCTGTCTGTCTGTTTGTTCCAGCTAATCTCTGAAACGGCTGGACCGATTTTCACGACTTTCACTAGCAGATAGCTGATGTTATAAGGTCTAACATAGGCTACTTTTATTTTAGGGTTCCATTTAAAAAAATAGAATTCCGCTTTCGATAGTTCTGCGCAAACGAAGTTGCGGGCATCAGCTAGTATAATATAAGGTTCGGTAAAATCAATTACGGATATTTTGGGCATACGATCTATTGCTTATGTAAATAAATGCGTTTAAGCAGAAAAATAATTGTCATACTAGAAAAAAAACTTTTCTTTATATGGGCGACTTTGCGTTTTGCGGAGAGTCACACATACATGAGATTATGTTTTTAGTTTGAGTATTACAATTATTTTTGTTCCTAAACGTCTTTACATAAGCAGTGGATCATGTACCCGAAGTATCCGTAGTTGATTTTCGGAGACATTATATAGAGCAAATGAAAACGATTAGAAACTGGTCGTGCAGGAACTTAGTCGATATTCTACCTCTATGAGTAACCTCTCTGGACTCTTGAGAGCCCATCTCTCATGAGGAGCGAGGAATAAGCAGTGTGCTAGTCTGCTCCGGGTTAGCTTGACAGAATTAACGTGCCTCTAGGACGTAACAGAAAAAAATTATTCAGGTTTATTTATTTATTTATTTATTTATTTATAAGGATATGCCTAATAAATAAACTATAACCATAAACAATACACACACATTTACAGTTTACATTAATAGCACTTTGTATCAATAGGGAATATGCACGTATTTTTTTTATTTATTTATATAGATCTATCTTGTTTGGTAAACCGTATGGTAAAATCAGTTTTTTGATATCATTAAAAATAACGAAGATATGAACGTTTAAAGTGGTCTATTAGACAGAGAGATCCGACGTGTATCGTGACGTCACATAACACGACTTTCATAGAAAGTTCATACTAAATTTCGTTTTGCTAGAAATAGATAGATTACAAACTTTGACCGCTCATATCTTGCTCATTTATTAACAGATATTGAAAATTTTCTCTCCATTTTCTTTATTTTTCTGTCTAGTATCATATTATTATATTTTAAGCTATTTTTATATTTTATGCATATTCCCTATTACGGACATGCACAACATTATTTTATTTGAAACAATGAATATAATATTAACATCTGCAATTTATATACTTCCAAGTTAATTCTAAACAAGTATAATATGCAACTAATAAAGGTTAATTTCAATTCACATTACACTTAATATTGTTATTTAATAAAACTATCACCAATTATAAATTCAAGTTAATTCAAAATATATATGCAATAAGTTTAATAATTATTAACATCAATATTCAATGAAAAAAAAAAACTTAATAAAGTAGACTTAATTAATCATAATAATGTCAGGGTATTAAAAATGACAATATGATTTTTTTCTTTAATGACACGCGAAAATTTTATGCCAATTAATATTAGGTGTTCGAGTATGGAGAGCAAAGATATTATAAATGTTTTGTGTGACAAATCCAAACAGTGACCAAATGAAATTAACCTTATTGATATACATATCAATAAGGTGAAAATGTTGAGGGCTTTCAATGCTTTTGCCAAATCAATTTCTAATTTGTTTTAACTTTTTTAGCCTTTTAGATTATATGTGCTATCTTTGGGTACTTGTCAATAAACAATATAAGCTACATGGGAGCAGAAAAAAGATCCTACGAACGACATGTTTTTGTAAATTTTGGGTGAAGATATTCTGGAAAATTGTTTTTAGGATACTGAAACTCATAATATTTAAACCAATTTTTAGATAATACCTATTTGTGACAATTGGGGATCGACTTTTTTTAATTGCATACATTATTTACTCTTAAATGTGTTAAGGCGTCTATAGACATTATTATATTTTATTATTACTAGCATTAACTGCCCGCGACTTCGTCCGCGTGGAGTTCGGTTTCTATACGAAATTTTAACCCCTTTTTCTCCCCCTTAGGGGGTGAATTTTCAAAAATCCTTTCTTAGCGTATGCCTACGTTATTACAACTATCTGTATGTCTAATTTCAGCAAAATCCGTTCAGTAGTTTCGGCTGTGCGTTGATAGATGAGTCAGTCAGGTTTGCCTTTTATAAATTTAGACTCGCATTTATTACCCGCGGCATCGCCCGCGTAAAATTAGGTTTTAAGCTTTCATCCCTTATTTTAGCCTCTTCGGGTTGAATTTTGAAAAATCCTTCCTTAGTAGATGTCTACGTCATATGAGGAATACGTGTGCAAAATTTCAAATTTGTAGCCTGAGAATATCTCTTAAGAATTAGGCCTGTGCGTAGTAACATCAGTCAATCAGCTTTACCTATCTTATATAAATAGATATAGATTTATTATTAGATGCCAAGTGCCAACAAATGCGTTTGCTTGAATATCAAATATTTGTCTTTGAGTCATGTAGCCGGTCACTCCACCAGGATCTTCTGTAGGTCATCATTAAGTAATAAGTACTAATCACCGACAAAATTGGATACTACATTATACTAAGTAACAAATAAATACTCTTAAGCACCTACTGAGTCACTACAAATTATATATAATTACTTAGGACTTCCGCAGCATCATCTGCAAATATTCAAATCCTGAACCTAAATTCTCGTATTTAAAGTAGACTTTCATTTTACTTTGATTGTGTTGAAAGTGAAGCGACATGTTACCATGAACGGATTTTATGAAGTTTCGTTTCGACCCCTGAACAAAATAATACGGTTGAACGTGCCATGCCTTGTACGTTTATAATTTTATATGCAAAAATCAAAAGTCAATTTGCAGATTTTGCACAAATGACTCACTACAAACTTAACGCGAATGGTCTATTGTAATATAGCAGTAGCACAAAAGCTATGAAAATAACTATTAAAATAGGTCAACTCATTAAAGGTCATGCGTGAACGAGAATCAAACCCGCACCTTTATAAAATTTCATTACACATAATCATCCATTGTAAACAACTTGTAAATAGTAAACAGCAGGCAATGAAATGTAAATTGAAATGTTTATTACTTATTTTTAAGCCAACCTTTTTTAATGAAATGGAATAGGAAACGAGCAGGCGGATCGCTTGATTACCGCCGCCCGTGGACATTAGAAACACCAGAGGAGTTACACTTGTAATTCCTCTGGTGTTGCGCACTTTAATAAATTCTTAGGCATCCGGTAGCCTCACTCACTCGGCGCAAACTCCGAAAAAAAAAACACACACAACGCATATCGGTTTTCTGTGGTATTTATCCAGCCGAGCGGCCTGTAAGTTAGTAATCCCACCAAAAACATTCTGTAAAAAACAAGCCAAGTCTCGATGGAGCTGCTTGTTTATCTCTAAAAAGTAATGAAATCTAGACAAAATCGTGCCAAGTCTAAGGTTCCTTACTGCGGTTTCTTTATTATTATAGTTAATGTTGAGTGACTTGGCCGTTGAACATTCTTTATACTTTAGTGGGTACAAGTCAATTTTGTTTATATTTGTAACTACCTGTGTTTGTTAAGCGAGATAATAGCCCATACTGGTATTGGTAATTGGACGCTAGTGTCTCATTTTAGGCTGTTGTTGATTGTACAACACACATATTGGAGCAATGGTGTCATGGAGCCCCTTTTGTACCCTTGTGTGCCCTTCAACGGCCAAGTCACACAACATTAACTATAATAATAAAGAAACCGCAGTAAGGAACCTTAGACTTGGCACGATTTTGTCTAGATTTCATTACTTTTTAGAGATAAACAAGCAGCTCCATCGAGACTTGGCTAGTTTTTTACAGAATGTTTTTGGTGGGATTTCACTTCTTTTTGTAGAAACGTGGGCATATTGATTTATTTTCCTAGATTTTAGTGTAATTTGTTTATTTAATTTGTGTAATGTTGGAGTAGAATAAAGTTCGAGTACAATAAAGGGGCCTGAAAATGCGGCAAAATGGTTCTAGTAAAGAATGGTACGGCAGTGTTTGCTTCGCGCTCGACTTGGCGGGGGCACTCCCGTGCCCCCAGATCGACGTTCTGGTCTTATCTAGAGGTTCTCAAATAGGGGCCTGAAAATGCGGCGAAATGGTTCCAGTAAGGAATGGTACGGCAGTGTTTGCTTCGCGCTCGACTTGGCGGGGGCACTGCCGTGCCCCCAGATCGACGTTCTGGTCTTATCTAGAGGTTCTCAAATAGGGGCCTGAAAATGCGGCGAAATGGTTCCAGTAAAGAATGGTACGGCAGTGTTTGCTTCGCGCTCGACTTGGCAGGGGCACTGCCGTGCCCCCAGATCGATTATCCTAGTTTTTATAGTTTTCCCTTTATGTGGCCATTAAACCCCAACTCTGTACCAAATTTCAGCTCTCTAAGTTTATGGGAAGTACTAGTTCTATTTTGATGATCATGAGTGAGTGAGTGAGTGAGTGAGTGTCGTAAATGCGAAACTTTGCTTTCGCTTAACTTCGGAACTAAATGACCTACAGACTTGAAATTTTGGATTTTAAGTACGTGATTATAGCTTATTGGATGACGAAAATTTCTGCGTTCTGGTCTTATCCAGAGGTTCTCAAATAGGGGCCTGAAAATGCGGCGAAATGGTTCCAGTAAAGGATGGTACGGCAGTGTTTGCTTCGCGCTCGACTTGGCGGGGGCACTGCCGTGCCCCCAGATATATATTCTTTGCTGTAAGTGCTGAGGCATGACTTTCACACTCTGTTCAGATCCAACTTAATCTTTTTATATTAAAAAAATATAGTATACTAGCTTTAGCTCGCGACTTCGTCCGCGTGGAGTTCGGTTCCCATACAAAACTTTAACCCCCTTGGCGGGCGAATATTTTCAATAATCCTTTCTTAGCGGATGTCTACGTCATTACAACTATCTGTATGCCAATTTTTATCAAAATCCGTTCTGTAGTTTCGGCTATGCGTTGATAGATGAGTCAGTCAGGTTTGCCTTTTATATAAGGTTTGGTAAAATCAAGTACGGATATTTTGGGCATATGATCTGCTGCTTATGTAAAGACGTTTAAGCAGAAAAATAATTGTCATACTCGAAAAAAAATTTTTTTCTTTATATGGGCGAATTTGCGTTTTGCGGAGAGTCACCCACACAAGAGATGATTTTTTACTTTGAGTATGACAATTATTTTTTGCCTAAACGTCTTTACATAAGCAGTGGATTATGTGCCCGAAGTATCCGTAGTTGATTTTCGGAGACCTTGTATATAGAAGAGCAAATTAATTTGTCATTGGCACGGCAAAAAGTTTAAGGTCACATGTACCTACCTAACTTCTTTTTGTTTACAAAAACATTAAACTACCCATTGACCTCTGAAAGCTCCTCAAAAAAAAATAGCTAGCGAGCCACCGTGTATCCCACACGGTGGCTCGCTAGCTATTTTATTTATTGGCGAATAGGTATTTTTAAATAAAGGCGAGGTTCTATAAATGACTTTATGACTAAGTCAACCATTTTCGAGTAATCGGCCTCTAGAGATTACAGGTTGCCCTCCCCCTCCCCGGCATTTCTAAACAATAGAAGATAGAAACTTGTAACATTCCATGCTGATAGATCACGTTGAATGCTCTTCAGGAAAATTATTTTGAACGAAATCGGACAATAGCTTTTGAAGTAATTCGAAGAAAACCTATTGCGCGTTGATAGTTACGGAACCCTCCTTAGACATGTCCTGAGATGCTCTCGGCAGGCCTGTCCCACTCCCCGTGTAGGTATTAAAAATGTAAGTACGTGCGGCGGCCTCCTTAAACGGGCCAATTACGAGGGACTCGCGCGCGAGCAGTGAGCGACGTATGCGTGAGATTTGTTCGTCGCAATGTTTTATGGATTGGATTTAATACCTTACAATCTTTGCATATAATATTACGATAGGTACTGTGTAAGTTAGGTAAAAATCACCCGGCCAGCTATAACTATAATACCATATAACATAATGTATAACAATATTTAAAAATATAGTTTGAGCTACTACTGCTACTGCAATTACTTGATAACCAATATTTAGTGTTTAGGTGTTGGCTCCACAGTCCACTTGAACTATCTGTTCGCGTCTTATGTTATTCCGATGTGATACGATTTGAAGAATCATTTATTGACAAAAGTACCTAGTAGTACCTAGTAGTAAATATAAATAAAAATAAGGCGGCGTGATTCAACTTCTTCGAGTAATATCAGGCCGTGAAGGTATAAAAAATGCTTACGTTTACGCATAAGTATGTATATACTTATAGGTATGCGCAAATTTATTATAATAATAATAATATCTATGGACGCTTCACACCACGTCAATCTGATCCCGTGGTAAGTTCTGGAAGAACTTGTGTTACGGGTACCAGACAACGGAAATATAGGTATTTAACACTTATTTAAGATTTTTATTATATTATACATATATTTAATACACACCCATGACCCAGGAACACAAAAAAACTCTTTGTTCCTTCGGCGGGATTTGAACCCGCGACCCCCGGCTTGAGCACCAACACGCTCAACCAACTGAGCCACAGAGGTCGTCAAATTATTACAGTACTTTAACACCTACCTTAGGTTTATTTGGAAAGCAATTTGTTCAGTAAAGTACAGTAGGTAGGTACTAGAAAGTAGGTAAAAAAAGTTGTGATTAAATATTAAGAAAAAATATATAATATAATACGTATAACCGCCTCCTTTTTTGGAAGTCGGTTAATAATTTTCTAAAATGAGACAACCCTAATGTCATTAGAAAGGATAAGAATACGCGATAGAAAGAGACGCAACTTCTAGGTAAATATAATCGTAGGTAATCAAGCGTTGTGTTAGCTGAATTGAACCTTATCGCATCGCAGAAAGAGTCCCTATTTCTTCTAACCATTTGTCGGAGTGGTTCTTCTGTACCTCTAGGTACTATTATTTATTCTGTGCTCTCGGTTAGGTTTTTAGTATTTTATAAATTAAAGTTATTTGTAACGATAATGCTGATTTTTTTGAGATGCTTCAGTGAAAATGGCCAATAATTGGATCTTAATAGTAATAGAGTCAAACACATTATAGTAACGTAAACATAGACTCCTTACTTATATGACCCCATTTTTGGAGTTGTTTGGGGCCATTTTGACATTTGAGGAATGGTGAAATCAAGATGGCGTACCTTTTTCTTCTATGAAGATTTTTTCTGTCAAATGTACGTCGTAGCCCATCTTGAAATCAATGGTTGTATTCTGCGGAAAATAGCGCTAATAAAAATGTAAGCAAAATGGTGACCGTTGGCGTTAAATAAGCAAAATGGCGGATTATGTTAGCAGTATTGAAGTTAGCAAACGTGTCCTGGCCGATAATCTTTTATTTTTCTTTAGCGCTAGCAAGCGCTATTTCCCGCGGAACACAGGCATTGTTTGTAAATTAAAAGTTTTCTGTTGCAAACTCTTGTCCATTTTAAACGTTTCGAGCGTTCGTGTAAATAATCTAAGAGTTCTAGCGCAGTTCTAGGAGATAAATATAGAACATTTCTAACAATTTGCGGTTCTCAAAAGTCGTAATAGCTACATTTTACACAACTGCACAATTACTTCTAGGAACGGACCGTTCCTAGTCCCAGGTATTTAAATAGCCTAGAAATATTTCCTAGGGCATAGGTTTTTTAGCTGAGCTAGTTAGTGGCTAATTATGGGCTAATTAACAGTATAGCTTATTATTTTCTTTTCTTCATCATTTATAAAAACTGCTGGTTTTTGTCTGGTTCACCATAGCGTGGGAGGAAAATGCTCCAGCACGAATGGGCCAGCTCGATGGATATAAAACCAAATCTGTGAGCATGCCATCCATCAGACGATCAGTCTGCTCGTTGGCCTGTCTTAGTTGCCCAAGCACCGTGATGGATTTTAGCTGAGTGGTGTCGTCATCGATTTTTCAGCTCTATTCTATTAATGCAGAGTTGTATTTCCAGTGCTCTGAATTTCCCGCGGCCTTACTGGTTTCGGACAAAATAGTCCCAGCTTTAAAACTAGGCTGACTAGTCTAGTAGTACTTTTTTTATCTGACTAGGTTATGTTTTTGATATCTGGGGGCACGGCAGTGCACCCGCCAAAGTCGAGCGCGAAGCAAACACTGCCGTACCATCCTTTACTGGAACCATTTCGCCGCATTTTCAGGCCCCTATTTAAGAACCTCTGGATAAGACCAGAACGCAGAAATTTTCGTCATCCAGTAAGCTATAATCACATACTTAAAATCCAAAATTTCAAGTCTGTAGGTCATTTAGTTCCGAAGTTAAGCGAAAGCAAAGTTTCGCATTTACGACACTCACTCACTCACTCACTCACTCACTCACTCATGATCATCAAAATAGAACTAGTACTTCCCATAAACTCAGAGAGCTGAAATTTGGTACAGAGTTAGGGTTTAATGGCCACATAAAGGGAAAACTATAAAAACTAGGATAATCGATCTGGGGGCACGGCAGTGCCCCCGCCAAGTCAAGCGCGAAGCAAACACTGCCGTACCATTATTTACGGGAACCATTTCGCCACATTTTCAGGCCTCTATTTGAGAACCTCTGGATAAGACCAGAACGTCGATCTGGGGGCACGGCAGTGCCCCCGCCAAGTCAAGCGCGAAGCAAACACTGCCGTACCATTATTTACGGGAACCATTTCGCCGCATTTTCAGGCCTCTATTTGAGAACCTCTGGATAAGACCAGAACGTCGATCTGGGGGCACGGCAGTGCCCCCGCCAAGTCGAGCGCGAAGCAAACACTGCCGTACCATTATTTACTGGAACCATTTCGCCGCATTTTCAGGCCCTTATTTGAGAACCTCTGGATAAGACCAGAACGCAGAAATTTTCGTCATCCAGTAAAGTATAATCACATACTTAAAATCCAAAATTTTACGTCTGTAGGTCATTTAGTTCCGAAGTTAAACTAAAGCAAAGTTTCGCATTCATGACACTCACCCAGTCACTCACTCATGATCATCAGAATAGAACTAGTACTTCCCATAAACTCAGAGAGCTGAAATTTGCTACAGAGGTAAGGTTTAATGGCCACATAAAGGGAAAACTGTAAAAACTAGGATAATCGAAGATCTGGAGTACCTGGTGACCCTTATTAGAAAACACAAGAGCCCAACCAAACTATTAGAGATCGACATACTGCCTTTACAAAAAATATTCAACTTGGCGGGCCACTTCATTTGATGTCAAAAATCGAAGGTCTGAAGTATCTGATGAAGAACCCTCAGCTGGTCTCAGCTGTGATATGGTAATGCCCCCTTCTACTATTGGTACATAAAAAATCGACTGTCATTGCAAAAATCCAGTGAAGTAGGACACATCTTCTAATTTAATCTAGCCCTAGCGTCCCACTGCTGGGCGAATGCCTCCCCTTCTGCTTTTAATACGCATATAAATGAAATTAAAGGAAAACTCTGGTTAAGACTGGACTGGCTTTTATACTTATACTTACAAGTTTACAAGAAGAAATAGTCGAACAATTAACTTTATTCTACTCGAACATTACACAAATTAAATAAACAAATTATACTAAAATCTAGTAAAATAAATCAATATTCCTACGTTTCTACAAAAAGAAGTGAAATCCCACCAAAAACATTCTGTAAAAAACTAGCCAAGTCTCGATGGAGCTGCTTGTTTATCTCTAAAAAGTAATGAAATCTAGACAAAGTCGTGCCAAGTCTAAGGATCCTTACTGCGATTTATTTATTATTATAGTTAATGTTGTGTGACTTGGCCGTTGAAGAGTACACAAGGGTACAAAAGGGGCTCCATGACACCATTGCTCCAATACATGTGTTATACAATCAACAACGCCTAAAATAAGACACTAGCGTCCAATTACCAATACCAGTATGGGCTATTATCTCGCTTAACAAACATAGGTAGTTACAACAGAATCTGATATAACATTACGTGTAAACAAAATTGACTTGTACCCACTAACGTATAAAGAATTTTCAACGGCCAAGTCACACAACATTAACTATAATAATAAATAAATCGCAGTAAGGATCCTTAGACTTGGCACGACTTTGTCTAGATTTCATTACTTTTTAGAGATAAACAAGCAGCTCCATCGAGACTTGGCTAGTTTTTTACAGAATGTTTTTGGTGGGATATTTTTTTTAGTTTAAATTAGTTTATAATTGATGACATATGGAGCCGAAACATGGTCCTTCACAATGGGGCTTATCCGTAAGCTTCGTGTCGCTCAAAGAGCTATGGAGAGGGCTATGCTAGGAGTTTCTCTACGTGATAGAATCAGAAATGAGGAAATCCGTAACAGAACTAAAGTTACCGACATAGCTCAGCGCATTAGCAAGTTAAAGTGGCAATGGGCTGGACATATAGCCCGTAGAACCGATGCCCGCTGGGTCCGAAAGGTTCTCGAGTGGAGACCACGAACTGGACGTCGAAGCGTAGGACGGCCTTCCACCAGGTGGACAGATGACCTGAGAAAAGTCGCAGGGAGTCGGTGGATACAGGCCGCGAGCGACCGGTCGCACTGGAAATTTATGGGGGAGGCCTATGTCCTGCAGTGGACGTCACCAGGCTGAAACGACGATACTAGTTTAAAAGACATTATTTTTATGTCACTAAGCTTAAGTGGCTGTTCTAACACCATTGAAATTGTGAAACTGTCGTATCAGCGTTCAAGAGACGAAGGTATAAAAGTTTTATTTGGCTGTAAACTCCAATTGTAAAGTTTACGATGTCGAATCCGCTATGTGCCGGAATTGGACAGTTTTAGGTTAGATTATAAGCGTGAGTTCATACAAAAATAGATTTAAATTAAATAACGTTTATTTCGGATGGTATAGACCCATATTATAAATACCTTAAATACTAAGATACATATTATTATAATTATTGTATACTTAAAAAAAAACTACACTTTATCACGTGTAGTTTTTAGTTTTTTTTTTTTTAAGATAGCGACACAGAATAAATAATAGTACCAATAGCGATTCAAAATTGAACTTTATTTCCTACACAAAATACACGTTTCACTGTAAGAGCGAGCGGCGCTTGGCTTTCGACTCCGGAGGTTGTGGGTTCGATCCCGTTAGCGTGGCGCTGGCGTGGCATTGGAACAACATAAATGTTGTTTTCAAGTCTAGTTAGGACAATGCAGGCTGCCAACTGATTGTCAGACAAGAAAGATGATCCATGCGTCGGATGGGCATGTAAAAAGTCGAACCTGCGCCTGATCTCTCGCCAATCGCGTCGGTTATCTGTCCCACTGGATTATGAGAGTAAAGGAAGAGAGAGTGCTCTTGTGTACTGCGCAGTTCGCACACACTTGGGCACTACAAAATTACTCCTGCGTAACATGGCCTGATTTCAATGAAACTGGCTACCGTCACCGAAATCGGTGTGGGAGGTTATTTTATATATAATTTCCTCGACTATCTATAAATCAACTTTAAATTTTAATTACTACATACACGTTTTTAACACAGCTCAAAGTATCTCTAAAACAAATAAATGATTAACTTTCTTAGATAATATCTTAGGAAACCGTTAGTTTAACAAGCTGACATAGTGCTGAACAAATATGCGCCCACGCCGGAATTCTGTTGGTGTAACATTTCATATGTGCTCGTTAACTATATTTTTTATTTGAGTACGCGCGTACACAGTATTATAATTATGTATTACTTACGTGTATTTCATATTTTGAAATAGACGCACTTTGCAGTTTAATTCTGCTGCAGGCATGTCGAAGAAAATCTGTCCACTATCCACACTTAGCCTGGAACTTGTCCGGAATCCGTAAGCCCGGCGAAATTTCAGAGCATTGAAAATATAACTCTGGACTAATACAATAGAGTTGAAAATCGAAGTGACCAGTGTCGAGCTGTCATAAATGACATTGACATTAGACTCGACACTCGTGTGTTCGATTTTCAACTCTATTCCGGATATCGGAGCAAATAGTCCCAGCCTCGAACTTCCCCTCTTTTGGAATTCTTCTTCATCTTATTATAGGGAAACCATTGCTTTTTGCAACATTCTTGGAATTTTTTTGGGACAGTTAAGGCTTGACTTAATTTGACACCATCTGATCTCAAGATGGCGCGAAGAGAATCACCGAGAAATGTAAAAGTGGATAGAGTCTCGCCTTCTCGATCTTACGTTAGATTGATATCTCACGAGAAAGACAATTTCTTGCGAGACTTCTCCACTATGGGAAACACGACCAATTTCAGATGTATGTCGATCTGTTCTCACACCAAATAAAAAAGTGAAGACAGAGTTCAGCTAAATAAACAGCGAGACCGACAGTGAGACACAGTTAGACACAGTGTCACGCACACATATAACGAAACTACATGTTACCTCGTAAGGCGTAGTTTCGTTTTTGTTTGTATGACAAAGCGCTGTCTTCACTTTTTTATTTAGTCTGTATTATAGAATCTGTTAAGCACTTCATTTTCTCCGTCCAATTCGAAATCAAATTATGGAACTAAAATAAAAAGATAGCAATTTGAAGCGCGTCATAAGAAGTAAATAGCATCAAGTATAAGTCAATCAGCAACAATGTTGCTGAGGTACTGATGTAGATAACATACACACATATACTCACATCCCATGCTTTAAAGATGGACATCATTATTTTCACATTTGTATTTTATACAATCTAAAAGAAAGACGTCATGTCTGTTCAATTCGAAATTGAATCATTTAACAAACTCTATCCTACAATAATCAAAAATTAATAATAACCAGACAATGCAAATTATACTACTTTAGGGCTGATTTTTCAATCATCAGATAACTCGTATCTGAGGAATAAATATGTAACTTTGACAGATTTTGTATGAAAAAGCTGTCAATGTCACATATTTATTCCTCAGGTAAGAGTTATCTGACGATTGAAAAATCAGCCCTTAGTCTACTAGATGATGCCCGTGACTTCGTGCGCGCAAAAAGAGATCCCACGGAAACCGTATGTTTTGCCGCCATAAAGTAGCCTATGTTTTTTTCCGTGGTCTACTTTATGTCTGTACCAAACATGATTGTCAGTTAAGTAGTTTTTACGTGAAAGCGTAACCCAAAGCGTTAAGAGAATACCAGTTTGACAGTTTTAATGTCGAGACTTGATTCTAATTGTAATAATGCAGGTTTTATTTAGCAGAATTGCCCCTCAGGACACACCACTTGGTCACGGAGGCATCGACACAAAATCCTATAGTTGTAACGTATTCGGATCCTAACCTACATTCAAGTGTTTAATGACGATTTTGTGTAATTAAATAAATGTTAACGGGCATCCTGACACCTGCTTAATGGGCTGATTAGAGTAATTATAAGTTAATTATACTCGTTAAATAGATAATATGTATTAAATATGTATCTGCTACATGGAACGCCAAGGTTGAAGATGATTTCGTCACTTTTCAATTTACCTACTCAGACACTTGCAATTATAATGGTGTGTAAATTGTGTATTATATTTATTTTTAACCGACTTCCCAAAAAAGGAGGCGGTTATACGTTCGGCTGTATATATGTTTTTTATTTTTATTTTTTTTGTATGTTCAACGATTACTCCGCCGCCTGTGGACCGATTTTCAAATTTTTTTCTGTGATGTATAGGGTGTAATCCCAAATTGGTCCTTTTGATATCAAAGTGGTGACCTGTTGATGGGATCCATGAGGAATCGAGAGAACTCCTCGAAATTTATATGGACACATATGGTGATTTTGACTTTTTCTGAAGTAGTTCAAGCATATGCTACCAAAAAGTAAGATTTTGCTCCAAGGTATACCCTAGATCCAAAAGTACAGAATAGAACTCCTGACTCCTTATAGATACATGTTTGGGGATTTCGGCGTTGTTTAAAGAACTGCAAGCATATGCCACCTTGTCAGTAAGAGTAATCATCATCATCATCACCACTATCACACCATACGTCATCACATTATGATGATATAAAAGGTATTTCTCATAGTATTTTACACTAACACGGAGATCTTTGAACATTACTCTGCCGTTTATGGACCTATTTGCAAAATTCTTTTGTTGTTGTAAAGGGTTTAATTTGAAATTAGTCCTTTAGTCACTAAAGTGGAATCCTGATGATGCGAGCCATGAGGAATCGAGGGAACTCCTCAAAATTTATATAGTGATTTTAACTTTTACTGAAGTAACACAAGCATATACTACCAAAAAAATAAGATATTGTACCAAGGTATACCCTGGATCCAAAAGCACTGTACAGAACTCCTCAGTCTTTAAAGATATGCGTTTGGAAAATTCGGCATTGTTTAAGGAACTGCAAGCATATGCCACTTATACCCATTTGCACTAAACGTAAGTTAGGCTTGTCCTAGTTAAGATACACTTTAACATAAGAACAGCCTAGCTAAACATTTTGTTTGCACTAACAGATATAACTTAATTATGTCGTAGCTTAGGCATTGCCTAGTTAGGTGAATGATTGAACGAATGTAAAGATTGGTTGTTTATGGTTTTATAAACCGGCTAAGTAATGTAGACCATAGAAAATATTTTGGCCCTCTCTTTACATCGATTCCGTCGTGTGTTAAAAAGTGACAAAAGATAAGACCTTGGTTTATTTTGTTTGGTAACGTATATTCACCAAAAGGCTGTCAATTGTCTTGTCATATTGTGTCTAATTCGGTGCGTGTTTCATAGAATAAACAGATATATATACGTGTTTACTGTTGACTAAAATTATTATACATTACGATCGATTTCGAATCGTTATTACTATACCTATTATGGAAAATAAATTAAAAGAAAAAGTAAAAACCGCAAACTTTACGGAGGAAAAAAAAGTTTTGTGCGATTGTTGTGCGACGAAGGCCCGTGCATTCTATCGAAACTAACTTCTCCCGATGCCACGACGAATAAAGAGAAATAATTCTTTTGCACATCATATACCGCTTGAACAAGTCGATTTCATCGAAATTTTGGAAGCAGTTTGGTCGTGATCTTGTTATTATAGTTCTCGCGTGTGAAAATTATGTCATTATGAAAATCGACTTCTACAAATTCAAGGAAATTCAATAAATATTAAATCCCCTGCCATGGTAATTGCGATCTGACTATTTTAAGCTTTGAATTTTTAAAACCACTGTAATAAAAAATTTGCTAAAAAATATACCTCTTTTTATTGTAATACATCTAAGGCTAGATCTCTGACAATAGTATATCAATAAAACTATATCAATAGTTACAAATAATCTACAAGACCAGATAAAACTCCCGACTTATGTGTTGCCTACGCTTACGCAGTTCCTAATCGGGCTCATAAAGTTAAGAATATCCTAAGTGGACTTAGGAATGGCCTAAGGTTAGTGCAATAGTATTTTTCGCTAGGAGCAGCCTAATCAAGTTAGGAAAGAACTTAGGCGATCCTTAAGTTTAGTGCAAATGGGCATTAATAACTTACAGTAATCATCATCATCATCTTAATAGCAATACGTAATGGAAGCTTGGCGAGTATTTAATTATACATTCGATCGTTTAGTTTAGACGTTCTTAAGACGTATTAATAATAACTTAACAAAATATATCACTAAAAAGGGTGAAATTATTATTTTTAAACAAAAAATTAAACCGACTTCCAAAGTAAAAATACACAAAAAAGTATGAAATAAAACTTAATCTCTAAATAATTCCCCTTTCAAATTCGGCAAAAATTTTTACTATTTCTCTACTCAATCTTATTAATTTTGAAGTCGGTACCAGCAAATATGAACGTAAGTTGTATAAAATATTGTACAATATTGTTTGGGCTGGTGCCGATTTCAAAATTAAGAAGATTGAGTAGAGAAATAGTAAAAATTTTAGCCGAATTTGAAAGGGGAATTATTTAGAGATTAAGTTTTATTTCATACTTTTTTGTGTATTTTTACTTTGGAAGTCGGTTTAATTTTTTGTTTAAAAATAATCAAGTGTTAACTTCTATAAATATAGTTTCCCTTTCTTCAAGAAACCCATTTAGGGGTCACGACAGAAAAAAACAGCGTTGTGAATAGAACTGTACGATTATCCAATACAGTCTGACATCTTTTGGCACGTGGATAAAATCAGTACTAACATCGCCGTCTTGTAAAATTTCACTTTTAGTAATAAATATTGTTCTTATTTGCGACACTCACGCCCCCATCCAAGTGCCAAAAGATCCTTGTCCGACTGTAGAGCTGAAAATCGTATAGAGTTGTCAAACCTGACATTTGACACTTAAGCCTTCGATTTTCAGCCCTATTGTATTAGCGCAGAGTTCTATTTACAGTGCAGTTATTTCCATCGATTATTTTTCTATAAAAAAAACGACAAGCTGTTTTGTCAAATCGCCCGTGTAAATCCCGCATGAAGGCACTAAAAGTTGTCACTTTGCCTAGTTTGAAGATAGTTCAATGAAGGTTTTTTAATTTGTGACATCTGACAGCTTTTTGACACGATAAGGATCACCGGCTATCAAGCGCAGTCTGGTGAAAAAGAATCGAAAATTCTTATTGACCGTTTTTGATACCACTTACGCCACCAGATGGCGCTTTATGTGCGTTGGGTCTGCCCCCTAACGGCAGAAAAATACCAAACACCCTCATTTGGAAAGATATTGTGGTTAAAAATCAAAACTTAACTTTTGTACCTACTAAGTAGGTACTACCAGTGCTCCATACAACCTACCTAACTGCAGAAATTATAATTGCAAATGAGTTTACGGGCCATGAGCAGTTTAATCGTCTTGTTTACAAGGGCGGGGCTTGAAGAACACAGCGGTTAAGCACTGGGCGTGGTTGCTTAACTCTAAGAGTTAATTTAAACTTAAACTTATGGTAACAGTATTTGTGTTTGGATTATTGAAGTAATTTTTTGTTATGAAAATTATTATGTATTTGAAAAAAAATCAAATAATAAAATATTTAAATAATTAAATTACTCGTAATAATACATAGCGGCGGGCGCGAGACATTCAAAGCCATGACATACGGCAGTACGAGGGTGTCCATGCGTAGTAAAAATTATCAGGAAATGTTAATTATATTGTTATTTTTTGTAAATAACGTAATTTTTAATTACGCATGCCGTCATTATTATAGCATAATGTGAGCTTCAATATTTCATTGTGATAAAAATACATTCTGTATACTAAATCATACCACAATAGTCAATAGAACATTCTGGAATCAATAATAGCCAATTAGATAGCGCAGGAGTTTTAATATCCACCATTTCTCACGAATAGTTAGTGGTTACGTAAGAATTTACTGTAATACTCGTAAAATATGATCGAATCTCAATTCATAAACATAAGTCCAGTTTATAGACTACACGACGCGCGACGGGATTATTGTGGCCAGTGGTGGCAAACTTTTTTTAGTAATTCAAACTTAAACACTTAAACAAAAAACTTAAACTTACATAAAATATAAATAAAACCTATATAATAATAAAATATAAAATCGTATGATTTTTTTTCTAAATTATTACAGACTAGCTGTTTTCCGCGGCTCAGCCCGCTTAAGTACATCCCACGGGAACACTGTACTTTATCGTGATAAAAAGTAGCGTATGTTTTAATCCGAAGCTCAAGCTACTACCATACCTTTAACATCCATCAATTCTTACAAACTTTCAGTAGGATCCTATCCTGGTAGGATGTTATGCTGGCGTTCAATATAATAATAGTAAGTTAACAGTGTCAGAGATGTAAGCCGATGTATTTTCTTTTCTAGATTTTCTTGAATTTTTTCATGTATTGCAGATTATTTTAAAACTGTAGTAGGTATTAGTCGCCTATTATAAGTTGCCTAGTTATTAAAAGATTCTATCGATATTCACCTATCTTAGAAAGTTGCTTTTATAAATATTGGCTACTTCGCCGTTTACCCATCTAGTTGCTAAAAGTTTGTGAAACTAAGTCCCGATCCACAAAATTTCCTTAAACGCGCTTAACTTTAAATCCCGATTCGATTACTCTCTCTCTCTCTCTCTCTCAATGAATATTAAAACGGAAATATCGTAATCCGTAGCTAAGCGTCAAATGCCGTTTGCCCGTCGGTGGAATTGGGGCTTAGTCTCGATTCTACTAAACGCGCTTAACGCTAAATCCAGATTGGATCTCTCGATAATTCAATGTAAGAACAGGTCGCCAGGAACAGTCGATCAAACCTTAGCTCATCATCAATACATTTTGGTGAAATTGAGTCTTAATGATTCTTAAAAAAAAACACTTTAGTTATGTTGACAATATCTGCCCAACAATGGCAAAGTTATGACGTGCATGTGTGAAGTGCGTATCTCAGGTACAATAATGTTGTATATCACTTGCTCAGTAGCTATGGCTGCGTAAGTTGCTGACACAAATATGACCAATAAATAATACCACAGAGTAGAAATACAGAATACAGATTACAGAACATCCATAATGAGTGTTCGATCACATTAAATGTGCACAATTTAGGACACAGTGCGCTGCGTACAAATTTTGTATACAGAGCACTGTGTCCAAAACCATTGCGAAATACCGCCCCGCCCGCACTTTTTAATTTTTATTCTTTACACTTACAAAACAAATCGCGTTGTTATATTACGACAATTAGGTATTCAATAAAAATTAATTGACAAAAAGTTGGGTAAAATATTCCGTTATTCTGTGGCAACATATTACCTATGTGTGGATAACCATTCCAATTTGGAGTGGTTGTGACGACCTCACTTTCAAGCGCGTTGACGGCTTCTGGATGATTTCTGTATTCTGTGGGTAAATATTACAATATAACGAAACGTTGTATGGAGAAATTTGTATTTGACAATCTGTCAGCATATTATAATATCTCTGGTAATATTACAATCTACCAGTAATATTACGATTTTACGGTGACAGATATGCAAGACAATATTATTACATTTAAAATTCATTCAATCCTGCCGACTTCTATAGTAAAAATACATAAAAAAGTATGAAATAAAATGTATTCTCTAAAATCTAAATAAATCCCCTTTTAAATTCGGCTAAAATGTTAACTATTTCTCTACTCAATCTTCTTAATTTTGAAATCAGTACCGGCCCAAAGAGAAACTGAACGAACATCGACGATAAAACTACAGTTGGATCAATTTGTTAGGTTCAACAAACTTGTATCTTCGCATTCTGGTCGCGTGGACCGAAATAATAGGCTGCGAACACACTGTACAATAGTCTATAAATATTAAAAAAAAAACAAGTGCGAGATAAGCTCGCGTACGAAGGGTTCCGTACCATTATAGTAGCGTCTACCTCAGTCTTTCCCAAAGTGGGCGATAACGCCCCGGTGGGCGCTGGAAGCCTAGAGGTAAGCGGCCCAGAAAAAATGGAAGGGGCGCTGATGTAAGCAGTATTATTAATTATTATTGCTCAATGTTGACTATTGGTTAATTTTGAAGAGATAAAAAATACTCTCCAGACGAGACTTGAGGCTTTATAGTGAAAAAAGAAGGGGGCGGCGGGCGCTTTGGTTAGATGATCTAAGGGGGCGCTACAAAAAAAAACTGATTTTCAAAGTGGGCGTTAGATGGAATAAGTTTGTAAACCTCTGGTCTACCTGTTGCCTTTATTAATACCGAGCAAAAACCGCCAAAAATTATGTCTGTTGCATGGGTGCCTCGCTTAAATATTTATATTGTTTCTGATATTTGTTGTTATAACAGCTACAAAAATACATCATCTCGTGAAAATTTAAACCATGTAGCTACATACACTTATTTATTATAGACGAGGCACGTTGAGGCAAAAAGTGTATCTGTCACCGTAAAATTGTAAAAACCGTTAGATTGTAAAATAACTAACGAGATTGTAAAAATATGTCGGAAGATAATGTGTTAAATTATAGGCAGCATATTCGCGTCGGAAGTCTATCAACATTTTACAATTTCACTAGTTTTATTACAATCTAACGGTTTTCACAATTTTACGGTGACATATCCACTTAAATGGCCCAACTTTTGAGATTTTTGGGGTCATTTTGACATTTGAAGTATGGTGTAAACCAAGATGGCGTAACTTTTTACTGTATGAAGGTTTGTTTTGTCAAATGTATGTTATATGGCTATCTTAAGTTTTGAAATATTTGTCTAGCTATCATGGTTATTTAGATACAGCCTGGTGACAGACAGAAGGAAAGTGGAGTCTTTATAACGTTCCGTTTTTATTCTTTGGGTACGGAACCCTAAAAAGATAATCTATTAACTTTAAATTCTGTAGACAGATTACATTTGTATGCCGAAGAAAGGATGACGCGCTTCTGGTTTTGAATACGCTATGATATAATATCCTAACTATAATTTGTATGTAAAAGGCATACTGCTACTTACTGATCTATTGCAGCCCAAACTAGTGAACACATTGCGTTGAAAGGTGCTTACATGTATTATTGTTATCGAACTTTATTTTTTGTAATTTTATGTATTCCTAAGTATTATTAAAAAGAATGATTATTGGTAGCTTTTTCCACATAAACTTTAACTGAGTCAAATTTCGTACTCCTCCGTTCGCATAATTCTAGTACAAATGTACTCACAGTTTTTGCTTCACGTACCTATTATTGTGTAAGGTGAATGTATCTAATACCTACATACGCCTATTTACCAAAATTGGGATAGGATAGGACCATTAGAACCACCGAGCCCCCCCAACTAACATTTTGGTAATAAGAATAAGCGCTAAATGAGCTACTTAAAAGAAACTTAAAAACCTAAGGTTCTATAAAAGGTCTAACAACTAGTGGTATAGCGCGCTATAACTATCTTATAACCCTGGATTGGGCCCACAATTTTAGAGCTTAAAGTGACATAATAGTTGGAGAAAAGTGATAAAAAGGTGGGAATAAAGAGTTACAATAGTGCTATTGAAGTAATATTCACCATTTTAGGTGTATTATAAGGGTGCAGTTGTAACTTGTGTATAGAGTTACAACTGCACCCTTTAGTAATAAATAATTTATAAAATTCACTCAATTAGCTTTTTAACAACATATGAGTGCTCCTACGATACTATTTATAACTCGATTGTATATTGTGCATAATAAGTAGTAATAAACATCACCCAAAGTTTTTTTTTACTTTACGTTTCTATTACCGTCAAAAATGATAAAATATAATAGCAGTGCGCATATTCATGGCCGACAATCATGGCCGACATCAATTAATAATTTTATACATTATCGGTTTCATTATTATGAATTCTCCCTGCGGTGATAAGTATTCTGTGATAATATTTACTAGTTTTCATCTCAATTTTGAAGCGCCTTAAAAATAAACAACATTTCATATTATTAGGTAAAATAAATCACTGCCACGGCATTTTTTTTTATTTTAGTTGTGGTTGTAAATAACAATTCTCAGTACGTCTATGTATATTTTAATTGAAAACAGTAAATAATGTAAATCAATAAGTCGGAAAATAATATTTTGATCATAAATTTACTTTTAAAATTTTATAGGTTATGTTTATTTAATGGCGTAAAATCTACATTACCTAAGGTTCCTGATAACTCTTTTATTCCCAACGCAGTGTTACAAAAACTATAGCTAGCTTTTTAATGCCACTTGGACTTTTATAATGTGGGAGTAAATCCTATTATACAACCTGTAATGATTTAAAGGTGGTTTCTGACGCTTGCGTCATCTAGCTCTATAATACCTATAGTTATCACTTCTTTAACTTCTATAGCTCTATAATACAAATAGTTATCACTACTATAACTTTCTTTTAGCTCTTAGGGCTCCATAGAACTCGTTAGGTGGTACAAGGTATTGACTAGTCCATTTAAGAACTTTAACCGTTTGTAAGTATTAGCAGACACCTTACAATTGGTTCTAGTGTTTTACGTTTCCTAAAGATGTAAGAGTAAGTTATACAAAAGTTCTGACAAACTCCAAGTTAGCACCTTAAGTTATATATTTTTCCTTTATTTCTATTATGCCTCTTGAAACTTTAATTATTTATTCCTAATGCCGCAGTAGAGTCTAAAGCTATTGTCGGAGCTCTTATATGTCGTTTATAATACTTTAAGTTCAAAAAAGGTTTCTCTTAGCGCCAAAATGTTAGTTGGGCCATAGGGGGAGATCTCTACCTACTGTAGGTCTGACCACGAAAGCCCACGCGAGAACTCTCACCTGAACCGAAGAACCAAGTCGGCGTTAAATAATATTTGCTTTTCATTTTACCGCACAATACGTTCATTTTTGTTTTACGATGTCGTATAGTTAAACGCGCATTGAGTTAACTTTGAAACAGTTAAATATAGCTTTAGTTAAAAACACATAACCGAGACAATAAGGTGTTACCGTCTCTAGTTATGACAGTGTTTTACTCAACGTTTATTGAAATAAGTAGGTAATAGGGGAAACTTGTTAAAGTAAGAACATATAGTTGTGAACATAAAACAAGATGTTTTAACCGACTACGGCGAAACCAAAAGAAAGAATGATTCATTCAATGGCAGTACTTATGTATGTATATTTGTTCCAGCGTAGCACCTAAACTACTGATCCGATTTTAATAAATTAAGTGTTAATACATTCGTAATAATAGTCCGGGTAACATAGGCTATATAATATACGTAGTTAGGTTATACATTTGATAAAAAAATAAAGATGTTTAATGTTTTTTGTCTCCCGCTTTGCTTGGGGAGGGAAACTGGAATACTTATTACTCCTCCAACCTTTCTTCTGATTAATTTCCCAAGGTCCCAAGACAGATTTAGACCCTCGGGCACCCCTGAGACCATACCAAATGGTTTTGGTTATTGGTTACAACTGTTGATCCTAGCCAGGATACAGGTAGGTATTTCCCCACCATACATTCCCACCACTGCAACTCCTGAGTTGCAGTGGTGGGAATGTGTGGTGGACCATTTGCCCGTCAAAAATATATTTGGAATAATAATTTATATACTTCTATACTTTAGTTATGACAATCAAATATTAAAAATATCAGAACAAAATGTTGGTGTGATTTGCAGATGAAAAATACTTCAACGCAAATGTTAATGAAAATTAGTATTAGTTTTAAAGGTTTAAAGTAAGCAATATGTTGATTATAGATAATATTTCGTAATAAATACATATTTTAGTTTTGCAATTTTTTTTGTTATTTATATGATGTATCTAAACATTGTAACCAAATAGAAACTATGTGTCTGATGCTATAAAACACTTACTGCCGGACGAACGTATTTACTACATTATATATTATATTGTGTCGGCGGCGCTTAAATCAACAATCACTACATAAATAACAACCTCGTAGTCGGAATGGCCAACGATTCAAAACAATAAGCCATAAGATATATCGCCTATCGCCGGCTACTGCTAATATTTCTATACATTCCTTTCATTGACTTATTATATTATTATTATATTGAATGGCGTACCGCGTAAGGACAGGTCATGTTTCAGCGTTAAAATGCCTCCAACGCGAGTGCCCCGGGGTTAACGCGTCCTCAAGCCTCGAAAACGCTACGCCCAAGACAAAATGTCAGTTTGTTAATAAAAGGTTTCACTAAAATGTTCCTAGAGGTCTATCCTTACGTACGAAGTCATTGATTCTTTCAGTAATTGTTCGTTCATTCAAGATTTATAATTTATTACATCGATACTGGAGTCAAAGGCTAACGTCTAGGTTACACAGGAATTAGGATTCAAGAAAATACCTTTTAACATTACCATGAATTGATAGAATTCCTAAACTTTTACAGTGGCGTAGATTACGCAGTCATTCAAACGTGGGTTTTGCTACAAGTTCTACAGACACTTGAAGATTTTTTGAGTGACCATCTAATGCGGTGAATGATGTTTAAATAATAATATTAAAAATATATCATTAATTATTATTATCCTTCCTATTTAAGATAAGACGGATAATAATATTAATTGTAAAGTTTTCAGCCCAGAAACTTGGTAGGTGGTCTAACCACAAAATTAGACCATCCATTAAGATACGAAAATCAAATGGTCTTTAAAAATCAATCCGAAAAATAGGGTACTTTAATATAATTTATTTATGTACTTACATATTCATATTTTAACATTTTTTTCTTGCATCAGAAAATTAAAGTGTTAAACTACTGTTTAATGATTATAGTCACCTTAAATCTGATTTGTGTACCTAGCATGTGTAGCAGAGAAATGCAAAGAAAATTGAGGAAAAGTCCAATTTTCAATATTCAACATCATCATCGTCATCATCGATGAACAACGCACGGATTTGGTGATTTGGGTCTCCTGTACCCACTACGTGGTTTGGGTATCCTTTACCCACTGCTGGCATTTGGTGATTTGGATCTCCTGTACCCACTGCTGAGTTCAATGGTTTGGGTCTACTGTCAATATGAACAGGAATATATATATAGCCTGTTAGGTAGTTAGATACGCTTAGAATAAGGTTTTATAGTTTTTAGGGTTCCATACCCAAAGAGTAAAACGGGTTCGAGACCTCGCCGTCCGTCCGTTCGTCTGTCTGTCACGAGGCTGTATCTCGTGGACTGTGATAGTTTGACAGTTGAAATTTTCATAGATGAAATTTTATTTTTATTGCTGCTGTAAAAAATACTAAAAACAGAATAAAATAAATATGTTGTCCTCCATGCGGTAAACGTGATTTTTTTACCATATTTTGCTCGATATTAATAACAGCAACAGGTAAACGCTTGCAATATTCACTTAATATTGAGTTTAATTGTCTTTAAACATAAATAGTATTATAATTATTAAAATTAATGGAGAGCTTCCGTACAAAAACCTTGATTTTTTTGCTGTTTTTTTTTTCTCTCGATATTAATACTAGTGCTCGCTATTAGTACTAATAGTTGTTTATAATATAATGATACTGAAGCCTTCATGCACGAGTCCGATTCGCACTTGGCCGGTTTTTTGCCACTTTGTTATTAATTTAATTAATAAGTCTGTATTTGCTTACTTAAAAATACCAGGCCGGGCACACTCAGTGTTTTCTAGAGTAACGAAAAAAACGAGTATTAATGTTTTCGTTACTATAACATTACTCGTTACTATAATATCGTTACGTCACTCATTACTTCTGAATTCTGATACCTCATAACATGCTTTGTTATGTTAGAGCAACGAATCAAGTGGTATTGCGTACGCATAGATAGGCGCAACATTCGTAATTTGTAGCCTTATACATTACATGACAAGCTGCGTGAGGTGCATTTTTTCACTTTTCCGCATATAATAAATAATAATACTAATGCTTTTCCGTTTTTCGAACCACGATTTGAATTATAAAATGATGCTACAAAAATGCGGGTAACGAAATATATTCGTGTGTAACGTTTCGTTACTCGGTACTGGATGGAGCACCCGTTACTCAGTAGTAATCAGTATCGAATACAGGTTTGTTACAGCAGCTGAGCTCCGTAGCCTAGTGGGTAGACCGTTTGGTTCGCACTCGAGAGAGTGCAGGTTCGAATCCCAGGTTGTGGCGTGTACCAACTACCAATGAGACTTTTTCAGATCTCAAGTACATTATACGGACGCTCTAACGGTGAAGGAAAACATCGTGAGGAAACCCGCATGTAGTTGGCCCCAGACGTATTGACTAGTTCATTCCTCTGGACTAGGCTGACTATGTTGTGAGAATGCCGTATGTGTGTGGGCAACCATACGACATTAAAAAACCAACTGTCCCAGGCACTACAGTATTTCAAGAGTGGTTACTTCGCTCCGAGAATACTGTATAAATCATCCATTAACGGATGCAAAGGCCTAAGTTTTTTTTTAGTGTTTTCGATTTATGAATTAATTGACCAGTATAATATAATTATTATAATATCAAATTATATTATTATTATTTATAGTACCTAATCGAATTTAGGATTATTTTAATTTTGATAGCATTTTGCACTTATTCATAGTTTCCCAAAATTATAATCTGTCCTCGAGGTTATAGCGTGTACTGGCCACTATTTAAAATCACTACGAATCCTTTTAAAGATGGCCGCCATACAAAGGTTTTTATCTTATCAGTTTAAAAGCTATACCTCGAAGCGTGAAAAATATTAAAATTACGTATCGATAATAACAGCCTATGTTTAGTTCCATGTAATCTTGTGGGCTGAGGCCTATGTAATTAAAATGGTTATGGTGTCAAAATGCCCTGGGCTATCCCCACACCTGGTATTTTGTACAAATTAGTAAGACTTTTGGTTTTGGTTTGAGTGCCCCAAGCGTAGCGTAACCTACCTTTTATCGAAGGTTTAAAAACTATCCATAGTCGGTACTTAGGGTCAATTTACCCCGCAACGATATGGAACCCGACGCCGCGCTGCATTTTTAAGATACATACATACATATTATAATCACGCCTTTTTCCCGTAGGGGTAGGCAGGACCGCCTCTTTCCCGTAGGGGTAGGCAGAGACCACATCTTTCCACTTGCTACGATCCTTACATACTTCTTTCGCTTCGTCCACTTTCATTCTTACCATCCATTCCTCCTCTTACATTCAACGTAGCCAAGCGTCTCTCCATGGTCCGCTTTTCGCCTCCGCGAGAAACGAGACGTGATGGGTGGCGAACCACATCGCCGCCATTTTGGATAATATAATTATTTTTGATTATCCATTGCGTTTCCACGGATTGGTGAAGAGGGTAGGAATAGGGAAAGGGAAGAATAGGTGGTGTGGAAAGGAAGATTGGTAAGTTGGAGTGGGAAATAGGAAATGTAGGATATTACCGCCCAGGAGGGCAAGGGATAGGACAGTAATAGCTAGGGAAGCCGGGGTCGCGTACCCGTATACTATACCACAACTACCGGACAGGTAAGTTGGGATGAGTACCCCATGACATTTTTAAGATAGCTATTCAAAATTGAACTTCATCCCCTACACAAAAAGAAATACGTTTCATTGCAAGAGCAGCGCCGTTGAACGTTGCGAACTCTTGCAAAGAAACGTTTGTCTTCTTGCGTAGTGGACAAAGTTCTATTTTGAATAGCCCTCACTATTCCCACATTAGATACCTTAAAAATACGACGCCGCGTCGTCTCGTCGCGCGGTGAACTGATCTATAAAGTTTTTTTAATAACCATAGACCAGGCTATTCTCTCGGAAAGCAGAATTAAAATATCTATATTTTATGGGATTTTTTAAAAGTGAAAAGTGTAAAAAGAAGTAGCAACTGTCTCGTTAAAAATTGTACAAATAACTTTTTTGAATGTTATTATCGTAAGGGGATATACAAAGACAAATGCAAGTGTTGCTTAAACAAATGGGCACTTCTGTTAGTTGTCACAACAGTATAAACAATAAGTAATATATGCCATAAAAACAACAATACATCAAAATGTCCGTGTGCTCATAATAATCGAGTAATAACTCGACACAAAGCCGGGTAATCGATTCAAATCGATTCAAGTGTCAAATTAATCGAGAATATCATCTTACGATTTCTGAACCGAAAAAACAACGTTTTAACGGAATAAAAAAACACAAGGTGTAGCCGCACCTGCTTTTTTTACTTGGACCACTATTGTATGGTTATTCACAAATTTATCGCAACAGGTGCCCGACCGGCCTATTTAACGATTGATCAATACGTAGCAATCATGTGTCATAATAATTAAACGTGTAACAGAAGACGACACTCGACACATAATATTATGTCGACCGATTGTTAGGTTAAAAGGTGCATTATATCTGACGGATACTAGCTTAAGGTCTTTAATAAAACATAAGTTAAACGGTTTTATCTATATACAGATAAATAAAATTGAAGTGTCTGTTTGTAACTTCAAATTAACAGCTTTTCACATAATTAATCTGAAAGTATATTCGGTACTTACAATTAAATACCAAGTTTTAAAATTTCTGTCTATCCGTCTGTATGTCGGTCTGTCTGTTTGTTCCGGCTAATCTCTGAAACGGTTGAACCGATTTGATCAGACAAAAAAATATAATCGTTAGGCGCGCGTAACCTGCGTAAATATGTAAATGGCGTTTAGATATAGCGGTTGACTTGATAGAAATTTCACACGCCCAACGATTTTGAACGGGTTGTGAAAAGAAAAATCAACCTGCCATTTTGTTGGCGGCCATATTGGATTTTCATTTTTTTCATAGTATAATCTATTCTACTAGTCTAGACCTTTTGTTTGATACCTATAATGAAGGGGTCGTGAAAAGAAAAATGAACCTGCCATTTTGTTGGCGGACATATTGGATTTTCATTTTATTTTCATAAGGAACTCTATTCTTCTAATCAAACTATTAGCCATTTGATATCCATATTGAGGAAATAGTGATATATTAAGTAATCCGCCATTTTGTAGCGGCGGCCACCTTGGATTAACAATGATACCGAATATATAAAATTCTATTGTCACCGGAACTAAAGGTGCGTACCAAATTTCAGATCAATCCGTCAACAGTAAGGGGGTCAAATTTCAATTACTAGATTTGACCCAAATAATCAATCAGATCAAGCTAAATAAAACCGTTTTATAAACTATCGTACTTAACCTGTACAACTATAATATTGTTATTTGTTATAACGGAATTTCAAAATACTATTGGCCGATTGTGTCCAACAAATCGGCATTCCTCGGAAACCATCAAAACGTCGAAAAAAACGTGGCACTTCTTGAGTTGGGAACTTGGATTTCTTCTCTTTGCCTTCAAGATTTAGACGCGTTTCGGTCAATTTATATTCCAAAGGGACGCGCTTTCGTGTTTTAAGTCGTAAGTATATCGTGCTCAAATAGTTACCCACATAAAGTAAGGTTTAATTACAGATAAGTTATTTTTATGTTACAAAGTGCCGCACAGCCAACTCACAAATTCCCGGCATCTCAATAAATCTGCGAATTAAACAACGATAAGGATCGTCATTAACGATTAATATCATTAAAATTTAGTTGACATTTAACGTATCTACAATCGCCGTAATTATACTCATATTTACACTGGGTTATTGAATCTTATATGTGAACTATTATTATAGCCTTATTTAAATGCGAATACATTTCACCCTCAAGAAAAATTTAATTGATATAATTGCTTATTGATTTATCAGCTAAAGGTTGAAAAAAAAGATGTCTGGCACTCGGGGATTGCCGCGGTAAAGCTATTGCATAAAATATAAATACAATAATAGTATAGCATTTTTTCCATTCCGTTGTCTTTAAAATAAAATACATATTATTTAAAAGTACAACGCCATCTACCAATCAAGTACTTCATTATCTTCATCAATGTATAAGGAACATACACACGTCGTAGTTTAAGCTTGAACACATAGATGGCGAAACCATTGTAATAATTCAATATTCCTGCTACTAATTTAAATAACACATAGCTCACGTTACACTAGACGCAATGCGATTCAGTACCAGCGGATCGATAGTAACCAAATTAATCAGACCCCCACCCCAGCTCAGCGGTATTTTTTTTCGTTACGGAATTTCTTGATTCAGGGAAACTTTTAACCCCTATTGTACCCCCTTGGGCGTTGAATTTTGAAAAATCCTTTCTTAGTGAATCTGCATTATGTACGACAGAAATGCGTGTGTAAAACCACAGAATATTTAATAGTAGGTAGTAAAACTCCAAAATAGCCTTATGGGTTTAGACTGTGCGTTCTAACGCAATAAGATAGACAATAATATAATATTGAGGATAAAAATTCTCTCTGAAAAGCTATAATATGCCATACAAACAGAACATCTTAATCGGTGTGCTATCACCTATGGCCTTGCAGAAAGTGAAGAATACGTAGATTTAAGCAGCCCCGGATCTATGGGGGGGCAAGTAGCCCCCGGGCGGCAGTTTCATGGGGGCGACAAATCGGTCAAAAGCTAGATTTGTCTTATATAGAGCCTATACGCACTACGAGTTTTTCTGTTGGTTCAAAATTCAAACGTGTAGTTAGCTTACTTTCAAATTTGATGTTGCCCGCCACTTTGTGCTCGCAAAATCGAATCTCGCCGGAACCGTAAATTTTACCACTATAAAAAGTATCCTATGTTCTTCCTCGTGGTCTACTTTGTATCTGTGACAAATTTCATCAAAATCAGTCCAGTAGTTTCGAAGCCTAGCTGAAACAAAGAAATTTATATTATTAGTGTAAATTTCTACAAGCTTGTAATTTTATAATAGGCTGTGTATTTCGATAAATCTTCAAATTATAAGTTAGTAACGTCTATTACAAGAGTAAGCACTCAATAGAGCACAATTACTGGTATCGCACTATTCTGAAGATTAGTTCCATTATGAAGTAACTAGCTTTTGCCTGCGGCTCCGCCCCCGTAAATACAGTATCCTGTGTCCCACGGGAACACAGTACTTTTTGGGGATAAAAAGTAGCCTATGTAATAATCCAGAGCTTAAACTGCTACCAAACCAAATTTCATCGAAATCCATTCAATAGTTTTTGCATGAGAGTAACAAACATCCAACTATTCATTCATCCATCTTCACAAACTTTCACATTTATGATAGTACTAGCTTTTGCCCGCGGCTCCGCCCGCGAGAAATGGGGTTTTTTGGCCACTTACGACTGTACTCTAAGTTAAATCTGTATCTTCCTTATCTTACGTTCTCTCTTTAATTACTAATTGTTTGTCCGAAGCACCATCATACCATATTTCATTTCAATGGTTTAAACACTTAAGCCATGAAAGACATTAAAAAAATATACACAATAGTACATTATCCCTCGGGAACAATATTATATATCTTTTTGGGATAAAAAGTAAAAATACACAAAAAAGTATGAAATAAAACTTAATTTCTAAATAATTCCCCTTTCAAATTCGGCTAAAATTTTTACTATTTCTCTACTCAATCTTATTAATTTTGAAATCGATACCAGCCCAAACAATATTAGAATATTGTTTGGGCTGGTATTGTAGACAATATTTTATAGAACTTACGTTCATATTTGCTGGTACCGACTTCAAAATTAATAAGATTGAGTAGAGAAATAGTAAAAATTTTAGCCGAATTTGAAAGGGGAATTATTTAGATATTAAGTTTTATTTCATACTTTTTTGTGTATTTTTACTTTGGAAGTCGGTTTAATTTTTTGTTTAAAAATAATAATTTCACCCTTTTTAGAGATATATTTTCTTAAGTTATTATTAATACGTCATAAGAACGTCTAAACTAAACGATCGAATGTATAATTGAATACGCGCCAAGCTTCCATAAAATATTGCTATTAAGATGATGATGATGATTACTGTAAGTTATAAAGTGGCATAGTATGCTTGCAGTTCATTAAACAATACCGAAATTTCCAAACGCATATCTTTAAAGATTGAGGAGTTCTGTACAGTGCTTTTGGATCCAGGGTATATCTTGGTACAATATCTTATTTTTTGGTAGCATATGCTTGTGTTACTTCAGTAAAAGTCAAAATCACTATATGTGTGGATATAAATTTCGAGGAGTTCCCTCGATTCCTCATGGATCGCATCATCAGGTTCCCACTTTAGTGACTAAAGGACCAATTTCGAACTAAACCCTTTACAACAACAAAAGAATTTTGCAAATAGGTACATAAACGGCAGAGTAATGTTCAAAGATATCCGTGTTAGTGTAAAATACTATGAGAAATACCTTTTATATCATCATAATCTGATGATGTATGGTGTGATAGTGGTGATGATGATGATGATTACTCTAACTGACAGGGTGGCATATGCTTGCAGTTCTTTAAACAACGCCGAAATTCCCAAACATGTATCTATAAGGAGCCAGGAGTTCTGTTCTGTACTTTTGGATCCAGGGTATACCTTGGAGCAAAATCTTACTTTTTGGTAGCATATACTTGAACTACTTCAGAAAAAGTCAAAATCACCATATGTGTCCATATAAATTTCGAGGAGTTCCCTCGATTCCTCATGGATCCCATCATCAGGTCACCACTTTGATATCAAAAGGACCAATTTGGGATTACACCCTATACATCACAAAAAAAACTATGAAAATCGGTCCACAGGCGGCGGAGTAATCGTTGAACATACAAAAAAAAATAACCGCCTCCTTTTTTGGGAAGTCGGTTAAAAAGTACACTGCGCGTTTGTCCAAAGCATAAACCACTGCCATACCAAATTTCATTCAAATCAATTCAACCGTTTAGCAGTAAAAGACAATCAAAGTACACATAATAATAATACATTATCCCACGGGAACACCGAAAATTTTTGGGACAAAAAGTATCCTATGTCCTTTCCCAGGACTCAAAGTATCTCTGTACCAAATTTCATCAAAATCGGTTTAGCGGTTAAAGCGTGAAGAGGTAACAGACAGACAGACAGACAGACAGACAGACAGACAGACAGACAGACAGACAGACAGACACACTTTCGCATTTATAATATTAGTATGGAAGTATGGATAAAGTATATGGTGTGTGCAGTATGGCTGCGTGCCTCTTAGTATTTTGTAAGAAGTTATATTATGATATATTATGAGATAAGTATTTAGTGCCACTTAACTAGATGAACTTTAAAATATTTTGTTCTGAATATACCTATAATAAGTCTACCTATCGAATCGTATATTTTGCCCATATCAAATCCTCCTTTAATTGAAGAAAGAACTGTGTCCAGCCCGCATAACTAAGACAAATATTACGTCATTAGGTACATATGAAATTAGCGTTTTGTAAAAGTAGATTTTTTTAAACATAATATATTTATTTAATCAAAGTAGTATACTTTTGCTATCTTTGCACTTTTACCATCTCATAGGTAGTTCATTTATTCCTTTACTAAAAAACCATTCGGACAGGAATCAATAAAATCTTTGAAGGCGCTTTGGACTGCCCCATCGGAGTTGAATTTTTTCACTTGCAAGTTGCAAGAAGTTATCCAAATTTCGAAAATAATGGTAATCTGTTAGAGCAAGGTCCGGGAAGAACCGTAGATAGATTACTGAGATATCTTGGACATTCTAATTGAAGCTATTATTTGGTAGCCGTCTGTTGTCATTTTAGCCGCCAATTTCATATGTAATGACCTAATAGTTCTTTCTAACGTATTTTACAAATTTAGTTCGATTTGGTTCGTTCTATGAAAACTGTTTCGCTGTACGTAACTATATATATTTTCTACTATGTGCTAAAAGCACCCTATATATTTTATTTACTGTGTGAAAATTAACGCATGATAAATGACACGCAAGGACACATGCACAGATCCTGTCTCTCTTTCTGTATGGCTGGCCGCACACGTGCAATATTATTGTCAATAATGCTCATATTGACAAGAATATTTCTTGTGTGCGGCCCATATTGCCGTTTTTTTTGTATGTGTTGACTAGGGTAAATACGCTAAATGTCGGCCACTTACGGATTTTCTCACTTTAGATCGCTCCGGATCCATCAGGTTGCAACGAAAGGATAGCTTGTTATACGGTTTTAGACAGGTTGATAAATCTATTTTATATTTATGGGCATATGGTTGACTTTTCTACTAAACGGAAGAAGTATTAAGGTTTAAATGCGTCGAGAACGAAAAAACCTTAAAGTCGGCCGTTCACGGCCCAATGGTCGGTCGCGTTTTTCCCAAATGTCGGCCGGGCCTATTATAATATTAATAAATTATATTAATACATAATTCAATTTTGAGACAGCAAGTTTCATAAATGAATTGAAAAATGACTACCCAGTACCTACACAAACAATGAAAAATACAAAAGTAATCAGCCTGTAAGTAGCACTCGATTCTTAGACTGGCCGACATTACGATCTTTAATATTTCCAAAGTCGGCCCCTGTTTCGTATAGCTTATTTCTCGAGATTCAGCTAATACCACCCCGGCCGGTATTTGGCGATTGAACGTAAAATAGATTTATTAACATAAAAGCGTTATAAATTTTACTATTAAGACAATGGAATTCGTAGTATTGGACTTTATAAAACAGACTGCATTTATCTTAAGTCGGCCCCGGCCGAGATTCCGATTTTCAGTCGAAACTGGTATTCTAATGGCGGCCCCCTATTTTTCCCTAAAACCAATACGCAAAACGTTGAAAAAACTATCTCAAAATATAGTAAAATATTTTTTTAGTGATAGCAAAGCTAAAAATCAAAAAAAGAAATGTCTTGCCGATGTAATATCAATCCCCGAATCGTCGGTATTCACAGCAAGTAAGCTGCTTTGACTACGAACTTCAATGTTTCAACGGCGCTATCGCTTCTGACTCTCAGTGTGCGAAGAGCAAGTGACGTAATCGTATAGTAACGGTTTGCACTTGAAGAGTATGAACTAAGCTTGTAATTTCAGTGGCAAAATTACCACTTAATTACCTTTTGAATGAATGCAAGCTGAAAATGTGCAGACGGCCGAGGATTGGAGGGGGGCCGACGTTTGGCGTATTTACCCTAGTATTGACAATTTTATTCTGACAATAATATTGCACGTGTGCGGCTAGCCTTTGGAGGACTGCATCTAGACTGAAATCTTCGCGTTCCTGTATTCGTATTAATAAATGTAAATTGTTAATGAGTTCCTAAGATATATAACCAGTAATTCGCATATAAATAAACATTTATTAACTGAGGTGAATGGATACTATAAACAACAGTTTATAATTGGGTAGTGTACGTTTTCATCATAAACACATTTCGCCGGTGACGGGCAGATAGATACACGTGACCTCTGACCTCGACCATCTCGGTGTGGCGCGCAATATAATATTGCAGTATCTTCTGGGACTGCATGTTGCCATTGTGAAATACCCGGAATGCGATAACACAAGAAGGATCCTCCGGATTCAAAAAACCGGCCTAGTGCAGTCTGACTCGCTCTCGCCGGGTTCCGTACCTACCTAAATCCATAGTTGTATATATTATAGACGAGGCATGTCGAGGCAAAAAAATTCCCCCTTCAACGCCGGTTCTTCTCGCCGGGCTAGTTTCCGAACCGGTGGTAGGCATCATGTAGGACAATTCTATAAGCGTTATTTCATAACCTATATGGAAATTTTGAGTTTGAATGGCCACTTTTAGGGTTTTGGGGCCATTTTGACATTTTAGGTAAGGTGAAATCAAGATGGCGTAACTTTTTCTTGTACATGAAGATTTGTTCTATCAAATGTACCTAGTAACTACGTTAACGTAATCAAAAATCGTCTTAGCAACCTCACGATGTTTTTAAAAGATTTATCTAATACCTCACACTATGGGGTAGACGCAAGGCAAAATCATCTCCACTTTACGTGCAGGGGAGGTATTCCCAAAAAAATATTTTCGTGATTTTTTTAGCACTTTGTTGACATAATATATATCCATGAAAAGTTTCCCTCTGGTTAGGTTTATGGGTTACTAGTTATTGCCCGCAGCACCGTCCGCGTAAATAAAGTATGCCACGGGAAAACTGTACTTTTTAAGCCATAAAGACTACCTACATGTTAAATATTAATCCAGAGCTTACTACCGTACCGAATTTCATCAATTTCCGTTCAGTATTTCTGCGTGAAAGTCACATCCATCCATCCACCAGGAACCAACAATGTCGCCACTACTAGCCACCAACCTACTGCGGTTTGCCCGTAAATAATTAATATAGTCTTTTCTAGTTAAGAATGCAGTGAATCATCTGTACAAATGTCTAAGTTTACCATTGACTCTATAAGCCGTATTCACAACCAACAAAAGTAAGTCATTTTGACACATGCACGCACGATTCACTGAATTCTGAACACTACAATATTTATTCCTGGATCGTCGAATGTATACGTGTTAGTATGCCAATGGAAACACAACCTCTCTAATATATTAATGAGCTAGCCAGTGACTATGCCTGAGTCTAGCCATGTATAATTAATGGCTAGAAACTCCTTATAATGTTCAGCGTGGTTCGAATCACAGTATAAATTATAAGACAAATATATTTCACACTTGTAACTTGTCGATTTATCGCTGGGCGGGAGGATGGCTTACAGTTTATGGCATTATTTATGGCGTTCACCGTGGCTGCTATTACTCAGTGGTAGATCGCTGAAGTTCACGAAAAACCAGGGCCTTTAGTCAAGATGCATTCGATAATTTCGACAGCGAAATTCGAAATCAAAAATGTATAGGGATTTGGCATAAATCATCGATAAGTGACATGTCGCTTGCGATGCCTCAGGTCAAATCCCATATATTGGCTGTCTTCCGCGGTAGAAAGCGCTAACATAAGAACGTAAGCAAAATGGCGGATTATGTTAAGAGTATTGAAGTTAGCAAACGTGTCCTGGCCGAAAATCAGTTTTATGTCTTTAGCGCTAGCAAGCGCTGACAAGCGCTATTTTCCACGGAACACAGCCATTTTATTGTCGAACTTCGTCGTCGAAATTATCGAATGCATCTTGACTAGAGGCCCAGGATTGAATATCAATCGCGTCTGGTATTATATATCTAGGTTGTTTTCTAAAGATTTCTACACATACATACCTCCTGTATGTATGAGGATGTAGGAGGAATATAGGAGGCAATTTTCATGCCTATTATATCTACACTAATATTATAAAGAGGAAAACTTTGTTTGTATGTTTGTTTGTTTGTTTGTTTGTAATGAATAGGCTCAAAAAGTACTGGACCGATTTCAAAAATTCTTTCACCATTCGAAAGCTACATTATCCACGAGTAACATAGGCTAAATTTTATTTTGGAAAAAAATAGGGTTCCGTAAGATATTTGGGGGTTTCGGACACAAGGTGTAAAAAATCAACCAGAAAAGTTACTTATTTTGCGTACGCTGCCTAAACTATAAAGGATAGAACCATAAAATGTTCTAATTAATTGTAGATCTTATAAATATCTACAAAAAAGTACCCGACACGTCACTATACCTACCTATATCGAGTGAGGCACAACAACCATTTTTTTATTTAGAAATCTTGAATTTTTTTTGGACTACATTTAAACGCGTTTATTTTATTCATGCTATTAATCCTTATCAAAATAAATTATTTCATCACTAAGTACAGTTTATGTAGATAATATTTGGTCTTTGAATGATTAAAATTGGACGTTTGGTTTTGAAGTTATGGCGAAATTAAAATATTACGATTTCTGCTGCACGGCCCGCTGCGAAGTGGGCGTCACCAAGGCGGGGGGAGGGAATTTAGATCTATGAGTAAGGTACCCGCAGTATTAGTATCAGTATTGTACCCATAGATTATACAGATACATACTATTGTACCCGTGCGAAGCCGGGGCGGGTCGCTAGTAAGACTATATTTTGGGCACATGATCTACTGCTTTTGTCAAGACGTTAAGACTGAAAAAAAATATCGAAAAAAATATGTTTAAAACAAATTACATAGCGCTCTCTGAGGTGTTGAGGTCATTAACGTCAAAGAAAGAGGTGACTTAAAGAGGAAGCAAAGATTTTTCTTAACAACATCAATAAAGTCAGGTATGTGTAATGAGAGTTCAATGACCTCAACAGCGCCGTAAAGAGCAAAACGTGTTTTTTTATTATAATTATTTTTCAGCCTAAACGTCTTGAGTCTTGACATAAACAACCTTATATTTATATAGGTATATCTTTCCGAAGCAATAATTTATATTCCAAGCCAACGTCATGTGCTATGGCTTCGCACTCATAGATGTATAATATTAATAAAAAGAGGTTCGCACTACAAAATTCAAACAAAAAAACAGTTTTATTAATAAGATGGCAGTTGAGTCGATAAAATAGAACAAGTTGAGTTAGTAAAACGTCACCAGTTGAGTTTATAAAATGGAATAAGTAAAGTTTATAAAACGGCTCGAATTTAGTTGATAAAACGAAATCAGTTAAGTTTATAAAACGGAACCACATTACTTGATGAGTTGAACCAGTTGAGATGGTACGCGTACGGCTGTACCAGGTCCTTGCCTCATACCATTGTATATGGTGAAGTGAAATACTTGCACTTTTTCCCCCGTCGGCGCTAGTCAGCGAAAATATATGACTGATGAGAGGAAAAAGGTCGCATCGATGTATTGTAACTAGACTTAAATTGATTTTTTTAAACAGTATAATATTGTATATTTTATTTTATTAAATAAATCTATATTTCCAAAGATTTCAAAACTCTAGATAGGCTATGACGTACATTTGACAGAACCAATCTTCATAGAATAAAAATTATTGGTTTTCACCATACTTCAAATATCAGGCATCTTGTTTTCACCACACATAAAATGTCAAACTGGCCCCAAAAATCTCAAAAGGACTTTACTTCGCGGAGCACTTCCTCGGCCTACTTCGTGAGATCGTGAGCAGTCTGGACGGGGTATCAAAATAATAAATTATCGTCCATTCCCGATGTCCCCACCATTCGGCATCGGGACTTCGGAAAAAGTTACTACTTAGGTACTTTTTCCCCGATGTCCACCAATGTGTAGTACAACGGGAATAGTCCCAAATTATCTATACTAATATAATAAAGAGAAAAAGTTTGTTGGCTTGTTTGTTTGCATTGAAAAGACTTCGAAACTACTGGACCAATTTATATGAAATTTAGCACATAATTATGTAGAGTAGACCACGGGGAATGACATAGGTTACTTTTTATCGCGGAAAAATTTACAGTTTCTGTGAAATTAACTTTTGCGCGCACGAAGTCACGTTCAAGTTGAAAGTTTCAACATGTAGTTACTATTATTTTAATATTGTAATGCCGTTTACGTATTAATAAAAAACGTAATTATCTAGTAGTTATGTAACGTCGACGCTGACATTAATCTTATTTCTTTCAATATTCGCGCTAAAAGGTAAAGTTCCGTTGTCGGCCGGTGGCCTGCCGCGCGTTTTTGTCGCGCGACTCGGATGTCGCACGCGCGTTTTTTGTCTCCGTGTTTGGGAAAACCGGTGCCCGGTTCTGTAAGGCTGTGTACGCACTAGGCGTCTCCCATAATATTCTCATAAAGGCTTACTGCGCAGCAACGTTACTAAAGCAGGATGTTCATTAAAGAAACGGAGAACCAACAAAGGAGTTACTTTAACGAAATAAAAAATAAAATAAGAAAAATCATGGGAAATTGCTGCCCACGGATATAATTTATTTTAGTCTAGTAATCCTCCTAACATTAAAGAGTACTTTGTACCAATTTCATGGAAATAAACAAAGATTTCAACTCAAGATAGGCTGGCCTATAACGTACATTTAGCAGAAAAAAAATTCATACAAGAAAAAGTTACGCCATCTTGGTTTTCTCCATAACTCAATTGTCAGCCATATTGTTTTCACCATACTTCGAATTTCAAAATGGCCCCAAAAATTTAAAAATTGGGGCCATTTAACTGGAGACACTTTTTGCCTCAACATGCCTCGTCTATAATATACCTACGTATATGGAAATAAATGATTCTGATTCTGACGTCAAGGCGAAGGCTGTTTCTCCTTCATAGGGAAGCCCTAGCCTGTATAATAGGTAGGGATTTGAATGAGGGTCTTCAAAAGGTAAGTGGTAAGTGAAGCCGATAGGAATGCAGTTAAAGGAGCCCCACCACTAATAGTGGTCGTGAATGTCATGTCATTATATGCATTCATAGGTAGGAATACTTCGCTAACCTATTTATAGTTTAATATAATTTAATCTTCATAATTTTTGGAGACGAAGTATATCAACGTAAATAGTATATTATAATATTATACTGTAGTTTATAGTAATAGGTTGGGGAAAAAGTCTTTTCGCATTATAGTATGTACGAACTTGTCATAAAATATCTTGGGCTATACCAATTGTATCTGGCTGATTTTGGTATCATTAAAAAGTTTTAATTTTACAGAAGACAATTCCAAATTCAAATTAGGTAAATTTGAGATTTTCATTTGTTTTTCTTATTGTTAAAATTAGTGATTCTTATGAAGAATTTCGATACATTTTAAAATTTTATTACAAAAAAGGTAAAAATGCAACACAAGCCGCGAAAAAATTTGTGATGTTTATGGACCTAATGCAGTATCTGTGAGAGTAGCGCAAATTTGGTTTAAGCGTTTTCAATCCGGAAATTTTGATATCAAAGATGCACGTCGCTCTGGTCGCCCTGTTACGGACAAAACTGTTGCCATTTTTGAAAAAGTGGAGCAAGATCGGCATATTAGTAGTTACGATGTAGCTGAAGAACTGGGGATTGACCACAAAACGGTTTTGGCGCATTTGAAAAAAGCTGGGTACACAAAAAAGCTCGATATTTGGGTGCCTCATGAGCTCACTGAAAGGAACCTAATGAACCGTGTACTCATTTGTGATTCTTTATTACGACGTAATGAAACCGAACCATTTTTGAAGAAGCTGATAACTGGTGATGAAAAGTGGATCATGTACGACAAGAACATGCGAAAAAGATCGTGGTCAAAGGCCGGTCAGGCTTCACAGACTGTGGCGAAACCCGGGTTAACTCGCAACAAGGTGATGCTGTGTGTGTGGTGGGATTGGAAGGGCATTATTCATTATGAGCTGTTACCGCCAGGCAGGACCATCAATTCTGAACTGTACTGCGAACAACTGATGAGATTAAAGCAAGAAGTTGAGAGAAAGCGGCCGGAATTAATCAACAGAAGGGGTGTGGTTTTTCACCATGATAACGCTAGACCTCACACATCTTTAGCCACTCAGAAAAAATTACGGGAGTTTGGCTGGGAGGTGTTAATGCATCCGCCGTATAGTCCTGACCTTGCACCTTCAGATTTCCACCTGTTTCGGTCGCTGCAGAATTCCTTAGGCAGTGTCAGGTTGACATCACAAGAGGACTGCCAAAACCACTTGTCGCAGTTTTTTCATCAGAAGCCCCAAAAATTTTATAGCAATGGGATCATGTACCTACCAACAAGATGGCAAAAAGTTATCGAACAAAATGGCACCTATATACTTTAGTCACTTGTAAATAAACTTTATAAAAAAACCTTTTGAATTTTTATATAAAATGCGAAGAAACTTTTTCCCCAACCTAATATAATGTTAATAAATAAGGTAAAGGTGTCTTGAACATGAAAAGTTTAAAACACTTTATTTCGTCAGATTAAAATACACAACAGTTTTGGCAGATTAAACATCGGAACACCATAAAATTGTAAAATATGGGACATTTGGACAACATGCGTTAAATAATGTATGATGCTCTATAAATTATAGATTAGCTTTATTTATTGCCGTTAGACGTTAAGCGTTGTTCGATTACATAAATAGATCCAGTGAATGTGGGTGACATGTGTTATATATAGTATAACGGCCTGTAAAAAAGGCGGATAAATACTAACAGAATATAAATAATATCATGATAATAAAACAGCGATAAACTTAAATAATAATAATTATAAAGTATTCTGTGGTTATAATAATAAAGTAATCTGGCTGTTTATAATAAATTTTATATTTATTATAAACATCCAAATTCAAACATGTGAGAAATTAAATTAATGAGAATTCAAAAGTGTGAGTATATTGCAATCCAGCGGGGAAACTCTTTGAGCATTCTAGGTACTGCCTGGTGGGGACGACTTGGGAGATTTCTTTTAAATGTAGCTTTTTAAGTTTTGCAAATAAACTAAACATAAAAATGCATATTCTGTAACTTCATGTACTTAATATTCATACACTTAACCATTCTGAACAGTTCAGAATGGTTAAGTATCAAACCCTACATTATGAGATGATAAATAAATTATTTTTCTTTAAAAAAAACATAGTTGACACATTTGATGAATTGATGATAGAGAAGTTACTCCGAGCTTCATCTTAAGCTCCCTTATCAATAAAATATTTACACCATGGATACGCTAATCCATGTTGCTGTCTTTGTCCATCAAGGTGTGTCTCCAATGTATCACAAAAATATAGTAACATGGATTAGAGTATCCGTAGTGTTAATATTCTTATTTATAAGGGGGAGAAAGTTTCCATTAATTCCAAGTTTTTCTTTACTTGTCCAGTCCAGCGATAGTTAGTAGATAAGTTTTTTTTTTTCAAAGAACAAAATATATAATTTAATAAGTATGGTCACCATAGCATTTTACAGTTGAATACTAAGCTATCTTGATTTCATAAAACTACGTACTGAGGTTACAAAAACTTACTGAACAACTTCTAGAAACGGTGAGTTGGGTCAATGAACTTATTTAAAAATGGCTGACTGGCTGAGAAGCTGATAAATGCAAAATTTTATATTTTATACTAGTTTAGACCTACACGCCCTGTTTTGGCTTAACTATGGTTGATAGTTGAACCAAAACAGCATGTATGTGTCCAATATTCCTCACCGTTTAAACCTTCCCTGAACTTATCCACAATTATATCAAAACCAGAATTGGCCAAATCAGCCAATTTCGAGTTTTAATATGACAGTTTAGCAAGAGCAAAATTGGAATTGCAATCCATTATTAGGGTTCCGTAATACACAAGGAACCCTTTACTTTATGGAAACTTTTACACACGCGCCGCTGCAGCTCCCGTGAATTTTAGCGGAGTTGGCACAGACTCCAGTGTTAAAAGGAAATTATAAGTTCATAAAACCATAATATAGTAAGTACACTTACACATTATAACATGTTTATAATATTATATAAAATTACAATCAATTCATAATAAAAATATACAAAAGAAATTTGGAATTGCCAACATGATTTATAAATTTTAATAACCGCCTCATATTTGGAAGTCGTTTAAAAAGTTCAAACATCACAATGTGTGGCGCAGATTCGTACTTTATTAAATCATCTCAAAGTTCAAAATCATTTGTATTTGAATAATATGAGGAATAAATCATAAAGGTGAGATTCACAAGCAAACAGATAGCGATCAAAACGAAGTTTAATTGAAAACTTGTCGACTCAATCGACATTATCGTAATTTCGTTAGAGGTGTGGCGATATTGAAATATCGGTGTTCTTTTGTATATAATAACCGGCCAAGTGCGAGTTCGACTCGTGCAAGTAGGGTTCCGTACCATTATCCCAATATTTTACATGTTTAATTATTATTTCATTATTTTTGTCCGAAGTTTTCCATGTAAGCGCTAATTACAAGTTAGGCATCTACAACTCCTAAACTAATAAGTTATACAAGCTGTTATAGTTTTCTTTTAAAGTTCATCACATGGTCTACCATCATGATTTTTTTTTTTTCAGATTTTGCGAGCCAGCCGTTTTTTCAATGACCAAACAACACAAATAATATGCTTTAAAGTTGAATATGTTGCAAACGGAAATCTTAATCAAAAAAAATGCCTCAGGAACCTCATGTTTTTAAAATACCTATCTAACGATAGATCCTACACTATGGGAAAGAGCGAAATACGCGAGAAAAAAAAGACATTTTACGTCTAGGGGAGGTACCTACCCCAAAAAAAATCTTAAACGTGATTTTATATTAGCACTTTGTCAAACCTGGTAAATACACATGTCAATGCAAAAATTCATATTTCTAGTACCTACTAACCGTTTGAGCCGTAGACGGATGGACGGACAGACATGACGAAACCATAAGATTTACGAGATGTGAACGACGGAACCCTAAAAATGGATTGCGACTTGTCTTGCTAAAATTCGAGAACAGCTGCACCAATTTGACTTATTTTGGTCTCGAAACATTTATGGAAGTTCAGGGACACGGAGAACACAGAAAGCTCGCATAAGCTTTCTGTGTTCTCTGTGGAAAATAAAGAATACTCGTGAAATAATTATTTTGATACGTTGATTAGTTTGTAAGATATTTCATTTTAAAATATCCTTTTGCGTTCAGGAGTCGGTAACTTTATAGCTCAACCTTCTATACTTCTTTGTACGGCAGCCATGCGTAATTTTAGCTTACTGCCTACCTTCCTTAACACCTTAATAACCGGCCAAATTTCAAGCTCCTCCGGTTGCACAATTGTCGTAAGACTATTTGAATATTGTTCATTATATTACATTATTGAAAACACAGGCATTATGGCGACAATCGACGGCATTACTCGTCAGTCTGGCCCCCGCATAAGCTGGGCTGTCACGAGATCTGTCAACGTGTCACGAATTTAAAGTTAACTTCTCAAAAACTATGATAATATTATTTTACTAAGCACGCGCGCCAGCGTTAGAAAAACGCAGACATCAGCAACATTTTCAGAATAAGCTTTATATTTATTTTTAACTGTATATTTAACGAAACTGGCAGGTAGAATAGTAGCTGAGATAAGAAATCGACGTTAGATAGGAGTAGATTTGTTTTTTATGCCATCCAATTCTCAAGAAAAATATCATTAGTAGGAAGACAGAATAAAGTTTGTTCAGCAATTTTATATTAAAAAAACCCGACAATTTATAAACCTCCTTTTGAATGTCGGTTAAAAAACTTCAACTCTACGCCTTTTAACCTTTAAAACCTTTCACTGTGTATGCAGGTCTAAGTTCACACTGCTATAATTATGTTACGCATAAAAACTATAATTAACTAGCACAATAGTATGATTTATGTTACATAAACTGACAATCAACGGTGCTTTTGATACAATGTTATTATGTATAAATTAATTATGCGTTCTTTTTCAATTAAGATATTTTGTTAAAAAAACCGGCCAAGTGCGAGCCGGACTCGCGCACCGAGGGTTCCGTACAAACCTGTACCTTATATAAGTAAAAGTTCACCCATCACGAAAATCGAGTCATATTTGGGATAGTAAGTTTAAAATTATAAAAAATATTTTTATTATATGATGTAACTAAAAATTTACAGGTTTCGCAATTTTTCCTTTATCTGTGCTATAAGACGTTGCTTCGTACCAAATTTCAGGATTCTGAGTTCGCGGGAAGTACCCTGTAGGTTTTGATTCCCTTGCGAGTGTCGAGCGGAAATTTGCGGCATAAACGACTGTATCTTTTGATTGCGTTAGCTTAGAAGTTTGATTTTTACAGCTCCAAGGGACAGTAGACTTGAATTTTGATATAAATTCCAGCTTAATAAGTTGCGTTCCTGAGTAAAAGGTTCTTGACAGACAGACAGGCGGATGGATGGACGGACAACAAAGTGATCCTATAAGGGTTCCGTTTTTTCCTTTCGAGATACGGAACCCTAAAAAACGAGAGAGCCTAGCAGGAGTCGCTCAATTATGATGTGTAACATTTTATCTCACCATAGTAATAAGCAATTTTAAAATTATATCCTGAAAAAATTTGGGTCAGCTAATTATTTAAAATGATTTTTCATAACAAACCATAATTATTTTTAAATAAAATTGTATTTTATTAAATTGGCACTAGGAGTAATGCAATTTCAATAGCACACACACACACTTCCGTCACATTTCACGAAATTACTTCGCAAGCAAGTTGCAATTGCAAGAAATCGAGAGGAAAGATGTTACACATCAAAAAGTAAAGAAAATGTTGAGCACCCCTGGGCGGGTACCTGCGCGATTTATGTATACCCTGCACCTGAACGGTATGGCCGCACTATTATTTTTAATGGAGGGATCTCGGATTTAGGAAATTTAATAAATTTGCCCTTTACTACTAACCCATTTAAGAAACTTTTTTACTACTCACATAACATTTAACTAGTTGGTTCCCGGAGCTTCACAGTTCACACGCATTTTAAATTGTAATCAGAACCAGAGGTTACACTTGAAACTCTGCCCTACTTTTGAGTTTGTTTGGGCCAGTCGAGGTTTGACATTTGTCATCTTGACATTTTAACATTTGCTTTCATAATCAGTCCACATTCAACTGAGAAAATGTTCTGAGATCAAAATACCGTAACTTTTTCATGTATTAAGATTTTTCTGTCAAAGGAGAGATTTTGAGTTTGGTCCAGCTATGCACACCACATAGGTAAATAGGAAACAAATATGGGAATTTTATAAAAATACAAAAAAATAATAATTTGAAGAAGGGTAAATGCGTACAAAGTGATTATTTTGAAAGTTTTTTTAATGCGATAATCCTATTTTTAGGGTGGGCATGATAATTGTTTTGTGACAGATTTTTGATGTAGTTGACAATTTTAGAAAGAGACGTCTTCTTCAAAGTCATACGTCTTTTTTTGCCAAAAGTCATGGCATTTTCGAAATTATATTGTTTAGATAAAATTCTGATCTAAATCGCCATGTTTTATATTACATAATTGTGTTGCTCTCCTTGACGAAGTTAATTTAAATGTACATTGAAACTAAGCGAAATTAATTAAAAGGAAACGGTTCCTATTTTATGTAGCGATTTATATCTCCTTTCAAAACTATGACGTCATAGCCCTTGGTTTTAAAATCATTGACATAAGCCTTTAATAATGAATACTAGCTTAAATATTTAGAACATCTACAAATTATATATTTGGTAACGAAATTAAATGTAAAATTAGCTGCAGAAGTCTAGCCATAAATTAGTTATTTTTTAAATATATTTTGTATATTTAAATTATTAAATGATAAATGGATTTTATAATTTGTAACACTTTGTTGACCAAAACCTGTGTTGGCAATAATTTTAGAGAAAAATATTTTAGAGGTGTTTTGATTTGAAATGTTTCATGTTTTTGTCTAGTCATGTTAATTTATCAGTTTAGCTATATAATCTATATCTTTAGTTTAAAGAAAGATAAATTTTTCACTTCTTCGCGTAAATGGTTTTTTACCTTAGTGTCAATTCTGGTAAATGCTAAATCTGCAGTAATATAATTACATATTTTCGTACGCTCAATCATTAATCAATCAAAATCAATATCAAGTCTCGATACGCTAAAACTGCTATTCTCTTACGGCTCATTTCAATAACATATCTACCATTACCTATTTGTTAAAACGTCACATTTGGTATCGCTTTCAGAGACAAAGATTTCTCTTTCTAAGTTTGAAACGCAAATAATCCGGCAAATGATACCAATGGTGACATTTTCAAAAAACAACTATTTATTAAAAACGTTAACTTTGCATTTTGCATTTGCCGGTAGAAACCGGCCGTTAAACGTTAAACCAACGTGAAACGCGTTCCGATTATTCTAAACTTCACAAAATCAGTTTATGATAACATGAGCTTCACTTATAGGTAGTTAGTAGTTACAATACAATCAAAATATGTATAATAAAAGTGTACTTTTAATACGAGAATTGAGGTTCAGGTTACTTCAAATGTTACTGTCCTATTTCATATTCAAAACATTTTTTATAAAGAATATTTGGGAAAGAAACTTTAGAAATGCCAAGGAGGAGAGCAAATTATAAACCACTTTGAAGTCCGGTTAATAGAGAATGATTCACTTGATAAATAAAGTCGTGCATGAAACATCACCATTTTTTTTTTGAAATGCCTATTTGAGGATACACCACATGATGGAAATCATCCCCACTTCATATATGCATGGCGAGCCCACCCTAAAATAAAAATAAAAATTCAAAAATTGCTAATAATGAGGTTGAACCTAACAAACTTTCGCTTAGAGTGATGTTAGACGGCTCACACACAAAAACACTGAAAGCAGCAGAGACTTCTCACTTTTAATGACATTCGCAAATCGATTCGCAATTGAAGCAATGGATGGATAGATGTTACTCTTCCATGCAAAAACTACTGAACGGATTTTAATTAAATTTGGTATAGTAGTAGTTAAGCTCTGGATTAACACATCTAAGGCTTTTTATCTCGAAAAAGTCGTGTTCCCGTGGGATACTGTATTTACAGTATCCCACGGGAACACGAGTTTTTACACGACATGTAAATACGTGGGCGGAGCCGCGGGCAAAAGCTAGTACCTAATATAAGTGTGATGTGGGTGAGTTTTTGTCACTACTCGTCGTGAAGAAGTTAACTACAATTTGTATGGCATCGAAACAGCGCCCCTAGTGACAAACAATGGTAACTAATTCGGTGATATACAAATTGTAGCTAACTTCTGCACGTAGTAGTAGTAATAGTGACAAAAACTCGTACTCCGCACACCGGACAAGTCCGCTTCTTTATCGCAATAAGTGTGAAAGTCCTCGCGTTCGAAAGCAACGATTTGTCTTCGATGTAATAGCTATATAATCAATTTCGAAATAGAAAACCGTACGAGGGTCTATCGATCATTTGCGACAAAACTAGCGAGTCAATTATTTACAAATAAATTGTCCGTATACAATATTAATATCACTTGAGATATATAGAGATATATGTGACATATGAAAGATATAAAATGAAATGATTAATGATACATTTTTTATTAGAGTTAGCAAGAATACATTCCATCTTTGCACGAAGCAGCTAGAAGGCTTTTTCTTTTAATGTCTAGGTTTAGGTATTACAAGACGTTGCGCGAGTTACCGCAAAACAAAATTCCGCGGAAATCGTACATTTTGCTGCGATAAAAAGTAGCATATGTGTTAATCCAGAATCTAAACTACTATTTTCCAAATTTTGTCAAAATCCGTTTATAAGTTATTGCGTGAAAGAGTAACAAACATCCACACATCTATACATACATACTTTCACGTTTATAATATACGATCGACGACCTCCGTGGCTCAGTGGTGAGCGCAGTGGCGCTTAAGCCGGAGGTCGCGGGTTCGAATCCCGCCAGGGAACAAAAAAGTTTTCTGTGTTCCTGGGTCATGGATGTGTATTAAATATATGTATAATATAATAAAAATCTTAAATATAAGTATAGTATAAAAAAGTATTAAATATATTTCCGTTGTCTGGTACCCGTAACACAAGTTCTTCGGATACTTACCACGGGGCCAGACTGACGTGGTGTGAAGCGTCCATAGATATTATTATTATTATTATTATTATAAGTAAAGATTTGTATGATGGGATTGACATCGTCATCTTCTTAAAATCCCTTGTATAACTTGCTTGTTTGTTTGCATTGGATAGACTCCGAAACTACTAGTAGTTTCGGAGTCTATCCAATGCAAAATCCTAGGCCGATTTGAATAAAATTTGTCACAGATAGAGTAGACCACGAGGTAGGATATAGGCTACTTTTACTCACGGAAAAATATGGAATTCACGCGAAATTTCCTTTTGCGTGCACGATGTCGCAGGCAACATCTAGTTTTCATAGAAATTCGTCTAACGACACGCAATAAGATTGTACCGTACAGAGATGTAGTAGTATGGAAATACTAGTTTTTACAATCAGCTTCGTAAATACACTACCCCACGGGAACACTGTACTTTTTCGCTATAATAAGCCGTTGTCTTGAGCTCTGGATTAAGATCCAGAGCTCAATCTATTGCCATACTAAATTTCAGCCAAACGTGTTCAGTAGTGTTTGTGTGAAAGAGTAACATTCATACATCCATACATCCACCCTCACAAACTTTCCCATTAATAGTAGTGGGATTCCAATCGAACTTAATGCGGACAGGGCGCGTGTGATCGTCGCTTAACTGTAATATGACGTGACAAATTGTGCGTCGTTTTGACCGAATACGTTTAGACTATGTCCAGAAACTGCGTATTCTTACGCACGTGAGGTCTATGCACGTAGTCGAGGTACTAGGGCCCCATACATTGCGTCCAGGAGCTACGTGCGTATTATTTTAGCTATGCGCGTATCGTACAAAATTCACACATTTTGTTGTATAAGATAAGAATCTCTACGTGCGTAGGTTTACGCAGGCTTACGCACTTTCTGGACATAGTCTTAGGATTGTGTAATCGGACGGAGATTAACCGTCGCCGCGATAACAATGGCCGCCCACAGGGACTAAGATCCAATTTATTGGTACCACTAATGTGAACGTACGCACTTGGTGAATTGTGAATTCGTGAATCGGATGCTGATAACGATGGTGGTGATGTCTCATACAAGGAATTATTGGTGGTGTTTCCTCGGTGATTTGTCGCTTCTTAACAAAAAACAAACAACATGATTATGGAAAGAAGTAAAAGGAAAGAAGCAATACAATAAACCAGTGACAAAGGTGCTGCAATTAAATAGCAGCAGTTAAAATAAGAAGAAAAAAAGATTTGTCGCTTGTAACTGCGTATTACGAGAAGCCACATACTCAATAAATTGTATACAACACAGTAGTCCTAGTACCTATTAAAAAATGTTGTATTGTTTGTCACAATATTTACTAAATAGTGTTTTCATAATAAGAAATAAGTAAGTACCTACAACAATCGAATAAAAAAAAGGAAAACAAAAAAAAACAGATGATTAAATTATATTAGCCGGTATGTGTGATGATCAATGTGGCATGTTTATTATCTAACTTTATAGATTCTAAAATTGTGTACCAATAAAAAAAAAAGAATATAATTTGATAATAACCTTATTATTACAACTTCTCGAATTGTTCCTTGACTACTTGACACATTGGAATGTGGAATGCATTAGCAAAATTCGAAACACAAATAACATTTAAATAATTGGGCTCGGGACCAACCCACGATTCGAGTGACATGCGAATCGAACTTTCGACAATCTTTCGACATAGCAGTCGACAACCTATCGACATAACAGTCGACATATTCGACACAAAGTGGACAATTGGGAATTAGACGGACAAGTGAATGGTCTTTGTTCGAAAGTCTGGAAACAGAACATTCCAGATCATTATCGATATTGAGATAGCGCGTGAGGTAATTTGAAGGTATGTTAGGTACCCACAGACAGATTGGCTAATAAAAAATTATAATTTAAAAAATTTAAAAACCCGACTGCGTAAAAAGTGAACTAAACTAAGTAGGTACATAATTAAAATTGAAAAGAAAAAAACAAGCACTTAGATATCCGGTGGTCTAGAATTCTATAATATATTATTGAATTAATACTATTGGAACGTAACAACTAAACAGTCAGGATCCATTGAAAAATTAGATTGGCTGTCGAATAATGGATCCCGACTGTTCAGTTGTTATGTTCCATATATTATAGAATTCTAGACCACCGGATATCTAAGTGCTTGTTTTTTTCTTTTCAGTTTTAATTATGTACCTACTTAGTTTAGTTCACTTTTTACGCAGTCGGGTTTTTAAATTTTTTAAATTATAATTTTTTATTTTATAATTTTTAGTTATGAGTACCTAGCTAGCTATTTACCAGACTGGATTTCCTATCAGCATCAGCACTACATCACTGGAATGTGAGAATGGTTGTTACGCAACTTTAAATCGATATAGATCCTAAACGGTCAGTCGAATCGAAAAATGTTGAGAGAAAACTAACAATGATTTTTAAATACCTATTCAACGATACCCCACTTGATATAGTTTCTTGACTTTCATTTTTTTCATTTTCACAATATGGCGTCCAGTAGTCGCCATATTGAATTTTCACTAACGTCATGTCTTTAGTGACACTCGCCGGACTAAGAGGAATCGATTGACGTGTGAATCATAAAAATCGGCCCAGGCGTTTGGTCTGTATAGTGCTTCAAAGGAACATACATACATACATACATACATACATACATACATACATAGGCTGATAAACACATTACCACTCCTTTGCGTCGCGCAGTCGGGTAAAAACAAGTGCGAGTTTATTTTTAAGGATCTTTAGAAAAATTCAAATATACAAATTTTATAATGTGAAAGTTTGTGAAATTGTATGGATAGATGGATGGATGGATGGATGTATGGATGGATGTGTCTTAGTCTTTTACGCAAAAACTACTGAACGGATTTTGATAAAATTTGGTATGGTAATAGTTTAATCTCTGGATGTTAATCCTTATAAACTCGTTTCCGTGGGAGGCTGCATTTACGCGAGCGGAGCTGCGGGAAAAAGCTAATATATTATAATCTGTTAAAATCGCTACGTCGAAGAGTGTGAAGGTCTCTTACAATGTTTATTATAGCAGCGACATTAATGGTACCGCTATGACGGACGACAAACCCGACGATCAGATAGAACTACTATCTAAATTACTGTTGGATAGAGTTATCCACGGTCTTGTACCTTATTGCTTAGTTTTTGGTTTTTTCATTACTCCTTTCTCTATTTACAAAACGTTCTGAACCTGCAGCTTCGTCAGTTGTAAGATCGTGTTCACACAAGCGTTTAGGCTCGACACCGAATTTTACATAATTACACCCTGTCCCTAATATTTTTGTACAAAATTGAAAATTCCTGATGTCTAAGTATTCCTTGATAGGCAACAATCTAGATTCTAGGCTAAATACTTGGATTGTTTGCAAGAATTGTGTACATTCAACGTCTTATTTCATACGATACCATTATTTGTAATTTCCTTTTAGCGCTAAAGGTGTTTTAAAATGTTATACAAAGTTTTAGGGATTGTCTCGTTTAGATTTTTTTATTATGAAAATGGCAAGACCTTATATATGTTTCGGATTGTACAAACAATTATAAAGTTCTTGGAAATAATAGCTAGGGAGCCCATGATGCTAATTGTGTACTTACTCGAGCGTCGCGGAGACCCAGTAGGCTTTATAGATTAGCTGATGATAGGAAGAAAAAAAGTTATGAAAGTTTTATTTTGGTGGTACGGTGGAATGGATGTGGTGGAACGATGAGGAAGGATAGCCAAAAGAGATGTTCTAGAAATATATGAATCGTGGGCCAGCATTATGTACACTTCCCGGTTTTTGAAATCTTAGATTTTCTTAGCGGGAAGTCAAAAATGAAATAAAAAGTAGCAAGATGAACTGGAGCTTTAAGTTAGTCCAGTGTAAAATATCTGAGAAGCTCAATTATTTTCAAGTCTGGTTAGCTTTCCATAAATTCAAATCGCCAGTACTTTAAATTGGAGCTTCTTTGAGGCTCACATAACATTTTAATCTGCCGGGTCACATTAAATATTGAAACTTTTATTTTATTTTTTTAACTTCCCAAACAAATAAGCAGATTTTCATGCCAAAAGAATCTCCCAGTAGGCCTCCCCACTATAATGTGTGTGTTACCAGCCGAACATCCTGTCGATAATTCCTTGTGGTCACATTGACTGTATCTTGTTACAATTTCAATACCTCTCGCTAAATCACTGAACGCTTTTAAAAGATTATGTTTAATTGATGATGATAACATTTCTAGGATTGAACCAGCTTTTCTCTCTCTAATTAACAATCATGCATTCCATGATTGATGATTTCTTATGATCAGGCCCAGGACCAACTTTTTAACCCCCAGCTCCCGAACGGATGAAGCGATTTCAATTTAGTTTCTTTTGTATTAAAGGTGACTTACATGCGAGTGTTCTTAGACATGTTTGATGAAAATCGGTTGAGCCGTTTAAAAGTTGTGGGGGGTGAAAGCGTGGAAGAATAACCGAATGTCTGCAAATATATTCGAGTGGGGTCTCAAATGAAAGCGCACTGAAAGAGAATATTGATGACTTAATCGAGAGTGTTCGTAGCTTCGTTTGATGAGAAAATTGGAGGTGGAAATATCAGCCGTTTGAAGATCATCGTCAGCTCTTTTCTAGTTGATGAGGGGATCTGACTAACTTTCCAATGTCCGATCGATTCGAAATTTGGTACCGTGTTACTTCAACGATATTCAAAGAACATGTTAAGGTAACCATGACCTGATCAGCCGTTTGAAGATCATCAGGTCTTTTCTAGTTGATGAGGGGATTTGACTAACTTTCTTATGTCCGATCGATTCGAAATTGGGTATCGTGTTACTTCAACGATATTTAAAGAACATGGTAAGGTAACCATGACCTGATCAGCCGTTTGAATATCATCTTTTGTTTATTAGTTGATGAGGGGTTCTGACTATCGTCCACATGTCCTATCGATTCGAAATTTGGTACCATGTTACTTCAATGATGTTAAAAGTATGTATATGGTAAGGTAACAATTATTTATACATACTTTAAAAAGGATAAAATAAAAGTAAAATTAAAATTTTTAAAAAATTAACTCTAAAAAATAATAAATAATAATTTAAACCTATTATAATTATATTATCTATACATATAAAATCCTTTGTCCTGAATGACTGACGGATCAACGCACAGCCTAAACCGCTGATCGTAGAGACCTGAAACTTGCAGGGCTTGCTCTTTGTAATGCGTAGGGATCCGATAAGAAGGGATTTTTCGAAATTCGACTCCTAAGGGGGTGAAAAGGGGGAAAACAGTTTGTATGGGGCAACGTGATTCCTTGGTCCAATCAACTTCATATTTTGCACAAACATTATGTAACAGAATTGATGGAATTCGTGTATCATAGTTTATTGAAATTCGTCCCCTAACGGGAATAAAAAGGGAAAGAAAGTTGTTTGGGAGCGATTTGCTTTAAAGTTGATATAAATACTCCTTAGTGCTCCCACTCACAAGCAATCGATCGATTTAGTATTTACAATTTAAACATTTACTGGAGTCGTAGTTGCAAGTAAATCGGTTTAGATAAAAATTAAATATAGTCTGAGATCCTAGGACCACCTTACTATACTTTTTATATGAAACTCGTATATATACGCGTAAATTTTGTTCCAACTTTTGACCCCCAGCGCAATAACTAGCTGGTAGGTCTTACACTAATCATTTTGTGTAATCATTAGTAATCATTCGTACTTTCAAATACGAATTAATTTCCAATTTGATCGAAGCAATCGATAGGCCGTGAGTGGGAAGCTTTATTTTTATTTTGACATAATATATTGTGATCATGTTGAAAAACAAATCTGACAAGAAGGCGAAAGTAAAATTTGATGAAAAAAAACTAGGCACCTAAACAACACCTAAATATTTGCGATTGCTGCATTAATTATATTCATAATACTTATTAATTACATACTATGTCAGTAGAATATTTTAACCCAAAACAATGACTTTTAAGATTTTCCTAACAGATTTTTGATCTGTACGTTTGTGCGCGCTAATCTCAGAAACTGCGGAACGGATTTTTATAAAATTTGTTACCGTAGTAGTTTAGCCTTTTGATAAACACATGGAACTCACTTTTTATCGCGGAAAATTTACGGGTTCCATACGGTAGGAATTAGGATAGCTCTGCTTATAATTTTGTGTGGGTATTTCAATTCAATCTGTTCATAGTCATACCTACAAAAAATTTTATCAGTCTAAAGAATAACATATAATAAAACGGTATAAAACAACCAGATATTTGAATTAGTTAACACATTCAGTGCCACTAACACGCCTAGCGTGTCCACACTAATCTTTATAGCCATGCCGCGAGCACGCTCCGTTTTTCATCAATATCTCAAAGACAAGACAGTGTTTTTCACCGTAACGCTCAGAGCATAAACTTTGTGCCGTAAGCTAATGAATTCTTAAGTGGTTGCGTTATCTAATATTTTTTTCATGTTATCGAAAATAATTTATTATGTAATGCCGCGAACATGCCAGGCGTGTTCATCTACACGCGTTCTCAACCTTTTATATTGTTTGGTCAATTTACTAAATTTATAATACGAATAATAAAATATAATGTTTTTTTATAATTTGAACAAAAAAGATAAAATAAATTACGTAGAACATTCACCTTTAATTCATCTGTAGAAGACAAAACACTGCCCGGTATCTATACTACATATGTATGTGTATATGTAGTATTATAAAGCTGAAGAGTTTGTTTGGTTGAACGTTTCAGTCGTAACGGTAAGTTTTTCGTTAAAAACAGAAGATATCTATTTTGTACACGACAAAATTTCCCATCTTTTTTATACCAAACTTTTCCCCCCTATTTTTTATATTTTTCCGGTATATTCAGGTAAAAAACCAAATTTTTTCTTTTTGTAAAGCATCTAAAATTTTTTTGGAGATACAAAAATTTGATTTGATTTGATTTGAACCAACTTTGATTCAAAATTTTTTTTGCGTATCTCCAAAACATATTGAGATACTTTATAAAAACAAAAACCTTCTACTATTGGATGTTTATTTGATGGGGGACTATCTGCTTGCGTCACATTATTATCATATTCCCCTGTTTCCAGCTCATATTTTCTATTCTCTAAAAAAATCATAATTAAGTAACCAAAGGTTGACATTCACTGATCAAATTACGATAAATACTTACCTCGGAATCTATTTACTGCCATAATTAAACCTTCAAAACCACAAACACTGTAATAAACAAAATATCTCTTCAATAACTCAAGAAGGACTAATAAATAAGCACGGTTGAAGTCGAAATAACGCTTTTTATGATTTTACCTCTTTACAGTACCAGTGAACACGCCTAGCGTGCTACGTAATTTCATCCTGCAGTGACGAGAGCACACCTAGCATGTTTGCGTTTTTTATACGGCGGCATCGCTGGGAACTACTAGAAAATGTGGTGGCATTGAATGTGTTAAAACTACCTAGGTATTACCTAGGTGTATTATTATCATAATATGAGGAATAAATGAGAAGCTAGATGGCTTCGTGGTCGTACTGCTAACTCATATCTCTCTCAAACTCTGTCGTGGTCCCAACTAGGATGGGCGATCACAATCCAAATTATTTTTATTAAGTTCAAAGTCCAAAACGTCTTCCCATTCAAAAAATTTTCGAAATCGTTAAAATACTAATTATCGGGTATAAAGAAATTCTTACTTAATATTATACCTAAACGCGAAAGTTTGTATGTAGGTAAGTACATAATAATATGTTTAGTTTTTCATGCAATAAAGTGCAGTAAAGAAAACACGTAAATAATTTTGATGAAATTTGGTATGGTAGTGTTTATCCAGAATTAACACAGAATACTTTTTGCAGCTTATTAAATTTTATTTCTGGTACAGTTCCCGGTAGATTTCTTGAGTGTACCTACGAAGTTGCAAGAAACATTCAAATAAAAGACAACTGATACGGCTGTGCAGTGCTACACCATTATGTTGTGGGGATGTGGTGGCAAGCCCCAAAGGGAGATCTCCGACCGAGCGAAGTGCTATGCTCGGTCAGGCCGAAGCCCACTGTAGTGGCTTTCAGATGTCGTATATATATCGCCGATCTTAGAAAACTTCGATAGCGCGATTCAGGACTGTGCGCTGATTGGTCCGCCACAATGTATTCAATTTTGGTATTGGTATTTTCCCGAACAAGATTTCCCTCTGCCTTAAACCCAATTTCACGCGAGCGAAGCTGCGGGCAAAAGCTAGTCACATATAATATTATGTAAGTTGAAATAATTTTATTTTCCAATCGTCGTCTCGTCGGGGGACCGCTATGTGAGAAAAACAGGTGTAGTCGCAGATGGAACAAAAGAATTTACTCCGAAAAAATTCGCTCATACCTAAATGTAATTCGTAATAATTAATTAGCTGTTGTTGTAAAAATACTTTATAAACTTTAGCGGTCCCCCGACGAGGCGACGTTTGGAAAATAAAAATATTTCAACTTACATAATATTATATGTGATAAATTGATAATATAATTATAATAGGTTTAAATTATTATTTATTATTTTTTAGAGTTTATTTTTTGTGTCGGGGGGTTTTTAAAATTTTTAATTTTACTTTTATTACATGCCTGATCAGCCTGCATTGTACTAACCAGAATTGAAAATAAAAATTATTGTCGTCGAAGTCGAACCCATGACCTCCGGAGTCGACAGCTAAGTTCTAAACCACTGGACCACAGAGGTGTCAAATAAAAAGATCATTGCAGTTTCCCTTGCTCCCGCAACATTGTCATGGACTCACGGCTCACGGCATGTAACTCAATACCCAGTACAACCACCTCATTGGTTTGCTCTCCATAGCTTACGGTCTCGATTTCAACACCTTCGGAATATGTCTTTACCACATTTTCAGATTTTTCTACATACTAGCTGTTGCCCGAGGCTCGGCCTGCGTAAATACAGTATCCTATGGGAACGCTGAACTTTTCGGGATAAAAAGTAGCCGACGTGTTAATCCAGAGCTTAATACTATTCCTATACCAAATTTCATCAAAATCCGTTCTGTAGTTTTAGCGTGAAAGAGTATCAAGCATCCATCTATGCATCTTCGCAAACTTTACATTTATAGGTAACTAGCTGACCCGGCAAACTTTGTACTACCTTAGAGGCAATAAATGAGCAGATTTTGGATTTCATTAAGTGCAATTTTTCTTAGGATAATAGATATAATTAAATAGAAATCAATTATTTTAATGATTGTTAAAATGGGCCATCTATTTTGGTGCATGGGTTGCAATCTTCATTCTTCAGTAAAGCTTCAGTCTTGTAATAGACGACATTTTTCGTTTTATTATCAGGCGCAAGAATAAATAACGCAGATATGGTCTTCGGATCCGTGAATATGCCACATATAATTGACCAGGTGAAAAACATGGATTTTGTAGATTCAGACCACAAACTTTCAAGGATTGGCCTTGTGACTTATTAATGGTCATGGCGAATGCAAGACGGATCGGAAATTGAAGTCGTTTGAACTCGAACGGCATATCGGTATTCGGTAGGGATCATCGGGATCTTCGGAATGAGAACTTCCTCACCTTCGAATTTTCCTTTGAGTATCATCGCGTAAATCACATTATTTGTAAATCCCTAAACATATTTTCTGCGATAAATAGTAGCGTATGCTCTTTCTCGTAGTATACTCTATGTCTGTGCCAATTTTCATGATGATCGGTTAAGTAGTTTTACGTAAAAACAGTTGTCCACAGGAACCGTATATTTCCCGCGAAAAAAAGTAGCCTATGTCCTTCCCAGTGGTCTACTTTATATCTGTGCAAAATTTCATGATGATCTGTTAAGTATTTTTTACGTAAAAGCGTAAATACAATATTCCACGGGAACCGTATATTTTCTTGCGATAAAAAGTAGCCTATGTCCTTCCTCGTGGTCTACTTTGTATCTATAGCAAATTTCATGATGATCGGGTAAGTAGTTACGTAAAAGCGTCAATACAGTATTCCACGGGAACCGTACATTTTTATGTAATAAAGAGTAACCTATGTTCTTCCTCGTAGTTTACTTTATATCTGTGCCAAATTTCATGATGATCGGTTAAGTAGTTTTTACGTAAAAGCTTAAATACAGTATTCCACGGGATCCGTACATTTTCCCGCGATAAATAGTATCCTATGTCCTTCTCCTGGTTCTAAGCTACCTCCCTACCAATTTCGATAAAAAGTAGCCTATGTCCTTCCCAGTGGTCTACTTTATATCTGTGCCAAATTTCATGATGATCGGTTAAGTATTTTTTACGTAAAAGCGTAAATACAGTAATTCCACGGGAACTGTACATTTTCTACAGTAAAAAGTAGCCTATGTCCTTTCCCGTGCTCTACTTTATATCTGTGCAAAATTTCATGATGATCGGGTAAGTAGTTACGTAAAATCGTTAATACAGTATTCCATGGGAACCATACATTTTTATGCAATAAAGAGTAACCTATGTTCTTCCTCGTAGTCTACTTTATATCTGTGCCAAATTTCATGATGATCGGTTAAGTAGTTTTTACGTAAAAGCGTAAATACAGTATTCCACGGGAACCGTACATTTTCTGCAATAAAAAGTAACCTATGTCCTTCCTCGTAGTCTACTTTATATCTGTGCCAAATTTCATGATGATCGTTTCAGTAGTTTTTACGTAAAAGCGTAAATACAGTATTCCACGGGAACCGTACATTTTTATGTAATAAAGAGTAACCTATGTTCTTCCTCGTAGTCTACTTTATATCTGTGCGAAATTTCATGATGATCGGTTAAGTAGTTTTTACGTTAAAGCGTAAATACAGTATTCCACGGGAACCGTACATTTTCCCGCGATAAATAGTACCCTATGTCCTTTTCCTGGTTCTAAGCTACCTCCCTACCAATTTTCAGCCAAATCGGTTCAGCCGTTCTTGAGTTATAAATAGTGTAACTAACACGACTTTCTTTTATATATATAATATAGATAGCTGGATTATACAATTTTAAGCTTATTTTAATAAAACATTAATTATAATAATTATGGTAATTAGTATAATCTAAAGCAAGAATGTCGTCCAAATAAATAACTTAAAACTGCCAGCCTCAGGCGGAGAACTAGAGAGCCTGATTTTTTTAATTATTTGATGGCTATTAAGCCCCATGACCAAGCATTTTGACAATACACATGTACAACTACGACGAGAATGCTCAATTTAGTCCCATTTTAGCTATTGGAGGGTATAAGCATCATACAAAATGTTTTTTGTGCCCTGAAATCAGATTTAATCCAATTCTTAAGTCATCGTTTTAGTTGTGCTTAATCTAAGGATCTATTAGATTTTTTTCTAGTTTGAAAAGAAATTATGTTTAGGTGAAATGACGTTCTGTCCCTCCGGAACTGAGCGCGTGAGAACCGTATAGTATATATACCGTTTGCTCAACTTGTTGGCTCTGTCCACATTATGTTATCGTCGAGCATAACGTATAGGATAAAGCGTTTATAATTTTCACAAATAAATAAAATGAAAAACTTTATACGCACGAGTAGTAGTAGTATAAATCTTTGATGTTTATGAAGGGCGTCACAGACGGCGAAAATACTATAATATTTTAAAGTAAGATGCATGGATAATATTATTCATATTAAATTACGTGTTATGAAAATACATATATAGTAAATTAGCCGTCTGTGATGCCTCTTATTATAATGTGGCTTGCTATAACAAAGAAACATTTTAACACAGCTGTTCTACGTTCGAGAGCTTATGAAACTATTTTTTTCTGTTTTTCTTTCATATTATACATCTGAAAATTGATTGAGATCAATTTTCAGAAATGTCCGCCAAAGTGAAATCGACTTAAAATGCGAAGAGTGAGCTCTTCGCATTTTAAGTCGATTTCACTTTGGCGTCTCAAAGGTTTCGTTCTATCCTTGTAATGAACAGGCTGATTTAAAAATTCCTTTTCGAATTTGAAAAGCGTGTGTTAAACGTTACGACTAAATAGGAAAAGATGTTGAAACAGGTATGTAATTTATTTTTAATTGAAGTATAGTAATTCGAGCTCTTACCGTGTCTACCCGAAATACCACACAACAAATACGCGTATCAGCCTTTACTTTGTCTGCCCGCTCCCGCCTATACCCTACGCCACAGTATTTGCGCAGTGGACGGTCCTTACACAAGGTCATCGGCCGCTCTTCCGGCTCCGCTGACCGCTCGCAAATACTCGCTGCAAATGCTCAAACCTCGTGTTTGTACTACACACATTGTTGAAGTGAAAAGTTCTTTTGCCACGTTGGACATTTTTTGAGATGGGAAAAAACCATTGAACTTGCGATATTGTTACGATACCGGTGTGGTATGAGGTAGGGTGAAGCGGGCGGATCGCGCGCCGCACACTTATGCGTTAATGTTCTCACTTCTGTGGGCACTCCTGAAGTTCCACAGATTTTTTTTACATGACCTCTGTCCACTTATTTGTTGCTTATTTTTATATATCCTCTATTTTTAAAAATTTTCATTGTTTCAACTTACAGCGTTCGGTCTTTGCTCAGCGGACGCTGAATGTAACCCGCAAATTTTTATGTAATTTCTTAACTGTCTGTTATATAAGTATATGATTTCATGTTTCCATCCTCCATTTACAGCCTCCGTGGTCTAGTGGTTAGAGCATTGGCTCTCGACTCGGAGGTCGTGGGTTCGATTTCCGCATTGGAACAACAAAAAATGTTGTTTCCAAGTTTGGTTAGGACAATGCAGGCTGCGGGTCTAAAAAGGCCACTTGCGCAATATCATCGCAATATTGCTATTTGACACTAAAGAAATTTGCTGGTAAATCTGTCTGTCTTTAGTGTCAAATAGCAATATTGTGAAGATATTGCGCAAGTGGCCTTTTTAGACCCGCTGATCTCCTGATTGTCTGACAAGAAAAATGTTCCATCCGTCGGATGGGCATGTAAAATTCGGACCTGTGCCTGACCTCTCGTCAGTCGTGTCGGTTATCCGTCCCACTGGATTATGAGAGTAAAGGAAGAGGGAGTGATCTTGTGTACTGCGCCCACACTTGGGCACTATAAAATTACTCCTGCGTAATTGGCCTGGTTTCGTTGAAACCGGCAACTGTCACCGAGAATTTGTGGGGATGTGGTTTTTTTTTGTTTCCATCCTCCATCAGTCGTACTCTCATGTCTGAGGGTCGTGGCCACCATCTTCCATGGTATTTGTCCTCACGGAGCCCACTCCACTTGTCCCCGTCTCCAGCTACTCAAAGTGCATCGTATATTATGGAGTGTTGTGCGGATCTGATCGGACCACGCACCGGATTTTGACCACGGAGTCTTTTGCCTTTCACCTGCCAGTGACAATTAGCTTTTCTAGATTATCTTCGTCTTTTCTGGCAATATGTCCGATATGTATTTAAGAGCTCTCTGTAGGCGAATGGTTTAAACCTAACTTTGATGTTGAGTCTTGTAATTGTGTATGCGTTGTTACTTTTTTTTTATATAATGAACCAGGAAACGAGCAGACGGATCGCCTGATGGTAAGCGATTACCGCCGCCCATGGACACTCGCAACACCAGAGGAGTTACACTTGTAACTCCTCTGGTGTCGCGACTTGCGTTCCTGGTCCTTAAAATTCCCAATCCCCCCATGGGCCTCCGGTAACCTCACTCAGTCGGCGAAACACAACGCGAGCGTTATTTCACGTCGATTTTCTGTGAGGTCGTGGTATTTACCCGGTCGAGCCGGCCCATTCATGCCGAAGCGTGGCTCCACAATAACCACTTGTTACTCTGTCAGTCTGAACCACTTCAACAAATACGTGGTCACGGTAGGAATGAGGCAGGTGGATGCGTACTGCGGCGCCACTCTTGCAATGAAACATGTATCTTATTGACTAGCGAATACAGTTTAATTTTGAATGGATATCTTAATAACCTAACCAAGAGCATGTCAGGACATGTCTAAGGAGGGTTCCGTAACTATAAACGCGTAATATGCTTTTTTTTAAATTACTCCAAAAGTAACTATCCGATTTGGTTCAAAATAGTTTTCCTAAAGAGTTTTTAGCATGATCTATCAGCATGGAAATTTGCAAGTTTCTATCTCCTATAGTTTAAAATGCTAGGGGGGGGACCAACTTACCAACTACTTTGGAGGCCGATTACTCGAAAATGGTCAACTTTATAAAAAAGTAACTTATGAAACCTTGCCTTTATTTTAAAAGACCTATTCTACGATACCCCACACGATGGGGTAGAGTGAAAAAATATTTTTCATCCCCACTTCACATGTATGAAGAGCCACCCCTAAAATATAAAATTATTATTTTTTTATAATCCCGAAACCGTGATCTATACACAGTCTATAACTGCACCAAATTTCATCAATTTATATTTATAATTACAGGATCTAGAGGCGCGGACAGACAGACAGACAGACGGGCAGAGCGAAACTATAAGGGTTCCTTAAGTATTACGGAACCCTAAAAATGCAGTGCCGCGTCACGTCGCGTCTTAGTATGAGCATTGAGCTATTCTAAGCTGTGATACCGTGATACGGATTAGGCTGTGTAGTTGATCAACTATAAATCGATAGTTCAAGGATTTTTCAAGATTTTTTTCAGTTTTCACTTTCACAAATATACTGGCGAATAAACGAATGTGCGTCCCGGAATCGACCCTGCGACTTCTCAACTAAGGGTCAATTCACACCGCGACGATACGCACGCTTCGCGAAGCTGTATCGTTAAGATAGCTATTCAAATTTTAACTTTATTTACTACAAAAAAGATTCTCGTTTCATATAACATCAGGCGTACACTCAAAATATATGCGCTTTGGAACGTTAGTTTACTTAAACGAGTACGGCCGCCGTATTACGTAAAAATATTGCAGTCATCGCACGATAGACGCGCAATCGATTGCTGAACGTCAAATAAAATCGTATTATGCGATCGATTGCTAATCGCTCGCTGTTGTGTTTGAATGCACTTTGCTTCATTTTCGCTTATTATTGCTAACTGACAGTTCAAGTCGCTCGCTGATTGTTTTCGCTTTGCTGTAAAAGTCTTACGTAATACGAAAAATTAGACAGCAGTGAAGAGATCGAACGATTGATTGCAATTTATAGTTCCTCGATCGTTCGGTAGAGGCAGTACTGTCGCTAGGTTGCTTCTGCTAGGTTTTTGCAGATACGTAATACGAATTTGCGTCTAAATTAAAAATCTTGCAAAAGCCAAGCAATTGCAAAAAATGCGCAATTTTTGCTATTGCTTGGCTTTTGCAAGATACATGATAAGCCCGCCGATCTTCTGTATAGTGAATAAAGTCCAATTTTGAATAGCTATATTCTGTCACGTGTACACAATTTTCTAAAATTATATCACTACTTTAAAAGCCAAAGACTAGCCCTTAAGGCAGTATTTAAAAATAAAATGGTATTGGGTATAACTTAATTGAAAATTTCGTAGTTAAATGTAGCACTTACCATAAACAATAGATGATAACAGTTTTTAAATACAGTTTTATCGTTCGATAGACAATAAACTATAAATATTAATATTTTGACACTGACATTAGGGCTGTCCATGTGATTTAAAGTTGTATACCAATATTTTAGGTAAAATTGCACTACGGTTGTGTACTAAAATAGTTAGAGTAAGAAGACGGCAAGAAGATATTAAGTAGGGCCTATAACTAACTCATAAGCCTTTGTAGGATATTCAGAATCAGTTAGATTCTTAGACCATAAACAATATAGAACCCTAGCCCCTTTCGCCACAGTCGGTTAAGAAACGTTATACAGCGTGTAAAATTCCCGCAGCTTACCAGCCCCATTACTCTTGTGACTTTTGTTAGTATAAAGTATATTATACAGCGTGATTGAAATAGAAATCTGATATAAGCGTAAAATAAATTAATCATATTCTTTATAATCTACTAGCTTTTGCCCGCGACTTCGTCCGCGTGGAACAATACTTTGGGATATCGCTGAAATTTACCCGCGACTTTATTTATGACTAACGAAAGCGGAATCCTATTTTTTTAAACGGAACCCTAAAATAAAAGTAGCCTATGTTAGACCCTACAACATCAGCTATCTGCTAGTGAAAGTCCCGTGAAAATCGGTCCAGCCGTTTCAGAGATTAGTCGGAACAAACAGACAGACAGACCGACTGACAGACGGACAGACAAAAATTAAAAAAAATATATTTTATTGTAAGTACCGAATATACTTTCAGATTCATTATGTAAAAAGCTGTTAATTTGAAGTTACAAACAGACACTTAAATTGTATTTGTTCACGCCTAAGCGTTAGTGTCTACTATATTTAATCATTGTCATGTTGCTATCTATATTTAACAGGCGTATGTATTATTTATTAATAATTTTATTCTTACAATATTTCCAAATACCGACATTGTTACAACGTCACTTTTGCATACGTTCGGCATTCGCTCAACATCAATTTTCTAAAAATCATTGTAAATCAAGATAATACAAGTTTCTAACAAGTTTTCGAGTCTTTTATTAAAAGATTCCAAATTCTTCACTACGAGAGAATACATTGGCGACCGTGACAGGACTCATCGTCAAAAGTTGAGTTCCAAATTTTGGTCTGCCTTTCTTCGCCTGCGAACAAAGGACTTTGGAGGAACAACCAGCACCGGGGCTCAACATCAGCAGCTGCCGTGCCTTCTCCAAGGATCACCTTCATCGTTCCCGCGGAGCAAAGTCGGATCGTGGAGTGAAGCAGGAAGAGGGGTCACATTGCACATCGCCGGGCAGTGACGCATCTAAAGCATCACCTCGCAGCGTAGATCGCAAGATAAGTGCCCTGTTATCTCCCTTCACTTCCTAAATATCATCCTACATCCAAATCTACCAATTTTCCTACCAAACCAATTCAAATAGCCTTCACCGTGTGACCACGTGTCGGTTTTTAAAACTAACAAAATATCATACAATCATACACAAATATCCAAATTTCACTACTAAAACCTAATATCTACTAAATCTAAATAGATATTTTCTGTAAATTTTAAAGATTTTGGCAAATTTTATGCAAAATATACTCTCCTCAAGTGGTTAAGTTAACATGATGACAATAGTTTGTTGCACAATTGCTTGACAATTGCATTGCAACAACAAGTCTGACATTTATTATCCAAATATTTAAACAATTTGCCGAATATTTCAGGTTTCCTGTCCACGACGCGTTTGGTATTGGTGCCGACCTCTGCTTCACGAGATCAGCTGCTATCCAGTACCATCTCACCGGGTTCCTGACTGCCACCATTTGAGGAGCGTATCAGATAAGAAATTTATATAATATTTCAAAAATAATCTAGTTTCTGTAGTGCCTTGTTAGAGAGATTAATTTACACGTATTCAAATATTTTTATTCACTAAATTTATTACTCATTCATTAATTATTTAAAAGTTAATTTAATAATAATTTTAAAATTACAAAATGACTGAAATCAAAGAGCCTACTTTAAAGAATTTAACATTAAAAAGAAGTTCTATAAAGGGACAAATAACCAAATTTAAAAATTATTTAAATAATATAACAGGGCAACCTACACTAACTAGCATTGAATTAGCTGAGTTATCGCTGAGGATAAGCCGATTTGAAAGTTTATCCGCTAAATATGATGAGCTGCAATCTCAGATAGAATTGATTAATTCCGAAAATTTAGACATCGAGTTAGATGAAAGAGAACACATTGAGCAAGAGTTCATAATTTGTACAGCCATGGCTAAAAATATGGTCGAAGAACAAAATGAATTAAAATCCTTTGAACACGACAAAAAACGTCGTGAATCCTTATTTCACGAAGCTCAATGCAGTCTCGATCACAAGACTGATTGTAACGTTGCCTTACCGCAAATACAAATTGCTAAGTTTGACGGTTCATATTTCCGCTGGCTCGAATTTCGCGATACTTTTACTAATTTAATTCACAATAACGAACGCTTATCTCTTATACAAAAATTTCATTATTTAGTTTCATACCTAGAAGGTGATGCACTTCGTGTCATTTCCAATATTGAGATTTCATCTTCAAATTACAATAATGCTTTTCAATTACTTTATGATCGTTACAATAACAAAAGATTACTTACGAACCATCACTTAAAATCGTTGTTTAACCTTGAAAAGATTAATCGTGAATCAGACAGTTCATTGCGTTATCTAGTGGACCATGTCACTAAAAACCTACGCGCTTTAGCCAGTCTAGGTCAACCTACCGATCACTGGGATACTTTAATAATTTTTTTGGTTTCATCCAAACTTGATGCGCAAACACTTATGAAGTGGGAAGAACAGCGCAGTAGTTTAGGTGACATTCCGAGCTTGAAAGATTTTAACACATTTTTAATTGATCGTGCGTACATTTTAGAATCGATCCGCAATAATAATAATAAATCTGAGTACAATTCTATTAAGCCACATAACTTATTACCAAACAACAATAATAAACAACGATTTTTAACTCACAATATAAAACAAAATAGTAATAATAATCTCTTCAGATCGTTTGTTACTGACACAAATAAAAATAATAATAGCAGTCCGTTAAGGTGCATTGTTTGCAACGATAGTCACAGAATTTATGACTGTCCTACATTTAAATCAAAATCTATACAGGACAAGTTAATTGATGTATCCAAATACAAATTATGCAACAATTGTTTAAGGCAAGGTCACCCCCTAAGCGAATGTCGAATGGGGCCTTGTAAAATTTGCAAAAAACGACATAATACATTATTGCATTCAGTTGATCAATCTAAAGTCAACGATGCTCAAAACAATGACTCATGCCTTATCTCTAATGTTTCTAGCAACGAATATCATAGTCAAGTATTGTTATCCACTGCCCAATTATATATTTTGAATCCAATTAAAGAGGCTACAAGGGTTCGCGCCTTACTGGATTCAGGCAGTCAATCATCTTTCATCACAAAATCCATGCTCAAAAGATTATCACTTAATGCAAATCCTACATCTATCAAGGTCATAGGTATAGGCCACAATTCCAATAATAACATTAATGAAAGCTGTGTGATACATATACGATCACTTTACAATAATTTTACTACTAAAATAAATTGTTTAGTCCTTGATAAAATTACTGGGGACCTACCAAAGGCTCCGATAGATTTTAAACTTTTAAATATACCTAACCATTTACAATTGGCCGATCCAGATTTTAACCAGCCAGCTCCTATCGATATGCTCATAGGCGCTGAGGTTTTTTGGGAATTACTAATAAATGAACAAATGTCATTAGGTGCAAATAAACCTATGTTACAAAATTCTGTCCTAGGTTGGTTGATTGGAGGTTCAATTAGGAACGAAATTAAAAGTAGCTTCTGCAATTCTGTAGTTATTGATGAAGGACTTAACGATAATTATTTAAACGAACAATTTACAAATTTTAAGCAATTAGAAGAAGTACCACACAAAACAATTTTAAGTACAACAGAATTAATTTGTGAAGGTCATTTCAATGTTAATGCAACGCGTTTCAAACTGCGTAAATACAAGGGCATCTTAAGTTCTATATTCGATTCCTCAAATTACAATATACAACAAAGTTTAACTATAAGTAAAGCATCTTGGACGCTTGGCTTAGGTTGGAATCCAAATAGTTATACATTAAATTTCCCGGTCAATATACCGCCTATAAAACCTATAATTACGAAAAGAATTATTATGTCCGATTATTCTTATATAATGTTACCCAAACTAATGTTACAAAAATTATGGCAACTCAAATTAGATTGGGACCAACCAGCCCCAAACAAAATTAATGACGCGTGGGAAGAGTTCTCTAAAGACCTCTCGTTATTATCAAATGTTCAAATACCTAGATGTATACTCAACAATTTACCACATACTATAGATATTCATTGTATTTATGATGCGTCATTGTTAGGTTATGATGCTTGTTTATATGTAAGTACGGTATCGTCAGATAATCATGTCCAAGTAAATATTTTATGCTTTAAATCTAAGGTGGCACCACTAAAGCCTTTAACACTACCTCGCTTAGAAATTAATAGTCGACTTACCAAAAGTATAACAAACTCAACTAGGCATACTATAAATTCTAAATTCAAAACTTATGTGTCTAATAATACGGTCGAAATTCAGGAAAAAACTAAGATATCTCACTGTTGCTATATACCTACAAGTCCTAATCCGGCTGACTTGATATCTCGCGGTGCTAATTTTAGTCAGTTACAAGATTCATCATTATGGTGGCATGGACCGTTATTTTTGCTTAAATATAAGTACGATTGGCCCACCATAAATCCACACAATTTTAAGAACGTCGAATTGTCTGAATTACGAATAAGCGCCACTACAATTACACTAGAATCTATTACCAATTTCCAACGATGTTCTAATCTTAGTAGTTTACATCAAGCATTGTCTTCTGTCAAATGTTTTAAGTTTAATGCAAAAGTTCAGAATTATTTTCAAAGGCGACTTAGACTATTAACCGTAGACGAATTGTCAAATTATTTTAAATTGTTGTGTCTAATGGCTCAACAGCAAAGCTTTTCTATAGAATATAAATTATTGCAAGACAAACCCCAGATAACTGTTAAATCAAAACTATTTCCCTTATCTCCGTTCATAATTGATACAAGTTGGAGGACGTCTAAAATGTTCTAAATACGCATATGACAAAGTACATCCGATTTACTAGATTCTTCTCATCAATTATGTAACTTATTATTTAGATATAAACATGTACATAACGCGCATGCCGGTCCTCAGCTACTACTAGCAATAATCAAATAAATACTGGCCTATAAGAGGTACACTTCTCGCTCGCACCACCGCTCGTAATTGCGTCCGATGCAGATGGGTGCGATGTAAAACTTTATATCCAAAGGGGCGAGCTACCTACATTGACATTACAAAGAGTTGTGTCACAACGCGGAAGGCCGGCTGAAATGTTTTCCGAAAATTTATGCAATTTTGTAGGAGCGGCTATTGAACCATATTAATTTATCGATATTAATAACAATGCATTGTCTGCGAGTTTACAGCTCAGCCAATATCAAATTTATTTTTTAATCCAACATACGCTCCTCATTTTGGTGGTATTTGGGAGACTGGTGCAAAATTAGCTAAACACAATATTAAACGTGTCATGGGCATTTCACATTTAACTTTCGAGAAAATTTCAACATTATTTGCACATGTGGAGGCTATATTGAATAGTCGTCCTTTGTGCCCATTATCCTCATCTCCTAACAATTTCCTTTTCCTCTCCCCAGGGCACTATCTGATCGGGACACCACTAAATGCGTTGCCGTCACCCGCCTCAATACCATCGCAGAATCACAAACCAAGCGCTACGTACCTACGACTCGAGAGCAGCATTTTGGCTAAGATGGCAGAACGAGTACCTATGCGAGCTGCAGACTCGTACAAGATGACGATTGAACAAAGATGCACTAAAGGTTGGAGACTTAGTGTTATTAGAGGAAGACAATACTCCTCCACTATGTTGGCGTACTGGGCGAGTTTTGAAGCTGTTTCCGGGTCCTGATGGTATATCCCGCGTCACCGACGTCAGCACTGCATCTGGACGCTATCGTCGGCCTCTTGTTCGTCTGTGCCCCCTGTTAGATGAAGAATTGTCGACGAGTTGAAGAACTGGGTCTTCAACTGGGGGGGAGTATGTTCACGCCTAAGCGTTAGTGTCTACTATATTTAATCATTGTCATGTTGCTATCTATATTTAACAGGCGTATGTATTATTTATTAATAATTTTATTCTTACAATATTTCCAAATACCGACATTGTTACAACGTCACTTTTGCATACGTTCGGCATTCGCTCAACATCAATTTTCTAAAAATCATTGTAAATCAAGATAATACAAGTTTCTAACAAGTTTTCGAGTCTTTTATTAAAAGATTCCAAATTCTTCACTACGAGAGAATACAGTATTTAACTGTATAGATGTATAGATATTATAATGTATTATATTTTAAGATATTATCCATTTGATGTTTATAAAATAACTAAACTATTTAACTAAACTAAACTAAACTAAACATTAACCCGCACGCGCACCCCGCCTTGTTGACGCCCTCTTCGCAACGGGCCGTGCAGCAGAAATCGTAATATTTTAATTTCGCCATAACTTCAAAACCAAACGTCCAATTTTAATCATTCAAAGACCAAATATTATCTACATAAACTGTACTTAGTGATGAAATAATTTATTTTGATAAGGATTAATAACATGAGTAAAATAAACGCGTTTAAATGTAGTCCAAAAAAATTCAAGATTTCTAAATAAAAAAATGGTTGTTGTGCCTCACTCGACATAGATAGGTATAGTGTGTCGCGGACTTTTTTGTAGATATTTATAAGATCTACAATTAATTAGAACATTTTATGGTTCTATCTTTTATAGTTTAGGCAGCGTACGCAAAATAAGTAACTTTTCTGGTTGATTTTTTACACCTTGTGTCCGAAAAACCCAAATATCTTACGGAACCCTATTTTTTTCCAAAATAAAATTTAGCCTATGTTACTCGTGGATAATGTAGCTTTCGAATGGTGAAAGAATTTTTGAAATCGGTCCAGTACTTTTTGAGCCTATTCATTACAAACAAACAAACAAACAAACATACAAACAAAGTTTTCCTCTTTATAATATTAGTGTAGATTAAATGTAGTCCAAAAAAATTCAAGATTTCTAAATAAAAAAATGGTTGTTGTGCCTCACTCGAAATAGATAGGTATAGTGTGTCGCGGACTTTTTTGTAGATATTTATAAGATCTACAATTAATTAGAACATTTTATGGTTCTATCTTTTATAGTTTAGGCAGCGTACGCAAAATAAGTAACTTTTCTGGTTGATTTTTTACACCTTGTGTCCGAAAAACCCAAATATCTTACGGAACCCTATTTTTTTTCCAAAATAAAATTTAGCCTATGTTACTCGTGGATAATGTAGCTTTCGAATGGTGAAAGAATTTTTGAAATCGGTCCAGTACTTTTTGAGCCTATTCATTACAAACAAACAAACAAACAAACAAACATACAAACAAAGTTTTCCTCTTTATAATATTAGTGTAGATTAGTGTAGATAATTTATATATCTATATAGGTATGTACATATAATAATATATATAAAAGTTAATATTATAAAAGTCGTGTTAGTTACACTAGTTATAACTCAAGAACGGCTAGACTGATTTGGCTTATTTTGGTCTTTGTGGAAGTTCAGGGAAGGTTTAAACGGTGAGAAATATTGAAAAAGGTGTAGGTTGTAGAAGTAGGTATTCCTAGTAGGTGTAGTTATTTATTCATTGCAGTTCATATTTAAGACAAAACTACGTGCGACTGGACAGCTAGTATAATATAAAAGGCAAAGCTTATTGACTAATGTTAGTAATGTATCAACGCACAGGCCACTACCCTAAGGTTAGAAATTTGAAATTTTGGACAGTGGATGAGTGGACACGTATTCCTCACATAACATCTACTAAGGATGGATTTTTCAAAATTTTACCCCCAAGGGGATAAAATAAGGTATAAAAGTTTAAATCCTTATTTCAAGGCTATATACTATAATTATACAAAAATTCACTGCAATTCCAATGTCTCGCTAAAACTCGGCAGCGACTGGACCGTTTTAGCTAATTTCTCGAAATAATAATCTCGAAATAATTGGGGAAGTTCAAGGAAGGTTTAAACGGAGAGAAATATTGGAAAAATTGCTGAGAAAATACTGTCGTTTAAAGCAGTTTTTAAAATTTGAGCTATAAATTGAAATGTATGTACTTAAAATAATAAGATTACTTATCTTAAAGCTACTTAATGTGTTACTAATCTTATGAAAATAAAATAGGAAACCATTCCCATTTTATTATATATCCGATAACGGATTGTCCAGATTTACCGTTTTTTTTTTTCGTTTAATTTATCGATTGTCGTACGGTTATTATGTATATGTATTCATGTATTCGTTATAACTATTAACTAGTCTAGAAAAAACAAATAAATCTTCATTTTTTGGCGTAGTTTAATTAATGGTAATTTGTAAACGCATTTCGATATTGTGTTAAAACTTGTAATAAATAATTGTCATCGACAAAATTATGTACCTCCATATGTCTTTTTATCTACGCTAATAGAACAAAATCGAACGAAGAAAATTAGAGACATTTGTCAGAAAAACATCATTTATTATATAAAAGAGATGTTTGATATTGGGCCAGTTCTATGTACACTACATTGGTAAATAGGAAAAAAATATGGGAATATCATAAAAATACGAAAAAATTAATTTGAAGTAGGGTACACGCGTACAAAAACCATCATTTGAAGAGTTTTTTATCGCGGTAACATTATTCATAGGGCGGCCATGACAGTTGTTTTGATTTGACTTTTGACGTAGTAGACAGTTTTAAGAAGAGACGTCGTCTTCTAATTCATACTTATTTCTTTGTCAAATGTCATGTCATTGACAAAATGACATTCTTTAGTTAATTCTGATCTGATCCGCCATGTTTTATTTTACTTTGTGTAGCTCTCCTTGACGAAGTTAATTTTAATATACATACATGGAAACGAAGTGTAACTAAACAAAATAAAGAATAGGAAATAGTTACTATATTATGTAGCTATATTTACATATACTGTACGTAGGGCTGGCCCAGGCCTCATACATTTCTTGACATCTCTTTTGAGATCGAGTAGTTTTATTTAAAAATTAATTTGATGCTTTCATGTCTACGTTATTTTACAAATTACATAGCTATTAATATTGTTAATAATTTATGTCATTGTGATAGCTCATACCATATAATAATATGAGGATTTGAATTAAAACATTTTATATATTAGTTTTGCAATAAATGAGATTATATTGGGTTAAATGTTTAACTAATGCCTGATTACCGTAAGTCAAGTCTAAGCTTAGCATGGGATAAGTACTATCATAATTATTATCTACTAGCTGATACCCGCGGCTCCGCCCGCGTAAGTACCCACGGGAACCGTATATAATGTTCCGCGATAAAAAGTAGCCTCTGTACGTAAAAGTAGGTTTAGTAGTTTTTACGTGAAAGTGTAAATAAAGTATTCCACGGAAACCGCACATTTGCCCGCAATAATTATAAAGTATCCTATGTCCTTCCCGTGGTTTACTTTATATCTGTACCAAATTTCATGATGATCGGTTTAGTAATTTTTACGTGAAACTATAAATAAAGTTACCCACGGGAACCGTACATTTCCCCACGGTAAAAAGTAGCCTATGACCATTCTCAGGCTATAGAATATCTGTGTACCAAATTTAATCTCAATAGGTTCAGTAGCCTATGTCCTTCGTGGTCTACTTTACATCTGTGCCAAATTTCATGATGATCGGTTAAGTAGTTTTTACGTGAAAGTGTAAACAAAGTAGGTATTACACGGAAACCGCACATTTGCCCACGATAAAAAGTAGCCTATATCCTTCCTAATCCCGTGGGTTTTTTTATATCTGTGCCAAATTTCATCATAATCAGTTAAGTAGTTTTTACGTGAAACTGTAAATAAAGTATCCCACGGGAACCGTACATTTCCCTGCTATAAAAAGTAGCCTATGGCCTTTCTCAAGCTATAGAATATCTGTGTACCAAATTTCATTTCAATCGGTCCAGTAGTTGTGCCGTGAAAGACGGACAAAGAGACACACTAACTTTCCCATTTATAATATTAAGTATGGATTCATTTATGCAATTAAAAAAAATCCTGATGATGATGATGAAGATGAATATCCCACCCTGTATAGGAAAGTCTTTCACAGGCAGTAAACTATGAAAATCCCATCTGTAAGTCAACCACAACCGCAACGTCACACATTTCCTACCGTACAGGTATTTATTATTATTACAGCCAGCACCCCTGACCTGAGATACCAACAACCACTATGGATAACAGAGCTCATCATTAAATGGTTAATACATCCCTTTTAAACCAGAACGGTTGAACCCCGCTGCTCAACTTCGACGTCGTAGCGAAGGGCCAACTCTAATTGGTAAATAATAAAGACTCTAATATACAGGCGAGTATTTTATAGGAATCCCAATGTTGCCTGTCTTGTAGCATATAATAGTTCTTGGCAAAACTAATGGTCGTGTATGACAAACTATCGATAATCGAAGTACACGTTATAAAATTAATGTAATCTTTATTAGGGATGATGACTACATCTAAAATATTTAGTTTAATTAATATACTCAGAAATATTGAGGCATTACGTCTTGATAAATGTAAAAAAATATAATATTTTTGTATAGTTTAGTAATAAGATAATATCTTATATCTAAAAAGTACGAAAAAGTTTACTTTATATACAAAAACCCTCATTATAATATGCATATTATGGTAATATGCACAAACGCACAAATATCCGACATTTTTGTATATAATATGTTCCTGTGGCCGTATAATTCCTAGGCGTGACGTCACAGCTAGATACGACTTTAGTATGGAGCGTTTTCACGAGACTTGCGAAATTTAGTATACAAATCGAATGATATATTATGATTGGTTGCAACTTGCAATGTCTTAGATGAAAAAAAAGCCTCCTCTTCTTTGAAAGTCGATAAGAAATAGAGAATCTATTAGCGGTTAGGTTAGGTATTAGTTACAAAACATGAATACTGTTCTTGTTAGGAGTCAGGAGCTAAAACATTTAAGCAGACGTTAATATTTAAGTGACATTTAGTATTTGACCACATAACTGTTAGGATGATATTTCAGTGCTTAGATAATAATACCTAATATGATAGAATTTATGGGGTAGATATAGTTAATAGGTAAAAGATTTCAAAACTCAATTTGGCTATGACATACATTTGACAGAACAAATTTTAATACAAGAAAACGCCATCTTGGTTTTTACCATACCTTAAATGTCAGCCATCTTGTTTTCACCATACATCAAAATATGTCAAAATGGCCTGAAAAAATTAAAAGGTGGGTCAAGTTAAATATACACTTTTTGCTTCAACATGCCTCGTCTATAATATACGTCTATAGAATAGGTAGATACTACCTTTTTTCCGCGTAAGAGCCTAAACTACTACCATACCAAATTTCTTAAAAATGCGTTCATTAGTTTTTGCGTGAAAGAGTAACAATCATTCATCCATCCATACATCCATCCTCACAACTTTTACATTTATGCGTATTATGTAGTAATATATAAATAGTATCTAATATTAAATATTCAGCTACCGTAATTCTTCAAGAATAACTGTTTATATGACAAGAACATTATTCAGTCACATAAGTCACAGTCAAATCTAAACGAATCCCACAGTTAACATTATTATCTACTAAATATCACATAAGTATAAAATATTATTGTAATTTTTCAATAACAGCCTCCGTGGTTTAATGGTTAGAGCATTGACTCTCGATTCGGTGGTCGTGGGTTTGATTACCGCATTGGAACAACAAAAAATATTGTTTCCAAGTTTGGTTAGGAGTTAGGACAGGCTGATCACCTAATTGTCTGACAAGAAAGATGATCCATGCGTCGGATGGGCATGTAAAAAGTCGGACCTGCGCCTGATCTCTCGTCAGTCGTGTTGGTTATCTGTCCCACTGGATTATGAGAGTAAAGGAAGAGAGAGTGCTCTTGTGTACTGCGTACAAACTTGGGCACTAAAAATGACTCCTGCGTAACTGGCCTGCAGTTTCAATGAAACCGGCCACCGTCACCGATATCGTTGTGGGGAGTTATAAAAAAAAATACAAAATTTTTCAAACCTTTACATTTAACAAATGTTAGAAGATAGATCCAAGATATTATATGACTTACGGTCAGTTCACATCACGACCATACGCGAGAGGAGTTACAAGTGCAACTCCTCTGGTGTTGACAGTGTCCATGGGCGGCGGTAATCTCTTACCACCAGACGATCCACCTGCTTGTTTCCTGGCCCATGTCATTAAAATAAAAAAAACATAATAATAATATCTATGGACGCTTCATACCATGTCAATCTGGTCCGGTGGTCCAAGAACTTGGTGGGACGTGGTCCAAGTTATCGAAGAACTTGTGTTACGGGTAGCAGAAAACGGAAATATATTATGCACATATTTAAGATTTTTATCATATTATACGTATATATTTAATACACATCCTTGACCCAGGAACACGGAAAAACTTTGTTTTCATTGGCGGGATTCGTACTAGTGACCCCCGGCTTGAGCACCAACACGCTTAACCATTGAGCCACAGAGGTAGAGAGAGGAGGAGATGTGTGTTGTGACATGTTCAAACTTCAAGCATCGTCGTGTGATTGGATTTCATACTAAATAATCATGATGTTATAAAAAAAAACTCAAAAACTCAATTTTTTTTTATTTCCATGTAGGTTATAATATAACGCTTATAGAATTGTCCTACATGATGCCTACCACCGGTTCGGAAACTAGCCCGGCGAGAAGAACCGGCGTAAGAAACTCGCACGGGGGCACCTTTTAGCAAAAAGATGGGAAAATTGTTCTTTTCAAAAAAATATTTTTACAATGTTGTAACTTAATCTTTAAAACATTAGTCATAAGTACATAAAACATACTTAAGTACATAAAAGCAGCCTCGCATGGGGCCATCTTATTCCCAAGGTGTGCAATCGTTAATGAAATCACTGACTTTATAATAACCTTTAGCACACAAACGTTCTTTAACTACTTTTTTAAATTTATTAATAGACAGACTTTGTACGTTTTCTGGGATTCTATTGTATAGGCGTATACATTGACCTTTAAAAGATTTACTAACTTTACTTAGTCTGATCACCGGAATGTCTAATTTGTGTTTATTTCTAGTGTTCATGCAATGATTATTACTTTTCGTATTGAACATATTTAAATTTTTTCTAACATACAACACATTGTCTAAAATGTATTGAGAAGCGACGGTCAGAATTCCTATGTCTTTAAACTTTTCTCTCAGAGATTCAAAGCAGGACATTTTGTAAATAGAACGTATTGCTCGCTTCTGCAGCACAAATATTGTATTAATGTCGGCGGCATTTCCCCATAAAAGAATGCCGTAAGACATTCTACTGTGAAAATAACTAAAATAAACAAGACTTCAATATTTCAGGATTCGAACCCACGGCGATTTGCTGCAAATAAGAACGGAGCTAGAACGTACATATTGTGTCCATTTAACAGTAAACTCCGGTTATTGTTTGTAATGGCCGGGAAAACCGGATTTACCGTATTATGTATGTGCATAATATTCAAAACCCCACCTGTTTACTTCCAACCGGTATTGCAGATGCCTAGAGTAAACTTGACTACGATCTTGAAAAACGCACCGGTAAGTCCTCTGGTTCTGCCCAAAGCTACTATAAAGGTAAATGCACATAATATACGCACCGTATTTTAAATATCGTTTTATGCAATTAAATGAACCCCCGATAAAATAAAAGAAAATACGTCATGTAAAGAGTATAGGTAGCGCAACGAATTAAGATCTTTCGACAAAAGTAGAGGGGTATGCGCAGAAGTCAGTTTTTGGGTGTGTTTGGCGGTAGCGGGCTCGGGCGGGGAGGTGTGGATGCGCCGAACGCATGCCGAACGTGGCTGCCGACAGGCTATTGGTACGTTAGTAATATATATTCTTTGTTATTGGTCACATGCGCGAACGACCCCCTCCACTTTCACTGAGCGCTCATAAACCGTTGCGCGACCTTTACACGTAGTATGGTGTCTAAAAATACTCTATTAATATAACGTTACGCGTACCTGACATTAGTATTCGAAATTACTCATAATATATCTTCTTTTTGTATTACACGAAGAAATGGCCGTAATTCTTTTTCGTGACAGAAATTAATCGTATTACGATTTTCTGCATAATATATAGGTACACATATATAGAAGTTTCACTTTAAAAACTTAATTTTCACATGTCGTGTTCTCGTACGGCGTGTACGGTGCTGACATATTATATGTGTTCAGCTTAACCTCCATGCTCAGAAGCTGATGTAGAAGTGGCATACAGATTTGCGATTTGTGATTTCTACTGTGGAGCAAGTCTGCCATTAATCATAATTATTTTTGGTTGGCAAACTGGCAACAACCGATTATAACGGAGTTTTTTAAAATTTGAACACCATGTTATTCCCAGAGCAGGCGATAATGTTAGTATAATTGAATGACATCATCATCAGCCTATCGCAGTCCACTGCTGAATGGAGGAAATCGCAGGCCCCCTAATGAACGCTAACCATCCCGATCTCGGGCAGACCTCATCCATCCGCTGCCAGCCAGCTAGCCACCTTCTTCAAATCGTCGGTCTATCGTGCCGCAGGACGCTCTACACTACGTTTGCATAAGCGTGGTCTCCTCTCTAATACTTGTCTGCTCCATCGACCGTCTGTCCGTCTGCGGACATGGCCGGCCCACTTCCACTTCAGCGTGCTAATTCTTTGAGCACCGGACTTTAGTTCTCTGGCGAAGATATTGTTACGAATTTTATCCACCAGAGATACCCTGAGTATTGCTCTTTTCATCTTATACTTTCAACAATCCTGTAATTCTAATCCTGTATTTCATATAGTTTCAACAATCTATTTCTCGAAAAGGGCTGCTTAATTACTACAAAATTTAGTATGCAGGTAGTTTTAGGGGAGAAAAATCGATCTAGCTAAGCCTTATTCATGAAAAACTACGCATTTTCAAGCTTTATATGATTTTTTCTTTCATCGTGCAACAAAAACTAATCAATTATTTCGACTCTTTTATTTTAGCCCGATTGGCAGTTTGGTATGCGTATGTATAATTTTTGATTTGTTCGAAAATTCGGAATATGGTGGGTTCCAATCGCGGTCATATTTTTGTGATTTTTTTTACCTACCCAGCTACACGCGATTAAATGACAAAGGAATCAAAAGACAATTTATGATACTATATGAAGCTATACTGCCGTCGTAAGAAAAAAGGGCACAACTAGCATTTTTGTAAAAATTGAGTTATATACATATTTAGAATCAGAAAAAAAAGCCACATCTGCTCAATTTTTTGTAGAATTTTATCTTCAAGGAATTCGGAGATACAGTAGGCTCAAAAGGCACAAATAAGACTAATATTAATGTTTTATAGAATGAAAAGGCACATTTATTTACCATTATATTAAAAAGGCACAAATACGTAGATGTGCCCTGTGTACTTAATTAATGATCCATGCATGTCTCAATTAATTTACGTATAACAGGCACAAATAACCAGTTGTGCCTTTTCTTTAAATTATTTACGATTAGGGGTGAGGAAAGGAGGGCAGGGTTTGATTGAAACGCGTCAGCTTTTGTGCCTGCGACGTCGCATTTTTCATAATCAGCTATACTTTCCAAGCTTGGGCCACTAATGCCTGACAACAGAAGTTTTTTGTTATAGTTACATTTAATTTTTATAATAATAATATTTTTTTTTTAATATTAAACTACGAGTGCCTTTAATAATTACGGATGTAAGCTATTTCCTGTAAATGAAAAATAAATAATTAGAATAAGCTCTAATAGAGTAAGCTTAATAAAGGTTAAAAAAATTACTACCTCTATTAAGAATTAAGAATATTTTGATTTATTTTTCATATTGTGACTGTATTTTTTTATACACTTTTAAGTTAGGGGTCCAACCTATTAGTAAAAAGATTAAAAATATTTAATTTTTACTTTCCTTAGGTATCTAACTAAAAAGTGTAAATGAGTTTAAGTATTAGCACTTTTTGTTTTATATTTGTTAAAAAAATTTGTACTTAGGTGGATGCTTATCCCTAATAATTTATAAATAACTATTGAATATTAATAACGTTTTAAATGTTGGTATTCTAGAAGAAGATTTGTTAAGTTTTGTTTCAGTTATTTGGATAAGCTAACCAGAAATGTCATGACAATAAATATGTTTTATCTAATATATAAAATTTCTATGTCACAATGTTAGTTACCGTACTCCTCCGAAACGGCTTTACCGATTTTTACCAAATTTTATATGCGTATTCAGTAGGTCTGATAATCGGCTACTATCTTTTTTCCATACCCCTAAGTGATAAGGGTTGTTCACCCTTATTTTTTTTTTTTTAGCTTTTGGACGAAATTTTTTGTTTTTATTTTTTTATATCTTCTCTAATATATAAAATTTCCATGTCACAATGTTAGTTACCATACTTCTCCGAAACGGCTTTACCGATTTTTACCAAATTTTATATGCGTATTCAGTAGGTCTGAGAATCGGCTACTATCTATCTTCCATACCCCTAAGTGATAAGGGTTGTTCACCCTTATATATATTTTTTAATTTCTGGACGAATTTTTTTGTTTTTATTTTTTATAATGTGGCATTAAAAATACATACAACCGCAAAACAACGTTTGCCGGGTCAGCTAGTAGTTTATAAACTTTCTTCACACGATTATTTGTTTTTTTTATATAGATTTTTATATTAAATCAATTTATATTAAAAAGGCGCAATTATCACAATAATTAAAAAAAAATGTTTTAAAAATACCACTTATTACAAAGAAAAGGCATAGTTAACCAAATGTGCCCTTTCTTTTAGACTCAATGACCAATTTGCTTGAAATATTAAAAAGAAAGGTCACATTTGGTTAACTATGCCTTTTCTTTGTAGTAAGTGGTATTTTTAAAATATATTTTTTTTAAGTTGAAAGGAATAATTTGAATTTATTTAATAATTAATTATATATAAAAACTAAAAAGTAAAAAATATAATAGTACTAACCTTCACGCATATATCATCAGTTTTTTTTTTCTTTTGAGCAATAGGTTTCCACACTATGAAGCAGAATATGGTAAAAACTTTAATCGCAATTATCTCAGTTTCACCAAAATGATAGATGTGCCCTTCTCTCGTACGACGGCAGTATATGAACAAGGACAAACTAGTTCATATATCTTCATTCTTGTATCATAAATTATTCGAAGACTTTCCACATGAGATTCCTTTACACTTTTTTTACACTTTCCAAGTGTTAGTAATCCATAAACACTTTCTGCTAATACGAGCGATGCTAATACCACTATTTTTATTGCCATTTCGCGTGATTGTTTTACAATTGTTGGTTTTTGTGAAGCAACAGGTGGGCACTCAGGTTCCGGTATCCACTTTTCTGTACTAGTTGTTTTACAGTTTAAGTAAAGTACAGAATATAGAGAAACTAGCTTTTGCCCGCGGCTCCGCCGCGTAACTGCATTATCCCGCGGGAACACTATACTTTTTCGGGATAAAAAATATCATATTATGTCCTTTCCCGGGGCCCAAAGTATGTTTATACAAAATTTTATAAAAATCGTTAGAGCTGTTAAAGTGTGACGAGGTAACAGACAGATACACTTGCGCATTTATAATATTAAGTATAGATTGATAATTTTGTACAATAATTGTATAAAATATCTCTTTCGTGTCTACGCGTGGGAACAAAAGGGAGTTAGAAATTGATTTAACACCATTAGGCCCACTTGCGCAGATCTGGATCAAAGTTAACCCTGGGTTAAAATCATGTAATTTCTCCCGTTCTTCGTACTTATGAAAGAAAGGCATGATATTTTAACCCAATCGTATTAATCGCATAATACCGAAGGCTTCATCCGCTATCCAACACTCTACCTAATCTCAATAATTGCAAGTGTACCGAAGGCTACGTCCGCTGTCCAACACTCTACCTAATCTCAATAATAGCAAGTGTACCAAAGGCTTCGTCCACTGTCCAACACTACCTAATCGCAATGATAGCAAGTGTACCGAAGGCTTCGTATCATTTTATGTCAGCATTATCATAATGCGGCGATCAATATGCCGCGTCCAATCTCCCGCATTACCATGCCGATTGTAATGTGTCCCGCACTTTATTAGGGTGGCCATTTTTATGTTCACCTACCCACTATTTAAATGCTGCCTCCAGGCGCATAGGTTCAGCATTTTAGAGCCACCCGTTTGCATACAAGTGGGATTTTATAGAGTATCCTATTTCATATTTAATAAAATTGTGGTCTATATGGAATTTTATACGGCGAAAACGTATTGAATATCGCTTTTGATTTTAGTTATGTTACTTATTAAACAACCTGACAGAGATAATCGGCAATTAAGATAAAAAAGGAATGGCTATTGTCGTCTGATTGACTTTGATTTATAGAAAAAAAACAACAGCAACCATCCATAAATCTATAGAATAATTCTTCTGTCCATCCAAAAATTAACATGTTTTGTCTATAAACAATGATATTTAAAACAGCCTACAATTAATCTTTATGATACAAAATTGTGACATTTAAGATTGAGTGTTATTAGTGAAGTGAAATAATTTACAATATCATCAGCTACTAATTGGCTAGTAGATAATGATGGTCAAGGCCGAATATTAATATATCAGATCTCCAAAAATCAATAGGGGGTCATACTGATTTTTTTAAATTGCATAAATGAATAGTATTCTTAAATATGAGAACTTCTCAGACGAAACAGTAGTATGGGTGACTCTCCGCAAAACGCTAACTCGCCCATATAAAGAAAAAAAACCGTGTGGTGTCGTGGGACACGAGATAGGAACGAAGTTCCTTATAAAATATTAATTTCAAGTTCTATTCGAGGTATAAAGAAGATAATTATTCGGGCATAATTTTTTTATTATGTTATTTTTTTATCGATAAAAAAAACTACAAAATTATCTTAACACCTCTATTTTATTTACAATGATTTATAAAAATATATAATTTATAATCTTAACAGTCATTACGTATAAAAATCTTACGCTTCTATTTAACGTTACGGACGACGACTAGTGTCTTCGCAACTTTCGTTCCAAAAACTTTTAAATTTTTTGGAGTATTACAATTATTTTTCTACTTAAACGTCTTTACATAAACATTAGATCAGCACGAAGTATCCATAATTAATTTTACCAAGCCTTATATAATAATAAAATATACTAAGAACAATATCTGATTATTCACAACTAGCTTTTTCCCGTAAATATAGTAAGTAACCCACAGTAACACTGTATTTTTTCGAGACAGGATTTGAGTAAGATACTAAATTAATGGTCACCCCAATCCCCATACACCTTATAAACGAAGTCTGGTATGCGTCTGCTGCCTACATATCTAGTATTCTAGCCACGGGTCATTGACTGTTTATTATTAAAAAGTTCAAAAACAACATCACTATCATAATTTCATCATTCGTATATATGCATTCTAGTCATCTCGGTATTAGTTTATACTTTATACTGTACCTATACATTTTACCTGAAAAAAACATCCTACCTGCTTACCAAATATTCTGAGGCAATCCAATTATTATCGAAAAACCATAATAAATATAAGGAATCCTACTTTTGTCTTCTCTTGACAAAAAACATTTTTTTTTTTTCATAATGATATTTCAACGTTGGTGTAAATATCAATTTTCTCTAACTGTAACAAAAAATATTCGCAAATTTGAATTTGAATATGAATTTTGTTTTTGAAAATTTGAAATTGAAAAAGCAATTTCGATAGACTTTTGTTGCTTTTGTTGAATACAGTTCGAATTCGGTCCGCGGATATGGTCTCCGGACCAAGTTCGAGTGTTTGTTCGAGTGTCTGTAGATACCGTCACCGTACCGATTATTGACAATAGGGATGTTGCCTTCTGTGGAATATCACAATTTTACAAATTAAATTTTATAATTGTTGATTAAAGATATATAAATCTGAAAGAAATAGGTATTTAGGGTGACGCAATTAAAACATATAAGCAAATAAAAAATATTGTCCATCCCTTTCTCGCAAAACGATTCGTGACGTCACAGCCTGCTACCGCCATACATTTTGTGATGACAAATGTATGGCGGTAGCAGGTTGTGACGTCACAGGCCGATATATCGCTCTCTTTCATATTGTAAATTTCAATGGTTTGTATCTACGTTATTTTTTCAGATATACAAAAATGGGTTCTGGATTGTTTATTAACATGTTGACTAACATCGAATAGACGAAAAAAATTTTTTTCGGCGACATGCCTATTCATGTGTGTGAAAAAGTTTCGAATGACACGTAGGTATACTTTGGGGTTGTGTGAATTTAGAATACGTTAGATATACCTGTAAGTTTTATTACATAAATCAATACTCAAAATTAATATATTCAAAGAAACTGCGGATAGTTTGAAGCACTTTCGTGAGTCTTGTGAAACAGGTGACGTCACACGCTTGTAGGTAAGTTGCTAGTAGTCTTGTGCACAAAATGTCTAATAACTTCGAAGTTTTGCGCGTTTACGTTCATACTTACATTACTTATCATTATAAATGTATTGAAAAAAAAATCAACTTTTATTTACTTTCAAACGAATCTAATTACAAGACTACAAAAAAATATTAATTATTTTTACTTTTACCAAGTTGAATACCTAATTATTTCTTATTGTTTTAAAAAAATGACCCCCTTACTTACGCTGTATAAGCTTTGAATAGTTATACAGTGTTTTGTCTTCTTCAATCGAATTAAAAATGTCACTTTTGTGACGGGAACAAAACACTGTATAACTATTCAAAACTTATACAGTGTTTATTAGTAAGGGGTTATATGTTTTTACATGTAGGCAAATGCCAAATTCCCCAATTATTTACATTTAATTTTGACAAGTTATCATTGTTTGCTTCAATTAATTTTTCCTCTCGTGGTTTTTGGTGCATACCACATTTTGTAATTATAGTGGAAGTGGATATAAAAAGATAATAATATAATATTGCAGTCATAATATAACGACTGGCAGTGGCTTACACAGTTTTATTCTTGTTTTATGTCAAATAAGTTTTCACAAGAATTTTTATTATTCGGATAATCCCATCTTATGTAATATCGGGTTTTACATAAATTACATTAGGAATTATTATTATATTAATACTTTTAGTACATTTTTACGACAATTGTGCAACCGTAGGCGTATGAATAAATTAAAGTTTATGTGGAAGGTGTGTAGAAAGCTATTTTTTTTAAATAATGCTTAGAAATACATAAAATTAATAAAACTAACAACAACACCTCAGATTAACTCATCATCACTAAACGAACTAACTGTGTATTTTATACTAATCTAGCTTTTGGCCGCGGCATCGCTCGCGTAAATCACTGTACTTTTTCGGGATTAAAGTAGCATATGTTTTATCCAGAACCTAAACTACTACCACACCAAATTTCATCAAAATTTGTTCAGTAGTTTTGAACGTGAACGTAAAAAAGTGAAAGAGTACAAACATCCATCGATCCATGTATCCATCCTCACAAACTTTCGCGTATAATAGTATTAATTTAACACATTACACAAATTAACTAGGTACTATTGTGTTTTAACATTTGAAACATATTAAATTTTTCTGAGAAGACACGGCATTGCACAATGAATTATACAGAGTGCTACCTAAACGGTCGCGGAGAGCACAAGTCAATTAAATGAACATAAATCTACGGCCGTATGAAAAACAACTAAAACCTTCAGCTTACCCATTACGATATGGACAGTTCGCAGCGAGAATACTCGGAAAATAATAATTACAATGATGCCGTAAAAACGTAGATACGCCGCGCGGTCTGAGGACATGTGGTGTGATATAAAACTTGATGGAGTGAAAAATACCTCCGGTTCGGGAACTAGCCCGGTGCGAAATACCGCCAAAAGAAACTCGCGCGGGGCCATCATTTACGAAGATGGAAAATTGTTCTTTTAGAAAAAAAATGTTATGACTAAAAGTACATAGCGAGAGTACAATAGTATATATTATGTAGAAGTAGCCTTGCGGGAGGGGGTCACCTCCTTCTCAATTGGTGTGGTGGGCCAATTCCGGTTACAACCATAATTCTTACTGAACCTGCTACCATTAAAAATATTTTCTCTTGTCTATAATCCTACAATATTTCTGCACTGAAAGACATTATTATATCAACCAATCGTCTCATTTACAACTGGTTTTGTAATATTATAGTAAATGCCATATCTATTATAAAAAGCTCCTTGCACGATAGCCTTTTATTAATTCAAACACATGTCACAAAACAAGAAACATTTTACAGAATTCATTACGAAAAACTTTGTTGCTCTTCAAATTAGAAAGTTAATTAACCGATACGCGTATTTGAACCTTACCCTGCTAGGGTAGAGTCTATAATCGCCTATTGCATTTGTGTGCATTAGAATAATTGCATGGGATGGTCGTGCACCATTATTAAAATAGCATTAGAGCTATACGAGTATTAATTACTTCTGAAACATCTTTCGAATTAACAATTTACATATCTATTCGAAATGTTTTTCTACAATCAACGAACCATAACTTGTAATTCCATCACAATTAGCCTATGTTCTGACTTCCGATATGCACTGCGACCACTGTACTGTGTGACGTCAATTCAGTTTACTGTGAAGCCGTTCTCTTATTGCCAGTTTGCTGCCCTTTAGGCTGCCCTATTACCTAATTTTATGGACTTCAACTGACAACTAGGAATGGTATTCATTTTGACGTTTGAACTTTTTAATCACGTGATCAAAGTACTGCGAGTACCTTACCTCGAAAAAAACAGTGCTCACAGTAGAACATAGCGGCGATTTATGACGTCATGGGGTACTGCGGCAGTAGACTGCCTATACTGGCAGTCCAAAACGGAACGAATTTTTCTACAGTGATAGCACCGTGGACTATGCAGTGCTCGCAGTGCATATCGGAACATACCCTTAGATTTTTGCCTGCCGCCACAGGGACGACACTCTGTAAGACAATACAAATGACAGCTCGAGCACAGGCGAATGTCAGCCTCAGGTTCTTCTTCTTCAATTTAAGGGCAGGGCCCTTGTCGGTGCAGCTTCCGCCACTTTTCCCTTCTCTCCTCTCATTTCTACTTCCATGTTCCAAAAATAGGGAAGTTGGTTGTTTCTCTATTTGCCTTCCGTGTCGCAGTATCGAAGCCAATTTTCTCGCATATCGAAGCCGATTTAAACCTAAGGTTGGCACCGAAATAATTTCAAAAGTCGACCTATCATAAGTATATTATATTGTCAATATGGAATTATAGTTTTTTATAAATTTGTAGTTATGTGTGTTTAAATTAAATTGTATGTGAAAACAGTATAGCAATAGATAATACATATATCAATACGTAATTGCAAGGAATTTACAATTTCAATCATTGCATTACGTTGCAACATGAAAATGACGCATCAGACATCCCGAGGGACGTCAAAAGAAACACAACGCAGCACATTTCTGAGTCTTCATTACGAGCTGTGTCCAATAAAAACATATATTATATGCATGGTATCGGCCATAGACCTAGGAGATAGACAGAACTACCTAACGCCAATTGCTGGGACGTGCCAAAGGTTGAACGGATGTTGATGAATTTTCGGACTGAAATAGTTCTGGACGACAAAGAAGACATAGGAATGATGTGTATATTTGCTAGCCGTTGCTTTTAGGCACCCACAACGGAGGAATCACATGTACGTTATCGGCGTTTAAGTATAATAAATTTCGTATTTAAGTTTTTCAAAACTCTCCAAATCTTGAGTAATTGGAAAGTATAATATTTTCTGTATTTAATTTTTTCAAAACTATGCTCAAATAAGAAGCTACATTAAACAAATTAAAATCCATACACTAAACTACTAATACCATAATATATCATATCTATTCGCTTCCTTTCTCTCTGGTATCAGTTAATGTCAGCCATAACAGGTTAATTTAATTTATTTTGCGAGGCAAAAAGATTCAATTTCATGATTTTAATAAAAAGCGTGAGATAACCGTTAAGATATAGACGGACGATGTATTTATTTGCTGAATGGTTTTAGATCTGCATTAGGGAATTATTATATTATAAAGATGCCTTTTTTTCGTTGCCCATACTATCCTACTTCTAGGCAAAATCTTCCCCAAGGTCTTCCATTTTTGTCGCTCCGACGTTTAGGCAGCTTGGTTGATGGGCTAACCATCGTCGCGCCTTTGTTTTCTTTTTATTTTTTTCTGTCATGTCTACCAAGTATTCAGCGATATCTTATTCTATATTATACTTGGTCTTGTCAGACGTTTGGGTCTGTGTAAGCGCACAGGTGGAACAGAGGGTTGTGGCTCCGCTACTACCGGAACGTCACTCGCAGACGATGGTGTCTCCGCTATCACCAGGACGGTACTCTCGCCTGCTGCGGGATGGCTCTGCCTGCGTGAACTAAAGGAGGTCCCCGGCATATCCGTCAGTTCAAAAGGCACCGCAGCTGGCTTGATTTGATCCACGTGCCTTCTAACCGGACCCTGACCCGTATCAACCACGTAGTGCCAAGAATATCAGTAGGATAAACAGACATATTAATTCCTTTTCTCTAAGCAAATTACATTGTTGAATGCTCACGGCATTAAGAAACCTACGCCTCTTTATATTTAGCTGTAACAAACGAGGCATGGACAATAAATTATTTCAACATCAAAGATATTGCATCCACGACGGTGGAACTTGTGATTAATATTATAATTAATCAACCCAAAGCTGATTCCGTGAAATATTGTATTTTGTTTGTCTAATGTTAAAGTGCAGCAAGCGAAAAATTATGTGTAATTACATAAATGTCGCCAGCACGATTTCTCAAAAGTAACAATCATTCATCTAATATTGTGACTCTTGAGAGACAGGATTTCGCATTTAGGATTTAGATCGCCTTCGGATATGGATCGATCTGGTTAAAGTTCCTACAACGTCTCGGTTGTTTTCTCTACAAATTTAACGTCAGTACAAGGTTTTGTACGACTTACAAGTGCAAAAACACGCCCTTACAATGTTGCTATACGTCAACATTTACCAGTGTCGTTTCTAAACTTTTTAAACGGATTAAAAGCGTGCAATATTTGTTACTTACCGACTTGTTTACTTAAATAGCCCTTATAGATTTCACATTAAAGTTCAAAATACATTGATCGGTACCACAGATAAAATCTTTTTTATCCATGTAAACACTGTATAAAGTAAAATCTACATTAAGCAAGGTGTAGCTATACAATCATACTTGAATTACTTGCGTCTTATTAATAATTTATTGTAGTCTTTACTCATATTTTGCAGTACTTTAATTTAAAACAATAAGTTTTGTAATGCACTTTCTTTATTTAATTAGTAGCCATTATAATCTCACGGGAAATGTACATCGTCGGGGATGTAAAATGTTATTGTGCAGATAGAGTAAAATACGATGAGGTTATCAAAAAAGTATGTCCTATCCCTCCTTTTAACTGTCTTCAAAAAAGGAGTCGATTATTGATATAATACGTCTATGGTCCTATCTTACTCTAGGGAAAAATAGCAAAGTCCGAGTCCAGCTTTTGAGTAAATTAAAAGTATTATAATATTTGTAGATTCTCTTAGTTCTCATGTAGGAACTATTAAATTAAAACTTTTACGGAATAGCAAAATTTAACACACCTATATTTGAAATAACAAATTAACCAAGCCAACAAATATTCTAAATCACGACTGATTATACTGATACGGCGCTTCAATTTGTAGAGTGTTCTAGTTATAGACGAGACATGTCGAGGCAAAAAGTGTCTCCAGTTAAATGGCCCCACTTTTTTATTTTAGGGCCATTTTGACATTTGAAGTAATTAAAAATTTAAAGTAATTTAAAGTATGGGGTAAACAAGATGGCTGACATTTAAAGTATGGTGAAAAGCAAGATGTACACCATCTTGCTTTATAGTGTGGGTATAGGTGTCGATCTAGATTGTAAGTGTAGGTTGTAGTAGTAGGTGTATATTTCGGTGTAAGTTTTAGGTGTAGATATTTGTTTATTCCAGATCATGGTCAAGAAAAGACATCTGTCGAGCCATCTGGTATTAAATAAGCTTAAACTTTAATTGCAATTGCTAATTTCAATAATAAAAACGGATGAAAATTCATAACCGAACAGTATATCATAATTATCAGGTCTGGTGCTATGTTGATATATAGCCATACTATATTTGGCGTTAATGAAATATAAATATACGATGAAATTGCGTTTATATGTGATTTATGATGACTCTCTCGACCAATTAAATCTTGAATTTGATCGAATGGCTATAAAATAAATTACGGTTTTTGTTATTTATCTATTTGAGTTAATGAAACAATAAAAATGTAAGAAAAACTTTATTATATAACGTACATTCAAGTAACTATCTAATGTTGGGTGCCAATCGGACCAAATAAAAAGATGAAGACATAGCATTGTCAAACAAACGCACTACATACATAGGGAAACCACACACCGACGGATCGCCTTACAAGGTAAGGCGTAGTTTCGTTACATGTGGTAAAGTTAAGGCCAAATCACACCGAAACGAAACGAAACGAAGCGTGTAACTTTTTGTATAGTAAATTAGTGAATAAGGTTAAATTTTTAATAGATATTTTAATAATGCAGCGCCTCGTTGCGTCGCGTATCGTAGCGGTGTGAACTGACCCTTACTTTTGATGAATTAAAAAAATATATAATTTCCATTATATCCATAATATTATCATTCTAGATTCTAGTAGATGATGTTTTCGTAAAAGCTAAATATATAAAAGGCAACCCAGACTGACTCATCTATCAACGCACAGCCGAAACTACTGAACGGATTTTGCTGAAATTTGGCATACAGATGCCAAATTTCACTGCAGTTGTAATGACGTAGGCATCCGCTAAGAAAGGATTTTTGAAAAATCGCCTCCTAAGGAGGTGAAAAATGGGTTAAGATTTTGTATGGAAACCGATCTCCACGCGGACTAAGTCACGGGCAAAAGCTAGTTATAAATATTAATGTTTGGCTAGTGTTAGTTACGAAGTACTTTACTATTTAGCAAGTAGTCTAACAACTTGAAATGCCTTTCATTCTTACTACGTGAAAATGTAACTAAATTCTAAAACAATAAAACATTTCGAAATAGATACCCGCAGCTCAATACAAACAATAAATTATGACTTCACAATTACTTATCACTCTCGTCGTATTAAGTGTTAGAAATGATTTCCTAGACAAAGAGCCGTTAAAGTATCGTACATGGGATAATAGCATTTAAAGTTTATGTAGTAGGGTTTAAAGTGACTCGGGTGAAGCATGCCACCTGCGTGTAAAACGTATTGGTGATGGATAAACGAAGTCAGATAGCCTGACCGGTGGAACACGCATTGAATGGCCAGTTACGATTAATATTGATGGCGGATTGTGTAATCCAAGTTTTTGTATTTGAACGAATTATAATTCTTATCGTATTTGGTCTGATAGCACATAAATCATATTGCACGGTTCCACAGTAGATCAATGTCAGATTATTATTTTTTTTCTCAGTTCTGAGTAAATTTAAGTTTCTGAAGCCTGACGATGGAAAGTAGATATTAGAATGTTTTTCTACTGTGGCGCAAGGTTGCATCACAGTAGAAAAACATTCGAATTTTAAAAATTACTTATTGTAAACTATCGTATGTGATATAATATATCCCGGATAAATTTATGAAAATAAAGTATAAACCTTTACATTTATCATAGAAGAAATAAAAACTACTCTATATCTGTGCTACATTAATAATTCATCCAAATAGGTCCAGTAGTTTCGGAGTCTATTCAATGCAAAACAAACTAAAAAAACAAAACATATTTCCTCTTTTTATTAATATTAGTATTTATTACAACAATATTTTATGGAATAAAAATTTTGTGGCTTTTATTTTTAACCTCCGATGCGCGACGCAAAAAAAGGTAGGTAGGAGAGCTATTATAAGTTTCACGTCTGTCTGTCTATCTGTATGTCAGTGGCTTCGTAGCTCCCAAACGATTTAGATCTAGTTTTTTTGTTAGTTTGAAAGCTAATAGTATCGAGAGTGTTCTCAGCTATAAGTCATCATCTTCATCTTCCTCACTGCCTAACAATTTGGGGGTTACATACATTTTTTAATTTTGTTTTTAATTTTAAGTTTCTTCTCAGCATTCCTTTAAACGATTCGATTTTACCCCATTCTTATAAACGCAAAGTTATACATGAGGTTACAATAATAAAGCCATAATTTAGTCGGCAAGAAATGAAAATGCGCAAAAACTCCACCGCGCTGTACTTTCACGGAATTTCTAGCGGGTGCTAGCCCTGGACAATTTAGCTGTCACACGTGAAGGATGTATTGACAGAACGTCAATTCTGTGCGCCACTGATGTCGTAATGGCTGGATTTGACAATTTTCGATGTAATTAGTTTGAAGCAACTTAATCTGCTGACCAGAACCCCAATTCTCGTAATTAACTTACACTTTAATTTTACTTTTATTGAATTATAAATGAATCGTCTTGCTATCTAATTCTTTGATTTTTGGAGCTTAGACCAATCAAAACAGATTTGATGTTATTTGAACGTTAATTAGAATGTCATTTTACAGTTTTAACGTAATATCCGGACTGGATCGTAACTTTATTAATAGCACAATCGACCTTCTGATTAGGGCAATGTAGGCTGATCACCTGATTGTCTGATATGACAGATGATCCCTGCATCGGATGGGCATATCAAATCGGTCCCACGCCTGATCTACCTGTACCAGTCGTGTCGGTCATATGTCCCACTGGGTTTCGAGAGTAAGAGAAGAGAGAGTGCTCTTGTGTACATACACTTGGGCACTATGAAATAAATGCATAGCTGGCCTGGTTTCAATGAAACCGGTCACCGTCACCGTATCTATCTTATCCAGTGACACCGAGATCTGTGGTACGATGTGATTACAGCGAATTAAATCCCGTTTTTACTACGACGAGACCGGAGTCCGGACTGGACTGAAGATGGATTTCTTTGATGCGATAATTAAATAGATTTATACGACGATTAGACGGGCAAACTACGTGCGATGAAAAATCACGGCTGGTAACAACGAGTGAGCTGTCACGGAGCGTATGACAGATGTAAAACATCAAAACTATTTCAAAGTTAAGGCAAAAAGTGTCTCCAGTTAAATGGCCCCACTTTGAGATTTTTGGGGCTATTTTGACATGGCCCATGGAGAGCCGCTTCGCTACGTTGAATGTAAGAGGAGGAATGAATGGTAAGAAAGTGGATGAAGCGAAACAAGTATGTAAGGATCGTAGCAAGTGGAAAGAAGTGGTCTCTGCCTACCCCTACGGAAAAGAGGCGGTCTCTGCCAACCCCTACGGGAAAGAGGCGTGATTATATGTATGTATGTATGTATTTTTACATGTGCAGTCATATGAAATGTATATCTTTTTTTTTAATAGCTGCTTAGTTTTGTATAGCTATCTTAAAAATGCAGAGCTCTGTCACATCGTGTGTTGCCGCGGTGGGAACTGACCCCAATCAATGATACAATAACTCTCCTGTTACAACTGTAATAGGGCATTTACATGGGTCAATTTTTGCCGTACGGCTAGTTACCCGCGTAAATGCCACAAAAGTTGTGGCCTGCTGCTAAAGTCACTCGCGGCCTCGCCGAATTGGCATAATTACAAGTTCGATTTTTACTTGTGACGGAAGTCAAGCGGCTTTAGTCGCCCGTGTAAATCCCGCATAACAGCCGTATATGCTTTGAAACTTCAAAATATCTAATACGGCCGTTGTAGAACAATCACATGCCCCGTTCCAAACCATTACACTTTTAAGATAAAGTCATAAAATCGATAGCACAATAGAACACAGATATAAAATCATAGATAGACTAATAATTATACTAAGGGCCTGTCTTACAATCTACTAATAAGTACCAGATAGCTTATTGGCAAGTTTTATATCTGGGGGCACGGCAGTGCTCTCAAGATGAGCAATTTCGCCATCGTCAATTTTTTAACCCACACTTGGGTTTGGTGGTATAATACCAGATAAACGAAATTTTCAGGATATGTTCCCAGTAGCAGATTAATTAAACATGTAAAGTTTTGATTGCGTAGGTCTCATGCTTTAGATTTTATTGATATCAATAATATCCTGATTTCGTCACTGACTCACTGATGATCAACAAAATTACAGGGTACTTCTAGATGTCGAACCCCTTAACGTAAGAGACGTACTACGCAAATGTTTACTCTAGAGGTCTGAAAATCACTGTAGGGATTCATGTTATAAATAGTAACAATAAAATTAAATAAAAAGAAAGTAAAATATTGTCATAAAAACTTTAAAAAAAGAAGTCAAATCCCACCAAAACATTTTCAAGTGATGCCAAAGATGCTTCCATATGACTCGCACTGTCAGATCTATCTCTCAAAAGCTATTAGCAGTGTTATTCTCTAAGAACATTTTCATATATCTCGACAGCTGAATCCGCGGTGAGTGTCAAATATCATATAAAAATTTGACACTCACCGCGGATTCAGCTGTCGAGATTTGAAAATGTTCTTAGAGAATAGACAAGCAGATCTCATGTAAAACCAAGCTTCTGTCACTACCAAACTTGTAACTCTACACGCCCTAACTCTACAAGCCTTACTTCACAAACTCTACACTTTAGTCAAGTGATGTGGCTGGGCCGTTTCGTTTCTACAAGAATAGTAAATCAGAAAAAAAAAATTCACATTACGCTCTAGCTAATGTAGCGAAATGGCCAGGCCACATACTTTGACTAAGCTGTAGAGTTTGTGTAGTTATGCATGTAGAGTTAAGGCGTGTAGAGTTAAAAGTTTGGTAAAGTAGAAGCTTGGTTTTACATGAGATGTAACAGCTATTTCACAGGGCGAATCATATGGAATCGTCTTGGCATTGCTTGTTGGAAAGTTGAGTGCTGACATGATCGAGAGTATTCTTAGCTATAAGTCATCATCATCAGCTCACTCACTGTTTGACAATTCGAGGGTTACTTATAATTATAAAATAATGTATTTCTTTTTGAATGGCAATTTGCCATATTTACTATCTTGCACCATCTGTTTATAAAAAAAAGTGATCATCCAGCAAATACATGTCTACGTCACTTCCTACGACTATTCATTACTCAACCACAAACTCTACTAAACTATAAGCACCGGTATTAAGTTCAATTATTGTATCATTACTACGGACTGTTATCCTGTTAGTGGATAATTCACTGTTAGGCCCCTCACACACTACGGCGGCGCCACCAGTATCTAGAGCGATCAGAGAAACACTAGACAGTAAACAGACTAAAGTAAAAGACAGTGAATCCATCTTCTTCTTCAAGTGCCTCTCCAATAAATAAAAGTTGGCAGTCAAGCTCCGAAACTTTTCTTTATTCAAGGCGAGTCTGAAAAGTTCTTCTACAGACTTAACCCTTGTCCAATCTCGGATATTCCTCAGCCCAGATGTTTTACGTCTCCCTAGTCTTCGTTTCCTGGCGATCTTACCCATCATTATGGTTTGTAGAAGCCTGTATACTGTTCGTTTCTGAGGATGTGGCCCAGATACGCGACTTTTATTTGCTTCATGGTACGGTAAGGTCCACTTTTTACGCATACGTTTAAGTACTTCGGCGTTTATAACTTTGTCCGTCCATTTTACCCGCAACATTCGCCGATACTACATCTCAAATGCTTCCAGTTCTTTCTTTCATAGTCCAAACTTCATAATCATAAAGAACTTGCGTAGCATTCGAGCCAATAGAAAGAAAGCGGTTTGTTAATGTTTGGCTTAAATGAAAGTGGCCATTGCTAATTACTATCTCTATACGGGAGCGGGTCTCCGTCTCCCACTCCCAGTTTTCCGTTACCCAAGACCCCAAGTATTTATATTTATCCAACCTCGTCAGTAAGGTATTGTCTACTGCAATTATTGTATTCTGTGCCCTATTACCAACAACCATTATTTTTGTTTTGGAAGCGTTCATCTTAAGCCCTAGTGCCCTGTCGGATTCATTCGCAACTCTGGAAACAATACGCGATTCCTCTGAGGTTGCAATAAGAACCTACGTATGTGTGCGTAAGTGAATCCTGTGTAATGTCAAACTGGCTTACTTTAATAGGTTAATGTGAACACTGAACAGCATAAGCGTCATTGCTCATTTTGACATTTGTACATCATAGAGGTAGCAATTCTTATTTCATACGTACTAATTCTGCGAATAATTTAATAAAATAGTCGTGCTTCAATACATTCACCCGGCTTTAGTAGAACAACTGACGCGGTGACAGAAGGCAGAAATACTGACAGATAATGTGGATAAAATGACAGATTTCCTTTGTCAAACTGTCATTTTGTCTATTCTTCAGTAAACCGTAGAAAGAAATCATTTCTACGATGGTTATGCTAAGTGTGCTGGAAAAAGACCCTCGAATAAATAGCTATACGACCATAAAAACAAACCATTTCTGCGATAGTTTTGCTACGCGTGCAGAAGAAAGACTTTGCTTAAAGTGGCCTTAATATAATTATTGCATACATTTTATTGGTTGCACCACCGGATAAGCCACCACTGGTCTGTAAGTGTGTGAGGGCCCTTAGCGGGATAATTCGCGAGATGGATAGGAATCATTTATTCCGACTGGATTTATTACTTTTACGTGCTGACTTTAAGGTATAGTATATCACTAAGATCCGATTTCTTCGCGTATACTTTAGGTAGAAAAAAGAGTAATGGCGTAATTGTAAATTAAACCACTTATTTAGAAATGTATATGCCCTTATAAATACTTATTTATTAGTAGAAAAGGTTTAATGTACATATTTTAATCGTTTTATATGTGTACTAGCTGTTGCCTGCGGCTCCGCCCGCGTAAATATAGTATTCCTCGGGAACACTAAGTTTTCGGGATAAAAAGTAGCCTATGTGTGTTAACCTAGAGCCTAAACTTCTACCATACCAAATTTCTTCGAAATTCGTTCAGTAGTTTTTGCGTGAAAGAGTAACAAACATCCATCCTCACAAACTTTCATATTAGTATAAAGTAATAATAACTATTGCTTAATATTGAAGGGAATAAATACTTTGCTAAGAATCGAGAACGGCTGGACCGATTTGGCTAATTTTTGTCTTGAAACCCAATGGTTTCTTCAACTTCAATAAGGAGTTCAGGGAAGGTTAAAACTGTGAGAGATAGAAAAAAATTGCGTGGAAAATACTAAAAACAATGATTGAACTTTCTCACACTAACCGTTCACTGTGTTCAATTTATAACTTGGCTGTCAAATATTTATAGGTGCGTTCAGTTTACCTGTTTAGTAATTTATTTATTCCAGTTCATAGTTGACAGAACAACGTGTGTCGGGACAGGCCCTCTCTGCCGTCCTCAAACTAAAAGGCGGCTAAATGACAAAAAGAGTTTTTGAGGTAGAGCTAAAAAAATGTGGGATTATTTTGAAATTCATGCTAGTAATTTTGTATAAACAATTGTTAATGTTTTCGTGAATATCTTATGAAAACATTAATAATTGTTTATACAAAATCACTAGCATCAATTTCAAAATAATCCCGTGTTTTTTAGCTCTACCTCAAAAACTCTTTTTGTCATTTAGCCGCCTTTCAGTTTGAGGACGGCAGCTCTAGTTAAGATGCACTTGTTCATTTCGACGGCGAACTTCGAAATCAAAAACGTATGGGTTTTGACATAAGTCATCGTTATGTCGCTTGCGATGCGTTATGTCAAATCCCATACATTTGGTTTTCGAACTTCGTCGTAGAAATTATCGAATGCATCTGGACTAGAGGCCCTGCTTGTATTATATATATTTAAAATCATCTTAATATTATAAACGACACGTCACACGATAGTCGGAATTGAAAATCCTTTGAAACAGTAATTATTAGTAAGGCGATACGTTCCCACAAACAAGTGATCACCGATGCATACCGAATCCGTCACGCCGAGCCAAATGTCATGTAAGTCAAGTAATTATAAACTAACATGGATGGATATGAATAAAGCTGCAACGATTTAAGATGCTAACCACACGCTCCAACTTGTCTGAGGTAAGCAATTTGAGGTCCGATTTACAGCCATCGCGATGTATACAAATTGGGAAAAGTATGGACAGCTTTAGGTACTATTTATCTATACTAATATAATAAAGAGTAAACGTTTGATTGCATTGAATAGACTCTGAAACTACTAGACCGATTTTGATGAAATTTGGCACAGATGTAGAGTAGATCACGGGGAAGGACATAAGCTACTTTTTATCGCGGAAAAATGTAAGGTTTCTGCGAAATTAGCTTTTGCGCACACGAAGTCGCGGGCAACATCTAGTATTATTATATTAAGCTAGCTTTTGCCCGCTCGGCTTTGCTCGCGAACATACAGTATCCTTCGGGAACAGTGTACTTTTTCGGGATAAAAAGTAGCTTGTGTTACTTAAACCCCATTTCACCCCTAGGGTGAAATTTTTCCAAATTCCTATCTTAGTGCGCGTCTACATTGTAAATTAAAACTGCAGTCCAAATTTTACTTTTCTACCATTTCGGTTTCAACTATACGAGCGTGTATAATATGTCGGTCAGTCAGTGAGGAAATCTCCTTTTACATAATGGCTGTATTTACAAAAAAACATAAGCAAAATGGCGACCGCTAAGAATTATATAAGCAAAATGACAGATATGTTAGCGGTAGGTATTGAAGTTAGTAAACGTGTCCTGGCCGATAATCTATTTTTTCTTTTAGCGCTTGCAAGCGCTAACAAGCGCTTTTTTCCGCGAAACACAGCCAATATTAACACCCATATCATTAGTCGTTACCTCGAGATTTCCTCCACTCGACTCAACCTCAATCCACGAAAGTTGTATCATTAGTTCAACAAAATTCCCTCGACTTGAGGAATTTCCTTATGCGAGTCGAGGAATCAACTGTCAAACTTAAGGTACCTCAGGACGTACCTTGAGGCTCCCTCGAGCGTCTATTTCCGACATTTATATAAATTTTTCTTACAATCAGAGTGGAATTATTTGAAGCAATTACGTAATTATAGACGGATACTTGTTTAAAGATAAGCATGGAGGATTTTTTGGATCTTTACGAAAATCCGCCACTGTCTTTACGAAATTCCGTATAATTTATACAGCGCATAGATATTCATCATTCTGTAAAATAAGGCTCGAGTTTTAATGGTTACTGTTGGTGTTAACATAAAGAAATATATTTTTCCATGATTATTTATGATGTCATACCTCCACTCAACCTTACGTTTAAGAATACCAAACTCGAGGAACTTCTCAAGGATACCTCAGATGAGGTTGAGTCGAGGCGGATCTGAGGAAACAACTAATGATATGGGTGATAGAATTTAGTTTATTTTGTCTGTATAAGACGAGTATTGCGACACTGACTACGACTATTTTAGAGTGATGTTCGCAGTAAATCTACAATGTTGTATCGTCTAACAGATGCGCGACATTAATTGTGTGTACATGGATTGTTGACAGGACAGGGCAGGGATTGTTGGTAATGACAGAACAGGACAGGGAAAATATTGCATCGATTAACTAATTGCAAAATATAGCTCCGGAACATAGACAAACGTGAGTCGAACTTGCCTGGCTTTTTACCCGTCAACTGCGAAGTGAAAGGAAGGGTAATGATTGGTGTCTATGTATGTATGTTTGTTCCACCGCTCACCGTAGCGTCTAAACTACTGATCCGATTTTTATTAACGAAGACACCTCGTTTGTATAGCCCGGGTAAAATAGGCTTATTAATATTTACGTCATCTGGTTATAGGTTATTATAAAAACTGGGTCTCTAGTCAAGAGACATTCGATAATTTCGACGGCGAACTTCGAAATCAAAAATGTATGGGATTTGACATAAGTCATCGTTAAGTGACAGGTTTTCGAACTTTGCCGTCGTAATTATCGAATGCATTTTGACTAGGGGCCCAGTTGTTATTTGTGTTCTCACTTATTACTTAAATGAGTTCAGATAAAACGTGGATGAAACGTGGTAGAGCCATGCTTCGGCACGAATGGGCCGGCTCGACCGGAGAAATACCACGGGCTCACAGAAAACCGGCGTGAAACAGCGTTTGCGCTGTGTTTCGCCGAGTGAGTGAGTTTACCGGAGGCCCAATCCCCTACCCTATTCCCTTCCCTACCCTCCCCTATTACCCTATTCCCTCTAAAAAGGCCGGCAACGCACTTGCAGCTCTTCTGATGCTGCGAGTGTCCATGGGCGACGGAAGTTGCTTTCCATCAGGTGACCCGTTTGCTCGTTTGCCCCCATATTTCATAAAAAAAAAAAAAAAAATTGTGGCCTATGAGACATCATATTGTATCGTAAATTCTAACAGTGTAAAGTAAATTCTTATGATCAAAACATAACAACATAACAATAACATAACAAGGAAGGAACATAGCTATGAGAATATGTGAAGGATCCCATATTCTTATCAGACTTAGGTACTTTGAAGACGTTAATATTCCTTAGAAATTAAAGAAAGGCTTGAGATTTCTAGTTTCTACTATTCAATAAATAGTTATCCGAAGGTGTTTGCATTGTATTGTACAAAAAAACATAAATCAACAAACTACTCGACTGTTGAAATGTAGGAAATGAAGAGTAACGAGCATTTGAAGTCAATTTGTCAGGAACAAATTGTGTAAGCCCTTCCAGAAACACCGATTTAATCACAAAACCCTCGACGTGAGGAAATCTGGTCTTCCTGTGCATGGAGTTATTTTTATTGACCAACCTAACCGTGCGCCGTAATATCGTGATTCATTAATTAAACTTTCCCTTTAAGGTTATCGAATTTGTCAACGATTTCAGACCAATTAAAAGCAATTGGCCGCTCTGAAAATAGAAAGATTAATTTGTTCGCATCAAAAATAGTTGTTTTAATCAATCTCAATTGGGAGGGCGATTATCAACACCCGTGTGTTTCCTGTAATTGTTATAATCAACGCTAGGAAACACATTTTAGACTTTAGCAGCATCACAATAAAACTCAAAATTAAATCCTGGACCGGAATATACTTTATAACTTATGTAATTGCTGTAATGGAGGGGGGAAGTGCAACTTTGCACTCTAGTACCTAGGTCGGTAGGGTCAAAATGAAGGGGACGGAGGAGATATGGTTTATAGGTTATGTAAGTAGGGCCGAGTCACGCGATGCTTTGTTTAAAATAGTACCACAGATAATGAAAATAGATTTCCGCGGATAACAAAATGAACGCAACAAACCAATCACAAAATGATTTTGTTGTTAAATGCTAAAGTACATAAGTGCGGGGTGAAATTGCGGTGTTGGTAATTGTGGCTCAAATTGGCCAGGGATTTCCATGTTGGACCTGTGGAAATTTAAGGCAATAGATTTCAACGCTGCAGACAAACGGTTAAATGTTAAACGCGATCGTGAACTATTAGATGTTACATAGAAAGAAGACTGTTAGTGGAGATAATGTTACATTGTACCATACTATAAAATGAGTTCTTACTAATATCGTGAACTATAGTAACACCAATTGGCCAAACAATGCAAGATGTTAAAGACAATTTCGCTCAGTACCTAGCAATGACGAAGGCTTGTTTTCCTTTATAGAAAAGTCTTAGCCTACATAATAGGTAAGGATTTGGACGAAGGCCTTCAAAAGTTTAGTGATAACTAAAACCGATAGGAAGTGAGTTATAGGAACTCCAATGCTACCTAGTATCTACCTCTAAAGATGTTCGAATCGGATAAGAACAAAATATATAAATGTAGTCATCCACCAAGGGGCCATCCATAAATAACGTCACACGAATTTCACGATTTTTTACCCCTACCGCGGGGGGCCTTGTCACAGTTGGTCACATTTGTGAGACCCCCCCTTCCCTAGTGTGACGTTACATATTTTGCAAATTTACATTTAGAAATTATTGAATAAAAATATCGGTTCCGAAATCAGTTTTATTTCCATTTAAATATTTTTTAATAAAATTAACATCAAATGAAACAATTAACAAAACAAAAAACCATTGACTATGTTAACTAAAGAAATTAACAAAACAAAAAACGATTGAATATATTAATTAAAGAAATTAACAAAACAAAAAATAATATTAATAGAATTATCTTTAAATTAAAGATACAAACTTATAATCTTCAATCCATGGACTTTGAACCCACTCCTTTAAATTATCATTTATAACTGGCATATTATATGTTTTTGTGGTTTTCGTGAAGTACCTAATAGTTTATAGTTCGTATTTTAACAGATATAATAGATTTTGAAATGTGACGTCACAATATTTAGGACCCATCCCACCCCCTTGTTACACAATGTCACACTTCGTCGACCCCCTCCCTCCCCCTTATCGTGTGACGTTATTTATGGATGGCCCCCAATGAATCAGGCCACATCAAACTAAAAGTGACGTTAATAGTTAAACTAATAGATATATAACGGCAAAGTGATGATACAATCTTTGATGTGTGCAATGTTCCAAGTTATGTCACAATAATGAATTCCGTACTCAACTAAATATCAAAATAGTTGAGATCAAAAGGATCTATTTATTGGAGAGTAAAATTCAGAATCGCGCGTGTGGTCCAGTCAAGCACTTCCAGTAACACCATTACACATTGTCTGCTACAATAATGATTTTAATTGATTCAAATGTAGGTATGCTGTTTTGTATTATCCTACTAATCTATTAATATTATAAATGTGAAAGTTTGTGCGGATGTATGGATGGATGGATGTATGTATGGATGTTTGTTACTCTTTCACGCAAAAACTACTGAACGAATTGCGATGAAATTTGGTATGGTAGTAGTTTAGGCTCTGGATTAAAACATAGGATACTTTTTATCCCGAAAAAATACAGTGTTCCCGAGGGATACTTTATTTACGCGGGTGGAGCCGCGAGCAACAGCTAGTAGCATCATAGTTCTGTTTTGTTATGTTACATAATATTATTTCGCCTTTAAATACTTCTAGACCTAATTCATAACCTTATTTGCATGGAACATGTTATCTCATCATGTTATCTCTCTCGTTCTTCATGTTTATGAAAAAGAAGAGATGATATTTTAACCCAGGGTTAACTTTAATCCAGAACCTCAATTCTCGTATTTAAAGTAGACTTTCATTTCACTTAGATTGGATTGAACGTGAAGCGACATGTTACCATGAACGGATTTTATGACGTTTCGACCAATCAGAGCGCGTTTGACTTGTTTTAACGTTTATAAAAATATAGTTTGAGAGATTTAGCGTATCGGGACTTGATTGTAATTATATTAATGCAAGTTTTATTTATCAGAATTGCCCCTCTGTATGCGCAAGTTTTTCCTATGAATATAATAAAAAGCATAAGACATAAGAATAGCTTCATTCCAATTTTTAGCACACTTAACATTACCAATTTACCGTATAAGTACAAACAAAACCTGTTTAATCCATATTATGAACCGTAAATTCAGGATAAAAGCAATCAAATAACCATATTTGATTGCTTATTCATATTGTTTGAGAATATTTCAGTCTGAGCATCTTTTTATCAATACTTTGGTTATGTTTGCGCATTTTGTTATTCGGATTTTGTTCATTTAGGATCAAAATCCTCACCTAAAATGTCATAGATTCAATAAATAATGGGGTCAAATGTTTCACAGTCATTAGCCCCGGACTGGGGGTCAAGTTTTATTATACGGGTCCAAATTACTCTAACTCTTGCCCCTATCATTATACTCCTCGAGACATTCGATACCTTAATGTTGTAAGAATTCAATTTGCTACTTTCTTATTTGAAGCACTAAAATTGTTAAGATTGTATTTGTCATTTCTTTGAATACGTCCTATGTTAGCATATATATGATGTGATCACAAGTTGAAATGAGACTACTTTGATAAAATACCCCAAGCATTGGGAGCACATAGATCTCGGATCCTGGTGATAAATAGACGGACAGATAGTGATTGTAATGCTGATGATATTATGATCCCAAGGTAAAATGCTACTTGAGCTAATCGAATGAATTTATATACTTGATTGGATAGCGATCACTCAATCGAATAATCCACACGACAGCCGGTTGTGTAACACCTAATATCCACGTTCTTACATATTACCAACCCTTTGTTGATGTTATAAGTTACGACTCAAATTGTTACCCTACTGATATTATAAATGTGAAAGTTTGTGAGGATGGATGGATGGATTGATGTTTGTTACTCTTTCACTCAAAAACTACTAAACGGATTTTAATGAAATTTTATCTCGAAAAAGTACTTACAGCGTTCCTTTGGGATACTGCATTTACGCGGGCGGAGCCGCGGGCAACTGCTAGTCATTTTAATAGATTTATGTATAGGATTTTGAATCAGTGGAAAAGCCACCACGGTGTGCAGCGCGACGAGAATACGCGGGATTAGGGTTACCAGATGAAAAAATCAAAAGTCCGGAGAAAAGGCCTGATTTCCTAGAAAAGTCCTGAGATTTTCTACAGCTTGAGAATTTTCTCTCAAAAACGTATTATTATCTTGCGCACGCGTTTTACGCGACTTTTTTGATTTTAACTGCAATTGTTACCAAAAGAAGATTATTTTTAGTTTGTTTCACTTTGATAAATAAGTATTGATTTTAACTGCAATTGTTTTTAGTAGTTTAATAAGAGAGATCTTTAAAATGTAGGTAACCTGTGTTTTATTGAAAATCCTGAGCTATCACTAGATTTGCTAAATCCGGCCGGAATCCTGAGAAGAGTCGAAAAATCCTGAAATCTCAGGACAAATCCTGAGATATGGTAACCCTACGCGGGATGAACCCTTATAGTCATTTCGCTCTGTCCGTCCGTCTGTCTGTCTGTCTGTCCGCGCCTCTAGCTTCTGTAATTATGAATATAAGTGGATGACATTTGGTATAATTATAGATTGTGTTTAGATCTCAGTTTTGGCATTATAGAATAATAATAATTAATAATTTTATATTTTAGGGGTAGCTCTCCATATGTGTAAAGTAGGGATGAAAAATATTTTTTCATTCTATCTCATCGTGTGAGGCATCGATAATAATACATAATACATACATACATACCTACATATAATCACGCCTTTTCCCGTAGGGGTAGGCAGGACCGACTCTTTCCCGTAGGGGTAGGCAGAGACCACTTCTTTCCACTTGCTACGATTCTTACATACTTCTTTCGCTTCGTCCACTTTCATTCTTACCATCCATTCCTCCTCTTACATTCAACGTAGCGAAGCGGCTCTCCATGGTCCGCTTTTCACCTCCGCGAGAAACGAGACGTGATGGGTGGCGAACCACATCGCCGCCATATAATAAATAATAAATATTTTAAATAATAAATAATAAGAGGCTTAAAATATTTTTTTTGTTTCGCACATGACTTTTTACAAAGTCGACCATTTTCGAGTAATCGATCTCCAAAGTGGTTTGTAAGTTGAACGCCAGCTAAATTTTATTTAACACAGAAACAGTCGGGCGCGAAAGCCAGTAATCCATTAGCACATGTGTTCGAAATTTATGTAAAGTATAAAACGCAATGGAAACGCTTTAAAATATTTTGGTGGTGCGAATTGCAACCATATGTGCCGTCGAATGTCGCGGTCATAAAATGTATTTTTGTCCAAGATTGTGTAATATTTTACACTATTAAAGTCATTGTGTGCCATAAATTTTGTATTTTACAGCGTATTTTTATACGGCGGGGCAATAATATGAGCCGTGATCATCATCAACGTTCTAATTGATGTTTTATGAAAATATTTTGGATCTATTCAAATTAAAAATAGAAGGATACAGTAGCGCTGAATATTCTCAACACCTTGAAACTTGAAAGGCACACAAAGATTATTGACCTGAGGAATGAGGATCAAATCTGCTAAATAAAACCTGCAATAATACGATTACAATCAAGTCCCGATACGCTATAACTGCCAAACGGTATTCTCGTAAACGTCAAACCAACGTGAAACGCGCTCTGATTGGTCGAAACTTCATTAGATCAGTTTATGATAACGTGTCGCTTCACTTGTAATACAATCACATTAAAATGAAAGTCTACTTTAAATACGAGAAATTAGGTTCAGTTGTTAAGGACAGCGGCCTCGTAATGAATTAACACAAAGTGTTTATTTTTATTTACGCCTCGCCTCGCTCTGTCTATATCGGTATAACATTGCTATCTTCGAGTCCGAACCAAACTGACACGTTGGAAAAATCCTATGGAAAAATACTGTCCTTAGTCCTAGACCCTAGTCTTACGAACTCTATAAGTACCTTGCCGTGCCCAAATCGTGCCGAAAAATAAGGAATAAACGCTACAGAATTAATATAAAGTGTGTAAGGTAAAGTGTTCCACAATCCGTAAGATACAAAAAACCTAGTATTGCCAACTTCAGGGGTTTCCCCCTTTTAAAAACCACCACGCCGCAAAACTATCATAGGATGACCTTGATGAGTGGCAGTCCTCCACCGTACGTTTTACCCGAAGTTTTCTGGCGCGCGCAATTTAACTTTAACATAAATTATGGCCAGCGGCATTACGGACTAACACTTGCAAACCTTCAAGAAGGGAGCGTTTTCCCTCTTAAAAAGGCTAGTGAGGCACTTGAAACTCTTCTGGTGTTGCGGGTGTCCATGGGCGACGGTAATCGCTTTACTTCAGGCGATCCGTTTTCTCGTTTGACCCCTAATTTTATATAAAAAAAACCTGTATAATATATTGTAATCATGCAAATCAGCTGGGTCATCACTAATCATGCAATTTTATCGGGATTTTCAAGTAAATGTTGTGAGTTTTGGGTGTTTTCACTTAAGGCCGTCCCCCGAGCAAAAGACCTTGAGGCGGTCAGCCGCATAACTCAGTTCAAAATTTTTCACATAACTTGTTCAAAATTGACCAAAAAAAAATCGAATGTCATTCAATTATAGTTTCAGCGTCTCCATAGTATTTACAAGTTAATTTTATTTGGGACACACACCAATAGATAGGCAATTTCATAAGCTAGATATTCGCCGTTTAAATATTTTTTTGGTCAATTTTGAACTAAGTTATGTGAAAATTTTTGAACTGAGTTATGCGGCTGACCGCCTCAAGGTCTTTTGCTCGGGGGACGGCCTTAAGTCCAGAGATAAATATTTACGAAGTTGCTAATGCTGCATAAACTATACTTACTTTCATCCAATTGGTTTGACGCTGCTGATTGGATCAGTTAGAACTGACCGTGTATATGACCGTGTAGGTATATAATATGATCCAGAAAACGTTCAAAACCTTTCTATTAATAAATTTAAAAAAGTAGTCAAAGAACGTTTGTGTGCTAAAGCTTATTATACTCGTAAAGTAAATGATTTTGTTAATGATTGCACGCCTTGAGAATAATATGCACCCCTGCAAGTCTGTCTCTATGCACTTGTGTACTTTTGACTTTTGTTGTATTTAACATAGATTTAAGTTTACAATGTAAAATATATCCCACCAAAAACATTATGTAAAAAACTAGCCAAGTCTCGATGGAGCTGCTTGTTTATCTCTAAAAAGTAATGAAATCTAGACAAAGCCGTGCCAAGTCTAAGGTTCCTTACTGCGATTTCTTTATTACTATAGTTAATGTTGTGTGACTTGGCCGTTGAACATTCTTTATACGTTAGTGGCTACAAGTCAATTTTGTTTACACGTAATGTTATACCTGTTGTAACTACATATGTCTGTTAAGCGAGATAGCCTATACTGGTATCGGTAATTGGGCGCTAGTGTCTCATTTTAGGCTGTTGTTGATTGTACAACACATGTATTGGAGCAATGGTGTCATGGAGGCCCTTTTGTACCCTCGTGTACCCTTCAACGGCCAAGTCACAAAACATTAACTATAATAATAAAGAAATCGCAGTAAGGAACCTTAGACTTGGCACGGCTTTGTCTAGATTTAATTACTTTTTAGAGATAAACAAGCAGCTCCATCGAGACTTGGCTAGTTTTTTACAGAATGTTTTTGGTGGGATTTCACTTCTTTTTGTAGAAACGTGGGCTTATTGATTTATTTTACTAGATTTTATTGTAATTTGTTTATTTAATGTTCGAGTAGAATAAAGTTAATCGTTCGACTATTTCTTCTTGTAAACTTGTAAATATAAGTATAAAATCCAGTCTAGTCTTATCCAGAGTTTTCCTTTAATTTTATTTATATGCGTATTAAAAGCAGAAGGGGAGGCATTCTCCCAGTAGTGGGACGCTACGGGCTAGATTAAATTAGAAGATGTGTCCCACTTCGCTGGATTTTTGCAATAACAGTTGATTTTTTTATGTACCAATAGTAGAAGGGGGTATTACCATATTAACTCTAAATCAGTTGAGACCAGCTGAGGGTTCTTCATCACATACTTCAGACCTTCGATTTTTGACATCAAATGAAGTGGCCCACCAAGTTGAATATTTTTTGTAAAGGCGGTATGTCGATCTCTAATAGTTTGGTTGGGCTCTTGTGTTTTCTAATCAGGGTCACCAGGTACTCCAGATCTTCGATTATCCTAGTTTTTATAGTTTTCCCTTTATGTGGCCATTAAACCCTAACTCTGTACCAAATTTCAGCTCTCTGAGTTTATGGGAAGTACTAGTTCTATTCTGATGATCATGAGTGAGTGACTGAGTGAGTGAGTGTCATAAATGCGAAACTTTGCTTTCGCTTAACTTCGGAACTAAATGACATACAGACTTAAAATTTTGGATTTTAAGTATGTGATTATAGTTTACTGGATGACGAAAATTTTTGCGTTCTGGTCTTATCCAGAGGTTCTCAAATAGAGGCCTGAAAATGCGGCGAAATGGTTCCAGTAAAGAATGGTACGGCAGTGTTTGCTTCGCGCTCGACTTGGCGGGGGCACTGCCGTGCCCCCAGATCGACGTTCTGGTCTTATCCAGAGGTTCTCAAATAGGGGCCTGAAATTACGGCGAAATGATTCCAGTAAATAATGGTACGGCAGTGTTTGCTTCGCGCTCGACTTGGCGGGGGCAATGCCGTGCCCCCAGATCGATTATCCTAGTTTTTATAGTTTTCCCTTTATGTGACCATTAAACCCTAACTCTGTACCAAATTTCAGCTCTCTGAGTCTATGGGAAGTACTAGTTCTATTTTGATGATCATGAGTGAGTGAGTGAGTGAGTGAGTGAGTGAGTGAGTGAGTGAGTTTCATAAATGCGAAACTTTGCTTTCGCTTAACTTCGGAACTAAATGTCCTACAGACTTGAAATTTTGGATTTTAAGTATGTGATTATAGCTTACTGGATGACGAAAATTTCTGCGTTCTGCTCTTATCCAGAGGTTCTCAAATAGGGGCCTGAAAATGCGGCGAAATGGTTCCAGTAAAGGATGGTACGGCAGTGTTTGCTTCGCGCTCGACTTGGCGGGGGCACTGCCGTGCCCCCAGATAGGGATGATGACTACATCTAAAATATTTAGTTTAATTAATATACTCAGAAATATTGAGGCATTACGTCTTGATAAATGTAAAAAAATATAATATTTTTGTATAGTTTAGTAATAAGATAATATCTTATATCTAAAAAGTACGAAAAAGTTTACTTTATATACAAAAACCCTCATTATAATATGCATATTATGGTAATATGCACAAACGCACAAATATCCGACATTTTTGTATATAATATGTTCCTGTGGCCGTATAATTCCTAGGCGTGACGTCACAGCTAGATATAGAGCTAGCGCCCACCGTCGAAAAAGGAGCTCATCGAGAACAAGCATTGGACCACTGCAGATCGCTAGGGGCCTTAAAGCTTGATATAAAACCACCGGTCTGGCGGTCCTAAACCTGGCAGATTTTTTTTTATTCACCAAAACGTGTGAAGATTTTTTGAGTAAAAAAAGCTCATAAGGAACAAGAAAGCTGTTGTTATACACGGCTGCGCGCCACCTAGAAACCGATAAAAATGCAAGTCTGGCAGTCCTACTCTTGACCAGTTTCCAGCCAGACCGCCCTGAACGTGTAAGAATTTGGAGTAAAAATAGCTCATAGAGAACAAGGTCAAGTTATATGTCAATCTGTTCGTCTCCTAATCCTCTTTTGAAAATCGTCAGTCTGGCATGTTCAAACCTGGCCAAAACTCAGCCAGACCGGGATGAAGTTACCTCCTGTGATACTTACTAATAGGTAAATCATGAGTAATTTGCACTTAATGAAGCGTGATTTTGATAGATTTGTATGTATTCTTTCCGAATTTAAAATTTAATATCCGATATTGCTACCACTCGATCCGCCATCTTAAAAAAATGGCGATACCTTTCAATATTTTGGCTATATCTCTTTACAGACAAACTTTACGATAAAAATATGTTCCACGAATATGAACTATATATAATTTTCTACAATTTATTTTATGAGCATTTTGTGTCAAATTGATAGTTTTAGCGCTGCAGAGTCTTAGAAGGAAATTTTATTTGTGTTGTTGACATTTTTTGTAATTAACTATATTCTACTGTTTATGTCCTTTTAGATAATATTTATATCGAGAAGTTTGTAAATAATTATAAAGACCGCCAATTTATGAAGGCAGCCATTTCGAATTAACAATAATATTGAATATACCAAATTTTTGTGTCAATAAAACCAAAAGTATATATACTTAATATCAGATCAGAATATCAAAGATAAAGGGGTCAAACTTCTATTCGAAAGTTGACTGCTTACAAAACTGAAAGTTTTGCAAACTTTGGAACTTTGTTTCTTATAAAATTGATTTTATTAGACTAAAATATAAAAATAAAGCATCACACAAATTTATTTTTTTAATAATCGCTGTACGGAAATTATTTTTCACTAATATTAATTTTACTTATTATAAGATATTAGTTAAGTATACTTTTAGTTTTATTGCTACTAAAATTTGGTATATTTAAAATGATTGTGAATTCGAAATGGCCGCCGTCCTAAATTGGCGGTCTTTATAATTATTTATAAACTTCGCGATATGGGTATCATCTAAAGGGCATAAAAAGTAAAATATACTGAATCATAAAAAATATCACCAACACAAATAAAATTTCACTCTTAGTCTCTGCAGCGCTAAAACTATAAATTTGACACAAAAATGCTCCTAAAATAAATTGTAGAAAATTGTATATAGTCCATATTTGTGGAACATATTTTTATCGTAAAATATGTCTGTAAAGAGATATAGCCAAAATATTGAAAGTTAACGCCATTTTTTCAAGATGGCGGATCCAGTGGTAGTAATATGGGGTAGCAAATTTTAAATTCGGAAAGAATACATACAAATCTATTAAAATCACGCTTCATTAAATGCAAATTACTCATTATTTACCTATTAGTAAACATCACAGGAGGTAACTTCATCCCGGTCTGGCTGAGTTTTGGCCAGGTTTGAACATGCCAGACCGACGATTTTCAAAAGAGGATTAGGAGACGAACAGATTGACATATAACTTGACCTTGTTCTCTATGAGCTATTTTTACTCAAAAATCTTACACGTTCAGGGCGGTCTGGCTGGAAACTGGTCAAGAGTAGGACTGCCAGACTTGCATTTTTATCGGTTTCTAGTTGGCGCGCAGCCGTGTATAACAACAGTTTTCTTGTTCCTTATGAGCTTTTTTTACTCAAAAAATCTTCACACGTTTTGGTGAATAAAAAAAAATCTGCCAGGTTTAGAACCGCCAGACCGCCGGTTTTATATCAAGCTATAAGGCCCCTAGCGATCTACAGTGGTCCAATGCTTGTTCTCGATGAGCTCCTTTTTCGACGGTGGGCGCTAGCTCTAATACGACTTTAGTATGGAGCGTTTTCACGAGACTTGCGAAATTTGGTATACAAATCGAATGATATATTATGATTGGTTGCAACTTGCAATGTCTTAGATGAAAAAAAAGCCTCCTCTTCTTTGAAAGTCGATAAGAAATAGAGAATCTATTAGCGGTTAGGTTAGGTATTAGTTACAAAACATGAATACTGTTCTTGTTAGGAGTCAGGAGCTAAAACATTTAAGCAGACGTTAATATTTAAGTGACATTTAGTATTTGACCACATAACTACGTATTGTACGTGGTAGAGCCATGCTTCGGCACGAATGGGCCGGCTCGACCGGAGAAATACCACGGGCTCACAGAAAATCGGCGTGAAACAGCGTTTGCGCTGTGTTTCGCCGAGTGAGTGAGTTTACCGGAGGCCCAATCCCCTACCCTATTCCCTTCCCTACCCTCCCCTATTACCCTATTCCCTCTTAAAATGCCGGCAACGCACTTGCAGCTCTTCTGATGCTGCGAGTGTCCATGGGCGACGGAAGTTGCTTTCCATCAGGTGACCCGTTTGCTCGTTTGCCCCCATATTTCATAATAAAAAAATAAAAAAAACTGTTAGGATGATATTTCAGTGCTTAGATAATAATACCTAATATGATAGAATTTATGGGGTAGATATAGTTAATAGGTAAAAGATTTCAAAACTCAATTTGGCTATGACATACATTTGACAGAACAAATTTTAATACAAGAAAATTTACGCCATCTTGGTTTTTACCATACCTTAAATGTCAGCCATCTTGGTTTCACCATACATCAAAATATGTCAAAATGGCCTGAAAAAATTAAAAGGTGGGTCAAGTTAAATATACACTTTTTGCTTCAACATGCCTCGTCTATAATATATGTCTATAGAATAGGTAGATACTACCTTTTTTCCGCGTAAGAGCCTAAACTACTACCATACCAAATTTCTTAAAAATGCGTTCATTAGTTTTTGCGTGAAAGAGTAACAATCATTCATCCATCCATACATCCATCCTCACAACTTTTACATTTATGCGTATTATGTAGTAATATATAAATAGTATCTAATATTAAATATTCAGCTACCGTAATTCTTCAAGAATAACTGTTTATATGACAAGAACATTATTCAGTCACATAAGTCACAGTCAAATCTAAACGAATCCCACAGTTAACATTATTATCTACTAAATATCACATAAGTATAAAATATTATTGTAATTTTTCAATAACAGCCTCCGTGGTTTAATGGTTAGAGCATTGACTCTCGATTCGGTGGTCGTGGGTTTGATTACCGCATTGGAACAACAAAAAATATTGTTTCCAAGTTTGGTGAGGACAGGCTGATCACCTAATTGTCTGACAAGAAAGATGATCCATGCGTCGGATGGGCATGTAAAAAGTCGGACCTGCGCCTGATCTCTCGTCAGTCGTGTTGGTTATCTGTCCCACTGGATTATGAGAGTAAAGGAAGAGAGAGTGCTCTTGTGTACTGCGTACAAACTTGGGCACTAAAAATTACTCCTGCGTAACTGGCCTGCAGTTTCAATGAAACCGGCCACCGTCACCGATATCGTTGTGGGGAGTTATAAAAAAAAATACTAAATTTTTCAAACCTTTATATTTAACAAATGTTAGAAGATAGATCCATTAACTATAATAAAATAATAAAGAAATCGCAGTAAGGAACCTTAGACTTGGCACGGCTTTGTCTAGATTTAATTACTTTTTAGAGATAAACAAGCAGCTCCATCGAGACTTGGCTAGTTTTTTACAGAATGTTTTTGGTGGGATTTCACTTCTTTTTGTAGAAATGTGGGCATATTGATTTATTTTACTAGATTTTAGTGTAATTTGTTTATTTAATTTGTGTAATGTTCGAGTAGAATAAAGTTAATTGTTCGACTATTTCTTCTTGTAAACTTGTAAGTATAAGTATCTGTATATACTAATTTAAGTATACTAATAGTTTGGTTGGGCTCTTGTGTTTTCTAATCAGGGTCACCAGGTACTCCAGGTCTTCGAGTATCCTAGTTTTTATAGTTTTCCCTTTATGTGGCCATTAAACCCTAACTCTGTACCAAATTTCAGCTCTCTGAGTTTATGGGAAGTACTAGTTCTATTCTGATGATCATGAGTAAGTGACTAAGTGAGTGAGTGAGTGTCATAAATGCGAAACTTTGCTTTCGCTTAACTTCGGAACTAAATGACCTACAGACTTAAATCTATCCAGAGGTTCTCAAATAGGGACCTGAAAATGCGGCGAAATGGTTCCAGTAAAGAATGGTACGGCAGTGTTTGCTTCGCGCTCGACTTGGCGGGGGCATTGCCGTGCCCCCAGATCAACGTTCTCGTCTTATCCAGAGGTTCTCAAATAGGGGCCTGAAAATACGGCGAAATGTTTCCAGTAAAGAATGGTAGGTACGGCAGTGTTTGCTTCGCGCTCGACTTGGCGGGGGCACTGCCGTGCCCCCAGATCGATTATCCTAGTTTTTATAGTTTTCCCTTTATGTGGCCATTAAACCCTAACTCTGTACCAAATTTCAGCTCTCTAAGTTTATGGGAAGTACTAGTTCTATTTTGATGATCATGAGTGAGTGAGTGAGTGAGTGTCATAAATGCGAAACTTTGCTTTCGCTTAACTTCGGAACTAAATGACCTACAGACTTGAAATTTTTGATTTTAAGTATGTGATTATAGCTTACTGGATGAGGAAAATTTCTGCATTCTGGTCTTATTCAGAGGTTCTCAAATAGGGGCCTGAAAATGCGGCGAAATGGTTCCAGTAAAGGATGGTACGGCAGTGTTTGCTTCGCGCTCGACTTGGCGGGGGCACTGCCGTGCCCCCAGATTATATTTATTTGAAAAGAAAATTTTTCCATATTTTTTGTTAAAAGATGGCCCCGTGCGTGTTTCTCACGCCGTTTCTTCTCAGCGGGTTAGGATTGAATCGGTGTGGTAGCTTTTTCTGTTGATTTTCCGAAAAAAACTTGTTAAGTTTCATTTGGAAATAAACATTTTAATTTTTATTCCACAGTTGTACGTTTGTAGTGTATGTCGTTTTAATAGCGTCATATAGATTGGATAATAGGTAGTATGGTGTATGAATAAAATACTATAAATTGTAAACTATATAACATTTAATTCTTCTAAATGCTGCTAACACAATCCTTTATCTTACTTAAACAGTGTATTTTGCAAGTTGTTTTGCAGTAAAACTCGGGTTCAACAGCACAGTAATGTCCTTTTAAGACTCAATTCACTTCAAAGAAGCACAGGTCAATGGTGCACTCGTAAAAACACTCAGCCAATTGGAGACACTTTATTACAGATACTGATATGGATTAAAACCTACGCGTCTCTTAAGTGTGTTTAACTTTAGAACATGGTATGGTGGGTAAAAAATTTCAATCCTCTGTAAAATATGGATTAAACCTACGCATCTCTTGTGTTTAACTTTGGATCATGGCATGGTGGGTTATCATTTTCAACCCCGTGTAAAAGGATGTGAATAGTGCGATAAACTTTTGCTTAAAACTAATTCAGTTAACATATTTTTTTAAATAGACTATAACCAACGATACATTGGATGTAAGTTTAATTGATTACCTTTAATCAATGAAATAAATGTAAAAATTAGTAAAGAGGTATAAAGTATAAACTTTAATCGTGATAATTTCGGAGAACAAGATGTAAATTAAAAAAATGTAGTACCATCATACATAGGATTCCTTGTCATCCTTATAGTTTCGCTCTGTCCATCCGTCTGTCTGTCTTTATATCTGTCTGAACTCCTAACTCATGTGATTATTAATGTAATTTAATGAAATTTGGTACAGTTTTAGCATGATTGTAGATATAAATTTTAGCATCATAAAATTATAATTTCAGATTTAAGGGGCTGCTCGCCATACAATATGTACGTCATACATTATTGGGATATCGTTGAATAGGTATTTACAAAATAAAGGCGAGGATTGATACAACTTTTTTTATGAAGTAAACCATTTTCAAGTTATCTTCCTCCAAAGTGGTTTAGAAGTTGGTCCCCCGATTTTTCTAAACTATAGAAACAAGAGATTTGCAATTTACCATACCAATTAAAGGTCATGCTAAAAACTGTTATGGAAAAATTATTTTCAGCGAAATCGAACAAAGACTTTTGAAGTAATTTGAAAAAATATAATATTACGCGTTGATCGTTACAGAACCCTCCTTAGACTTTAATTAGGTAACCTCTTGGCCTTTTGGATGCAAGATTCACCTACATAATCCTACTACTATTATTATTAATCCTTATTAATCCTTTTTTGTTTATTTTTTTATGTGGAAAAGTGAATATATAATCAAACAAAATATATTAATAAATAACCATTTATTTGACACAATGAGACATTACACCACAAATAATACAAATACCATTTTTATTATCCCAAGCTTACGATAAATAGGAAAACCGAAAATCGAAGAAAACAGCAAATCGACTCAAAGGGGGTGTGGCGAAACGGCTCTCTATAGAGATTGCCATGAACTAGGAGAGTAAACGAAATTTTGTGTTAAATGTTCACCTCATCCTTAATTCATAATTTTTATTTACACCTCACTCCCACCTTACCTTAACCATTTATATATTCTAGTCTGACCGAACCGGCACGGCGCTGGAACATCCTATGGAATATTACTGTCCCCTATACTTAAATTAATGTTGTAAATAAATTTATTAATTTATCATCTGGAAAAATACACCCGTTTAAAACAATAAACAGGGAGTAGTAGCAGGTGTATTTAATTAATGAAGCTATCGGGTAAAAACGTCGCGAATCGATTTATCGATAAGTTTAATTAATCGTTTGTGTGATAATTAGTGTAATTATCGTAATGGTATCGATATCGGTCCAAATGTCATGCCCCTCACTAATGGCCGCCATTACGCCGATGACATCTGCGGGATTGATGCGCCTGAAAATAATTAAATTCACTTTTATTAATCAGAACTAACCCAGTTACTATTCAAAATAGTATTTATTTACATACAACTAGTTTTTACACTTTTTCCAGTTAAACTTTGAAATGAAACAGCTAACTTAGAGGAGTATGTATAGAGATACATGGGTTCATAGATGTATTACTCGTATTATATTAAAAATAGGCATGGGTCGATTTTCGTCGTGCGGCAAGTCGCTTGACTAATCGCCTTATTATTTTTAGGGTTCCGTAATATTGAGGAACCCTTATAGTTTCGCTCTGTCCGTCCGTCTGTCTATCTGTCTGTCCATGTAACTGTCCGCACTTCTACCTTCTTTAATTATGAATATAAATAGATGAATTTTGGTACAGTTAAAGGCTGTATTTAGATCTCAACTTTGCCACCTTAAATTAATAATTATTTTACATTTTAGGGGTGGCTCTCCATACATGTTAAGTGGGAATTAATATTTTTTCATTGTACCCCAACGTGTGGGGTATCGTTGAATAGGTCTTTTAAAATAAATGCTTTGGTTTGAATACGTTTGAAAAAGGTTTGATAAATGACTTTTTTACAAAGTCAACCATTTTTGAATAATCGGCCCCAAAGTGGTTTATAACTTGGTCTCCCCCTGGCATTTCTAAAATATAGGAGATAGAAACATATCAGCATAGAAATGCTGATAGACCATGCTACCTTAGGAAAATTATGTTGAGCGAAACCGGACAATAACTTTGAAGTAAATCAAAGAAAACCTATTGCGCGTTGATAGTTACAGAATCTCTCTCTCTCCTTAGACATATCGTGACATGCTCTTGGTTATTGTTGCCAAAATTGCCTTGCAATCTAGCTGAATTGTCATTTAACGGTCGATTTTTGAAATCGTGCGGTGAAAATCGACAAATTTAAATCTCATCATAACTCATCAAACGCAGAATACTCGGAAAGGTGCCAAAAAAGTGTATCACTAGTCACTACAAACCACTCCTTTAGTTGGAATGGCGCTTGACACATAATCGACTCTTTTGCTGTTATCGGTATATTCATAGAGGTAAATATTATCGACTAGCAGTTGCCCGCGGCTCCGCCCGCGTAAATACGTATCCCGCGTGAACACTGTACCTCTTCGGGATAAAAAGTAGCCTATGTTTTAATCCAGAGCCTAAACTACTACCATGCTACCAAATTTCATCAAAATCCGTTCAATAGTTTTTATCCATCCATCCTCACAAACTTTCACATTTATAATATTAGTAGGACGAGGCATGATAAGGCAAAAGGTGTCTGCAATTAAATGGCCCCACTTTTGAGTTTTTTGGGGCCATTTTGACATTTGAAGTAAAATTTTATAGATATACTTCATAGCCTATCTTGAGTTTCGAAATCTTTGGGTGGATTGTACTAGGAATACAGAAACAGAATGAAACATGAAACGTGGAATAAAACCAAACACCACTTTTCCCACCCTTGTTTAAAACATGACGGTGTCGCAACCACGGTTTTTAACCACCGACGCAAAAAGAGGGGTGTTATAAGTTTGACGTGTCTGTCTGTCTGTGGCATCATAGCTCCCGAACGGATGAAGCTATTTCAATTTAGTTGTTTTTGTATCAAATTCAAAGGTGACTTATGTGCGAGTGTTCTTAGATATGTTTGATGAAAATCGGTTGAGGCGTTTAAAAGTTGTGGGGGGTGAAAGTGGGGAAGAATAACCGAATGTCTGCAAATATGTTCAAGTGGAGTCTCAAATGAAAGCGCACTGAAAGAGAATATTGATGACTTAATCGAGAGTGTTGTTCTTAGCCATGTTTTATGAAAATTCATTCAGCCGTTTAAAATTCGTCAGCTCTTTTCTAGTTGATGAGGGGATCTATCTTCCATATGTCCTATCGATTCGAAATTTGGTACCGTGTTACTTCAACAATATTGAAAGAACATGGTAAGATAACCATGACCTGATCAGCCGTTTGAAGATCATCAGTTCTTTATTGGTTGATGAGGGGAACTGACTAACTTTCTTATGTCCGATCGATTCGAAATTTGGTACCGTGTTATTTAAATGATATTTAAAGAACATGGTAAGATAACCATGACCTGATCAGCCGTTTGAAGATTATCAGTTCTTTATTAGTTGATGAGGGGATCTGACTACTTTCCATGTCTCCTATCGATTCGAAATTTGGTACCGTGTTACTTCAATGATATTGAAAGTATGTGGTAAGGTAACTATTATTAACCCCCAACGAAAACAGAGGCGTGTTATAGGTTTGACGTATCTGTCTGTCTGTGTGTATGTCCGTGGCGTCGTTTCTCCCAAACGGATGTACCGATTTTGATCTAGTTTGTTTTGTTTAAAAGCTGACAATATGATCGCGAGTGTTCTGAGCTATAATTTATCACCACACACCTAGTTATCTAACGGCCAAGCCACACTCAGAGATATTTAATGCTTACTTAAGTCGTCACTTATTAGATTTTGACAGGAACTGTATAGACTTTATGTCAATGTCTGTACTAAGTAGCTATGTCTCTGAGTGGTGCCCCAAGTGAGAAAGGCCCCTTATATCATGGTCGTTGGTAAAATAAGGCACCTAATGAGAGGTGTCCATCAAAATCCGATTACGTTATAAATTGCAAAATAACTACCGACTTACGCGGAATTATAACAAAATGTGTGCAGATTTTCCTTATAACATTGTAGCCAAGTAAAGGCAAGTTGCAAATTAATCTTTCGTGCTTTGTGAGAAGGCAAAATTAACATTATATAAGCTTTATATAATAAATACGCGAAGCGAGAATTGTTCAGATGGAGGAGTATGACATTTGACTCAGTTAAAGTTTATGTGGAGAAAGGTGTGCAAAAAGAAGGCAAAAAGCTAACACTATTTTAATTAATCATTAGATACATACAATATTCTATTCAATCATACCCCACCAGATGGGGTAGAATGAAAAAATATTTTTCATCCCCACTTTAGATGTATGGAGAGCCACCCCTTAAAATTATTATTATTTTATCATGCCAAAACTGAGATCTAAACATGATAAATAAGTAAGTATATCAAATTTCATCAAGTTATGTTCATATTTCCAGAAGCTAGAAGAACGGACAGACAGACAGACCGACAGAGCAAAACTATAAGAGTTCCTTGAGTACGACGATTATAATTAAACTAAAATCTTCAACTTGAAAGTTTAATACTGCCAATGATTACTGAGCACTCTGTGTTGTAACTGTATAGGCACCTGGCATCAGGTTACAGCAGCTCGTACGTGAAGACAGTGACTTGTCTTTTTGGAAGTATGAATAGGGTTACCAATTATCATTTAGAAATTTACAAAATCCTGACAAAGAGCCGGACGGTTGAAAAAAAATGCATGAATGCAATTAATGTAATTTTAAGAATTGATTTTTATTGTTAGTACCGTATATATTTTCGTATGCATTAAGTTAAAAGCTGTTAATTTGAAATTACATCTACTACATACATTAAGATGTACGCAAAACTTTTCACAGAGTTCGATTTTGATAATAATATTTTTTTTATTGTAAAGGGTTTACTTTTAAATTGGTCCCATTGTCACCAAACGGTAGACCTGGTGATGGATTCCATGAGAAATCGTAGGATCTCCTCCAAATTCATATGGACACCTAATTATAGTAATTTCGACCGACCGATTATTTTAAGTAACCCTGCTATATGCTACGAAAAATTAAGATTTTGTGCCAAGGTACACCTTGGAACCAAAACCACTGAACATTATTTTGCGATTTGTATACTAAATTCCGCAAGTCTCGTAAAAACGCTCCATACTAAAGTCGTAATTCGTATGTCGAGTGATGTCACTCTTGGGTTACCGCAGGAACATATTTGTAAATATCTCCAATATTTGTGCGTTTTTATATTATGTAAATAAACTAAATGATGTAGGTTTTGTTTAGTAATTTAGCAAAAAAAAAATGTTTGTACTTTTAGTGGTATTTTATTACTAAACTACACATAAAATAATATATTTTTAACATTCACCAAGTAGTAATACCTCAATATTTTTGAGTATATTAATGAAACGAAATATTTTAGATGTAGTCCAGTGCCAATAATTATTATGAACCCATTCCACCAAATTCTAGAAAGTAAACTTTTAAAAAGTAAGAAATATCAAATAAACTGTAATTACAATAATTCAAAACAAGCTTTAAGTTATTTTACAAATTTCTGGATCAATAATACGTCATGTTAATAAAACTTGTGTTGGTTAAAAAATGTCAAATTGACAAAAAATCACAAATTCGGAGAATAAATTATATATTATAATATATAATAGTTTCACTTTAATGATGATAATATAATACAAACTGTATTCTAATAAACCCTTTGAAACCCACCGATAAAATAGTTTCAATATGGTAACGAGTATGAACAAAGAGAATATAATCACTACGTTTAGTATGAACGTAATTAATCGATTAAGCTAACACTCGGGATCGTGACTTGAGGTCATAGACAATAGTCATAGACTTGACATGGTGTAGACGAGGCAGGTCACAGACAATCAACGCAGACTTGAAAGGGGCCGTCCATTAATCACGTGATGTTTTTAACAACTTTTTAGACCCCTCCCCTCCCCCTGGTGATACGTGGTGAGGTTTTATACTACCCCCCCCTCCCCCACCTAAGATCACGTGTATTTATTTTACATAGTAAGCAGGTCATGTATGAAGAAAAACTTTAACTTAGAAAACAATTTAATCGAATAATTTTAGCAATTAAAAACTATACGAGTCATATTTAAACAACACTACGAATCTACAACCGATAATAATTTCGGTATGCATAGACTAGATTCGAAAATTAATACACGTGATGTCTCCTTATATCCCCTTCTCCCCTTGGTGATTTTTTTCGGGACCCCCCCCCCCTCCCCCTTTAGGCATCACGTGATTAATGGACGACCCCAAATGGAATAGACGCGGCAGGATAATCATAGAGTTGAAAGGGAATAGACGCGACAAGCGCCAAATGTGCAAATGGATTATTTGTACCTAGTACAAGTGAAATCTGCAGATAAAGTAACATTTTAGGCAAAAGCTATTATACTAAAGTTATTTAAACGTTTATCTAGAAACGGTGAAATTCTTACAAAAGTTTTAACTGTAAATTTAATAAGTTCATAATAGAATTAAGAATAGGCTCTGAAAATACAAGACCGGTTTTGATGAAATTTGGCACATGTAGGTATAGAGTAGACTACGGAGAAGGACCAAGCCTAATTTTCTTTTGCGGCAAAATGTTACAGTGCGGTAATTTTATTTGAGCGGACGAAGTCGCAACATCTAATACTTGATGTTTTAAATTGTACTCTCCGTAAAACAATCAATTTACATGTCGTAAATTTATACAATACTAAATAAATCGCTATAAATTACATAGTAGACAGTTAATCTTTTATAAATCATAGCTTAATTATAGACATTCGTAAATCATATCTAAATCAATTAAGAAATAGACCGTCTACTTCTCGCTATAATTTGTAATCAATAGTTTTATTTTTCAACGCTTGATCAATTATATATCATTAAATTCTTGATACAGAAACCATCTGGGATATAAATTAATACCATTAAACATAATCTTGCGAATTTATTTCAATAAAAAATCGTTTAGATATCAATCAACACGTTTTGTGAACATTCGTCAATTTGCAATGGCGATTTGAATATTATCTCTTGATTATCATCAAAATTATTGGTTCACGAGTATTGTACGGCTTGTAAAATGTTTGAAAGATTTGTATTTGTAGAAATAAACCGAAGGCCAACTTATAAACCTTTTTGAGGGGTGATTAGGTACTGGAAAATAGTTGACTTTTTTAAAAAGTCATGTATGAAACCTCTGCTTTATTTCAAGACTAGCGATTTCACAGAATAGGTTAGAATCATAGATATATAATATTAAAAAGAGGTAGATATGTTATAAACGCGTAAAAATGAAGACTCGAGTCGGGCCAATTTTATAGTTAGTGTGCTCCGCGAGTAATAAGCGTGTTTTGTGTTACTATGCGATGTTGACACATTGACACGCGTCCCATGTCAATGTGTGTCGTGGCACAGAAATATTGTCAGTTTTGTAAGGATATTGTAGGAGTTTGTATCTATGTAATAATATAATTAATTAAAGGTTAGAATGAAAAAAAAATCATTCCCTTTCTTCGCATCTTCGGATACTCGGAAAGTGTTTCGGATACTTAGCACGGGGCCAGATTGACGTGGTGTGAAGCGTTCATTATTATTATTATACTTAGCTACTACAGCTATCCTAGTAGACGCTTGACACAGTATCGATTGGACAAATTGCCCCCAGTCATTGAAAACCGAAAGTTGAGACTCACGGAGAGCGATCCCGTTACTGTACTATACGGGAAATCGGAGGATAAATCATTATTTTTTATAAATATAACAGCCTCCGTGGTCTAGTGGTTTAGAGCTTGGCTCTCGACTCGGAGGTCGTGGGTTCGATTCCCGCATTGGAACATCAAAAAATGTTGTTTCCAAGTTTGGTTAGGACAATGCAGGCTGATCACCTGATTGTCTGACAAGAAAGATGATCCATGCGTCGGATGGGCATGTAAAAAGTCGGACTTGCGCCTGATCTCTCGCCAGACGTGATGGTCTTCTGTCCCATTGGTTACGAGAGTAAAAGGAAAAGAGAGTGCTCTTGTGTACTGCGCACACACTTGGGCACTATAAAAAATAACTCCTGCGTAGCTGGCCTGGTTTTCAATGAAACCGGCCACCAGTTACCGAAATCGCTGTGGGGAGCTATTATTATTATTTTTTTATAATATTACTAGCTTTTGCCCGCGTAAATACAGTATTCCACGGGAATACTGCACTTTTTAGCGATCAAAAGTAGCCTAAAGGTGCTCCCTCACCTGGAGCCTTCGCGTGTAATGTAACGTTATATATTTGACTTTGAGCATTACATTACAATACTACCTCCCTGACTGACGAGCATTCGCGTGTAATGTAACGTTTTTGAGCGCCGAGCGGGCGGGATCATTACAAGGTGCGCATTACAATGCTCGGTAATCCTCCTACACCTATGTAATGTTCGGATAAGTAGCGACATTACACGCGAATGCTTCAGGTGAGGAAGCACCTTTAGGTAACAAAAGTAATGTCAAACCTATGGTCAAACCACATGTCAAACGCCGTTTTCGGTTTCTGGAAAGCTAGGTATATAATTTAAGGCGTAAATATGTCATGTCAAGATGATCAAATTAGCAAATTTTTAACCCCCGACGCAAAAAGAGGGGTGTTATAAGTTTGACGTGTCTGTCTGTCTGTCTGTGGGTGTGTCTGTCTGTCTGTCTGTCTGTGGCATCATAGCATAGATGAAGCAATTTCAATTTAGTTTCTTTTGTATTAAAGGTGACTTACATGCGAGTGTTCTTAGACATGTTTGATGAAAATCGGTTGAGTCGTTTAAAAGTTGTGGGGGGTGAAAGCGGGGAAGAAAATCCGAATGTGCAAATATACTCGAGTAAGGTCTCAAATGAAAGCGCACTGAAAGAGAATATTGATGACTTAATCGACAGTGTTCGTAGCTTCGTTTGATGAGAAAATTGGTGGTGGGAAGATCAGCCGTTTGAAGATGATCAGCTCTTTTCTAGTTGATGAGGGGATCTGACTAACTTTCCAATGTCCGATCGATTCAAAATTTGGTACTGTGTTACTTCAACGATATATATTCAAAGAACATGCTAATGTAACCATGACCTGATCAGCAGTTTGAAGATGATCAGCTCTTTTCTAGTTGACGAGGGGATTTGACTAACTTTCTTATGTCCGATCGATTCGAAATTTGGTACCGTGTTACTTCAACGATATTTAAAGAACATGGTAAGGTAACCATGACCTGATTAGCCGTTTGAAGATCATCTTTTCTTTATTAGTTGATGAGGGGTCGTCCACATGTCCTATCGATTCGAAATTTGGTACCATGTTACTTCAATAATGTTGAAAGTATGTATATGGTAAGGTAATCATTATTTATACCTACTTTAAAAAGGATAAAATAAAAGTAAAATTAAAAATTTTAAAAACCCCCGACACAAAAAATAAACTCTAAAAAATAATAAATAATATTTTAAACCTATTATAATTATATTATCACATATAATATTAAGTAAGTTGAAATAATTTTATTTTCCAATCGTCGTCTCGTCGGGGGACCGCTATGTGAAAAAAACACGTGTAGTCGCAGAATGAACAAAAGAATTTACTCCGAAAAAAATTTGCTCATACCTACTTAAATGTAATAATTAATTAGCTGTTGTTGTAAAAATACTTTATAAACTTTAGCGGTCCCCCGACGAGGCGACGATTGGAAAATAAAATTATTTCAACTTACTTAATATTATATGTGATAATATAATTATAATAGGTTTAAAATATTATTTATTATTTTTTAGAGTTTATTTTTTGTGTCGGGGGTTTTTAAAATTTTTAATTTTATTCTCTAATTAGCGTTTCGGAAACGCAAATTGATTTGAAAACCTGTTAACTCAAAAGCTTGTTAGTTCATCAACTATATTTTGATTAGCCTTTCAGTAACCGGGTGTTAATCAACATACAATTGTTTACGTTAGTTAAACTTTTTATTGTTGAACCTTAATTCAAAACATAGCCTGTAAGGCGTTAGAAGGGGTAACCCGACCCAAATTCAATTTTAGAATCGATAAGTCCAAAGACCGCCGGGCATGTAACCCGAGACCCCGTATCGGATTCACTCTATTTGGGGAAACGAGCATACGGGCACCTGGTGGTAAGCGGATGTCTTAAACTCTTTTCTAAGAAGTATTGTCTCAAGTAGGGCAGTGGGGTTTAAAAGAATAAAAAAGGTATCTGGGTTTTGTATCAGTGTTTTTTTTTTATTCTTTTAAAAAACGATTAAGCAGTTAGATTGCCTGATGGTAAAGAACCACGCAAGTTAATGATAAATAAATTAATATTTATTTAAATTAAAAACTTATAAATTTTACATAAACCCATCAAACTGCATGACTGTTTGTCGGCATGGTATCTTACATTACATTTAGCAATTAACAAAATGTCATCATTACTTTAAATGGGCAAGCCAAGGAATAAATTTATATATTACTAGCCTTTGTCCACAGCTCCGCTCGCGTTAAGAGCCTAAACTACTACCACACCAAATTTCATCAAAATCCGTTTTGTAGTTTTTACGTGAAAGAGCCACAAACATCATCCATCCACCCTTGCAAACTTTGATATATTTTATAATAATAGTAGTTGTACTAACGTAACAATAATTTGACAATGTTAGGAAACGTAGAAAACAATTTTATTTCTAGTTTTCTTGAACATTTGACCAATAACGTTGATGTTGATAGTACAAGATTATAGAGAAGTAACAGATAAACACTACAGCTACAATCAAATGCTGACTATGTAGTTGTTCATCTGTTCCTCTTTCTTCTTATTATCTAGAAAAAGTATAGTGTTCCCGGGGGATACTACCGAGCCGCGGGCAGAAGCTAGTTTTTATATAGTTACGTACGTAGAGGATAGAATTATTATTATTTTTGTTGTTGTAGCCCGTCGCCCGAGACGACGATGATGAAACTCGCACTTTTAACGACATAGGCCACATTAGTGGCTGACCACCAGGCGGCGGCGTGAAGATGCCTCAGATAGCGTGATCATTTGTCAAACCGCTACCGAACAAGATAACACTATCAGATCGCTGATGTGAACACCAAATTGCATACATTTTGCATGCGGAAGTGTGGCGCGTGTAGCCGCGGAAAGCGGCGGGTGCGTTTCGCGTAAGCGAATAGTGTGATTTGAAAAGTAGGTATAATCATAGACGTATCTAAATATAAGATATAAAATGCAAACCTGACTGAGTCATCCTTCAACGCACAGCCGAAACTACTAAACGGATTTTGCTGTTTGGCATACAGATAGTTGTAATAACGTAGGCATCCGCTAAGAAAGGATTTTTGTAAATTCACGCCCTAAGGGGGTGAAAAAGGGTTAAAATTGTGTATGGAAACTGAACTCCAAGCGGACGAATCCGCGGGCAAAAGCTAGTATATTATAGATGAGGCATGTTGAGCCAAAAAGTGTCTGCACTTAAATGCTCCAATATTGGAGTTTTTGGGGCCATTTTGACATTTGAGGTATGGTGAAAACAAGATGGCTGACATTTGAAGTATGATGAAAACCAAGATGGCGTAACTATTTCTTGTATGAAGATTTGTTCTGTCAAATGTACGTCATAGCCTATCTTGAGTTTTGAAATCTTTGGGTGTAAGGGTCAATTCACACCGAAACGATACGTCACATGGCACTGCATTTTTAACCGACTTCCCAAAAAGGAGGCGGTTATACGTTCGGAAATTACAAATCTGGTGACTAAGTAATACCATTGAATTTTCCAAACTGGCAGACAGATTATATTTTAGCGAACAAATAACCATCTTGGCGACAATTTGTGAGTACACATTTAATTTAAGAATAGGCACATATTATTTTCCCTGATGTAGGTAACTCAAAAACCATACAAGCAGCAAAACGAGAGCACACAAAAAAAACATAAAGGAGCGTACAAAATTTCCAATTTTTAATTTTTCTCGGTTTTAGGGGGGTGTAGATTATTGTGTAGATTAATTTTGAAATTTAAAAATGGCGGATATTTATTTTTCGTATAATTGATATGGGTGTCGTTTACCAGGTTTTTGGGAGTGCTGGATACGAAAATGACATTCGTTTTGAAATCCAATATGGCGGACATACATAATTTTATAAAAATAATATGGGTGTCCTTTTATTGGTTTCTGGGATTGATTACAAAAAAGTCATACATTTCAAATTTCCTTAGTAACCCCGCAACCTCATATTTTCGTCATGATGGGAGAAAAAGAAATTTGAAAATCCTGAATTTTCCAACATTTGTATAGCTTTATACATTCCTAATATCTCAATGTAGAGCATTTACTTCTTCTTATATAAAATTGATTCTATCTCGGAAACGGTGCATCCTATTGAAAAAATAATGAAAATTTCGTCCCCCTTAGGAACCCCGCAACATCATGTTTTCTTCATGATGGGAGAAATTTTTTTTCTAAAATCCTGAATTTTCCAACATTCCTATAGCTATAAACATCCCTCGTATCTCAATGTACAGCATTTACTTCTTTTTTTATAAAATTGATTCTAACTCGGAAACGGTGCATCCTATTGAAAAAATAATGAAAATTTCATCCCCTTTAGGAAACCCGCAACATCATATTTTCTTCATGATGGGAGAAAAAAAATTTCGAAAATCCTGAATTTTCCAACATTCCTATAGCTATAAACATCCGTCGTATCTCAATGTACAGCATTTACTTCTTTTTTTTATAAAATTGATTCTATCTCGGAAACGGTGCATCCTATTGAAAAAATAATGAAAATTTCGTCCCCCTTAGAAACCCCGCAACATCATATTTTCTTCATGATGGGAGAAAAAAAAATTCGTAAATCCTGAATTTTCCAACATTCCTATAGCTATAAACATCCGTCGTATCTCAATGTACAGCATTTACTTCTTTTTTTTTATAAAATTGATTCTAACTCGGAAACGGTGCATCCTATTGAAAAAATAATGAAAATTTCGTCCCCCTTAGAAACCACGCAACATCATGTTTTCTTCATGATGGGAGAAAAAAAATTTCGAAAATCCTGAATTTTCCAACATTCCTATAGCTATAAACATCCGTCGTATCTCAATGTACAGCATTTACTTCTTTTTTACCCGACTGCGCGACGCAAAGGAGTGGTAATGTGTTTATCAGCCTATGTATGTATGTATGTATGTATGTATGTTCCTTTGAAGCACTATACAGACCAAACGCCTGCGCCGATTTTTATGATTCACACGTCAATCGATTCCTCTTAGTCCGGCGAGTGTCACTAAAGACATGACGTTAGTGAAAATTCAATATGGCGACTACTGGACGCCATATTGTGAAAATGAAAAAAATGAAAGCCAACAAACTATATCAAGTGGGGTATCGTTGAATAGATATTTAAAAATCATTGTTAGTTTTTTCTCAACATTTTTCGATTCGACTGGCCGTTTAGGATCTATATCGATTTAAATTTGCGTAACAACCATTCTCACATTCCAGTGCAATTGTGATGTAGTACTGATGCTGATAGGAAATCCAGTCTGGTAAATAGCTAGCTAGGTACTCATAACTAAAAAGTATAAAATAAAAAATAATAATTTAAAAAATTTAAAAACCCGACTGCGTAAAAAGTGAACCAAACTAAGTAGGTACATAATTAAAACTGAAAAGAAAAAAACAAGCACTTAGAATCTAAGTGCTTGTTTTTTCTTTTCAGTTTTAATTAGGTACATAATTAAAACTGAAAAGAAAAAAACAAGCACTTAGAATCTAAGTGCTTGTTTTTTCTTTTCAGTTTTAATTATGTACCTACTTAGTTAATAGTATTAATTGAATAATATATTATAGAATTCTAGACCACCGGATATCTGATATCCGGTGGTCTAGAATTCTATAATATATTATTCAATTAATACTATTGGAACATAACAACTGAACAGTCGGGATTCATTATTCGACAGCCAATCTAATTTTTCAATGGATCCTGACTGTTTAGTTGTTATGTTCTAATAGTATTAATTCAATAATATATTATAGAATTCTAGACCACCGGATATCTAAGTGCTTGTTTTTTTCTTTTGCAGTTTGGTTCACTTTTTACGCAGTCGGGTTTTTTATAAAATTGATTCTAACTCGGAAACGGTGCATCCTATTGAAAAAATAATGAAAATTTCATCCCCTTTAGGAAACCCGCAACATCATATTTTCTTCATGATGGGAGAAAAAAAATTTCGAAAATCCTGAATTTTCCAACATTCCTATAGCTATAAACATCCGTCGTATCTCAATGTACAGCATTTACTTCTTTTTTTTATAAAATTGATTCTATCTCGGAAACGGTGCATCCTATTGAAAAAATAATGAAAATTTCGTCCCCCTTAGGAACCCCGCAACATCATATTTTCTTCATGATGGGAGAAAAAAAATTCGAAAATCCTGAATTTTCCAACATTCCTATAGCTATAAACATCCGTCGTATCTCAATGTACAGCATTTACTTCTTTTTTTTTTATAAAATTGATTCTAACTCGGAAACGGTGCATCCTATTGAAAAAATAATGAAAATTTCATCCCCTTTAGGAAACCCGCAACATCATATTTTCTTCATGATGGGAGAAAAAAAAATCGAAAATCTTGAATTTTCCAACATTTCTATAGATTACAACCCTCGTATCTCAGTACAGCATTGCCATATTTTTTTTCTATAGTCGCTTCTATCTCAGAAACGGTGCATCCTACTGCAAAAATGATGAAAATTTCCTCCCCCTTGTTAACCTAAAAATCGCATATTCTCTTCATGAATGGTATAAAAATTCATAAATCCTGAATTTTGAAAAAATTCTTTATATAGCTGATACCTTGAACTACATAACATACTGTAATAATAATCATCAATCCTAATTAGCATCCCCAAGATCTTTTAAATTAGTATTCATATTCATTTTACGAAGATTGAATATTCTCCATTTTGGAAAATGAAATTGGAAGACAATTTTGTAATCAGAACCCCCAGAAACCTGGAAAAGGACAACTTTATTAATATTAATGACAAAAATTTACGCCATTGTGGAATTTCAAAACAGATTTTATTTTCATACTAGCTAATGCCCGCAACTTCGTTTGCGCAGAACTAACGAAAGCAGAACCCTATTTTTTTAAACGGAACCCTAAAATAAAAGTAGCCTATGTTAGACCTTATAACATAAGCTATCTGCTAGTGAAAGTCCCGTGAAAATCGTTCCAGCCGTTTCATAGATTAGCCGGAACAAACAGACAGACAGACCGACAGACAGACAGACAGACGGACAGACAAAAATAAAAAAAAAATTGGTATTTTATTATAAGTACCGAATATACTTTCAGATTCATTTTGTGAAAAGCTGTTAATTTGAAGTTACAAACAGACACTTCAATTTAATTTATCTGTATAGATGTATAGATTATTCTGCACCCCCAGAAACCTAGAAAATGACATCCATGCCAAAGAAAAACTTACTCCAACAGTATCCAAAAATAGGATTTTCCGTAGTCAGCAAATTGACTTTTTAGCAGCCATTAATTTATCAACCAAATCTGGTTTTATAGTTGCTTATATGGTATAATGGTCACCAACTCGGAAATTAAGTCACCAACTTATAAATGTCGGTGCTAATTTGGATTAAATTTCGCCCCTTTTTATCTGCCGACTTTAGAATTTTTTGTCACCCGAGTGTTTTCGCCAGTTTAGTAATTTAGTCGCCAACATATTAATTCGCTGCCAAATTCAGTAATACAGTATGCTCACATGCAGCAGCCAACTTATTTTTTGTTCGCTCGATTAATTATATCCCTTTTTTTTTTTGTATGTTCAACGATTACTCCGCCGTCTGTGGGCCGATTTTCAAATTTTTTTCTGTGATGTATAGGGTGTAATCCCAAATTGGTCCTTTTGATATCAAAGTGGTGACCTGATGATGGGATCCATGAGGAATCGAGGGAACTCCTCGAAATTTATATGGACACATACGGTGATTTTGACTTTTTCTGAAGTAGTTCAAGCATATGCTACCAAAAAAGTAAGATTTTGCTCCAAGGTATACCCTGGATCCAAAAGTACAGAATAGAACTCCTGACTCCTTATAGATACATGTTTGGAGATTTCGGCGTTGTTTAAAGAACTGCCATATGCCACCCTGTCAGTTAGAGTAATCATCATCATCATCATCACCACTATCACACCAAACATCATCAGATTATGATGACATAAAAGGTATTTCTCATAGTATTTTACACTAACACGGAGATCATTGAACATTTCTCTGCCGTTTATGGACCTATTTGCAAAATTCTTTTGTTGTTGTAAAGGGTTTAATTCGAAATTAGTCCTTTAGTCACTAAAGTGGAAACCTGATGATGCGAGCCATGAGGAATCGAGGGAACTCCTCAAAATTTATATCCACACATATAGTGATTTTGGCTTTTACTGAAGTAACACAAGCATATGCTACCAAAAAATAAGATATTGTACCAAGGTATACCCTGGATCCAAAAGCACTGTACAGAACTCCTCAGTCTTTAAAGATATGCGTTTGGAAATTTCGGCATTGTTTAAAGAACTGCAAGCATATGCCACTTTAAAACTTACAGTAATCATCATCATCTTAATAGCAATACCTAATGGAAGCTTAGCGAGTATTCAATTATACATTCGATCGTTTAGTTTAGACGTTCTTAAGACATATTAATAATAACTTAACAAAATATATCACTAAAAAGGGTGAAATTATTATTTTTAACCAAAAAATTAAACCGACTTCCAAAGTAAAAATACACATAAAAGTATGAAATAAAACTTAATCTCTAAATAATTCCCCTTTCAAATTCGGCTAAAATTTTTACTATTTCTCTACTCAATCTTATTAATTTTGAAGTCGGTACCAGCAAATATGAACGTAAGTTCTATAACAGATTGTAGAATATTGTTTGGGCTGGTACCGATTTCAAAATTAATAAGATTGAATAGAGAAATAGTAAAAATTTTAGCCGAATTTGAAAGGGGAATTATTTAGAGATTAAGTTTTATTTCATACTTTTATGTGTATTTTTACTTTGGAAGTCGGTTTAATTTTTTGTTTAAAAATAATAATTAAGATAGCTACTACAAAATTGATCTTAATTAATTACACAAGAAGATACACATTTCATTGTAACAGTTCGAATGTACAGTCGCGTGCACTAATATAGACACATTGACAAATTTGCAATAATATGTCAACGTATCATACTTCAAAAACATGGATACCATGTTGTATTCATAATGATGTAACCTACAAACTGTTTCAAAATTATGAACACATTTTTTTCATAATAAAGTAAACAACAGTTTGTCAATGAATACTAAACACCCCCAAAGTTAAAATGATGTATACGTGACAATGTCAATAACATGTAAACATTGTTTTTTCAATATAATGTACACATTAATTTTGTGTATCCGAAAATGTAAAACACAATTTCATTACAATGTAAACAATAATTGTGTCATTAATATGTATATGTTATAGTCAAAGTCCGATACACAGTCTCTTCGCGGAAGGACTGGTTTATCCTAGGTTTGGCCAAAGCCGTCAGGCGATCCCCGAAATACATTTCAATTTCGCCCTTTGCCTGAAGTATTTTTAGTCACACCCAGGAGCTCCTAACTTTTCAGTCAAACGTCGAAAGTAAATTATTCTGTTTCGGTTTTGGCCTAGTCGATCCTAGAAGCGACTGCAAAACTCGGTCAAACGTTGATCTGAACATATTTAAACAGGTTCATAATGTCTCTCGCGGTGTTCCGACCGATTGTTTTGTCATTTCATGTTCGTTCATTGAGCGTGCGGGCGTGTAATTGTGTAAAATTGAAGATGAGTGAATCAAACGGTGTTGTTGTTACTAAAATTACTTAAGAAATTATTAAAACAATAAACATCAAAATTGTAAAAATGTTATTTTTTTATACCTAATCTTACAAACTAACCTCCGTATATTCCAAAGCATTTATTTATTTATTTTATACTTTATTGCACATCGTACAAAAGGCGGGCCTAATGCCACACGGCATTCTCTCAAAGCATCTCAAATATAAAAGTGAAAATCACGTAAGCTGACCAATCAGGTGTCAGAACTGGCAGAGTTAAGCGGTTAAGACTTGAAAGCTGCTTAAATGATAAAATGCTTCCAAATATACGAAGATAAGACACTTCATACCTATATCGGAGTTTGACTCGTCAAACCCCGATTTAATAAAATTGTGTTTTGACGTTTGCCTGACCAAATTAGTCCCTCCCAGGTTTGACGAAAATTGTTTAGTCAAAGGCCGAAAATTTACATTTGTTTGGGCTTTGACTAAGTCATTCAGTCTGACCTGAGGATTGACCAGTCCAACCTAGGAGCGCCGGAGCTTCGGAGTTTGCCTATAACATATACACTCATAAAAGTTTAGCATTTTTTACTTTTCTGCCAATATGTTTATAATTGTCAAAAAAATGTAATCATTGTAGGTTGCAAAACAATGTATACATTCTTTTTTTAAGGATAAGGGTTCCTTGAGTATTACGGAACCCTTAAAATGAAACCTACACCTACGACATACATGATAATTACAATTGACTTCTCAGATTAAAAAAAGAATGCGTTGTTTTGGTTCGGTTTTTATTATCTACCCTCAACTTTCATAATGTTATAAACTAGAATGACAGTCGCAGCGGAGTTCATCATTCGCACTAATAGTTCGGTGATTGCATGTGGTGTTCGTTTGAAATTTGAAAATTATGGATAGAATGGAGAACATTCCTTATAGAATATCTTCCTACGAAAAACATAAAATTATAGTTTTAAAAGAGCAGGGGTCCTCTGTTACTAATAATATAGCAAACGAAATGGTACCCCACAGTGAGTATTATTCCTTAATATTTATTATTAATTAATGTTACTTAATATTGTAGTATTGTTTGCAACAAACCCAATCAGTCTAATTGGGTTTGTTGCAGACTGTGTTGATTATAACATTTTTTTTGTTAGATAGATTATTATCGTTTTTATTTAAGATTTTTCAACATTGTTATAACTTAGGTATTAATTTTTGTTTTCAGACAAATATGGGTCAGTTTTAGAGGCAGTTTGAGAGTGGAGATTATAGATCATGAGATCAGGAGATTATAGATCATGAGATCAAGAGATTATAGATTATAGATCATGAGAAAGTATTAAGCAAATATAAGAACGATTATGAAGCAATGGCGAACAAGCTTAGGAAAAATTATTGGGATAAAGATTTAATGGAGAGTCGAGAGAGAGAGACAAAAGGAGAAAAATAAAACAAGGAAAATTATGATAATATTTTGAGTTTATTTAAGTTATTTTTAATTATTTTTTATATACGAGGAGTCGAGTTTTAATATTTACCATTTTAATTGTTTATTTAATGTTATTTAAGAATATAGAGTTATGAGTTTAGATTGAAAGGACTAGTTATACCTAGATATAGGTCCTTTGGCGGGGAGAATGTTTAAAACAAGATTTTATAAAACCTTTTTATATTTATTTTTCTATAGATTTTTAATTGTTACAGATTATAAGTTGACGTTTTACATAGAAATTTTTTGTTATGTAGAGTTTAGAGTCTGAGAAAATATAGGATTATGAGGATGATAATTTATGAGTTTTAATAAAATATATACATAAGATCTGAGCTCATTTTGTTCACTGGGTTTTAAGCGATATCTTTATAATAATTTAAAACTATCATCTATTATTTTACCCTCCTAAGGCTGAATTTTTGAAAACTCTGAAATACGTTTAACCCTCTTTTTTATTATATATATATGCGTTTAACTCATTATTTTTTCCGTACTCAATTCATGAAAATATTATGTCCAAGGAATAAAAAGTTTAATACAAACTTTTATCTCCTATTTTACGGGGGTAAAATAGGAGATAAAAGTTTGTATTAAACTTGGGAGTTGAATTTTGAAATATATTTTAACTAGCTGACGCTTCTTTAAACAAAAATACCTACCTAAATGTAACTACCTACTTACACATACCAATAGCCTTCAGCACCGCTTACAAGCGGTATTAAATTTACGTATCTATAAATTTGACTATGGGAGTGAGTACTATTCATTGATACACTCTTGTTTACGTTATTATGACAAAAATGTTTCCCTATTTTTGACTCATATTGTAGTATACATAATATTGAACACAAGATGAGATACATACTATTGAAATTTAGAATGTTTACATATTTTGGGAAATTTGTCAATGTGTCTATATTAGTGCACGCGACTGTACTGTGGCAGTTTGCTGCACAGCACATGTGCAGTGATGTGCACTGACGACGTATGAAACGTGTATCTATTGCGTAGTGAATTAAGTTCAATTTTGAATAGTTATCTTAAGAATGAAGCGCCGCGTATCGTCGCTGTGTGAACTGACCATAAAGTGTTATATTGCAAAACATGCTTTTGCAGAGATTACCATTGCAAAACAATATGAGCTCTTGTGAACGTACATTTAATTATTCCCTCTTATAATAACTAATTAGTAAACATAACCTTTGGATATTGTGTTACGTGTGCTACATGCTATTCACACTCTCACAAAATTGCGACTATATCGTAAAATATTAATTTCAAAAGGTTGTATAAATATTAATTAGTATACTCATTAACTTTAATACCTAAGTTATAACATAGATGTTATTGCCTTATTACCTAATACTCGACCTATTCGTGCCTTACACCGAGACATCTATACTAAATACTTATTATAGAGAGGAAAGATTTGTTTATTTGTTTACATCGAAAATGCTCCAAAACTACTAGGCCGAGTTTGATAAAGTTTGGCACAGATATAGAGTATACTAAGCTACTTTTCATCGCGGAAAAATTTTTGGTTTCCACGGAATTTTCTTTTGTACTAAGTCAAGGAAAATGTATAGTGGTTGAATAATCGTGGATAAACTTTAAACTACCAAAAGCCAGTTAGTATTTTATCCAAAAGGAAGGGTATTAATTTTGGCAGTCTAAGTATGTATGTACATTTGTTCCACCGTAACGCCTAACTACTGATCCGATTGTAATGAGTGGGTTATCAATAAATTCGTCTTATTAGCCCGGGTAGCATAAGCTACATTATTCACATAGTTGGGTTATAGTGTTTCATAAAATTTTTAGTTATTTACTGTAGTATTATACCCGTGGGATAGATTTTAGTACACGTGGACCTGATGAATAGATTCTATGCCAATTCATCGAGCCCCACTTAAAACCGGACGAGAATAAGCGCATCGCTCTCACTGATACCCCGCCTCAAGCCGTAAAGAGGACACTGGAGGTCATCCATCATTATTATATCGGACAACTACGTTCGTCGACCTCATTTTTTACTTCACTCAAATTCACTGCGTATCAACGAATACATCGAAATTTCAACCCAACGGTTTGGTGTTAAGGTTGGGTTCGCGGTGATGCGCAATAAGGATAATTTTGCATTGTTATTAAGCCTACAAGTGCAAGTTTCATCAGAAACCTGTCCGAGCGCGGTGAGTTACTAATAGCGGTTATCTGCGCCAAAGTGAATAACGCATCGTTTTTAAACATGCCACCACAGTTATGTTGAAACATCGTATATTCTTATCACTAGCTTTTGCCCGCGACTTCGTCCGCGTGGAACATTTACATTGGGATTTCGCTTAAATTTACCCGCGACTTCATTTACGTAGAAGGAGAAGCGCTTCCCCCTCACGACTGCCCGCAGTGCGCCGCACATCATTATTGCGCGCTGATTATTTTATTACTGCGATATCTTCTAAAATACTCATTGAATTCAAATTATGTAAACGGCAAATTTCTTCTAAATTAAATGCTTGTAATGAATTATAACGTATTTATTTGGCTAAGGATTAACATCATCTTTATGAAAACACCCTCACAAATAATGCTTAATTTTTGAACAAATTTGGTTAGCCTAAAAAGGTTATTGTGAGCCAACCTGAAAAGATAGACATAATATTATACAGTCACGGCCTTTTTTTTAGAACTTTTAAAGAGAACAATTCTTTTCTGGAACTGGAAACTGGAATCTGGAACAAATCTTTTTAGCGAAACTTTAACCGTTTCCGCAGCGTACGCAGCGAAAGCTCTCAAAAGGAAAAAAATACCCCGATTTTGAAACATTCTTGATTGGTGCTCCGCTCGTATTGAACTTAGCATGATGCTATCTATAATATAGCCTTCCTCGATAAATGGACTATCGAACACAAAAATATTTTTGTAATTCGAACCAGTAGTTCCTGACATTAGCGTGTTCAAACAAACAAACTCTTCAGCTTTATAATATTATAGTATAGATAATAATTTTTTACAAACAGCCTCGATGGTCTAGTGGTTAGAGGTTCGCTCTCGACTGGGAGGTTGTGGGTTCGATTCCCGCATTGGAACACCAATAAATGTTGTTTCCAAGTTTGGTTAGGACAATGCAGGCTCATCACCTGAACCTTAATTCTATTAAATACTACTATATATAAATAAATAGTCTACTTTAAATAAAGTAGACAATTCAAAGAGTCAATTTTACTTTGTTTTGATTGAAAGTGTAGCGAGTTAGCGACATGTTACCGTGAACGGATTTTATGACGTTTCGACCAATCAGAGCGCGTTTCACGTTGGTTTAACGTTCATAAAAACACCGTTTGGGAGTATAAGCAAAGAATATATATTACTAACGGTATAAGAGTATTGGGACTTGATTGTAATTGTATTAATGCAGGTTTTATTTAGCAGAATTGCCCCTCTGATTGTCTGACAAGAAAGATGATCCATGCGTCGGATGGACATATTTCTCTCTCGCCAGTCGTGTCGGTTATCCGTCCCACTGGGTTATGAGAGTAAAGAAAGAGAGAGTGCTCTTGTGTACTGCGCACATACTAAGGCACAATAAAATAACTCCTGCGTAGCTGGCGTGGTTTCAATGAAACCAGCCACCGTCACCGAAATCGGTGTGGGGTGTTATTATTAATTATTTTTAATTTCTTACTAGAGGTCGCCTAGTGCTTGAAGTTCGACAAATTTTTACAAGATTTTATTTACCTTCATCTGTCCCGTTGCCTGTAATGGAATCTTCCAAGTTAAATTTGACCCACTTTCTGGATTCCGATTGAGCTGAAATATTGCACGAATATGTAAATCGCGTGACAATGCAATGTGTGGAGTGGAGCTGATCTGATGATAGAGAATATGTAAATCGCGTGACAATGCAGTATTATGATGGCGTGGAGCTGATCCTATGATGGAGGTGGAAGGTGGCCATAGGAACTCTGTAATAAAATCCCATCGAGTTTGTACTCTTTTCATTCGTATTGCTGAGTACTTTGTCTTCAGATAGTTTTTGAACTTTTTAGTTCTTTTTCTCCCCAGTAATAAAAGCTTGTTTTTTTTGTTTTATTGTAGTTTTTAACTTTGAACTTTATAATGGTTATTTTACCTCTTAGAAATGCATAAGTTGTCTCTGGAATATGAAAGAAAGATTGACAAATCAAACAAATTGTCAAACCAACACGATCTACTATTATTATACAAACGCATGGTCATGTGAGTTACAAATCTGATGTAGTGTGTAACGTTGTTTTTATTAATTTCATGTATTTCTAAGCATTATTAGAAAAATATTAACTTTCTGCACACCTTCCACAGAAACTTTAACTGTGCCAAATTTCATACACGTCCGTTTGCATAACAAAAATAAAAAAAGTTAAATATAAAAGGGGTCAGCTTTCAATCAATTTTCGCTTTACGTATTTTATAATATTATATGATATTAAGAAATGTTTGTAACGTTGTGAGAAGGGAAAAGCCAAATTGAACACTAATATCTCGTAATTAAAAATGGTCAACTCGCAGCATGGTTCCAGTCTCAGTATGTTTTGTCTCACTCGCACGCTCACGTAGCGTATGCGTATGCGACCACTTTACCTGAGTCCGAAGCCATAATGTGAGAATTGTCATTTTTACGTCTAATCGCTTAAATTACATTATAATAACGTCAAATACATTTGTTTCCATACATGAGAAATCCATAACATTAATAGGAAAGCTTTAAACGCTGGCCATCGATCAAGTGCCAATCCATTATAGTTTGGAGTGGTGAACACCATAATCCCACGTTATTGAGTGGTGACTGGTGAGGGTACCAAGTGGCATTAACTACTGTAAGGATTTGTTTGACCATCTGACATTCTGTGATTTGACGAATAGTGCTACAGGAATTTTTTGGTTATTAACAATAATTTCATAATAGTGTAGGTACTATAATTGATAATAATCAAATTAAAAATTATGTTTCAAAAGTTAAACAAGAATCACAAGGAAAGGCATTGTAATTTGTACTAGGTATTTTTAATGCAAAACTAGATGTCGCTCTGTGGTCGAAATTTGCCCATATGAATTATCATATACATAATTTTAAATTTGAACATTATAAGGTTTTTGCCTATTAGATAGAAAATATTTAAAAAAAATTAAATGTAACGATGATGATATGAGCACAATATGTCAACCGTCAAAATCGTTACTTTCCAAATGCATAACTTTGCAGTGTGCACCTAAGGGCTGATTTTTCAATCGTCAGATAACTCAAGGATAACTCTTAACTGAGGAATAAATATGTAACTTTGACAGATTTTGTATAAAAAATATGTCAGTGTCACATATTTCCTCAGGTAAGAGTTATCTGACGATTGAAAAATCGGCTCTGAGTGTACCTTGTACTTGCACCTACACAATAGGCAATCGGACTATTTTTTTTTATTGCATAAATGAATAGTACTCTTAAATATGAGTAACTTCTCAGAAGAAACCGTATATCAAAAGTCAATATTTTCAAAGGTACAGCGATTTGTATACAAAATTTCGCGAGCCTCCTAAAACGCTCCATACTAAAGTCGACCTACAAATGACGTCACTTGTAGATTATAGTATATGAAGTATATAGCCGCCGGAATATATTTGTAAATATCTCCCATATTTGTGCGTTTAAGTTCATACTTACCATAATGATTGTTTTTGTATATTATGATGTGAGTAAACTAATAATATAGGTTTTGTTTACGAATTTCGCAAAAAAAAATTTTTTTTTTGTACTTTTTAAATGTATTTAATTAGTAAACTACATATAAAATAATATATTTTTTTTTACATTTACCAAGTAGTAATGCCTCAATATTTCTGAATATATTAAGGAAACTACATAGTTCAGATGTAGTCCGATCCCCTATTCAATTTAGTATTGTATTGAGAACACGACAAGTGTGTAATGTACCGAGATGCGTGTCTAAACAAAGTACTTAACAAGTTTTTCATAATGCCGCTACGGCAGGCGATTTCTCATGCGGCCATGCATAAAATGCCATCAAACGCAGTTAATTACCCCCCATACATGGCTCTAGTGCTTCTCTACTTCAAGAAATGACCACTACACAACCGCGAATATCAACGATAAGCATTTTCAACCCTATTAGAACTGCATAAGATAGAAATTTGAGAAGCGACAATTGGACATTTAAACAAATCGCCATCGTGGGAAATGGTGAAACAACAATGACAATGATTTTGAAATCTACGAATAATAATATAGAGTCCATTTTCGATTGGGTGCACCGAGAGAAAGTGTTTGGGTTTGAGACACACCTCAAATTCCTCAAAAGAAGTAATTAGAAAGACTCTCAATGATGCGCAGGTTTAATTTTCTTAAGTAATTTAGTTTCACATATAAAAATAGTTTTCTAGAATTGAGAAGATATTCCAAGAAAAAGACGGAATAAGGGTAGGTATACTATTAATATAAATAACCATGTCAGGACAGATTTAACTTTCCGTAACTATCAAAGCGCACTAGCTTTATCTTAAATTACTTAAAAAGTTATCGTCCGATTTTGCCTAAATATTAATATTTTTCCCAAAGAGTTTTTAACATGATCTATCAGCATGGAAACTCACAAGTTTCTATATCTTATAGTTTAGAAATATCGGTGGAAGGAGGCAACTCATAAACCACTTTGGAGGCTGATAAATTGTTAACTCGAAAACAGTTGACTTTGTAAAAAAGTTATGTATGAAACTTTGAATATTTTTTACTAAAATTAATTTAAAAAGACGTATTCTATCATACCATCCCCACACGACGGAGCAGAATAAATTTTTTTCACCCTGTGGGCAAAATTCACCCAAAATAATGAAAATAATTTTTTATTTTGAAGTTTATAAGAGTTCTTGTGCCTTTTAGATAAAAAAAATTGAATAAATGTCGAATTTCAACCATAATATATAATATTAAATCACAATTCCAAGTATGCTATAACATCATGATAATTTCAAAAAATTAGTAAGAAATTATTATGTAGATATAAGAATATACGATAATATGTTCTACCTAACTGTGGTGGCATCATGGACGTAGAAAAAACGTCTATGGGTGGCATGTTCAAATTTTCGATTCGAACTATTTTATGTTTTCGGTGCAAACATAGTGCAATTCATTGAAACGTACTTTTCCAAATTCCAACTGCTAATAATCTAATTAAATGTGCGTCTTTTTGTCGTATGCACAGTATTCCTTCTATCTTTTTACCGTCAATGGGTTAAGTGTCTAGTTCTAAAACATCACTAACAAGATTATATTCAGCTCAGTGGGTAGAAGCGTGCACGGTGCAGCCTACCGTGGTCGGTAATAAAGACATACATTATCTTACGTGTATGCCGTTCATTCATAATTTTTTGTCTTTTTTTTCCTTTTAAAAGGCATGTATTTAAACTTGCGACAAAACAATTAAATTTTGGATTTGAAAATACCCAATATTGAATACTAAATTACCAAGTTGGCGAAAGAATGTAAGGAACAAAATAATTACTAATCTGGTGACTAAATAATACCACTGAATTTTCCAAACTGGCAGACAGATTATGTTTTAGCGACTAAATAACCACCTTGGCGACAGTTTGTGATTACACATTTAATTTAAGAATAGGCACATATATTTTCCCTGATGTAGGTAACTTAAAAACCATACAAGCAGCGAAACGAGCGCACACAAAAAAACCATAAAGGAGCGTACAAAATTCCCAATTTTTTATTTTTCTCGGTTTTAGGGAGGTGTAGATTATTGTGTAGATTAATTTTGAAATTTAAAAATGGCGGATATTTATTTTTCGTAAAATTGATATGGGTGTCGTTTACCAGGTTTTTGGGAGTGCTGGATACGAAAATGACATTCGTTTTGAAATTCCAATATGGCGGACATACTTAATTTCATAAAAATAATATGGGTGTCCTTTTATTGGTTTCTGGGGGTGCTGATTACAAAAAAGTCATCCATTTTAAATTTCTTTAGTAACCCAACAACCTCATATTTTCTTCATGATGGGAGAAAAAGAAATTTGAAAATCCTGAATTTTCCAACATTTCTATAGCTTTATACATCTAGGAATGTATCTCAATGTAGAGCATTTACTATGTTTTTATAAAGTTGATTCTATCTCGGAAACGGTGCATCCTATTGAAAAAATAATAAAAATTTCGCCCCCTTAGAAACCCGCAACATCATATTTTCTTAATGATGGGAGAAAAAAAAATCGAAAATCCTGAATTTTCCAACATTTCTATAGCTATAAACATCCGTCGTCTCTCAATGTACAGCATTTACTTCTTTTTTTATAAAATTGATTCTATCTCGGAAACGGTGCATCCTATTGAAAAAATAATGAAAATTTCGCCCCCCTTTGGAACCCCGCAACATCATATTTTCTTCATGATGGGAGAAAATTTTTTCGAAAATCCTGAATTTTCCAACATTTCTATAGCTATAAACATCCGTCGTATCTCAATATACAGCATTTACTTCTTTTTTTATAAAATTGATTCTATCTCGGAAACGGTGCATACTGCATCCTATTGAAAAAAAATAATGAAAATTTCATTCCCCTTAGGAATAACGCAACATCATATTTTCTTCATGATTGGAGAAAAAAAAATCGAACATCTTGAATTTTCCAACATTTCTATAGATTGATACACCCCTCGTATCTCAGTACAGCATTGTCATATTTTTTTCTATAGTCGCTTCTATCTCAGAAACGGTGCATCCTACTGCAAAAGTAATGAAAATTTGCTCCCCCTTATTAATCTAGAAATCGCATATTTTCTTCATGAATGGCAGAAAAATTCATGAATCCTGATTTTTTTAAAATTTCTATACCTACATAGCTGGTACTTTGAACTACATAACATCTATACAGCGTGTCCCGACACCTATATCGGAGCCTTTAGTGGTAAAAAATATGGATTTTTTTATCGACAAATTGCCTCTCAAATTTTATTTTTCTCTCACGTTTGTAAAATGGCAGCCATTTTATTTTTTGGTTACCAAGATTCAGGCTCTCGTACTAATTCGACCACCACTACTCATGTAAATGTCCTAGGAACATAAAAACGGTCTCATTTGATAACTTAACATGTGGACAATAATTCACTGTTAAAATGTTTTAATTTTCTTTGAAGCAAAAAACAAAAAAAGGTAATTTAAAAAAATATATAAATTTTTTTCGGTGAATTTTTTAAATTATTTGCTTTTTGTGAAAAATATAGGCAATTAACCTGCTTGTTTTTTGTTCTAAAACGATAGAAGAGGACGTTTGCTAAAATAAAATACAAACCTCTTTACTCTCAGTGCAATAGTTTAGAAGTTATAACAATTTGTTGGTATCATCTCAGACAGGGGCCAGCCAGTCGTCTTTTTCAAATTGTTATAACTACTTATTATTTGTTCTACAACGATAGAAGAGGACGTTTGCTAAAATAAAATACGAAACTCCTTTACTCTCAGTCCAATAGTTTAGTAGTTAAAACGATTTGAAAAAGACGACTGGCTGGCCCCTGTCTGAGATGATACCAACAAATTGTTATAACTTCTAAACTATTGCACTGAGAGTAAAGGGGTTTGTATTTTATTTTAGCAAACGTCCTCTTCTATCGTTTTAGAACAAAAAACAAGCAGGTCAATGGCCTAGATTTTCCACAAAAAGCAAATAATTTAAAAAAATCACCGAAAAAAAAATTTTTTTTTTTAAATTACCTTTTTTTGCTTTTTTCTTCGAAGAAAATTAAAACATTTTAACTGTGAATTATTGTCCACATGTTAAGTTATCAAATGAGACCTTTTTTAAGTTCCTAGGACATTTACATGAGTAGTGGTGGTCGAATTAGTACGAGAGCCCGAATCTTGGAAACCAAAAAATAAAATGGCTGCCATTTTACAAACGTGAGAGAAAAATAAAATTTGAGGGGCAATTTTACGATAAGAAATTCCATATTTTTTACCACTAAAGGCTCCGATATAGGTGTCGGGACACGCTGTATATATAAAAGAAAGTCGTGTTAGTTACACTATTTATAACTCAAGAACGGCTGAACCGATTTGGCTGAAAATTGGTAGGGAGGTAGCTTAAAACAAGGAGAAGGACATAGGATACTATTTATCGCGGGACGGTTCCCTTGGAATACTGTATTTACGCTTTTACGTAAAAACTACTTAACCGATCATCATAAAATTTGGCACAGGTATAAAGTAGACTACGAGGAAGAACATGGGTTACTCTTTATTGCATAAAAATGTACGGTTCCCGTGGAATACTGTATTTACGCTTTTACGTAACTACTTACCCGATCATCATGAAATTTGGCACAGGTATAAAGTAGACCACGAGGAAGGACATAGGCTACTTTTTATTGCAAGAAAATATACGGTTCCCGTGGAATATTGTATTTACGATTTTACGCAAAAACTACTTAACCGATCATCATGAAATTTTGCACAGATATAAAGTAGAGCACGGGAAAGGGCATAGGCTACTTTTTATTGCAGGAAATGTACGGTTCCCGTGGAATACTGTATTTACGCTTTTACGTAAAAACTACTTAATCGATCATCATGAAATTTGGCACAGATATAAAGTAGACCACTGGGAAGGACATAGGCTACTTTTTATTGAAATTGGTAGGGAGGTAGATTAGAACCAGGAGAAGGATATAGGATACTATTTATCGCGGGAAAATGTACGGTTCCCGTGGAATACTGTATTTACGCTTTTACGTAAAAACTACTTAACCGATCATCATGAAATTTGGCACAGATATAAAGAAAACTACGAGGAAGAACATAGGTAACTCTTTATTGCATAAAAATGTACGGTTCCCGTGGAATACTGTATTTACGCTTTAACGTAACTACTTACCCGATCATCATGAAATTTGCTATAGATACAAAGTAGACCACGAGGAAGGACATAGGCTACTTTTTATTGCAAGAAAATATACGGTTCCCGTGGAATATTGTATTTACGCTTTTACGTAAAAACTACTTAACCGATCATCATGAAATTTTGCACAGATATAAAGTAGAGCACGGGAAAGGACATAGACTACTTTTTATTGCAGAAAATGTACGGTTCCCGTGGAATACTGTATTTACGCTTTTACGTAAAAACTTCTCAACCGATCATCATGAAATTTGGCACAGACATAGAGTAGACTACGAGGAAGATCATAGGCTACTATTTATCGCAGACAAATATGTTTGGGGATTTAGTAAATAGGGGATTTAGGGATTTACAAATAATGTGATTTACGCGACGATACTCAAAGGAAAATTCGAAGGTGAGGAAGTTCTCATTCCGAAGATCCCGATGATCCCTACCGAATACCGATATGCCGTTTGAGTTCAAACGACTTCAATTTCCGATCCGTCTTGCATTCGCCATGACCATTAATAAGTCACAATTTTTTCACCTGGTCAATTATATGTGGCATATTCACGGATCGGAAGACCATCTGCGTTATTTATTCTTGCTCCTGATAATAAAACGAAAAATGTCGTCTATTACAAGATGCTTTACTGAAGATTGCAACCCATGCACCAAAATATATGGCCCATTTTAACCATCATTAAAATAATTGATTTATTTTTAATTATATCTATTATCCTAATGAAAAATTGCACTTCATGAAATCCAAAATCTGCTCATTTATTGCCTCTAAGGTAGAATAAAGTTTGCCGGGTCAGCTAGTACTGTAATAATAATCATCAATCCTAATTAGCATCCCAAAGATCTTTTAATTTAGTATTCATATTCATTTTCCGAAGATTGAATATACTCCATTTTGGAAAATGAAATTGGAAGACAATTTTGTAATCAGAACCCCCAGAAACCGGGAAAAGGACAACCTTGTTAATTTTAATATCAAAAATTTACGCCAGTGTGGAATTACGAAACAGATTTTATTTTCATATTATTCTGCACCCCCAGAAACCTAGAAAATGACACCCACGACAAAGAAAAACATACTCCAACAGTATCCAAAAATAGGATTTTCCGTAGCCTGCAATTTGAATTTTTAGCAGCCATTAATTTATCAACCAAATCTGGTTTTATAGCTGCTTATATGGTACAATGGTCACCAACTCGGAAATTAAGTCACCAACTTATAAATGTCGGTGCTAATTTGGATTAAATTTCGCCTCTTTTTATCTGCCGACTTTAGAATTTTTTGTCACCCGAGTGTTTTCGCCAGTTTAGTAATTTAGTCGCCAACACATTAATTCGCTGCCAAATTCAGTAATACAGTATGCTCACGTGCAGCCGCCAACTTATTTTTTGTTCGCTCGATTAATTATATCCCCTTTTAAAACTGTTTATTCTCGTGTTTCATTGGAAGCAACATTTTTATAGATGAAAATAATAAAAAATAAATGTAAGTATACGGATTTAAATAAAATAAATACTTTTTGTGCGATTTGGTTGATATCGCTCGGATGCTTCGAAGCATAGATTATTATACATCTCTCAGATCAAATAAAAACCAAGATAGTGCGTGGCGTTTGTTTGAAGTGAAGCCTAAAAACTACGCTACTTCAAATTTACACACGCGCTCACGCACACACAAGCAAAAAAGTACGCTACTTTTCGACAGTATCGAATGAGTCGTCGCGACGACTAATCTATACTGACAAAACGCAAAGTAATTTTTTGCTTGTGTGTGCGTGAGCGCGTGTGTAAAATTGAAGTAGCGTAGTTTTTTAGGCTTCACTTCAAACAAACGCCACGCGCTATCTTGGTTTTTTATTTGATCTGAGATACATCTTATATATCGAAGTTTGAGAACATTTATCAGGGACCAAGCCAAAGTGCCGGCCCTAAAAATATAAAAGTCTGGACTCTAGACCCATATTGTTGCACGACGAAAGAAAAAACATATTATATTATATAGCCTATAAGAAACAAAATATATACAGCCGAACGTATAACCGCCTCCTTTTTTGGAAGTCCATTAAAAATGCGCAGTTTTTCAGGGATAACACCTAACTAGATAGATTATTCTGCACCAAACCTTCCTGCATACTAAATTTCATGGTAAAACTTGCTATTGTTATGTTTATTATATAGGTACCTACATACCTATGTACAAGAATGTCTCGTTATAAGATAATTGAATTCAGTAAGTAACTAAGCAGTAATGAGTAACATAATAGTAGGTATTCAAACATACTCTTAGCAAACCTTCCTAATTAAAATAAGCAAAACGGGAAAAGTAGATTTCTCCTTTTTGGAAGTCGGTAACCACGACTAACTAGTTAGAAGTACCTTGTTAAAACGCGGAAATAACAACAAAAGTTAATTTTAACTAACATTTGTTAATGCAACTAGTTATTAGCGCCGGAAACATCTTAATTTTACCACAAACAGACCTACATCATAAATATGTTAGTAGATAATCATTGTACAGCAAAATAATCCTTATTACAATAAGCCAAGAGTGAATTCACCGTATTAATTAAGTGGGTTACAACTTTTTGATTGTAAGGAAGATTTTCACGCAACTCTTGATGTTAATCAGAAAGTTAAAACGTACTGTAGATATTAATTTGTAATTTGATGCCATTGAATATTGATATAATAATTGGCTAGATGTTTTGAGTAACTACACGGCAACCGTTATTTCCGTTCCTGTGGTAATTTGAAAATAAAACGATGTTATGGTATGGTATGGTAGACAACAAACTTTATAATGATATAGATATGTCACCGTAAAATTGTAAAAATCGTTACATTAGCCTTAACAACTACCATACCAAATTTCATTGAAATCCGTTTAGTAGTTTTTGCGTGAAAGAGTAACAAACATCTATCCATCCATCCTCACAAACTTTCACATTAATATAGTAGTAAGATTGTGCAAAAAGTTCAAATTTGAATTCTCGTGACTAATAAATTTTTCCACCTTGAAGTTAATTTAAACAAAATTTTATTCATTCACGCTGAGTGTAACCCAAACCAGTAATTACGTACTTTTAATCATTAACCTTTAATCGATGATGTAACGATAGCCCTACCTGCATCATTTCATTACGACGGGCCAAAGGGCACGAAGTATCTATTTGAGTATTCCACTTCGGCTGTCCCATTTCAAAACCTAGTAAGGGACATTTATTAAAAAAATCATCTTACTACAAAATCATGTCTGCCTTTATTCTCCTTACAATATACAAAAATACCAGCGTTGGTATCTCACAAAAAATAGGAGATTTATAACAGTCCATACCTAGTAAGTACACTATTCACAGGCCCCTGACCACTTCAAAATCTAGTAAGTTACATTAACCACTTCAAAACCCAGTAACTCTTTGCGACTTACTAGGTATTCATGTGGTCGATGCGCCTTACTGTGTTTTGAAAATCAAGGACGTATGCGATGTGTTAGAAAGGGACACAGCAAGTCACAACAAGAGGCGGCACGCTTTCAGCTGCTGCAGCTGGTCTCAGTTCAGTTATGGTGTCTACAGACACACGAATTTGGTACGGAGCGTACAGCGGATCTGGTACGCTCCGTACCAGATCCGTGCGTGTGTAGGGCAGTCCGGCGAACATAAGAAGAAGGCGAAGAGTTCACCGTTGTCCGCATCGGATCTGGTACGCTCCGTACCATATCCGTGCGTGTGTAGAGCAGTCCGGTGGTTGGGCCGTACAACGGTATCAGTGTTGCCAACTTAGGGATGTACCCTCGAAAATTAGGGAAAATATGTACGGGGGTTTACTAGGGGAAGGGATGTTTAGAGTTTACTCCTTATGAATCAATTTGTATGTAATAATAAAAAATATTTTAATGTGTGTATATAGCCAGGGATATGAAAATGTATTGGGAGTGAAATCAGATTAAGACAAGTTAGTTTTATGTTATTCACGCGTACCTCTTTATGTTAAACACATAACCTTTCTTTCTAGCTTATTATCTCTTAGACCTGTCAATGGTATAAGTAATCAGGGGTAAAATTTGGGGAGAAATATTTTTTAAAGTGTTGGTATCACTGCCCGTTATCAATGAATTGCGGGAATCATCGTCGTCGTTTAAAAACCGCACTGTAAATAGAACTCTGTGCTAATGTAATAGAGCATAAAATCGAAAACACGAGTGTCGAGCGTTTCGCTCCACTGCACCGTACCAAATCAGTGCGTGTGTACTGTGTAGCGACACCGAATTTGGTCTCCGGATATGGTTCGCTGTACGCTCCGTACCAAATTCGTGTGTCTGTAGATAGCATTACGGGCGACGCGCGGCTAAGGTAAGGTTTTGGGCCAGTTCTATGTACACTACATAGGTAAATAGGAAAAAAATATGAGAATATCATAAAAATACGAAAAAAATTATTTGAAGAAGGGTACATGCGTACAAAAATGATTATTTGAAGAGTTTTTTATTGCGAGAACACTATTTTTAGGGCGGCAATGACAGTTGTTTTGACGAAGTAGACAGTTTTACGAAGAGACGTCGTCGTGAATGTCATACGTCTTTCTTTGTCAAAAGTCATGTCATTGACAAAATGACATTCTTTAGTTAATTCTGATCTGATCCGCCATGTTTTATTTTACTTTGTGTTGCTCTCCTTGACGAAGTTAATTTAAATGTACATGAAAACGAAGTGAAATTAAACAAAATAAAGAATAGGAAACGGTTACTATATTATGTAGCTATATTTACATATACTGTACGTAGGGCTGGCCCAGGCCTCATACATTTCTTGAACATCTCTTTTAAATTTGTAACTCTTTTTTACTCAATAAACTTTTGTTAAAATTTAAATATGATTTTAATTACATATCCTTAGTATAGCCAAATAAAAGAGGTCAGGCCGCTGTAAAACTTCGCCAAATCATATAACAGTTAATAGTCATAATAATGGAAAATGACTAGATAAGAGGAAGAAGAGAATCTTACTTACTAGAATTTAATTTTTGGGAATTAAAAATACATCATACCAAAAACCATATCAAAACCTAGCAAGTGCTCATACTATGTTTTGAATCAGGTTTTTACATGGTCTTTTAAATCACCTGTCAGTTTTCAAAGTTAGTAAGGGGTTTAAAATATGTAATTTACATAAATATAAAAATATGACTAACACATCTTGTAAAGCATCTAGTGCTTTATGCAATCAATAGATTTTTTTTTAATTAATATGAAAACTTTTCAATGGCTGGCCATTTTTTCGTTTACGCGCTCTCCTGTAAAATTTCCTTTAGACCCGTTACTAGGTTTTGAAATGGGACAGCCGACTTGATAATAGCAACGCGCAACGTGAGAAAAGCCCAGCCCTGTGGAGATTTGGAAATAGTTTATTTGGAATGGTTAGGTATAAGATCTAATACCTAATAGAATGAAGCATTACTTTGCGGAAATCCATAGCATTCAATTTAATTCATATATATCTTACGATTTCCCGCGAAAAAATGCCCACAACCTGCTTTTTTTTCATATATTTTAAAGAGACTTAAAACCTTAAGGAGTATGTCAGCCTCATCGTACATTCACTATGTTAACTACAATAATATACTATTGAGCTCTTAATTTAAAACAATTATTAACAAATGTAGCTACAATCTGAAAATCAGTATGCGGCAATCTTATAAAACTAAACATACATCATACAAATTAACTTTAAAAAAACTTAAACAATTCCAATCCAAGGGCTTCATACCTACAACCTGCCTGCTTGAGCATGCGTAAAGCACCATCCTCCTTCCACACTTTTTATGCGTACACTATAGATGTAACGAATGTCTCTTTTTTAGCATTTGCGAATGCGAATGCGAATGCGAATATCTGCTACCGACATTCGCGAATGCGAATGCGAATATTCAGTTTTTGTTCATATTTGGCGCCAATTTGTCGCGCAGTCGCGTTCGGACAAGGTTCGTTATGGGTTCGTTACGTTCGTATCTTCCGAGTATTGCAGAGTTCATACGAACTCATCTATGATCTAAAATCTAAATAAAGCGTCATTCATTCCGCTCCGCTCACTCAAACTTAAACTAATTTTTTTTATTTCCATGTAGGTTATGATATAACGCTTAAAGAATTGTCCTAAATGAGCATTTCTCAAATTTTTTGACCATCATTTTAATAATCTTCTTAAAATACAATAAGTATATTTTGGACATATTATGTTAAATACAGCTAGCTAAAACTAGACAAATTCTGAATTTATGGTTGTTTTTTTGTTTTAATAGAGTTTTTATACAAAAAACCTGTAAATTATTAGTTAAGGGCGAAATAAAAGTTCTTATTTTGTTACTTGGAAATTAATGAAAACCATAAAGAAACATGCAGACTGTATTATAAATTTATGTTTTTCTATGTAGATCATAAATTAAACAACATCTGATAAAAGTAAAAATTGTGAAAAAAATTATTTAAATTGTTTTTAGCAGTACTGAGTATTTTTTGTTACCTTTTTTAAACTTTCTAATCAAAATGTTTAGTTTTCCTCTAAAATAGAAAAAGGCATGTTATATTTACTATTTATAATTATAATAATATTTATCATAAAATTGTTTTAAATTATTGATTATAGCATTTCAATTTAAATAAAAAGAAATATCTACCATTATTATCAGAAAAAATTTGGGACAGTATCAAAACAAGAAACTTGGGTAACAAAATCGGAAATGTAAGGCTAAGCATACACACACTTGACACTCCATTATAAAATGAAAACAAAATAAGTGAATATGAAAATTATTTAGTTTTATCCTGTGTTATAATCTTCAAATTTAGTAATATATACATAACAAAAGATATATATAACATTATGGGGATTAAACGAATATAGATACCTACCTACCAGTATGGCAATTTTACGAAATGTGTACTTAGCTTTAAAAACTCCTTTTTTGTTACCCCTCGTTCTGGTTATACGTTACCACGCGAAAGTAACAAAAACAGAAGTAACGAAATGACGGGTACAGATTTTGAATAAAATACATATTCTTTAAAACTCAATACTTAAAACAGTATTTTACATCAAATTGTAGCCCATTAAAAGAACTATTTATCAATTTCAACAAGAGTATTAAGTATCTTGAACTTACCTTCACACAGTATAACAAAATCCAGATCGAATTAGTCGCAGTGCAGAGCACTACGTTAAGCCGCGGCTGTTGTCGACACCGAAATGACATCACAACAAAATAGCAATGTGAAATGTCGTCAATAGTGTTGCCAAAGGAAAAAAAATCAATTAACTTTGTAGTTTAAAAAATCTTTCGACACAAAAATCGGTAACAAAATCTGAATTCCGTTTTGGAATTTTTTTATGGGACAATATTATTTTCCTGAAACTGATTAACTTACGACGTATTTCACTATTATACTACATAAAATATGTATTCAAATACTCTAAGTAGTGTTTTAAGACTATAACATATATTCCGTTTCTTAGAATTTAATGAAATAAATGAGTTCAAAATCACCGCGGTCGCAATGGGACAACCTATTTTCCATACTACGAAAATTTTGGTATTTTAGATTATTAATTATTTATTGTAGTGAGAGTGTTTTATTTATAGCTTTGATATTTTCTCTGATAATTAAATAATATCAACGAAGTTACGACAGTCATGTATGTTATTTATGTTATCGTAGTAAAAAAATAATCGAAGACCAAAAAATGGGACATCGACGTTGCGGCTATGGTCAAAAAATTTGAGAAATGCTCATATGATGCCTACCACCGCACCGGTTCGGAAACTAGCCTGGCAAGAAGAACCGGCGTAAGAAACTCGCACATTTGCTTTTGTTTTCTGATATTCATATTCGCAAAACATTCGCAAAAATTTTGCGAATGCGAATGCGAATGCGAATATTCGTTACATCACTAGCGTACACTTAGAAACAAGATCGTGTAAACTCTACCACCACATAAGCAACAACGTCAGCAAGATCGTTCAAACACTATCACGACACAAGCGACAATGTCAGCAAAATCGTTCAAAAACTATCACTACACAAGCAACAATGCCAGCTAAATCAAGATAGGTCCCACACCACCATGCTGGTTGCAAAACTCGACGCGCGTTACGCCCCAAATCCGGAGCCTCCTCAGGAAGTGGACCTGCGAACAAAGTTCGTTAGGTAAATTATAAGATCTAATAACTAGCTAAGTAAACAAAAAAGCTTTTTGATGTACATTGACCAATTTATTTTTCAAAGCGAATGTTCTTTAATTAAAGTCCGTTTGATTGGAGATCTCAATTATAATAATTGGGCTAGCAAGTGTTCATAAATAATTAGCCAGTGAATTGATAAACTTTTACTACCTATGAAATATAAGGTTCGTTTTAAAACCTCACGTAATAAAGAATCCCGAAACATAACCAATAGATTAATATATCTTTCAATTTTCAAAGTCTTTGATAATGAAATTCTTCCAAAAAGCTCTCTAAAATAAACATTATTTAATAATCAAAAGTCAAAACTTTAACCCGACTATGTTAATTATTAGCCTAGAGTTTAGCGACTTCGTGCGCGCGGAATCCGTACATTTTGCCGCGATAAAGTAGCCTATGTCCTTCTTCGTGGTCTACTTTATATCTGTGCCAAATAAGTAGTTTTTACGTGAAACAGAAACAACCAATCAAACTCTCATATTTATAATATTATAAGGATGTTTGTTATCCGGGCCATTGTATGAATCTATTGACAACTCATTCATTATAATCGAACCATCGGGAATCGGGATTTTACGTGGATATAGTGTCCGGTTTTTTTAAGAGTCGTTCGCTTGTTCGTCCCCCAAAGTTTCGTTCTAATGGGACGAAAAGGCGAATTTAATTTTTAATGGCAATTAATCTTTACTAATATTATAAATGCGAAAGTGTGTCTGTCTGTCTGTTTGTAGCCTCTTTACGCATTAACCGCTGAACGGATTTTTATGAAATTTAGTATGGACATACTTTGGGTCCCGGGAAAGGACATAGGATATTTTTATCCCGAAATCTTTACTTAATATTATAAATGCGAAAGCGTGTCTGTCTGTCAGTCTGTTACCTCTTCAGGCTTTAACCGCTGAACCGATTTTTATGAAATTTAGTATGTAAGGACATAGGATATTTTTATCCCGAAAAAGCAGTGTTACCACGGGATAATGTATTTACGCGGCCGGAGCCGCGGGCAAAAGCTAGTTTCTTATAAATGTTTCGATTATTATTAGGAGGCTAGAAGCACGACAGTGAGGCATCTTTTTATTCGTAAATCGTTCATCAAAATGTGATAAGGATAATCAACAGAATTTGACTAAGTTTTCGAAATGGTGTTTGCTAAGTCTGCTGTTGAAATAATAATACATATTTATGATACGTTGTGCTTAACAGCCTCCGTGGTCTAGTGACTTGTCTCTGGACTCGCAGGTCGTGGATTCGATTCCCGCATTGGAACAACAAAAAAAATGTTTCAAGTTGTTTTAATGCAGGCTGATCACCGCTGATCACCTGATTGTCTGACAAGAATGAAGAAAGATGATCAGAACAGGCGATGTTGTCTCGTCAGTCGTGTCGGTTATCCGTCCCACTGGGTTATGAGACTAAAAGAAGAAAGTGCTCTTGTGTACTGCGCACACACTTGGGCACAATAAAATTACTCCTGCGTAACCGGCCACTGTCACTGAAATCGGTGAGGGGAGTTATTTTTTTTTATTTTTTTATTGTACGCTACTCTAAAATATAATCGTAAGCATTTCTTATTTTCTAAAGAACACTAGAGCAGTGTGAAAACGCCCTAAAATTATACAATCTAGCATTCTCTGTATTACCGAGTAGCAAATAAACGACGAGAGCAACTTCAGACATGTGCAGTTAAAAAAGGACAAAACATTAGAAGGCGACGCGATATGAGCCCTTTGAGATGAACTTGAGCTAGGGCTGGTGATGCTGAGATTTTTTCTCAATTTTTTTTCTTTTTTTTTTACAGGCACTAGACTGCACGTGCTGGATAATGGAAGGGTCTCTATGATGCCAGGAATGAAGAAGAAAAAGGTGGAAATAGACAACTTTTTCATCAATAAAGCTTTATTTGTGAACTAAGATTCGCTTATTTACTTATTTCGTAATCCACATTACTCGTCTTAATATATTTGATACGTTTGCTACTAAAATAACATTATTAAAAGTGGCAAAAACGGCATAAGATCGTTTTTTGTTTATCAAACGAGTAGACGGATCGCCCGATGGTAACCGATTACCGTGTTGCGACTTGTGTTCTTGGTTCATAAAAGACCCAATCTGGGGAGGTATTCGGTAATCTCACTCACTCGACGAAAAACAACGCAAACGTTATTTCACGTCCGTTTTCTGTGGTATTCATCCGGACGAACCAGCTCATTCGTGTCGAAGCGTGGCTCTCCCACAGTGATTGGTTTTGTTCCGCGGAAAATAGTGCTAACAAAAAAACGTAAGAAAAATGGCGACCGCTTGCATTGAATAAGCAAAATGGCGGATTATTATGTTACCTGTATTTAAGTTTAAGCAAACGTGTCCTAGCCGATAATCTGTTTTTTTTAGCGCTAGCAAGCGCTAACAAGCGCTATTTTCCGCGTAACACTCATTGATGACCCAATTAAGATTTTTATTTCAATGTGCAATGTTTCAAATGATATGACATGATGAATTCATACTAAAACTTTAAAAAGGCATAGACGTAATCTTTAATCTATACTAATATTAAAAAGAGGAAAACTTTCTTTGTTTGTATGTTTGTATGTTTCTTTGTTTGTATGTTTGTTTGTTTGCATTGAATAGGCTCCGAAACTACTAGACCAATTTTGATGAAATTTGGCACAGATATAGAGCAGACCACGGGGAAAGACATAGGCTACTTTTTATCGCGGAAAAATGTACGGTTTCTGCGAAATTAAATTTTTATACGCGTACGAAATCGCGAGCAAAATCTAGTATGTAATAAAGACGAATCATGTCGCGACAAAAACTATTCGGGTTTTTGGGGCCATTGCGGCATCTGAGGTATGGTAAAATCAAGATGGCTGACATTTGGGGTAAGGTGAAATCAAGATGGTGGAACTTTTGCTTGTGTAAAGATTTTTTCTGTCAAATGTACGTCATAGCCTATATTATATAGTTTTGAAATATTTGGCTTAACGTTAATTTTCCTATCTGTCAGTCTGACATCGCATTTTGTACTTCGTGTTACCCGTTAATAAATTAGAAACTTCACAAGACAAGGTACTTTAGAGGCATTAAGTAAAGTACTTTAATTCAATAATTATTGTCCTATTACATGCATTTCACCGTATAATGAAAATGCCGGGTAATGGGTTCGAATACGGGCTGTTATGTTATTACCACCATAGGATACTCATCATAATAATAGGTTGGGCTACCAGATACCAACTTTCTCTGTGTAAGGCAGTATTAAGGAGGAAGTATCGAATTTATTATTTTACACCAACATTTATTATCTTTATTACTACTATCTCTACTACTTATCCATACTTCTATATCTATATTCTATACTAATATAATAAAGAGAAAAAGTTTGTTTGTGTGTTTGCATTAAATAAGCTCCCGAACTACTGGACTGATTTTGATGAAATGTGTCACAGATGTAGAGTAGGCCACGGGAAATGACATAGGCATACTTTTTATCGCGGAAAAATGTACGATTTCTGTGTAATTAACTTTTGCGATCACGAAGTCGCAGGCAACATCTAGTGTTGAAATAAAATGGTTTAGAAATGTTTTCTACTTTTAAAAAGTTTCACCACTGCTTAGAACTTAAATATTTTAATTATGTAACTACATATATATTACTACCTACTTACTTACACCCGAATACTTATAACATACATACATACATAATATAATCACGCCTTTTTTCCCGTAGGGGTAGGCAGGACCGCCTCTTTCCCGTAGGGGTAGGCAGAGACCACTTCTTTCCACTTGCTACGATCCTTACATACTTCTTTTGCTTCGTCCACTTTCATTCTTATCATCCATTCCTCCTCTTACATTCAACGTAGCCAAGCGTCTCTCCATGGTCCGCTTTTCGCCTCCGCGAGAAACGAGACGTGATGGATGACGAACCACATCGCCGCCATTTTGGATAATTAGATTATTTTTGATTATCCATTGCGTTTCCACGGATTGGTGGCTCTCCACCGCCACGCCGAGTACAGGGGGTAGGAATAGGGAAAGGGAAGGATAGGTGGTGTGGAAAGGAAGATTGGTAAGTTAGAGTGGGAAATAGGGAATGTAGGATATTACCGCCCAGGAGGGCAAGGGATAGGACAGTAATAGCTAGGGAAGCCGGGGTCGCATACCCGTATACTATACCACAACTACCGGACAGGTAAGTTGGGAAGAGTATCCCATGACACATACTTATAACGCTTATCAAAATTAAGCCCTCAACCCTTCTATTCACAGGCTGTCGCTGTCTCTGCTAGCCGAAATGACAAGGACAGCATGTTACTTAAGCGTCACTTAATTTGACTATCATTCCAGACGTATTCAGCCATAAAATCTTAATAAATGATTATTGCACAACGCTGGCGTCATTTTACGCTGATTTTTGAGTCTATGTATACTCTCCGGTCTTTCTTATATTCCAGAGTATGCCTCTACGACATATTTTGGTTCTGACAAAGTTGGTTTAGTAGAACTATTTTTATCGATGCTGTAATAATATAATTAGGGAGTTTGATATATTTCTGCCGCTAGGGGGCAGACCCAACACACACAAAGCGTCATCTGGTGGCGTAAGTGGTATCAAAAACGGTCAATAAGAATTTTCGATTCTTTTTCTGACACCAGGCGGCGCATGGTAGCCCGACGGTCCTTGTCGTGTCAAAAAGCTGTCAGATGTCACGAATTTAAAAACCCTCATTGTAACTGGTCACTGTCTGTACATGGAAGATTTATAAGAAAAACTATTTCATTAGATCCAGGCTTTAGGAATGAAATAGAACCCCAAACAATCATTTTTAGAATTTTTGTCCGTTTATCAATTCATTTGTCCGCGCTAATCTCAAAAACTACTGAACGGATTTTGATGAAATTTGGTACGGTAGTAGTATAAGCTCTAGGTGAACACATACGCTACTTTTTATAGCGGCAAAATATACGGCTAAATATCTCGCGCGATTTCGAAAAAATATTTTTTCATTTTTCAGTGTTGCCACCCCTACGCCGAGTACAGGGGGTTATAATTTTTTCGCCGGTGCATTATTCTCCGCAGCAGACGGTAAATAGTACATGCCCTTGGCTTATGTACTCCTTGTCCTCCGGCTATGTGTTAGGGTGGTTTCTATCATCCCCCAAACTAAAGGGTTGAGTCTAGTGTTTGAATTGAGTCTAGATTTTTCTGGATTAAGACGCCTGTTAATATCGTGTTTTAAGGTTATAGAATTTTAAGAGTTTTATATGGGTTTGGTAGGCTGAATTCGAAAAGAAGTATCATACCTACTTTATAATATTAAAACCCCATCACGTTTTAAACGCTTTAGGATTTCATTTGATAGTAGTGTTAACAATGAATTCTTATATAATAATTACTATGCAATTGAAAAGAAATTAATATCCAAAATCTATCTATGACTATGATTATCTATTTATTTTTGAATTTATCAAACCTTTAACTTTCTAATATTTACACGTAATCGATTCAAATAACTGCACGTGTAAACGCTCTTAAAAGATTTCTAAAGACCACTCGAGTTGAGTAAAGTGTAAATATTGTTATATACGATCTCGACATGTTGGTCTTGTAATTAAGATGTTATTTTATGTTCATTACGTTATTTAGCCATTTATTTCACGTGTCTGATTGCAGGAAAACTTGTAAATAGTTCAAACGACATTGAGCACTTCCATCACTGATTAAAGACAGAGGAACCGATAAAAAACTACATAGTTAGCTTTCGATTTGATTGCACTACTACAAGCATACGGTGTGTCCACAATTGTGTGGAAAAGTTGTGGGTCGTTGAAGGGGACGTCAAAATTTTCAAATTTGGATCGTTTAGGACCGTTCTATGAAAGCTGTTTCCTGTACGTAATGTATATGTCACCGTAAAATTGCAAAAACCGTTAGATTGTAAAATAACTAACGATATTGTAAAAATATGGCGAACGATTCATTACTATTATATATTTATAATCTAACGAAAAAGAATGTGTTAAATTATAGGCAGAATATTCGGGTCGGAACTCGGAAGTCTATAAACATTTTACAATTTCACTAGTTATATTACAATCTATGAAAGCTGTTTCCTGTACGTAATGTATATGTCACCGTAAAATTGCAAAAACCGTTAGATTGTAAAATAACTAACGATATTGTAAAAATATGTCGAACGATTCATTACTATTATATATTTATAATCTAACGAAAAAGAATGTATTAAATTATAGGCAGAATATTCGGGTCGGAACTCGGAAGTCTATAAACATTTTACAATTTCACTAGTTATATTACAATCTAACGGTTTTTACAATTTTACGGTGACACAAATTATATAATATTGTCTACTCTGCGCTTCTAGCAATTACCTAGCAAGAATATTTGTGCGATTGTCTGCAGCAAATCACGTCGAGGTGATTTGCTGCAGACAATCTAATGGCTTCTTTAAATGCATACAAATAAATATTATAAATACCAAATATTAGTATAGGTAGTTAAGTGCATCATAATAATATTATTCTTTACTTAACTTCTAGTGTCTACTAATTAGATATAGCTAGCTATTAGCAAACAATCTATTCCATATAAATAAGATTGAAGTGTCTGTTTGTAATGCATACCTATGGAAATAAATACAGTAGGTACTCGTGCTTCTAATAAAAAATATTTTTTATAATTTATGCCTGTCTATCTGTCTGTCTGTTCCGGCTAATCTCTGAAACGGCTGGACCGATTTTTATGGGACTTTCTTTTAACTTACCTATGCTACTTTTATCTTAGGGTTCCGTTTAAAATAATCATAGAGATCCGTTTCCGTTAATTCCACGCAAACGAAGTTTCGGGCACCAATTAGTCCTACTGTTATTATAATGGGTAACATTTGTGAAGGTGGATGGATGGATGGATGTATAGATGGACAGACGGATGTTTGTTACTCTTTCACGCAAAAACGTGTATCTTATTTTGTAATTAATAAAGTTCAATTTTGAATAGCCATCTTAAAAATGCAGCGGCGCGTATCGTTTCGTTTCGGTGTGAATTGACCCTTAAAATTTTCCGTTATTTCTAGGAACCCCTACAATAGGTTACAGAGAAAAAGACAAACCACTTTAGCTAACGTAGCACAGAATTCAGAAATCGTCAAGAAACCGTCAACGCGCTTGAAAGTAAAGCCATTACGACTACTCCAAATTGGAGTGGCTATCCACACATAATAATATGTTGCTATAGAATAACGGAATATTTTACCCAACTTTTTTTCAATTAATTTTTATTGAATACCAGCCTTATTGTCGTAACATAATTACGCGATTTGTTTTGTAAGTGTAAAGAGTAAAGTAAAGAGCGGGCGGGCGGTGTTTCGCCATGGTTTTGGACACAGTGCGCTGCGTACACATGTGATCGAACACTCATTCTGGACGTAGCCCTCCATATCGTCGCAACTTTCATTAGGTTTTGAAAGGTACACTTGAATGCACAATAAAAGGCATAACTCGTCTAAGTTTTCTTCGAAGTTGCGTGAAATGAATATTCTGCTTCGTGGGCTAGCAAATTTGACAGGCATATAATATTTCGAAGGGGACGGGAAACTCAAGCAGTCTACGTAAGATAAGTCCTCTCTCCGCCACTCGACTCACCGCCTCGATATACACCCTAAGTCATTGTAGAAATTTGAATTTGAATTTAGAATTTGACATTTGTTTTCGACAAAACAGGTAAGGTAACATGAGAATAAAAAAGTATTATGTTTTCAGCCAGTGTGGTAATAGTAGATTATGCACCAAGGGGATAAAGCAGTGTCTTACGTCACGGGTAGCATATTGGACCCTGAGCGTAACGAGGGACTCTAGAGTTAACTCCCGAGCGTAGCGAGGGAGTTAAAACTTAACTCCCGAGTGAAACGAGGGAGTTATGTAGAGTCCTGAGTAAAGCGAGGGGTTCAAGCTGCCCAAGACGAAGACAGGCTTTATCCCAGAGGTGCATACTCTACTTTTCATACATACTGCGAGGCAATAAAAACCCAGGGCTACAAAAATATAACATTTATTTTGTTAAAAATTAATATTGATATTCGACACATTTGTCCAGTTATGGGGGGACAGAGTAATATTTTTATTAGAGTAATGTTTTTATTAGAAACATTTATGGAAGTTGTGGTGGAGTTTATTTGAGCAGTACTTAAAGATTCAGGAACTTGTGACTGACGATTTTGACACGTGAGATTCATATTAAAATTATAGGTGGCCAGTTCGATTTTCGAATAAACTCTCAGCAATACCATATTATTATTGAAAAACTCTATCATAGATACGTATCTATTAGGAATTTTCAAACGAATTTTAACGTTCCAAATTCAAATCACTTTAATCCCTTGGGAGTTTCATACAACATTATCTCCCTTGGGAGTCAATGACATGCTTTACGTTGAGATTGCGTGATACATAATCGAACATTGTCGAGCAGGTGGTATGAAAAATTATTTTTAGCATAGATTTATATTATACTCGTATTATAAACGAGGCATGTGGGGCAAACACTGTCTCCACTTAAATGGCCTCACTTACGGATTTTTTGAGGCCATTTTGACATTTGAAGTATGGTGAAAGTAACATGACTGACTGGTTTTCAACTTTTCACGTATAGTGAAAAGTTGAAAACCAAGATGACGTTACTTTTTCTTGTATGAAGATATTTTGTTCAGTCAAATGTACATACGTCATACACCATCCTTAGTTTTGAAATTTATGGTTTTTAGTATTTATTGTTATAGCGAGCGGCAAAAAAATACAACATTTCAACTGTCCAGATATCACGGTTCCAGATGTAGTCTGGTGACAGACAGACATACAGGCAGCGCAGTATAAGTAATACCTTTACAGTCTTATTAATAAAATTATTTACACCACGGATTAGCTAATCCAACATGGCTGTCTCTGTCAGATACTTTAGAACAGTCACTTGATAGACAAAGAGAGCGATTTGGATTTGCTTATCCATGGTGTAAATATTTTTATTAATAAGAGTGTTAGGGACTACCCTTTTATAGCCCTTTGGGGACTTTATTATTATTTCACTCTGGCCTGTAGACAGAAATTTTATACATTTACTTATCATTATAGTAACTAGTTAGGTACAACATAACAATATAGTTTCTCAAGAACGAAGAAATTATTAAGATTTCTTCTAAATTGATGATTGTTGTTAAGGGGCCGTCCATTAATCACGTGATGTTTTCAACAACTTTTTAGACCCCTCCCCTCCCCCTGGTGATACGTGGTGAGGTTTTATACTACTCCCCCTCCCCCACCTAAGATCACGTGTATTTTTTTACATAGTAAGCAGGTCATGTTTGCAGAAAAACTTTAACTTAAAAAACAATTTATTCGAATAATTTAAGCAATTAAAAACTATACGAGTCATTTATCTTGTAAGTATTTAAACAACACTACGAATCTACAACCGATAATAATTTCGGTATGCATAGACTAGATTCAAAAATTAATACACGTGATGTCTTCTTATACCCCCTCCTCTCCTTGGTGATACTTGGTGTTTTTTTTTCGGACCCCCCTTCCCCCTTTAGGCATCACGTAATTAATGGACGAATACAAATACGAAAATAGAATAAGTATTCATACAACATTAATATAACATTTTACTCTGAAAAATTACGCAGGTAATCCCTTGTTGGCTTTCATATTAAATTTTTACAACATAAACTTTTTTTCATACCTTTGTGCATGTCCAGTGTATGTTGAACTCTCAAAACACACAAGTCTGGACTCTTCAAAGCGAATGCCGGAGTTGAAAAGAAAATGACAGGCCAGCAGTATTTGGCTAATGTTCGCGAAACAAAAGGTACGGACGCGGTTCTTTGAAAATGTATGTGGCGACAATGAGAAAAAAAGAGTTTATTCTAGAGAGATACTCCTGAAATGATAAATATTCTGGGTTGTCTCTTAATGTGTTCGTAGATGTAGATAGGTTTTGGTTATAGATTACTAGCTGATGCCCGCGGCTCCGCCCGCGTATTTATAGTATCCCTCGGGAACACTGTACTTTTTCGAGATAAAAAGTAGCCTATGTTTTAATCCAGTGCCTAACCTACTACCATACCAAATTTCATCGAAACCCGTTCAGCCCTCTTTTTAATATACTTAATACATCTTTGCGTTGAGTAGTTTTTTCGTGAAAGAGTAACAAACATCTATCCATCCATACATCCATCCATCCTCACAGACTTTTACATTCAAAATAGTAATAGGATTTAAAATAGAAATAGGATGTGAATGTAAAAACTACTTAAGTAACCTATCATTAGATACGAAATTTGGCACAGAACGGGGAAGGCTATTTTTTATCGCAGGAAAATGTACGGTTCCCGTGCTATTTCGTTTTACGCGTACGAAGTCGCGGGAAACATCTAGTAATCTATATATTCAGAAATATTGAAATTACTTGATAAATGTAAAAAAATATAAAATCTTTTATGTAATTTTGTAGTGAAATCTAGAAAACTTACAAAAAAGTTTCCATATTTTTTGCTTTAATTAGTAAAAAAAAGTCTACATCATTAGTTTACCTACTAACAAAGATGTATTATATTTAAAAGAGGTAGATATGGCATTGCGCGTAAAAAGTGAAGACCTAAATTGGTCGGACGTCGCGTCGGGCCAATTTTGGTAAGTAATAGCGTGTTCTATGCGTTGACACATTGACACGCGTCCCATGTCAATGTGTGTCGTAGCACAGAAATATTGTCAGTTTTGTAAGGATATAACGTATCTATATAATAATTAATCAAAGCCTACTTACTTATAAATATTGAAAAATATGTTTTTTTTAATATGTATATTGTTACATAACCAAACGATTTTCTTTTCCTTAAATCCATTTCTATTATTCGATATCACCCGCGTCCATACACCATAATGACAATGACAAATCGCGTCCGTGAACAAAAATGAGATTGCGTGATCTTAGCGCACGCTGGGATCCGTAATGGCGGAACACAAAAGGTAACCCCTTACACCCCAAAGGGTGCTGGGGTGCTTCATACGGAGGTGAGTTTCCTTTTTTATAAAAAGCTGGGCACAAAGAATATTTTATGAGTAATAATTTTAATATTATGGAAAACATTGTGAGGCATGATGAAATAGTTATATTCCATTATCTATACTAATATAATAAAGAGTAAAAATTTGTTTGTTTGTATCGAATAGGCTCCGAAACTAGTAGTCCGATTTTGATGAAATTTGGTACAGATATAGAGTAGACCATAGGGAAGGACAAATGCTACTTTTTATCGCGGAAAAATATACGGTTTCCGCGGGTTTCCCTCTTGCCCACACGAAGTTGCGGGCAACATCCAGTACGGAATAACCGAATACGTCTAGTAAGCCCATTAAATACTTCACTCGTCACTTTAGTTGTGCATAACACACACTGTTGGTGCATTTTGCTGTGACACAATAATCAAACTACCAGTTTATTATCTTTTAATTTCATAATATTTCCAAACTGGTGATTTTTTATTAAATGGAATCATTTTAGTTTTCTCGAACAAATGGTGATATTTCTTAAATTAATCAATCACATTAAAAACGCAATCGTTTGCTATCGACAAATGCTGAAAAAAATGTCTTCATTCATCGTAACACGCCACTGGTAGATTTTAAATATGTTAACTTGTTAGTTAAACTAACATTTTTATGAGTAATATTTTGCATTATTTTATTTCATGATTTACTATTCGGTATTCGGCCGAATAATTTGTAATATTCGGCCAAATACTGAATAGCGAAAAAAAGTTGCCAAATAGCCGCATACCGAATAGTTGCCAAAATATATTCGTGGCATGTCTAGTCTGAACTACCGCTTAGGTTAGGTTTAGGTTAGGTTTATCACATTTTAAAAAACACATGAAAAGACAAACGAACTTTATTTTAACGTAGGATTATAATAAAAAACCCCATAAACTTATTCAAACAAAATAGTATGTATAGTAACATACTATCTTAACGGGTGGTAGTTTAGTTAGTTATTGTCCTATCCGAAGTTATGAATAGAAACCTTTATGTGGAGAACCTTTATTTATATTCATGAGTGGGTGTGAATTTCTTTTTAATAAAATTTGAATAAATATCTCATTCAAGTAAAAATTTCTATGCTTTGGAAACTAATAGTTTGATAGTTAAAATATACAATTTGTGAAATTATGAGCACATGAAAATTATACTTATGTCTAACCTGTACACATAGGTATAATTTTCTTAGGTAGGTGTTTATACAAAAACGGTAGACAGTTCACAATATAGGTATAAATTTACATGCCTTTGGAGATTTACCCTTCACCTGTGAAATCAACAAAAAGAAGGCAAAATAAACATTAAAAAATAAAGAATCATCCACGTCTTTCATGCTTGGAGTTCAGCGAATAAACATAAAAAAATGGAAATAGCATACGTTGATGTGGAAAAAATACAAAAAGATGAAAACTCCCTTGAACCTAAGTCTGTCTTTCTCGGCATATAAGAGCGAAAAAAACAGAAAAAGTGGTAACATCCTACCTCTTTCTAGTCGTCTGAAGTGAAGCGAAAAAAGCCCAAAAAAAAGTATCTACTTTCAGCTCAGGCGATTCTTTAATCACCTACGTCTTTGTCATTTGGAGTGATGCAAAAAAGTAGCGCCTCACATCTTTAATATTTGAAGTGGAGTAAAAAAAGAACGGCCACCTCTTTGGGGTGGTGATTCCGCGATGAGTGCAAAGTCAGGCGCGTTCGTGACCCCGCATGGACCCGCTGTTTGTCCATGTTCTGGAATATTCATACCCGCTAAGGGGTTAGTTTTAAGAATACTGAATTTTCTAATTAGGTAGTTGTATGTTATATATTTAAACTATAATATCGACATGAAATAGCATGCACCAATTATTCCTCCATTATAATAGAATCCAGCGTAAACATAACGAATGAAAAATCTTGAAAAGCGATAAAATAGTAGACCGTGTTGTTACAAAACCAATTATTATTGTATTGTAAAATGCGATATAAGTCGTTTGTACTAACTAATCCGATATTAGCAAATGCCTTAGGAAACTTCTATGAACGCGCTAAACACTCAACCTGAAATCGATCTCTCTTACTCATTCAATGTTACAACGGGACAGATAGATCGAAAACCGTAGCTGAGCGCCAAACCTCGTCTTTATACCTATTTGTGAAATTAAGCTAAATTAAAGAAAATAATGAAAAGGATAAACCTAAAACTCTATAGTAAATAAAGGCTGAGTAGTATCGATTCCCTTGCCATAACACGAGATTGCTTAAAAAATGTAAACGTCATTTTAAATTTCAAATTTAGAATGCTGTCCACTTGACCGCGTATCGACTCTTGAGCACAGCCACAGATCTCAGATAGTGCATGTTCTCGACGGCCCCTCCAAGCGAGCCTACTTTACCTATCGGAACTATTAAAAAATTACATTGTGTTTACGTTGTTTTTCATTTGATGAGAAAGCTAAGAGCATTTAGATAATGATTTTTATCACTAATATTTTTGCACGTTAATCATAAACTTTAAACGTTCAATTCATAATATAAATAAATATATTAAAATCAGAATTTCGGATACGACTTCATACAATAAAAAGTTACACCATACTCCAAATTTTAAATGTCAGCCACCTTGTTTGACCACACTACTTTTATAATTGTCAAAAGGACCCCAAAAATCTCAATAGTGGGGTCATTTAACTGGAGATACATTTTTGCCTCAACATGCCTCGTCTATATTAACATATACATAAGCAAATACCAAAAGGTTTTACAATAAAAGCTTAAAGCTCACTGTGAGAAAGCCAATCTCCGGTGCCTACGCATCGCTTCTCGGCAAGAGAAATACCACGGCCGCCCAGAAAACCGGCCTGAAATAAGGTCATTGAAAGTTCCAGGGAGGAGGGAAACTCCCTGGAAAAATCTAGGGAGTTTGTTTAATGGGAGACAAATTTAAAGGACTACCGACGCACTTGTAATATTTTTGGAATAATTAAAATTAATAGAAAAATATTAAATTTACGAATTCAAATTGAATGTATTTGAATTTGGACAGAGAAGAGACTAAAAAAGAGACTATAATTTATTTCATTTATTTTTGTACACAACTCATTATACAAAAAGTAGTCTATTACTCTTATTATAAAAAAAATAGCAGATTTCGCACATTCTATATTCAAAATGTCAACCTGTGAAATTATCCATTTGGCAAATGGCAGCTCGTATCATAAACATAATACTAATTTGTACTCAAATACCGGATTATACTAATTTAATTTGAGCTTTCTATTTGAATGGTTGAAAAATTATAATTCTATTTCTTAAATTACACTTATCAGTTTCCTTATCGAGCATTAGATTAATAAAGATTAATATTTTGTGTTTGTTTTTTTTTATATTTGAAAGATTATAGAGGTGACCAGGCATTTCTATATTTGAGGACAAAATGTTAAAAAAAGTTTAATAATATTCTAGAACTTTTTGTGTACGTAAAAAATTCATATTCAAGTAAGTATTAGCTAACAAACAATTAATTTCAGAGATATCTCTTGCTTCGCGATATTGAATACATAATGAATACAACAGCAAATGTATGCAACATTGATTAATATGTCAAACTGATCTTAGATTTAATTCCGTATCCCTAATTGTTATCTGAATCAATTAGCATATATACAAACACACACACACACACACATGTACACAACAATTAATATTCATTTAATCTAATGATACAAGGTGTTTACATTGACACGGTAATAATTTAACAAAATTGATACATCCCACGCTAAGTTTCATTAACCTTTAGGTAAAGTGCACGTGCAAAGGGGTGCACGCCAAAATAACTTCTAAGGTTTACGAGGAAAGCCGAAAATCGGTTAAAGTTTGACAATTAATAGACCTTAAGCTTACAGATATAAACCATAGGCCAAGTATTGTTTGAAGCTTTTACATTATTGAATAAATATATGTAATATGTATGAATGAATGCAGCTGATGTCAATTGGTAACTGAGATAGTTTTTGACTCAGGAAACACAGAGATTCAGGACAAATGTCCTGAAATTTGGTGGACTATAGCTTCACTTCTAAAAAAAACGCGCTGACGTCAGTTGACGAGACGAGATGCGGCGCTACATTTTAAGATAGAGATTCAAAATTAAACTTTGTGCACTACACAAGAGCACACACGTTTCATTGGAAGAGCGGCGCATACGCAGCTCGAAATTAAAACCCTTAGTTTACATAAATTATTCTCTTTCGTGGTTTATACTTTCGAACACAATTCTTCTCACATGGAGGTGCATGATGAATTGATGATAAATTTAAAAGTCCATCCACATATTACGTCACAGCGCAAGGGGAGGGGCGGGGTCATTCTAAATGTGACAGTACATGTTAAGTGCAGGTACAGGGGTACTAAAAAAGAGTGACACAGACGGGGCATTGGTTCAAAAAGTCAAAATGTGAAGTGACGTAATATGTGGACGGCCCCTAACTTCTAATAAAGATCAATATGTTCTTTAGTTAATGATGATGATGTCGTAATCAATACAGCATCAATATCGAGCACAAGGCCCTCATGAGTTCTCACGTTGAACTCACAAGTACTGGTGGGCGGCGGAGTGCAGGAATTTAGATATTTAGTAACTGTGTCTGGGTGATTGTGTGCTTTAGCGTCAGTTCACAATGAAATAGGATGCGATGCGGCGTTGCATTTTTAAGGTACCGTTATTGAACTTTATTTACTAGACAAGAAGATACACTTTTTGAATCGCGTGTCTTTAAATTTAGCCATCGCTTCTCGGTGTAAGCTGAACCTTACTGTATCACTGACTACTAGTATTTGATGTTTTATGCCAACAACATAGTGAGGCCAAACGAATTATTTGTGAGATTCGCAGAATTGTAGGTCAGCAGATATTCTGCTGCATTCGATTTAATAGAAAAGTATTTGATTCACGTGGGATCGCCTGAGAAATTTCAATATCCCACGGGATCACTGTACTTTTTCTGGATAAAATATTATATCCAATATTTTAATCCAAAGTTTAAACTAAATTTCATCAAAATCTGTTCAGTATTTTTTGCATGAAACATTCCCAAATTCAACCATCCATCGTCATGAACTTTTTCTAAGCCTATTTCCTCGAACTTTCATAAGACTAAGTCTTGGTTGATATCCGCAATAAGCCACTACAACTTATGATTATTCTCACAATAGTTATTTAATATTTCTTCCTCCGTTTCTAATTCTCACCAAAACAGATTCTAAAATTATCATAAATAACAAACTTATTACCGGCGAGGCCGTTACATTAATCATAATTTAAAAATACGACAAATAGTGATCGTAAAGTTAACGGTAACCCAAAAATATGATGATAGTTTATAGTTATATGGTGGTTTACATCTCACGCTTTGAAACTATAATTATAATGTATCTTTTGATTTTGGAATATAACAAACTGAAAATAGAAACTCTAAAATTGTATATCTTAGCTCCGGAAAGGTGGAGAGGAAAACTAAACTTCATTGGCATTTTACATTACTTCAGAAAAGTCGAAATCACTATAATATTGGCTGTGTTCCGTGGAAAAAAGCGCTTGCTAGTGCTAAAGAAAAAAAAAAGATTATCGGCGAGGACACGTATGCTAATTTCAATACTCCTAACAAATGGATCTAGTTATCATTCCTATGTCCATGTCCTAACATAATCCGCCTTTTTGCTTATTTAATGCCAGCAGTTGCCATTTTGTTTACGTTTTTTTAGCCCTATTTTCTGCGGAACACAGTCATTATGTGTCTATATAAATTTCCAGGAGTTCCCTCGATACCTCATGGATCCATCATCATCATCCATCATCATGGTCACTTTGGTGACAACGGGACCAATTTCGGATTATTTACAGCAAAAAAATAGTTTTGAAATTAGGTATACATACAGGCGGAGTAATCCTGTAATGTACAAAAAAATATACAGGCAAACGTATAACCGCCTCCTTTTTTGGAAGTCGGTTAAAAAACATATTGTAGTACAATTTTTTCTTAGAACTTAGACACAAAATCAACTATCTAGTCATATATAAGTAAAATCGTAAGAACGCTTCATAGGTTGATAAACCTGTAGGTCGATTTTGCTAATCAAAACTTACGATAATACAGTATCGATGCATATAATGTGTTATTGTTTATAACTTTAAAGTCATTTTGGTTGGTCCAAACACCAAAAATCAGTTTGTGATGATATCAAGACGATTCATTTATAATTCATTGACAGTAAATCGAAAGTCTAATTAAATACCCTCTCAGGTGTCGGTCGCGCTTTAAAATTTTTGTAACAGAACGTGTCGCCGGGGGGCGGCGAGGGGTGCGGCGGGTTTCCCGCTTTTTATATTTTTAAGATTATATTGATAAATTTCTGCTAAGACCTGTGCATAATATGACATATATTTAAAAACTAGAAATCTAGAATAAATTCTCTATATGACTATGAAACTGGAATTTTAAAAATACTGAATGAATACAAGTAATCTTGATGTGAACGCAATGTTTACACAATACGAGAATTGAGGTTCTGTAGTAAGGGTGGAAAGAATTTATTATAGAGTTCGCCACCGTCTCACGTGACATCTCCATCCTCAGACCTCATCACCTCGGTGAGTGGCAGACTTCTACTGTGCTATGGGGCCATTTAACTGGAGATACTTTTTGCTTGAACATAGGACATATTCAAGCAAAAAGTATCTGCAGTTCTGCAGTAGTCTATAATATAATATATTTTACCGTAAAATTGTAAAATGTCTATAGACTTCCGACGCGAATATTCTGCCTATAATTTAACACATTATTTTTCGTTAGATTATAAATATATAGTTTTGAATCTTTCGACATATGTTTAAAATCTCGTTAGTTATTATTATATTATTATTAGTTATTTTACAATCTAACTGTTTTTACAATCTAACGGTGACATATATACGTCTATAATAGGCAGTGGTTGCTTAACGACTTGGCAGATGCCCTGCCGTGCCTCCTTACAAACGCCTACGTCTATAATACGAGTACGTAAGATAAAGAAATTTACCTTATTGGTGCCAGGAAAATATCGGAGAAATGGGAAAAATCCGCGAATGGGAAAGGGTGTTGTGTCCCCATGAGGGCGGGGCTTCACACGCGCCAATATGTGGGATTCTTAACCCCCGATGAGAACAAGGGGATGTTATGATAAGTTCGTGTTTGTCTGTTTGTCTGATGTTTGTGTATCTGTTCGTAGCTCCGAAACTGATGAACCGATATTTATCTAGTATTCTCTACCTGGGAACTACCTAAGTAATTCATCACCATTAGCTCGCGAACTGCTTAACAATGACACAAACTTGTTTTGTTTCAATCCCTCCCTTTATTTTAGTTACATTTTTATACACGTGAGTATGAACTTGCATTGTTATCTACCATACATTAAAAGTGTTTGTCTAGAGCAGTGTTTTTCAACATGTGGGTCGCGACCTGGGGGGTCGCCGGAGGTCGAGAGAACATAAAAAGGTTAAAAATCACTAAAAAGAAAGATTGGTCTAGAGTCTAGACTAATCCTATTATACAAAGAAAGATTTGTTTGTTAGTGTTTGCATTGAACAGGCTCCGAAATTAGTGATTTTGAGAATTTTGATGAAAGGCATTGACATAGAGTAGACCACGGGGAACGCCATTAGCTACTTTGTATCGTAACAAAATGTATGGTTCCAGCGAAATTTGCTTTTGCGCGTACGTCTCTAGTATTTTATAAGTTTGTTTACGTGTATTTTTGTAAGACTAGCTGAAACGGAACGGTATAAGTAGCCTATGTTACTCCTTTTAGCATCAGCTATCTGCCAGTCCTTTATAAATCAGATATACAGACAGACTGACAGACGAACAGATAGAAATTTAATAAATTTAAATGTTATTGCAAGTACCGTACATACTTCCATATCCTAATTAAAAGCTGTTAAATTAAAAATTACAAACACACTTCAATTTTTTTTTTGTAATTGTACATGTAGATTTTTGTATTATTATCTAAATATTATGAGTCTACTTAGTTTCTTACGCAAATAATTTCTTGAACTACAAGGGTTACGGACTTACGGTCATATCACGAATGTTCTTAACATAGCTATCGATTAATCATAAGAATCAAATTGATTTTATCAAATCACGGATCACTTGCAAGTTGCAAAGGTAAGGTTCTTATACTTGGTGATTTTTTATCCCGTCTGAAGAAATAAAGGTAAATAGGTACATGAAATAGAGTACTACATGCCATACTTAGTTAACATTTCTCCCTTTTTGTAACATGGTAAAAGTTTATTTACAACCCAGCCTTCCTATTTAAATTCATTGTCTATTAATTTAAACTTTTATTATTCTTATTATTATTTTCCAACATACTTATCATTTCGGTAAAAGTATAATAAAAATATTGAAATAAAAAATAATTGTCACCCTACTGACCCCTGTTAACCCGTCGCCGCATAGGCAAGTCGAGTATTAAATACGCGGATTCAGTAGGATGGCCAAAATTCTAGTTTTTTTATTATTATTTTTTTATTTTCTACCTTTCAAATACTTGAGTTTTGACACAACTAATGCTATTGTATAAGGATTATATTGTTGATCCATAACTTGTCATTTATTACGCAGAGGGAATAAAAAGTCACCCAGTATAATACTAAGAATTAGTAGAGTATCATGATAAATAAGAGCATGTCATGACATGCCTTAGGAGGGCTCCGTAACTATCGACGTGCAATAGGTTTTCATTAAATTAATTCAAGAGTTACTGTCCAATTTCGCTCAAAATAATTTTCTTAAAGAGTTTTTAGCAGGATCTATAATCATGAAAACTTACAAGTTTATATCTCCTATAGTTTAGAAATAGATTACTCGAAATTGGTTAACTATGCAAAACAGTCATAATATATACCAAACCTTGACTTAATTCTAAAGAACAATTTGACGATATCCCACATGATTGGGAATCCCCATTTTACGTATATGGAGAGCCACCCCTTAAGTTAAAAGTTAAAATATAATTATTTTATGACGCTAAAACCGAAATCTATAGACAGTCTATAACTATACCCAATTTCATATATTTAAATCCATAATTACAAAAGCATATAAAATAGAAGCACGTCAGACAGACAGACAGATGGACGGATGGACACAGTGAAACTATAACGGTTCCTTGAGAATTACCGAACCCTAAAAATGAAATATTTCTTTCTCTTAATTATTACCGTAATTATGAAATCTCTGACCAAACCCTCGATTATCGCGATAAGGGTGTACGAGTTCTTATAATAATTAAACCTAATAAAAATGTTTCATAAGCGTTATGTATAATGAAAATAATATTAAATAATGTTTACAAACTTGATTTTTGTATAAAAATATGATTTATAGACATGTTTTAACTTAATCGAGCTTATTATATCAGGTTCAAATGAGTGAGCAAGGTGATAGAAAGTTTAGTCCACAAGTATTTTTAATTTCAAATGTTTAAAAAACTTCACATAAATGACTGCTCGTTTCGTGCACATCACAAAACATTAAGGTGTGTAGGTATTTTAAATTATGCATGTGATTCTAACTGTACATACGTAGAATCAAAACAAAAATTTAAACATTTACATAACTGGATTCCAAAAAAATAGACTTTTGACGTATTTGGAGCTTAGTGGGTCCAGATTTTGTAATTTAAATTTTTATAGCGTAACTATTTTGTTGTCAAATTATTACACTGGGACCACCTGTAGTTAAACTGCTTTTAAATTTATTGAATTATACCCGGCCGTAACTATAATCGTTAGAGAACCGTTTACACCATATTATGGTGAATGGCCATCAAATACAACTTTATGTATGTCCTTTATCTTAGGCTTAAACTATAAACCTGTCAAAAGACTTTTGAAACCTTTATGATATATAAAATAAGCGCCTTAGTACCCTTTCACACCGCGTTAACCTAGTCTATTCCCATGGCAGGCCTATTCCCATGGCAGGCACGGCAGACAAGTAATAATAAAACATGATTTTGTCGAAAGCATTTGTACGATGTAATAATCTGGAATTTATAAGATAAAAAGTCGTCATTTAAAAAAATGCAATATGCCGTACCGAAACATCTAGATTTTTGATAAAATTTAGTATTGAATTAGTATTTAGTATTAAAATAGCGAGAGCCCCGCACGGGCGGGGTCATGAAATTTCATGTTTTAAGACACAGGGTTCCGCAGAAAGTGTCGATAATTACGCACGATCTACACGATTAACTGGCAATTAGCGCTAAGACATGGGGTTACCACGAACACAGCGACAATGATTCGGCGTGAAGCTTCAACTATCAAAGGTCAAATCTGCTATTTCATGAAACGAGTAGGTAGGTATAACAGACTAGCTACGTCCGCGTAAATACATATCCCATATAGTCATCATATTATATTCCCAGCCTTACTTTCGTGTTAAGCCAATATGCAATAGCCAATGTTTTGTGCCAAAACAAACTTTTCCTCTTTATACATACATAATATAATCACGCCTTTTTCCCGTAGGGGTAGGCAGGACCGCCTCTTTCCCGTAGGGGTAGGCAGAGACCACTTCTTTCTACTTGCTACGATCCTTACATACTTCTTTCGCTTCGTCCACATTCATTCTTACCATCTATTCCTCCGCTTATATTCAACGTAGCCAAGCGTCTCTCCATGGTCCACTTTTCGCCTCCGCGAGAAACGAGACGTGATGGGTGGCGAACCACATCGCCGCCATTTTGGATAATTAAATTATTTTTGACTATCCATTGCGTTTCCACGGATTGGTGGAGAGGGTAGGAATAGGGAAAGGGAAGGATAGGTGGTGTGGAAAGGAAGATTGGTAAGTTAGAGTGGGAAATAGGGAATGCAGGATATTACCGCCCAGGAGGGCAAGGGATAGGACAGTAATAGTTAGGGAAGCCGGGGTCGCATACCCGTATACTATACCACAACTACGGGACAGGTAAGTTGGGAAGAGTATCCCATGAGAAAATTTCCTCTTTATTAAATTAAATAGTATAGATGTACTTACCAAGTTATTTTAATAGATGTTTTTATTTATCCAATAGTATTGATATTCGCACGCCAAACTATTTCTTAATTTGACATTCTATTAACATTCATCACATTACCAACAATCTCTGGGGACATCGAACCCCAAACCAAATAATTGCTTACTCATAATCTGCCCCACATTTACGGACAATTATTTGATTGCTCAGGGAGTGCCAAGTAATAGCCGAAAAAAAATATATATTCTTTGCTCCCGGGCGGCGTGCCACATTTTTTTTTTCGTGAGAGTCGTGCTGCTCCGAAAAGTCGACACTTTTGATCATATTCAGAATATCTTACCTAGTTTCGTAAGTAACACTAACCACTAACTAGTAAATGTAGAGTGTTGAATGTCAATTTTGCTAAATATATCCTGCATTAATCAAAACCACCCATCACGTCTCGTTCTCGCGGAGGCGAATAGTGGCCCATGGAGAGCCGCTTCGCTACGTTGAATGTAAGAGGATAAATGGATGGTAAGAATGAAAGTGGATGAAGCGAAACAAGTATGTCAGGATCGTAGCAAGTGGAAAGAAGTGGTCCTCTGCCTACCCCTACGGGAAAGAGGCGGTCTCTGCCTACCCCTAAGGGATAGAGGCGCGATTATATGTATGTATGTATGTATTAATCAAAGGTTAAAAACTATAACGCAAAGTATAATAAAGCCTATGTTACTCGGGCCATCATTACGAATCTATTGACACCTCATTCGTTAAAATCGGATGGTAACAGTCATACATACATACATACATAAACTGTCAAAATTATTACCTTATGGTAAAAATACAGTTACGAATTTACGATCCAATCCCTCTCAAGTCTCATAAACGTCATACCGACGTCAAACCCGTTTTGATTAATCCAAACTCCGAACTCCAAAAATCAGTTTATGATATCAAGATTATTCATTTATAATTCAATAAAAGTAAAATGAAAGTTATTTAAGAGAGTGGTTCTAATTATGATAAATATTAATATTTTTCAAAAGAGATGTTCTAGAAATGTATGAGGCGTGGGCCAGCACTATGTACACTATATGTAAATATAGCTATATAATAAATTAAAGTATCTGATTCCTATTTACTTTATTTAATTTCACTTCGTTTCAATGTACATTTAAAATAACTTTGTCAAGGAGAGCAACACAACGTAAACTAAAACATGATGAGATCATAATTATCCAAAAAATGTCATTTTGAATTGTCAAAATGACATGACTTTTAACAAAGAAAGACGTATGAAATTCAAGAAGACGTATCTTCCTAAAACTGTCAACTACGTCAAAACTTCAAAAGTCAAGTCAAAAAAACTGTCATGGCCGCCTTAAAACTAGGGTTCTCGCATTAAAAAACTATTCAAATAATCATTTTTGTACGCATGTACCCTTCTCGATCATTTTTTTTTTTTTGTATTTTAAATTCCCTTATTTTTTTCCTATTTACCTATGTGGTGTAGGTACATAGAACTGGCCCAAAATCAAACATCTCTTTTATAATTGCATAAATGTACAAACAAATCCATGATATATAATAATAGTTAATATGACTCTGAAATGCTGTAGCTATCAAAACTACAATTAATCGAATCCCCAATTACCCTGTTGCATGCCAACGATAAACAACACAAACATTCCAAAAAAATCCCATATCGAGTTAGTACTAACAATTTGTTCGTACATTCCTACACGCTACTTTTATATTTATTGGCTATTGTCAGTAAAGTTCAACGATTATTTACGATGTCAGAAACTCACATGGTCTAGAGTATTCTGTTAATATACTTAATTAGCCGGGAACGTCACGAGCTAGAGTGCCTCTATCTAGAGGCACCCTAGCATTCATCTGCGTTGAGCAGGACTAGGACAGATTATAGTTACTACGTAAACGTAGGTTATGGTAGAATAGAATAGAAAACGTTTATTATTTTTTATGTTTATTTAGCATTTAATGTTTATTTAGCATCTCCCCCGGGCACCCCTGAGATATCAAAGGTATACCTTGGTGCAAAATCTTACTGTTCAGAGTTCGAGTACTTTCAGTACTTTTGGATCCAGGGAAAAGTACTGAACAGAATTCCTGATTCGTTAAAAAACTGAAAGCATATACCGCTACATCAATTAGAGTAATCATCATCATCACCACTATTATCACATCATACATCATTACATTATGATGATATAAAAGGTACTTCTTATAGTATTTTACACTGACACGGAGTTCTTTGAACATTACTCTGCCGCTTATGGACCTATTTGCAAAATTCTTTTGTTGTTGTAAAAGGTATAAATGTAAATTGGTCGCTTAGTCATTAAAGTCACTTGATGATGGGATCCAATAGGAATCGAGGGAACTCCTCCAAATTTATATGGGTATATATAGTGATTTAGACTTTTTCTGAAGTAAAACAAGCACATGCTACCAAAAAATAAGATTTTGTACCAAGGTATACCCTGGATCCAAAAGCTGTTCAGTGCTTTTGGATCCAGGGGATTTGGAAACGCGTATATTTAAAGACAGGAATTATGTTCAGAATTCCTGTCTTTAAATATACGCGTTTGGAAATTTCAGCATTGCTTAAAGAACTGCAAGCATATGCCAATATCTGAGGGCACGGCAGTGCCCCCGCCAAGTCGAGTGGCGAAGCAAACACTGCCGTACCATCCTTTACTGGAACCATTTCGCCGCATTTTCAGGCCCCTATTTGAGAACCTCTGGATAAGACCAGAACACAGAAATTTTCGTCATCCAGTAAGCTATAATAACATACTTAAAATCCAAAATTTCAAGTCTGTAGGTCATTTAGTTCCGAAATTAAGCGAAAGCAAAGTTTCACATTTATGACACTCACTCACTCACTCATGATCATCAGAATAGAACTAGTACTTCCCATAAACTCAGAGAGTTGAAATTTGGTACAGAGTTAGGGTTTAATGGCCACATAAAAGGAAAACTATGAAAACTAGGATAATCGAAGATCTGGAGTACCTGGTGCCCCTGATTAGAAAACACAAGAGCCCAACCAAACTATTAGAGATCGACATACCGCCTTTACAAATAATTTTCAACTTGGTGGGCCACTTCATTTGATGTCAAAAATCGAAGGTCTGAAGTATCTGATGAAGAACCCTCAGCTGGTCTCAGATGATTAGAGATATAGTAATGCCCTCTTCTACTATTGGTACATAAAAATCGACTGTCATTGCAAAAATCCAGCGAAGTGGGACACATCCTCTAATTTAATCTAGCCCGTAGCGTCCCACTGCTGGGCGAATGCTTCCCGTTCTGCTTTTAATACGCATATAAATAAAATTAAAGGAAAACTCTGGATAAGACTAGACTAGCTTTTATACGTATACTTACAAGCTTACAAGAAGAAATAGTCGAACGATTAACTTTATTCTACTCGAACATTACACAAATTAAATAAACAAATTACACTAAAATCTAGTAAAATAAATCAATATGCCCACGTTTCTACAAAAAGAAGTGAAATCACACCAAAAACATTCTGTAAAAAACTAGCCAAGTCTCGATGGGGCTGCTTGTTTATCTCTAAAAAGTAATGAAATCTAGACAAAGTCGTGCCAAGTCTAAGGTTCCTTACTGCGATTTCTTTATTATTATAGTTAAGTTAGTTGTGTGACCTGGCCGTTGAAGGGTACACAAGGGTACAAAAGGGGCTCCATGACACTATTGCTCCAATACATGTATTGTATAGTCAACAACAGCCTAAAACACTAGCGTCCAATTATCAGTAGGGGCTATTATCTCGCTTAACAAACATAGGTTACAACAGCTGGTATAACATTAGGTGTAAACAAAATTGACTTGTACTCACTAAATTATAAAGAATGTTCAACGGCCAAGTCACACAACTAACTTAACTATAATATTAAAGAAATCGCAGTAAGGAACCTTAGACTTGGCACGACTTTGTCTAGATTTCATTACTTTTTAGAGATAAACAAGCAGCCCCATCGAGACTTGGCTAGTTTTTTACAGAATGTTTTTGGTGGGATGTAACTTACAGTAATCATCATCATCATCTTATTTACAATACCTATTGGAAGCTTAGCGCGTATTCAATTATTATATTATATTCAATCGTTTATTTTAAACGTTGCTAAATAGTATTAATAATAATTTAAGAAATATCACTATAATGGGAATAATTATTATTTTTAAACAAAAATTTAAACCGGCTTCCAAAGTAAAAATACACAAAAAAGTATGAAATAATTTTGTTTTCTAAATAATTCCTCTTTTAAATTCAGCTAAAATTTTAACTATTTCTCTACACAATCTTCACAATTTTGAAGTCGGTACCAGCCAACTCAAACGTGAGCTCTATAGAATAATGATTTATCAGGATATGCTTGGGCTAGTGATTTTTAAGCTAAAATAATTAATTTTAAATTGTCACTTCTTTCATATTATCGTCTTGTAGGAACTTCATAAAATGCTGTTGTAATGGAAATACTCAAAATTTTGAATCTAGAAGTCTTCTAGACTTCTATCGTATTGTTCTTAAAATTACCCAGTAAATTTTAAAGTAATATTTTGTTCTACTCAAAAATATATCTAAGACATTATGTATAAAAATGGTCAAACCAGCCCAGGGCTACCAACCTACTTCAAAATAATGAATATTGTGTATTTCGTATTTTTACTTTGAAAGTCGGTTAAATGAATGTATGAAGATTTGTTCTATCAAATGTTTGTCAAATGTATGTCATAGCCTATATTAAGTTTTGAAATCTTTGCTTTGATCATTTTTATACATAATGTCTTAGATATATTTTTGAGTAGAACAAAATATTACTTTAAAATTTACTGGGTAATTTTAAGAACAATACGATAGAAGTCTAGAAGACTTCTAGATTCAAAATTTTGAGTATTTCCATTACAACAGCATTTTATGAAGTTCCTACAAGACGATAATAATATGAAAGAAGTGACAATTTAAAATTAATTATTTTAGCTTAAAAACATTCAGATTTCGTAGGCAGATCTTTTAACATCAATACATTCTGATTAAGTAGCAGTGTAAAATAATTATTATTAGCACTAAAACTATTATCAATAACCTTTATTAACCGACTTCCAAGAAAGGAGGCGGCTGTACCTATAATGTATAATATGTATAATATACATACATATATATTATGTACTTACGTACCGGAAGTGAAGTGAAAACCATAGCGCACAGGCAGGCGTGTGGCGCGCGACCCGCCCGGACACCCTACCTCATACCGCACCAGTGGGAACAGTATCGCGAGTTCAATGGTTTTGTCCCATCTCAAAAATTGCCCAACGCGCCTAATGCAGTTAGCAGTTGACCTTTAAAAATCCTGACCAATTTCAGAGTTTAAAAATCATCACCTTTTATAACTCCGAAAATTGTCAAGGTTTTTAGCTATTTAACTGCTATTTGGTATCTTGCTGTACTATAAATAAAAATAACCACCTCCTTCCTCTGTACCTTGTACCTACTCAAGCCGAACTATCCAATAGGACCTCAAAATTGTACCTTATCACAAAACGACAAGGTCACGTTTCCATTGTCATCGCGTTATCAATTTCACATGTGATAAGGAGAGGGTAAGATGTGTGTAGGCGGGAAATCGGGACTCCTGAGGAATACTATTGGCTGATAAAAATAGATTTATTCTTACCCCCTATACGATTAAGGTACGTGAATTTTACTTATGTTGTACTAGCTGTTGCCCGCGGCTCCGGCCGCGTAAATATACTATCCCTCGGGAACACTGTATTTTTTCACAATAAAAAGTAGCCTATGTTTTAATCCAGAGCCTGAATTACTAAGATATTAAATTTCATTAAAATCATTAAGTAGTTTTTTCATGAAAGAATAACAAACATCCATCCATTCATCCATACATCCTCACAAACTTTCACATTTATAATATTAGTAGGATTTAAAATCTCGGCTTTCGTAACAGTGTTTTATGTACCAAAAGTTGCCCGCGATTCGTGTGAGCAAAAGAAAATCTCGCAAGAACCGTACATTTTGCCGCGACAAAAAGTATCCCATGTCCTACTTTATATCAGTGCCAAATTTCATCAAAATCGATGAAGTAGTTTCGGAGCCTATTCAATGCAAAAACAAACAAATCTTACCTAATTATAATATTGGCATGGGTTAATTTTTATGTCGATTGCGGTCTTTGAGAGGCAATTCTGCTAAATAAAACCTGCATTAAATACAATTATAATCAAGTCCCGATACGCGAAAACTGTCAAACGGTGTTTTTATGAACGTTAAGTGAAACGCGCTCTGATTGGTCGAAACGTCATAAAATTAATGGTAATATCACTACACTTTCAATCCAAACAAAGTAAAATTAGGTCTACTTTAAATACGAGAACCTCACTCAGTTCAGGAGTTTAAATGACCATTGTTTAAAATAATATTAGAATCATAATTATTTGCATAAATAGGGCTTCATAATGACTGAGGTCTTTAATTTCCCTTTCCCTTACTTCAACTATGCAACAAATACTTCCCGTTGTCTGGTACCTGTAACACAAGTTCTTCGGATACTTAGCACGGGGCCACATTGACGTGGTGTGAAGCGTCCATAGATATTATTATTATAAATTAATAAGTGATGATGATAATGATAAACTATAATATCGATCTTTAGTAATATTATAAACGCGAAAATATGTAATTTGGATGTATGGATTTATGGATGTTTGTAACTCTTTCACGCAAAAACGCCAGAACGGATTTTGATGAAAGGTATGGTATAGGTCGCGCAACGGTTTATGAGCGCTCAGTGAAAGTGGAGGGGATCGTTCGCGCATGTGACCAATAGCAAAAAATATATATTACTAACGAACCAATAGCGTGTCGGCAGCCACGTTCGGCATGCGTTCGGCGCATCCACACCTCCCCGCCCGAGCCCGCTACCGCCAAATACACCCAAAAACTGTCTTCTGCGCATACCCCCTCTACTTTTGTCGAAAGATCTTAATTCGTTGCGCGACCTGTAGTAGTTTAGACAGTAGACTGAGTCTGGATTAACACACATTTTGCCGTAGCAAATTGTACAGTTTTCACTAACACATAGCTGAAATTTTTTAAACGGAACCCTAAGATAAAAGTAACTAAGGTTACTTTTATATTAGGGTACCGTTTAAAAAAATAGGGTACCTTTTCCGTTAGTTCTACCACAGTATAAAGAGAACTGGTTATATTCCAACGAAATTATAGGCACTAGCTAGTAAATAATAAAACCGAAAACACAAATGAAGACAATGTAACTGATGATGATGATGATTGATATATTACGAATCATAAAAAGCCGTTCATGTCGCAGTGATTTCATTTTCTCAATATTCCCTTATTTTTCATACAGATATGGATGACACACCATAGCAAACATCGCAGCTACCACACGATAATATACCCTAATCCGCTCACGCAGGGTTGAAATTCGTTTGCCAATTATAACAATCCCTCTTTAGCGATTCCATACGATTTCACCAAGTAATGATTTGCTTCGTAATGAGGGAGTCGCGCAAATAATAATCTGCGTTGAGAACGTAGATCTTAGAAATTACAGATAAGACTAGGGTTAATGGACATGGTAAAAATAAAAAATAAAACTTAATACTTAATCAAAAGATACAGAATTGTCATAGGTAAGTTGGAATAGAAAAAATATAGAAATAAGGTCGGTTTCCAATCTTACAACTAAAATAAATATAAAAGTTTGTGATGATGGATAGATGGATATTTTTTACTCTTTTACGCTAAAACTATTGAACGGAGTGGATATTTGCAATGGTAGTACGTTAACCTCTGAATTAACACTGCATCCGCAAGAAGAACAGTCAAGTGTTCCAGTGGGATACTTAAGTACGCGGGCGGAGCCGCTGGTTTTAAAAGCCAGTGACACATTTTTTGTTCCAATGGCTGTTCCGCAACACAAAAATAAATTCAAAAATATACCGATGTTTGTATTTATAGTATCTACTTATTTGATGTTTAAAGTAAGTTCTTACTGCATAACAAATACAATCGTTAAAGTGATTTACTAATAAAGGTTTACTGTCGTATGAATAAACATTGCTAATGCCATTGGGAACAACAAATTGTGTGACAAAGAGGCAATCAGTACAATTGAGAACAGCGCGTGTTAATGGCCTATTACTATTTAGCTATTAGCACAATGCGCACATAGTTATGGTGTCATGTGACGAAAACATCGATGTACCATATCAGGGACCTCGCAATAATTCGCGCCTTTAACATAATCGACAGTGACTGCACACGAAACATTGTTAAAGCCATAAGGACTCTTATTGCAGATTGCAATCTTAGTCCTTTAAATTGGCGCATCGGGAGTCGACACTTCTATCGACATAGAAGTTAATCACAGGCAAGCATGCGACGTGTGAGCCGCCTGCCTTGCTCGGTCTCATATCCATGGAGGTATAATAAAGCTCATACCACACTGTTATCAGTTTTCTCTGTTATCAATGTCGAAAATTCAATGTTTTTCCCATCTCAAGAAATGCCCTACGCTCCTGAAGTTTCCACTTCCCACGGGAATATCGTACTTTTTTGAGATAAAAAGTAGTCTATGTGTTAATCTAGAGCTTAAACTACTAGCATACCAAATTATTAGGGCTCATCTCTGGACTCGGAGGTCGTGGGTTCGATTCCCGCATTGGAACAATGAAAAGAATTCCTAAGACTGCCAGTGAATAGAAGTCTATTTGCAGTTTAAAGTCAGCATTAATTATGATAGGATGGACATATTTTGTTTGTAATAAAATTGCGACGTCCCAGGATGAATGATACTTCGATGGACAGATTCACCATGTCGTTAAATCCCGTTTGAAACTAACATAAACCTAGGCAACGCTATTTATCGCGTCGACCACGAAACCACAACCACAAAATGAGGTGGACGCAGACAAAACATAAAACACAGTGGTTTCACAAAGGGTGTTCCACAAGAAAGCATCTTGGCCCTGAGATTTATGTATGTGTTTGAAATTGCTGAACAAAACGCCACAGTAGAAGTACTATTATTTTTTTAAAAGACAAATAAATACGCAAGAATATACGGAATAATGGATGTGGATAGAAAACTATATTATGCTTACGATAGTTTTTTTTAAATACAACCTAACAAAATCGGTACAAATATTAGCGAAGAGTTCAAATAATTAATATTGATATTTTGTTTTGCGTAATTTCTCAAATATTTTATGCTCTTAACATTAATATTGCATTCTTGATAAAAACCAAACCCAACATTTAATTTTGTTTTAAATGACCTAAATTCGTGTCGTATCCAGGCAGTCATGACTCCCTGAAGGAAAATGTCAGCCTTTCCGGAGTTTATTATCCCAGTTATTGCTCCTACACGTCAAACGGACTCTATACAGACTCAAGAACTTATGTATGTATTTAATTATGTCAGAATCCTTGGGAAACTTCTCCCAGATATCTTTTTTACCGACTGAGAAAAGAAAACAGGATTCTTTTGAATGTTTTTTGAGTACCAAACAGGATTCATTCTGTTAGTTTTATTGATTGTAAAAAAATTCCTTGCATGGGTTAGCAATTGGTTTGGTTATTATTATATTAGAAAGTTCTTCTTGAGATTTTTTAAAGACTTCTTGTAATAGGTACTAAAGATACATTCTGGTAGGTATGCTATGCGCAGATTTAATTTAATCTCTCACAGTTAATAGTACACTATAATGCTACCAATTTGAATGTTACTTACTTCCCCAACAATAAAGAAAACAAAATGGCACATTAAATTGGTTAATTTATTATTTTTGTTTTGTTTATATTTATATCGATCGCAATCTTCTTCTATATTTCAATATTATTGTTCAAATAGATCAGAATGATAAGATAGAAACTCTCGAGTAAATCATCTTGATAAACATAGGAAGGCATTTAAAATAATTAAGTCGTTGAATCAAGTAAATTATCAACTCGTTCTTAGAACCAACGGGTCGGAATTTCTGTGCGTTTCGAAGTCGTAACGATTAGGCATTTAAAAGCTTCGAGTATACACGAATGTATCTCCGCAAACGGGCTACAAACTGAAGTCTGATCGAGCTGCAGCGTGCATTCGGTATCAGCGACCCCTTGAGTATGAGCGACAGCTGCGTAGCGCGTATGCACCGAACCTTAATATTTGATGGTTCAGGGAACTACCGTTGTATTCAGCCGATTCGTGGAATACGTGGCCAAGAATACGGGTATATGACAATTTTCATCTCATTACAACTACAGCATTGTCGTTAAGACGGTAACATTTTTCATAAAATACTTGTCCGAATGCCCCCCACGGCCCCGGGCATGACGTAACGAGGAACACTGTACTCTCGACTCGAAAGCCACTCGACATCGTCATCGTCCCTCTCGCTTCATATTCCAGAGGAGAGAGAGACGGATACAACACAACTCCGTCATATTTTTCTCTTTACCCACCCTCCCTTTCTGAAGCGTTCTTTTATATAAAAGAGCTTCTCGAGAAAATAATAACGCGCTCAAAGGTTCAACTTTCGCCGTTTCGTGCTTTGATTTTTGAGTGCAAAGGAATTTCTGAAACCGCGGCCCGGGGACTCAAAGGTCCGATCAAGATTTCAATCTCCATACCTGCACGTATACTAAATGTCTTAATATTTATTATACTCTGTTCCAATTCAATGTAATCTAAATCTATACTTAATATTATAAAGAGGAAAAGTTCGTTTGTATGCATTGAATAGAATCCAAAAATACTGGACCGATTTTGATAAAATTAAGTACAAATATGGAGTAGAATAAGGGGAATGACATAGGCTACTTTTTATCGCGGAAAAATGTACGGTTTCCTCGAGATTAACTTTTGCGCGCACGAAGTCGTGGGCAACATGTAGTGTATATAGTAATCAAAAAATTTAATTTGACCAAAATAATGTGTCATTGTATTTGTTTATTGCGCGGTGAATAAAGGTCAGCTCTCACCGAGACGCGACACGATGCGGCATTTTAAAGTAGAGATTCAAAATTGAACGTTATTCTCCACACAAAAACTTTCGCTTTTTATAAAATAAAATTAAAAATTAGATTAAGTATGTAATTTCAATAACTATTAGGCTCAGCTAACACCGAGACGCCACTCGACGCGGCGCTGCATTTTTAAGATAGAGATTCATAATTTTTTAACTTTATTCGCTTTACAAAAAGATACACGTTTTATTGTAAGAGTTCCAATGTCAAGTTGCACCGCGCTGAACGCATGTGCAGTGTGTGACTGGTGTCATATATGAACGTGTATATTTTTTATGGTGAATGAAGTTCAATTTTGAATAGCTGTCTTAAAAATGCAGCGCCACGTCGAATATCGTCACAGTATGAACTGACCCTTAGATTACGTTGAATCGAAACGGAGTACAGTAAGTCGGTATTTAAAGGCTTCAGTTGCAAATTGTACAAATTACCCGGTCGCATGCGAGGAATAATATTATTTTGCCAACTAGGTAGGTAACTATAAATTGTTTCTCCTTGTTGAGGTAATTCTTAATGTTCTGTTTGAACATTTTTATTGATCATTTCAATTTCGAGTTGGATAAAAACGTGCTTAAAGTCATCGCTCAAATAAATGGGCAATACAATTTATGGATGCTTAATAGTGTCGATACGTAGACAATAACGAGGTACACTGAATAACAGTCCAACTTATAAGAATGTAGAGTGAATAATTTCAACCTATAACATTACTCAAAAAAAAATATGATACTTAGACTGAAAAAAAATGGCAGAAAAATGAGCAAGTTATGAGCGATCCAAATTTTTAAATAATCCATCTCTAACTAGCAAAACGTAATTTAGTATGAACTTTCTATGCAAGCCGTGTAATATGACGTCTCGCTACACATCAAATTCCGGTGTCTATAATAATTGACTACCTACTTTAAACGTTCAAATGTTTTCTTTTTTTTTAAATAATATCTTTAAATTTTACACACAAATCCGTTCAGTAATTTTTGCGTCAAGGAGTCACAAACATCCTCATTAACTTTCACAATTATAATATTATCTAAGTAGGCTAACACTGACATTTAAAACCAGCTTGCTTTTACCAAGTTCGCTTGTTAAAAAGCAAACAAAATTATATTCCAAAAATGTTTTAAAAATGTTAGTTATTTTTTTCGGTCCGCACATACCGCAGTTTTTGTGGCAATGTTTTCAAGTTTCCACGGAAACATTTGAAAATTGAAAAATGTGCAAAGTCAGAAGAGGACACTACACTACCTGCTATTTATAGTGATTATTCGGACAAACCCTTCAGGTTTTTGTGACACCGAATTTGTTTTGTTTGTTTAAACTTTCGGAAAATTAATAAATAAAGTTAATAAATATAAATGTATTTACTGCATGACTTAATGCTAGTTTTCCTTCTTTCCTTTCGTCATTATTTTATATTTTCTTTTGCATTATTTACCTTAATATCTATTGAATAAACGAACTAAAAAATCTAACAAAGACTCTAAGAAATTCTAATAATTAGCATACACGTAGAACATAAAATATCAAAATTTCATCTGGTGATTTCAGAAATCCTTCGATCACATCGACACATAGCGACGTTTCTCACATTTATAGTTAGCTTAATAGAATTTTAATAGATCTAAATAGCGGGTAGTTGGAAAATAAAATGAGCCATCAGAGGCTGTTAGTGCGAGCGGCGGGTTTCATCACGACAAATGATAAAATACTCGACGTTTCATTGTGAAAACTTGGGAGCAGTGAATTTTTCGTCCGCCCCCTGCGCCATACGTATACCCAAGTTATTTGCCTTCGCCGCTCTTCCGTTTCCCCATACTTCCGCACCACCCGATATGTGTACAACTTAAATTGAACTCTAGCATGTGTGTACGAGAGCTGCTTTCGCTACGACATTAGTTTTTCCTTCGCCACCCTGTAATGTTACATTGTTATCACAAAAATGTGGACTCTGCGACTCGGCGGGAGGTCGCCAAATGGATGTCCCGACGCCGGGGCGGTTAGAACCTTCTGGAATAATGCCCATCTACGAACACGGGTTGAACGAAAAACATATTTTTCAGATAACGACAATAAGAAATGAAAATATTCAGAAGAAAATTCTCCGATATAGCGCGTCGGGCGCTCTCGCCTGGAAAATATTAGGGGCGATGGTATTTAGCGTACTTTATTATCATTGCTAACATGATAACAATAATTCAACCATTAGCGATATATAGAAGTTCTGGAACATTCCTTGATAACTTTCGTTCGCTCTTTGATGTTCGAACTCGAAAAGTATTGTGAATCGCCCAGCGGGGTATCGGGTCGCGATATTAGCATCCCTCAGGAAAGAGAGGAATAGATTAAATTCTTAATTAGAGAGAGACGGCGCGAGAGGGTGTAAAGGACGTTGGCCTCTGGGGCACGACCAAACTCCTTTTAATTCTTTTTTATTAATTACACCGCGCCCGTGATGTATTGATACTTGTCAGCTGTAAAAATTCGAACGTACTCGTACAAAGCGTATTTCAGAAGATTCTGGATGATTTACTTTAGTCTGTTAAAAGATCTACTTAAAATATCAGTTTCAATGTTAATCTAGTCTAAATATTTTAATCTATTATTACTTAATAGCTTTTGCTCGCGGTTCCGCCTGCGTGGAATAGTGTTTGTGGATAAAAAGCTAATTTAGAAAATATCTCTACCTATACATACTGCAATATTCTTCTGTGAACTATTACTAGGCATATTTTTCCGTCCGCCTGTATTTTTGTGATAAAAAGTAGGTGTTAATCTAATGCCTAAGCTACTACCATACAAAATTTTATCAAAATCCATTCCGTAGTTTTAAAGGAGCGTAAAAGAGTAACAAACGTCAATACATCCACACAAACTTTTTTCTGCCAACGTAAACGTAAAAATGGCAACATTTATTATTTAACATTATCAAGAAATCGTCATTTATTCTATTTTGCTTGTATCAACACCTATTTTAATTTATAATAGTAACTATAATAGTACCTAGTACCTATCTAATTTAATACATTAAGTAATTTTTACAACATAAACAAAAGTGACGCAAAGTATCAAAGAACGCCATTCCAGCCACATTTCTTAAGCTTCCTTCTCATTAAGACTGTAATGGTTAAACTTGGCAGTGGGGCGTCAGTAGGTCGGCCTTTGACTTAATTCCGACGATCAATAGGGGTGCTCAATGTTGTAATTATAATGGGATAGGTCGCGGTTTCAAGGTGAGGACAAATCGTACGAAATGACAACTTATTAACTACAATAAAAAAAACTAAAAACACGACTACGTAAATGATATACCCTATGTTACCCGGGCTGTTATTACGAATGTATTGACACCTCATCTATTAAAATCGGACTAGTAGCTTAGGCGCTACTGAGGAACATACATACATATTTACATAGACTGCCCAAATCATCACACTTCCTTTTGACTTCGCCGTATAGTAGTCGGGTAAAAATATGCTACATAATTAATTAATTGGAAGAGTATTTTTGGGTCAGTGGCAGATTACTTGAAAGGGTACAAGATCGATCCCGGCCCATGAGACAGATTGTTGTAATAAGACAAATAATTATTAGTTTTTAAACCACAGCTCAGAAAGGAAACAATGCCAAAACCAGCGTGTCTGGGAAGCCTAAATCAAATGAAGTAGACTTCAACCTAATCTTCCTGGAATTGTGGAACACCCTAAGCGCGCCGCCTGTCTACATAAATAGTCTCTGATGATGATGATGATGCTGATGATGATGATGATAATGATGCGTATTCAAGACGACGCACAACCCCCCATTTAACATCAGCAGTACAAGTGTTAAAGAAAATTCAGTTGCACGATTTGCAACTATTACCTACAACCTTACAAAGTCTCGACATAACTTATTCATGTCTACTAAGTTAGACGATTACAATTTTCTTCCAATTCATCATCCCACAAATTTCAGTAGCGTAATATTTCAAAAAGTTCAACGCTACTTAGCACAGCCATAACAAAAGGTACGGCGCTCAGATAAATCATTCTCTCTCGAAGACTTCTAGATATTGTCTGTAGTTTCAAGTGCCTTACTCTACGGTATTGTCTCTGGTCACTTCGTATTTCTATATTCAATGACTTCGAAACTTAGGATGGGCCCGTAGGAACATTTTGCATAAACCTTCTTCATACAAGTAAACTGAAATTACTCTTGTTATACTCATGTGCATACGCAGCGTTCTCGAGACCCGAGTCACATGTCGGATTAGTTCCAACAGGGCACTTACATTAGACGTAGTTTAACGCTTATCAGGACTTGTACTTACGACAGTAATATTCAGTACGGTTCACGGATTCGTTCTTATTCCCTTTCGAAGACTTCACTTCTCTATGTAGTTCATTTCGTCCGTAATTCTATGTCGTTGTGTCGCTCTAAGTGCGTCATTGTCTATGCTCACGTCATCTTAAGTATTAGTATTGTCACTTAAAAATTTGCATAAGCACTTCTCGGTCAAGCGTGTCGTGTAGGGACAGCAAAAAACCGTTGAAAGGAAAGGCTTACACAATGTTTGCGGAGCGGCGGAATGCGGTAGCCAATAGGCAATACTATTGTACGATGGTCAACATACTCACATACTCAAGGGTGATGCGTTTGGACTGAACCGTCAGCAACGGTCTTAGATTTTACTATCCTACTAATATTATAAATGTGAAAGTTTGTGAGGATGTATGTATGAGTGGATGTTTGTTACTCTTTCACGCAAAAACTACCGAACGTATTTTGATGAAATTTAGTATCGTAGTAGTTCTAGTTTAGGCTCTGGATTAAAACAAAGGCTACTTTTTATCCCGAAAAAATACAGTGTTGCCGAGGAATATTGTACCTATTTACGCGGGCGCAGCCGCGGGCAACTGCTAGTATATTACCTATGCACTTGAAATCACCGTTTCATAATAGGCATTTAAATTTTAATAATATTTTGGTATAGTGAATTTTGTGGTCGATGATAGTTTGGACAGATTGAAATTGTCCGTTCGATGATTGAAGTTGTTTCACCACGTAGGCTACATACCGCGGAAAAACTTTATCATTATAACTATTCATCGTAAGTAATTGCAATAGATAAGGAATGCTTTTTCGACCAATTTATCTATAAACAAGAACTATAAAGTTTTACAAAATACATAAGTGTAAATAACAGCTTAACTGTATATATAAAACATGTAGAGTTGGTCAAAAAAGATTTTGGTGATAATATTATTTTGCTGTCGCTACCTCTTGTCAACTTAATTTCTCCCTGATCGCTGGGCAAACAGTCAGTTGGGCAAATTATAATATAATACTTCAATATTTGCTAGACATGCTCATTTCGTACTTCACCCCAAAACTCTGACCAAATAGAAATTATCTTCAAGTGGAAATGGAAAATTTTGTGGTACCTACAAAATGTTCTAATCTTTGCACACGTTTTGTATGGATTTCGCCTTCCTGCGGCGTTTCACCGCTACCCGCGTCACTGCGTCAAAAAATTACAGGCAAATAGGCCCTATTCATATCGCGACGATACCCGATGCAGCGCTGCAATTTTAAGATAAACTACACAAAAAGATACGTTTCATATAACATCGGTCATACACTACACATACCAGAAGGTCGATTCTGCTATTTTAATCCAACAATAATGCAGCTTCGTTACTGTTTCGATACAGTCCGAATCCTATCAAACAGCAAAATGGTATTCAACTAAACTTCAAACAAACGTCAAACGACGAATTACACCGCGATGCGATTATCATTGTATCGAAGCTTGGTTGTAGAATGAGCGAACCACTTATCCATAGAAAATGTTATTCTCGTATGTTTATAAACTTAACTCCAATTTGACTCGAACTGATCCGTCAACCGGATTTCTTTTTCACTTTGACATGTGGGGATGCTATAACATAAAAATATTTATTTTACGCAAAAATCTATTTTTTTGCCTTCCCCTCTCTAACCACGCGAAAAATGTTTTCCGTCCGTCTCAGAAGACCAAAAGTTTTGTGTATGCGTACACAAATGTGCATAGCCATGCCCCAAATTCGATGATTTTGTGTAATGTTTCAAAAAATCACGAGCAGGAGACGCGCCTTAACTGACAATAATTGGCAACACTGGATCATACAAACGTCAAGCAACAGCTGTCTTTGTACAAGTTTGTGCTCGCTTTATTTATAAATTGTAGTCAATATCATTGCAAAATGACTGTGTTGGGATTTTAAATTTACGAAAATAGTGTAGTAGAATACCGACTTTCGGTCAATTTATGATAACAGGATGATAAATTTATAATGAGTTGATGGTAAGTTGAAAGTCTAAGTTAAATAAGAGAATCGGGCCTCTGACATTCGAACTGTTACAGGTCGCGCAATGGTTTATGAGCGCTCAGTGAAAGTGGAGGGGATCGTTCGCGCATGTGACCAATAGCAAATAATATTTATTACTAACGTACCAATAGCGTGTCGGCAGCCACGTTCGGCATGCGTTCGGCGCATCCACACCTCCCCGCCCGAGCCCGCTACGGCCAAACACACCCAAAAACTGACTTCTGCGCATACCCCCTCTACTTTTATCGAAAGATCTTAATTCGTTGCGCGACCTATACAATGAAACTGTAATATATGTCTCTAAAAATCAATAACGGATACTTCAGGCACATGATCCACTGCTTATGTAAATACGTTTAGGCAAAAAATAATTGTCATACTCACATAGATGTATATAACGCAAAATATCTGTATAAAATTTGAAATAGCCTATATAAAGATTTTTTTTTTCATGTAGACAATTATTACATAAGCAGTATAGCATATACCCGAAGTATCCGTAGTTAATTTTACCAAACCTTATATTATATAGCTCTCTTAAAAATGCAGCGGCGGCAGCGCCATGGTGGCGTGATTTCTGTAAAACTAGCAATGTAAAATCAGCGAAAATTAAAATAAATATATTCTAAAATTGTTGATAATTAGTTGCCAAAGAATCGATTTTTTTGCTCTTGGCTCTCGAAAAATCGCCGCCGATGCTAGCTTGACATAAGCTGGCATACAATTTTATGAAAAATCGGCGAAAATAAATAAATATTTTCTGAATTTGATGCTAATATGTTGCTAATTAGTTGCCAAAGAATCGATTTTATGTGTATTGTTTCGTTTCGGTGTGAATGTACCCTTAAAACCATGACGTAAATAATCCATAATACATAGTCCCATTACTTTACGATTGAAATATCCGCCTTTCTGGCTGGACGCCATACCTACTTCCATACGGTAGCGACGATTATGGGATTCGAAGCCGTGACTCGCACCAGTAAACCGACATCTATTCATAGACATGTACGGCTAATAAAGCTGTCAGTATTTAAATGGATAGTGTATGGGACTGTATTTTTCCACTAGGTTTTCACCGCCGGCTCTGATCAGACTCGAAGATAGCAAGGTTACACCGATTCGGGCAGAGCTGGGGCGTATAAAAAATAACACTGATTTGAGGAGAACATTTTTCACATTAACTCGTTAGCTTACCTGGCTCAGGGCAATGCCGTATAGAGAGCACAAATGTACTCTTCTAATTTCCATATAAGCTATCTCTCTCTTATTTCTCTATACGGCTATTTTTCCGTAATTTTCCCTAATTTCCCTTTATTTCCCCTGAGCCAGGATAAGTGAAACGCATAACGTGAAATTCTTTATTTACCATAAAACAATACATAATCACACAGTTTACATAGATACTTAGTAACACATAAGCAAAATTACAAGTATAAGAAAAACCATATATTTTTCACCATTATAATCTAATTTTCTCTAAAACCATTTACATTTCTATTTACCTAAATGTTATTTACTTTAGCCACTAATTTTTCCTATGTACAACACTAATTTTCCAAGTGAAATAAGCTACGGTTAAGAAATTATAAAGAAAATAAACTCGTGACTTTAAAACAATTATTTACCGCTATTCTAATGAACTTAACACTTATGTACAACACTTATATTCACTATTTTTTTACAACGCACCTGTCCGTCCGGGCCAGGGTAGACCCGGTGCACGACCCCGCGCGGCCACGTATTACGCGGCAGCGCCGGATCTACGACCACGACCAGGTCGCCCGGAACCAGGGCACGGCTGCTCTGCGGCGCCCCGTAGCGTGGCGTGAGCGTGGGGAGGTATTCCCTCACCCAGCGCCTCCAGAACTCGTCGGCAAGGGCTTGCGCGACTCTCCAAGTCTTCTTGTCCGCCGGCACACACGGTCCGACGTACGGCAGTCCGGCGGACGACCCCAGGAGGAAATGGTTCGGTGTGATTGCCTCCGGGTCGCTGGGGTCCACGGAAACGTGAACTAGCGGTCGTGCGTTCACGGAATACTCCGCCTCGGCCATCAGGGTCTGGAGTACCTCTTCTTTCGGCGACTTCTCGTTCAGCGTAGCGAGTAAGGCGGTTTTCACTGACCTCACCATCCGTTCCCAGGCACCTCCTTGACTCGGCGCCCCCGGCGGGGTGAATTTCCATTGCATGCGGTGCGTGAGGCCCAGCTGAGCCATAGCCGGTGCCCACTCAGCGTACGCTTGCCGCAGCTCGACGTCCGCGCCTCTGAAGTTCGTCCCGTTGTCGCTGTACATGACTGACGGCCATCCTCGCCGCGCAGCCATCCTTCTCATGGCCATTATTGCTGAGTCTGTCGACAGCGAGGCCACCAGCTCCAGGTGCACGGCCCGCGTCGTCAGACAGGTGAAGAGCGCTCCCCATCTCTTCTCGTGACGTCGGCCGATGGTGATCGTCATCGGGCCGAAACAGTCGAGACCACAGTACGAAAATGGTCTCTGGAACGCCCCCAGGCGCTCCGCCGGCAAGTCTCCAGTTTGTGGTGTTCTCGGGTGCGCCCGTCGTAGCCGACAAAACGCACACTTACTTGTTATGCTGCGCACCGTCGGCCGCAGCTTCAGGATCCAAAACCTTTGCCTGAGGTCGTTCACGACCCTCTCACGGCTCCCGTGTCCTGCCCTGGCATGCTCCCGTGCCACCAGTAACTTCGTAAACGGGTGTCTACCGTCCAGGATGATTGGATTCTTCATCTCCGCTGGAACCTGCGCTGCTTTGATTCTTCCGTCTAGTACGAGCAGCCCGTCTTTGTACACTGGGCTGAGCCGGTACAAGGGGCTCCACCTAGGCGCCGTCTTGCCACTTGTGATCTTTTCAATTTCTTGCGTGAAGCTGTCCCGTTGTGACCTCTGATACCACAACGTCTCGGCCCGTTCTAGGTGTCGTACCTCGAGGTTGGCTCGACGATCTCGGCACTTTTCTAAGAATAACAAAACCATCGCTGTGCATCTTATGAGGCGCTCGTAACTCGAAAAGCGCGTCACATCCGGTAGACAATCCAACTCACTCGCCCTTGTGGTGTAAAAGGCGACATGTTCTTCTTTATCTTCGACTTGGGCGGGACTCTCCGCGGGCCACTCGCTCATAGGCCTGCGCAGGAAGTCTGGCCCTTTAAACCATGGGTCCTCGTCGCTCCTCGGAACATAGCCCGTTCTCGTGGCTAGGTCCGCGACGTTGTTCTTAGTGCTCACCCACCTCCACTGGTGGACGGATGTCAGTTCGGCGATTTCCCCCAGGCGGTGCGCGACATACGGCGTGTATTTCCGGCTGCCGTTCTGTATCCAACACAGCACCACCTGTGCGTCAATCCAGTAGAAAACGGTATCTGTTTTCCACCTGTGCTCTGCTACGACGGCGTTTCCCAGCCTCGCTCCGACCAGGGCGGCCTGTAGTTCCAGCCTCGGTATGGTTTGGGCCTTCAACGGCGCTACTTTGGCCTTGGCTGCGGCCAACACGACTCGAACATCTCCATTTTCCTGTTCCATCCTCCAATAGACGGCTGCGGCGTATGCGTCTTTGCTCGCATCACAAAATACGTGCAGCTGCCGGCTCCTCGTCGGGCTCCCCCCGTTGTAACTCCGGGGCAGCTCGAGATGGCTGATGTATTCCATGTCTGTCAGCCAGCGGGTGAAGTCCTCGGCTGACTCAGCTGGCAGCGGCTCGTCCCAGTCCAGCTTCTGACGCCACAAGCCTTGTAGGATGACTTTGGCGGTAATGGTGTAACAGCTAAGTAGCCCCAGCGGATCGTAGATACTCATTACGGTGCTAAGGGCCTCCCTTTTCGTCGGCGCGCGCTGCAGCTCACGGACCTCCACAGGAACTCTAGATAGCGACGTGTTGAATTTTAGTTTGTCACCTTTGGAGTCCCACAGCATGCCCAGGGTCTTCTGCTCGTCCTTGGTGACGTGCTGCGTAGTATTCTCAGCTAGGCGGTCCTCAGGCAGCTCCTCTAGCACCCTCCGGTCGTTGCTCGTCCAGCCTCTTAAGTGGAAGCCACCTTTCCTGTGCACCTGGTCCACTTGCTCTACAACCTGCTTGGCCTTCTCCCGGTCTGGATAGCTGTCCACGTAGTCATCCATGTAATGGGCTTCGGAAATAGCGCGATGGGCTTCCGGGTGTGACTCAGCGAATTCTTCCGCGTTCCTATTCCGGGCTGAGTGTGCCAGGAACGGCGAACACGACGCTCCAAAAATCATCACCACCATCTTGTACCTGGTCGGCGGCTCGTTCGGGTCCTCTCTCCACAGGAACATCTGGGCCGGCTGGTCTTCTCGTCTGACTTTCACACGAAGGAACATCTCCTGTATATCGGCCTTCACAGCAACAGCTTCCTCCCTGAACCGGAACAGGATTCGTGGCAGTGACGTCAGAAGGTCAGGCCCCTCCAACAAGTGATCATTAAGGCTCACGCCGCTTGTCTTCGCCGCCGCGTCGAAAACCAGTCGCAGCTTACCCGGTTTGTTTGGGTTTTTGACCGGGAAGTGCGGCAGGTACCATGTACGGTCGCTTCCGGCCTCCGTCCCGTCGCATTTTTCCGCATATCCCTTGCTTATGAGATTTTTCATCTGCCCATGGTACTGCGCCTCGTCTTCTGGGTTTCTCCTGAGCTTGTGTTCTAAGTTCTTAAGCCTCTTCAGCGCATTGTTGTAGCTGAGAGGTAATTTGACGCCGTCCTTGCGCCACAGAAGTCCCACTTCGAATCGACCGTCTTCCGTTCTCTTGGCCGTCCTGCCAAAGAGGTCGATGGCCCGCTGCTCGCCGTCTGTCAGCCTCGCCTTAGCCGCTATTCCCAATGCGTCTATATCGAAGTGTTTCTTCACCATTTCTTCGAGCCGTTCGCCTCTGGTCTCGATTGTGGATATGTGCAGGATACTCTCATCATCCTGCCTTATGATGCGCCTCGGGATGCTGCCATGGATCACCCAGCCGAGTTTGGTCTTTGAGGCCGCAGGCTGGTTCCTTTTCCCGATTCTCAGTTCTCTTGACACGATGAGCTGCCAGTTGTCCGTACCGATGAGAAGTTGGGGTTTCTCGTTCTCATAACACATCTCTTCATCCCTGAGATCGTGCAGGTGAGCGAGTTGCAGCAATGATTCCGGAACGGATTGAGTGAGCAAGTTCAATCCGCCCACCGTTCTCGCAGTGATGTCGTGCCTGGTACCGTCGTGACCCCGTACGCCCAGTTGTACGAGTCGGCTTTTTTCCTCATTTCTCTCGGCATTGATCCCGTGCATCCGCAGCACTTTCGACGGACCGTCTGCGCCGATAGCCTTCGCGACGTCTTCATCCAGCAGAGTCACTGTCGAGCCCTCGTCGAACAGCGCGAAGATGTCCGCTTCGCCCCGTGGACCTACGACTTGAACCCTTCTCATCTTGAGTTTTACCGCACGGTCGGACGTGACCGATGCGGTAATAACGGCGTCCTCAGCCTGTGGAGCGCCGCCGGACCTCTCCTCGTGCAGCAACGTGTGGTGCAACCGCTTACAACCCTGTGTGCCGCACCGTTTCGCCTTACAGTTGAACCTTCTGTGTCGACTCGATATGCACAGGAAACACAGCCCCTCTTTCCTGACTGTGTCCCATCTCTTTGGTACGCTCATTTTCTTGAAGGTGGCGCAGCGAGGCAGAGCGTGATCATTGGCACATACCGGGCACTTCATTGCTTCCTCGCGTACCTTCTTGGGTTGGCTGTGGCTCGGCGAACCCCTGCCCTCATCTGTCACCGCGAAGACTGGCCTTCTTGCTCTGGTTTCACTCTTGTTCGGAGGTTGACGCGGTGTTTCTCTCTTCGATGTCGTGCTGAATCCGTAGCGCAGTGCCCTGTCCGCTTCCCTCATTAAGAATTCAGAGAGAAGGACGACATCGGGCTCGTTCCTGAAGCGCGACGTCTCTTCTGCGTAGTCGTACCACTTGCTTTTCTCGTAGGGACTGAGCTTCTCTAGAATGTCTCTCGTGAGTAACGGGTTGAAAAGGTACCCGTGCCTCAGCCTCTTCAGGATAGCCACCATGTTCTGAATCTTCACGGCGAATTGGTTGAGTTCCGCCGCCGAACCTCCGAGCCTCGGTAGCCTCTTCAGGTCTTCCATCATGCGGTCCACCATAACTTCTGGACGTCCGAAGCATTGTTCTAGAGTCTTCATGATTTGTTCGGGCGGCGTAGCGACGCTCAGCAGTGGTGCCACGGCTTCCCTGGCTTCTCCCCGTAAGCAGTTCCTCAGCCGAGCTAAATTCTCGATCGGTTTCAGCTTGTAGAATGCAGTGGTGTCTTCCATTGCTGCCTTGAAGGATAACCATTCGGTGGGAGCCCCTGAGAATGTAGGCAGCTCCGTTGTGTGGCGCGTCTGGCGTTGATTCAGCAGCTTGTCTAACGTTTCAGCGAGATGTTCCACCCCGTTGGCCCTAGACGTGGGCGGTGTGGGTGAGCGTGGGCGGCGTTGTTCCGGCCACTCAAATCTCGTCTTCTGGCCTTCGCGTCTTCCTCCAGTTGGTGGCATGTCTTCTGGCTTCGGCGTCTCTCTCTCCTCTAACACGACCGGCTCTTGTCTAGCCTCTTCATGGTCGGGTCCTTGTTCGCTTAGCCAGGCTCGTACACGTTGCTCCACCTGTTCAGACGGCTCGTCGTCATCGGGGCTGCTTCCATCCTCTGCAGCGGCGACGTCGGCGACGAGTTTCTTCTTGATAAGTTCTGCTTCTATTTGCAGTTCCTTTTTACGGAGAGCGGCAAGCTTCTCTTCCGCCTCATATTGTATGCGTGCGACGACACTCGCTGTCGATCGACGCGACCTAATTGAAATAGCCTTCTTCCTGGCTAGTGTTTGCACTTCCGGAGCTACAGGTGCCTTGCTAGTACCTGGTCTCGGTTTTAAAATTGTTTGAAGCAGATCTGCCCTTCCCTCGGTCGGCGGCGGCTGGCTCGTGGCGGCAGCAGACGGCGATCGTGGCGGATCTGGAAATCTTCGCGGTTGTTGTTGTTGTGGTTGGTTCTCCTCGGCCCCGCTCTGACTCCTTGTGATGACCATAGTTTAAGTTAAATGTTACGTTAAGTTAAATCCTCAAATCAAAAATTAATCTTCCAATATTCGTCTTCAAACTCCAAAAATCTTCAGAGTCTTCACGACTCTTCAAGAATCTTCGGTAGGTTTTTCAGGCGAAAAATCTGCGAATCCTTGCTTCCCTCTTCCTTGGTGTTGTCTTGTATCTTCGAGTCCAATCTTCTAATCTGAGTCCGTTGATCCCCGGTGTTGAATTCCTTTCTTCCAAAATTCTATGTTCGGCTTGATAAATTTTCTTCAAAAAATTTTCTATGTCCTTGGCTCGATGAAATTATTCTATGTCCAGTGTTCAGTAAATTTTTCTAAGTCCGGTCTTCAATAAATTTTTCTATCTCCTTGGCTCAGTAAAATTTTTCTATGTCCGATGTTCAGTAAATTTTTCTATGTTCCGTCATCAATAAATTCTTCTAAGTGTCGTCTTGATTGTTTTCAACTGGTATTGGACTTCGAAAATTTCTTCAATCTTGTATCTCGGATCACACGCGACTAACTCACTAACTTGCAATCCGGATCGCAAGGACCACGCACTACTGTATGGGACTGTATTTTTCCACTAGGTTTTCACCGCCGGCTCTGATCAGACTCGAAGATAGCAAGGTTACACCGATTCGGGCAGAGCTGGGGCGTATAAAAAATAACACTGATTTGAGGAGAACATTTTTCACATTAACTCGTTAGCTTACCTGGCTCAGGGCAATGCCGTATAGAGAGCACAAATGTACTCTTCTAATTTCCATATAAGCTATCTCTCTCTTATTTCTCTATACGGCTATTTTTCCGTAATTTTCCCTAATTTCCCTTTATTTCCCCTGAGCCAGGATAAGTGAAACGCATAACGTGAAATTCTTTATTTACCATAAAACAATACATAATCACACAGTTTACATAGATACTTAGTAACACATAAGCAAAATTACAAGTATAAGAAAAACCATATATTTTTCACCATTATAATCTAATTTTCTCTAAAACCATTTACATTTCTATTTACCTAAATGTTATTTACTTTAGCCACTAATTTTTCCTATGTACAACACTAATTTTCCAAGTGAAATAAGCTACGGTTAAGAAATTATAAAGAAAATAAACTCGTGACTTTAAAACAATTATTTACCGCTATTCTAATGAACTTAACACTTATGTACAACACTTATATTCACTATTTTCACTCTTAAAAGTTTATGTACTATTTACTCACAGTTTTTAGAAACGTTTTAAAGCACTGATAAGTGTTCATTGTCTTTAAATTCACTTTAAAACACAGGCGAGGCCGCTGTCCTTAACAGATAGACAATGATATGTCAATGTGTGTCTATGCCTCTAGATGTGTCATTTACACCTTGGACATTTACACGACCTTTGTACAAAATTAGACTTTCTTCAGACTTTCTTCAGACTTTAGATAAAGTCTAAAGAAAACTGAAACTTAAGACACGGCAATAGGCAAGCGGACTGATTTTTTTTTTATTGCATTAATGAATAGTACTCTTAAATATGAGTAACTTCTCAGAAGAAACCGTATATCAAAAGTCAATATTTTCAAAGGTACAGCGATTTGTATACAAAATTTCGCGAGTCTTTATACCAAAAATTTTTTTTTTTGCGAAATTGGTAAACAAAACCTACATCATTAGTTTACTCACATCATATACAAAAACATTCATTATGGTAAGTATGAACTTAAACGCACAAATATCGGAGATATTTACAAATATATTCCTGCGGCCATATACTTCATATACAGTTCATACTACTTCATATACAAGTGACGTCATTTTTAGGTCGACTTTAGTATGGAGCGTTTTTAGGAGGCTCGCGAAATTTTTTATACAAATCGCTGTACCTTTGAAAATATTGACTTCTGATATACGGTTTCTTCTGAGAAGTTACTCATATTTAAGAGTACTATTCATTTATGCAATAAAAAAAAATTAGTCCGATTGCCTATTAAGTAACATGTGATGTGGTACTAAATATATTATGACATACATTGATTATATAGACGTCCTAATCTGGGGGCACGGTAGTGCCCCCGTCAAGATAAGCCAAGCGAAGCGCAAGGGCACTACTAGACCAGCTTTTCTCGTTATATTGAAATAATTATTTCCCGAGTATTCTGTAGTAATTTCAACGAAAAATTAAAAATATAGGTAACAAACAATTTATTCAAACAAACTCTGTTGAGCAAGAAATATACCGTAAATAAAAAAGAAAATAAAATATTGTAATTACAACTTACAAAAGGAAATGAGATCCCACCAATAACATTTTCATGTAAAGTGAGGCCAAGTTCGCACTGTCAAAAAGTTATCAGATCTCATGTAAAATCAAGCTTCTGACTCTACAAGCCTTCACAAACTCTACACCTTAGTCAATTTATGTGGCCTGGGCATTTCGCTTCATTTGCTTGCCGGCCCATTCGTGCCGAAGCGTGGCTCTCCCACAGTCTACCTATATCGTGTCCATGCAGTCGAGCTCCGTGTCCGTCCGTCACGTATCGACCAGCTCGTGGAGTTACAATGAGCTACCCATCGAGAATAACATTAGCGTGCACCTACAAACGTGTTATACAGATTACAGATAGTTTAAGCATGCATTCATGGCATAAGACTGGCAAAGGAGCAGTCACATCACCTGATGGTTTTTTATAATGTAATGAACCAGGAAACGAGCAGACGGATCGCCTGATAGTTAGCGATTACCGCCGCCCATGGACACTCGCAACACCAGAGGAGTTACACTTGTAAATCCTCTGGTGCTGCGACTTGCGTTCCTGGTCCTTAAAATCCCCAATCCCCCCCATGGGCCTCCGGTAACCTCACTCACTCGGTGAAACACAACGCAAGCGTTATTTCAGTCGGTTTTCTGTGAGGTCGTGGTATTTACCCGGTTGAGCCGGCCCATTAACGCCAAAGCGTGGCTCTCCCATAGAACGATGCGCCATTGTGATGGTGGTATGCGATATCAGGGGAGTTAAAAGTGCGTGTCGGTTCTAAGCTGGTGGCGTAGCGTAACAATGAACTAATCATTGAAAATAACAGCGTGTACCGTCAAACGTATCAGATAGATAGCTTGAGCAATAAGCAGGCCTTTATCTATTAAAACCGACAAAGAAGCAGACACATCGCCTGATGGTATGCGATTACCGCTGCTCATGGACAAAATATCAGAGGAGTTATCTGTATAACTCCTATTATACTGTTATAATAACGCGTTCAGGGTGTTGGGTAGGTGGGGCTTCCTTGCTACTGTAGTGCGTCTGCGATGTTTGCGCATGCACACACAGACGGTTTTCACACCGTGCTGCGGCGTCGCATCGCGTCGCTGATGTTCCGCACGCGTGGAAGTCCCAATACCATCCTGAATGTGCTTAGCGCCAAGCTGGACAGCCTCCTTCTGCGACACTGGGTCCAAGCACACGTGCCTGTGCCCGGGGGCTATCAGAGGAGTTATATAGTATAATAACGTGTTCAGGGTGTTGGTGGGGCTTCCTCGCTACTGTAGTGCGTCTGCGATGTTTGCGTATGCACACACAGACGGTTTTCACACCGTGCTGCGGCGTCGCATCGCGTCGCGGATGTTCCGCATGCGTGGAAGCCCCAACACCATCCTGAATGTGCTTAGCGCCAAGCTGGACAGCCCCCTTCTGCGACACTGGGTCCAAGCACACGTGCCTGTGCCCGGAGCCCCAGAAGGGACAACAATTAAATTAAATGAGTAATCTGTGTAGTAAAGCTATATTATGCGCTATGCCTGAAATAAACATTTTTTTATTATTTTATTTATAACAGAGTTTAGTGGTATTAGCCACCCATCGTGAATAACACCAGTGTTCACTGTCAAACGCGTCATAGAAGTTTAACGTAGCAATCGTAATGGTCGTAACTCTTAACCCTTTTATTGCAACGTCGGCTACGTTACAATCAAAGGGTTAAATGGATATGTATGTATGTCTGAAATACCTATACGAATGCAAAACTTTGTAATATGGATGAAAGAGAAATATTTCAAACGCGATTCGTAGAATTTGAAATAATTGAGTACCTACATAGTTTGTTCGTAGCCTGGACTTTGAAATAATAACCTTAAGATTGCTTTTATACCTGCAAAATGTACGATTTTTAAACATTTATTACATTCATTCTACGCAGATGATATTGCGAGAAAAGTTTTTTAGTTAAGATTGTTTTTGTAGCTGCAATGATGCCATTTTGTTAAAATGTGTTAATTCTCTTGCAAGCCTTCAGTTTAAGTTGTAATTAAGTAAAAAAAAATTAGACAAGCATCTGGCCTCACCGCTAATGAGCTAGCTCACCGTACCCGCACTAAAACTGCTTTTTGTCGACGTTTCTCGCGTCCTATTACTTCGTAATGACGAGATATTTCTTCATCTGTCATAATAGCGCCTATTTTTGTGCCTTTTAGTTTATTTAAGTTTTTGTAAACATTGGTAGAATTTAAATTGACGCTACGAATTTCTATATTCAGTTGTGTTTTCTGAGTCGTATTTGTAGTACAATAAATATTATATAAAGAATAAATTGTGTATTAAAAACCTTTACTGCATCTTGCGGGATGCCTGGCAGGTGCAAAACTTGGAAATCATTTTTTTATAATATCTATAGACGCTTCACACCATGTCAATGTAGTCCCGTGGTAAGTTCTCGAAGAACTTGTGTTACGGGTACCAAACAACGAAAATATATTTAATACTTTTATATTATACACATATTTAAGATTTTTATTACATTACACACACATTAAATACACATCCATGACCCATGAACACAGAAAAACTTTTAGATCCTTCGGCGGGATTTGAACACGTTCAACCATTAAGCCGCAGAGGTGGTCATTAAATATTTTAAATAATTGGTAGGTATTGTATAATGGTGATGAGACGCGTCGCCGCCATCAACAGTTTTGCAATAATATCAGCGGGTTTGTTCGTGATGTAATTAGATCCCGCATGCATGCAATTTTTTACGGGCATTGGCCCACCACACATTCCCACCACTGCAACTCCTGTGTAGCCAGGATCAACAGCTGTAACCAACCACCAAAACACTTTGATATGATCTCAGGGGTGCCCGAGGGACATGCTTAAGTCTGCCTTGGGACGCGAAACGAAATTAATTAGAAGAAAAGTGGAGGAGTAGGAAGAACTCGCTCTCCAAGCAAGCGGGAGACAGTGCATCGCTTATTCTGTACTAGATGTTGCCCGCGACTTCGTGCGTGTACAAATTAATCTGGCAGAAAACATTTTTCCATAATAAGAAGTACCCTGTGTCTTTCCCAGTGGTCATTTTTCAAATTCAAAAATTCAAGGTCAAATTTTATCAAAATCGGTCCAGTAGATTCGCACCCTATTCAATGCAAACAAACTAACAAACTTTTCCTCCTTATAATATTAGTTTAGATTTATTTTATCACTAGCTCTTGCACGCGGCTCCGTCCACGTTATTATTTTTTTGGAATAAAAAGTAGCTTGAGTGTGAAGCCATAGCTTTAACAACAACCATACCAAATTTCATCAAAATCTGTTCAGTATTTTTTACGTGAAAGAGTAACAAAAATCCATCCATACATCCTCACAAACTTTTACATTTATACTAGTATAGTGGGATTCTAATGATTTCTTCCATCAAGTACCGTAATATAATATTGACCGTGGCTTGCTTACATTAAACATCCGCTAAGCGTCTATAAATCCACCTAATGAAGTGTGCTCAGCATACATTTATACGCGCGTACAAACGTGTGTGCTAAACAAACACGCGGAGTGGCTGTTCCGTTGGTGGTGATGGTACAGGCGAGTGGAGAAATTAGTATAAGTGTACCGTCAAATAGAAAACTGCAATAGTTTGCCAGTGGCGAGTGGAGAAGTTAGTATAAGTGTACCGTCAAATAGAAAACTGCAATAGTTTGCGAGTGGCGAGTGGAGAAGTTAGTATAAGTGTACCGTCAAATAGAAAACTGCAATAGTTTGCGAGTGGCGAGTGGAAAAGTTAGGATAAGTGTGCCGTCAAATCGAAAACTGCAATAGTTTGCGAGTGGCGAGTGGAGAAGTTAGTATATATGTACAGTAAAATAGAAAACTACAATAGTTTGCGAGTGGCGGGTGGAGAAGTTAGTATATGTGTACAGTCTAATAGAAAACTGCAATAGTTTGCGAGTGGCGAGTGGAGAAGTTAGTATAAGTATACTGTCAAATAGTACACTGCAATAGTTTGCGAGTGGCGAGTGGAGAAGTTATTATAAGCGTACAGTCAGATAGAAAACTGTCATAAGTAGTTTGCGAGTGGAGAAGTTAGTATAAGTGTACCGTCAAATAGAAAACTGCAATAGTTTGCGAGTGGCGAGTGGAGAAGTTAGTATAAGTGTACAGTCAGTTAGAAAACTGCAATAGTTTCCGAGTAGCGAGTGGAGAAGTTAGAATAAGTGTACCGTCAAATAGAAAACTGAGATAGTTTCCGCTATTTATCTTCAATGATGATGGACATTGGAAACCATATACCAAGATTATAAGGCTTGGACTATTTATTCCGGAATCCGGTGGGACCAGAAAAATTCAGGGCACTGAAAATAGAACTCTGCGCTAATAGAGCTGGAAATCGAACACACAAGTGCAGAGTCAATTACTGTCAATGTCATGATGTTTGATTTTCAACTCTATTGTATTAGGCCATAGTTCTACATTCGCTCCGGCCTTCCGGATTCCGGACAATATAGGCCCAGCCTGAGAGTAAACGCTATGTTGTGCCAGTGTAGTATACTCGACTATATTATGGGCAAAAGTGGATTATAAATACTAATGTTAATCCATTGGCAAGGATCATAAGCCACATTCACGTAATATATATTTAAGGGGCCATCCATAAACAACGTCACACGAATTTCACGATTTTTTACCCCTACCCCCCTCCTTGTCACAGTTGGTCACATTTGTGACCCCCCCTCCCTAGTGTGACGTCACAAATTTTGCAAATTTACATTTAGAAATTATTGAATAAAAATATTGGTTCCGAAACCAGTTTTATTTCCATTTAAATTATTTTTAATAAAATTAACATAAACGAAACAATTAACAAAACAAAAAACGATTAACTATATTAATTAAAGAAATTAACAAAACAAAATATAATATCAATAGAATTAAGGATACAAACTTAATAATCTTCAATCCATGGACTTTGAACGATGGTTCAAAGTCCATGGATTGAAGGATTGATTGAACGATGCCAGTTATAAATAATTTAAAGGAGATGTCCTTTAAATTATTTATAACTGGCATAATATAATGCATTATGTTTTTGAGGTTTTCTTACAGTAAGTTTATAGTTCGTATTTTAACACTTAGATAATATTAAAATAGATTTTGAAATGTGACGTCACAATATTTAGGACCCCTCCCACCCCCTTGTCACACAATGTCACACTTCGTCGACCCCCTCCCTCCCCCTTAACGTGTGACGTTATTTATGGATGGCCCCTTATGTTTAACTAGCTTTTTTCCCGCGTAAATATAGTATCGGGTATCCCGCGGGAATATTGTACTTTTTCGGAATAAAGAGAAATAGTATATGACCGAGAGTGATAGCATGCCTTGAGACTGGAACCCAATTGCGAATTGAATAGAAATAGTTACCTGAAATTCCTCCCAGATATAATCAGAAGGTTCCGCCTTCCAAATAAAATAAAACTTATTGCCACGCATTAAGATTTATGCATATTAGCAAAAGAAGTGAAAATTTTGAGTAAAAAAAATGTGTGGAAAAAATGTAAAAAGTTTTTTTTTTTTACACTTTTTCCAAATACATTGTATTGTAATTTTATTTATTTTATATTATTTTATTTCATGTTATTAGGGTGGCTTACAACTATCAATAATACAGGGCCTTCGGCCGAAAGCAATGCTGTGGCTATATACAGCAGTAGTGAGGCCGATGGCCACATACGGCGGGCGGGCGCTGGATTCTACGGGGGCATGCCACCAACCGGCAAATATGCTTGTTTGGGAGAATTTGCAACCGTGTTCCAGGCTGAGATCTTTGCCATTATTGGTTGTTCACTAGAGAGCCTAGAGATGGCCTTAGTCCATAGAAACATTCTAATAAAGTGATCCTAAGCACTACCTCTTTTTGTACATTTTGAGTGAAAAGAACCTGGAAAAATAGTTGTTGCTTTATTAAAAATCAAAATTTTCTGTAACCCATTTTTAGATAGGTACTTCTGTACTTATTTGGTTTCATTTGTTCACAAAATCGACCGAAAAACAGCTGGTAATTTGCGTCAAATTTGTAAACTCGCCTTTAACAAGGTAATAATATACCTACCTACGTTGTTGTTAAATTCGGCAGCTCAAAGAAAGAATTTCTCATAAGCGGCACCGGGCGGCCTTACGACGGCTACCTTCATCATAAACGGATGTTTTCATCATATCCCCTCGTGTGTGGTTGAAAATTGCCATAAAATTTTCATCATCATGAAGGATGTAGAAATATTTTTAATCTGAACCTCAATTTTCGTATTTAAAGTAGACTTTCAGTTTACTTTGATTGGATTGGAATTTGGAAGTGAAGCAATATGTTACCATGAACGAATTTAATGACGTTTTGACTAATCAGATCGCGTTTCACGTTGGTTTATCGTACGTAAACGTTATAAAAAAACCGTTTGAGAGTTTTAGCGTATCGGGACTTAATTATAATTGTATGAATGCAGGTTTTACTTAGCAAAATTGCCCCTTTAATTTTCTGGTTCTAAGTCAATAAAGTCTTGTCCTTACTAATATTAATAAACGCAAAAAATTGCTTAAATGTATGGATGTTTGTTACTCTTTCATGCAATAATTACTGAACGAATTTAAATGGGTATGGCAGTAGTTTAGACTCTGAATTAAAAACGCCGAAAAAGTAGTGTTCTTGTGGGATAATATATGAATGTGTATACTTTTTACTATCTTTCACGCGCAATGAGCTCAACCGATTTGAATTTAAATTAGCAAGGTAGTTGTTTATGCATATGTTTAATACATAGGCTAGGGTTTCATAAAATAAAAGGTGTATGTTTGGCGTTACGTTAACACTTGACTTAAAACTATAATAACTCGTGGAAAATCATTTGTCATTTGTTTTATTTTTATCTAGGGCCCAAGATAAAAACGAATTAAATCTACAAAACAATAAATCTCGATTCAAGAAATAGAATATAAATGATAAATACAACAAAGTAATTCCAATCTGAATTCTTTGACTGGAAAGCAAAAATTTGTATTAACTAGCTGTAAAAGCGATCACAAAGAAAGAATTTTCAATATAACTGGCCCCGCCCATACGTTACTATTGGAGAATGTTCCAGAAAACGCACACGGGGAAAAGAGTTGGGTGTAAGTCGCAGAGATCCTTATTGGCAATTCCTTAAGATAGGGAGGAATTCACGACGCATCTGAAAAATTTCTATAGTCTTATGTGTAATGTATTACGTATCCGACGAAGATCTAAAACTTGGAATTCAATTGTAGAAACTAACTTAACATTAAAATGTAAAGTTTTGAAATGAAATTTCAATTTCAAAGTTTCTTGCTTAGACATTTTAAATTTAAATCGTCGTAAAATATTCCTCTTGGTTTCATTATTTAAAGCAATGCTTAAACTAATTTTTTCCAAATTCTAAAGGTGGTCTTTCGATCCATGCGACCGTGACGTGCTACCACGACCCGTGATCGCGACCAGGGGGGCAATTCTGCTAAATAAAACCTGCATTAATACAATTACAATCAAGTCCCGACACGCTTACACTCTCAAAAGGTGTTTTTATGAACGTTAAACCAACCCGAAACGCGCTCTGATTGGTCGAAACGTCATAAAATCCGTTTACGGTAACATGTCACTACATTTACAAAACTAATGAAGTAAAATGAAAGTCTACTTTAAATACGAGAATTGAAATTCTGGTCGCGCGACCAGAACACAGTCGCGACCGAGGCCCGTCGTTGAAAAACGACCAGCAAGGACACGCGCGAAGATGGAAAAGCTATCAGTCAAAACGTTTAAGTAATATCGCAATTAGAAATTAAACTCGAAATCTTGCTCAAATTGCTTGCAGAACGTAAATAAAACGAAGTCTAAATAAGTCTGCAGTCAAAGAACAAAGTGCGCGTTAATAAAAAGTTGCCCAACTAAAAAGTTTTGCAATATGGGCGGCTTTCAGACTTTAGTGGATAATATTTGTTTAAGACAAACTACTTGTTCCGCTCTTCGGGTATCTAAGCATTTTATTGCGATTTGCGGCAACTTTTGAGTTACATTCGCGTTTTAATGAAGTTGATGGAATAATCGCAAACATTTTTAAATTTAAAACATAGTTTTTAAATTTAAAACATGCTATTGAATTTTTAAATCTCAAGATAGGCTATGTACCTACATACATTTAATAAAAAAGTTACGCCATCTTGGTTTCACCATACTTCAAATGTCGGCAATCTTGTTTTCACCATACTTCAGGTTTCAAAATGTCCATAAAAATGTCAAAAATGGGGCGATTTAACTGGAGACACTTTTTGACTCAACATGTCTAGTCTATAATAATATATCGCACCTTTAGAATTAAAGTGGCGTAACTCAAAAATTTAAGAAATCGACTTTAATATATAAAACGACTTAGAAACATATTATCTATCGGTCTAATAGAAATAAACAGCCACTTTCAAGCTAGAAAAGGATAAACGTACAGTTGTGTCTCTTTCATATCGACCGCTTATCACGCGTTCCTTCACTTTTGAAGAGCCCCTTTTAGTATTGAGTCGATAATGCTAAAACTTGGGTGCTACGCGGTTACTCCGTAAATGACGTAAACTGTAATTCGTCGTTTTAATTGTAAACGTAAGGTGAGTAATTTGTGTGTTATTTTATTTTTGTACAGCCTCTTTTAGGTTTCGGGCGTTTTAAATCTAAATGATAATAATATTTGACGCCATATTTGTATTAGTGTCATTTCATTTCTAAACATTTCATAAATACAGGTCGTGCAACGAATTAAGATCTTTCGACAAAAGTAGAGGGGGTATGCGCAGAAGTCAGTTTTTCGGTGTGTTTGGCGGTAGCGGGCTCGGGCGGGGAGGTGTGGATGCGCCGAACGCATGCCGAACGTGGCTGCCGACAAGCTATTGGTTCGTTAGTAATATATATTTTTTGCTATTGGTCACATGCGCGAACGATCCCCACCACTTTCACTGAGCGCTCATAAACCGTTGCGCGACCTATACTTGAGCCTGATTATGTATTATGTCTTTACTTTATAAACCGTTTTTGTGACTACAATGACGTATGCGGAATTATGTCTATTATTTTCTACAAAATGAATTAAAATTGGCGAGTTCAATTGTGATTGAGTCTTTTTATTTTTATTTCAATGAAAGTTTGAGGTTAGTAATGAAAAGACAGGACCAAATTTTGCCACTATATAGATATAACTGGAATGAAAATACAATACGAGAAAAGATGATTTCAGCAAAACCTAAACATATAAAAGCTATTTTAAGCTTGGTTTTTTCTATAAATATTAAAAGTATTGGGCATTTTTGGGTCATCAAGCAAGCTATAGTATGAATTAAGGGCTCGACGATATTTGCTAAACTCTATGACTCACGTCGTCATATTTTGACAAAACTCAGCCGCAACTTGCAAGACACTATTGTCACCACGAAATCGGAGATTCTCGATGAAGTCGAAATTGATTCCCCATACACCTAAAACACGAGCTCACCCCAAACCCATCTTGCAGATAATTCACGAGCCAGATTTATGTGCCACCTTACTGATGAGATTACTGATATTGACATGAGTGAGATTAGAATAGCTCTTAGGCAGGTTTATAATAATAAAGCACCAGCAGATGACGAAATAACCACAGGGCTGCACCAGGAGGAACACCTGTCTTGACTGAGCTCTTTAATTCCGTCATCCACACTGGCACTACCCTGGAAGCATGCAGCAGGAGCATGGTGGATTTATTTTTTAAAATAGGTGATAAAACGCGACTTGAAACTACCGTCCCATTCCGCTCCTGAGCCACATGTATTAGCTATTATTGAGGGTTATCAGAGTGTCTGAGGGTCCCAGAAGTTGAACGACTGTGGAGCATACGTATAATCAGCCTCTCTGCCTAGCGTTTGTGGACTATGAGAAAGCCTTCGATATCGCCGAGACCTAGGGGGTCTAAAAGGGCCATTTTAGGTGTTTCATATAATGTTTCATATATTTTGACAGTTTTCAATAGAAATGCGTAAAATGACGCACATAATATAAATTGCATATGATTCATCTAATGTTCACCTAAAGTGGCCCTTTTTGGACCCGCTGAGGGACAATTCTGCTAAATTAAACCTGCATTAATACAATTACAATCAAGTCCCGATACGCTAAAGCTCTCAAACGGGTATTTTATAAACGTTCAACCAACGTGAAACGCGCTCTGATTGGTCGAAACGTCATAAAATCCGTTCATGGTAACATGTCGCTTCACTTTCAGTCCAATCAAAGTAAAATTAAAGTCTATTTTTAATTGCTGCTGGAATTCATGCAGAAATGCCTCGTTGACTGCCGATAATATTTTTAGGTGTTAAGATGTCTGTTCAAGTGATCTCTGATCCAACTTCTTCAAGGAGTGAAATAGGTAGATGTTATCTCTCCAAAACTTTTACTAACGAGTCGGAGGATGTTTTCAAGTCGTTTGATTGGAATGGCCGGGGCCTGAGACTGAACATAAACGGCCAGTACATCTCACACTTGCAATTTGCGGATGAAATAATCTTTATGCCAGACATATCTGCAGGACCTGGAAGAGATGCTGAACAGCCTAAGCGATTGTTCAAGACGGGTGGGTTTTGGAATAAACCTTAACAAAACCAAAATTATGCAAATAATTTTGGTTTTTCTAAGTATTGAACATGTTCTCCCAGGATCTTTCATCGTACATGGTACTAGTCTTGTAGTTAAGAAGCAAGAATACATATATCTTGGGCAAGCTTTTAATCGTCGATACCACAATCACAATCATCTTTAGTCAAGATGCATTCGATAATTTCGATGGCGAAGTTCGGAAACAAAATGATAATTTGATATAAGGCATCCCAAGCAACAAGTCACAACGATTACTTATGCCAAATCCGATAGATTTTTAATTTCGAAATTCGCTGTCGAAATTAGCGAATGTTCTTGACTAAAGGTCCAGGGTCTTTAATCGATGCGTTCTACCGGTAAAGAAACACGGCAGTTAACTCTGCTAATTGACAAGTTCAAGGTTGTTCAGCCTGTGATGGAAAGTGCAATGTTGAGGGTATCTCTGGTGGATAATGAAACTTGCTACGATGTGATTCGACAGAGAATTAAAGTCACTGACATTGCTCATAGAATTAGAACGCTGAACTGGAAGTGAGCCGGCCATGTTTGCAGACGGACAGACGGTTGATGGCGCAGAAAAGTGTTAGAGTGGAGACCACGCTTAGGCAAACGTAGTTTAGGAAGACCTGCGGCAGAATGGACCGATTTAAAGTTGGCTGGCAGCAGATGGATGAGGGTTGTCCGAGATCGGGATGGTTGGCGCTCATTAGTGGAGGCCTATGTTAAGCAGTGGGCTATCCATATGTCCGTAGGCTGATGATGATGAAATTTCCCATCGATAATAATTAATATTGACCTCTGATTTGAAAGGCTTATTTAATTATTGCTTATTTAAATAGCATTTCCTTTTCCTGTAAGTATAATGAACATTATTTTGATAGGAAGACGCCACGGTAACTTAAGTATCTTATATTTTTATGTACACGGTAAATACATAAAAATATAAGGAACCTAATACATACAAATTAGGTATAAGTTAAGCTTTATTACGCATAAAATAAAATATTTTTTCAGTTTTCTCTGTTCTAATTTACCTTTAATTTTAAAAGTCAACCATTAATAAACTAGCATATTCCAAAATTAGTCACCAAAAATAAATTTTACATTAGAAATAAATAGCCTATTTTTAAAATAGTTACGTTTTATTTTTGAATGCTTTAGTAAAAGATAGACACAAAGCTAAATAAGTCAATTAAATTTTAAATATTTTGGAAATAAAGTGACACCTTTTTTTAAATTATTAATTAACAGAGGTTCTAAATAATTAAACTCGTATTTTTAATAACAAATCACTAAAACAACTATTCACCTACGGCAAATAACAAAAACTGTAACTACATAAGGCTCACACTTACTATTATAGTCAAAAAACCAAAAAATGGCCTATTCTCCAATTACATTTTAGGCGTTTACCAAAAATCAAGAATTTTGGATTAAGCCACTTCAATTCTAAAGGTGCGATATACTTACCTTCGTCTTGGCTATGGATGGTTAAGTCCAAAAATGTCCAACTATTGATTCATACTTCATTCATAACTACGAAATTTTCGTAAAGAAAGACTTAGTAACGTGTTTCTCTTGTGTAGTGAATAAAAGTTCAATTTTTAATCGGTATCCTAAAAATGCAGCGCCGCGTTGCGTTTCCCTAAGGGTCGGTTCACACCGCGACGATTTTTAAGATAGCTATTGCAAATTAACCTTTACACACTCAAATTCAAACAAACTCAAAATATTTTAATGCTTAAAGAATTGTCCTACATGATGCCTACCACCGCTGCACCGGTTCGGAAACAAGCCCGACTAAGTCTAACTTCTAAGGGGCGATTTCACCAATAAAATTAAACGCGCTCAGTATATACCCTAAACTCGCTTTGCGCGTTTAAAACTCCGAATTGCATTTCACCAACGTAAACAAAACACGTTTCTAGCTAAGCTGAGTTTAGGTTCTGAACTCCGGATTTCGTCGGTTTAACTTCGTTGAACGCGTTCAAGAGCTATCATGTACGAAGTTTCATAAGATGACAGTTGTGATGTTTGTATTTATAAAATCAGTATTCATTTGTGTTTGATATCGCATTTGGTAGCTCTCACAAATCGAACTTCTTAAAAAAACACATTTGTCCAAATATATTTTACGTCTTTAATATTTTAACTCAGTTTTCGTTATCGCGATTAGCGTAAATATGGTGAAACCCGTTCGACGTAAAACGAGATTGACATCGACGCATGAACTCGCTTAGTGAGAACTAAGTTTTATAAAACGAAGTTTTTATTGTGTTTGGTGAAATCGCCCCTTACTACAAGAAGATACACGTTTTACATGACATCAGTTATACACTACACATGCGCTGTACAGCGTGGTGCAACCTGACATTCGAACTGTTACAATGAAACGTGTATCTTATTGTGTTATGAATAAAGTTCAAAATTCAAATGTATCTTAAAAATGAAACGTCATGTCGCGTATCGTTTCATTTTGACGACCTCCGTGGCTCAGTGGTTGAGCTTGTGGTACTCAAGCCGGGGGTCGCGGGTTCGAATCCCGCCGAAGGAACAAAAATGTTTTCTGTGTTCCTGGGTCATGGATGTGTATTAAATATGTGTATAATATAATAAAAATCTTAAATATGTGTATTTAATATAAAAGTATTAAATACATTATTTCCGTTGTCTGGTACCCGTAAGGGCCAGTCCACACGGCGCTTTGCGTCGACACAGCGCAAACATGTTAACGCAATGCCGGCCACACGGGTGCACATATAATTTTTACATATTTTTAATAATCTTTACCATAGACTACGGCACTCAGCTGTAACTTTTTTACTTTGTGGATGTGACGTCAGCAACCGGATACAGCTAACGACGCTCATAAGACACGATCTCAACGCGATCTTGATTTCGATACGATTTTGTTCGGGAGTACGCATCAGGATCGAATCTAGATCAAAATCGAAATCGGATCAGACTCGTAAATCGAAATCGTATCTGTTTCGGGAGTAAGGCCCCAGTACAGTTTTTAGTATGTAAAACGACGGAGCGACAGCGCTGCGTCGACGCAACGCTGTCGCAACGTGCCGTGTGGACTCGCTCTAACACAGGTTCCTCGAGAACATACCACGGGACCAGATTGACGTGGTGTGAAGCGTCCATAGATATTATTACTTCGGTGTGAATTGAAGGTTCCCTATTTCTTCGCATAAAATTATATGTCATAATTTTACTTGGCATAATTTCATTTGACCTAATAGTAGTTTCGCATAATATTCATTTGTCATAACTTTCTTAGCATAATTTTTTTTCGCATAATTACTAAAAGCATAATAATTGGTAGGCATACTTATTGTAAGGCATATATTTTTTTACGCATAATATTCATTAAGAATAATATTTTTATGCATAATATTAAAAAGCATAAATATATTTACGCATAATGATATTTAAGCATATTATTATATTTACGCATACATCTTTGTACCATTTTTTTCACATACTATTGAATGATAAATTCTACTGGGTGTGCGAGTTAAGACGAAATATAACAATTATAGTTGTAATTTTCGACTGATTACGAAATTAAACTCGGACAAAAAACACGAACTGCTATCTAAGAACATGTCGAGCTAATTATTTTAAACATGTTAGCGGCTTACGGGTGGCCCAAGGGCCACCCCGCCGCAACTTAACCTACTGTTGCAGATGTTACACTAGGTATATGAGTGTAATACCTGCTTTTAATGTTTTATAATTATGCCTTTAATTACCTTAACCGTGTTTTCATTATGTCGTTCCATTTTATGCAAATTTGTGCCTTGTGACAGAATGCCTTGAATTTATTATGACAAAAAAATATGCCTAACGAGTTTATGCCGAAAAACAATTATGCCAAAGTATTATTATGACAAGAAAAATTATGCCTGACGAGTTATGCCTCATTAAATTAGGACAAACAATATTAGTCTAAATGATATTTATGCCTAATGATGTAGTATGCCAAGAAACCATTATGCCAAAGTATTATTATGCGTAGTAAAATTATGCCAAGTGATGTATGCCAAATGAAATTATGACAAATAAAATTATGCGAAAGAAGAGGATCCCTGAATTGAACCTAACTCGTACAGTGTAATTTTTATGGACACTTGGAGTGACAGCGCGGCGTGACACCGTCACGGTCTAGTTTGGCTCACCGCTCACCGACGACGTTGACGTCATAAAAGTTAAAAACACAAACGTTCAAATAATTTGATCAATGGCAGAATGGTGTAAAACCTTTGCAACCGTGATAACCAAAAAAAATTGATCGAAGTGGTACGTAGGTTGATCGAAGTGGTACGTAGGTTGATCGAAGTGGTTCGTAGGTAGGTACTAGGTACACCACTCTGCCGTCCTAACGAAGAGTGCAGTAAGTCGAGTTTTTGGGAAAATTGGATTAAGACCTTATATTATGGTATAATATGGTCTTAACTCGATTTGCCCAAAACTTACTGCACTCTTCGTTAGGTCGGCAGCACTGATTGTAAAATATAAGTGGGGTAGTTGGAAAAAAGTTAAAGTGTTCATTGTTTCACAATAGGTATTCTAATAAGTGTCGGATAGCTTATTCGAAAATTTTTGTTATTGCTTATACTTTATATCGAGTGACAGAGACAAAACATGCAAATAAGCCATATAAAATATGTCATACATATAAGATTGTAAAAGAGGACCTTAATATTTATATACATAATATTATGAAATACATTATACACAAAAAGAAGCAAAACATTACTCTATCGAATATATTTCATTAAAAACTAAAACCGTTTTACAATTAAAATACCATTGGCGAAGTAAAAAGATCTACCAAAGGCCGCCGCTAGATCCACTCAGGTTATTTTCACCCACTTAGGCTATTCTCACTCACTTGGGCTATTTGCTACTTCAGTAATCGGACGCGAGACACAAGACATTCGCATCCGCTCATTCGTTTTTACAGAACAACCATTTTAATCACAAATAAGTGAGGGCCACAGATATTAAAGTAAATAGATACTTCGACGTAAATTAATGTTTTAGTTTAGGTTTAAACATTCTATATTTATCAAAAGATTACAACCGTAAAATTGTAAAAACCGTTAGATTGTAAAATAACTAACGAGATTGTAAAAATATGTCGAAAGATTAAAAACTATATACCTACTTATTTATAATCTAACGAAAAATAATGTATTAAATAATTATAGGCAGCATATTCGCGTCGGAAGTCTATCAACATTTTACAATTTCACTAGTTTTATTACAAGCTAACGGTTTTTACAATTTTACGGTGACATATACAATAAATATAACATTAGTACAATAACTATGTAAACAGCGAGCGATTTTTTTTAGATAACAGTCACATTTAAGCCCTGTTATTACTTAAAGTTATATATTATTATCATCGTCATCATGTCACATATCAATACATGAATCAAAAACTGTGTGACTAGTTCTACGAGAATCAAGCAAACGGAGGCATATGAAATTTGGCAACAGTTAAAGCTTATGTGAAGAAAGTGTACAGAAAGATAATATTTCCTTAAATAATGCTTAGAAATACACGAGTTTAACATAAACTAGTTTATTAATGTTTTATTTAGTTTAGCTCTTTCATATTTCCTACAAAGGTAGGTGCTAAATTTTGAAAACGCTATTATTACAAAAAAAAAACAAAAATCCTACATCAAAATCGGTTTATGTGTTTGGGAGCTTACGATGCCATGGAATGGACAGATATTAAATATTTAGTTTTGATTTTTTGAGCACGCAAATTATGAATAAAGAAAACTGAATACGAAGGACAAGAACCGAAGTTTAATTTCTAGAAAAAACGTGAAACATATCAAAAGAAAACTCCGTAACCGACACATCTACCGCTTTCCCACACCTACACTTCACTCTATATTTGAGTTTTATTTAATGTTCAATTTATATACGCCGCGCTATGTACCCCCTCCCAAACCTCCCCTCCTCCCCCTAAGCTCTCTCTACCAGGATTCCAGCGCCAAATCCTACTTATAGCGTCTCTTGGCTCAGCTGAAATGGATTTTTTTCTAATGCTACCGCGCTTGTCGTGTCTTGATACTTGTTAATTATTTCATTTGTATTTTTACATTATAAAAAGTTCCCAAATCTTCAGATCAATGAAAAAATATCCTTCCTCATCATGATTTCTAGCATTATGGTATAATTTAGGGTTGCCAACAGTCCTGTTTTCCAAGGACATGTCCCTTGTTTTTGTCCTGGGGTATCCTGAATAGTTTTAAAGCAGCGTCCTGGGTTTTTAAAGCACCCTGATAAGGACATCCATTTTCACAAATTCGAGCGCCACTTTTACAAATTTTTGATCTGTTTTTAAACTGAATTGTCCTGATTTTTCCAACTTCAAATCCTAATTTGTTTAAACTTGGGGTAGACAACCTTAGTGTAATTACAAATTAACCAATTTATTTTTCAAATCCTACAGTTTACATAATTTGCAAAACAAATATTTCTTTTGCATTGTCAATTCCCGTAAATTACATCAAATGCGATTTTGCAATTAGCCCTATTATAAATTCCAGTGTAAATAATTTATTAAAATTCACAAATCAAAGTTAAACAAAATCACGTATTTGTGCTACGTTACAAAAATATACTGTATAGATGGACCTACGTTTATTATATTCAAAATTAGTTGTAACAACAAAGTATAATTAATCGTGGGCGCCTAGAATTCTTCACATTTTAATTTTTAAAATATCGTTTTGTAGTTGCACATTAAATCATCAGTTTCAATCACACGTTACTTGCCACTATTCGTAATAAAAAAAAACCCATAAGATGCAAAACGCCTTGTGCTTGCTTCTAAATTTTTTTAAATAAAAAACAATACAAGTATCAAAACACCTCAAGCACGCTACACAAGACACTGAAGTGAACGCATTCGGAGAGATATTCTTTATACTCCGCGACACAACCACTCTGGGGAAATAAACGGGCTGAGGCTTGATATGCTATACGTAGCGTATATATAGCCTATGTACAACATACATATAATAGACTAGCTTTTGCCCGCAGCTCCGCCTGCGTAAATACATTATCCCGCGGGAACACTACTTTTTCGGGATAAAAAATATCCTATGTCCTTTCCCGAAATCCAAAGTATGTCTATACCAAATTTCATAAAAATTGATTCAGCGGTTAAAGCGTGAAGAGGTAACAGATAGACAGACAGACACACACTTTTGCATTTATAATATTAGTATAGATATATTATAGATATAAGAAGTTAGATTGCACAGAAATAGTTTACAAGGCACAGTTATTTATAGAAAGTATTTATAGAAAAAAAATGGACCGACGATTTGAAGAAGGTGGCTGGCAGCGGATGGATGAGGGCTGCCCAAGATCGGGATGGTTGACGCTTAGGCCTACGTTTAGCAGTGGACGGTGACAGGCTGATGATGATGATAATAGAAAAAAAAACAATGAACCGTCAACTGATGGCTGATATTATAATAAACAAAGAAATGGAATAGGTAGATACGAAAGAAGGAAATGAGACGTTGACGTGGAGACACGTTGTTGTAGCAGCAGTTTTCGCCACGTCACGCCATATTCTAACAACCATACCCTAGATCATTTTCTCTCTAACCCTATACGAAATGTAAGAGAAGTATTATTTTCACGCACACATAGACAATTCGCAGCTGTAAACATGCGTGTGTGCCTGATCTCTCCCCAGATGTGTCGGACTGTCGGTCATCCGTCCCACTTGGTTACGAGAGTTAAGGAAGAGAGAGTGCTCTTGTGTAGTGCGCACACACTTAGGCACCATAAAAATAATTCCTGCGTTGCTGTGACGTTCGGCAGGCGGTTTCGATGAAACCGGACTCTGTCACCGAAATAGGTGTATTATACATAAAAATTGTCACGCATGAATTTTCGCACGCACACTTATGCTTCCGTCGTACGCACACAAGCTCATTTATAACTAAAATGGAGTGCCCCCGTCCAGACTACTCGCGAAGTAGGCCGAGGAAGTGCTCCGCGAAGTAACCCGAAGTATGAAAAGGCGTAGAGAAGTGCGTGCCCACACTGTCTTATTCGACCAACTTCGGCCTACTTCGCGAGTAGTCTAGACGGGGTATATTAATAACAGACTCGTCACATTAGATGTTTACAGATTACAATAGGCATGTTGCCGAAAAAATTTTTTTCCGTCTCTTCGATGTTAGACAACATGTTAATAAACAATCCAGAACCCATTTTTGTATATTTGAAAAAAATAACGTAGACTATACCATTGAAATTTACAATATGAAAGAGAGCGATATATCGGCCTGTGACGTCACAACCTGCTACCGCCATACATTTGTCATTACAAAATGTATGGCGGTAGCAGGTTTTGACGTCACGAATCATTTTGCGAGAAAGTGATGGACAATATTTTTTATTTGCTTATATTTTTAATTGTGTCAATCTAAATAGGTATTTAGATTTATGTATTTAATCAACAATTTTAAAATTTAATTTGTAAAACTAGGATATTCCACACTAGGCAACATCCCTATTATGTGAACGTACAATTTTACCAGTTTCTCGTATACCATATACACAACTAGTCTTGATGGTAGATCTCATTTTTATGCCGATATGGTCAGTGGTCGGTGGGATCACCACTCGCGGTGGTTTCTCAATGACTTTCACATTTCCTAAGCAGATTTTACGATTTAAATCAATGATTTATGATTTACGAGCATTCTGCGATTGGAAATAAATAGACGATGTCTTTGGCTCAGTTGAAGCTTAAGCTAATGGTCGCGGTTTCATATCCCGCCGAAGAATGCAGCGTCCGCATAAATTATATCACTATAGTATTACATATTATTATTCTATTTATAGTGACCAAGTTTGTGCGCAGTACACAAGAGCACTACACTCTTCCTAACTCTCGAAACATAGTGGGACGGATGATCGACACGACTGGCGAGAGATCAGGCGCAGGACCGACTTTTTACATGCCTATCCGATCATTTTTCTTGTCAGACAGTCAGGTGATCAGCATTGTCCTAACTAAACTTGAAAACAACATTTTTGTTGTTCTAACGCGGTAATCGCTCAAACAATGCTCAAAACCACTTGACCACGGAAGCTGTTTTTATTATTTGTCTTAGATAGCAAATTGATAAAGATAAGTCGGCAGATTTGAATAGTTAAAAATTGTTGCGTTACATAGACTTAAACAAGAAAAAGAATTGCAACTGGAGAAATAAATAAAAGACTGCATCTTCCAATAAATTCTCTAAACGTATTTAACTCGTCTATTGGCTTATCGGTAAAGGATTGGCCGCCATGTTATATTTTCTCAGTCGGGTTTTCGTTATTTAATTTAAATTTCATCAGACGGGACTTTTATCAATAAGTTTATTTCAGCTGTCTGGCTTATTTTATACCTATTTTATTTATGTTTTTATTTATTGATGTTTTTTTTATAAGGGGTCGTCCATTAATCACGTGAAGGGGGGGGGGGGGGGGGTCCGAAAAAAAATCACCAGGTAACACCAAGGGGAGGAGACATCACGTGTATTAATTATCGAATCTATTCTATGCTTACCGAAATTATTATCGGTTGTAGATTCGTAGTGTTGTTTAAATACTTACAAGACAAATGACTCGTATAGTTTTTAATTGCTAAAATTATTCTTTTAAATTGTTTTCTAAGTTAAATTTTTTCTTCAAACTTCTTAGGTGGGGCAGGGAGGGGTAGTATAAAACCTCACCATGTATCACCAGGGGGAGTGGGGGAAAGTTGTTAAAAACATCACGTGATTAATGGACGGCGTTTAACGTTCAGAAAACAAAACCGTGGGTTTTTTCTAATGAGCATTTCGGCTTGGAACTTTGTAAATGTAGTCCTAAAAGAAAATAAATAAGCGAATGTTTCAAGATTTTTCGATATTCAACCCCTAAAGGTATGAACGGGTATGAATGTCGTTTTTTCAAAGTCAGACTTATGCTTGATCATTTTACCATATTTGTTGTATATTTTTGGAATGGTCTCTTCAAGCTCTTTATTTTGATACCAAACACCTTCTGCAGACAGGTACATACATACATAGATAGCCAAAATCATTATCCGTCCTTTTGACTTCACCGTAGTCGGGTAAAAAGTTCAATTTACTGTTGCTGTCACCGTAAAATTGTAAAAACCGTTAGATTGTAAAATAACTAACGAGATGGTAAAAATATGTTGAAAGGTATTAACTATATATTTATAATCTAACGAAAATTATTGTGTTAAATTATAGGCAGAATATTCGCATCGGAAGTCTATCAACATTTTACAATTTCACTAGTTTTATTACAATCTAACGGTTTTTACAATTTTACGATGACATTGCCACGCAAACGAAGTTGCGGGCACCAGCTGCTAGTTATTTATATAATCTGAGATTAGATGTACCTACCAAGAAATTAGTCCCGTATCCGACATTATAGTAAATCACACAACATACAGATATTACAAATGTCTACTATTTTAAATGTGACAGTTATGATGATGAATGGATGGATGCATGTTCATGACTCCTTCACGCAAAAACTACGGACCGATTTTGATGACCGATAGGCGACTCTTAATTCCGAAAAACTAGAGTGTTCCCGTGGGATACCGTATTTATGTGTTAACGCGGGCGGAGCCACGGGCAAAAGTCATGTTGTATTTCATTTTTAGAAGCCTCAGCTACTAGGATAATTCACCGCGATAAGAAAACTGAGATCTGAGAAAGTCTCAAAGAGCGACAAACTTGACTGTTTACATTGGTGTACAGGGTCCCTAACAGGAACATTTGACAACGGCGTAAACGTAACGTTATTGAATAAAAGGAGATTTTTCATTTTGGGCCAGCTCTATGTACACTACATAGGTAATTAGGAAAAAAATATGGGACTTTCATAAAAATACAAAAAAATGTTGTTTTGACATGTCTTTTGACGTAGTTGACAGTTTTAGGATGTCTTCTTGAACATCATACGTATTTCTTTGCCAAAAGTCATGTCATTGTCAAAATGACATTCTTTGAATAATTCTGATCTGATCCGCCATGTTTTATTTTACGTTGTGTTACTCTCCTTGACGAAGTTAATTTAAATGTACATTGAAATGAAGTGAAATTAAATAAAATAAAGGATAGGAAGCGGTTAGTATATTATGTAATATGTAGCTATATTTACATATAGTGTACATGGTGCTGACCTACGCCTCATACATTTCTAGAACATCTCCTTTGTATAGGCGCTGTCATATTTTGACAGATTTCCATACAATTCTCATTCAGCTATCTTATTATTTATTCAATTCTCATTATATTATCCTGCTAGGTAGATTATACCTGTGCCGCGCTATGACTCCTTATTGACTCTCTCTCTGGCTTATCGAGCCAGTAACTCAATATAACCCGTAAACAGAAACAAGCAATAAAAAGTACTTGAATAATCCGGTCCGGCCGAGGGCTGAAGGGTCACATTCTTAGACCTTCGTTATCCCTTGTATCTACAGGGCGGAAAATTTCATTTCAATACCGATATCTACCGGCTTAATATGCATTAAGCCCGAATTTTCTCCAGTAAAAATGTATGGGAGCAACCCGAGCGTGACGTATAAGTGGATTACATTATGTGTCCCGCTCGCACGTAGCGCGCCCTCTCGGTCTAACACTCATAAATTTTTGATGGTATGGAGATGGATTTTTGAAGTGAAACTTTTTAGGTGTGTTCGAACTTGGAAGTGAAATTTCAAGGTAGCGCCACGCGGTTCATGTCACAGAGGGTCACAATTTTTGATAAATAAACGCCATCTGTCGGAAACTATTTATACTTCTTGCATATCGCATTAACTTTATAAAGTTCGTGTAATTTTTTTTTTTTCAATCTTTTTTAAAGTGATAAAACTATACCAACCTTGAGTTTTGCAACCTGCATAGTGCATGGTGGTGTAGTTTTTTGCAAGATCTTGCTGACACTATTGCTAGTGTGGTGGTGATGTTTGCAAGATCTTGTTCCTTAGTGTACCCATAAGCAGCGTGGGAGGGGGGAGGTGCGTTACGCATGCTTATGCGTGCACTCACACATTTGCTTGCAGGTTGTGGGTATTTTTCGCGAGATATTGCTAGATTTAATATTAACTAAATTGTAAGCTTTCAAATGACACGAACTTAAAAACCGTCATTGGCAGTTGAAGAAACTTTTTATTCAGGCTCAGAGGGGTAAGTACAAATAATTGACATAAGTACCTCTATGTTCGAAAAGTTATTGAAAGAGAATTGAATGAAAATTATGACAACACCCATATGTACCCATATACCCATACACTTAATTTATCGAAAAAGTTACGAATACGCTAAGTCTGAAAAAAACATATTTTAATTAAACATTACTTACCGACCTATTTTTCAAAAACTATCTGTCTCTTATAACTTTAAGGTACATTTAATACCATTGGGTATTGCTTGAAAGAAATAATCATAGAAAAGTCCGTCTCCACACTGCCACGTATTTTTATCAAGAGACAAAGACTGTGTGATGTAAGCATATTTTTCGGGAGTTCATTCTGGAATCAATACGGACTAGACATACAAATTTCGGGAACGACGAAAATTATATTCGTGAATATAACATATTTAAATGACGCCTTTAAATTATTTCATAAAATTCTGGTATGAAAAATGTTATAATGTTTTTTTTCCAGTAGATACCTAGAGAGGTTATATACCTACTTAATCATGTCGAAATTCCTTTTTTTAAAGATAATAGAACTAGGAATTAGAATATTATTTTCAACTTCAATTAGGGACTTATAATTTAATTATATAGGACTTCAAGGTGTTTATAAAAAACTGCTCTTTATTATCCACAAGTTGGCCCGACAGACGTTGTTCTGTATTGACTACTAGCTTTTCCCCGCGACTTCGTCCGCGTGGAATAGTTACTTTGGGATATCGCTAAAATTTACCCGCGACTTCATTTACGTAGAAGGAGAAGCGCTTCCACCTCACGACTGCCCGCCCGCGCCGCGCGCCGTACTATAGCGCGAATGATTATTTTATTACTGCGATATCTTCTAAAATACTCATTGAAATCAAATGATGTTAACGGCAAATTTCTTCTAAATTAAATGCTTGTAATGAATAACGTATTTACTTGGATAAGGATTAATATAATATTTATGAAAACACCTTCACAAATAATGCTTACTTTTAGAAAAAATTTGGTTAGTATAAAAAGGTTATAGTGAGCCAACCTTAAAAGATAGACATATACTGTCGCGTACTTTTTTTTAGAACTTTTAAAGGGGAACAATTCTGCTATACATCATTTTAGCGAAACTTTAACCGTTTCCGCAGCGTACGTAGCGAAAGCTCTCAAAAGGAAAAAAAGACCCCCGATTTTGTAACATTCTTGATTGGTGCTCCGCTCGTATTGAGTTTAGCATGATGCTATATAGACTAAAGCCTTCCTCGATAAGTGGACTATCCAACACAAAAATAATTTTTCAATTCGTACCAGTAGTTCCTGAGATTAGCGCGTTCAAACAAACAAACAAACAAACTCTTCAGCTTTATAATATTAGTATAGATTAATTTAACTTTAATTAGCAAATAACTACACCTACACCTATCAACATACTGGGGCCGGCCGATTTTTTATTAAATAGGTATAGCTCGATAGTAAATACTTGGCACCTACAACATGTACACATGTAACGTTGTGTGTCGTCTGTGAATATAAACATTATGTGACGTGTAACGTCATGACTCATGACTATGCATAGACAGCACACAACGTAACATGTGTACATGTTGTAGGCGCCAAGTATTTACTATCGACCTATAAACCAAACAGGTTAATATGATAGCACAAGAGCTACTAGGAAATTTAGAGCAGGTGTTTGAGGCACGCTGAAAGTGAAACCTTGTCCTGTAAATCAACTATAAATATTTGCCAGTAAAGTGACAAATTGAACACAGCGAAGAATAAATGTGTGAAAATTCAATCGTCGTTTTTAGTTTTTTCAATATTTCTCACCATTTAAGCCTTGCCTGAGCTTCCACAATTATTTCAAGATCAAAATCAGCCAAATCGGTCTAGCCATCCTCGAATTTTACCGAGACATTGGAATTGAAATCCCTTTTTGATTTATATATAAAGAAATAAGAAGAAAGGCTAGAATCTAGATGATGCTCACAATTTCGTTCACGTAGGAAGAAAATTAATTTTTCCCATTCACTCTTTTCGCTGAAAAAATAAACGGTACCTACTGTACCGTTTATTTTTTCAGCGAAAAGAGTAGCGTACGATAAACCAAAAACATTTTTATTGGCTAGGTGGGATGATTATACCTACAGGCTACATGGTATGGTATGGTACCTTATTATCTAAAAGCAAGCTTGAAATCTACCAGGCTTCAAAATGTTGAAAAAACAAACAGAAATGTTACTTTTTCTACTATGTAAAAATTACTGAAGTAACGTTTACATATTATTACGATGCAACCATCACTGTTCCTGTAAAAAAGGGCAAGGTCCAAAATTCATACATAAAAAACCCAACATCGACAGCAATGAAATGTTTGCCATAATATGCCGAAATTACGAGCAAGAATAAAATCCAAATCATAGTAGGTGGAGATGTAGGTGTAAATGTATTTGTTGGTGTAGGAACTGTAGGAGTATGTAGTTAGGTTGCTATTGTAGGTGGGTAGGTGTAGGCATAGATTACAGTTATAACGGAACTTGCTTCCGCCTCTACATTTATTATGGAACTTCCGCAAGAAATCATATACATACATACATTGAAAATGTAGGCGTAAGTATGTACGAGTATACCTACAATTTCAACAATAAAAACTACACCTACTAGGTACCTACACCGAACAACATGTAAAACATTATAAACCACGTTTTTAATATCTTTCGGGAATCGTCATTTTTCATACATCGTCTCACGTCTGTCGTTTCCTTAACCGGTGATTTTCGACTTTAGCCGTTTGGTGACTATATATGATTTAAAATTAATACATTAGCAACCATTTCGTTTTTGTCGATTCTAGGTCAATTTCGCACCAACCTCTTTCTGACTCCAAAACTTTTGACTATACAGAAACAATCCTGGAAAAGCAGCTTGCGTAGTCTTGCCACTGAAACTCCACATATTTCCAGAATCCCATCACACAAACATGACACTGTCAAAGCACATGTCACTTCACGTCACCTCGTATCACTTCACGTTAAAGATCACTTCAATAATTAATCTGCAGAACAGTCTGTCCCCAACAGCCACCCAGTGAGCACTGGTGGACTAAATGAGAAAGATTTCTCCTATTTCTTCCCATTCGAGAGAGAATATAAAACTCTTTTTCGCCTTTTTTTACTTCCAACTTCGTCTTAATATGCCACCCGCTCGGACCTTGGGTGATAGAGCTTGGAACGGATAGAGGTGGCAGAAGTTATAGATCCAATCTTGAATGCGTTTCTAATGCTACAATGGATTCGATTAAAATAGGGAATATGCACGTATTTTTTTTGTTTATTTATATAGATCTATCTTGTTTGGTAAACCGTATGGTAAAATCAGTTTTTTGATATCATTAAAAATAACGAAGATATGAACGTTTAAAGTGGTCTATTAGACAGAGAGATCCGACGTGTATCGTGACGTCACATAACACGACTTTCATAGAAAGTTCATACTAAATTTCGTTTTGCTAGAAAGAGATAGATTACAAACTTTGACCGCTCATATCTTGCTTATTTATCAACAGATATTGAAAAATTTCTCGCCATTTTCTTTATTTTTCTGTCTAGTATCATATTATTATATTTTAAGCTATTTTTATATTTTATGCATATTCCCTATTGTCAGTTTCACGCCACGTACTGTCGCCGACAAACTCGGTGTATCACTTTTGAACATATTGCCATAGTAATAAGTTTACGACAACGTTTACGGCGACAGGGATTGACACCAATAAATCGACCATAAATCGATTTGACAAGACAGCCCAATTACTCGCTTGTGTTTGACGGCTATTCGAATATCGATTTGGTTTCAACTAATAGATAACTTTCTCGATGTGACATTAATATCGATTAAACTTCTACAAATACAACACTACAAATTTCAAATACGATACTATAGATGTTTATATAGATAAATGTCTGGACATAAAATAAGTAAATAAAATATATTAAATTACGTCTCATAGTATTAATTCTGAATTACAATTTTTGAATACTACCTCTGTAAATATTATAACTGTGAATACATAGAAATTATATTTGACAATACACTAATTGTTGTACTAAACACATTTTTTTTTGTAATGGTGTACAAAACGTCAAAAGAAAACATTAGCTATTGCCTGTAAGTTGCAATAATGTCTTGACCCACCACATTATATACTTCACACCAAAATACCTCTTTTCCACCATTATCATTACTCTCTACTAAACTTCCAATCCAATTCCAACATATAGTGCGATTCAAACGAGAATAGGATCAAGTCGGTGTCATATTGTTTCGAATTTAGACTGTTATGATAATTAAATTTATGTTTATTTAAATAATTGATTACTATTCAACGTTTTTATTTAAATACGATTCAAGACTATTAATATTTATATGCACATAATTTTTTCTGAAAATCGCACTTTTTAAGTGATATTTGACAGAAAAAGGTCATTGACGTTCCTATTCTCGTTTGAAACACGTTATATCTATTAATATGCCAGATGTAAGAGTCTCTTATCTCTACAAATTGGGGTGGTTGTGTTAATCGCAGCCGCCCTCGGTCTTCGTTAGTCTAGAATTAATTCGTTGATAAGACGCCGCGCCTCCCGGCATCACTGTCCCAGTGCTCTAGGGTTGTCAATTGTCATCTAGAATTTCCACAAAAATCTATAAATATAAAGGAGAAGGAGATATCTGATTGAAACGACGCACGCACAGCCGTAACCGCTAAATTACAATGTAGTTTACCGATTTTGTTTAGCTAGTACCGTTTTAACATAAATTACATTTAGAAGGGATTTTGATAAATGCCACCCTTAAAGGGCGAAAATTTGTATGGAAAATCTTTGAACCTCCACCGATTTTTTTTCCACCGATTTCCATGAAAATTGAGGTTCATGCTGTTAAAATACATTTAATTAAATACGTGTTTCAGGGTTTATTTGTGAATTCACCCTCTAGGAGTGTAAAATAAGGGTTTAATGTTTGTATGAAAGATATTTAAAATCGGGACAGATTTTCATGAAATTTAATATCCGAATAATAAATACAAGTTATTGAATCGTATTTTATATATTTTTATAAACTCGTACCCTAAAGGGTGAAATGGGTCCAAAATTGATATAGCGAAATATCTATCAATAACTGGAGGGATTACGTTGAATTTTGGTACGCAGATAGTAATTATTATAACGTTGAAATCCGTTAAAAAAGATTTTTGCAATGGGGATCCACGCGACTTCGCACGCTAAAGCTCTATCTCTTACTATCGTGGCAAAGACTTTGCTATGCGATGAAGGGACTGCCTTACATAACCTCTACCTCGTGTGTCTTACAGAACCAACGAATGTAAAGCGTGTGGCGAAATTCGTGATGGCGTTCTATAAAGGAGTGCTATGTACCTATGTAACACACAAATTTCTTACATGCATCGGATTGTTTGACCACAGAATAATCCTACTACTATTAAAAATATATGTTTGTTGTATAATATTATGTTTGTTACTCTTTCACGAAAAAACTGCTGAGTGGATTTTGAATTTTAGTGAAATTCGATATGATACTTGGTAGTAGTTTAATGGATTAACACATAGCCAATTTTTGTCCGGCAAAAGTACAGTGTTCCCGTGGGATCGTCTTTTTTCTTAGAATTCTATCATAGCTTAAAAAAATATCGTAGCATTTAAAAAAATCTCTTGGCACCCCTGAAACGTAAGAACAAATTAAAAAGACGACCACAGGATAGCCCGAGGAATGGGGGGAAATTACACCCCTACTGACCTTTTTTAATGAACATTGCACTATATTGTTATCTCCCTCGCTCCCGTTTGTTTCCTCAAATAATGATCTCCCCTCTCACTCTATTGGTCGTTTGTTATGACACATTTTTGCAAGACTGCAACGCGCAAGATAAGTTCAATAAAATCGAATACAGAGTTGTTTGATGTGGATTCTTCGTATGTTTTTAGGTAATAAAGGCTCAGGAGAAGGAAGATTATTTAAATTTATCTTTGAACAATATTTATAAATGAGCAAATGGATCGGCTAATGGAAATCAGTTCATCAGCATCAACTCGCAACATCAGTGGAGTTACACATGCGTTTCCGGTCTGATGTGTGTGAAATGTAATACATACGTGATACGAGTAGTTTTTTTTTTTTATGAAAGAGGAATCTCCCAAGGGACTCTTGTGAGTTGATTAAAAAAAAAACAAAGTAAGGTGATATCTAGTGGTCATTGGAATTGAGTAAATACTTATTAGAGTAATATAAGTACTTTACTTATAGATTTTCCAATATTTACAACGCCGTTTTCCCGTGGTATTATCCCAGCGTAAGAAAAATCGGGCTACAATTAGCTTAATACCGGATGAGATTTCTATGTTCTTTAAGGTGGTTCGTTCCCCGTACAAAAAAACAATCGACATTAATTAGGTAATTTCATACTATTACTACATAAATTTATATGCACATCTATTTATTTTGCAATACAATTCCCGCAAAATATATTTAAAATACTTTATTTCATACAGAAGTCACGTTTTTATTGAATTTTCGAAAAAAGTGACATAAGTTACAAATGTCACTTTTTGTCGAAAATTCAATAAAAATGTGACTTCTGTATGAAATAAAGTATTATAAATATATTTTGCGGGAATTGTATTGCAAAATAAATAGATGTGCATATAAATTTATGTAGTAATAGTATGAAATTTCAAATTACCTAATTAATGTCGATTGTTTTTTTTACGGGGAACGAACCACCTTAAGATTGCGTATAAGTAACCCCTAAGTAATATTATGTAATTCGGAGCTTCGATTAATGATTTTCATTTGTTTACAACGCCGTTTTTCCTAGTGTGAGGTTACACTTAGGAAAAACAGCGGTATTAATAAGTCCGTAAGAAATAAAGAGTCCCAAACACTCGCTTTTCCAACGGTTACCGGTTTTGAATAAAAACTGGAACGCTCCATTATCACGTTATGGAAGCTGAGAGCTGCCATTTTTAAATAATGGCCGATCGATTTATTACGAGGCGAGTATTAAAGATGATGCGATATGGCCTGGCTCATCCGACCACCCTGAAGCACACAGAGACGAACTTTGTTTACCCTATTTTGTAGAAATGTGTAATCTTAAAATGTAAGAGACTTTATGGATGCATTCACTAAATCACTAGTAATTTGTATTAAAAATTAAAATCTGTCCTTACTTCCCTGAAATTTAATATCCGACGTAATAAATACAAATTATTTAGTTTAAGTTTTATGATATTCATCCCCTAAAGGGGTGACCTCGTTTCATATTTATTTATTTATTTATTATTCCGACACCGTATTATGTCGCAGAAATCCATTAAAAATATTTTTTGAAAAACATACCCCACGGGGCCGGTACAATGGGGATCTACTCGGACAAAGTCAATCACAAAAGCAGGACGCTAGTAAAAGATAATTAAATCTGTATCACTCATCAGTCATCAGGCCATCACAATTCACACCAAACACTTAATAGCTATGATGTCTTTGGTGTGATTTCAAGGCATTTATAGAATACAAGCCATTAAGCCTATAAATATGAAATTGGAAATGCCTGTATATTTAAAGGGGCTATAAAATAGGTGTTATAAGTGTTGCTTTTGAACAGATATTAAATTCAAATTACCACTTAAACGTTCTGAAAGGATCTATTAACTGTAAAAACGCCATAAATCAAGCAATTTTTGATTTAGAGTCTTTCTCGATAGTTCTTTAGCCCTTAGACCTAATGCCTAACCTGTGAACTTGAGTGCTGATTGGTCCTTTCAAACGATAGCATAGTATGGATAATTTTCTGAAGTTATACGAGTATTTAACGCTTCAATCTTCCTTCCTGATTTAAAACTGTTTTATCTAACCAATATTTATAACTCCCCACACCGATCTCAGGAGTAATTTTATAGTGGCCAAGTGTGTGCGCAGTACACAAGACCACTCTCTCTTCCTTTACTCTCATAACCCAGTGTGACGGATAACCGACATTACTGGCGAGAGATCAGGCGCAGGTCAGACTTTTTACATGCCTATCCGACGCATGAATCATCTTTCTTATCAGACAATCAGTGATCAGCCTGCAATGTCCTAACCAAGTTTGGAAACAACATTTTTTGTTGTTCCAATGGAAGAATCGAACCCACTAACTCTGAGTCGAGAGCCAATGCTCTAACCACTAGACCACGGAGGCTGTTTACCTAACTAAGCTAACCTAACCAATATTATTCATTACGAGACTGTATGTTTTTACTCTATATAGAGCAGAAAGTTTATCCAAAATGCCATCAAAATTACAATGACCAAAAATTGAAAGCAAATGGAATTGATATAATGTTCGCAAAAATGACATAGCGCGCGATTCACAATGCCATATTTTGATTTCTAACTTTTTCATTGTTATTAGTGAAGGCACCTAACCTAAGCCCTAGCCTATCTTGTGTTGTCTCTGATACAAATTACTCTACATTTCCAGCTGTCAATTTTAAAAAGTGGCCTCAGTTACTCTCATAATCCTACCCTGTACTTTAGTATCGAAAAACTACCGATAATTTGCTAAAGCTATTATAATTTATGGCTTTATCGAGATCCATTGACGTCGGCGACGTTATAAAAAAAGAGCTGACCGAGTCACGTATTCCCCGAGAGGATTTACGAGAAAATAATTGAGCACACTATAAACACTCATTTCGATAATACAAAACAGATGCTAATGTTATTTATACATACGATATCAAAAACAGGATTGTTGAAATGGAAACTTGTATTAAAGACGTTTTAATTGATTAATTAGTTTTGCCAGCGTCTCAGCCCGCGATAACTACTATCACACCAAATTTCATCGAAATGCGTTCAGTAGTTTACGCGTGGAGTAACAAAAATCCATCCATCCATCCAGCTTTAGCTATATACTGTAGCTAATATTATAGTACATAATATCTATCTTGTACTACAGTTTGACTCATAGTTTATAATAATAGTTAGGTCACACTTCTGATATTGTAGTCACTATCAGATGAAAATGTGACCTAATAACTATTCTAAGTTAAAAAACACTTTGTTACAGACATAGATGAAGGAATAATCCTCACAGATAATACTTCATAAGTAGTAAGGGAAGAATTTGAAATAACGTTAACAGCAGTACTTAAACTGCTAGTGTCACTACAAAATAATTTACTAACACACGAACAATAACAATCATTAAACGTATAAGATGCAGGTAATATAATACGCCATTGTCCGATACTCACTTTTATTGGTCATTCCTTCTTTAACGCGTATTTACAGTTCGTAAAGTTTGTCTATGTAGAGACAACAGAAAAGTTACCCTTTGATGCTACATTGTGTTCAATAAAAAAAAAACTATTAGGTACAAATATATACTCAAAGATTAGGTAATTATTTTCTTTTTAAAATCTCTACAGACTACGGTAAGTTCGAGTTTTGACTGTACTGTAATATATTTTATATTAAATAAAAAAAAAATCGCAATAAAATATCAATATTAGAGATTTCCTGGAAAGGTAGTAATAGATATTAAAACCTCAAAGTATCTCGTAATGACATTTTTCTTAATCAGTTGTATTTGCAAAATTTTATGTTAATTTACAAAAAAAAGTTATGAAACCAATTTCCACTTTTTGTGGCCTCAAAAGAAATATTACACCTGAAGATGGTTTCCTACTACCGTTGCTAGCTGTACTAGAATACAATGGCTGTTAAATATACGGTAATACCGCAGTTAAACCGTTAAAGATCATTATCGTTGTTAAAAAAATATTACCCCTTTCAAATGTTGCAAGTAACATACGATAGGCCTATGCCAGCCACTACGCGTAGTAAAACTTACCATAAACTTGTGTATACAGCTTTAGAGAAGAGAAGATTCTAAAATGGCTTCAGAGCATTTAACCAAGCTGCCATCGCTAATTACAAAGACTACGTTCGAAAACAAATTATTGCGGATTTGACATAAGACATCTCTAAGTTACATAAGCATCGCTGTCTCTTTGCGATGCTATTGTCAACAACCGACTGATTTATTTTATTCGCGTTAGTAAAGCGATCATGTATTTTTGGACAGATTGCTTGAGAGTAATAATTGTCATACAGCCCGTTACAATAACCTATATCTACCAAATAACTATTTGTTAAAAACGTCACATTTGGTATCACAAAAAATGTGACATTTTTAACAGTTATTGGTAGATGGGTTATTGAAACCGGGTGACACCGGATATGTTACATTACATGATATTTATCACATAAATACCATTTTCTGAATTTAAATATCTGTTCATAGCTTAGTACCTATATATGAATAAGTAACCCTCGAATTGTCAAGCCCTGAGCGAGTTGATGATAGCAACAGCTAAGAACACTCGATCATGTCAGCTTTCAAACAAAAAAACTAGACCAAAAGCGATTCATAAAACATAACTGTGGAAGAGCCACGCTTTGGACAAAGCCAGCCAAACTTACAGAAAACCGGCGTGAAATAACGCTTGCGTTGTGTTTCACCGAGTGAGTGAGGTAACTGGAGACCCAAATATAAAATCTCCAATTCAAGGACCAGGAACGCAAATAATAACACAAGAGGAGTTACAAGTATAACTCTTCTGGTCTTGCGAGTGTCCATGGGCGGCGGTAATCGCTTACCATCAGGCGATTCGTTTGCTCGTTCCTGGTTCTGTTTCCTGGTTCATTTCATTAAAAAACCTTTTCATGTTTTTCATGAGTTTCATGCCATGGCCAGACACTCAGGCAGGCACGTAAAAATTATACAACCCCTCTGTTTAAGTCCGACGTAAAAACTGGTGACTATGAAGAAGTTTACATGAGGAGGATTCGAAAACTCTGCATAAATCACTTAAAAATTCAAAGAGGTCATCGTAGGCAACAAATTGATTTCGTTATATAGCGCAAAATCTACAGCATGTCCATATAAGGCGAACGGTGTTATAAATCATTGTTCGCTTGGGGCACGTATGAGATTAGTAGGTGCGTCCGTATCCAAAACAATTTCCAATGTTATGTAATTTATGGCTTCATCGGCCGCGGGCGAGGAGGGGGAGGAGAGGGGACGTGAAGGTATGTAGGTACTCGTATAATAAGCCCTTAATCGTATGCGTCCATCATCATCATTGTGAGGATTAACATTAAACGTTATATGGATGACGGGGCTTTTGAATCTTGAGATCATGACCGTGGTCAAGTCTAAGAGCGTTTACATATCCGATTCGATATCGGATATGTTACAATATGAAACGTCAGATATCATCACATATTGCATTGGACAATGGAAAAACTGTCTAAGGGCCAACATAGACAATAGATATGCTGGGTTTTACAAGTGTGAGGAATTTTATTTTCACAAGCATGAAAATAATTTAACGGTAAAAACGATGCTAATCATAGCAAAACAAAACTTATCAAAGTTATAAAGATAAAACAAAACTTAAAAAATAAAACTACAACTATAAGAAACTTAAATGGCTAAAAAAGAAAACCCTAAGTCGTTCCCATCAGGCAGAATGCCTATTAGGCTCAAAGAGTTTCCCAGAAAGAGATAGGTACTAGCTCTGCGGTCTTGAGTGGCCTCTACAAGTTTTTTGGAAATTTATCTGAATAGCTTATGCGCACCCGGACCTCATGTGCCTAGGCCCCTAGGGTTTCAACCTCAAACGGTTCAAAAATGAGATCCCCACTAAGTTTCTCATATTTGCGCCGCTTGAAGTTCTCTGACTGATTTGCGCCCGCACCCGCAGTATTTGAGGTACCCTGGACATGGGACGGAGCAAGTGCATTAGCTTCGCTTAGTTAAAATTAATTTAATAAGTATCAACGATGAACAAATCATATAATATCGAAATTGCCACCGGAGCCTCTAGTCAAGATGCATTCGTTATTTTCGACGGCAAAGTGCGAAAATAAAATGTATGGGATTTTACATAAGGCATCGCAAGCGACATGTCTCATAACGATGATTTATGTCAAATCCCATACATTTTTGATATCGAACTTCGCCATCGAAATTATCGAATGCATCTTGACTAGAGGCCCAGTTCCCTAGCTACTAGATTTTAGACTCTTTTTAGTTTTTATACGATCAATCTAGTTTCATGTGTATATCATGTTTTATCTATTAAATTACTATTATTATTTAAAACAATATTTACCACAAGATGTTTGTCCCTATAAAAAAACTTAGGCCTTTGCATCCGTTAATGGATGATTTATACAGTATTCTCCGAGCGAAGTAACCACTCTTGAAATACTGTAGTGCCTGGGGGCTGGGACAGTTGGTTTTTTTAAATGTCGTATGCTTACCCAAGCACATACGGCATTCTCACAACATAGTCAACCTAGTCCAGAGGAATGAACTAGTCAATACGTCTGGGGCCAACAATGTGCGGGTTTCCTCACGATGTTTTCCTTCACCGTTAGAGCGTCCGTATAATGTACCTACTTGAGATCTGAAAAAGTCTCATTGGTACACGCCACAACCTGGGATTTGAACCTACACTCTCTCGAGTGCTAACCAAACGGTCTACCCACTAGGCCACGGAGCTCTACACTACACACTACTACTTGTCCCTATACTACAGTAATAATACATCAAACTATGTTTTATCACGGAACTAACACTGATTTGAGTTGTAATGACGAGAGGAAATTGTTTTCTGACTGACTTAATATGGCGTATCGAAGCCGAGCCGCTGATTGCCAAACAAATAACTGTTAATGACACTATGTATAATACACGTGACCGAGACTGCACTTGGGTATCGAATTAAAGTTAATTATTAAGAGATAGGTTTAGCGTATATATATTAGGTTAGGTAAATACTAAGTAGGTGAATAAGACAGTGGTACTCGTATATTTTTGACTTTTGTATGTACGGTTAAAGTTACCCAGTATTTGGAAAAAAAAGTCAGTAAGTACCTCTTTAGTGTTTATAGTCGGCAACTTTTGAGGTTGACTGTATTGTCATTTGTAAGGAAAGAAGGAAAAAAACATTTTCAATTGATAAAAACCTATTCTTAGCATATCAGGGATTGTGTAAGGAGGGTTCCGTAACTATAAGGTTTTTTTTTAATTACTTCAAAAGTTACTGTCCGATTTCGAAATAATTTTTCTAAAGAGTATTTAGCATGGTCTATCAGTCTGGAAAATTTCATGTTTCTAAGTCTCTTATTTTAGAAATGCTAGGATAAACCACCTTGGAGGCCGATTACTTGAAAATGGTTCACTTTGTAAAAAACTCGTGTATGAAACCTTGCCTTTATTTTAAAATACCTATTCAACAACGCCTCACACGATGGGGTAGAATGGAAAAGTATTTTTCATCCCCACTTCACACTTCACGGAGAGCCACCCCTAAAATTATTATTATTTTATGATGTCAAAACCGAGTTCTATACACAATCTTTATCTATACCAAATTCAATCCATTGAATCCATTCACCATGCACGCAAAACTGCGGACAGACAGACAAACAGACAGACGGACGGCGACAGAGCGATACTATAAGGATTCCTTGAGTAAATATACAGAACCCCAAAAATACAAAAATATAACAAAAAAAAAACGAGAAAATATAAAAAGAGAATAAGAAATTGAAACATGCAAAATAACTGTTGTAGCTGAAATAAAACAAGTTGTGCCTTCATGTGACTTAAAAAACCGGCCAAGTGCGTGTCAGGCCACGCATAGTATAAGGTTCCGTAGTCGCCTATTTATTTTCAATATTAATGTTAACTTATTATTTTGTTATATTTTGTACGAAGTTTTCCAAGGGCATCTTCATGTAAATAAAATTATTCAAATCGATTTGTTTTCATATAACTTTAAATACTATTATGCCCTGTACCGCTACCGGAGTTTAATTAATAATCACCGACTAAATAAACTGCGTCTCCTGGTCTAATAAGATCCGGTGTGTAACGACCAGTGTAGCCGCGCCCGTGCCGCGGTGTTGCGTTACATAATGGTGTTCTTGTGCACTCATCCCTCGATGGATTTATAGTGGAGTTCATGTATCCTGAACCTTTGGCGCAAATAGCGTATTGACAGAAAATACTATATTCATTGGAGTATAATAAACCAATAATAGCATCGCTCTGCATCCTCTATCGGTTTAAATATTACGGGGAGTGCTCCGAGGAATTGTTCGGACTTATACCTGTTGCAACTTTTCGCCACCGTTCCATGCGACAAAATATTTACCATCCTCATCACCTTGATGAGTGGCAGTTCTCCACCGTGCGCTTTACCCGAAGCTTTCTGCCGCGCACTGTAAAACTCTGGAATGAACATTACGACCTGCAAACCTTCAAGAATGCAGCGTATTCCCTCCTAAAAAGGCGGTAACGCACTTGCAACTCTTCTGATGTTGCGGGTGTCCATGGGCGACAGTAATCGCTTTCAGTAATGGCCATCAGATGATCCATTTGCTCGTTTGTCCCCTAGTTTTATAAAAAAAAGTATATTCACTGTAGTTTATTATACAAATGAACCTCTAATAAGATCCGGTTCGTAACGACTAGTGTTGCGCCCCGGTGCCGCTGTGTTACGTTACACAATGGTGTTCTTGTGCGGGACCTCATTGGTTTACATATAATGTTATATTGGAGTTCACATATGAACTGAACTGAACCTTTGGTGCAAAATGTGTGACTTATATTATTATCAACTAGCTGGTGCCTGCAACTTCGTTTGTATAGAACTAATGGAAACGGAACCCTATTTTTAACGGACCCCTAAGAAAGTAGCCTATGTTAGACTGTTAAGGACAGCGGCCTCGCCTGTGTTTTAAAGTGAATTTAAAGACAATGAACGCTTATCAGTGCTTTAAAACGTTTCTAAAAACTGTAAGTAAATAATACATAAACTCTTAAGAGTGAAAATAGTGAATATAAGTGTTGTACATAAGTGTTAAATTCATTAAAATAGTGGTAAATAATTGTTTTAAAGTCACGAGTTTATTTTCTTTATAATTTCTTAACCGTAGCTTATTTCATTTGGAAAATTAGTGTTGTACATAGGGAAAATTAGTGGCTAAAGTAAATAACGTTTAGGTAAATAGAAATGTAAATGGTTTTCGAGAAAATTAGATTATAATGGTGAAAAATATATGGTTTTTCTTATACTTGTAATTTTGCTTATGTGTTACTAAGTATCTATGTAAACTGTGTGATTATGTATTGTTTTATGGTAAATAAAGAATTTCACGTTATGCGTTTCACTTATCCTGGCTCAGGGGAAATAAAGGGAAATTAGGGAAAATTATGGAAAAATAGCCGTATAGAGAAATAAGAGAGAGATAGCTTATATGAAAATTAGAAGAGTACATTTGTGCTCCCTATACGGCATTGCCCTGAGCCAGGTAAGCTAACGACTTATCGTGCTAAATGTTCTCCTCAAATCAGTGTTATTTTTTATACGCCCCAGCTCTGCCCGAATCGGTGTAACCTTGCTATCTTCGAGTCTGATCAGAGCCGGCGGTGAAAACCTAGTGGAAAAATACAGTCCCATACAGTAGTGCGTGGTCCTTGCGATCCGGATTGCAAGTTAGTGAGTTAGTCGCGTGTGATCCGAGATACAAGATTGAAGAAATTTTCGAAGTCCAATACCAGTTGAAAACAATCAAGACGACACTTAGAAGAATTTATTGATGACGGAACATAGAAAAATTTACTGAGCCAAGGAGATAGAAAAATTTATTGAAGACCGGACTTAGAAAAATTTACTGAACACTGGACATAGAATAATTTCATCGAGCCAAGGACATAGAAAAATTTTTGAAGAAAATTTATCAAGCCGAACATAGAATTTTGGAAGAAAGGAATTCAACACCGGGGATCGACGGACTCAGATTAGAAGATTGGACTCGAAGATACAAGACAACACCAAGGAAGAGGGAAGCAAGGATTCGCAGAATTTTCGCCTGAAAAACCTACCGAAGATTCTTGAAGAGTCGTGAAGACTCTGAAGATTTTTGGAGTTTGAAGACGAATATTTGAAGATTAATTTTTGATTTGAGGATTTAACTTAACGTAACATTTAACTTAAACTATGGTCATCACAAGGAGTCAGAGCGGGGCCGAGGAGAACCAACCACAACAACAACAACCGCGAAGATTTCCAGATCCGCCACGATCGCCGTCTGCTGCCGCCACGAGCCAGCCGCCGCCGACCGAGGGAAGGGCAGATCTGCTTCAAACAATTTTAAAACCGAGACCAGGTACTAGCAAGGCACCTGTAGCTCCGGAAGTGCAAACATTAGCCAGGAAGAAGGCTATTTCAATAAGGTCGCGTCGATCGACAGCGAGTGTCGTCGCACGCATACAATATGAGGCGGAAGAGAAGCTTGCCGCTCTCCGTAAAAAGGAACTGCAGATAGAAGCAGAACTTATCAAGAAGAAACTCGTCGCCGACGTCGCCGCTGCAGAGGATGGAAGCAGCCCCGATGACGACGAGCCGTCTGAACAGGTGGAGCAACGTGTACGAGCCTGGCTAAGCGAACAAGGACCCGACCATGAAGAGGCTAGACAAGAGCCGGTCGTGTTAGAGGAGAGAGAGACGCCGAAGCCAGAAGACATGCCACCAACTGGAGGAAGACGCGAAGGCCAGAAGACGAGATTTGAGTGGCCGGAACAACGCCGCCCACACTCACCCACACCGCCCACGTCTAGGGCCAACGGGGTGGAACATCTCGCTGAAACGTTAGACAAGCTGCTGAATCAACGCCAGACGCGCCACACAACGGAGCTGCCTACATTCTCAGGGGCTCCCACCGAATGGTTGTCCTTCAAAGCAGCCATGGAAGACACCACTGCATTCTACAAGCTGAAACCGATCGAGAACTTAGCTCGGCTGAGGAACTGCTTACGGGGAGAAGCCAGGGAAGCCGTGGCACCACTGCTGAGCGTCGCTACGCCACCCGAACAAATCATGAAGACTCTAGAACAATGCTTCGGACGTCCAGAAGTCATGGTGGACCGCATGATGGAAGACCTGAAGAGGCTACCGAGGCTCGGAGGTTCAGCGGCGGAACTCAACCAATTCGCCGTGAAGATTCAGAACATGGTGGCTATCCTGAAGAGGCTGAGGCACGGGTACCTTTTCAACCCGTTGCTCACGAGAGACATTCTAGAGAAGCTCAGTCCCTACGAGAAAAGCAAGTGGTACGACTACGCAGAAGAGACGTCGCGCTTCAGGAACGAGCCCGATGTCGTCCTTCTCTCTGAATTCTTAATGAGGGAAGCGGACAGGGCACTGCGCTACGGATTCAGCACAACATCGAAGAGAGAAACACCGCGTCAACCTCCGAACAAGAGTGAAACCAGAGCAAGAAGGCCAGTCTTCGCGGTGACAGATGAGGGCAGGGGTTCGCCGAGCCACAGCCAACCCAAGAAGGTACGCGAGGAAGCAATGAAGTGCCCGATATGTGCCAATGATCACACTCTGCCTCGCTGCGCCACCTTCAAGAAAATGAGCGTACCAAAGAGATGGGACACAGTCAGGAAAGAGGGGCTGTGTTTCCTGTGCATATCGAGTCGACACAGAAGATTCAACTGTAAGGCGAAACGGTGCGGCGCACAGGGTTGTAAGCGGCTGCACCACACGTTGCTGCACGAGGAGAGGTCCGGCGGCGCTCCACAGGCTGAGGACGCCGTTATTACCGCATCGGTCACGTCCGACCGTGCGGTAAAACTCAAGATGAGAAGGGTTCAAGTCGTAGGTCCACGGGGCGAAGCGGACATCTTCGCGCTGTTCGACGAGGGCTCGACAGTGACTCTGCTGGATGAAGACGTCGCGACGGCTATCGGCGCAGACGGTCCGTCGAAAGTGCTGCGGATGCACGGGATCAACGCCGAGAGGAATGAGGAAAAAAGCCGACTCGTACAACTGGGCGTACGGGGTCACGACGGTACCAGGCACGACATCACTGCGAGAACTGTGGGCGGATTGAACTTGCTCACTCAATCCGTTCCGGAATCATTGCTGCAACTCGCTCACCTGCACGATCTCAGGGATGAAGAGATGTGTTATGAGAACGAGAAACCCCAACTTCTCATCGGTACGGACAACTGGCAGCTCATCGTGTCAAGAGAACTGAGAATCGGGAAAAGGAACCAGCCTGCGGCCTCAAAGACCAAACTCGGCTGGGTGATCCACGGCAGCATCCCGAGGCGCATCATAAGGCAGGATGATGAGAGTATCCTGCACATATGGACCGTCGACTACCCGGACGAACGAACGGGCGAGAGTCTAGACGGGACGAGACTCCAGTGGCGCAAAGAGGGCGTCACATTACCCCGGAGTAACAACGGGGGGAGTCAGACAAACTGCAGTATGGGACCGGGACTCCAGTGGCACGCGGGAGGTGTCATAACCCCGAGGATCGACGGGGGGAGTCGTGCGGGCTGCAGTTTGAAGCGAGAAGATGGGGATGTCCGAGTCGTGTTGGCCGCTGCCAAGGCCAAGGTGTCGCCGCTGAAGGCGCAATCGAGACCGAGATTGAAGCTGCAGGCTGCCCCGGTGAAATGGAGCCCGGGAAACAACGACGCAGCAATAAGTGGAAAGACAGTAGAGAAGCTGCTAAAGATGACATCTGTCCACCAGTGGAGGTGGGTGAGCACTAAGAACAACGTCGCGGACCTAGCCACGAGAACGGGCTATGTTCCGAGGAGCGACGAGGACCCATGGTTTAAAGGGCCAGACTTCCTGCGCAGGCCTATGAGCGAGTGGCCCGCGGAGAGTCCCGCCCAAGTCGAAGATAAAGAAGAACATGTCGCCTTTTACACCACAAGGGCGAGTGAGCTGGACTGTCTACCGGATGTGACGCGCTTTTCGAGTTACGAGCGCCTCATAAGATGCACAGCGATGGTTTTGTTATTCTTAGAAAAGTGCCGAGATCGTCGAGCCAACCTCGAGGTACGACACCTAGAACGGGCCGAGACGTTGTGGTATCAGAGGTCACAACGGGACAGCTTCACGCAAGAAATTGAAAAGATCACAAGTGGCAAGACGGCGCCTAGGTGGAGCTCCTTGTACCGGCTCAACCCAGTGTACAAAGACGGGCTGCTCGTACTGGACGGGAGAATCAAAGCAGCGCAGGTTCCAGCGGAGATGAAGAATCCAATCATCCTGGACGGAAGACATCCGTTCACGAAGCTACTGGTGGCACGGGAGCACGCCAGGGCAGGACACGGGAGCCGTGAGAGGGTCGTGAACGACCTCAGGCAAAGGTTTTGGATCCTGAAGCTGCGGCCGACGGTGCGCAGCATAACAAGTAAGTGTGCGTTTTGTCGGCTACGACGGGCGCACCCGAGAACACCACAAACTGGAGACCTGCTGGCGGAGCGCCTGGGGGCGTTCCAGAGACCATTTTCGTACTGTGGTCTCGACTGTTTCGGCCCGATGACGATCACCATCGGCCGACGTCACGAGAAGAGATGGGGAGCGCTCTTCACCTGTCTGACGACGCGGGCCGTGCACCTGGAGCTGGTGGCCTCGCTGTCGACAGACTCAGCAATAATGGCCATGAGAAGGATGGCTGCGCGGCGAGGATGGCCGTCAGTCATGTACAGCGACAACGGGACGAACTTCAGAGGCGCGGACGTCGAGCTGCGGCAGGCGTACGCTGAGTGGGCACCGGCTATGGCTCAGCTGGGCCTCACGCACCGCATGCAATGGAAATTCACCCCGCCGGGGGCGCCGAGTCAAGGAGGTGCCTGGGAACGGATGGTGAGGTCGGTGAAAACCGCCTTACTCGCTACGCTGAACGAGAAGTCGCCGAGAGAAGAGGTACTCCAGACCCTGATGGCCGAGGCGGAGTATTCCGTGAACGCACGACCGCTAGTTCACGTTTCCGTGGACCCCAGCGACCCGGAGGCAATCACACCGAACCATTTCCTCCTGGGGTCGTCCACCGGACTGCCGTACGTCGGACCGTGTGTGCCGGCGGACAAGAAGACTTGGAGAGTCGCGCAAGCCCTTGCCGACGAGTTCTGGAGGCGCTGGGTGAGGGAATACCTCCCCACGCTCACGCCACGCTACGGGGCGCCGCAGAGCAGCCGTGCCCTGGTTCCGGGCGACCTGGTCGTGGTCGTAGATCCGGCGCTGCCGCGTAATACGTGGCCGCGCGGGGTCGTGCACCGGGTCTACCCGGGCCCGGACGGACAGGTGCGTTGTGCGGACGTTCGCACGCGCAGTGGTGTGTTCCGCAGGCCCACATCAAAATTGGCAGTGCTGGAGGAGGCGCCGCAGTCGCAACCGCGACCGCAGGCGGAGCAGACGGAGCCGGGGGCGGTGCCGGGCGCGGAACGAGCGCCGGAGCGAGATATAGACAGCTCGCAGTCGCCTGAGCGAGCTACAGACAGCTCGCAGTCGCCTGAGCGAGCTACAGACAGCTCGCAGTCGCCGGGGCGAGCTACAGACAGCTCGCAGTCGCCTGAGCGAGCTACAGACAGCTCGCAGTCGCCTGAGCGAGCTACAGACAGCTCGCAGTCGCCGGAGCGAGCCACAGACGGCTCGCAGTCACCACCACGAGCTGTAGCGAGCACAGACAGCTCGCGGTCGCAGCCCGTTGCAGCGGGCACAGTCAGCCCGCAGTCAGCGGAGCAGTCCACGGCGGGTCCAGCGAGCCCGCGGTCACCAGAGGAGGCTGCGTAGAACCGGGCTACTGCGCCGGGGGGAGGATGTTAAGGACAGCGGCCTCGCCTGTGTTTTAAAGTGAATTTAAAGACAATGAACGCTTATCAGTGCTTTAAAACGTTTCTAAAAACTGTAAGTAAATAATACATAAACTCTTAAGAGTGAAAATAGTGAATATAAGTGTTGTACATAAGTGTTAAATTCATTAAAATAGTGGTAAATAATTGTTTTAAAGTCACGAGTTTATTTTCTTTATAATTTCTTAACCGTAGCTTATTTCATTTGGAAAATTAGTGTTGTACATAGGGAAAATTAGTGGCTAAAGTAAATAACGTTTAGGTAAATAGAAATGTAAATGGTTTTCGAGAAAATTAGATTATAATGGTGAAAAATATATGGTTTTTCTTACACTTGTAATTTTGCTTATGTGTTACTAAGTATCTATGTAAACTGTGTGATTATGTATTGTTTTATGGTAAATAAAGAATTTCACGTTATGCGTTTCACTTATCCTGGCTCAGGGGAAATAAAGGGAAATTAGGGAAAATTATGGAAAAATAGCCGTATAGAGAAATAAGAGAGAGATAGCTTATATGAAAATTAGAAGAGTACATTTGTGCTCCCTATACGGCATTGCCCTGAGCCAGGTAAGCTAACGACTTATCGTGCTAAATGTTCTCCTCAAATCAGTGTTATTTTTTATACGCCCCAGCTCTGCCCGAATCGGTGTAACCTTGCTATCTTCGAGTCTGATCAGAGCCGGCGGTGAAAACCTAGTGGAAAAATACAGTCCCATACATAGACCTTTAACATAAGCTATCGGCCAGTAAAAGTCCCGTGAAAATCGGCCCAGCCGTTTCAGAGATTAGCCGGAACCAACAGACTAACAGACAGACGGACAGACCAAAATATTTGAAATTGCTGTTTTGTTGTAAGTACCCAATAATATTTCATAAACATTGATTGAAAATCTCTTAATTTTGAATTACTACACTTCAATTTTATTTATCTGTATTGATGTATAGATGACAACTCAGAAATTTGTGGTACTTTCGTTTGAATCTGAATTCACAAAGATATGTTTAAAGCATAGACGTATATTATAGACGAGGCATGTTGAGGCAAAAAGTGTCTCCAAAAAAATGGCCCCAATTTTTAAATTTTGGGGCCATTTTGACAGTTGAGGTTTGGCACTTGTGATCTTACCATTTCTACATTTGCTATATATGCAGTTTATCCAGTCCGCATATAATTCATAAAATGCCGAGTAGTTGCGTAATTAAAGGCTGTAAAAACTATGACAAACGTGTAAAAAAGATAGACGGGATATCTTATCACAGGTAATTATCACAATATTGTTTGTTACAATTAAAATACTTATGGAATTTTAAATAAATATTCAAAAAATGGCGGCCAACTATGAAATATAACACTGGTTATTGTATGCGCAACAGTGAAAAGGTAACTTTGTAGGGACGTCATTTTTATTATTGTAAATTACAGAAATAAGAGATTCAGTTTTTTTGTTATGTCAGTACCTAACCAAACCTAACCTTACCCGTCAGTATTCACATTTTTGATTAATTTAAATAAAATGAAACTAAGGCTTACTATTTATTTGATTTTTACATATTATATTTAAAAATATTATTTACTATCTGGCCTGACAGACGTTGTTCTGTGAATTATGAAATTGAATAAAAAATAACTACACTTGAAGGTTGTAAGCGTAGGTTGCTACACCCACAGTCATACCCTACACCTACAACCTACATCTAGACCTACTACATACCTATAGTTGGTAGGTGATAGGTTGGTAGGTAAACAGTAGTTACCCCACTAAAAACCTACAAGCTACATCTACTAGATGTAGATCACCTATAACCTGCACCTACTGTCTATTCTACTCCTAAACAACCACCTACAATCTTCAGGGGCCAGCCGATTTAACATTATGCACTTTTGGAGAAAAAAAAGTAATATTTCTGAAATATTACTATGTTACTGGAAGCACCTTTATACCGAGTGATTTTTTAATCCGTTTCAAGAGAAACAGTGTATAATAGTTACACAAAATAGAGTACTTTGGCATACTTAGTTTATTATTTTTTTCTTTTGTCTTATTTAGTGAACATTTGTTGTAAACATCGCAGAAATTTATAGTATTTAAATTACAGATTTCCCAATAATCCAGAGCGCAAAGAGATTTGGACTCGCCTTATTCGAGAACAACGAAATGAGCCTAACAAAAAAGTTACTCATAGATCTAAACTCCCCTCCCGCTCGCGCCTTGGTGACACCCACTTCGCAACGGGCCGTGCAGCAGAAATTGTAATATTTTAATTTCGCCATAACTTCAAAACCAAACATCCAATTTGAATAATTCAAAGACCTAATATTATCTACATAAACTGTACTTAGTGATGAAATAATTTATTTTGATAAGGATTAATAGCATGAGTAAAATAAATGCGTTTAAATATAGTCCAAAAAAAATTCAAGATTTCTAAATAAAAAAATGGTTGTTATGCCTCACTTGACATAGATAGGTATAGTGTGTCACGGACTTTTTTGTAGATATTTATAAGATCTACAATTAATTACAACATTTTATGGTTCTATCTTTTATAGTATAGGCAGCGTACGCAAAATAAGTAACTTTTCTGGTTGATTTTTACACCTTGTGTCCGAAATACCCAAATATCATACGGAACCCTATTTTTTCCGAAATAAAATTTAGCCTATGTTCCTCGTGGATAATGTAGCTTTCGAAAGGTGAAAAAATTTTTGAAAACGGTCCAGTACTTTTTGAGCCTATTCATTACAAACAAACAAACATACAAACAAAGTTTTCCTCTTTATAATATTAGTGTAGATGTAGATTATTACTTTCAAACTGAATTAGATTATGTATAAGTTTTTATAAATTATAATTCAATATTCTTTTTATGGTACTTAATATACCTAATTAGTTTTTTAATGAGTCTTGTTTTATTTATCTAGGTAATAAAGGAATATTAAGTGCTGTTGCGCTAGGATTTGTATGTAATTTTTGCTGCAGCGCTGGCTGTGAAACGTCACAGCTCCTACGGCTCCGCCCCTTCTGTGGCGCCGCTGGAGCTACGGCACATGTGTAAAAACAAATTTGTTGTCTGGTCTAGGTCCATACGCCGTATAGAAGAAAAAAATTGGTTTTCTTGTAAAATCCTTTAAAATATCTTGCTTAGGTTAAAATATCTAGTATCCATACACCATAATAGCCATTGCACTAATCTATTACACCGATATAATATCTGTATAATATTCTAGTATGTAATTATCGTCATCTATGGGTACTAATCACCAGAGGAGTTAAAAGTGCGTTCCTGATCTTTGGCATACATTTGACAAATAATGTAGGTATAAGAAAAAGTTACGCCATCTTGATTTCAGAAGATTTATTCAAATAAATGTGGACTGAAAAATCTGCGGAAAGCAAATGTCGAAATGTCAAGATGACAAAATATGAAACCTCGACTGCCCCAAAAAACCCCAAAAGTGGGGCAGTTTAAGTATGGACACTTTTTGCCTCAACACGCCTCGTCTATGCTTTATGATAATGAGAGTAATGTAATAAGAAATATGAAATATTTAAATTACATTACGTACCTGTAAAATTTATATTTGTTTGTAAGCCTTATTGATTTATTGTTGCTAATATTTTAGTAATTCCAGTATTAATGCGAGCTAAACTTATATTAAGTACGCCGGACAATTTTATTAACATTTCTTTAGTCAAGATATGTATTTAAAAAAAAATGTATGCGTTGTACGCCCTTACAAAGTTATATCATACGACTAGCGACTGTTCCATCGGAATGGTAAAATCGTAAAATCAAAGGAACATCGAATTTCCGTTAATTTTACATAGATGGCGTAATTTTTTCTTGTATGAAAATTTTTTCGGCTAAATGTACGTGATAGCCTATCTTGAGTTGAAATCTTTGGTTTAAAGTTTATGAAAAAAATATATTAAGTTTTAGTTTAAATATTGTAAAATATTACAGTAAGTATTTTTTCATCGTGCCAAATGTTTAGTACCCCTGACTTTTCCTAGCACAGGATGTTGGCAGATTGATTGCCATTTCAAATTAATTAGTTTAATTTAAACGCATAAACTAACGGAAAATAGATTTTTAAGTGATTTTTCTTATTCAGAGTAATAAAGTTTAACTAATTTCGTGTATCGTAAACAAAAATAAAGTAGAAACAGTTACGTCGCTTATACACAGTTAATTAGAAATATAAGTTCAAAGACGATCTATCTTTAAGATATTTTTGCCTCATTTAAACTATAAATCGTCCATTGTCACTTGAGTAAAATAATAAGCTAACCTTTTCCGAGTCGTTCGTAAATAACAGATAGAAATCATTTGCTGTCGAGATATTTCACGATCTGTGCGAGTTATGAGTTTTTACCGAACCGTTAGTAGGGGCTGGACTAGCATCATTATCACCATCATTATTTTCATTAATATCATTATTATCATCACCAATGATTATCATCAATATCATCGTAGACCTTCAACGATTGATTGGTCGATTCTTCGTGAAAAATGCAAGATTGCTTTTTGTGTTACAAAAAAAACTGTCAATTGTATTTATATTCTATTTTATTTTTACCTCTGAAGCCCAATTCTCGTGACTATTTGTGTACTAAGGTACATCATCATACAGGTAGGTAGCATCGTTTCTCAACCGGTGGGGCGCGACTCTTGGGGAGGTCGAGTTTGTTATTAAAGGGGGTCGCAGTCTGTTGAAAAATAATAAATACAACCTACATATAGATACAAAAGATACGTTTTTCGAACGAATCTTTTGTATCGAACGTCAAAAAAAATGTGCGACATAATAATGGTAGAGGCATCGTTTTTCAACCTTTTTTATGTCGCAACCCACGGAAAAGCCAAAAAGTCAAGTAAAAAGTCTTGCGACCCCGTCACTATAAAATTATAATATGTAGGTAGGTACTTATCTACATAGCGTCCTATTTTTATCAGCTTAGGTACGGTAGGTACGATTTTTTCGACGTTCGATACAAGAGATTCGTTCGAAAATCGAATCTTTTGTACCTATATGTAGTTTGTAACTCGACCTCCCCTCCCAAAGGTCGCGACCCAACGGTTGAAAAACTATGCCTATTACCCTATCCTGTTTCGCGCGTTGTCACTTCACACGCGACTATCGCGCTTAAGCGATACGAGACACGAAGTCCGAAACACGATTATAATCACAAATAGTTACGAGAATTAGGCTTGTGATCATCCTTCCTTCGATGGTCTATTAATATTGAATTTATCTACTACTTTGACGTCCTCTGTGGCTCAGTGGTTAGGGTGCGGCGCTCTCGCGGGTTGGAATCCCGCCGAGGGAACAATAGTTTTCAATGTTCCTTGGTCTTTGGTCAATGGTCATGAATGATAATGAATAACTAAGTTTATAGTACAATTAAAATCTTAAATATACTTCCCGTTGTCTGGTCCTCGTAACACAAGCTCTTCGGATACTTAACACGGGGCCAGATTTATGTGGTGTGAAGCGTCCTTAGATATTATTATATACTAGCTGATGCCCGCAACTTCGTTTGCGCAGAACTAACGGAAGCGGAACCCTATTTTTAAACGGAACCCTAAAATAAAAGTAGCCTATATTAGACCTTATAACATCAGCTATCTGCTAGTGAAAGTCCCGTGAAAATCGGTCCAGCCGTTTCAGAGATTAGCCGGAACAAACAGACAGACAGAAAGACAGACAGACAGACAGACGGACAGACAAAAAATTTTAAAAATTGTATTTTATTGTAAGTACCGAATATACTTTCAGATGCATTAAGTGAAAAGCTGTTAGTTTGAAGTTACAAACAGACACTTCAATTTTATTTATCTGTATAGACTTATAGAGTATAGATATATTTTACTAGATGTGACCCGCGACTCGTGCGCGCAAAGGTCACTCTTGCGGAAACCGTACATTCTTCCGCGATAAAAAGCCATTTCTTATATATATACGTAGCCATTTCCGTCCATGTATTCTACTCTATATCTCTGCCAAATTTTATCGATATCGATCCGGTCGTTTCGGAGCCTATTCAATGCAAACAAATAAACATACAAACTTTCTCTTTATAATATTAGTACATATAGACATACTTTCTGTGCACCTGTATGTATAAACCACAGCGAATTGAGCTTCGAACACTTAGCAAGTATTTAGAAACTGTAATAGACTTAGATGGTAATCCATGACTACGATCGTAATGCACAATCAAGGTGACATTACACTCGCCGATGTATACAAATGGCCAGATTATGTTAACTACGATTTAACAATTACAAGCATTACAGTCCCAAAGTGTAATATTAAACGGTCCTCCAGCCCCTCCAGGTAACTAATGGTTAACTAGCTGTTCCCCGCGGCTCCGCCTGCGTAAATATACTATCCAGTATCCCGCGGGAATACTGTACTTTTCCGGTATAAAAAGTAGCCTGTTTTAATCTAGAGTCTAAACTACTGCCATACTAAATTTCATCAAAATCCGTTCAACGGTTTTTGTGCGAAAGAGGAACAAACATCCATCCATCCATCCCTTATTGGTAGGATAAGATAAGGGCGTCGCCGACGTCGCGGGCGATCCGGAAACTGACTATATTTCTGTGCCGCGACACACGTTGACACGAGACGCATAATACGCGCCACTTGTCGACCGGCTCGACGCACACTAACACAGAAGAATATTACTCATAATGCACACTAACCAAAATTGATCCGACGTCGGGCCAATTTGAGTCTTAATTTTTTACGCGCAATGCCATATCTACCTCTTTTTAATGTATACATCTATGCTTAAACCCATCAAATTATAGCCCTTGTGTATTTCATTATATCCCATACTTTTCTGCATATCAGTATCTGCAGATAGCGAATCGCATTGCGAATCGCGCGGTAAATGTTTTTTTAATGACCACACCGTTCGTGTATTGTTTTTATCCCGCCCACACGACATTCATCCCACAATTAACTATTGTGTACCCTCGCCTCATCACCATTAGCTGTATCTAGGTAATAGATAAATACTTCTTAGAATTTAATGAAACTTGGGTCGTTTTTGTTCGTGCAAATTGCTGACTCTTGATTAGTTTATAATTTTGATAATGGTTTTTACCCTTCACGATCAATACGTCTATGTACTCTATATAGCATATCGTCTTTGTAGCAAAACATCTATGGACTCTGAGGTTCAATTTTCGAAATACAAAATTATGAGAAAAAAATATAGCAGTTACCCGCAGCATCATTAGGAATCTACGGACACCTCATTTATTAAAATCAGACCAGTAGTTTAGACGCTACAAGGAAACAAACATACATATACCTACAGCCAAAATCATTACCCTTCCTTAGTTAAGCCAAAAGGCTTCCTTGGTAAATAAATATAGTTTAAAAAAACTAAAAAAACACGCTTTTCAAGAATATCGAACTAAAAAGTTGAAAATAATTTTAAAATTTTTAAAAATAAACTTGAAACAGTAGTTTATAAAAAAGACTAGTATAATTGAGGGAAAAGCGTGGGTCGCTCGATATACGAAAATTATGGAACAAAGTGCCCCACGCTTTTCCCTCAATTATACTAGTATTTTTAAATACTACTGTTTTAAATTTATTTTTAAAATTTTTAAAATTATTTTCAACTTTTTAGTTCGATATTCTTTAAAAGCGTGTTTTAAAGCTACAAGAGCCGGGGAAGGCAGCAGGCGCGCAAGAGAGAGTTACATACAAGCAAACAAGCTTACATACAGGTGTAAGCGTGTTAAAAATAACGTGTGGTTCTTTCCATCCGTTATTTACTTTTTTATTAATTTAGTTCTAAAAATTTAAGTCTTCTTCGATGTCTGTTTATTTGCTAAATCACTTTTGCCAGACTCAAATATCATTTACTAATCGTCTGATTAACAAATAATATAATATTATTGTTTTAAACAGCCTCCGTGTTCTAGTGGTATAGAGCATTAGCTCTCGACTCGGAGGTCGTGTATTCGATTCCCGCATTGGAACAACAAAAAATGTTGTTTCCAAGTTTGGTTAGGACAATGCAGGCTGATCACCTGATTGTCTGACAAAAAAGATGATCCATGCGTCGGATGGGCATGTAAAAAGTCGGACCTGCGCCTGATCAGTCAGTCGTGTCGGTTATCCGTCCCATTGGATTACGAGAGTAAAGGAAGAAAGAGTCCTCTTGTGTACTGCGCACACACTTGGGCACTATAAAATTACTCCTGCGTAACTGGCCTGGTTTTAATGGAACCGGCCACTGTCACCGAGATCGGTGGGGAGTCATTATTGTTTTAAACACTTACAGAATTTTACGTGGTGCATCCAGTGATAAATAAACTTAAAATAAAGTGTTACCAACGGTAGATAAGTAGATAAGGGACCATCCACATATTACGTCACGCAAAATTTCTTTTTTGAACCCCTAAACCATGTCACGCTTTTTGGTATCCCTTTACCTGTATTTAACATGTACTGTCACACTTTGTATGACCCTCCCCCCCCTCCCCCATTAGGTGTGACGTTATATGTGGATGGACCCCAACTATGAAAGATGGTGGTGGCCAGTGGGACTCACCGTTTAAATATCTATTGGTAAGTGTAGGTTTGAGATACACAGTGTGACCTAAGGTGACATTGGGATTTCTTATTACTAATACGTCCAAGAAAGCTAAAGTAAGTTCCACCACCATCCTTCACAGTTTGGCAAAACTTTATTTCAAAGAGCACAAAGAATCTGTGATCAGCAGCATTTGGATACCGAGCTTCTTCGTGTCACACAAGTTCTACGTGACAATAAGCTTAGACTCCCACGCCTGCATCACAGTGACCTAGTGAAATCAGCCACCTTCGAACGAATACCTGATGCTCTACCATTTACGAAAGGAGTCACAGATAAAGTTGGCTATGTTCTAAGGAAAGCTTCTATAAAAACATATTTCAAGCCGCCCAAAAAGATAAGTCAATTTTTAACACCAGTGAAATGCAACATTCCTCTTCAAGATGCAGGAGTCTACAAGCTCGACTGTGACTGTGGTCTATCCTATATAGGGCAAACAAAAAGATCGATTAAAACTCGCGTTAAGGAACACATCGCAGATGTTAAACACTGCCGCAACAACAAATCTGCAATTTGCGAACACACACTGGATAAACCTCGCCATTACATAAGATTTGATAAGCGACAAGTACTAGCAAAGGAACAACGTTATCGCCCTAGAATTATACGCGAAGCATAGAAATTAAAAAGTACCCTTATTTTAACCGAGAAAATGGTTGGGTGCTGCCATCTAGTTGGGATCCAGTGATAAATAAAATAAAATTTAAGTCAAAAACACCGCGGATTCAAGATACTGTTAGTATGTTTTGCGTGGATCGGAACACAATTAATAATTGAAGAATCTTCGGATAGTTGAACAACTTCAACAAATAGGACAACTGACACCTCAGTTCTCCCGTGACCACGGCTGCTGCTGGAAAGTAGCCGAAACGTCCGGAAAAAGAAAAGTACACCGCAACAAAATCCGTAAGTGTTTAAAACAATAAACAATATTCGCGTAAACATAAGAAATCAATATAACAAATATTAATGAACGGCGAGTTAACCCCGTTACATTTGGCGTTGGTGAAAACTCATAATTTAAAGTTATTGAATACGTATCAGGTTGGACTTTCACCGAAATATTAAAGTTATTATGTATCTGCCTACGCCACGGGTTGCACAATACTAACGCATTAGCAGCTCCCACTCGCACAAACACACACACAACCTACAGAAACACATTTCGTATACACTTCTCAGTTCTCATTGTTATTACAACATTTTGGGCTTTACGCGCAGTGCAGATGTAAAACACTGACCGAGAAATGGGAAAGTCGGTGTCTCTCATTTCTAGACTTATACCCCCTTACTAATAAACGCTGTATAAGATTTGAATAGTTACACAGTGTTTTGTTCCCGTCACACAAGTGACATTTTGAATTCGATAGAAGAAGACAAAACATTGTATAACTATTCAAAGCTTATACAGCGTTTATTAGTAAGGGGTTTAGGCTATAAGTTATAACCTAGGTCAAATGACGACCTCTCTGGCTCATTGGTTCAGCACTTTGGTGTTCAAGCCGGGGGTCGCAGGTTCGAATCCTGCCGAAGGAATAAAAAGTTTCTGGGTCATGGATGTGTATTAAATATGTGTATAATATAATAAAAATCTTAAATATATGTATAGTATAAAAGTATTAAATATAGTTCCCGTTTTCTGGTACCTGTAACACCAGTTCTTCGGATACTTAGCACGGGGCCAGATTGACGTGGTGGGAAGCGTCCATAGATATTATTATTATTAAATGAGGGTCAGTTCGCACGAAAGCTCGACGCGACGCGCCGATGCTTGAAGATGCTGTAATAATATGCGCTGCGTTGCCCGACGACACGTGCAATTTAAAATTTTCATCGCTATAAAAAATGTGCTGTCTCGTTATGAACTGACCGTTAGAATGGGACTATATAATCTGGAATCCGGAAGGCAAGACAAAAATTCAGAGCATTGAAGATATAACTCTACTTCTTCTTTTAATAATGGCAAACCATCGCTTTTTGCAACATTCTGCCAGTGTCAAGAGAGTAAAAGATATCCTACTAATATTATAAATGTGAAAGTTTGTAAGGAAGTATGGATGGATGGATGTTTGTTTGTTCCTCTTTCACGCAAAAACTACTGAACGGATTTCAGCCCTGTGCCGGTTTGGGTCCTGAATTATAACATAGGCTACATTTTATCCCGAAAATGTACAGTGTTCCCGAGGGATACTATATATTTACGTGGGCGGAGCCGCGAGCAACAGCTATTAACTCTATTGACATTGACTCGACACTTGTGAGATCGATTTTCAACTCTATTGTATTAGCGTAGAGTTCTCTTTTCAGCGCTCTGAGTTTTCCCCGGCTTAACGGATTCCGGACAATACAGTCCCGTTCTTAACCGATAACTAAGGAGCTTTCCGATTCCAGCACATTATCGAATGCATCTTGACTACAGGCCCAGGTATTCCCACTGTCCAAGGGACATCCTACGCCGCCGTACGTACGGCATATTCAAAATGCTTCGTCCAGACTGCTCGCGAAGTAGGCCGAGGAAGTGCTCTGCGAAGTAATCCGAAGTACGAAAAGGCGAAGCGAAGTGCGTGCCCACACTGTCTTATTCGGCCAACTTCGGCCTACTTCGCGAGTAGTCTAGACGAGGTGTCAAATTTGTTTGAAACAATCTAAACGAACATTGAAAGGATTACACTTATACTCCAAAGAGCACTTTGTAAGTAGCTAGAACCGCTGGGGTACTCATCCCACGCCCACGCGTGGTACACTGTTGACACTGCCCACACGCCACACGCGGACAAAGCTTCGGGAAAGTTGGCCAAAGGTATACAGGTCATGAACGACTAGCTGTGGTCGAAAGTTTGTATGAAACCTAAATCCCAGTAGAACATGTTTTAGAATATGAATAATAATAAATTTATTTATTTCTCCTCATTGCCAACTAGATACCTCAATAGTCAATGAGGAGGAATGAGGAATCCTCATAATTCACGAACGACTAGTTGTGGTCGAAAGTTTGTATGAGACCGAAATCCCAGTAGAACAGATTGATTTGGAATATGAATAATAATAAATTTATTTATTACTCCTCATTGCCAACTACATTCCTCAATAGTCAATGAGAAGGAATGAGGAATCCTCATAACAGTAGAGTTAACTGCTAAGGTAGATAACATGTTTCTCTTAAATTCAACAAGGGCCTTTGTAGAGCGGATAACTTAATCGGAAAATTTGTCGCTGCTTACCTTATCTTTCTGACCAGCTATTTCTGACATTTATCATTAGATTGTCAGAAAGGCCCTAATATATCCCACGCGCTAGTCTAAGAGTGTGTTTCCCAATCTATAAATACAAATAAAATTGAAGTGTCTGTTTGTAATTTTAAATTAACAGTTTTCCACATAATACATATGAAAGTATATGCGGTACCGACAAACAAAAACAATTTTTAAAAAGTCTGTTTGTTTCGGCTAATCTCTGTAACGGCTGGATCGATTTCACAGGACTTTCACTGGCAGATATCTGATGTTATAAGGAGTAACTTAGGATACTTTTTATCCTCATCATCATCATCAATGTTAGGCGTCCAACGAAGTGGGCACGGGTCAGCTAGTCTTCTATAAGTGTCGGATAGCTTATTGAGAAGTTCTGTCGCTGCTTGCCTTATACTGAGCGACAGAGACAAAACTACCTATCTATCTATATATAGCTATCTGTTTCTTACTAGGCGATTATGAAACATGCCTATTATAACTGTACAGAGCTACCTACTGGTTAAGACTGAGTACGTTCCGATTCGATGTGATCTAAAAGTAAACAAATCCCAATAAAGGCGGCTATAACACTACCAATTAAAACATTAATTTGGTGATTTTTTTGTGCTTACTATTTGGGAAATAAACTAACAAGGAACATGTCGATAGGACTGTGAAACATCGGTATGTTATTCCACACTAATTAATATTATAGTTATTAGTTATTGAGATATTGGAGTGTGGTGTAGACACAGGAAAGTGGCACAAGGAAGTACTTAAATGGTACCCAAGAAATGGCGCAAGGAGGAGAGGACGTCCAAATTTTAGATGGGAAGATGATAATATACGGAGGACTGCAGGACCACAATGAATAAGGAAAGCTCATAAAAGGAAAGAGTTGTCTCAAAAAGTCTGGAGGAGGCCTATGCTAGACTAAGGGAAAAATTAAATTTTAAATAGCATAAATAAAACACATAATATGACTAAAGCATACATATTGCTAAGATATTATGATATATATATATATATATATATATATATATATATATATATATATATATATATATATATATATATATATATATCTTGGCAATAAAGGATTTGAAATGAAATGAAAAAAAGATATTGGAATTTGTTATTTGAATTTGGCAGCATTTTAGCATTCCCGAAGTTGTCGCACGAGCAATTTACGTTAAACATCGATCACTCAAACTTAACATTCAAATAAAACAAAACAATAAGCAAAACTTTAAACGGGCGTTGGTTAGAGTAATTATTTAGTCTGGTAATAAATTAGAAGCAAGGTGTGGCAACATTCGCTTATTTCCCGGGAGACCGCGTGTCATAGCCGGGATATTTTTGTCCAACTCCCTTCCCGTTTCGCTAGATTAAGTTACTGTAATTTGTGTTCGATTAGCTTATTAATTTTTATGTTGTTGATGAAAATCTGTTTATTATTATTACCTACTATTGAAAATCATTTCTACCGAATCATTTTTTTTTAATGTGCATGTTTTTGTGTACATAGATCGTGGCAAAAGTAATATTGTTCTTATATTCGATATCTACATGTACACTAACAATATAAGGATTAGAGGTGTGTTAGTTGGTTCGTATTGAATATAAAAGTAATGGACTGATTTTGATGAAATGTGGCACACATATAGTGTAGACCACGGGGAAGGACTTACTCGTAGACTTTTTATCGCAGCAATGCGGTTCTCGCGAGATTTTCTTTTACGCGTACGAGTTCTATCTAAGAATCTAAATGACACCTCCTGTTTACTATGGTCAGTGGAGCTCACGACCTATCGACTGTCAGGGTAAGGTCATAAATAAATTAGTCTTTGGCTGTGTTCCGCTGTAAAAAGCGCTTGTTAGCGCTAAAGAAAAAAAAACAGATTATTTATCGGCCAGGACACGTTTGCTAACTTCAATACTGCTAAACATAATCCGCCATTTTGCTTATTTAACGCCAGCGGTCGTCATTTTGCTTACGTTTTTGTGTTAGCGCTATTTTCCGCGCAACACAGCCATTGTGACTTCAACGTCTCCACAATGGATTTATTTACCATGGATGATTTACTACCCGTTTCGGTTATTGCACACTTACTTAATTATTTACTAGCTTATGCCTGCTACCATAGCTATGAATGATTGGTCTCGCTGGGCGAGGTTTTTTTTTGGGTCTCGCGTAGAGCGCCCAGCGAGACCAATCATTAGTCTATGCCTGCTGCTTCGCCCGCGTAAATACAGTATCCCATAGGAAGACTGTAATTTTTTGGGATAAAATGTGACTGTATGTAGAATGTAGATGTATGTTTAAATCCAAAGCCAAAACTACAATTTCGTTTCGGTGTGAACTCCAGAGGTAATGGTTTCAATCCCCGCTTTGGAAAAACAAAAATGTTGTTTCCAAGTTTGGTTAGGTCAATCCTGATCTCCTGATTGTCTAACAAGATGTTTTCTTTGTCTAACAAGTTCACAGAACTTAAAAATGACAGATTCCGTAGAAACAGTAGAATTCCAAGGTAAATTACACCGGAATGTGCGACACGCGGAGAACTACTACAACTATTATAACTGCGTGACTGCGGAGTTACTGACATGAATCATGTTCATGATACAATGATTCATAACATTTCTATTGCAGTAAGTAGTTTACTAGCGTTTATTAAGTAAAAATGTAGTTTGTGTATATGTCACCGTAAATTGTAAAAATCGTTAGATTGTAAAATAACTATAAAAATGGTAAAATATGTCGAAAGATTCAAAACTATATTATATTTATAATCTAACGAAAAATAATGTGTTAAATAATATGCAGCATATTCGTGTCCGAAGTCTGTCAATATTTTACAATTTCACTTATTTATAACGAGCAGAATACAATATTTGAGGCGATTTTGTTTTAACATAAGTATAATCTTCTTTTTCATACTTACATCGTTTTCGTCAGATTTTTTCGTAGAAAAACGACTTTGAACTTTATAATATTCTAAATAATATGTCGAACAAAGGGTATGTTTTATTGTAAATAGGGGGTAATGCTCTGCTAAACTTCTAGCACTGTTCCTCAACACGACTTCAGAAAACTTTGCGGCATTTAGTAAAGGAACGCCATAATGTCTCTGACATTCCACTGACCGCGGCGTCCTTTGATCTGTGATAACTACTCACATTGCTACGTAGAAACTGTTGAAAAAAATGTTTATGGAAGATTTTCACTTAAGCATGATATGAAGGTCAAAACAAAACAATAAAATACGTACATTCTCTAGTAAGAAAACCTTAGAATCTAGGATATCTAACTTCTTCGAAATCTGCTAACCTTTACTCACTTTTAACTTTTTTTGAAGTGAAACTACTTTTGCGGCGTTGATAGTGAAATTTCAAGGTCAAGGTCACGACAATCGTCACGAGTCACGACATGATTTTGGAAATTACGCCATTTGTTAGAGGCTACTTATGCTTCTTATTCTTAAATAACAACTTACTTGTCTGAAGTTGATACCGCTTAATACACATAAAATATATGTTTTATTATTTTTCGAAATCATTTTTGTTTAGGCATGTTGAGAGTAATTTTGGGATTTCAAAATTATAAATGAAAGTTCACTGCACCCAAGCACATACGGCATTCTCACAACATAGTCAAGCCTAGTCCAGAGATTCCTCTGGACTCAGACGTATTGGTCAATACGTCTGCCAACGTTTTCCTTCACCGTTAGAGCGTCCGTACCTATAATGTACTTGAAATCTGAAAAAGTCTCATTAGTACACGTCACAATCTGGGATTCGAACTTGCACTCTCTCGTGTGCGAACCAAACGGTCTTGAAGGAGCTCCGTGGCCTAGTGGGTACTAGGCCACGGAGCTCCTTCAACCTGTGAAAATATTATCTATACATATAAAATCCTTTGTCCTAATTCAGGACTCCTGAATGACTGACGGATCAACGCACAGCCTAAACCGCTGATCGTAGAGACCTGAAACTTGCAGGGCTTGCTCTTTGTAATGCGTAGGCATCCGATAAGAAGGGATTTTTCGAAATTCGACTCCTAAGGGGGTGAAAGAGGAGGAAAAAGTTTGTATGGGGCAACGTGATTCCTTGGTCCAATCTACTTCATATTTTGCACAAACATTATGTAACAGAATTGATGGAATTCGTGTATCATAGTTTATTGAAATTCGTCCCCTAACGGGAATAAAAAGGGAAAGAAAGTTGTTTGGGAGCGATTTGCTTTAAAGTTGATATAAATACTCCTTAGTGCTTTTGATTTAAAGCTCCTATTCACAATCGATCGATCGATTTAGTTTTTACAATTTAAACATTTATTGGATTCGTAGTTGCAAATCGGTTTAGATAAAAATTTAATATAGCCTGAGATCCTAGGACCGCCTTACTACACTTTTTATATGAAACTCGTATATAAACGCGTAAATTTTGTTCCAACTTTTGATCCCCACCGCAAAAACTAGCTGGTAGGTCTTACACTTATCATTTTGTGTAATAGTTTGTCGTTAGCAATTTACTTTCAAACACGAATTAATTTCCAATTTGATCGAAGCAATCGATAGCCCGTGAGTGGGGAGCTTTATTTTTATTTTGACATAATATATTGTCATCATGTTGAAAAATAAATCTGACAAGAATGCGAAAGGTAAATTTTCAATAAAAATGTTAGTCTTTGAAAAACTAGGCACTTAGATATTTCCGATTGCTGCATTTAATTATATATAATTCATAAAACATATATTATATACTAGCTGATGCCCGCGGCTCCGCCCGCGTAAATACAGTAACCCACGGGAACCTTACATATAAGGTGTCCCGCGATAAAATGTAGCCTATGTCCTTCCCCATGGTCTACTTTATATCTGTGCCAAATTTCATGATAATCGGTTTAGTAGTTTTTACGTGAAACTGAAAATAAAGTATCCCACGGAAACCGTACATTTCCCCGCTATAAAAAGTAGCCTATGTCCTTTCTCAGGCTCTAGACTACCTGTGTACCAAATTTCATTTAAATCGGTTCAGTAGTTTTGGCGTGAAAGATGGACAAACAGACATACAGACAGACACACACTCTCCCATTTATAATATAAGTATGGATATTTCTGTAGAATATTTTGAGTGTATAATTAAATTTCTTTCTCTTTTGTTGTTGTATGTAATATTAATTTATTTGTGCTTGATTTATTAGTGTTTAATATGTTTTTAGTTTTTAACCCAAAACATTGACTTTAATTTTTTTTGTGCGCGCTAATCTCCGAAACTACGGAACGGATTTTTATAAAATTTGTTACCGTAGTAGTTTAGGCTATGAATAAACACATATGACTCACTTTTTATCGCTGAAATTTTTTGGGTACCTACTTGGGCTTTCACGCGGTTAGGATAGCTCTGCTTACAATTTTGTCTAGGTATTTCAATTCAGTCGGTTCATACCATAGATATATTATATAGTACTGTAGTATATAATAAATCTATGGTTCATACCTGCAAAAAGTTTTATCAATCTAAAGAATAACATAGTATTTAAAAATGCTATAGAATAACGAGATATTTGAATTGGTTAAAACTTTACCTAGGTATTACCTAATCATTAAGGTGTATGAGGAATAAGTAAGAAGGAATAAGTCAGAAGCTTGATGGATTCGTGGTCGAACTGCTAACTCATCTTTATACATCAAAAGATTTTCGAAATCGTTAAAATACTAATTATCGGCTACAAAGAAATCCTTACTTAATATTATACCTAAATACGCGAAAGTTTGTATGTACATAATATGTTTAGTTTTTCATGCACTACACTACGTAACGAATTTTGGTGCAATTTGGTATGGTAGCAGTTTATCCAGAATTAACACAGAATAATTTTTGCAGCTTACAGTTCCCGGTACATTTCTTGAGTGTCGCAGGAAACGATACAACTGGATGTGCAGTGCCTACACCATTACGTATTCAATTTTGGTAGTGGTATTTTTCTGAACAAGCATTCCCTCTGACTTAAAACCAATTTCACGCGAGCGAAGCTGCGGGCAAAAGCTAGTATCAAATATATTAACATCTATTGCTAGACCAAACACGGCAATGACGTCATACAATAAACTGTCAGATTGAAGAAACAATTTGTATGTGATAGGAATATTCGATGCAATTGCGCGATTGACAGTGATATTCTCTGCAGCGATGACGGTGTTGTTTGTTGCATGGCATATGAGGGGTTATTACGTAAAGCGATTGGCTTGCTGGCTTTTAGGTATAAGTTGGCTTTAAGTGGGTTGGCATTAAGATATAAATTGGCTCTAAGTAGGTTGGCTTTAAGATGTAAGTTGGCTTTAAGTGGGTGACCGAGCTTGACTCAGAGTTCTCGCAAATTAACGGATAGTAATTTCTTTTTCTTTTATTTCTACGGTACCTATATCTGTATAGGTACCAAAAATAAAATAAAAATGATCCCACCGCGATTTGAATCCGAGACACCAATTTCAAAAAAACGCAAGAATTATACATAATTATGCGTACAAATCCGCTATTTTGACTAATATATTTTGTACAAAAAAAGTTATTGATATATTCTTGTACAAAAAAGAAAAATTACTAAATAAACTTAAAAATTCGCGGTTTCTCAATGTCCCGTTCATACTATATTTCATGGAAATACTTGCAGATGTCTTCGAGATTCTGATTATACAAATACAATAATTATCTACTCGTAGTGTAAATCAGCTCCTTCAAAGTATAAGATATCTGTCAAAAAAATATACTCGTAACAGGCTACATAAGGTTGAAAAAAAACAATCAAAATAAAAAAAAAAATTATCAAAAATGTAATGATGCATTTTTAGTTTTTATCAAAATCGGGCTCGCAACTCCGTTTATCCGTTGTCCGCTTAAAAATTCAACATATATAACAGGTATAAGATATATTATACTCGTATACCTATATATTATACTACGAGTATATATTATAAATAGTCATGGGATACTCATCCCAACTTACCTGTCCGGTAGTTGTGGTATAGTATACGGGTATGCGACCCCGGCTTCCCTAGCTATTACTGTCCTATCCCTTGCCCTCCTGGGCGGTAATATCCTACATTCCTATTTCCCACTCTAACTTACCAATCTTCCTTTCCACACCACCTATCCTTCCCTTTCCCTATTCCTACCCTCTCCGCCAAACCGTGGGAACGCAATGGATAATCATAAAAATAATTTAATTACCCAAAATTGCGGCGATGTGGTTTGCCACCCATCACGACTCGTTCTCGCGGAGGCGAAAAGTAGCCCACAGAGAGCCGCTTCGCTACGTTGAATGTAAAAGGAGGAATGGATGGTAAGAATGAAAGTGGATGAAGCGAAACAAGTATATAAGGATCGTAGCACTACGGGAACGAGACGGTCTCTGCCTACCCCTATGGGAAAGAGGCGTGATTATATGTATGTATATACGTATGAGTATATATTATTTAGTTTTCCAACAGAGACTTAAGTGAAGTGAGATAAGTCATGCCGAAAATGTATCAATTGAAAGGTAAAAGAAATGAAACAGTCAAATAATATTGTTATTATTAGTTCAATCAGTTGCTATATCTCTGCTTTACGTGTTCGTAATAACCCGTCTGTATTGCCATTGAATGTGGATGAATCGTGGTCAATCGAAGTATTAACATAGCGCAGTCGGCAGAATGACTCGCTACTTCTTGTCGCTCATCATAATGTCGGGAAAATAATTATTACTGTAGCAGATGAAAAGCAAATATAATGCTAGCTATACAGTACACACATAACGGTATACCTGACAGGTTTGGTGTTCAGGTAAACCGGAACGTGTTGCACAACTGTGCCGGTTTCTAAGGCTAAGGCTATATTTCTTGGTTCGCCTGGACACATATAAAAGATAGAGTATCGCTGATCTAAGCTGTTGGGTTTATATAATATAATGTCACCGTAAAATTGAATTAACTAGTGAAATTGTAAAATGTTGATAGTCTTTGGACACGAATGTGCCTGCCTATAATTTACCACATTATTTTTCGTTAGATTTTAAATATATATTACGTAGTTATGAATCTTTCGACATATTTTTACAATCTCGTTAGTTATTTTACAATCTAACGGTTTTTACAATTTTACTGTGACATATTTAAACCCAACAGCTTAGATCAGCGATACTCAATATTTTTTATACGGGCCGCAAACACGTTTTTACAATTTTACGGTGACATATACACAGTTAAAACTCTGTTACGATGGTTTAATGCTCTATGTCTGTTAATAAACATTTGACAAATACAAAAATAACTTGTATTTCCTGAAAATTTTTAATTGACGTTAGGATAGGACGGTAGGATATTCGTTCGCCTGTCGTGTAACAAGTTTTTAATTTGACACTGAACAGACAGCTTCAAAACTGTGTTTTAATTTAAAATAAACATTATTTTACTTCTCTGGAACTGTAGTGTACAGATCCTCAAGAAAATTGATTTTAAAATAATAAATGTGTTAATCAATACACCTTTTCAGTTTTGTTTCGTTGATTGATGTAAGGCAATAATAACTCTTGCTTAAATATTTTGCTTTAAATACAAAGATTTCAAAAATAGGCTACGAGTTACGAAGTATATTTGACAAAAAAAAATCTTCATACAAGAAAAAGATACGCCCGCGCAATCTTGAATTCACCATACCTTAAATGTCAAAATGACCCCAAAACCAAAAGTGGGGATAGTTTTTGCCTCGACATGCCTTGTCAATCTATACTAATATATAATAAAGAGTAAAAGTTTGTTTGTTTGTAAGTATGTTTGTTTGTTTGCATTGAATAGGCTCCGAAACTACTGGACCGATTTTGATAAAATTTGGTACAGATATAGATTAGACCACGGTGAAGGGCATATTATATGTACGGTTACTACGTAATTTCCTTTTGCGCGAACTAAGTCGCGTGCAACATCTAGTAATTAATATATATGTCTATGTTTAAATATCAAAATTAGGCCAAAAACCCCATAAAGGTGAACAAAATAGATGATTTATGATATCAAACGGATTAATATTAATTTGTTTTGGAGCGACCGCGACGCTCTGGCAAGTAGCCAACATCGAAATGAGTCAAGCGAGGACATTATTTAACAATACGGATTGACACGTCTTCCTTGTTTACAAACTGTGACTCAGGCGCGGGCGGCCATGTTGGAACACGTGGATTGTATTAATAATAATTCTGGTTGATTATCAAGTTTTTAGGGTTCCGTAATACACTAAGAAGTAGGAACCCTTTAATTTCGCTCTGTCCGTCTGACTGCGCTTCTAGCTTCTGTTATTATGAATATAGCTTGATGTTTGGTATAGTTATAGATTGTATATAGATCTCGATTTTGGCATTATAAAATAATAATAATTTTATATTTTAGCTCTCCATACATGTGAAGTGGGGATGAAAAATATTTTTCATTCAACCCACCGTGTGGGGTATCGTTGAATAGGTCTTTTAAAATAAAGGTAATGTTTAAATTTTCATACCTGACTTTTTTACAAAGTCAACCATTTTCGAGTAATCGGCCTCCAAATTGGTTTATATGTTGGTCACTCCCGTAGCATTTCTAACCTATAGTGCCCGGGCTACACGAGGTTAGTTTTTCAAGCTAGGATAGCAAGCTAGTATTAGTAAGCTAGCAAGCTAGTACTTCTGGCTTCATGTAGACAAAACTATCTTCATTTGTAAACTAGTAAGCTAATAAGCTACTTTACAAGCCAGGACAGTTTTTAATAGGATGGAGTTCTATTTTCAGGTAGCGTCCCCCCACCACTGATTTTACTATCTTGGCTTGTTTACTAGCTTCATGTGACCGGCAAAGCTAGTTTGCAGCTGGCTAATAAACAGGAACCACGCGTTTGGTTTGTTTTTCTACCACGAAGATTAATTTCTTCAAATATATATTATTCTTAGATATAATAAATTCTTTCAAAAGTAAAGCAGATGATCCACGTTTATCTCTTCGTAAAATCCACGGTCTTGTCCACACCCGTTTTTGTAGTTCATCTTCTAGTTCGTCTAGCGCGAAATGGCACAGTTTTCGAAGCAACTGTTTTAGTCGAATAATGTTTTTTTTTCGTATGCAGTTCATTTTGGACGAGTGGTCACCTCAGCACTCCAGTAAGTACTAGCTTAAAAAAATCTAGCCTCATGTAAACAAAACTAGCATGCTCTAAGCTAGGTCAACAAGCCAGGACAGTTTGGTAAAAAACTAGCTTACTATCCTAGCTTGAAAAACTAGCCTCTTGTAGCCCGGGCATAGAGATAGAAACTTGTAATTTTGTATGCTAATAGATCATACTAAAACTCTTCAGGAAAATTATTTTGGAAGAAATTGAACAGTAACTTTTAAAGCAATTTGAAAAAACCTACTCCGCGTTTATAGTTACGGAACCCTCCTTAGACATGTACTGTCACAATGCTCTTGGTTGTTTTTTCTTTTTTTTCGATTTCGAAGTCAATAATGAGTAGAGTATCGTTTTGACTTAACCCCGATTTCTAAAAGATCGCTGTAAAAATTCGAACTTGTGCTACAAAATCCTCTTTTTTTACTTAACAATGTACTACCTTAGTACCTACTAGGTACCTAACTAGACTAACTACATACCATGTTCTATGTTCATATGTTAACAGCCTTCATGGTCCAGTGGTTTAAAGCTTGGCTCTCGACTGGTTTAAACCCATGACGGGTTTGAGTCCCGCGTTGGAACAACAAAAATGTTGTTGTCTAAGTTTGGTTAGGACAAAGCAGGCTGATCACCTGATGGTCTGACAAGAAAGATCCATGCGTCGGATGGACGTAAAAAGTCGGACTTGTGCCTGATCTCTGACCAGTCGTGTCGGTTATATCCGTCCCACTAGGTTTCGATGGTAAAGGAAGACAAACCCTGGAGCACTATGAAATAACTCCTGCATAGCTGGCCTGGTTTCAATAAAACCGGTCACCGTCACCGAAATAGGTGGGGAGCTGTTAATATGTTCAATGTTCATGTAACCACTTCGTATGTACAAAAATGTCTGTAAATAAAAGCTGCTATACTTACATATATTTTATATGCCTCCAGATCCGTATGAATTCGTATATGTAATTGATTGTACTGTCGGTTCTTGGTGGAAATTCATGTTGAACACGAATAAAATGTGTTTTATTAGTGTTCGTATGAATTCGATCGTATATTGTAAGAAAGTATGAAACTTAATAGCCTTAAGATTCTGTCATTTCGAAAAAAGTTTATCAACCATTGTATAAGTCGATTCTAAGCATGTTCGAGAAATTTCCAACTGAGAACAAACAAACACGTAAAATCCTTGAAATAGTTCACGTGTGTAGCATAATTTACACCGTTTCCTAATTTTTAGGTGGTAATTCTTCAAGATTGCGTAAACGAAGGCGGCACATGACGAGATTAACAAGCACCTGATTATTTCAATGATACGGAATATTTTTACTATCAGTTTTACTACGCCATTGGAAAATGGGTTGTTAAAAAAAACCGTAAACAGAAGGCTGATTCTACTATATGAAATAAATAGGAATATAGAGATTGTGGGTTTGTGAGTTTGTGAGGTTGTCTAATCTCTGGATCTACTGAACCAATTAAAAAAAACTTTTATTAATAGAAAGCATCATTGTGAGTATAAAAGCCTTTATTAACCCAACAAATTTAACACCTATCCGTGGTCGAATTTGCAAAGTTAAGTCAGCAATAGCGACACTATGTAAATCGTACTATGAAACATCAACTCATAGACGCTGCCTCAACATGACTCGTCTATAATATTATAGACGAGTCATGTTGAGGCAAAAAGTGTATCCAGGTTAATTGGCCGATTTTTTGGCATTTTCGGGGCAATTTTGATATTTGAAGTATGGTGAAAACAAAATGGCTTACATTTGAACTTTGGTGAAAACCAAGATGGCGCAACTTTTTATTGTATGAACATTTGTATTTTGTTCTGTTAAATGTACGTCATAGCCTATATTGAGTTTTTAAATGTTTGCATCAACTATTAAATTGCAATAGACTGAATATTATCTTACTAGTGCAGATGTAAAACTATTTATTCAAATTGTATTCCAATTAATTAAACGGAACAAAACATGACAGTGTTGGCAAAACCTTTCGCTGTCATAGCCATCTAGATCTTTATCACTAATCCACTTGGCCACGGCTTCACAAATAATAGTCTAGCAAAGGGCAGGTCTGTAACACTTATATCACGACCTTATCTAAGGGCTCGCACACAAATCTGCGAAACGGCGCGATGCGAATTTTCTACGTAGGAAACTGCGACGCGGCATTTATTTTTTTTCCACCCTCGCCGAGACCCGAGTACGCGATAGGCCTGGGCCTCTAGTCAAGATGCATAATTTCGACGGCGAAGTTCGTCGTAATTATTATTATTATTATATTATAGTTATTCTATCGCAAGCGACATGTCACTTATCGATGACTTATGTCAAATTTCATACATTTTGATTTCGAAGTTCGCCGTCGAAATTATACGAATGCATTTTGACTAGACGCCCAAGGCCCCTAGTCAAGATGCATTCCATAATTTCGACGGCGAACTTCGAAATCAAAAATGTTTGACATAAGTCATCGATAAGTGACATATCGCTATATATAGATTCCCCGTATGCTTGTAGTTTAGGACAATCAAATCGCGAGCTTACTAAATAGCTGTTTATCAGGGTGCCTAACAGGAACAATTAACAGAGACGTTATCGAAAGAGATTTGTATGAAAACTATGACAGCGCCCATACAATTGACATTCAATAACGTTACGTTTAGGCAGCTGTCAGGTGTTCCTCCTTAGGCTACAGGATTTTCTCAATTTCTCAAACTCGATTTAGTCAAGACTCAAGATGCATTCGATAATTTCGACGGCGAAGTTCGAAATCAAAAATGTATGGAATTTGACATAAGTGACATATCGCTTACGATGTCTTATGTCACATCCCATGCATATAGTTTTCGAACTTTGCCGTCGAAATTATCGAATGCAATCTTGAGTAAAAGCCCTAGGGACCTAGCAGGAACATTTGACAGCGTCGTAAACGTCTGTCAAAATCATGACAGTTCATACTTTCATACGTATTGTTACGTTTACGCGGCTGTCAAATGTTTCTGCTAGAATAGAATTTTACAACGCGATGCCGCATCGCAGTTGTGTGTTCAAGCCCTAAAGCCATGCAATCGCGGATCTAAGTGATAGTTGGCGGGAAACTAAATGTCAAACCAGATGTCAGTATTCATAGAGACATCTATTGAATGCGAGTATGATTTGTGAAATTATAATCAGCTATAATAGGCAGTTGCATTCCACAAGGAGGAAATGCTAGACATAACATTATGGACGGCCTACGACCATAGATTAATAAATAGTTACTATGTAACTACGACTTTGTTTTAACATAGAGGACTCCGAGGACCGTACATTTTGACAGGAGTAGCCCATAGTGTAGTTCAAGCAGTATAGTAGTTTTAGCGCGAAAGAATAACCAATACTAGGAGGTAGGGTTTCTTATTTATGAAAAAATCTAAATGTAGCCTCTCGTTTCAGTCTCATTAGTCATTACTCATATAATATGTCATAATAATTATAATCATGCCTGTGTCAGCATTATAATATTGATACTGAAGAGAGACTAAATTTGGAACAAAACAACACTGGAATTGGTATCTACACTTTTGTTACCAAACGCAAAGAGGGGTGTTATAAGTTTGTCGCCTATGTGTGTCTGTCTGTGTCATCGTAACTCCCAAACGGATAAACCAATTTCGATCTTGATTTGTTTTTGTTTAAAAGCTAACATTATCGAGAGTATATTTAGTTATAATACTTCATCAACAACTCGTTCACTGCAGTGGCGAAGGGTTCCTATAACTCCATTCCTATCGGCTTCCCTTGTCACTTGCCTTTTGTAAACCTTCATAGAAATCTCTACCTATTATACAGGCTCCGGCTTCCCTCTGAAGGAGAAGCAGCCTTCGCCACTGGTTCACTGCTTGACAATTTAGGGGTTAATTAGGTTAAAAGTTAACTTTAAGTTGTGGCATTTTGAACATATTTCAAATACTAGAATAGGAATACTTTGATTTGTTATAATTTGTTAATTTTAAGTGGTTTCAATGAGTCACGGCAACTCGAAGTAACTGTTATTCTCTTATCAACATGCCCACAAGTGATACGATTAAACGTTTTGCCCACGATCCGGATTTGCATTACAAATGTTGGCCAATCACATTTCCGTTGATAAACAATTGGACATGATTCGATTACCTTATTTATACCTTCTTATGTTTGCGGTGACAATGTTAGCAGCAAACATAGGACTTCAGCCCAAAAACAAGGTAAAGTGTGTTAAGTGCAGTAATTGATAATTATGATACAGGTCGCGCAACGAATTAAGATCTTCCGACAAAAGTAGAGGGGGTATGCGCAGAAGTCAGTTTTTGAGTGTGTTGGCGGTAGCGGGCTCGGGCGGGGAGGTGTGGATGCGCCGAACGCATGCGGAACGTGGCTGCCGACTCGCTATTGATTCGTTAGTAATATATATTCTTTGCTATTGGTCACATGCGCGAACGATCCCCTCCACTTTCACTGAGCGCTCATAAACCGTGCGTGACCTATACCAATATTATTTTATTAAAATCTTGTGCTACCAGATAGCTCAATAAAATAAAAAGTTTAATAAACAGCCGTTTCTAGCAGAAAAACTTTAGTAAAATGTAGTCAAGATAATAACTAAGCGTCAGTTCACATAGTGACGCGACGATACACTGCATTTTTAATAGATTTATAGATATAGAGATTCGAAATTGAATTATATTCACTTTCCAAGAAGATACACGTTTAATAGGCAATCGGACAAATTTTTTTTTATTGCATAAATGAATAGTACTCTTAAATATGAGTAACTTCTCAGAAGAAACCGTATATCAAAAGTCAATATTTTCAAAGGTACAGCGATTTGTATAAAAAATTTCGCGAGCCTCCTAAAAACGCTCCATACTAAAGTCGACCTAAAAATGACGTCACTTGTATATGAAGTAGTATGAAGTATTATATGAAGTATATGGCCGCAGGAATATATTTGTAAATATCTCCGATATTTGTGCGTTTAAGTTCATACTTACCATAATGAATGTTTTTGTATATGATGTGAGTAAACTAATGATGTAGGTTTTGTTTACCAATTTCGCAAAAAAAAATTTTTTTTGGTACTGGAGCGGAGCGAAATTTTGTATACAAATCGCTGTACCTTTGAAAAGATTGACTTTTGATATACGGTTTCTTCTGAGAAGTTACTCATATTTAAGAGTACTATTCATTTATGCAATAAAAAAAAATCAGTCCGCTTGCCTATTATATTCACTTTGCAAGAAGATACACGTTTAATTGCAAGTGTTCGAATTTCAAACTGCACCGAGTGTAGCGTGGCAGGCGGCGGCGTCATCTGATTCTAATAGTTAAAATAATTTAATTTTAAACAACATCAAATAGATTGGAGCGGTAATTTTGCTCATTAGAGTTTTGCAGCTTATGTCATTATAATAAAGCAGTTAAAGTAGAGTCCATTATTTAAGTAAAATATAATATGTTTACATATAGGCAGAGTATCGGCATCTGGCCAAGGAATGACAAGTTATGACTAGAATGATGCGATCTATGACAGGTCCTAGTCATCATTACATAGTGTTTTTGTCATTTAAATTAACTAAGCCTATTCAAAGGTACGGTAGGCAAAAGATACTAGTAGTACTATAGTTTAGAATAGTTAAATAATTAATAAACAATATTGACCTAGAAATATTGTTAATACGTAAAGTGGGTAAATTTTAAAACTCATAGCTCTTTAAAGCCGTTTTCGATTTTGTTTTTGTAGAAAACTTTAAATATAGAAAATAAATACGTAACTTGATATTGACTTTACAATGTCCGCAAAATTAAAAAAGTTATGGTCACCCCAGTATGAGTCATATTAATAAATTCACATTTAAGATTTTCGTGGGTGGCTACAATACCTTGTTGTTATTATCTTAAAACGTTACATGATTACAATTTACTCGGTGCCCAAACATAACGTAAAACATGGGAATCTATGAATCTATTATTAGTTTTATGAATTATACTAGCTTATGCCCGCGACTTCGTCCACGTGGAACAGTTACTTTGGGATATCACTATCCCACCAAAAATATTTTCATGTAAAGTGATGCCAAGACGATACCATATAACCCGCACTGTCAAAAAGCTATTAGATCTCATGTGAAAACAAGCTTCTGACTCTACCAAACTTCTAACTCTACACGCCTTAACTCTACAAGCCTAACTCCACAAACTCTACACCTTAGTCAAAATATGTGGCCTGGCCATTTCGATACATTCGCTTAGGCGTAAGGTGAAAAATTTACGGACTATTTTTCTGTTATATTATTCTTTTACGAACGAAATGGCCAAGCCACATAATTTGACTAAGGTGTAGAGTTTGTCGAATTAGGCTTGTAGAGTTAAGGCGTGTAGAGTTAGAAGTTTGGTAGAGTCAGAAGCTTGTTTTCACATGAGATCTAATAGCTTTTTGACAGTGCGGGTTATATGGTATCGTCTTGGCATCACTTTACATGAAAATGTTTTTGGTGGGATTTCACTTCTTTTTGAAAGACAATTTTTAGACCTCTAGAGTAAACATTTACATAGGTAAGACTCTTACAAATTTTCATCCCCTAGTTTAAGGGGTTGGCGGATAAAAGTTCCAAGTTTGTTAATTTTTATGTTAGTTTTGTGCTAAAACTAGCTTAGATACCAAATTTCAGCTTTCTATGACATCCGGAAGTACCCTATAATTTTGTTGATCATCAGTGAGTCAGTGACGAAATCAGGGGTTTTTAGATATCAATAAAATCTAAATTATTAGACTGATATTATCAAAACTTTACATGTTTCATTAGTCCGCTACTGGGAACATATCCTGAAAATTTTGTGTATCTGGTATAATCCAAACCCAAGTTATGAGGGTTCAAAATATCGACGAAACGCTTCGAGAAAAGGTAGTCTGGTAGTGCCCTTACGCTTCGCTTAGCTCGTCTTGGCGGAGCACTACCGTGCTCCCAGATAAAATTTACCCGCGACTTCCTTTACGTAGAAGGAGAAGCGCTTCCCCCTCACTAGGGTATGGAACCGGGAAATTCCGGTCCCGAAATTCCCGGGAATTCCCGAAATTTTGAATCACTCTGAGAACCGGGAATCAAAAATTGAGAACCGGGAATTTCGGTACTTTCGGTACCGAACAAATTGTACTAAAATTTATAAGTATTTAAGTAAACTATCGTCGGTAATCGTAAATATTAGCTAAAAAATAATTTTTAATCATTTCCGAAAGCGAATTAAAGACAAAAATAAAAAATTTACACGATAAAAGGATAAAATGAGTAGTTCATATTAGATAATATATTCTTTACATAAAAGTTAACTGTGAGCGGTGCGAGGAAATAATAACCATAATAATATGCCGTATGTAATATTAATAATTATATAGTATGATAGCACTACAAATCGACCGATATAGTAGCCAATACTGGAGCCAATGGTATTCACGATTAAATAGAACATCTTAGGACTTGGCTTACAAGGTCTGTGTGGCGTCTGTTTTATTTTTTGATAAATATATAATACGTATATATTTGTATACCTACTAATATGCATATTAATTGCTTTTGGGGTTGGTGAGCAGTTTAGATAGATATTACCTATTATCCTTTAAATAATCTTTATTGTCCTTATAAAATAGTTACGCATTATATTAGGTTGGGGAAAAAGTTTCTTCGCATTTTATATAAAAATTCAAAAGGTTTTTTTATAAAGTTTATTTACAAGTGACTAAAGTATATAGGTGCCATTTTGTTCGATAACTTTTTGCCATCTTGTTGGTAGGTACATGATCCCATTGCTATAAAATTTTTGGGGCTTCTGATGAAAAAACTGCGACAAGTGGTTTTGGCAGTCCTCTTGTGATGTCAACCTGACACTGCCTAAGGAATTCTGCAGCGACCGAAACAGGTGGAAATCTGAAGGTGCAAGGTCAGGACTATACGGCGGATGCATTAACACCTCCCAGCCAAACTCCCGTAATTTTTTCTGAGTGGCTAAAGATGTGTGAGGTCTAGCGTTATCATGGTGAAAAACCACACCCCTTCTGTTGATTAATTCCGGCCGCTTTCTCTCAACTTCTTGCTTCAATCTCGTCAGTTGTTCGCAGTACAGTTCAGAATTGATGGTTCTGCCTGGCGGTAACAGCTTATAATGAATAATGCCCTTCCAATCCCACCACACACACAGCATCACCTTGTTGCGAGTTAACCCGGGTTTCGCCACAGTCTGTGAAGCCTGACCGGCCTTTGACCACGATCTTTTTCGCACGTTTTTGTCGTACGTGATCCACTTTTCATCACTAGTTATCAGCTTCTTCAAAAATGGTTCGGTTTCATTACGTCGTAATAAAGAATCACAAATGAGTACACGGTTCATTAGGTTTCTTTCAGTGAGCTCATGAGGCACCCAAATATCGAGCTTTTTTGTGTACCCAGCTTTTTTCAAATGCGCCAAAACCGTTTTGTGGTCAATCCCCAGTTCTTCAGCTACATCGTAACTACTAATATGCTGATCTTGCTCCACTTTTTCAAAAATGGCAACAGTTTTGTCCGTAACAGGGCTACCAGAGCGACGTGCATCTTTGATATCAAAATTTCCGGATTGAAAACGCTTAAACCAAATTTGCGCTACTCTCACAGATACTGCATTAGGTCCATAAACTTCACAAATTTTTTTCGCGGCTTGTGTTGCATTTTTACCTTTTTTGTAATGAAATTTTAAAATGTATCGAAATTCTTCATAAGAATCACTCATTTTAACAATAAGAAAAACAAATGAAAATCTCAAATTTACCTAATTTGAATTTGGAATTGTCTTCTGTAAAATTAAAACTTTTTAATGATACCAAAATCAGCCAGATACAATTGGTATAGCCCAAGATATTTTATGACAAGTTCATACATACTATAATGCGAAAAGACTTTTTCCCCAACCTATTATTAATTTCAAATTTTTATTTCAAATTGGAGCATTTGTAGGATTCACTGAACACCTATTCACAGCTGACACACTATTCCTATAGTGTGTCAGCTTTTGTTAGTGTAACTGGTTATATTTTAGTCTTTTAATTATCTAATATGCCACTTCTAATAGGTTATCAAGACGTTCGAGCATGTACTTTTATAGCACCCCGACTATTTGATGTTTTGCAAAAATCAAATAACTCGAAGTAACATATCTAAAACCACCAAAAAATGCTAATAAACTAAAATGACCTACGGCTCTTTACTATCGCCAGTAATATTGTCGTTAATATGGCGGTGAGATCATGAGATGTTGGCTGATGTGTTGAGTTGCCATTAAAACCTTATTTAATTTATAATTGTACTATAAAATGTTATTCTTGTATTTTTAATTAATTTTTAGACAGTAATTACACTTGTATTTCATGCCTTAACACCAGTCCCGAAATTCCCGAATTTCCCGGGAAATCCCGGTTCCGAAATTGCCCAGTCCCGAAATTCCCGGTTCTCAAAATCAGACCGGTTCTTCCATTCCCTACCCCTCACGACTGCCCGCAGTGCGCCGCACATCATTATTGCGCGCTGATTATTTTATTAATGCGATATCTTCTAAAATATTCATTGAAATTAAATTATGTTAACGGCAATTTTTTTCTAAATTAAATGCTTGTAATGAATAACGTATTTACTTGTATAAGGATTAATATCATCTTTATGAAAACACCCTCACAATTAATGCTTAATTTTAGAACAAATTTTGTTAGCATAAAAAGGTTATTATGAGCCAACCTTAAAAGATAGACATTATACAGTCGCGGACTTTTTTTAGAACTTTTAAAGGGAAACAATTCTGTCATACATAATTTAAGCGAAACTTTAACCGTTTCCGCAGCGTACGCAGCGAAAGGTCTCAAAAGGAAAAGAAACCCCGATTTTGAAACATTCTTGATTGGTGCTCCGCTCGTATTGAGCTAAGCATGATGTTATATAGCCTAAAGCCTTCCTCGATAAATGGACTATCCAACACAAAAATATTTTTTCAATTCGAAACGGTAGTTCCTGAGATTAGCGCGTTCAAACAAACAAAGAAACAAACAAACTCTTCAGCTTTATAATATTAGTATAGATTTGAAAGATGTATTATTATTATAACTGTTTTATTGGTTATTAAAAGAAACACCTTACACTTTCCAAAGCCTACATAATTATAAAAAGTATTTTACTCTTGAAAAATACTTTTTTCTTTTTTACCTCAGAGAAAAACACTTTTTTTTTCTGGGTCAAAGGGAACAAAACTTTTTGTATATACCTATCACTGACTATTAATCGTTTATCAAAGGATAGACCATCCGACCACACCTTATTATTACATGCTAAAAACATACAGTACAACCTCAAATGTCTTTCGGCAATCGTCGTTTTTCATACATCTGTCCGTCATTTCCATATAAAAACGAAGATTGCCAGGAGTCATTAGCAACATGGTTTTACTGGACATAATTTTCGAACACTCTCCAATTTAAAAAAAACGCATCTGTCATAATTTGACGTTGTTAATAAGAAAATGGCGCATCGAAATGAGGTGATATAAATGCATTATAAAAACAGCTGTAATATTACATCGAGGAGGCGACACTAAAATTAATAACCTAAGGGGCCACTTATATTTTATTGGCTATAGATATTTCCTGCGACTACGTGTGCGCAAAAAAATCCGTCGGGACCCGTAGGTACATTTTCCCGTGATTAAAAGTAGCTCATGTCCGTCTCATTTCATCAAAATCGGTCCAGTAGTTCATACTTATTTCTACAGTTATATATACACATACAAACAAACAGATCTTACCTCATTATTATATTGGTGGAGAATTGCACGCGACCTTGCTTACTGGAATTTTTATTTCATTTTCGATTTCCTAAAATAAACTTTTATTTTTAATATGTTAGGTTGGATATCTTCATAATCATAATGTTGAGGTTAAACCTCTATGTAATTTACTAGATTACTCGCCGGTTTCATCTGAGCCCGTGGTATCTCTCCGACCTGTATAAGGTGAACCATGGCTTTCCCATGCTGTTTACGTCTTACGTCCAAAGTGAGTTCAAAATAAACAGATCAGGGATCAGTGACTATCCGAACCTCAATTCTCGTATTTAAAGTAGACTTTCATTTTACTTTGACTATATTATAAGTGAAGCGACATGTGAAACTGATTATGTGAAGTTTGGACCAATCAGAGCGCGTTTCACTTGATTTAACGTTTATAAAAACACCGTTTGATAGTTTTAGCGTATCGGGACTTGATTGTAATTGTATTAATGCTGGCTTTATTTAGCAGAATTGCCCCTCAGATCTCAAATGTCAATTTCCTTAACATCTCTGAAACAGGTCCTATTACTTTTATGTCCATAGTTTAACTAGAAATAACCCTAGGCATTATAGGTGGCCTAAATATAACACCTTAAATGGAACCTAAATGTTTAAAGTAAATAGCCATATTGTTAAACTAAATTGCTATCGTACAGCACGAACTTTGTGTGGCAAATTTACTGCAATGTTTACGGGAATTTGGACCTTAATACGGTAGCAAGGAGGATTATTAGCTATTGACAGCTAATAATCTTGATGCTTTTTGATGGGTGGCGGGAAAATTAAATGTCAAACTGATGTCAGCGACATCTAGCGATTATGAGTTTGTTGAGGAAATTGTGGAGGTGGATTGAAATGTTAACGTCTCGTCGTGACCACACTTTAAAAGACAATTTTTATTAATCTACTATAGGTCGTTAGTTAATACTTGGCACCTTTTTTTTTTTTTTTTTTTTTTTTTTTTCCCCGGGGGGGGAAAATGCCTAAAAACCCCCCCATCTTCCTCCTCACCGCCCTCTGACGGGGCCACGGGAACGATACACACATCCGCGACCCCGTCGGCGGCAGCCGCCTGCAAGCGGCTCCATCTTGAAAGCCCGAAGGCCCTCCACGATGGGCACACCAGATGGTATTAGGTGCGCTTCCTACTCGGCCTCCACCAGTACTGTAGCAGACTCCCCCTGAGTCTGCTACTAGGAGGCCATGGGTACCAGATAAACTGGTATCCGGTGGCAGATCAGGTCTGTGGTTCTGCCACCGACCACACCTCGGTCGCAGAGGATAGGGCAAGCGGCGCACCGCAATACCGACATGCCTCTTCCTCTGCGGCCCCACCAACGGCGTTTCGACGGAACGGCCCCGCCAGCTCGCAGGGGGTAGGGAGAGTGGCGTACCGTAATACCATCACGCCTCTCCCCCTGCGATCCCTCCACGGCCGCAGAAGATAGGGAGAACGGCGCACCGTAATACCGGCACTCCTCTTCTTCTGCGGTCCCACCTCCACGCGCGTCCTCTGCGGGCATGTTCAGCCCGCTGGGAGCGCCCTCCTCGGGCCAGCCGGCGGCAAACAGGCCGGCCCCGGTTGCCTCTTAGCTTCACCGTGGGTGACCAGTCCACGGTTACTAAGCCCCACCGCCACGACAAGGCGTGCAACCATCGGGGGGAGCTTAATACTTGGCACCTACAACATGTACACATGTAACGTTGTGTGCTGTCTATGCATAGTCATGACGTAACACGTCATATAATGCTTATATTCACAGACGACACACAACGTTACATGTGTACATGTTGTAGGTGCCAAGTATTAACTAACGACCTATACTTTGCTGTAATTTTGTAAGTATATTAAATTACATTTTTACTAATTTTATGCGGCTCCATGATCCAGTGGTTTGGAGCTTGTCTCTCGACTCAGCAAGCAACAAAAATCTTGTTTTCGAGTCTGGTTAGGACAACGCTGACCACCTGATTGTCTCACGATAGAGAGTCGGAAGGGCATGTAAAAAGTTGGTCCTGCGGCTGATCTCTCGCCAGTCGTGTCGAGTGTCCGTCTCGCTGGATTACGAGAGTAAAGGAAGAGAGAATGCTATTGTGCACCCATAGCGATTTCAAAGAAGTCATATTAGCGGGAAGTTAAAAAAATTACGTAAAAATTTTAATGTAACCTTTATCGACAAAACATAACCAACAATCCAATTAAAAGCTAGTTTATTAAAATCAACCAAATTCATTAGTGAAGAAGGTAAATACCGTTATCTTAATGATAAAGAATTTGTTACACTCGTTTGGGGTTCCTTTGAAAATAATAAAGTTTTATTTTAGCCTTAAATGATAGCCGTGGCGCGCGTTGATGTCTCTTTTATGGATTACTTTTTAATTTATTTTTTATGTTATCATAATAAATATAATATATTAATTACGTGATGCAAAAACTTTAAGTACATCTTTAAGAGAATTATGCAAACGAAGAGTGTGAAATTTGGCACAGTGAAAATTTAGAAGAATAAAAATCAAATTACATACAATATTTCACTCACACTACCATGCATGTGTCACAACAGTAGTTTGACACAATGTCGATATTTCTTTCACATTCCATAGACAACAATATTTTTATTGCGTATCTTAGAGACACTTAGAATTTAGAACCCTAAAAACCCTAAAAAAGCTTAAACTTCAAAATTACCAAAAAATATGACCTTGTCGAATTTCGACAACGAGGCGACCTCTAGTACCTATGAAAAGTGTTTTTTTTTTTTTTTTAGAATAGAGCAAGCAGCATGTTGCTTTTATTAGTTTTTGCCACAATGCCAACCTGCGCGCAAAAATCGGGGCCGTTTATTTTATTAGTTTAAATTATTCGATTAAATTGTTTTTTAAGTTAAAGTTTTTCATCAAACATTACCTGCTTACTATGTAAAAATAATACACGTGATCTTAGGTGGGGGAGGGGGGTAGTATAAAAACTCACCACGTATCACCAGGGGGAGGGGAGGGGTCTAAAAAGTTGTTAAAAACATCACGTGATTAATGGACGGCCCCTAATCAAGTGTTTCCTCATTATAAGATGAAAGTTTAGATATACATAGATTTGTACTGAACCCTACCTTGCACACACTATGAGCACCCTTGGCAACTTTTCAAATTGTTTATCACATAACTGACCATCACCATGTCTAATTCACAAATTGTACCTCGAATACTGTAATATGATGAATTATTGACCAGACATCCAAAACCTGGTAACTACAGAATTACAAAAAATACAAAATATGTGTTTAAGACCTATTAATATTTTGCAATTAACGACAACAGTATTTCAATCTGTATGTTTATCAGTGAGGTCTTGGTTTTTTTTTGAAAGGCAATTCATTATTAAATGTTTCGAAATAAAGAAAGACTAGATTTGCCAGCGACTTCGTGTGTGCAAAAGTTAATCTCGCGGAAACCGTACTACCGAACCGTAATTTATACATGATGAAAAGTGGTTTATGATGACCTTTTTGTGGCCTACTCTAAGTCTGTGCCAAATTTCATCAAAATCAGTTCATCACTCTCGGAGCTATTCCATACAAACAAACTTTTCCTCTTTACAATATTAGTATAGATATTTAGGTATAGTATAAAATCATTAAAATCATTTTAAAAAAAAGTGGAGAACTATAAAAAATTATAATTCAATAACATAAAACTGAATTTGTCACTTAATGAGCATTAAACCAACATTTTATCTTTTTTATCTTTCATTCATAAATGTGATAATCATAAGTTACGTAGCTTCGCTACTAGGATATCGTCGAATTTTTGTGTGATAAAATCGTTGGTGAATTACAGTTAAGTATCTTTTGCTCAATTTCGTTTCCATTCCGATGAACTTTTGGCTTATAAAGGTAATCGTTTCATGCTAAATCATAAACCCATCACGGTTAATCATCATCAGCGTTTGGCTATGAGGTAAGTATCGTGGACTAGATGTAGTAGATAAAAAAAAACTGGTAAATCTTCATAAAATCTTCATACAAGAAAAAGTACACCATCTTGATTTCACCATACCTCAAATGTCCGCCTCGACATGCCTTGTCTATAATATAATTATTATACGTCTATGGTAAATGCAAAAACCGGATCTAGGCTACATGTGACAAAGAAATAGCTACATATCTTAAACATACATACAATTTCGTAATCAATTAAATAGTATTTATTAAAGTATGAATTCATGGACCACTTACCGGAAAAAGTGCAGATATCTTGCGATACACTTTAGATAAACCTTTGTGTCTACGACAACTTTGTAACTGTCCATTTTAATACAAATGACACAAATTAACGTGGTATCTACAAAAATTTAAATAAATTATTATTTTTCGTGTCATTTAATTAATAAAAATTTATAGAAATATCAACTTTTACACTGCTTTTACATTAAATTTATTAGTTATATTCAATTTTTATCAGTCCCGTCATTTGTTGAGATAAAAACTTAAAGTAAAGGTGCAGGGTAGTTGCGTCCGCCATGTTTATCAATTTGACATGTGTCAAGCGCTATGCCACCGCGTAGGTAAGTCTCACAGAATACAGAACATCCAGAATGAGAATGTGATCGACATTTGTACGCAGTGCACTGTAACCAAAACCCTCAGAATACAGAAAAATACAAAATGAGTGTTCGATCACATTTGTATGCAGCGCACTGTGTCCAAAACCATGGCGAAATACCGCCCCGCCCGCTCTTTTTAATTTTTACTCTTTACACTTACAAAACAAATCGCGTTATTATGTTACGACAATTAGGTATTCAATAAAAATTAATTGAAAAAAAGTTGGGTAAAATATCCCGTTATTCTGTGGCAACATATTATGTGTGGATAGCCACTCCAATTTGGAGTAGTCGTGACGGCTTCACTTACAAGCGCGTTGACGGTTTCTGGATGATTTCTGTATTCTGTGATCTCGGCCTACATTACCCGGAAACGGAATATCTCCGACCGGAAGAATTCGCAGAAAATAGAACTCTGCGCTAAAACAAAAGAGCTGAAAATTGAACACACAATCGTCGAGTTTTTAAATTGCCGTTTGCTGTTTTTAAATGTTAGCAATTTAAAACAAAATACATATTTGTGTAGTTATAATTGTACAAGACTTAAAATAAATAATTTATGAATGATACAGTTTAATACACCTGTAGTTATGAAGCTTACTTTTAAAAACATTTGCTATAAGTACACAAGTAAAAGTAATTCAGTTATTTTTATTATAATAATATTTTGTCATCACCTGTTTGCACTTTCTTATTACGTAAGGGTTAACTTACACCAATACGAGATGATACGTGACACGGCGCCGCATTTTTAAAATAGAGATTCAATATTTTGTCATGGGATACTCATCCCAACTTACCTGTCCGGTAGTTGTGGTATAGTATACGGGTACGCGACCCCGGCTTCCCTAGCTATTACTGTCCTATCCCTTGCCCTCCTGGGCAGTAATATCCTACATTCCTATTCCCCACTCTAAATTACAAATCTTCCTTCCCATGCCACCTATTCTACCCTTTCCCTATTCCTGCCCTCTCCGCCAATCCATGGCGGCGATGTGGTTCGCCACTTACAAGTTATCTTCAATAGTTTAGAAATACTAGGAGGTGGGGGGGCAACTTGCAAACCACTTTGGAGGCCGATTACTCGAAAATGGTTGACTTTATAAAATGTCATGTATGAAACCTTGTCTTTATTTTAAAACTTATATTAACTAATATTCAAGGATATATACACGATGGGGTAGAATGAAAAAAATATTTTTCATCCCCACTTCACGCGTATAAAGAGTTACCCCTAAAATATAAAATTATTATTATTTTACAACGCCAAAACTGAAACCTATATACAATCTTTAACAAAACCAAATTTCATCCATTTATATTCATAATTACAGAAGCTAGAGGCGCGGACAGACAGACGGACGTACAGAGCGAAACTATAAGGGTTCCTTGAGTATTACGGAACCTTAAAAAGGGGCAGTTTGATATTCGAATTAAACGTGTATCCTGTTGTGTAGCGAATAAAATTCAATTTTAAATCGCTGTATTAATAATGCAACGCAACGTCGCATATCGTCTCGTTACGGTATGAACTGACCCTTAAACATGTAAACGTTTTTGCATCGTGTAAAAGTTAGTTAAGGGTATAATAAACATAATTATACCGTTGTTCAAATATGGCGGACGTGTATTTACAGATTCAGATAAAGACTTAATCGTAGTTTAATATTGTTATCGACAAGCAGATGGCTAGCTCGGTGGGCTTGTGGCCCTATAATGATGAACAAGGTTTTGATAAGGAAAATAGACGTCAAGCACAAAATTAACATATCGATCCTATTATACTGACAAGGAAGTATTGTGGACAGGCAATCATTAAAGTAATTTATTGTGAATTATATGTAAATAATGGATAAATAACTTATACCGACGTATAATAAAATTAACCCGGCGAGGATGTGGAGGGGTCAATTTGACCCCAACAGTTTTTAGTCGAGTGTGTTTTCTTTTTCCGCGACGGAAGTAGCTTGGACGTCTCAGTAGCTGTAGGTAAAGGACCCGCCCGCACGCCGCACACCGTCGCCCAGTCGGTCGGCGCCTGCGATGGGAGACAGATGTGCGCGATGTTAAAAAGGGTAAATATGACCCTACCACAACCGCGATGTAACACTTTTGTGCATCGTATCAAAAGTATTTTTTATTTAATATATTGTGTTTTTAGGAAGTTTTAGGTACAAGGCTGAGCTCATACGTAAAATTTTGTTAGAACCAGATAGTGAAGATAACTTATTGTACACTTTTGTGCATCGTATCAAAAGTATTTTTTATTTAATATATTGTGTTTTTAGGAAGTTTTAGGTACAAGGCTGAGCTCATACGTAAAATTTTGTTAGAACCAGATAGTGAAGATAACTTATTGTCCGCCGGCAGCGAATTAGAAGATCATGTGAGTGCTCGCAGTCAAGAGCCTATCAGAGTTCCAGGAGTGCGAAGAAGGTGCCAGGTTTGTCCTTATACTCGACATTTACGATGTCGAGCATAAGGACAAACCTGGCACTACTAGCTAGACTAGCAACATTTGCGAAGATTGCCATAAGTATATATGTCCAGAACACACTGTTTCGTTCTGCCAAGAATGTGCTACAACAGCAGAAAATAATAGCGTCTAGTATATAACAACTGCTAATTTAATTAGTGAAAGTGATTGATCTCATATTAAAGTACCAAATTATCTTAATTAGTAAAAGAAGTTTTGATTATTTTTAATTTTTTTAAGGTAAAAACGAAAGGCCTTGTTAAAGTTGATTGTTTTTTGGTCTTTCCCAATAAATAAATAAAATAAAAACATTTCGTATTTATACCATTGTTTTTAATTAATATCCAATAAATAATATATAATCTATCCAATCATTATCGAAGTTGCGTCAAATAAGGTGAATTTAGGCATTAAAATGGTAGCAGCAATACAGGGTCAAATATACCCTCCACAACCTCGACGTAACTATTTTCACCACATCTTCGCCGGGTTAAGTCTAAATTATCTTCATTCAACACAACTAAGGCTATAACTAGATATATAATTGCCTGTTCCATTTTAAATTCCTTCTGATTAAGAAATTCATTTTCATGGATCATAATTTAATGAATAACATCTTGCTTTGCGTGACGAATTGTGTTCAGCTGCTATTATAGAGCTCAAGAAGTTTTTTTACATGTATTAAAAATTAATTACATGACAGTAGCACTTTTATGGCGAGTTATTGAAAATTAGATACAATTATCTGGTACTTAATTGTTTTTGTCTTGTTCATCCTTATTTTAAGGTGGATAACGAAAATTAATACAAAAATCGAAATACAAAAAACACGGTGAATTTTGAGAAATGGTTACAAAAGTAGGTATCAAAAAAAGGAAAATAGAAAACTTAGAAGAACAAACGCTCTTTTGGGCTTTGGTGCAATGCAAAAAGGAAAAAAAAGAAACGCGTGGTGGCCGTATCCACGCGTAATCGCGGACCATAAAAGTCGTATTTCAAAAAAGAAAAAAATAAATTTAGAACAGTATGCATCGATTTTTGGCGCATGCGTGCTGGGCGCTGGCCACGCGTAATCGCAGTTGCGCGAGCGCTCCCGTAACATATTATTCGGTGTGAATTGGAACAATTTGACTCGGGCAAGATTTATGGGCGCAGATAATGACAGGGCAATAAATTTTACAGCAGAGCGTCGATTGTCCGAACTCATGCCCCACGCGAGATTATTTAGGTTTGATAGAAACTTTTTTTTACTTTAGAGTTTAGACTGTCTACACTTTTTCGTTTATTACCAAACAGCAAACTTTCTTTTAATTTTTTATATGGAAGTTTGATTTTAATCTGTCTGTACATAACTTTGTATGGCAAAGTTAATACAGTTTGATTATCCGAAAAATACGGATTATTCTATTTAGTTCGGATAATCGAAGTTCTACTGTGCTGGATAAGAATAATAATGGAGTTATAATCGCGTGGGGTAGAAACGAGTTTGTAGTAATTTGTGATTATCGTGTAGATAGATATTTTGGTCCATTGTCGGATAAAGCGGAATGTATGTAAAGTTTAGAGGCTAGGTTATATTGTGTTTATGTTGTTTTCGAAGATAATATTGATTTGGTTAATGCCGACATTAAAAACCAAGTTCGCTGATTATGTCAAAGGACTTTATAAAGGACTAGAAAGGTAATTGAAAACTTTTAGCTCTAAACCATTTAGTATCCATTACGAAATCTTTGCAAGTTTTTTTGGCAGAAATTTAATAGTATTTTGCCTCTTAAACTTTATCATGACGCACATATTTACTATATTTTCAAATAGAAAACTATCACAAGTTATCTAATAATTATAGTATTCTATATCCTGCAATCATTTTAATTATACTCAGCCGATATGCCGTCAATGTATGATCGGTCCTGCCTGCAGCAACCTGTGATAATTACTGGAGGAGTGCTTCAATGTCATAGAGTCGTGACTATACTTGGCCCTTGGGTCTTATTACCTTACCATTAAGTGTTGGTGTTGGTCAAAAAAAATTGCCATCGGTGTTACTGATGCTGCGTGAGGACTGTAAATTAGACTTGTGTAATTCGCGAATGAGTCGTTTAATTGGACTAGTTCACTTGCGTCTTACAGTTCATTCATTCATTCAGTTTCAATACAGACTTATCTTCAGTTCACGAATATTCCCCGACCCGCGCTCTCAACAATGAAAAAAGACAAACTCATTGGCAGCAAGTAACATTTTGTTAAATGAAAGAGTTAAATGAATGAAAAATTATTTTGAGGTAATAGTAACTTGAACTGTTACCATTCAAAATAGTGCCCAGTGACTGAACTAAAAGAGTGATATTATAGTCGCCGTGATCAAAAGATATTTAAAGATATCTTATCTTTTTTAGTGACATTTTTTGCGCACCTCTACTGAAAATGTTGCCGTGTTAGCAAATTATGTCTAAATTGCACGCCTCCGTGGTCCAGTGGTTTAGAGCTTGACTCTCGACTCCGGAGATCATGGGATCGATTCCCGGGTTGGAAAAACAAAACATGTTGTTTTCAAGTCTGGTCAAGACAATGCAAGCTAATCACCTGATTGTCTGACAAGAAAGATGATCCATGCGTCGGATGGACATGTTAAAAGTCGGTCCAGCGCCTGATCTCTCACCAGTCCCACTGGATTTCGAAAGTAAGGAAGAAATAGTGCCTTGAAAAACTTCTGCGTAGCTAACTAGTTTCAATAGAATTGCCACCGTTACGGAAATCTGTGTCGGACATGTCGATAACTTTATAACTTAAATACATTTTAATTATGTAACATTTCTATTTAATACCTAATACAAGAAGGAATACCCTAAGGCCTAACATACAAAAGAGTTCAAAATTCGTCAGTGTTGTTGAAATAGCTAACAAATTCCATGTAAAATGAACCAAACCAAAGTGATTTTCAGAACAAGTAAGCGTTGTGACAACTGACAGCATACACCGTGATTGGAGACCATTCATTATGCATAGTTTATTTTCTTAGCTTTTCGGAAAGTACCTAAGCCTACCTAGCTAAGCCAGGAAATATTATGGCTCAGTCTTTGCCATGGCATATCTACGATCAACCTTTGACAAAATACAGTCATCACAAAAGTAAGATCGTTGGAGAGCATTAAAAATGCTACAAAAAATTATGCACGAGTTTTTTGTATTTGTGTAAACGTGTATGTAAAGTGAAAAATTGACTTAAATACTGCGTTTATGTTTATCATTGTTTTAACAATAAATGTCACTAATAACATAATTTTCGTTTTTCAATCGTAGCCAAAAAACAATCGTTTTCAGTCCTTTTTAGTTCTAGTTTGATTTTGAAAATAATTACTGTACTTTTTGCAATTTTTGGTCCATATTTATGTTGCTTTCCAGAAAATAAAAGAATTGTGCTGAAATCAAATGCATGTTCCCTATTGCATGATTGACGTGAATTGGCCCAAGTTAAACACTGTATACCTATTTACTATTAATGATCATGGAAAATAAAGTTTTTATAATAAATATTGAAACAAAATTAATTACCAAGTTAAACTCTTCAAATGACTATACTTCTATAATTCGCGTACTTTTATTTGCAGTCTATTGATTGACGTGCGCGACAGGTGGAGATAATACAAGCTATTACGTTATCAGCATTAGCATTATAAGCTAGTTCACGGGGGACCTTTTAATGTTCGTCTTTTTGCATTTCTATGGTAATGCGTTTATTATTATCAGCATGATATGTTATTGAAGTGGAACATCTATAGCGGCGTTGAGTGTTTCATGTTCGCGTCACGTGACGACGCGATTTTGGATATAACGGCATCTAACGGAATCTACTTATACTTCTTATATAACTTTCTAAAGTACGGCTCAATACGCTGATGGTGCTAGGTGACCAAATTTTAATTTTTCAATTATGTCTTGAAGTTATGTTTTAAGCACGATGGGAGTTTTCTGGACGAATAATGAAGTTTCACCTCTGTTTGTGTATTCTATACACGTCATTATAAATTTATATGTATTTATATTATGTGTGTGTATTCTATACACGTCATTATAAAAAGGTATTTAAAATCATTATAAAGGTATTTTATGATTATATGTGCATATGAAAATTTTTAATTTCTTTGTTGCTAAACTGGTGTTAAAAGTTGAAACTGAATGTCAATCGATAAACCTGTCGATTTTATGGCTTACACTGGATTTTGATATTTCGGTGAGCCCTAAAGCCTTTGGATTTTTCATTAGTGTGTATACTCTCTCTCTCTCTCTCTCTCTCTCTCTCTCTCTCTCTGTCTCTCTCCTATTACAAAAGGGCCATTCACGTAATGTTTGCTATTTAATAACGTATTCAAGGAGCCAATACCTACTGATGACTGTCTTTCGGCAATACACGCCTTCATCGTCATGACGTTGCAGGATGGATCCAATCTGCAATCGTATACACCACAAACGTATTACTATCATGCCAATCCACGCTCATACACGGTCAGTTCTATCTGATCCGATCAGCAGCGACAGGTCGATTAGAGGATAGGCATTATGGTGTATGGATTCCCTTAGCGGTAGCTATTTTCATAGCCCAGTTTCTCATTGATTTACGATAATTATCAGCTATCATACGTACTTCCTGGCAAGGCACCTGCACCATAAATCGTAGAGGCCTTCATTAATATCCCATTAATACCCCACGCTGACCCGCGGCCCATTGTAGCCCATGGTGCCGGAGGTCAGAGGCCCACCGATAGCTTTCCACCAGATAAAAGTAATTGCCGCGTACTAAATACGTGGAATTTTCAATTATTTAGAAACCTTAAGTCTCGGGTTATCGTTTTAGGGTTAATGCCTTTAAATTCTATGCGATTGTCTTTCGTTTCGAGAATGTTCGATCGTATAGGATCGGCGTTGTGTTTTGTTTGGTAGAATGTTGCGTCACCGTAAAATTGTAAAAACCGGTAGATTGTAATAAAACTAGTGAAATTGTAAAATGTTGATAGACTACCGACGCGAATATGCTGCCTATAATTTAACACATTATTTTTCGTTAGATTATATAAACATAATACCTATAGTTTAAAATCTTTCGACATATTTTTACAATCTCGTTGGTTATTTTACAATCTAACGGTTTTTACAATTTTACGGTGACATAATATGTACTGTAAACTACTAAACTTTACCTCAAAAGAAAATTCATAATATGAAATTATAATTTTATTAGTACCTAGTTGTCTTTAAAAATCTTTATTTAAAGGCATCACATAGATTATGTCAGTCTGACTTTATGTCCTTTATAAATAAAAAAAAACCAAAGATTTAAAAACTAGGATGGACTATGAGTTATGACGTACATTTGACAGAACTAATCTTCAGAATACAAGAAAAAGTTACGCCATCTTGAATTCACCATTTCTCAACTGTCAAAATGGCCCCAAAATCCAAAAAGTATGTCTCATTTCAATGAGGGCAGTTTTTGCCTCAACATGCCTCGTCTATAATAATATATATAATATCGTCTATAATACGTCTATGAAATAATATAATATAAGATTTGGTAAAATCAGTTACGGATACTTTGGGCATATGATGTGCTGCTTATGTAAAGACGTTTAAGAAGAAAAATAATTGTCATACTCGAAAAAATTTTTTTGTCTTTATATGGGCGAGGTTGCGTTTAGCGGATTAGTCGCATCGATCAGTACATTACATGATTTTTTTAGTTTGAGTATGACAATTATTTTTCTGCCTAAACATCTTTACTTAAGCAGTGGATCACGTGCCTGAAGTATCCGTAATTGATTTTCGGAGACCTTATATATTAATAATAAATCTCCTTTTAAATTCTCAATGAACTGAATCTGCTTATACTCACAGTGTACGTACGAATGAAGAATGACTTCTTTTATTCCTGAACAACTATTCACTTGAAATTATTATTTTATTTCTAAACAAATCAGTTAACACACGGCTATGACTCTCTGCATGTAGTTTTGCCCCACTTATTGCCATACAAAGTGTTGGCAAACCAATAGCCATTTTATGAACGCACTATAATTATTATATCAGGCACCACCCAGGTTTTACTGCTGCCCTAAAGAACTAAACCCACACAGCACTAACCATAGGTATTTATCTTTAAAAACGTGAATTAAAAGATATCATGACTGGATCGTAACTGTATTATTCCAGGATTTAATTAGCAGAATCGACATTATGCTTTTGATAATAACACATAATAATAATATGACAAAATGTAATGTGGTATAAAAACTTTTGTTTAGTGTACTCAAAAATAATTGTCACTTTTTGTTAGATATTTCAATAGATATTTAAAGCTTTTTACCATGTATAAGATCATCTTGTAATTATGTAGATTGTAGAGGAAATTGATTAGTTTATTTTATTTTTTATATCTACACTAATATTATAAAGAGGAAAACTTTGTTTGTATGTTTGTTTGTTTGTTTGTTTGTAATGAATAGGCTCAAAAAGTACTGGACCGATTTCAAAAATTCTTTCACCATTCGAAAGCTACATTATCCACGAGTAACATAGGCTAATTTTTATTTTGTAAAAAAATAGGGTTCCCTAAGATATTTGGGTTTTTCGGACACAAGGTGTACAAAATCAATCAGAAAAGTTACTTATTTTGCGTACGCTGCCTAAACTATAAAAGATAGAACCGTAAAATGTTCTAATTAATTATAGATCTTATAAATATCTACAAAAAAGTCCGCGACACACTATACCTATCTATTTCGAGTGAGGCACAACAACCATTTTTTTATTTAGAAATCTTGAATTTTTCTTGGACTACATTTAAACGCGTTTATTTTATTCATGCTATTAATCCTTATCAAAATAAATTATTTCATCACTAAGTACAGTTTATGTAGATAATATTTGGTCTTTGAGTGATTAAAATTGGACGTTTGGTTTTGAAGTTATGGCGAAATTAAAATATTACGATTTCTGCTGCACGGCCCGTTGCGAAGTGGGCGTCACCAAGGCGGGGGTACGCGTGCGGGAGGGAAGTTTAGATCTATGAGTAAGGTACCCGCAGTATTAGTATCAGTATTGTACCCATAGATTATACAGATACATACTATTGTACCCGTGCGAAGCCGGAGCGGGTCGCTAGTATATAATATAACTTAAAGGTTGTCTCACAAGAAAGATGTTGCATGCGTAGGATGGGCATGTAAAAACTAAAAAGTCGGTGCAGGCCTGATTCCTCGCCAGTCATGTCGGTTATCCATTCCACTGGGTAAGAGATAAATGCTATTCCGATTTGAGCACAAGCTTGGCACTAAACGATAACTCCTGCGTAGCTGGTCTGGTTTAAATAAAAATGAAATCGGCCACCGTCACCGAAATCGGATAGGGCTGAAAGTTAGTTACCGTAAGTTATTCTGGGATCAATAAACCAATGACATGGGTATATCCAATGCGCCTTGAGTCCTGAGTCCTGACCCAGCATTACGATATTTCACAATCATGGAAAGCTTTACAAGCTGTTTATGAGCCATCAAACAGCATACACTTGTAACTACATCGATGTTAAACAATTTATAGATATTTTGTTACGCTATTAAATTGTCGTAAGATGTTAGATGATATATGATGTACTAGCTTTTCCCGCGGCTCCACCCGCGTAAATATAGTATACACTTTTTCGGGATAAAAATTAGTTAATTATCATAGTTTTTTTCTTGAATTCCTTTTAAGGTTTAGTAAGTTAAAGTTTTTCCACATAATTATGCGCCTAAATTGAAAAATCATTTAAGTAATTAAGTACAGTATTAAGTAATAACTTTTTAAAACCCAGACGAACATATAGGTGAAAAGCGTGTTATAACTATTTGACCTTTCTATGTGTATGTGTGTGTGTCTGTCCGTAACATCGTAGGACCCAAAAGGATCAACCGATTTTGATTTAGTTTCTTTTTTTGTTTGACATGATCGAGATTGTTCTTAGCTATAATTCCTCATCATAGTTCGCTCACTGCTTAACGATTCGGGGGTTAGTTAAAAAATTTAATTTTGTTTTTAACAAATTGAAACCCAATGTTATTTTATTTATTCTTTAAAAATTACAATCGATTCTTCAAGATCAAGGTACACATAAACTAATTGTTTTACACCAAACATCTACAATATATCTGTAAACGATACAAGTTAAATTGACTGTGGGTGTTATGGACGGACAATCAAATTTTCACAGTCGCGTGTCGTGGCATAATGTGAGAAACAGATGAACAGTTTTATGACATATAAGGGTCGCCCACACTGAGACGCGACACGGCACGCATTTTTTAAATTAGTGATACAAAGTTGGACTGTATTCACTACTGCTATTGCATGAGGTCGATTTGGGAGCTTGCGCGCTTAAACGTTCCAAAAAGGAGGCGGTTATTTATGGTAATGATTCTAAATTTTAAATTAAAAATGGCTTCATCCGTTTGAAAGCTTACTACTGCCACGGACAGACAAGTGCAACTTATAACACTCCTCTTTTTTCGTCGGGGGTTAAAAAGGGGGAATAAACATGTGTATTTATTGTGCTTCTATAATTTATACTCTATCAATAGAGAACCTTCCGTTATGACGGCAATTGAAAACGGTCATAGGCAGGGACCGGAAAACCCGTTTAATTTCAAAACCCTTAAAAAAGGAAACCCAGGTCATTTGGTAACCATAACCATTTGGGAAACCCTATTGATTGGGTAACACAAAATAAGGCTTACCCTATGAATTGGGAAACACTAACGAAAACGTAAGCGCTTACCGGGGGTTTGAAAGGGAAAGCGCTTCCTGGTTTGGGTTTCCGCTATTGAAGAGGTTTTATCCCCACACACGTCCGATTTCTTGGTTCTGACTTTTGATTGGTATTTCATATTATTATCCAAGATTTTTTGCAGGAGGGACGGGGCCATCTTTAAATAATTTCGTTTCCTGCAGTAAGCCGTGAAGCGATCATACATATACCTTCTTATGTATCAGGTTATTAGATTTCGCCAATGTTACCATAGATAATAATTCTAATGTACCTACTTAAATAACCTAACCTAATCACATTAGAAAATCTAAATAATTAAGAAAAATATAGGTGTTAAGTAGGCGATTAAGTATATACATATATATGAAGTATAATATTGTATGATTTTTAATAAGTACCTACCCCCTGAATATCAACTTAATTAGTTTGTACTAGATATGAGCGCCGATGGGAGGTAGATCGGCTCGGCGGCGGCACGCCGACTTTTTGAGTCGGCGGCTGCGGCGTCGGCGGCGTGACCTTGAAAAGGTTTTTTTGAAGTTTGTACTTGGTAGTCAAAAAGTGTAGTAAATACATTGGTTTAGATACAATTACAATGCAATACAATTTATGGCACTTTTTGTAGTGGTGAAGAAGACAATTATAGAATTCCAATTAGTTCCAACAATTAACTGTGCGTTGATTCCAGAGAGTATAATCACTGTAATCTTTTTCTATTTTCGTTTTATCAACGCCCTTTTTTTCAGGAACTGACGTTGAAGCCCTTTGTATAACTGACTATCGAGGCTCTCTCTAGTGAACAACCAATAATAGCTAAGATCTCAGCCTGAAACACGGTGCATAACCCAAAACAAGCATATCTGCCTATAGGTGGTTCCTCCCCCTTAGTCTAGCGCCCACCCGGTTGTCTTTCCTGGATCTGTCTGTGAACCAAATTATGTTACTAGGATGAAAATTAATTGGGACCTATCCTTCCCCGTCCTCCCCAGAAGTTTTGAAAAGCAGGTATAGCTTTTAAAAGCTATGCTTTTAGGCCTGTTACATTCTACCTGCCATCATGGCCCTGAGAACCACCTTAGCCTCCATATGAACAAGCAGTGGTCAGGTTTATCAGGGCTTCATGTAAAGCGGTGGGTGCCGAAGAGAGCGCACCCGTGATTTGAGACAGGCCAGCCTCTATACACTATTTAATGTTTTGATGCAGTTGACATGTACAACTTTTTTGGCTGCATAGTGTGGCATACCACACTTCGCAATATGTGACAATCGGTCTCACTATAGTATAACCATGCATAACATTGCCTTCGACCGAAGGCCTCATTATAGCTGACAAGTCTCGGGTAGAACCCCAGAGCACATCTTGCTTTTTTCATAATGTCTTCGATGTACTTATTCCAAGTAATACTTATCAAGATATTTGACCTCGCTCGCAAACGTGGTAGTTCTCCCGAAGAGTGTTGGGAGTTTTAGTCCCTCCAACTTCCTCTTTTTGGTGTAAGGTATCAAGACTGTCTTATTAGCGTTGACTGTTAGTTTGACCCTTTTGCACCAATTTTCGACGATTTTCTGCAGTGCTGATTACATTAACCCAGCGACTACTGATGCGCATTTGCTCACCACTAGTATCGCTAGGTTGTCAGCCTGGACGACGGAGGCTGACAACCTAGTGATATTTAGAGCGTGGCTCTCGACTCGAAGGTCGTGGGATCGATTTCCGCAAATTAACAACGAAAAAATGTTGTTTTCAAGTTTGGTTAGGACAATGCAGGCTGATCACCTGAATATCTGACAAGAGAGATGATCCATGCGACGGCTGGACATGTGAAAATTCGGCCCTGCATCTGATCTCTCGCCAGTCGTTTAGGTTATCTGTCCCATTAGTTTTCGGGAATAAAGGAACAGAAAGTGCTCTTGTGTACTGCGTACACACTTGGCCACTATAAAATAACTCCTGCGTAGCTGGTCTGGTTTTAATGGATTTGGCGACCAAGTTGAAGAGAACGGCTGCGGTTCTCGGGCGCCTCCTGCCCAACTTTGGAAGACCGGAGTCCAGCAGGTCTAAAAAGGCCGTTTTAGCAATTCATTTTCAATTCTTGTTATAAATTACTGTATGAAAGATGACAGCGATCGTAAAATGGCCACTTGAATTGCAATTCATAATATGATTTGGATACAATTCATATGCTGAAATTGGCTGAAATGCTTGCATTTGACAGCTTTACAAGCAGAATTGCTTAAGTGTCAAATAGCAATAATTCATAAAAAGTTACTCGTGAGGACACTCGATGTTTACAATAAATTTAGAACTCTCTGAAAACTTTTGCATTTTAGTTAGTGTGAGCCGTGTTAGTGAAAAATAACCATTTAGTTAGTGAAATTGACCATAAAAGCGATTTGGTTTCGAGGGCCGCATTGTTTATAAACAAACGTGAACGGTGAAACGTCAAACTATCTCCATAGTCCATACGTCAAACGAAACTCGCCGTGACGTCTAACGAGTTGCCAGTCGAAGAATAAGAATGTATCACGAAATTTTTGTACTTCATTGATTACCTTACCTAAATATAAATAATCCTCAATCGCCGAAATCCCCAAATATGTATTTATAACTCCTTAGTCAGGAATTCTGTTCAGTACTTTTGGATCCAGGGTATACCTTGGAGCAAAATATTACTTTTTGGTAGCATATGCTTATGCTTGGACTACTTCAAAAAACGTCGAAATCACTATAATATGTGTATATAAATTTCGAGGAGTTCCCTCGATTTCTTGTGGATCCCATCATCAGGTCACCACTTTGAAATCAAAAGAAAATTATATAAATATATAATTATTTCAATTATACAACAAAAGAAAATTTGAAAATCGGCACACAGACGGCGGAGTAATCGTTGAACATACAAAAAAAAACACACATACTATATACACAGCCGAACGTATAACCGCGTCCTTATTTGTAAGTCGGTTAAAATTACCTCAAATTTCAAAATCTCCCCAAAAAATCCCAAAAGTGGTGAATTAGCAACATTAAGTAGAATTGCAAGGTATTCTGCGAATGAATGAATTTTAGCAATATTGAGATGATATTGCGCAAGTGGCCTGCAGCTGTCGGAGACTCTACACGGGGGTCCTACAGTCAATGGCCCCGTATGGAGCGCCTGTGAGGGCGGATGACCTGAGTGCTGCAAATAGAGTACTTCTGCGGCGACCACAACGAGCCATGGCGCTAAGAATGATAAGCGGGTACCGCACAGTATCAAACGAAGCAGCTCTTGCTCTCGCTGGAACCCCTCCATGGAATCTGGAGGCTCGCGTGCTAGCGGAGATCTACCGCCGCACGTCGGAGTTTAAACAGCGCGGAGAAAGGGTATCTCCCGAATTGACAGCCCGATGGTGCCGTCAAGCGCGCAAGACAGAATGGTGTCTCCAACTGCTGGCCACAGAATAGTGGCCGCAATCAGATCGGTTTTACGGGAGTGGGTAGCGCATAGACAGGGCACTCTCTCATACCGGATGGTGCAGATGCTGTCTGGGCACGGGTGTTTCGGCCATTACCTGCACTACACGGCCCAGAGAGAACCGTTGCCCCAGTGCTACCACTGCCTGGACAGTGACGACACGGCGCAGCATACGCTCGAGTCTTGCCTCGCCTGGGACGAGCAGCGAGCAATGCTATGCGCCGTAATTGGAGCATAGCTAAGTCTCCCGGCCATCCTTGAAGGGATGGTTCGTTCCAAAGAGGCCTTTAAGGCGGTGGCCACCTTTTGCGAAACCGTGATTTCGCAAAAGGAGGCCACAGAACGGGAGAGAGAGGTGGATGTAGTCGCAGACCCTGTTCGTAGGCGGTGACAAGGGCGCAGGCGCGCTATATATGAGCGCCAGTTACCGGCCTAAAGGACTTGGGTGACGGATTGGGGAATCCGTCGCCCAATGCACGAGTCCTCCCGGTAGCAGAGCGTCCAGTGCCTGGACTGCTCTCCCGAAGTGTTGGCAGAACAAACTGCCATGCGAAGGCTCTGCGATATCATGCAAAAGCCGCTTGGTAGGCCGCTGCTGTTATCGCTTTTGTGGGTCCGGCGGTCTAGCACTACAGCGGGGAAGAAGGCACCATGGGGTTTTAGTGGCAAATCCGGGTGCGCTCCTCGCCTCGCACCCGGGTGAGTCCCCGGCTGGCGTCCGCAGTCCGCCGGGGATGCATAATGTGTCGTGTGTAATGTGTCGAGCTCGCGAACGCACGCGCTCCGCGTTATACACATGCAGCAAATATTAATTATTTGATTAATATTTTTGCGAATCGCGCGGCTGATTGCCGCTGCACGTGATCATGGCGCTCGTGGTCAATGAGTTGCTGGCGTTTATCCAGCACGCCATCGACACCATGGACGAGGTCAGCATAATGCAGATCTGCAAGTCTTCTTTCACCAGTGAGGAGATTTGCAAAGGCAAGCATTTGCTGTACGAGACGCTTGGCCAGAGCGCGAACATGCCATCGCGAAGGAGAGATGGAACCGAAAGAAGCGTGCAGGACATCATCTCCCTGCTGAAGCAGACGGATCCGGATGAAGTGCCAGCTTTTGTAGCGAAAGAACTGCATAAGCTGCCGCCAGTGACACTGGACCACGTCGACGTCGTCAGTCTACTGAAGGACATCAAATTCCTGAAGGAAGAACTGGCCGGAGTTCGAGGTAGATTGCAGGCATCAGAGTTTACCATAAGTGATCTACGTAGTGAATTATCACAGCTAAAAAGTGTTAATTTAATATGTAGGTCACCTGATGCAGCAAACGTCACTCGTCGTCGAGGCGCGCAGGCGGTCACGTTTAGCCCGTCAGCATTATCCGACGGGTCAACGAACATCGTCACCGCCCCCGCTGCCCGCTCCCCGTCCGCGCAGGAGCCGGTGCCGAGTTACGCAAATGTCGCCGCTTGCGTCCCCCCGCCACCTCCCCCGCGTTCGAAAAACAAAGGGAAGAAGGAGGCCCCTGCAGAACGTCCTCTTTCAAAAAAGGACCGAACGTGCGATGATGACGGGTTCATCAAGGTCGAGAGGAAGAAGAAGAAACCCGTCGTCCGCAACCATCGCGGCACCGCACCCGGAGGACCCGAGCAGCTGTTGCGGTGTGAGACTCCCGCGACACCGCTGTACGTGTCCCGGCTTCATTGGTCTACGACGGTCGAGCAGGTCGTGGACTACATAAGAAGCAGAACTAACTTCGCCTTGAGGGTCGAGCGGTTGGAATCTCATCATAAAGCGAATTTTAATTCCTTTGTGGTGAGAGTTCCAACCCATCATTTACCGACCTTCGAGAAGGAGGAGTTCTGGCCGATTGGAGTCGTCTACAGAAGATTTAGAGGACGACTCCCGAACAATTTGCGCCCCACGTCGCAGACAATACGTGTTTAGTGTTAGTGTTAATTTAGGTATATATTATAGTAATATGTATGTTAGTCTTTAAGGTATTTATAATATGGGCCTATGCAGCCTGAAATAAATGTATTTATTATTTATTATTATTATTATTATTATAAAGCATTTCCCCATGAAAAAAAGGCTAATCACCCGATTGTCTGACAAGAAAGATGATCCATGCGTCGGATAGGCATGAGAGGTCGAGAGATCATTCTCTTCAGTCGTGTCGGTTATTCGTCCCACTGGGTTTTTTTCTGGGGAATCCCACTGGGGAATTTGATGCTCATTTCCCTTTCGATGAACGTGGAAGTTAAACACCTTCTTCTCGTTTAAAGCATGAAAGAAGTAAGGTCTATATGGGTATAATAAATGACTTGGGTAATATGAATGCTCATAGTCACTAACTGAAATCTGTCACTCGGCACGCCGATAGATTTTCGCGGCGGCGGCGGCGCGGCAAAATCGTCGGCGCCGCCGGTGCGGCGCTCATATCTAGTTTGTACACGTTAGTGTTTCGTTTGCCAACGTCCCCTTTCTGCCCGCGCATTATTCAGGGCTCGCGCGCTTCTCGTCGCTAGCATGGCTGTCGCTCGCTTCGCTCAGTCGATGCCATGCTCTTTCGGTTAACATGATTAATAATCAAGGCCTAGCTTAACGACTTGGAAGGTTAAACGTTTAGACGTTTAACCCTTATAGTTGTATTAACGAGTTTTTACGTTTAGACGGAGCGTCGAAATCCCATACAAACGTAGTTTCGTTTGGTTAGAAAATATTAACCAAGAACGAAATAAGACGTGAATAAGCAAGCAAAGTGCAAGTAAAAACAGTTAACAAATTAACGGGGAGAAGAAGACGTGCGTGAGCGCAATTTCTGTTCTACCATAATATAGCCGTTCGTCCTACATCTTAAGATACATTGTTGCGTGCAAGTAGTGATCGAGTTGAGCCCAGCTCACGCAGTGCGCATGCGCCAGCCGGTAGCGTACGCTAACGCATACAATAATTGACCCTATTCGTAAAGAATTACAATCTAAAGTCGCTCGAAGAGGTTGCTTGGTTAGCGCTTATGAAGGGGTAACCCTTTTAGATAAGGTTATTCAATCCATACGGCTTTTTCGTTGTGCTTAACTACTATTCGACTTATTTATTGGGAAACCCTTTGAAAGGGTTTTCCGTTCAACGGATTACCAAATCATAAGTGTAACCCCATCATAAGGGTTTTTAATTAACTTAAAGTAGCCAGCCTTTCGAAATACCCAATCAAAACCCCTTAAAGGGTAAGCACTGGTGGTCCCTGGTCATAGGTCCATCGTGAATCATCGCCCATACAAGAGTTATGTTGAATTCTGTGTAGGGCTGTCTCTTCGCACATACCCGAGAATATACTGTGTTCGGCTAAATCAATGTGTCACTGTGTTTCTTTATGGCACGGTAAATAAGTCACATTTTAATTGGTTGCATTATCAGTTCGGTTATCCTACTTCCATGGTTAACGGTATATCAGGAAAAAAATGTGCAAAATGGCGGTGTTTTTGTTTACTAAAATATTAAATATGATCTGATCTGTAAAGTGAAGTGGCGCTAATGGCCGAGCGAGGTTCGTGCTAAGATTTGTAACTAGTTCAGCCAATGTATTGGCCCATAACGTGTGACGCTTCGTGCGCGTGCTACGTTTTAAGATGATTTATTTATTTATTTTTTATGATGGATAGCACATCCAGCATAAGAAAATATGTTGCCATTTTCATGCATATTATTTTTACTATAATAACAAGATACAAAAATATTTTGCCGCTTGGCCTTGTATCTCTTTGTTTTTTAACCAAATTACCGACCTAAATAGCTGATCAAACCGGTTTTCCAATTTTAAGATCTAGAAAGAGGCAACCCTATATTTGACCATCGATCATCGATTGCTAGACACGCAACACATGAATGCTATTTACATGTGTATTTATTTACATATTTACCTGTAAATTTAATGCCGATTTCTTGTTGGCATTACCATTTTTACATATTAATGGTTGTGCCTCAATGTAAATATTGATATTACTATTTAAATTGTTTTGAACACGTGGAACAAAAACATTTAACTTTTAAATTCATTACAACGACTTTATTTACTTGTATGAATAGTTGTTTTGTAAGTAAGTTAATAAATTATTTGTGTGCAATTTAAAGTCCGATATACCTGCCTGGCCAGTATTAACCATTATGATACTGCGCACTACCTACCATATACAAATATAATAATCTAATCAATTTCCTCTACAATCTACATACAAGATGATCTTATACATGGTAAAAAGCTTAAAATATCTATAAAATTTAACAAAAAAATAACAATTATTTTCGATTAGGCTAAATAGGTTTTATACCACATTACATTGTACCTAATTTGTAACATAATATCACTTGTAGATATTTACTCTTTGATAATATTAAGTGTTATTATCAAAAACAGAAAGGTCGATTCTGCTAATAAAATCCTTCAATGGTTACGATCCATTCCCGATACATTTAAATAACTGCAAAATGGTATTCTCATAAACGTCAAACCCATTTCGATTGGTCCAAACTTCAAAAATCAGTTTATATTAACCATACGATTCATTTAAAAGTAAAATGAAAGTGTAAGTTACTTACGACGCCACATTGGGGTTCTGTTGTAATATCTATTTCTTATTTGAAATCCGTTGCCAATAATTTAATCGCTAATAGAAAGGTTTGTCTTAATATTATTTATATATCAGATAAAAGATAAGAAATAGAAAGGAGAGTATACCATAAAGTGCCAAAGCGTTATCAGAGCTTTTTAGATAAGATGCGGACAGCTAAGTGTTTTCTAATCTGTTCTGTGAAGTTTCGAATTGATTTAGGCTATATTTTGTATATACATTGATACTTATTGAAGGTATATAGGAAATAGAGATGGTGACGGTTAAGTACGTTATTTTATGTTTTTTTATAATGAAATGGGGGTCCAATATTAGTATAGTAAACCCAGAGAAGTTACTTGTAACTTTCCTCTGATGTTGCGACTTGCGTTCCTGGTCCTTAAAATCCCCGATCCTCTTTGGGCCTCCGGTAACCTCACTCACTCGTCGAAACACAACGCAAGCGTTATTTCACGCCGGTTTTTTGTTACGTCGTGGTATTTATCAGGTAGCGTGGCTCTTCCCAGTTCGATGACTTATACAATATAATCGCTACAAGTCGAGGTGAAGTGATCGACTTGTGGCTACTGCTGATGAAATGCAGCACATGACTCCGCCACGTCTGGGCTGACTTCCGGAGTCGCCATCAGGAAGTCACGCCTGGGAGCTGACATCATTATATTTCAAGTCTATTATTAATTACTGGCTTTTGCCTACGACATCATCCAAAATTAAGCGTCATATAGGCGCAGTTTTTCTTATGAAAAATTTATCGGTGCAGTAAGGGTCAGTACTGAACGAAACATAGTAAAGCGACGCCACGCTGCGTATTTAAGATAGCGAATTAAAACTGAAGTCTCAAAAATTTTCAACGCTTAAAAGAAGATTCACGTTTCATTGCAAGAGTTTTATCCTCTTGCAGTTATTTTTTACAAAATGCAACCATTTTCTGGCAGATTTGTAATATAATTTTAAGTGGTAAATATGCAAAAAATATCTCGCTCGCTCCGCTCACTCGTTGTTCAATTTTATGGCTAAATATTTTTAATATAAACAAAGATTTTGCTCGCTCGCTATTTATATTTATAAGTTAAACCTTTCCCTATTACTAATTTTGTAGTTCACAACTCAGGTAATCATTGCTGAAAAAGACTTTGACCGTTAATTTATTTAAAAAAAATTGCTCGTTCGCGTTTAAAATTAAACGTTAATAATTATATTAAATTTGTGTTCAGTTCTGACTTCTCACCCCACCTTAACTGAACCAAATCCTGGATCCGCGCATGACCTTAATAGTTCATTTAAGGATGAGGGGGAGGGGGTGGGATACGGAAAGATTGCTTAGGGCATCAAGTTACCGGCACTGATTATTGTAGTTATAGTAAGATTTAATTAGCAGAATCGATCTACTTAGGTATGTATCAAGTTATTGCGAACGATTATTGTTCTTATGCATAAATTCAAATCCCAAAATAAACTTAAACTAGCGGGCTAATAAAATACCACCACTTACACTCAGCTACCGATAAGACGCGTTAAGGGCTACTTACATATGACTCATCTCAACTTAAGTACCTGCGCGCAGACCAACCTGTTTGCACACTATTAATGATGTTAAATGCAATCTAACCTTTTAATATTCTTATCGCATGCACTTATAAATGATCGAGTTTATTTTTTATAATTTGTGTCAAGATACGATTTTTTTATATATTTTTTTATTTGAGAGGCTTTTGCCATACAAGGCATGCCTGCCCCATAAGATCCGGTTTGAACAGAGTTTTGCCGAAAGAAACGTATTATATTAAATCAACTTTTGAGATGATATTATGACGACGTTTTATAACACCCGTCATTGTCGAGCTGTAAACGGGCTGATTATAATGAATCATAGCTAAGAATACTCTCTATCAAATAAGCTTTCAAACATAAAAACCACATCAAAATCGGTCCATCCGTTTAGGAGCTACGATGCTACGGACAGTGAGTGTGTCTCACGTAGACACATCAAACTTCTAACACCTCTTTGTTTTTTTTTTTTTTATGAAATTAGGGGGCAAACGAGCAAACGGGTCACCTGATGGAAAGCAACTTCCGTCGCCCATGGACACTCGCAGCATCAGAAGAGCTGCAAGTGCGTTGCCGGCCTTTTAAGAGGGAATAGGGTAATAGGGGAGGGTAGGGAAGGGAATAGGGTAGGGGATTGGGCCTCCGGTAAACTCACTCACTCGGCGAAACACAGCGCAAACGCTGTTTCACGCCGGTTTTCTGTGAGCCCGTGGTATTTCTCCGGTCGAGCCGGCCCATTCGTGCCGAAGCATGGCTCTACCTTTTAGTCAGGGATTAATAAGAAACAAACAAACGTGCGTAATTATTGTGATTCTATAGTATAATATAGTATGAGCTCCGTAGCCTAGTGGAAAGACCGTTTGGTTCGCACTCGAGAGAGTGCAGGTTCGAATCCCAGGTTGTGGCGTGTACCAATGAGACTTTTTCAGCTCTCAAGTACATTATACGGACGCTCTAACGGTGAAGGAAAACATCGTGAGGAAACCCGCACATGGTTGGCCTCAGACGTATTGACCAGTCATTCCTCTGGACTAGGCTGACTATGTTGTGAGAATGCCGTATGTGCTTGGGCAACCATACGACGTTTAAAAACCAACTGTCCCAGGCACTACAGTATTTCAAGAGTGGTTACTTCGCTCTGAGAATACTGTATAAATCATCCATTAACGGATGCAAAGGCCTAAGTTTTTATAGTATAATAACTTCATTGGTGATTGAATTTTGATATTCATCAAAATTACCAACCAACTAGAGGTCATTTTGCCGCTTACAAAAAAATTGCCACGTCAGATATCCAGTGCTGTCGAGAACCAACCTTGGGTTCTCGACTCCGGACCCAGAGGTCGTGGGTTTTATTCCCGCGTTGGCAGAACAAATAATGTTGTTTTTAAGTCTGGTTAGGACAATGCAAGCTGATCACCAGTTTGTATGACAAGAGAGATTACCTATGCGTCGGATTAGGGCATCGAGACCGGTTTTACCCGAAACCGAAAACCCGGGTTTTCCCGGGTTTTCGGGCCTACAAAAAAACCCGGTTTTCAAAATATTGAAAACCGGTTTTCGGTTTTTTCGAGCTTTTTTTCATTATGAAATTCTACAACAGTTTATAACAGTTACAGTCGTCAGTCACAAACCGAGCGTTATAGTGGCTTGTGATTGTCAATGTAGAACTTTAGAATAATAGTTATAATGTTTCCATGTTGTATGTAGTACATTTGGGGATACGGTAGTGCCCCCGCCCCGCTAGGACGAGTGAGCGAAGAGCAAGGGCACTACCAGACTACCAGTGGCAAAGGCTGGTTCTACTTCATAGGGAAGCCGTAGCATGCATAATAGGTTAGGATTTGGATAAAGGTCTTCAAAAGGTAAGCGGTAAGGGAAGCCGATAGGAATGGAGTTATAGGAACCCCTCGCCACTGCAGACTACCTTTTCTCGAAGCGATTCGTCGATTTTTTGCACCTTAATAACTTGGTATAATATAATATTCGGTTCCATCAGCGCTCAGCGCGAATTGCTCTCCGTTCCCATGATACCCAAAAGTCGAGTGGGCCTAACGGAATCCATCCCATTGTGTTGAAAATGTGTGCTCCAGAGCTGGCACCGGTCTTAACGCATCTTTTTCGGCTCACCTGCTTATGGCACAGTCCTGGCATCTTGGTAGACAGCTTTGGTGTGCTATCGCCTGCCCTGTTCATACTGCATATCAATGATAATATGTGATGACGACAGTACGGGTGATGCCATACACAGGTCGCCCGAACATCTCTCGACAAAACGTCATTGAGAGTCGAAACGAACTTGTCTCTCAAATTAAGATTTCATCGGAGAAGATCTCTGAATGGGGTAGACTTAACTTAGTCCAATTCAACACCTCTAAGATATATGTTTGCGCGTTCATCGCTAATAAGTTACCGATGGTCGTATGTGCTCGTTTTGAAAGCATACCCATAACTGTCTCCTCCAACATTGGAAATTGGAATACTTGGTGTTAGCATATCGAGCGAGGTCTAGTTCCGATATCATCTGGAGGGCAAGGCCAAGTTAGCCTCCAAGAAGCTTGGCGTTCTGAACAGGTCAAAGAAGTATTTCAGTCCGGTCCCACGCCTACAACTCTATAAGGCGCAGGTTCGGCCTCACATGGAATATTGTTCTCATCTCTGGGCAGGAGCGCCAAAGTACCAGCTTCTCCCTCTGGATCGTATCCAACGAAGGGCCGCTCGAATTGTCGACTGCCATAGTATTTCAAACAGGCTTTACTTCTAGAGATGAGCATCGCTCTGCATCCTATATCGGTTATATTACGGGGAGTGCTCCGAGGAATTGTTCGGAATTCTACCTGCTGCAACTTTTCGCCACCGTTCCAAGGGACAAAATATTTGTCATCCTCATCACCTTGATGAGTGGCAGTCCTCCATCGTGCACTTTACCCAAAGCTTTCTGCCGCGCACTGTAAAACTCTGGAATGAACTATCACCAACAGTATTTCCGGACCATTAGGACCTGCACACCTTCAAGAAGGCAGCGTATTCCCTCCTAAAAGGCCGGCAAGGCACTTCTGTTTCTACACGCCTTAACTCTACAAGCCTAACTTTACAAACTCTACACTTTAGTCAAATTATGTGGCTTGGCCATTTCATCAGGCAACGTATTTTGACTAAGGTGTAGAGTTTGTGAAGTTATTAATTACTTTACATGAAAATGTTTACGGTGGGATCACATTTTACCAGTATTACGTTGTAACAACAGAAAGCAGCTGTAACAACAGAAAGCAGCTGATAAAAGTAAATTTTTGGATATTCCTAACAAAATTCTACAAAATCAACAAAAAACCCGAAATACCCGAAAAAACCCGGGTACCCGGTTTTGAAGATGGCTGGGACCGAAAAACCCGGTTTTTTAAATATGGCCGGTCTTCGATCCCCTACGTCGGATAGACATGTACAAAGTCGGTCCTGCGACTGATCTCTCGCCAGTCGTGTCTGTCATCCGCCCCTTTGGATTACGGGAGTAAAGGGAGAGAGAGTTATTTTGTGTATAGCGCACACTCATGGGCAATAAAAAATAACTCCTGCGTAGCCGGACTGGTTTCAACGAAACCGGACACTGCCACCGAAATCGGTGTGGGGAAGTATTATTATTTTATGTCCATGACACAGCTGCTACTCCATATTTTTAATAAAAACTGACATTATCTTAATCTTATTTTTTTACTTTAATAACGAGCAATTACCAACCACATTTGTAAGGTGATGGTTCAGTAAAGTGGCCACTGGCCAGCTAGAAGCATTATTTACTGCGATAACAGAAGGTATTTATTCCAACATTTCCAACCATTACACGGCCATTATGTTACATTAATTTCGATAACTATGAAGAAACAGAGATAATATTATCGAAATTTATTGAAGAATTCTCGAATGCATAAAACGTGTTGTAAATTGAATGGAAATCAATTATATCTAGGTATTTTATATGGCACAATAAATTTGATGTGCCCAGAAGATATAAGGTTATTTGTAATTTAGACAAATTGCATATTATCGCATTTTCTAAATGGTTTATGAAGGTGCGACTGTTTGCGTGTACTCAATTCGATTTCAAGGATTACAATCGCTATTCGACGACGGATAAATCAAATTATCAGAAAACAGTCTAGAAGCCGTTGTCATAATATTTACATCTAGTACAGATGTCGCCCTGGTATCGAATGTCAAAAATAACAAAATTTATACCTACAATTTTAAATTTGAACTTTATATTTCGCCACTTAGATAAACCTCTACGTGTAACAAATTTGTATCTATCAAACGTACGGTAGTGTGTGTTAATAATCTGAGGTAGTGTGTGTTGTTGTTCTTTTTATTCATCTTTAATCTATATATTAAAAGGTAAAGCTGATTGCTGATATATTAACGCACAGGCCAAGCCCTTAAGGCTAGAAATTTTAAATTATGCACATGTAGGTATTCCTCTAATGACGTAGACAATGTCCAAGGGGGTAAAATATGGGATGAAACTAAACCTAATTTCAATGCTAGTTTTATATAATACTAGCTGACCCGGCAAACATTGTTTTGCCTTATAAAAAGTTAAAAACACTATAATTGATCAGTTATCGAGCGGGATGAAAAATGATTAAATTACTAAAATGGCTATAAAAAAATAGGAGTTGGTGATAAAAAAGTAAAAATTTAGGATTGTATGTATTTTTTAATGCCACATTATAAAAAAATAAAAACAAAAAATTTCGTCCAAAAATTAAAAAAAAAATTAAGGGTGAACAACTCTTATCACTTAGGGGTATGGAAAATAGATTCGATTCTCAGACCTACAGAATACGCATATAAAATTTGGTAAAAATCGGTAAAGCCGTTTCGGAGGAGTACGGTAACTAACATTGTGACTTGGAAATTTTATATATTAGATTTTAAAGCATTATTATTTAAAATATTTGGCATTGTGCCAAATAATTAGCTTAATTTCTTCAAAAATAAACTGTAGGTAAGTAGGTACTGAAAGTTTCCGCTTCACAAATTAATCATGATTTTCGTACTATAAATCTATATTCTATACCTACTTATATTATAAAACGGAAAGATTTGTGAGTTTGCATTGAATAGGCTCCGAAACTACTAGACTGGTTTTGATGAAATTTGGCACAAATAAGAGGATCACGAGGAAGGTCAAGGCTGCTTTTTATCGCGGGCAAATGTACGGTCCCCGCGGGTTTCTAATTTCTTTTGCTAATGCGAAATAACCGGAAACATCTAGTCTATACTATCTATACTAATATCATAAAACGGAAAGATTTGTGACTTTGCATTGAATAGGCTCCGAAGCTACTGGGCCGATTTTGACGAAATGTTGAAATGCATGCCGGAAAATTTACGGATATAATTATTTTATAATAATCAATTAAGTTGAGAAGAACGTTAACTTTCATCCACATACGAAATTTTCACCCAGATCACGGCTACCGACAGTTTGAACCGGAGTTGAAGCCATATCTCCTAGTTAAAGCAGTATTATTTGCTACCTCAAACTCGTAAATAACTCGTAAATATGTATGTGTAAACGTTACATAACTTAAGGTTCTGTATAGTGTTGATTAGCTTATATTGCTGAGCCGATGCTGATTGCTGAACATTCGGTCGCTTTAGAGATTTTTTTTTTAATTATTTGGAATATTACAAAACTGCTATGATATTTTCTTTACATACTTATAAATGATTTTTTTTACTCTAAGTATGTTAATAATTTTTAACCTTAACCAATGATTTCAAAGCCAATATGGTGTGCCTATATCCTACATTAAATATTATGTGTATTATGTATAGTACAAAAGTATTAAATATATTTCCGTTGTCTGGTACCAGTAACACTCACCACGGGACCAGATTGTCGTGGTGTGAAAGGGTCCATATATAATAAGACTAGCTGATGCCCGTAACTTCGTTTGCAAAGAAGTAACGGAAACGGAACCCTATTTGTTTAAACGGAACCCTTGAATAAAAGAAGCCTATGTTAGACCTTATAACATCAGATATCTGCCAGTGAAAGTTCCGCGAAAATCAGTCCAGCCGATTCAGAGATTAGCCGGACAAAAAGACAGACCGACAGACAGACGGACAGACAAAAATTAAAAAAAATGGTATTTTATTGTAAGTACCGAATACACTTTCATATGCATTAAGTGCAAAGCTGTTAGTTTGAAATTACAAACAGACACTTCAATTTTATTTATCTGTATAGATTGTCTATAGTCTTTTAAATCAAATTCTGAAGGTAAATGTATGATAACCGTACATTAGTTTACAACAGTTGGGTTATACAACCGCATTTTAAGTATCTTCGGTAACATGACCACACAGAATCATGACCACTAACATTCTACCATCACCGCTACTTTGTTGCGTATCGGTAAATAGTATATTATGCTAAAAGCTATCATAAAATGGCTAATGATAGGTAGTAGGTAGTAATGATAGTAGGTGGTATGTAACAGTGGACCCTGGGTTTATTAACGTCTAACTTCTAAGTGCTAATTACATCTGAATGGGCTTTAATGTTCCGGTATCGGGTATGTCCTGTTGAGAGACTTAAGCGGCAATCACACTTAGCCGATTTGTAGAAAGACACGGCTTTTTTTATGTAAAGTACCTCCAATTCAAAGTTTTATGCGGCTGTCACATCTAGCCGATTTGTAGAATGGTTTTGTAGGACGTGTTTTATATAGGTATGTATTTATTAAAGTTCCTCCTATGCGCTTAAAAGTAAAAATTCGTTTAATCTATACTAATATAATAAAGAGGAAAAGTTTGTTTGTTCGTTTGTTTGCATCGAATAGGCTCCTAAATTACTGGACTGATTTTGATGAAGTTTGGCACAAATCTAGAGTAGACCACGAGGAAGGATATAGTAGGTAGTAAGTAGTAGGAAGGATGTAGTTTTCAATAGAGGTATATAGGTTACGTAGTATTACTATTAAAATGTGTATATACTATATATATCCGCAATGGTATACGTTACAAGTAGTTAAACTATTAGCAAACTTGACGACGTTATTTTTATGAAAGCAATGTTCCCACGGAGCCTATCAATGAATCAAATCCTTTCTCCGCGTCGCAACTCGCTGTATGGCGATTATAAACTGCGCTTTTTTGCGGAAATTCTCACCGCATTCGCTACATATACCTACTACCTAGTAGTTAGTAGTTAGTACACACTACACACTTCCTTCTCAATGCTTGCTCTTTAAGAGTCGTTTATATTAATACGTCCTGCAGATCTTGCAGAGTCAGTATAAATTGGTGTTATCTATCTCCTATTTTTACCCGACTGCGCGACGCAAAGGAGTGTTTCACATTAACATTCTAATATGGAACGTTACTATTTTAACAGTCGGGACTAGGGACACATCAAAAATCCGACTTCTTTAATCTTTATAATGGGTCCCGATTGTCGAAGTCGTTATGTTTTAGAATGTTTTCGTTTTGAATGTATCGACCACGAAACTATTTCAATAGTAGGTGCTACTTACTAGGTATAGTTGTTGAATAATATTTGATATTACAAACTCTCGATTACTGGAATGAATAAATAAGTTTCGTGATCTCGATGCCTGAAAATTCCAGTTTAAAATGTCAACAAAAAACTATTAGGCGTTTCTAATCCAAAATGTTTAGGTTGCGTAGCTGTAACACCTAACTAGGTTACAAGGCTCACAAAACAATATCGGTTCTTACTAAGTGTTTGAGTGAAGTCGACAGATCAGTTTGTAAAACACATAATACATACATAAAGAAAAACACAAGTTATAACACCAATAAAACGAATGAAAACCACATAAATCAGTGATTCTTAAACTATGTGCAGTCACGGACCACTTTCAGAATTTCTGAAATGCCACGGACCCCTCCTTGTGTGTGTGTGTGGGGGGGGGGGGGGGTTATTGGTAATTTACTCACACTTACTAATGCTTAATAATGAGATGGATGCTGTTGTTTGGCCTCAATGAGCACTTTAAATTATTGTAGGATTGTCTTCGATAAGGCAAGGCGCATGTCATCTTTGACATTCAATCGATTGCGATTTTTTGTTTTTATCGACACTAGAGCCAAAAACCTTGCCTCACAAAGATACGTAGTAGCAAAAGGTATCAGAACGGACATAGCTCGTTTGACCAGAAGAGGGTAAGCTTGACTCAAAGAACACCAAAATTCACCAAGACCTTTTGCATGAAATTCAGCTCTCAAACTTCTTTTGATCTCATGTCAATTAAGTTCTCTTTATCTATATCAGTTGTGTTAGTTTACTGCAATTTTTTTTCATTAATCTTCAGAACGCTGCGGACCCCTGGCACACATATTACGGACCCCTTGGTGGTCCGTGGACCCCACTTTAAGAAACCCTGACATAAATAAACTCCGTTTTCGATCAATGTAATGGAGCCTTAAAAGGATTATTCGCTGTTAGGTCTGTTCAGCAATTAGCACAAGCCTAGACTGTCTCTGATATATTACCTACTACCTAGGTCCACACTTAGGTTTCACTCGTACATTCCTAATAACACTACTAATTGCAGTATCTAAGAATACATTTTATTGTGATAACTACAACTTTTTATACAAGCTATACCCAACTACATAAAATAGAGTAGGTACATATTACCCGTTTTTTTTTTATTTATTTATTTAAAGGCTTTTCATCACATTCAACACATCACACAACACATCAACATATTACCCGGGTTATTATTACGAATCTAATGACACAATAACAAACATACATACATACATAGACTGCCAAAATGATTACCCTTCCTATTATTCTACATATACGTATTTGGCTTCACCGTAGTCAGGTAAAAAGACAAAATTTTCATACGACCCGTTTCAATATACTATCTATCTATAACTACTTGTTAAAAACGTCGTCATTCAATCAGTTGCCACTAACAAATACCTAGTTAAAGACAGGTTATTGAAACGGGCCGATAGTCACCTAAATCCCGCGGTGAGCTGTCAATATGAGTACAAAGGAGGACTTTGACGAGATAGGACGGTTGATAATGATGATGAACATGATAACAATCATGTAGCCAATTGTATAAACTATAAATATCCACTTTCAAGTATTACATAGGTACCTACTACCGTTCAGCTTGCGTCCGTCGCCGCTGGCCATCCGGTGTGCACCTGAGCTTGAAATGATAATTGATTCCCTCCCTTTGTTCAGTAGGCTTATAAATAAAGTTTACATCCTTACTGCTAATTCGTTTTTATTGTCTGCACTTTTGTTTAAATAAAATGTGATATTGATCAAGACTTCGTCCAGCACGCATAGTATGATCACCGTAGAAATGGTTTCTTTCAACGGGAGAATAGACAAAACTGAGGGTCAATTCTGCTAAATAATACCTGCACTAATACAATTACAATCGAGTCCCGATACGCTAAAACTGCCAAACGGTATTCTCGTAAACGTAAAACCAACATGAAAGCTATCATTGGTCCAAACTTCACAAAGTCAATTCATAATAACATTTCGCTCAACTCATAAACTCATAATACAATCACCCCCTTACTAATAAACGCTGTATAAGCTTTGAATAGTTATACCTACACCCCCTTACTAATAAACGCTGTATAAGTTTTGAATAGTTATACAGTGTTTTATTTCCGTCACACAAGTGACATTTTTAATTCGAGTGAAGAAGACAAAATACTGACCCCCTTACTAATAAACGCTGTTTATGATTTGAATAGTTATACAGGGTTTTGTTCCCGTTACACAAGTAACATTTTTAATTCGAGTGAAGAAGACAATACACTGACCCCCTTACTAATAAACGCTGTTTATGCTTTGAATAGTTATAAAGCTTATACAGCGTTTATTAGTAAGGGGGTCAAAGTAAAATGAAATTCTACTTTAAATACGAGAATTGAGGTACAGATTGACAAAGTGTCATTTTGTCCATAGTTTTATCTGAAAGTATGTTTATCTTGTGTAGACAAAACGCATTTCCATGGTGCTCATGCTAAGCGTGCAGGCAAAAGAGCGCGAGATAGGGACACACGGCGACACTCTTTCTGTCAATTCTAATCAATAGTGATTTTTGCATGGAGTAACAGACTGACATCTTCACAATCTTTCGAATTTATAATATTACTAAAAAAAAGGTTAAAAAGGTTTCAAAATTAAGGGTAGGCTATGAGTTATGACGTACATAGGTATTTTGAAAGAGAAAATTTTAATGCAAGAAAAAGTTACACCACCTTGATTTCAGAAGATTTAATTTCAATTAAATGCCTACTGACTGCAGAAGACAAATGTCAAAATTTCAAGATGACAAATGTCAAACCTCGACTGCCCCAAACAACCTCAAAAGTGGGGCAGTTTAAGTGTAGACACTTTTTGCCTCGACACACCTCGTCTATAATATATGGGTTTCAGGTATTCGGGTAGTATTTAAGTTTATACAGAACGATTTTTTACTCACCATCTAAACATTCAGGAATTTTCCAAATTCCAAATTTGGAATTATTATATTTGGTTGATATAACGGAAATGTAGCAATTAAAAGGAATTTCTGTGCTATCAGAACTAAACTCAACACCAGGGCTAACCTAATAGTCATTAAATTAATATAACTTTCTAATATTTCGCTTATTATGGAGTATGAAATGAATTGAACTGAGTCCACTTAAAAGGCACCGCCTGTGTTATGATTTTGTAAATGTTTAAGCATACTGAATGAAACAAACGCAGCGGATTTATATTATACGATTTTTCATTACTTCTTATTACTATATACTTACACCATTACCACATACAAAAGTACCTACGTTATTAACAATATCATAAAAGAGGACTTAATGATTTTATAGGGTCTGCTCAAGAAGAACGATAAAGTAATTATTATTGCCTTATTTGTAAGCGAACTTGCTGCCACGCTGAAAAATGTTATACACGTATAATATGTAGGTACTTAACTAGCTTTTGCCCGCTGCTAAGCCCGCGTAAATACAGTATCCCAAGGGAACACTGTACTTTTTCGGGATATAATTTATAAAGTATGCCTATGTGTTGATCCAGTCTGCTAACCAAAAATCATACCAAATTTCATCAAAATCCGTTCAGTCGTTTTCGCATGAAAGAGTAACAAACATCCATCCATCTATCAATCCATACATCCTCACAAAATTTTCACGTTTATACTAATAGTATTAGGATATATACATTTTTTATTGTAAAATCATTATGTACTACCACTAGGACAGGTTTACTTATTTAGGCAGAGTTTTTTGACTGTATGGTTTTAAATTCTTTATAACATACACTATTTTTTTGGCATTGTTATTATATTAGAAAAGTATACATTATTCTCCAATAACAGCGCAACGTCGCGTCCGTGTGATATCACCTTATAAATTCCAATGTACGTAATTGAAATAAATTTCGCCGCGTACAAATGACCGAGCTGCGGTACAAACGTAGCAGATTTATTGTGAACAGGCGTCTTTATAATATCTACCCGTATACGGGAGAATTGAACTTTGTAGATAGTATCTAGCTGTTATGGTGTTAAGATGTTGATAAATAATAATACAATTAATTTATGTGAAACACAGATAATCAGCTATGTGCGTTATAATGTTAAATAGTGTATAATGTAATAAATCTGAGTATATAGGTAATATTAAAATTAAAAACAAAAATTATTATATTAAGGGCGCGTCTTCATTTTTGACATAGGTTCTTTTTGGTTCGATTTTGCGACCAAATAAAAGCAAATCCTACAAAACTAATAATTTTTACAAATAGAGTACCTAATTCTTAGTATAAACATCGTTTATTAATATGATTAAAAAATAATTTATAGTAAGTATAATAAAAACAACTTTTCATACCACCCGCTCGACAATGTTCGATTATATATCACGCAATCTCAACGTAAAGCATGTCATTGACTCCCAAGGGAGATAATGTTGTATGAAACCCCCAAGGGATTAAAGTGATTTGAATTTGGAACGTTAAAATTCGTATGAAAATTCCTAATAGATACGTATCTTTCATAGAGTTTTTCAATAATAATATTATGGTATTGCTGAGAGTTTATTCGAAAATCGAACTGGCCACCTATAATTTTAATATTCTCACGTGTCAAAATCGTCAGTCACAAGTTCCTGAATCTTTAAGTTTTGCTCAAATAAACTCCACCACAACTTCCATGTTCCTAATAAAAATATTACTCTGTCCCTCCATAACTGGACAAATGTGTCCAATATCAATATTAATTTTTAACAAAATAAATGTTATATTTTTGTAGCCCTGGGTTTTTATTGCCTCGCAGTAGGTATGAAAAGTAGAGTATGCACCTCCGGGATAAAGCCTGTCTTCGTCTTGGGCAGCTTGAACCCCTCGCTTTACTCAGGACTCTACATAACTCCCTCGCTACGCTCGGGAGTTAACTCTAGAGTCCCTCGTTACGCTCAGGGTCCAATATGCTACCCGTGACGTAAGACACTGCTTTATCCCCTTGGTGCATAATCTACTATTCCAGAACCTCTTCACCCAAAATTTACAAAGAAAAGTCGTGGTTAGGAACAATTTTCTGTTGTTATGTATCTTACTATGTTTGTTTAAATACTACTCAAATGCATCATAAAGTTAATAGGCCAGAGTGTGATTTAAGTAGCCCTTAACTTTAGGCAAACTGATATTAGTCTTGAATTCCTGATGACGCGTATTCGAGCTAATTGGAACTGGCAAAAACGTTTGTATCAATAGCAAACAAAAAACAAAAAAGAATATCTCTTTTTTAAAATAAAAAGAGGAGTTCGTTATAATTTGTAAACGAAGGGCCTAATTGGGCGTTTGACAAAGGTTTGACGGACCCTGCGTCAGGGCATCAGACAGGACTCGCAGGGCGCAATTAACCCTGTGTCTAATTTAACAATTCAATCTTTTTGTGTTAGTGATTGGATGGAATATGCGTTGGAAAAACATTGGAAAAACAAACTTTAACTACAGGATTTTATACACTAGTGACTAGGTCAACTATATAAATTAGTACTTGCTGTAAATCATCAGAGCAAATGTCAAAATTGATCAATGACGCTTAAGCCGTGTTCACATTTACCTCTTGAAGTAAGCATTTTTGACATTGCACTGATGACTCACTGCTAACTTCACGAATGGCACTACTTTTTAAATTTATGTTTAGATGATTGATTACTATTTAACATTTTTATTTAAATTCGATGCAAGACTATTAATATTTATATGCACATAATTGAGTTTTTCTGAAAATCGCACTTTTCAAGTGATATTTGACAGAAAAAGGTCATTGACGTTCCTATTCTCATTTGAAACACATTATGTAACCTTATTTTATCTTTGACCGCTGTGGTTTCATAGTAAAATTCCCCTTGTCCTTTTTTTCTCAAAATACTATTTTTTACAAGCTAATTAAATACTTCCCGTTTTCAAATCATGTTTCGACGCTTTGTTTATTTCACATTAACTCAAGCAACGCTAATTTTGTTCGAAGTTTGTCGCATGTTTTTACACCCCTTAAATATACACATCAGTATAAAATAAGGCATTAAATTAAGCAAACAAAAACGACTTTGATGGATCACACATCAACAGTTTTTATCCAACAGTTTATCACGCGATTGTAGTGTCGCAGCTTAGTTATTTATGCCTGTAATTATTGTAACTGTTACACTGTAGTTGTAACTTTAATTATATATTACGAGTACAATTAACCTGTGCCACGATACAGAGTACAAATGTCAATAATTTCCCCAGTTTAGGGTCGATTTTCGATCGCCGAATAAGACCAAACGACTAGGTACCTAAAAAAATAAAGTAAATCCCACCAAAAACATTTTCATGTAAAGTCATACCAAGGCGATACCATATTACTAGCACTGTCAAAAAGCTATCAAATTTCATGTAAAAACAATCTTCTGACTCTACCAAACTTCTGACACTACACGCCCTAACTCTACAAGCATAGATTCACAAACTTTACACAAGGAATCGAACCCACGTCCGAGTCGAGAGGCAAGCTCTAAACCACTGGACCACGGAGGCTGTCACATGTTTAATTAGACTGCTACTGGCAACATATCCTGATAACTTCGTTTATCTGGTATAATCCAAACCCAACGGGTTAGCTGTCAATGCTGTGGTACAGCGCGCGACACTCAAGAGGGTTCAAAGCTGCTTCGAGAAAAGGAGGCCTGGTAGTGCCCTTGCGCTTCGCTTAGCTCTTCTTGGCGAGGGCCCGACCGTAATCTAGATTATCTCTATATTATATAGGTAATATAGATATTGTTGTTCCAGGGAATAAATAAAGTATAAAAAACGCCCTTTCCAATGATATATTACGGCTTGTTCGTATTGGGTGGGTAGACTGCAATACCCATTCTCCTTTATATTGGACTAGCTTTTGCCCGCGGCTTTGCTCGCGTAAATACAGTATCCCACGGGAATACTATACTTTTTCGGGATAAATTAAGTAGCGTGTTTTAATACAGAGCCTTAACTACTACTATACCACATCAAAATCCATTACGTAGTTTTTGCGTGAAAGAGTAACAAACATCCATCCATCTTCCTCACAAACTTTCCAATTTATAATAATAGTTTGATAGTTCTATTTTAAATCTGACAGTCAAGGAGCGAAGCGGAGCGAAATCCAAATCGCCATTTTGTCGCGTAATACTTCCCGACATTAGTAAGCCTCATTAGGCCCAGACTGTTAAATGACCTTTAAGCATGTTGGGCCAACAATCGCCCTACAAGGATTCGAGCCCTAATGTGCAAAAACTCCGTTAGACTTCCTTTGAAGTCAACCTGTGCATTCCGCCGTCTTACACTTTACGCGCTTGTGCGCTGAAGACAAAGTTATAAAGGTAATTTCCTTCAAAATGTAAAAATAGGAAATATATAGAGGAAAGTCGTAGGATGATGTAAAAATAGAACACTTGAGAAAAAGGAGCATAGTAATCCGTTGTTCCGAGAGAAAAAGGCTATAAAGATTAATCTATAAGGTTGTTTTAGCCATCTAGGTCTAGGCATTTTCGTCGTCATCAATAATTGATTTGAGCATTAATTCCAAAGACATCAGCATTCATATTATAAGTCTCTTGTAAAGCTAATTATTTTTAGGGTTCCGTAGTGAACGTCTCGGAACCCTTATAGTTTCGTCATGTCCGTCTGTCCGTCCGTCTTCGGCTTACCGTCCAAACAAGAAATATGAAACTTTGCATGGATATAATAATAATATATAATAATATCACGTCAATCTGATCCCGTGGTAAGTTCTCGAAGAACTTATGTTACGGGTACCAGGCAACGGAAATATATATTTAATACTCGTACTTTTATATTATATACATATTTAATACACATCCATGACCCAGGAACACGGAAAACTTTTTGTTCCTTCGGCGGGATTCGAACCCGCGACCTCCGGATTGAGCATCAACACGCTCAACCGCTGAGCCACAGAGGTCGTCATATAATATATGACGACCTCTCTCTCTCTCGACTCTCATATTATGTGTATTTACCACGTCAACAAAGTGCTAAAATAAAATCACGATAAATATTGTAGAGGACTTGACTACACTTGACGTGTAGAGGAGGTCGTAATGTGGGTATGATTTTTTTTTCTCGCATAGACCCATTGTGTGGGGCATCATTAGATAGGTCTTAAAATATTGAAAGGTTGCTACGACGATTTTTTGATTTAGGTATCTGTTTGCGATATATTCAACTTTAAAGCGCATTTTTCGTGAAAATAGGGAGGTCCCACCCCCTTTCCTCTAAAAGCTAAACGGCTGGCTCGAAACATCTGAAAAATTCAAAAATTCACGACGGAAGTCCATGTGATAAACTATCTTGAAATACTATAAAAACATATAACTTTATTAGTTCAGGAGTTATAGATACTTAACTTGTAAAATGCGCTTACTTGGAAAACTTCGTACAAAAGCATTGAAATAATAAGTAATCATTTTAAATATTAACATAATGGTACGGAACCCTACGTGCGCGACTCGCACTTGGCCGGGTTTTAACTTACATAGAAAGTTGCGTTCTAATATGCCCCATCAAGACGGGAATCTGTACTTCAATCGTCGAAGTAACACGTAAAGCAACTCATGACTGTTGCCTTTACAGAACTATCGTCCATGTGAAATAAATAAATAATAACATCACTAATAATAAAATTATGGGTCACCGTAGACGTCGAAGAGCTTAGAGTCACAGAGTACAAAGAACAGTACGTAATGTGAAACTTGTGCGTGCAGTTGCTTCACCTTAGACTGTGACTATATTGTCCGGAATCCGGTAGGGAGGGGAAAATTCAGAGCACTGAAAATAGAAGTCTGCGCTAATACAATAGAGCCGAAAATTGAACTTGCCACTTGAGATATCTATTAATGATAATAGATAGCTCAATGGCATGATGTCTTAAAAACATGGCAATTTTACTTATAATGGCACCATTTGAGCTTAACGCTGCACCTGATAGGTCTATTGAGTTGACGTATTGATTTGTATGAGTTGACGGATTGATTAATTGTAACGTTTTCAAGCCTCTTGACTGAAGAAAAATTGATAATAATTATTGAAATGTATGTAATTCTCAACCCGTTTATTTAAATGTTACAACGGCTAGAATCGTCTTAAAATTACAGCTACCCACAGTTCTACCATGTTTATTTTCCATCTAAATTTAGGGGAGAAAAATCTCTATACCCCTATAGTTTTTACTAGGGGGAAAGATTTCGTAGAAAATAAACTTTTAGAAAGGCCGAGGAAAATTCAGAGCACTGAAAATGGATGTCTGCGCTAATACAATAGACCCGAAAATCGAACACATCAAGTGTCAAGTCAATGTCAATATCAGATCTTAGAAGTAGACACTCGTGTGTTCGATTTTCAACGCTATTGTATTCGTCCAGTTTCGTATTGTAACTCTATTTTAATGCTCTGAATTTTCTCCGGCCTTTCGAATTCCGGACGATATAGTCCCAGCCTTATTTATGGGCTAAGCTTGGTTTTCAAAAAATGCTGTAAGGAAGAGTAGAAGTACTAACTACTAAGGTTTTTTTTACTTATATTACATGAAACGAAAATTTTCAGTACAGATTTACGAATGAGATTTTTGCGAATGAAGGAGTATGATATTTGGTCACAATTAAAGTTTATGTGGGTGTGCAGAAAGCTGATATTATTTTTAATGCTTAGAAATCCATAAAATAAAAAGAAACACAAAGAACACATAAGTTAAAAACCATTATACAAAAATTATTAGTGTAAGTTATTTACCTGTGTAAGGTATTTACCTATAAAACTGTGTTCCCGTTTACTGGATAGGTACATGTTATGTACTTATCGTGGTTTAATGCCCATTGCCCAAATTGTATTGAATAAATGTTTATTATTATTAAACATGTTTTTGGCCATTTTGTGTACTGTTTCACCTTGTCTACCATAGGGTATAATTTGTTGGGTAATGCCCCAGGGCTCCGCAGTCACACGAGCATCGAGGTATTACGCAGGAATGGCCCTAAAGATGTTATTATACCTACCGCCTACGTTACATTGTCATTACTGTTTACCACGGTAACCCAAAAGTAAGCGCGTTAAGACGATGCGTGTCTTATCAATTGAATTTATACTTATAAACAAATTACTAAATAGTTACTTTGCCTAAAGCCTGGATAAATAATATTATAAAACATTTGACTCGACACTCGACACTTGTGTGTTTGATTTTCAGCTCTACTGTATTAGCGCAGAGTTCTATTTTCATTGCACTGAATTTTCCCCGGCCTTACAGATTCCGGACAATATAGTCCTAACCTTTACAGCGCGGATACGATAAATGATCTCTCTGATACATCGTCTGTCTGATACGTTGAAAAAGCCACTTGAAAGACGAAGACAGCAACATGGATCAGCGTATGCGTGGTGTAAATATTTTTAATTATAAAGGGTTTTATATTCGTTTAAAAAAAACGAAGTTCCGTACAATTTATGGCTTTCAAAACCTTTTAACCAAAATACCTGTGGTCTAGTGGTTAGAGCTTTGGCTCTCGACTCCTCGACGGAGGTCGTGGGTTCGATTCCCGCATTGGAACAACAAAAAATGTTGTTTCCCAAGTTTGATTAGGACAATACAGGCTGATCACCTGATTGTCTGACAAGATTCGAGAAAGATGATCCATGCGTCGGATGGGCATGGAAAAAGTCGGACCTGCGCCTGATCTCTCGCCAGATATGTCGGTCGTCCGTCCCACTGGATTATGAGAGTTTGAAGAGAGAGTGCTCTTGTGTACTGCGCACACACTTGGGCACTATAAAATAACTCCTGCGTAACTAGCCTGGTTTCAATGGAACCAGCCATCCTCACCGAAATCGGTGTAATTGGGTCATTAACCAAAATGGCATGACTGGAAGTATCTTACATCCATATATAGGTTTATTTTCAATTTAATAGGTAGTTTGCCTCATTAATTTATGGCAACACTCGCCACATTATGAGGGGCAATTTTCACTTATTGAAGAAACTCGTAATTATGCCATCAATTTTATGCAACTAAGTTTACTTTACCTGCATGTAATTGCTTTTTAAGTGTTAAGATGTGCCCACTAGTCCGCTGCAGCCAGGCGAGAAAAAGTTAAGCGGCAACTTAACTATCATAATTTCAAAATAGGCAGGTGCCCAAGGGTTTATTAACCACTTTGATGTCGTAATAGAATTTTAAACTATTCATAATGATATTAATGATAATAGATGGCTCAAGTGGCATGATGTCTTAAAATATGTCGATTACCTTATAATGTCACCATTTGAGCTTAACGCCGCACCTGATAGGTCTATTGATTTGACGTATGATCTATAAAACAGATTGATTGGCTGATTGATTTATTGATCGATTGTAACGTTTTCAAGTCTCTTTACTGAAGAAAAACTATAGTAATGAATGTAATTCTCAACCTGTTTATTTAAATGCTGCAACGCCTAGAATCGTCTAAAAATAACGTCTACCCACAGTTCTGCCATCTTTAGGGTTTTCGCCGTAAATTAAGAGGAGAAAAATCTCTACCTACTTATAGTTTTTAACTTTTTACTAGGGGCAAAGATTTCGTAGAAAATATACTTTTAGAAAGTAAGTTTATTTTAATGTATAAAGGACAGAATACACTTACAGAACATTAATTTTATTTATTTGTTCATCATTATCAATTGATTTTTTGTAGTATTTAAGTATAGTATTCCTAATCATACAAAATATTTTGGGGGATTTTCAAGTAAAAGTTTGGGAAGAAATATATTTGAGAGAATGCTTACACCTCCACCTTTTGAAGAGATAATAATATGTTATTAGTCTGATTCACAAGATCAATTTCAGCGAATTTCTGTCCAAGGGCACCGAAAATTATGATCCAGGGCTCATTCGATTCGGAATTACCTCTAGAAGCTTTAAAAAAAATTCAAATGGGCTCGAAAAAATTGCCAAAGTTATAAACAATTTAGTAAAAAAGGGGGGTATGGTTTTTTGAAAATATCTCGGAAACTATTAAAGATATCCGAATTTTGAAAAAAAAACCTTAAAGAGGAGGAAATTTTCTAACAAAAAGTTTCGACTCCCGGAACTCTATGACCAATATTTATAACTTTAATTTAGAGATGAAAATAGTGCTAAAACCAGGTGATGCGGTGAGCGGGTCCATACTATCGGTCAGCGCGGGCGGGACGCGTATCTTATAACTATTGCAATTATTTCAAGGCCCTCTTGAAATTTTTCAAAAAGTTTCTAGAGGTCAATCCGAATCGAATGAGCCCTGGATGATGATTTCGGTGCCCTTGGACAAAAAGTCACTGAAATGGATCTTGTGAATCAGACTATTATGGCTTGAAATTAAGGTTCTTCCGACGCAGTTTCTAACACGACAATTTTCCTCGTTATAATTATCTAGATTATCACAACAAATCGTCCTGTCAGCCAATCTGATTAATAAAGTTGTAGATATTAATATTTTCTAACTGTAATATATTTGTGTCGCAGCGGCATTAAACACAGCTGATACTATCAAAGGGCCGTGTAAGGAAATCGCAGTAATCATTAACTTAAGGCGAAAATATACGTAGATGACGTCACAGATTCGGGCGTGGCCTAACACTTCCCGCCGCGCCACCCGCATACACCCCGCAGCGCACGCGATCTCCGCGCGCGGCCGCGTCGCGACTCAAATTATAAACTGAGGAACGGCCCTTTTATACGGCTTTAGGATTGATTTAAATGCAACTTAAAAATATTAATTTATTTCTGGTCTGGGAGCAAAGAAAAAACGTAGAATGTATTAGCCGCTTCTCCTTCTTCTGTAGAAGCCGGTCGAGGTTATTCCCGAAATCTGGAAATTATTTGGTAGGCAATGCGGCTTCCAACCCATCATATTTGATTTAATTTTCCACCTCTACGCCCACCAAAATGCAATACTTAGTGCTATTGACAGAATCACTAAAATATCCGCTAGGTGTTTTTTCGCTTTCCTAAAAAAGAAGTTTCATATCGACGCTTGAAAGGTAAAAATGCCTAAGCGACAAAAATGCCGAAAATGAGTTTAAATATCAATGAGATTGTATTTTTTTTTTGCGTCGATTGGTCTAATCGTCGTCTTCCTACGATGATTTTTTTGTCGCTTAGATATAGTGAAATTTATACAAAATCATGAATGTTATGTTCACTAAGCGACAACAAAAAGCTTATAGTTTTGTCATGTCCTTCCGTTCGACCGACCGTCCGCCCGTCCGTCTGTCCATCCAAACGGTGGTGCTTGAAATATAAAACTTTGAATGGGTAAGTTTATTTATCACGTCAACACAATGCTAAAATAAATGAAGATAATTTTTGGGTACACCTACACGAAAGGGGGAGATATAATTAGGTACATAGATATTTTAAGAACATCAAGAGGTTTCTGAGATTATATTTTGATGTACGTACATTCCGTTTGCGCGATATTCCACTTTTAAGCGCATTTCTTGTTAAATACGGCGTCCCCCCTCTAAAAGCCAAACGGCTGGCTCTAAAATTGTGGAAAATTCATGATGGTAATCCATGTAATAAACTTTGAACGAAAACTATAAAGGCCCAAAAAACTTCATAAGTTCAGGAGTTATAGAGACTTAAATTGAATCAGTTTAGATGAAGATATCTGATACAGAGCCTACAGATTGTCCTTGTCCATAAAACATCCTAATGTTATAGAGAAGATTAGGATAATTTAGATGATATTTCTGCTACTGTCAATGCTTTCAGCGCAGTCTATCAAAACATACACACTGCGCTGAAGGCACTGACAGCAGCAGAAAGAAGAAGGGGCGTTTTTGTATGGATCCCGTCCCCACTACTGTAGCACTACAAGACATATATCAAATGAAAGGACTTAAAAAGCGTGTAATTTTTTTGTATGACGAAAAATCTCTAAATCATGGGAGAAAAAAGTTTTAACCCAAAGGAGAAAAAAAGTTAAAAAATCATTCTGTATTATTACACAATTTCATAGTGTTGCTAATAAGGAACAATTTTTGGGAAGTAATGGCATACAGCAAGCTTCAGAAAAGTGTTATATTTTGATAAATTGCCTCTGTTTATAATATTTTGATAAATTTTGATAAATGTATGGAATGATAATAAAATGATAAAAATAAGCTCTTTCCTCAATTTTGTCGCACATAATTACATTATGGAAATTGTTTCTTACTTGCGATACTATTGAAAGGATGTATTTTTTTCATAATTTATGGGTTCCAATCCTGTCTAGGAAAATTGAGTTATTAAAAATTTTCATGTTTCAAGAGTTTAAGTTTTCATCAAGTCGGACTCGATATTCCGTAGGGCTAAATTGCTATTGCTAATTTTTTTTGACTTCTCTTACAACGCCCAGAAGTATAATTTACCATGTACTATATCTTTTTTTTCTGTGCCTAATCGTTTGAAAATTATTTTTGCTATTTAATTATATGTATTTTAATGTTTTATCTGAATTATTTGATTTTACATAAACCACTTTTCCAGGCCAGGATTCAAACCCGCAAATTAGGAAAAAAATACATTTTGTATTATTGCGCCATTCGATAGCGTTGCAAGTAAGGAACAATTTCCAGAAGTAATTATGTGCGAAAAAATTGAGGAAAGCTTATTTTTAGTATTTTATTATCATTCCATACATTTCATCAAAGTATGAGGCAGTTTATCAAAATATAACACTTTTCTAAAGTTTAGTGTATACCATTACTTTCCAAAAATTATTCCATAGTAGCAACACTATGAAACGGTGCAATAATACAGAATGATTTTTTTAACTTTTTTAACCTTTAACCCTCATTAACTTTTTTCTCCCATGGTTTAGAGGATTTTCGTCATACAATAAAATGACACTTTTTTAAGCCCTTTCATTTGATATATTATGTCTTATAGTGCTACAAGGATGGGGACTTTTTGCCCCTTCTTCTTTCATCTAAATAAGTTATGGCTTGTGTTCAAACGCCAAACACGCTAGGACGAGACAACAGCATCAGTCTGGTATGGGTTCTAGGCAACGGCAACATCTCCGGCAACAAAACCGCGGATGAGCTGTGTAGGCTTTGGGCCAATTGTGTCACGGTGTCATGCCCAGAATCGGTATTTGGAATATCTCCCAGCACTACCAAGAGAGAACTCAAGGAATGGGGCCGCAGCTTAAGTATAAAGCAATGGGCTGCAATCCTAGGCCTTGAGTTTTTATATTTCTATACTTTTTATTATTTCAAGATCAAAATTAGCTCGTTTTAGTAACTGCAATTAATTTTTATAAACAAGAAGAAGGAAAATATTGTCAGTTAGGAGCAAAAATTTACAATGTCATTGAATAATAAATTTACTAAGATAACTTTAGCCGTAGAAAATTCTTAATGGAAGCAACATTTATGTAACTTATCTTGTTTTATTTTATAAACTCTTAGGCCATTTAGATGAATACTCCTATAATTTTTTTTTAAGTGTTTGGAATTAGTTATTTCTACCTGTTACTACAGAAAATGTATCTATAGCTTATCTATTTTTACAAGTTGCTGAAAACCTTTAAAATAAAATTTAGGCAATTTTACTTGCTATTACATAACTTTCGTTGATAGCTTAGATAATTTTACCTATTTTTCAAATTAGGACTTTTTTACCTAAGCGACATAAACTGCCTGTAATTCGAAAGCTAGATGATTCGTTTTAATATCAAAAATTGCTATAAAAATAAGATACACGTTGTATTTTATTGATATGTAGATGTATGTTAAAACCATCTAAATCCGACTATTTTGTGATTTTTAATGATTTTTTTTTTCTAAAAATTTTAACTTTAAATCACTCTTCTATAAAGTTTACTAAATTTATGCGTCATATGTGTCTTTTTTTAATTATTATTTCTTTAATTATTATTTTTTATCAATTATTATTATTTAAACTGGAAATATCATAATATGTATTATATTATAAAATATGAATTTACTTTCCTACGCTATCGAATTGGATTTTGTCTGTAATGGTAGTTGTATGTGTGTTAAATAAATAAATAAATGTCGCTTAGGCATTTTTACCTCATATACTATATAGCTCAAAGCGTTGATATACTAAATAGACAATTAAAACAGAAATAATATAATATATCTATGGACGCGTCACACCACGTCAATCTGATCCCGTGGTAAGTTCTCGAAGAACTTGTGTTACGGGTACCAGATAACGGAAGTATATTTAATACCTTTATACTATTGGTACACATAATTAAGATTTTTATTATATTATACACATATTTAATACACATCCATGACCCAGGAACACAGAAAACTTTTTGTTCCGTCGGCGGGATTTGAACCCGCGACCCCCGGCTTGAGTAACGACACGCTCAACCAACTGAGCCACAGAGGTCGTCATAGAAATAGAACTATACACTTTCTGTGAAATTTACAAGTACATATACAATAAAATATTATACTATAATATACATTATAATATAGTATTATATTAATATATTATTAAAATTTCAAGTAAGAAGTTGAAGGAACAAAAAAGTACATTCAACGATCGAACATTTTCATTCTATCGCAGGCAGAGTGCTCGCGAAGGTTTTTATATTTTTTTTTTACGGCATGTTGTTCCCTATTATTTCAAGAGTAAAATAAACGATTGCGAAATAGCGGCACCGCGGAGAGTGACACAACCTCCTCGTACGAAAGTCAGCGGCTCACTGTCCCGCGCGCCCGCGCACGCACCGCTTACAAATATTTTCACAAAATAATAGTTATTTACGTATATTTTGAAAACAAAACGGTATTTCGAAAAACCCAACGATGAAATGTTAGATAAATATATTCTTCACATTTTCGTAAAAGAACCATCTTTATAGCCGTAGTAGGTAGTAAGTAGATAGAAAAAGAAATCTGAAAACAGGGCTACTTAATTTTAATTTATTTAATATTAATCTTCATCGTATTAAAAAAAATAACGATGATATTAAAGATGAAGGATTGAAGTGTGAAATGTATATTTTTTTGAATTTTTTTATTCCCATTTTTCGGAGTAGTTAGGACTCAAACTGAGCGATTTAGGGGCTATTTGCCCCTTAATCATGGCCAGCGGTTATTAAATATTAATTTATCTGTTTACTAATATCTGATATAACCTGCGCCGCCATTTGCTCAGGTTGCATTTAATTGAATTGATTGCACTTTATTATAAATTATGTATTGAAGAACTATGTTTATCTTTAAAGGATTTAAGTCTCTGACTACTAGGTGTTATATTACTTACGTAATATATTTGCAGATTTTGTAAAGTGTACACGATTATTAATAACTACAGTATTTATGTAACTTATAAGGCCCAATAAGTTAGGCAACTTATTGTTATACTTCTCCCTCTGGATCGTATCCAACGAAGGGCCAGTGTGTTTTCAAACAGGCTTGACTCCTTAGAGCTACGTAGAGATGCGTAGCATCGCTCTGGATCCTCTATCGGTTATATTACGGGGAGTGCTCCGAGGAATTGTTCGGACTTATACCTGCTGCAACTTTTCGCCACCGTTTCAAAATATTTATCATCATCCTCGTCACCTTGATGAGTGGCAGTCCTCCACCTTTACCCGAAGCTTTCTGCCGCGCACTGTAAAACTCTGGAATGAACTATTGCCAGCAGTATTTCCGGACCATTACGACCTGCAAACCTTCAAGAAGGGAGCGTATAAGTCCTAAAAGGCCGGCAACGCACTTGCAACTCCTCTGATGTTGCGTGTGTCCATGGGCGACGGTAATCGATTTCCATCAGATACGTTTGCTCGTTTGCCCCCTAGTTTTATAAAAAAAACTGATGTGCAGGAAACGGTCTTGTAAAAAGTGTGACCAGATTTAATTCGCGAATTGTGCTAGCTACCTACATATCTAAACTCTGCTAAAAATATAGCGTTTTCTAGATCTGCCCCGGGGCAGGGAATACCAATGAAATACAGAAATTATTTATCGCCAAATATGGACATCCATATTCATAGGATTCTGATAACTAAGATGAAATATTGGGTTTTTCTTCTACTAGGAATAGGGACAATAGATCTGGTCTTTTCTTTTCATTTTTACCGAGATAATTTCAAATTGACGTGTACAATACAACTGACTGAGAAATTTTTACAAGTACCTACTTTGCATAAAATGTATTAAAAAAAGTAAAGTCTGACGCTATAATATATAATATACGTAGTATGACGCTGATACGAAGAATTCTTTTATTATTTCTAGTGCCAAAAACAGCTTTGTTAATGTTCTGCCAAATCTGGAGATTTTATAAGATTCTGCTAAAACTGATATATTTTCAAATCTATGACACAATCCACTAAACTCTAAAAGAAGGTACTAAATTTGCAGAAAATTTGGTTCTAATTCTGCCAATAATCTGGCCACACAGATTGTTAATCTTACTTAATATTTTGAGCGTTTACGACGCGCTCTAATTGGCAATAAACTACAGGAGTTGTAAACGAATGTGGGTAAAGAAAAATGCGGGGGGTCTTTTCTTACAGTAAAATTAAACTTTATAGTAGCTATTAGCTAATCCTACTAACATACCTACTAAGAAACTTGTAAGAAAGCTATGTTTGTAACTCTTACGCGTAAATGAATGAATTTAAATTAAATTTTCCACACGTGTATCTACCTACCCCCTTACTAATAAACGCTGTATAAGCTTTGAATAGTTATACTGTATACAGTGTTTTGTTCCCGTCACAGAAGTGACATGTTTAATTCGATAGGAGACAAAACACTGTATAACTATTCAAAGCTTATACAGCGTTTATTAAGAAGGGGGATTGTTTACAACAGGATGTATTTTTATCCGAATAGTAGGTATAGTTATCCCAACATTGGGGTTATGGGTACATTATCACAAGTGACGACTTGTCAAGTCAAATGTCAATGTTATAGGTATACTATCAGCTCGACACCCGACACTTCGATTTTCAAATTAAACAAATAAAGAATTGCGTTTCAGTGCTCCCAATTTTCCCCGGCCTACCTGAATTCAGATCATATAATATAATCTCGGGTCCCAGTCTAAAGCTGGGTATCCACTTGCGCAGCCTCGTGACGAGCTGCCTCATTCTGAGGCATGAGCGTGCCGCGGGCTGTGTAAAGTTCAAGTCTCCACTTGAGCCCACATAATATCGTATCGAGCGGCAAACCTCAACCTGAGCCACAATTTTCTCAATTTCTCATTAACCACAAAGGTTGACGCACGTAAAATCGCTGCAGCGTTAGTAACAATTAGTCGCTACAAAAGGAAGCAACGCCAGAAACAAAAACTTCGATGGTGGATTAAGGAAATATAATAAGGAGGCGTAGAAGATACTTTTAAACTTCGTTGTTTATTTTTATAAGAATCTTCTTTTTTTTTTTATTACAATGATGCAGTGAAGTTGGAAGTCTGTGACTTTTCGTATAACTTGATTAAGATAAAGATAAATGTATATTTATCTTTATCCATTTTGCCGCGTACCACATACGTCTCCACTCAACGCACGGCTCACGTTGAGGCATCTTTGAGAACCGTATTATGTCGGTAAATTGCGAACCGAATTATGTCGGTAAATGGCATGGCCATTTACCGAAATAATTCGGTTCGCTGCGAGGCCGCCTCGTTTGGTTCAAGTAACGGCAAGCCTCGACTCGCGGCACGGTCTCCACTACATCTGCCTCGGGTTAAGGCAGCCGCTCGGCTCGAGGCAGCCTCAAATGGATACCCAGCTTAAGATACAAAGTATCCTTCTATCCTTTACAATGTTCCTACCGTAACCCCATTAAATTGGAGCTGTTTTTTCACTACTCTAACATCATTAGCATACAACACGTTCATATCAATATTCAATACACTAGAAAGGTTAATCTAACGGGAAATGCAGATAATATGATAATAAAGGGCATTTTCATTAGGAAATGTCCGTAGGCAAATATACATATTGTAACGTTTTGCAAAATCAATTAGATACAGAAACTTTGGTGGAATGATTTATGTACTGCCTGTGTAGAAATGGCTCTACGGTACCGAAAAGGACAAACACTTCACATAGCTGATTACATTTGATTGATTTTTAAATAATTTTGAAATCAGCTATGAGATCATTTATATCACAGCTGGTCAGTATTATAAAAAGTTAAATGTAATTTTGTATAACTTTTTTCGCGTTTTATAATTATTAGTACCCGGTTAAACGAGCTTTGCTCGGAGTTCTGATAAATAAAAAAAAGAATAATAATAAAAATATTATTCTGACCCACCACAAAAATTACTCATACGAGTAGTAGTAAGTAGTAAAATTATACATTGTACAAAACTGCCAATCGGACTGACATAATGGGGTAGAAATTATTGTTATATTGTTGTACGACAAAAGAAAAAACATATAAAAGTGCGCAGTTTCCCAGGGATAAGACCTAGATCGATATTTTTCTTCCAAAACTCTCTGCATATTTCATGGTAATACTTGCAGCCGCAGATTATCATTTTATTAACCCCCGACGCAAAAAGAGGGGTGTTATAAGTTTGACGTGTCTGTCTGTCTGTCTGTCTGTCTATCTGTCTATCTGTCTATCTGTCTGTGTGTCTGTCTGTCTGTCTGTGGCATCATAGCTCCCGAACGGATGAAGCGATTTCAATTTAGTTTCTTTTGTATTAAAGGTGACTTACATGCGAGTGTTTTTAGACATGTTTGATGAAAATCGGTTGAGCCATTTAAAAGTTGTGGGGGGTGAAAGCGGGGAAGAATAACCGAATGTCTGCAAATATATTCGAGTGGGGTCTCAAATGAAAGCGCACTGAAAGAGAATATTAATGACTTAATCGAGAGTGTTCGTAGCTTCGTTTGATGAGAAAATTGGTGGTGGGAAGATCAGCCGTTTGAAGATCATCAGCTCTTTTCTAGTTGATGAGGGGATCTGACTAACTTTCCAATGTCCGATCGATTCGAAATTTGGTACCGTGTTACTTCAACGATATTCAAAGAACATGGTAAGGTAACCATGACCTGATCAGCCTTTTGAAGATCATCAGGTCTTTTTTAGTTGATGAGGGGATCTGACTAACTTTCTTATGTCCGTTCGATTCGAAATTTGGTATGGTGTTACTTAAACGATATTTAAAGAACATGGTAAGGTAACCATGACCTGATCAGCCGTTTGAATATCATCTTTTCTTTATTAGTTGATGAGGAGATCTGACTATCGTCCACATGTCCTATAGATTCGAAATTCGGTACCATGTTACTTCAATGATGTTAAAAGTATGTATATGGTAAGGTAACCATTATTTATACATACTTTAAAAAGGATAAAATAAAAGTAAAATTAAAAATTTTAAAAGCCCCCGACACAAAAAATAAACTCTAAAAAATAAATAATAATATTTTAAACCTATTATAATTATATTATCACATATAATATTATATAAGTTGAAATAATTTTATTTTCCAATCGTCGTCTCGTCGGGGGACCGCTATATGAGAAAAGCAGGTATAGTCGCAGAAGGAACAAAAGAATTTACTCCGAAAAAAATTCGCTCATACCTAAATGTAATTCGTAATAATTAATTAGGTGTTGTTGTAAAAATACTTTATAAACTTTAGCGGTCCCCCGACGAGGCGACGATTGGAAAATAAAATTATTTCAACTTATATAATATTATATGTGATAATATAATTATAATAGGTTTAAAATATTATTTTTTATTTTTTAGAGTTTATTTTTTGTGTCGGGGGTTTTTAAAATTTCTAATTTTACTTTTTTTTATCATATTATCTACACTAATATTATAAAGAGGAAAACTTTGTTTGTATGTTTGATTGTTTGTTTGGTTGTAATGAATAAGCTCAAAAAGTACTGGACCGATTTCAAAAATTCTTTCACCATTCGAAAGCTACATTATCTACGAGTAACATAGGCTAAATTTTATTTTGGAAAAAAATAGGGTTCCTTAAGATATTTGGGGTTTTCGAACACAAGGTGTAAAAAAACGACCAGAAAAGTTACTTATTTTGCACTACTGTAGAGCAAATCCATAGAGTATGCAAAGTAATAAGAACATCCCTGGAAAAGAAAGAATACTGCTCAGCAGCCTTTTTAGATATTCAACAGGCGTTTGACAAGGTATGGCACGACGGACTACTGTACAAAATAAAAACAATATTACCACACAGATACTACCTGATACTTAAATCTTACTTGTCCACACGGCTCTTCCAAGTCCGAGAAGAAGATTGTACTTCAGCCATCTATGAGATACTTGCAGGAGTCCCTCAGGGCTCTGTCCTGGGGCCATACCTGTACCTAATTAACACTTACGACCTACCTCAGATACCTGAAGTCACTGTAGCAACGTTTGCAGACGACACAGCCATACTTTCGACCAATAAAAATAAAGATGAAGCATCAGGCACACTACAAAAGAGTCTAAACGAAATAGAGAAATGGCTCAAAAAGTGGAGAATTAAAGCAAACGCACTAAAATCAGTCCACGTTACATTTACGCTGAGAAGAGAAAATTGCCCACCAGTCTGGCTTTGTGACCAACAACTGCCCCACAATGACTCAGTCAAATACCTTGGAATGCACTTAGACCGTTGGATGACTTGGAGAAACCATATACAAACCAAAAGAAATGAACTGAACATCAAGTTCCGAGATCTGTACTGGATGCTTGGAAGAAATAGTAGATTATCGCTGGATAATAAACTACTAATTTACAAAACCATCTTAAAACCTGTATGGATGTATGGAGTTCAATTGTGGGGATCAGCCAGTGACTCAAATATTAAAATTATACAAAGAGCTGAAGACTCAATATTAAAGCAAATATCAAATGCACCCTGGTTCATTAAAAACGAAGAGGTCCATAACTACCTAAATATCAAAACAGTGAAGGACGAAATTACATCTGCCACTAAAAATTACAAAAATCGCCTATTAAAACACCCAAACCACTTGGCTGTACAGCTTACTGTTCCTGAGACATTTAGACGTCTAAAACGGCGCCAAATACTAGACCTGGATCTGCCTAATTAATATAGGCGACCAGGTTCCTAAAGAGTAGTCTCTACTGGGAAACTAACTCTACCTGACACAGTACACCCAACAAATCTGCTCATAGTTTGTGGACTGATGGCAAGATTAAAAAAATTAAAAAAAAAAAATTGCATACGCTGCCTAAACTATAAAAGATAGAACCATAAAATGTTCTAATTAATTGTAGATCTTATAAATATCTACAAAAAAGTCCGCGAGACACTATACCTATCTATGTCGAGTGAGGCACAACAACATTTTTTTTATTTAGAAATCTTGATTTTTTTTTGGACTACATTTAAACGCGTTTATTTTACTCATGCTATTAATCCTTATCAAAATAAATTATTTTATCACTAAGTACAGTTTATGTAGATGATATTTGGTCTTTGAATGATTAAAATTGGACGTTTGGTTTTGAAGTTATGGCGAAATTAAAATATTACGATTTCAGCTCCACGGCCCGTTGCGAAGTAGGCGTCACCAAGGCGGGGGTGTGCGTGCGGGAGGGGAGTTTAGGTCTATGAGGCCGCAGTATTAGTATCAGTATTGTACCCATAGATTATACAGATATATACATTGTACTCGTGCGAAGCCGGGGCGGGTCGCTAGTAAGAATATATAATATCATTGCATAATGTAGAGATAGCGTGGTATTAGATGACCCAGAGACATATGTAGGAAGAAGTGTGAACCTCAATTCTCGTATTTAAAGTAGACTTTCATTTTACTTTGATTGGATTGAAAGTGAAGCGACATGTTACCATGAACATGTTTTATGACGTTTCGACCAATCAGAGCGCGTTTCACGTTCATAAAAACACCGTTTGAGAGTTTTAACGTATCGGGACATGATTGTAATTGTCAAAGATTTCAAAACTCAAGATAGGCTATGACGTAGGTACATTTGACAGAACAAAATATATTCATACAAGTAAAAGTTACGCCATCTTGTTTTTACCGTACTTCAAATGTCAAAATGGCCCCAAAAACTACAAAAAGTGGAGCCATTTAACTGGAGACACTTGTTGCCTCAACACGAATCGTCTATAATATATATACGTCTATGGTAATTGTATTAATGCAGGTTTTATTTAGCAAAATTGCCCTCCAGGGCTACAGCTCGAGTACTATTGTTTAAGACGTCCCTTGCATAAGACATAACCCATAGTTTTTCCAATAGGTGCCGTTGTTTTTGCTACAATAGAAAAGGCTCGACCTTTTCTGTCGCCTCGGGCCCGCGACCTCACTCAGTGCCCACGGGGTAATAACGACTGTACTAATAATTCTATTATTATCGAGATGTACGAAAATCACGATTCTGTATGTCCTTTGTAATTATGTCGATTCTCACGAATACGTACGTTTGCTGAAAGTCATGTGAAATCAGAAATGGAATCTTTGATTACACACTAGGTAAGAATCAACGTACAGTACGGCCACCGATTAAAGAAAGACGAACTGATAAACAGCTACATAGTTAGCTTTCGATTTGATTGCACTACTACAAGCATACAGTGTGTCCACGATTGTGTGGAAAATTTGTGGACCGTTGACGGGGACATCAACATTTTCTAATTTGGATCGATTTGGATTGTTCTTTGAAAGCTTTTTCTCTGTACATAAGTATATATTTTCTAACTGTGCTACGACCACGACCTCTATAAAAGACCTATGTCTTTCGGCAATTGTAGTTTTTCATACCTATCTGTCTGTCATTAGTAGTAGGGATTCGTGCATTCTGGATCACGATTCTGGACCCACCGCCCTCTACCCCCGTCCTCTCCCGCGTACCTACTCTACTCTACCTTCGGGTGGCGATGTCGGCTAAAAAAAAAAAAAAAAAAAAAAAAAGTTTGGTGTCAAAATGGGGGTTTTCGGCCACGCCCGATCGATCGCGCTCATCCGTTTTTCAATATCTCTAACGGTTACAAAGATAGACTTTTGCAATAACAAGGCCCATTAGGGTCTATTCATTACTGATTACTCCATCCGGTGGTAGACAAAAGGACGGTGATAAGCTAAGGACCATTAGTGGTTAAGTGAAGCAACAATGGTATTGTAAGTTAGTCATTTTATTGATAAAATAACACTCAAATAATCTACATAATTTCAAATCATTTTTTAGGGTTCCTTGCCTCGAAGTAGGAAAATACTGAACCCTTATAGGATCACTTTGTTTTCCGTCCGTCTGCCTGTCAAGATCCTTTTTCTCAGAACGCGTGGAGGTGTCAAGTGGAATCTATATCAAATACTCAACCTAAGCAAATGCAGTCAAAAGATACGGCTGTTTATGTCCCAAATTTCCGCAAATTTTTAACACTCGCAATATAATCAAAACCTACAGGGCACTTCCCATGAACTCAGAATCTTGAAATTTGGTACGAAGCAACGTCTTATAGCACAGATAAAGGGAAAATTGAGAAAACCGTAATTTTTTAGTTACATCATATTATATTTTAGTAGAAATATTTTTAATAATTTTAAACTTACTACCCCTTTCCTCATGAACGAACACGTAGAGTATTAAATTAAAATTCATATCGAATACTCAGGTCTAAATTACCTTTAAGCTGTAACAAAATCACTACGACTCGCACTTGACCGGGTTCTTTTAATGTAACGAACCAGAAAACGAGCAGACGGATCGCTTGATGGTAAGCGATTTCCACCGCCCATGGACACTCGCAACACCCTCCTCTGGTATAGCGAAATACGTTCCCAGTCCTTAAAATCCTCAACACCTCTGTGGCTCCGGTAACCTCACTCACTCGGCGAAACACAACACAGGCGTTATTTTATTCCGGTTTTCTGTGAGACCACCGAAGCGTGGCTCTCCCGCGTGGCTCTCCCACACCGTCCTCTGGTATAGCGAAATGCGTTCCCAGTCCTTAAAATCCTCAACACCTCTGTGGCTCCGGTAACCTCACTCACTCGGCGAAACACAACACAAGCGTTATTTTATGCCGGTTTTCTGTGAGACCACCGAAGCGTGGCTCTCCCACACCCTCCTCTGGTATAGCGAAATACGTTCCCAGTCCTTAAAATCCTCAACACCTCTGTGGCTCCGGTAACCTCACTCACTCGGCGAAACACAACACAGGCGTTATTTTATACCGGTTTTCTGTGAGACCACCGAAGCGTGGCTCTCCCACACCGTCCTCTGGTATAGCGAAATGCGTTCCCAGTCCTTAAAATCCTCAACACCTCTGTGGCTCCGGTAACCTCACTCACTCGGCGAAACACAACACAAGCGTTATTTTATACCGGTTTTCTGTGAGACCACCGAAGCGCGGCTCTCCCACACCCTCCTCTGGTATAGCGAAATGCGTTCCCAGTCCTTAAAATCCTCAACGCCTCTGTGGCGCCGGTAACCTCACTCGGCGAAACACAACGCAAGCGTAATTTGACGTCCGTTTTCTGTGAGGTCGTGGTATTTACCCGATCGAGCAAGTGGCTCTCCCACACCCTCCTCTGGTGTTGCGACTTGTGTTTTCAGTTCGACCGTGTAAATGTCAATTTTAGAACCCAGTTTTATAGTTTTACAGATTTGAAAAATTAACAGTTGTATTAGCAAAGCAATTGTAACACTAAAGTGTCATAATAATAATATGTATATTCAATTCTAAAAAGGAATACTACTGCAGTGATTTTATTTTACTATAAAGGTCAGATATTATAGTTGCGTAAAAGGCGTAAAATAAACTGATAGTGATAGTATGCTTACAATTTATCATCATCAACAACAATGTTTTTTTATGAACACATTCGCTACCAACCACACCCTCTACTAAGGACAAAGTATGAGTGTCAACGAATAATATTTGTTAGTTACACTTTTTTTTTAAATGATCTAATGATGAATAGCTCAGTGATCAGTGCTTACAAAGCGGAGGTCGTGGTTCGGGTCCCACCAAATTCAATTCAATTCAATTCATTTATTGATCACCAGAATGTAGTATAATTACAAAGATGGTAAATTAAAAATATTATGGTTCTAATACATTCTGCCATTATAATTGATGAAATGTGACATTTGCATGCTCTTATTAATTACTACATTTTTATTTATTTCATTATTTACAATTAAATAAACCATTAAAGTCACAATAAGGTATTACTCAGTATTATTGAGAGTCAGTATAATAATAATATAAAAGAAAAATAAAATCATGAAAATTAATAAAAGAAAACTAAAATTGATAAAAAAATCATGCAGCTAGAGAATCATTAACTAAAGTAAAAACTGATATTAAATAGAATTCGATAAGTACAACAATTAATTAAGATTATCAATAAAATAATTAAAATCATCACACATTTATAAATCATTCGCCCAAATTCATTTTAATTTACAAGATATAAATATATTTAATCAGTAAATCATTATAAAATTAGAAGAAAAACATAATGTCAAAAATTAATTCATAATAATATTTACAATTTTTGATAAGTCAATTAAAATTAAATAATATATAAAGTGATAATAATATAATTAAAAAGTGTCATTAAGATAGTCATCAATAGAGTAATAACATTTTTCTGTTAGAAAATTTTTAAAATTTGTTTTGAAAAGATTTGTATTTAGCTCTTTTATATGCTTTGGAATCTTATTGTAAATTCTTGGACCCATACAATATACACTTTTTAACATCAGTTCAGTCTCAAAGGGACATAAAAGTTTTCTATGTTCCTGAATGGATCATGGATATGTATTTAATACTGGTATTAATTGCCCGAGACTTCGCCCGCGTGAAATTAGGTTTTCAACTTTCATCGTCTATTTTACTCAACTAGGGACTTAATTTTAGAAAACGCTGAAATACATAACTCATATTTTTTCATACTCTATTCATACGAAATACCATGTAAATATTTCCAAGGAATAAGAAGTTTCATACAAACTTTTATCGCCCAATTTTTTATTTATTTGAGGGTTGAAAAATCCTTCCTTACTGGTTGCCTACGCCATATGAGAAATACGTGTGCAAAATTTCAAATATCTATCCTTAAAGGTTTGGTCTGTGAGTTGATACATATTCAGGCAATCCACTTTTTTTTTATTCAACTTTTCGATGTACAAGTCCTTACTGACCCTACTAGATACAAACCTGTTATCAATATGATGTTGTTGACGAATTCATTTCCAGTGATAGTTAGGAATGGAGTTTATGTTCCCCATTAACGTAACGATAATAGTCGTGATAACATAAAATTAGCATTCTCGAAGTTTTTGATGATATAAATAGTGTTCTCCACAAACCACGGTATATTCATTTTGTACTCTCAAGATTTCAACAGTTTTGTCACGGTCACCGAGCGGAGCCGGTGATGAGTACAAAATAATTTAGAAATATAGCTCCCCTTATGTCATTGACTGTTGTTAACAAAATGAAATGTTAATAGGTTCTATCGACGTGGGAGTTGAAATCGAAACGGAGCAAGGGATTCCGATATAGACAGCTGCGTATTGTCTCATACTGAACAACTGTATATTTGAATATAAGCCTTTGAGCAATATTGTAAAGAAGATATCATGAATAACGATACAGTTATCGTTGACCTTCAAGGATTTAAGGATATCAAAAATAAATTTATCCTCAAAGAATTTTCAATTGCAACCAAATACTACACGCAGACATTTGTAATCAAACCACCATATCCTTATAATAATCTTACAAGTGAAGAAAAGAAGCAAGTTCGATGATTAGAAAAAAATCGAGGATTACGTTGGAGTGAAGGATTCATTGACTATCGTGAATTTCAAAGGACGATTGTTTCCTACATAAGCGGTAAAAAAATACTAACAAAAGGATTGGAAAAGATTAAGTGGATTCATGAGCTATGTCAAGACTGTGAAATAATAGAATTAGGGCAAAAGGGTTGTCCGAAATTTTTAATATTATATTATAAAGACTATTGTAAAAAAACAAAAAAAGAAAATAGCATCCTGAATTGTGTTCATCATAAAAAAATATGTGCTTTAAAAAATGTACTCTGTCTGAAAACATGGTATTGTGATAATGCTAATTTGTTTTAATATTTTATCAAGTAAAAATTTTACTTTTAATAAATGTCTGTTAGAATATTATTTTCCTTTAATATCTAATAAAAAATAAACCAAGGTGAAAAATCGAAACCATTCTTTAGAGATTATTTATTTGTTCAAAATTTGTAACATAAATTTTACTTTTTAATAAAATATGTCTATTGGAATACTATGTTATTTTATTTCCTTTTACTCTATAATAATAAATAAACCAAAGATAAAAAACGGAGATTATTATTTATTTGTTAAAAAATTTAAATATTATATTATATTGGCTATTGTGAAAAAACAAAAAAGAAAATAACATTTTGAATTGTGTTCATCACAAAAAGATATAACTAAATAAATAAATTCTTTATTTGCAGAAAACATTGTGGGTACAAAAGGTGTTACATACCTATCTATTTTAGTCACAAATATTCATCATTTACTGACATGCAAATATTATATTATTACATGAATATAAATTATGCTATACATATGCATTTTAAAAATGTACTGTAACTAAAATAAACACGGTATTGTAATAATACTAATTTGTTTTAAAATGTTCTTGAAGTAAAAATTTTGATTTTTAATAAAAGTCTGTTGAAATATCTTTTTCTTTTATTTCCTTTTATTCTATTAAAAAAACCAGGGGGCAAAATTCAACATGATTTATTATTTTTTTTTATATTTTTTATTTCTTAAAAATTTTATAGTAAAATTTTTACTTTAAACAATGTCTATTGGAATATCATATTATTTTATTTCTTTTATTCTATAATGATAATTAAACCAAGAGAAACAAATCGACACCGATATTTTTTTAGAGATTATTTTTATGCATAAAATCTTTAGTAAAATTTTTACTTTTAAATAAATATCTACTGGAATATCATAATATTTTATTTCCTTTTACTCTTTAATAATAAATAAATCAAGGGTAAAAGTTTTAAGTAGTTTTTTTTTTCATTCTTTCTTTTAGTCTGTAAATAATTTAAAGTAGATAGTTATTATTGTTTTATTGTAAATTTGTTTAATTTTGATATTCTTTTGGTGCGCAATAAAGACTCAAAGGGTAAAAATAGGAGATTATATTTTATTTGTTCAATATTTTTAATATTATAATATTATATTGACTATTGTGAAAAAACAAACAGAAAATAACGTTTTGATTTGTGTTCTTCACCCAAAGATATGTGTCTTAAAATGTACTCTGACCAAAAATACGGTATTGTAATAATGCTCATTTGTTTTAAAATTTTTATCAAGCAAAATTTTTACTTTTTAATAAACGTCTATTGGAATATCATTTTCTTTTATTTCCTTTTATTCTATAAAAAAATCTATAAAAAAAAAACCAAGGGGAAAAATTGTCACAGATTTTTTTTTTTTCATTTTTTTATTTGTTCGAAATTTGTCTGAAATTTTTAATGTTATATTATTGACTATATACACTGACTATTGTGAAAAAACAAAAAGAAATAATATTTTGTATTGTGCTCATCACAAAAAGATACGCGCTTTAAAAATATACTCTATCTAAAATACGGTATTGTGATAATGCTAATCTGAATTTTACTTTTTAATAAATGTCTATTGAAATATAATTTTTTAATCAAGAGAGAAAAAGTTGTTGTCTAGACCACCACAGTGAAGCGCAGCGAACGGTCGGAAGCGAAGCGAACGAAAATGAAAAAAAAAAATCTGTGACAATTTTTCCCCTTGGTTTTTTTTTTATAGATTTTTTTATAGAATAAAAGGAAATAAAAGAAAATGATATTCCAATAGACGTTTATTAAAAAGTAAAAATTTTGCTTGATAAAATTTTTAAAACAAATGAGCATTATTACAATACCGTATTTTTGGTCAGAGTACATTTTAAGACACATATCTTTGGGTGAAGAACACAAATCAAAACGTTATTTTCTGTTTGTTTTTTCACAATAGTCAATATAATATTATAATATTAAAAATATTGAACAAATAAAATATAATCTCCTATTTTTACCCTTTGAGTCTTTATTGCGCACCAAAAGAATATCAAAATTAAACAAATTTACAATAAAACAATAATAACTATCTACTTTAAATTATTTACAGACTAAAAGAAAGAATGAAAAAAAAAACTACTTAAAACTTTTACCCTTGATTTATTTATTATTAAAGAGTAAAAGGAAATAAAATATTATGATATTCCAGTAGATATTTATTTAAAAGTAAAAATTTTACTAAAGATTTTATGCATAAAAATAATCTCTAAAAAAATATCGGTGTCGATTTGTTTCTCTTGGTTTAATTATCATTATAGAATAAAAGAAATAAAATAATATGATATTCCAATAGACATTTTTTAAAGTAAAAATTTTACTATAAAATTTTTAAGAAATAAAAAATATAAAAAAAAATAATAAATCATGTTGAATTTTGCCCCCTGGTTTTTTTAATAGAATAAAAGGAAATAAAAGAAAAAGATATTTCAACAGACTTTTATTAAAAATCAAAATTTTTACTTCAAGAACATTTTAAAACAAATTAGTATTATTACAATACCGTGTTTATTTTAGTTACAGTACATTTTTAAAATGCATATGTATAGCATAATTTATATTCATGTAATAATATAATATTTGCATGTCAGTAAATGATGAATATTTGTGACTAAAATAGATAGGTATGTAACACCTTTTGTACCCACAATGTTTTCTGCAAATAAAGAATTTATTTATTTAGTTATATCTTTTTGTGATGAACACAATTCAAAATGTTATTTTCTTTTTTGTTTTTTCACAATAGCCAATATAATATAATATTTAAATTTTTTAACAAATAAATAATAATCTCCGTTTTTTATCTTTGGTTTATTTATTATTATAGAGTAAAAGGAAATAAAATAACATAGTATTCCAATAGACATATTTTATTAAAAAGTAAAATTTATGTTACAAATTTTGAACAAATAAATAATCTCTAAAGAATGGTTTCGATTTTTCACCTTGGTTTATTTTTTATTAGATATTAAAGGAAAATAATATTCTAACAGACATTTATTAAAAGTAAAATTTTTACTTGATAAAATATTAAAACAAATTAGCATTATCACAATACCATGTTTTCAGACAGAGTACATTTTTTAAAGCACATATTTTTTTATGATGAACACAATTCAGGATGCTATTTTCTTTTTTTGTTTTTTTACAATAGTCTTTATAATATAATATTAAAAATTTCGGACAACCCTTTTGCCCTAATTCTATTATTTCACAGTCTTGACATAGCTCATGAATCCACTTAATCTTTTCCAATCCTTTTGTTAGTATTTTTTTACCGCTTATGTAGGAAACAATCGTCCTTTGAAATTCACGATAGTCAATGAATCCTTCACTCCAACGTAATCCTCGATTTTTTTCTAATCATCGAACTTGCTTCTTTTCTTCACTTGTAAGATTATTATAAGGATATGGTGGTTTGATTACAAATGTCTGCGTGTAGTATTTGGTTGCAATTGAAAATTCTTTGAGGATAAATTTATTTTTGATATCCTTAAATCCTTGAAGGTCAACGATAACTGTATCGTTATTCATGATATCTTCTTTACAATATTGCTCAAAGGCTTATATTCAAATATACAGTTGTTCAGTATGAGACAATACGCAGCTGTCTATATCGGAATCCCTTGCTCCGTTTCGATTTCAACTCCCACGTCGATAGAACCTATTAACATTTCATTTTGTTAACAACAGTCAATGACATAAGGGGAGCTATATTTCTAAATTATTTTGTACTCATCACCGGCTCCGCTCGGTGACCGTGACAAAACTGTTGAAATCTTGAGAGTACAAAATGAATATACCGTGGTTTGTGGAGAACACTATTTATATCATCAAAAACTTCGAGAATGCTAATTTTATGTTATCACGACTATTATCGTTACGTTAATGGGGAACATAAACTCCATTCCTAACTATCACTGGAAATGAATTCGTCAACAACATCATATTGATAACAGGTTTGTATCTAGTAGGGTCAGTAAGGACTTGTACATCGAAAAGTTGAATAAAAAAAAAGTGGATTGCCTGAATATGTATCAACTCACAGACCAAACCTTTAAGGATAGATATTTGAAATTTTGCACACGTATTTCTCATATGGCGTAGGCAACCAGTAAGGAAGGATTTTTCAACCCTCAAATAAATAAAAAATTGGGCGATAAAAGTTTGTATGAAACTTCTTATTCCTTGGAAATATTTACATGGTATTTCGTATGAATAGAGTATGAAAAAATATGAGTTATGTATTTCAGCGTTTTCTAAAATTAAGTCCCTAGTTGAGTAAAATAGACGATGAAAGTTGAAAACCTAATTTCACGCGGGCGAAGTCTCGGGCAATTAATACCAGTATTAAATACATATCCATGATCCATTCAGGAACATAGAAAACTTTTATGTCCCTTTGAGACTGAACTGATGTTAAAAAGTGTATATTGTATGGGTCCAAGAATTTACAATAAGATTCCAAAGCATATAAAAGAGCTAAATACAAATCTTTTCAAAACAAATTTTAAAAATTTTCTAACAGAAAAATGTTATTACTCTATTGATGACTATCTTAATGACACTTTTTAATTATATTATTATCACTTTATATATTATTTAATTTTAATTGACTTATCAAAAATTGTAAATATTATTATGAATTAATTTTTGACATTATGTTTTTCTTCTAATTTTATAATGATTTACTGATTAAATATATTTATATCTTGTAAATTAAAATGAATTTGGGCGAATGATTTATAAATGTGTGATGATTTTAATTATTTTATTGATAATCTTAATTAATTGTTGTACTTATCGAATTCTATTTAATATCAGTTTTTACTTTAGTTAATGATTCTCTAGCTGCATGATTTTTTTATCAATTTTAGTTTTCTTTTATTAATTTTCATGATTTTATTTTTCTTTTATATTATTATTATACTGACTCTCAATAATACTGAGTAATACCTTATTGTGACTTTAATGGTTTATTTAATTGTAAATAATGAAATAAATAAAAATGTAGTAATTAATAAGAGCATGCAAATGTCACATTTCATCAATTATAATGGCAGAATGTATTAGAACCATAATATTTTTAATTTACCATCTTTGTAATTATACTACATTCTGGTGATCAATAAATGAATTGAATTGAATTGAATTTGGTGGGACCCGAACCACGACCTCCGCTTTGTAAGCACTGATCACTGAGCTATTCATCATTAGATCATTTAAAAAAAAAGTGTAACTAACAAATATTATTCGTTGACACTCATACTTTGTCCTTAGTAGAGGGTGTGGTTGGTAGCGAATGTGTTCATAAAAAAACATTGTTGTTGATGATGATAAATTGTAAGCATACTATCACTATCAGTTTATTTTACGCCTTTTACGCAACTATAATATCTGACCTTTATAGTAAAATAAAATCACTGCAGTAGTATTCCTTTTTAGAATTGAATATACATATTATTATTATGACACTTTAGTGTTACAATTGCTTTGCTAATACAACTGTTAATTTTTCAAATCTGTAAAACTATAAAACTGGGTTCTAAAATTGACATTTACACGGTCGAACTGAAAACACAAGTCGCAACACCAGAGGAGGGTGTGGGAGAGCCACTTGCTCGATCGGGTAAATACCATGACCTCACAGAAAACGGACGTCAAATTACGCTTGCGTTGTGTTTCGCCGAGTGAGGTTACCGGCGCCACAGAGGCGTTGAGGATTTTAAGGACTGGGAACGCATTTCGCTATACCAGAGGAGGGTGTGGGAGAGCCGCGCTTCGGTGGTCTCACAGAAAACCGGTATAAAATAACGCTTGTGTTGTGTTTCGCCGAGTGAGTGAGGTTACCGGAGCCACAGAGGTGTTGAGGATTTTAAGGACTGGGAACGCATTTCGCTATACCAGAGGACGGTGTGGGAGAGCCACGCTTCGGTGGTCTCACAGAAAACCGGCATAAAATAACGCCTGTGTTGTGTTTCGCCGAGTGAGTGAGGTTACCGGAGCCACAGAGGTGTTGAGGATTTTAAGGACTGGGAACGTATTTCGCTATACCAGAGGAGGGTGTGGGAGAGCCACGCTTCGGTGGTCTCACAGAAAACCGGCATAAAATAACGCTTGTGTTGTGTTTCGCCGAGTGAGTGAGGTTACCGGAGCCACAGAGGTGTTGAGGATTTTAAGGACTGGGAACGCATTTCGCTATACCAGAGGACGGTGTGGGAGAGCCACGCGGGAGAGCCACGCTTCGGTGGTCTCACAGAAAACCGGAATAAAATAACGCCTGTGTTGTGTTTCGCCGAGTGAGTGAGGTTACCGGAGCCACAGAGGTGTTGAGGATTTTAAGGACTGGGAACGTATTTCGCTATACCAGAGGAGGGTGTTGCGAGTGTCCATGGGCGGTGGAAATCGCTTACCATCAAGCGATCCGTCTGCTCGTTTTCTGGTTCGTTACATTAAAAGAACCCGGTCAAGTGCGAGTCGTAGTGATTTTGTTACAGCTTAAAGGTAATTTAGACCTGAGTATTCGATATGAATTTTAATTTAATACTCTACGTGTTCGTTCATGAGGAAAGGGGTAGTAAGTTTAAAATTATTAAAAATATTTCTACTAAAATATAATATGATGTAACTAAAAAATTACGGTTTTCTCAATTTTCCCTTTATCTGTGCTATAAGACGTTGCTTCGTACCAAATTTCAAGATTCTGAGTTCATGGGAAGTGCCCTGTAGGTTTTGATTATATTGCGAGTGTTAAAAATTTGCGGAAATTTGGGACATAAACAGCCGTATCTTTTGACTGCATTTGCTTAGGTTGAGTATTTGATATAGATTCCACTTGACACCTCCACGCGTTCTGAGAAAAAGGATCTTGACAGGCAGACGGACGGAAAACAAAGTGATCCTATAAGGGTTCAGTATTTTCCTACTTCGAGGCAAGGAACCCTAAAAAATGATTTGAAATTATGTAGATTATTTGAGTGTTATTTTATCAATAAAATGACTAACTTACAATACCATTGTTGCTTCACTTAACCACTAATGGTCCTTAGCTTATCACCGTCCTTTTGTCTACCACCGGATGGAGTAATCAGTAATGAATAGACCCTAATGGGCCTTGTTATTGCAAAAGTCTATCTTTGTAACCGTTAGAGATATTGAAAAACGGATGAGCGCGATCGATCGGGCGTGGCCGAAAACCCCCATTTTGACACCAAACTTTTTTTTTTTTTTTTTTTTAGCCGACATCGCCACCCGAAGGTAGAGTAGAGTAGGTACGCGGGAGAGGACGGGGGTAGAGGGCGGTGGGTCCAGAATCGTGATCCAGAATGCACGAATCCCTACTACTGTCATTTCCATTGAAAGACAAAGATTGCCGAGGGTCATATTTAGAAACATAGTCTTACTGTACTTTATTTTTAAGCCCTAACAGTTTTGGTCATACATACTTCTGAATTTGGTTACGTTACTAATTCCCGATGGCAAGTGATTGATAGCTACGCCACGTCATTATAATACGAACAAATTAAGAAGACGATGCTGATATTGAGCCTTTAGCCAAAATGTATGAAAAAATGGATTTCACTAAGACATCGCCATGTCAATTTGCGATGCTTATGTCATACTTACATTTTTGTTTTCGAACTTCGTCGTCGTTTTTAGCGATGGCAATGCTAAAAGCTAGCTCCTTTTTCGTCCATTGTATCTATTTCGAAGCTTTATTTAAACTAGAGTTTAACTTTTAAGCCATAGAGCTGCACGAATTGGTATTTATACGAATACGTGACTCATTATATCATAACAATAACAATATAGATTATAAAACGGCGATAAATCGTGTAAATATTGATATAAATTGTAAATTCGTCATTACGACGCCGCGCCGCAGAAAGGTCAATTGATACAATAAATAACAGTATTTATGTAGTAAATGTTAAGATATGATAATATAGAGTCAACTCTCGGGGTAATATTAATTATAACTACTGCATTTACATAGTAGTCTCTTCCCGGGTTACATTCGCAATAGATTAGTTACTTAGTAGTGTACTGATGTTTACTAATGTGAGAATCATATTATTCAAAGTAGTTGAACAATTTAGGGAGTGTCTGTAAAAAGGACACTCTCTCGCTTCAAGAAAATAAGAAAAAAGTATACTTACATTTTACAGCACACATATATCAGCTTAAAGGACAGCTATAACGATTAAGATTAAAGTACATATCTCATATTATATAAATAATGCCTATTATTTATATAATCTGAAGTAAATATATTTAAAATAGTAATAAAATTAGTAAAATAACAGTCGAATAAAATAGAGGTCATAAATCATAATTATCAGATTTAGTCCCAATTTAATAGATTTGATTAAATTGGGATTTAATCAGATTGTCAAATGTCATCGAAAAACACTCGAATGTTCCAATGGGGCACTCAAAATAAGGATATTTACTATTTAGTCTTGATATTATGACCCGTCCCTAATATATTAGGTTGGGGAAAAAATTTCTTCGCATTTTATATAAAAATTCAAAAGGTTTTTTTATAAAGTTTATTTACAAGTGACTAAAGTATATAGGTGCCATTTTGTTCGATAACTTTTTGCCATCTTGTTGGTAGGTACATGATCCCATTGCTATAAAATTTTTGGGGCTTCTGATGAAAAAACTGCGACAAGTGGTTTTGGCAGTCCTCTTGTGGTGTCAACCTGACACTGCCTAAGGAATTCTGCAGCGACCGCAACAGGTGGAAATCTGAAGGTGCAAGGTCAGGACTATACGGCGGATGCATTAACACCTCCCAGCCAAACTCCCGTAATTTTTTCTGAGTGGCTAAAGATGTGTGAGGTCTAGCGTTATCATGGTGAAAAACCACACCCCTTCTGTTGATTAATTCCGGCCGCTTTCTCTCAACTTCTTGCTTTAATCTCATCAGTTGTTCGCAGTACAGTTCAGAATTGATGGTCCTGCCTGGCGGTAACAGCTCATAATGAATAATGCCCTTCCAATCCCACCACACACACAGCATCACCTTGTTGCGAGTTAACCCGGGTTTCGCCACAGTCTGTGAAGCCTGACCGGCCTTTGACCACGATCTTTTTCGCACGTTCTTGTCGTACGTGATCCACTTTTCATCACCAGTTATCAGCTTCTTCAAAAATGGTTCGGTTTCATTACGTCGTAATAAAGAATCACAAATGAGTACACGGTTCATTAGGTTTCTTTCAGTGAGCTCATGAGGCACCCAAATATCGAGCTTTTTTGTGTACCCAGCTTTTTTCAAATGCGCCAAAACCGTTTTGTGGTCAATCCCCAGTTCTTCAGCTACATCGTAACTACTAATATGTCGATCTTGCTCCACTTTTTCAAAAATGGCAACAGTTTTGTCCGTAACAGGGCGACCAGAGCGACGTGCATCTTTGATATCAAAATTTCCGGATTGAAAACGCTTAAACCAAATTTGCGCTACTCTCACAGATACTGCACTAATGCAGTCCTAAAAACCTAAGTCCATAAACATCACAAATTTTTTTCGCGGCTTGTGTTGCATTTTTACCTTTTTTGTAATAAAAATTTAAAATGTATCGAAATTCTTCATAAGAATCACTCATTTTAACAATAAGAAAAACAAATGAAAATCTCAAATTAACCTAATTTGAATTTGGAATTGTCTTCTGTAAAATTAAAACTTTTTAATGATACCAAAATCAGCCAGATACAATTGGTATAGCCCAAGATATTTTATGACAAGTTCATACATACTATAACGCGAAAAGAGTTTTTCCCCAACCTATTATAATATCTCTAGTCTATGAACACCCTATGTCACTTTAATACATAAATAAATTCCATCGGAAGCTGGACCCCCAGGGGGTCCCAACTGCCAGTGCTTGTGAGTGATGATTCTTAATATTTCTCCCACTGTCGACATTAATGTTATGCCTTAACTCATCGTTTCTCAACCGGTGGGTCGCAAGTTCGCGACCCTTGGGGGGTCGAGTTTGTTTTTAAAGGGGGTCGCAATCTGTTGAAAAATAATAAATACAAACAATATATAGGCACAAAAGATTAGTTTTTCGAACGAAATCATTCGAACGTTCAAACCAATGAAGGCTAACACAATGCACCTACTTATAGCTGATAAAAATAGCGCGCTATGAAGGTACATATTATCATAATTTTTATAGTGACAGGGTCACAAGACTTTTTACTTAACTTTTTAGCTTTTTTGTGTGTCGCGACATAATGGTTGAGAAACGATGCCTTAACTAAATCACAGCGGGATTTCCAATTGTCTAGAAATAAGATCAAGTAACTACCGCATCTGTAAATCAAAGATTACTTTGTAAAGAAGTAACGAGTTCTAAGGGTCGGTTCACACAGCAACGATACGCGACGCGAAAGTTTTAAGATAGCTATTCAAAATTGAACTTTAATAACTACGCAACGATACAACTCTCATATGACATCACCACTGCGCTGTGCAGCGTTATTATTTATTACATGACATTATAACTGTTACAATGAAACGTGTATCTTCTTGTGTATTTGAAGCTATCTTAAAAATGCAGCGCCATGTCGCGTATCATTCTGTTTCGGTATGAATAGGCAAGCGGACTGATTTTTTTTATTGCATAAATGAATAGTACTCTTAAATATGAGTAACTTCTCAGAAGAAACCGTATATCAAAAGTCAATATTTTCAAAGGTACAGCGATTTGTATACAAAATTTCGCGAGTCTTTATACCAAAAATTATTTTTTTTTTTGCGAAATTGGTAAACAAAACCTACATCATTAGTTTACTCACATCATATACAAAAACATTCATTATAGTAAGTATGAACTTAAACGCACAAATATCGGAGATATTTACAAATATATTCCTGCGGCCATATACTTCATATACTACTTCATACTACTTCATATACAAGTGACGTCATTTTTAGGTCGACTTTAGTATGGAGCGTTTTTAGGAGGCTCGCGAAATTTTTTATACAAATCGCTGTACCTTTGAAAATATTGACTTTTGATATACAGTTTCTTCTGAGAAATTACTCATATTTAAGAGTACTATTCATTTATGCAATAAAAAAAATTGTCCGATTGCCTATTGACCCTAAGGCTGGAACTATAATATGATCCAAAAACCGTGAGGCCGGGAAAAATTCAGAGTACTGAAAATAGAACTCTGCGCTAATACGATAGACCCTGAGGTTGTCACCGGTGAGTACTTCCAGTACCGACTATTGCAGGCCAACCTCCAGCGGAGCGAAATCGCCACAAGGGAGCTATTGCTCGAGGCCACCAAGCGTAAGGCATGCGTTGCGTTGCTGCAAGAGCCCTACATAGGTGGGGCACGGAGTATGAGGACATACAATGGAGTGAGGGTCTACCAGAGCGATGGGGAAGGGGGTGGTGTGGTGAAGGCGTGTGTTGTAGTACTCGACGACACGCTGGATGTCGAACTACACACACGCCTTAGCAATAACAACATTGTGGTGGCCACCCTCCGAACTAAAGCCTGGGAGATGATTGTAGTGTCCTTCTACTTAGAGCCCGATAAGCCTGTGGGGCCCTACCTGGACCATCTTATGTGGATAGGAAGAGAGTTAGGTTCCGATAAGATGGTCTTGGGAGGTGACGCAAACGCAAGAAGCCCGTGGTGGGGTGGCGATGTGGAAGACCCGCGAGGGAGGGAAGTATCTGCTGTACTGGAAGCAATGGGTATGCACATACTCAACACCGGGGACATCCCTACATTCGATACGGTCAGAGGGGGGAAAAGTTACTCCAGTTGCGTGGATGTGACAGCGTGCTCCGACGATCTGCTGAACCGAATGGGTGACTGGAGAGTAGAGGAGGGTCTCACGAACTCGGACCATAACGGCATATCCTTCGGCATCAGACAACAGAAATCCACAGGCACGAACATAATACGAACCACACGCATATTTAACACACAGAAGGCAAACTGGACTCAGTTTCGTGAGAAACTGACCGAGCTGATGTCGGACAGACAATTGACTGCACAAGACATGAACACAATACACAGCACACAACACGTGGAAGACGCAATAGACAGATACACACAAGCGATCACACAGACATGCAGAGACACAATGCCGACCAAAAAACACACGCAAAAATTCACCTTGTCGTGGTGGAATGATGAGCTCGCGCAGATGAAGAAGCAGGTTGCCACGAGGAAACGCAGGATCCGGAACGCAGCACCTGATCGCAGAGACCGCGTCGTTGGATTGTACCTGAAACAAAAGGAGATGTATGAAAAGGCAGTAAAGGATGCACAAGTGGAGAGCTGGAAGGAATTTTGCCGGAAACAGGATAGGGAGGGGTCTGGGAGGGCATCTACTGGGTGTTGAGTAGAGCTACAGGGAGGGAGGAGGACCTGCCCCTTACGAGGGACGGTGAAACCCTCGACGCCCGGAGCTCTGCAGAATGGCTGGCGGAGACCTTCTACCCCGGGGACCAGGAAAGTGATGAAGGTGAGGAACATCGGCGGACACGCCGGCGGGCGGAGTCCTTGGACACTGAACCGCCGGCGGGTCCGGACGACCCTCCCTTCATCATGGAGGAGTTGAAGAGAGCCGTAAGGTCCTTCAACCCCAAAAAGGCCCCCGGGGCGGACGGACTCACGTCGGACATCTGCCAACACGCTGTGGAATGTAACCCGGAATGGTTCCTTGCGCTGCTGAACAGGTGCCTCACTGTCGCTTGCTTCCCCAAACAGTGGAAGCAGGCGACCGTGGTGGTACTAAGGAAGCCGGGTAAGGAATCGTACCGGGTACCAAAAGCCTATCGACCGATCGGGCTCCTGCCTGTTCTCGGCAAAATCTTCGAGAAGATGCTGGTCGCCCGACTCAGGTTCTACCTGTTACCCAAGATTAGCACTAACCAATATGGCTTCATGCCCCAAAGGAGCACCGAAGACGCCCTCTATAGGTTGGTGAACCACATCAGAAAGATGAGGGAGGAGAAGAAAATTTCTGTTGTGGTCTCGCTGGACATAGAGGGGGCCTTCGACAGTGCTTGGTGGCCAGCCATAAAGGTTAGGTTGGCTGAGGTTGGGTGTCCGGGGAACCTGAGGCGGGTAATCAGCAGCTACCTGAGTGAAAGAAGTGTGAGTGTAAGGTATGCAGGTATGGAAGTGAGCAGGGAGACCAGTAAGGGGTGCGTGCAGGGATCCATAGGTGGACCAATCCTGTGGGTCCTCTTGCTGGACCCCCTGCTATGGATGTTAGAGGAGATAAGTGTGTTCAACCAGGCCTTCGCGGACGACATCGTCCTGGTATTCGAGGGAGACACGGCGCTCGAAATTGAGGTTAAAGTAAATAGTGTTCTGGAAATGATTAGGAAATGGCTGAATGCTGAATAAACTGAAATTCGCTCCACATAACATGCGCACTTCTATCCACAAGGAGATTAAAATATGACGTGCCGCGACTCGCTATGGGGGGTGTCGATCTTCAATACTACGATAATATTAAAGTACTGGGCTTTACAATTGACAGCGGCATCACGTTCAATGCCCACGTTAGCAACGTGTGTAAGAAGGCTATAGGAAGATACAAGCAGCTAGCCAAAGCTGCTAGAGTAGGATGGGGGCTTAACCCCCAGATAGTTAGGACAATATATATAGCCGTAATAGAGCCGACTATTTTGTATGCATCAGCAGCGTGGGCACCCACCGTGGAAAAGATGGGGGTCCAAAAAAGGCTTAACACCGTTCAACGGGGTTTCGCCCAAAAAATCTGCAGAGCATATCGGACCGTCTCTCTGAACTCTGCGATGCTGCTGGCTGGGATACTCCCTCTTGATCTCAGGATACTCGAAGCTTCGAAGCTCTATGAGATCAAGAAGGGAGTACCACACCAGGCGTTGAAGGACAGGGAGGTGGAGCGAATGGCTCCAGCGATTGAGGACCCACATCCGGCAGAGCAGGAAGAGCTGAGGTTCGGGTTGGTAGACGAGGACTCGTATGTAGACGTGGTTAACAGCCACGTCCATAGGATCTATACGGACGGTAGCAAGATTGAGGGTCGAGTCGGAGCCGCACTCTCCGTATGGAAGGGTGAGGCCGAGACGAAGGCCGTCAAGCTTGCACTCCCACCGTATTGCACCGTCTACCAAGCCGAGCTTCTAGCGCTCCAAAGAGCAGTAAGTATAGCCTGCAAGAGTGGAATGGCGAAGGTCGGTATCCTTAGCGATTCCAGAGCGGCACTCCAGGCAGTCACCCTTAGTTCCCCTCATCCCCTGGCGGTGCAAACAAGGGCGGCCCTCCGAAAAGCTGCATTGCAGAGGCGGGAGGTCTCCCTGTTTTGGATAAAAGCGCACGCAGGGTTGAGAGGGAATGAGAGGGTTGACGAATTAGCCAAGGAGGCCGCGCTGAGATTGAAAAGGAAACCCGACTACGATCTGTGTCATGTTTCATTCGTCAAGCGTATCTTAAGAGAGGATACGGTTGAGGAATGGGACAGGAGATACGAAGTGGGAGGGACGGCCGGAGTCACTAAGCTCTTTTTCCCAAGCGCTGCTGCTGCACACAAAATAGTCAAGAAAATAGACATAACTCACCACACTACACAGATACTGACTGGTCACGGCGGCGGGTTCGCCTTCTACTTGAACAGATTCAAGTTGAAGGAGGATCCGTCGTGCTCATGTCAGCCAGGAGTTGAGGAGACGGTTCGTCACCTGTTACTCGAATGCCCATTTTTTGCTAGCAATAGATACGATATTGAGCAGAAATTGGGCATGTCGATGACGGGTGAGAACCTACCTTCAATCCTGGGGGGAAAAAAGAGGGAGATATTCCTCTCTTTTTGTAAGAAAATCGCTGTGTACACAAATAGGAAAAATTGTGATAAACTAGTGTGATATTAGTGTAGGCTCTAGATGTGGGATTAAATTGTGATATTAGGGTTAAATTGAATGTTTGTGCCGTAGTTTTATCATTTTTATAATTGACATATTGGACTAGGTACATTATTTATAGGATTTTATTAATTTATTGGATTTTTATTGTTTTATTGTAATTTTATTGAATTTTATTGGAATATTATTGTTTTTACTGTATTTAATCGGATTTATTGTGTGGTAACTACATATCTGGTATTTACTGGAACATCTTTAGATGTCTTACTCAGTAATAATATAAATATATGTTATAAATACCGAAGTAACAAAAACATTGCTCTGTATATTGACGACTTCTTATATTGTGAATAATTGACATGTACAAATTGGTACTTAATATTGACGACCAACTTACTATTTCAAGTATTACGTAAAGCGATTTTTAAATATTTGAGACCCTCCCTCCCCACTGTGTAACACACCGCAACATTTTTCTGTACGGCCCCCAACGCTCTCTTTTCCTGGACCGCTGGATTTCTGACTATAATATAGTCTCAGCCTAAGTTCTAACTTAGCACATACCTAAGTTTGTGACTAGTAATGGCTAATTGGCTAGGTATCACGGGCGTAGCCAGGTTTTAGTTTCGGGAGGGGTTCAAGAAAATAAAACGAGTATATCAAAGGGGGTAGTATCAAAGTTCTAATTTAGGCTGTTGATTATTTTTCTAAAATAACTTCAAAAATCATCTTTCAGATAGGGTTAATGGGGCGGCAAAATATGTTTTCATCCCGCCTGCTCGACAATGTATCGGATATATATCACGCAATCTCAACGTAAAGCATGTCATTGTCTCCCAAGGGAGATAACGTTGTATGAAACTCCCAAGGGATTAAAATGATTTGAATTTGGAACGTTAAAATTCGTATGAAAATTCCTAATAGATACGTATCTATCATAGAGTTTTTCAATAATATGGTTTTGCTGAGAGTTTATTCGAAAATCGAACTGGCCACCTATAACAAAAGAAAAATGCGATTCAAAAAATTCAGAGCAAAAGCCAGTGTTTGGTGCTATTTTCAGAAATTAAAATAGGTAGGTACCTACTACGTTATTTTAACAGTTCCGTGTTTTAACATTATCCCTAATAAAAATATTACTCTGTCATAACTGGACAAATATGTCCAATATCAATATTAACTTTTAACAAAATAAATGTTTTATTTATGTAGCCCTGGGTTTTTATTGCCTCGCAGTAGGTATGAAAAGTAGAGTATGCACCTCTGGGATAAAGCCTGTCTTCGTCTTGGGCAGCTTGAACCCCTCGCTTCACTCAGGACTCTACATAACTCTCTCGCTTCACTCGGGAGTTAAGTTTTAACTCCCTCGCTACGCTCGGGAGTTAACTCTAGAGTCCCTTGTTACGCTCAGGATCCAATATGCTGCCCGTGACATAAGACACTGCTTTATCCCCTTGGTGCATAATCTACTATAATTGGGCTCGGGCGCAAAAATTCTAAATACGCCTCTGTATATTGGTCAGATCTCTGTATTATATATACCAGCCGGCCCATTTCGGGGGGGATTTGAACCCCCTAAACCACCCCCCTGGCTACGCCCATGCTAGGTATAATAATTATATGTGCCAGATATTTAAAGAAATGCAAAATGTTTCATCCTCTGTAAGGTTCTCGTGATAGTAGGTGGACTGTACCGTCAAAAGTATGTGTATACTAGCTGATGCCCGCAACTTCGTTTGCATAGAAATAACGGAAACGAAACCATATTTTTTAAACGGAACCCTAAAATAAAAGTAGCCTATGTTAGATCTTATAACATCAGTTATATGTCAGTGAAAGTCCCGTGAAAATCGGTCCAGCCGTTTCAGAGATTAGCCGGAACAAACAGACAGACAGACAGACAGACAGACGGACAGACAAAAATTAAAAAAATTGATATTTTATTGTAAGTAACGAATATACTTTCATATACATTAAGTGAAAAGCTGTTAATTTGAAATTACAAACAGACACTTCAATTTTATTTATCTGTATAGATTGTATGAGTATACATTGCAGAGAACTGAGAGAATAATAATAAGTAAAAACTAGGTATCTACTCATCATCTATTAGGGTTTTAGTGAAAATAAAAATAATTTAAACAGTGTAAGCGTAGAAGCATTCCATCTTAAAAGTATTTTGATCAAGACTCAATGAAACTTCGCCGAATGCATTAAAATAATTACACTGCAATGCATATATAAATAATTAAAAATGGCGGCCTTTATGTTCATGAAGAGAGCCGCTGAATTTGTAGCGCAAGTACAATCGCCGACATATACGGTGTGCCACATTTCGATCTTATTACTATGACCATAAGGTCCAAGCATGGTACTCCGGGTTGACCGGTACAAGGCTACAAATGCATTGCTGCCACTTTTTACGACACCTTTAAACATACCTCATCCGCAAACGAATAATTAGGAAAAAATAACTAAATAAGGTAAGGTTCAAACGGGCGGACCTGTTACACCGGTGGACTGATGGCGGTGGCCATAGATACAGAGAATGGAAAGATATGGCTAAAGAATCAGGGATGAGAGGATACTCTGGCAAAAGTTCGGGTGTGAAGCCGTAATGACTGCCTCATTACGTTGTGAGGAGCACGGCGAGATATATTATTGGTCATCATTATCAAATATCAATGCATCAATTGACAAAGTGCGCAATTCAGAATTGAAGTTTATTTACTACTAGATGATACCCGAGACTTCGTGCGCGCAAAAGTTAATTTCGCAGAAACCGTACATTTTTCGCGATAAAAAGTATCCTATGTCCTTCCCCGAGGTCTACTCTACATCTGTGCCAAATTTCATCGAAATCGGTCCAGTAGTTTCGGAGTCTATGCAAATAAACAAACAAACTTTTCCTCTTTATTATATTAATCACGGAATTTATAACACAGGTGGAAGGATATTAATATTATAATATAGTATAGACAAAAAACATGTTTCATCTCAAGAGCGGCGGCGTACTGCGCAGCGCGATAGAGCTCTCAATTCAAACTCTTGCTCTATTATTTTCGCGTAGTATCTAAATGTCATGGGATACTCATCCCAACTTACCTGTCCGGTAGTTGTGGTATAGTATACGGGTATGCGACCCCGGCTTCCCTAGCTATTACTGTCCTATCCCTTGCCCTCCTGGGTAGTAATATCCTACATTTCCTATTTCCCACTCTAACTTACCAATCTTCCTTTCCACACCACCTATCCTTTCCTTTCCCTACTCCTACCCTCTCCACCAATCCGTGGAAACGCAATGGATAATCATAAAAATAATTTAATTATCCAAAATGGCGGCGATGTGGTTCACCACCCATCACGTCTCGTTTCTCGCGGAGGTGAAAAGCGGACCATGGAGAGCCGCTTCGCTACGTTGAATGTAAGAGGAGGAATGGATGGTAAGAATGAAAGTGAACGAAGCGAAACGAGTATGTAAGGATCGTAGCAAGTGGCAAAAAGTGGTCTCTGCCTACCCCTTTACGGGAAAAAGGCGTGATTATATGTATGTATGTAGTATCTAAATACTAAATAGTGTTCAATATTGAATCGCTACCTTAAATAGGCAATCGGACTAATTTTTTTTTATTGCATAAATGAATAGCACTCTTAAATATGAGTAACTTCTCAGAAGAAACCGTATATCAAAAGTCAATATTTTCAAAGGTACAGCGATTTGTATAAAAAATTTCGCGAGCCTCCTAAAAACGCTCCATACTAAAGTCGACCTACAAATGATGTCACTTGTAGGTTATAGTATATGAAGTAGTATATGAAGTAGGTATATGGCCGCAGGAATATATTTGTAAATATCTCCGATATTTGTGCGTTTAAGTTCATACTTACCACAATGAATGTTTTTGTAAAATGTGTGAGTAAACTAATGATGTAGGTTTTGTTTACCAATTTCGCAAAAAAAAATAATTTTTTTTTTGGTATAAAGACTCGCGAAATTTTGTATACAAATCGCTGTACCTTTGAAAATGTTGACTTTTGATATACGGTTTCTTCTGAGAAGTTACTCATATTTAAGAGTACTATTCATTTATGCAATAAAAAAAAATCAGTCCGATTGCCTATTAAAAAAGTGCATCGCGTCGTGTCTCGGTGTAAAATGACGCATCCGTAACCCTTATCTTCTTATTCTTAAGTCTACGCTGACAGCGATTAGTCGGGATAAAAACATGACTCTATTTACTTTGGTACGCACTCAGTGAAGGGCTATAATGTCGACACTCGTTCACGCTATTTATTACTAGTTCTGCATGGTCGCCCTCCACACTAGTGGCTTTTTTCCGACATGAATTAAATGCTAGATGATTCCGTTTTTGACTGAAGAGATTTGAGCATAAATATTTTGCAAAACTTAGGATGATCTCATAGGATAGTCGCGGCATCATGAAAACCGATTAGAAATAACGGTTCCGATGTGATTCGCTGAGTGAGTTAAGATATTGAGGCCCAAGATAAGTGGAGGCTTAAAATACTAGCAATAGCAACGCTCTTACGACTCCACAGGTTGTCGGTAGTAACCCTAACCATCATGCGATCCGTCTCATGTTCCGGCTTTATTAGGTACCTACATAAAAATATAGAAGGGCTTCGGCCGGACTGAGCATACCACCCGCTTGGTCGGAGATCTTCCTTTGGAGCTCTCAATACTCCCACCCTCGGGTGTCCCGCGCGTTCTGCCGCGGTGCGGGTAATCTTCCCCAATTTTGTACCAGTACTGCGCGTGTCATTTCAAACTGACCTTCCTATGTAGATGAGCAAAGCCCCTGACCTTGGTTCCACGCCCATGGGCCCGGCGTGAGAAGACATACGAGTTGGATTCGTCATCCAAATCTCACAGCCTATACCTGAGTCCTGCTATATGCAGTGTGTGGACAATTTTCCAAACCACCTGTACTTAATCTGTAATACTAAATTATCCAATAGAATAAAATATACAATCGTTATTATATACATTAACACTATCGAGTGTTACGCAGAGTTATTGAGTGTATTAGTTATGTGTACCTGAGTTATATGTGCAATTAGACCTGCCAACAACAATATAATTTAAATAAATAACGCCATAAACAACCGGCGCATTACAGCATAATTAAGAGACCGTACACTCCTTTTATTTATAATGTTAATTATATAATAAATATTTATTATTGTATGACTTCATAATGCGGCTGTAATAGGCAATAATTGATCTCATAAGATACGATCTAGAGTCGTACATATTTATGGGGATACCAGCTCCAGAAATGGGTATGATTGACCATGCGCTGGAGCTATCTGGACGGTAAATCTCCAGTAACGAGTCCTGAAGTCCCAAGGTCATAAAGTATACACCTATTGAGACCAAATATGGCTCGTACTAATGTTGCACACCTAGTGGGAAGCTTTTGTACATGTCACTGTAAAAGGTACTAATTCTGTGTTGTTGCAATTATGTAAGAACTTGCATTACACTACTGACTGTACTGTACTGTATAGCAGCAGAGAGGCCTGCATACAACTAGACATCATATCGGCTTCCCTTAATATGGATATTACTTATCTATAATATAAGGTTCGGTAAAATTAATTACGGATATTTTGGGCATATAATCTATAGCTTATGTAAAGTCGTTTAAGCAGAAAAATAATTGTCATATTAGAAAAAAAATCTTTATATGGGCGAATTTGCATTTTGCGGAGATGATTTTTTACTTTGAGTATGACAATTTATTTTTCTGCCTAAACGTATTTAGGTACATAAGCAGTGGATCATGTGCCTGAAGTATCCGTACCTAATTGATTTTTGGAGACATTATAATATAAGGTTCGGTAAGCTCTACTGCTTACCGAACCTTATATTATAATGTCGGTAATTAATAAGCTCTACTGCTTATGTAAAGACGTTTAGACAGAAAAGTTATCGTCATACTCAAACCAAAAAATCATTGCATGTATGGGCGACTCTCCACAAAACGCAAACTCGCCCATATAAAGAAAAAAAAATCTTCGAGTATGACAATTATTTTTCTCTTTAATCACTCTACATAAGTAGTAGATAATATGCCCGAAGTACCTGTAATTGATTTTACCAAACCTTATATATATCTATACTTACTAATATAAAAAAGAAAAAAGTTTGTTTGTTTGCACCAAATAGGCTTCGAAACTACTGGACCGATTTTGATGAAATTTGGTACAGATATAGGCACTCGTAGAATAGACCACGGGTCCTTACTCTTAGGCTACTTTTTAACGGTTTTTTAAATTTTACGGTGACATATTACCCTTCACTTTATTACACGGGAAATGAGTGGCATTTAAATTGCTGGCTCATTCGTGCCAAAGCGTGGCTTTCCTACGTGTAACTTTATACTTACCTCTACACGAAGAGTGTAGTTGCGTCACCTTCATAAAACCACCTTCACAAGCCACTTACCAGACCCGGTCTACTGGCTAACAGGTCAAATGGCTTATGGCAGTCGTTAATAGCTCTCATAAAACCTGCCTAAAGTGGCTATTGCGGCGAGTGCCAACTACCAAGGCCGGCAACGTATCCAAAGCCACATAGAGTAGCAAATGTCAATGGAAAACAATACCCTGATGTGTTCGGGTCCAAGTTGATCTTTTTGTAAATAGAAACCTACTCTACCAAATTTATATATTTCTTTATTGCACTTTAAAAGTTTTCTACATTCAGCCTTATCTCACAACTTCACAAACTCTAGACCTTTCAAGTTATGTGGCTTGGCCGTTTCGTTCCTACAAGAATATTAGATATACGTATAACAGAGAAATAGTCAGTAAATTCACCTTACCCCAAGTGAATGTATCGAAATGGCCAAGCCACAACCCACCTATTTTGAGTAAAGTGTAGAGTTTGTGAAATTAGGCTTGTAGAGATAGGGCGCGTAGAGTCAGAAGCTTGGTTTTACATAAGATTTAATAACTTTTTGACAGTGCATATGGTATTGTCTGGGCATCATTTTAACACAAATGTTTTTGGTGGGACCAAATAAACATTAAGCAAAGATCGTGATTAATGTTAAGTCCTTCACAAACCTAAGCGTCAAGAATCCCGTTAATATACGTAAATCAAATCCGAGACTATATGGGCGCTAAGTTGATTTTCCATTAAACTATAAATAATTGATCAATCGTGCGAGGCTCGTATAATGAGAGGGCAAAAAGCGCCTACGCGGTCGGAATCACTTAGGCCATGTTTTTGCACTGCGGTAGGTAGGTTTTTACGTTCCCGGGAACTCTACACGTAGATTATACGAAACGTAAACAAATAGCTTTTTTACCCGACTACAGCGAAGGCAAAAGGAAGGGTAATGATTTTGGCAATCTATGTATGTATGTAGGTAAGCTTTTGCCAGCGGCTAAAAAGTAGCATATATTTTAATCCAGAGTCTAAACTATTACTGTACCGAATTTCATCAAAATCTGTTCAGTAGTTTTTTTATTTAAATAAGGTTATTAAAATAATGTGTCCTGACACTTATAAGGCTTGATCATGGCTTGATGATGTTTTCAGTGTTTTATGCATTATGGTTGGGATAATCATCCCAACTTACCTTTCCGGTAGTTGTGGTATAGTATACGGGTATGCGACCCCGGCTTCCCTAGCTATTACTGTCCTATCCCTTGCCCTCCTGGGCGGTAATATCCTACATTTCCTACCCACTCTAACTTACCAATCTTCCTTTCCACACCACCTCAGCTTCCCTTTCCCTATTCCTACCCTCTCCGCCAATCCGTGGGAACGCAATGGATAATCAAAAAATAATTTAAATATCCAAAATGGCGGCGATGTGGTTCGCCGTCACGTCTCGTTCTCGCGGAGGCGAAAAGTGGCCGATGGAGAGCCGCTTCGCTACGTTGAATGTATCTAAGAGGAGCAATGGATGGAAATAATGAAAGTGGACGAAGCGAAACAAGTATGTAAGGATCGTAGCAAGTGGAAAGAAGTGGTCTTTGCCTACCCCTACGGGAAAGAGGCGTGATTATATGTATTTATATGTTTATGGATATAGCTGAATGATTACTTTTTGATCGAAAACCCACTCAATAGATTTAATAAAATGTGACACTTGAAAGGGGAATACCCATACATGGGATCATGAAGCATAGATACCAGGAGTCCGAACGGCATAGGCTTTTTAATAATAATTATGTACACAATAATAGGACCAGATCTTAGTTCTCTTTTCTGCCGCTAGGCGTGCGAGACCGACGAGTACCGAGTGTTGCCAATACTATTATACCGAGTGTTGCCAATACTATTATTTATTTAAATTACCGTTAGGCAATTACCGTGTTCTACGGTATCTATTTTTCGAGAACAGTTTCTAAGAATTTCCTAAAACTTTTATATAATAAGATTTCAATCTTTCCAGAGCTGTCAATAGCAACTTTAAACTTCCCGCGTAATTTCAAACGAGTGCATGTCGGACCGTCGCGCGCTCTACCGGCAAAAATCTGTCCCCGTAATTGAGACCATTATTTTAACATTACGTTCGGACTCCTTGTTATCTATACTTCGTGCATGGGATGAACACTAAAGTCGTCAAAATCACTGAATTTTTGTAATTTAATTTTATTTTGGTTGTAATGTTAATACGACGCGAACGTACGAATTACGACTTTATTGCAATGTAAATAGATAGCAATACAATTGATGTAATTTGTGTATGGAAAGCTTCAACAAAAACGATGACCATTTAAAAAGTTTGGCATGTGTGATGTGACGAACTATTAGATATCTCTTTCTTCCCCATTAGCATGTCGTAAGGAGAATAAGGAACAATATATGTCTCCTCTCTGCTAATAGCCGGGTATCTATGGTATTTATACCTAGCTATTATCAGAATGATAGCAAGGTATGTAGGTAGATATCCTGGTTTAGGATACATGCAACTTTTTATCTATACTAATAATATAAATAGAAAATGTTTGTTTGTATTGTTTTTTTGCATTGAATAGGCTCCGAAACTACTGGATCGATTGTGATGAAATGCACAGATATAAAGTAGACCACGGGGAAGGACATAGGCTACTTTTTATCGCGGTATTTTCTTTTGCGCGTACAAAGTTGGTGAAACATCTAGTACCATATTATATGATGTGTCAAATGTCTACGCTAACGTATTCTTTTAATTATTTTAAATATGTACATAAATAAAAAACTATTTTGTGTATAATATTTATTCTACCCATTCAATAGCAATATCGAACTGTCCCTTCTGCAGGTCGCAGGCGATCTGGTACCGCCACTGTACTTCGCCGCTAACCTCGCGCGAACATTGCTGGGAAATAAAATAACAATTTAATTAAATTATAGACGAGGCATGTTGTGGCAAAAGGTGTCTCCAGTTATATGGTGTTTCAGATTTTTTGAGAATTTTGGGGCCATTTGGACATTTGACGTATGGTATACGTATATATGAAAACTATATGGCTGACATTTGAAGTATGGTGAAAACCAAGATGGCGTAACCTTTTAATCTTGAGTTTTGAAATATTTTCCTGATCCCAAAAATAATCATGACTTCGCTTGAATTTAATTATATACCGAAACTCAGTCAACATACTTCATTTCAATATTTTTAATAATATAGTTAAAGATAAGCATGAGATAGTACTCTTTGCCGATGACACTTCACTAATTTTTAATGTGAAGCGACGACAGTCAAATTATGACGAGGTAAATAGTGCTCTCTCAAAAATGGTACATTGGTTTAATGTTAATAATTTACTTTTAAATTCAAATAAAACGAAATGTTTAAAGTTTAGCCTCCCAAATGTTAGGCAGGCACAAACCAATATACTATTAAATGATGAGAAAATGAACTTAGTGGACACCACTGTATTTCTAGGAATAACACTAGATTGTAAATTACAGTGGGGTCCCCATATTGCAAATCTGGCAGATAAGCTCAGTTCTGCAGCATATGCAGTCAAAAAAATTAGAGAAATTACCGATGAGGATACAGCGCGGCTAGTTTATATTTAACTTTATACTATAATTTAACGAATTTTAAAAAGAAAAGTGACACACATTGTAGGAATACTAGAAATAGGAACAAGTTAGAAATACCAGTGATCAGACTTAGTAAAGTAAGTAAATCTTTTAAAGGTCAATGTATACGCCTTTACAATAGAATCCCAGAAAACGTTCAAAATCTTTCCATTAATAAATTTAAAAAAGCTGTTAAAGAACGTTTGTGTGCTAAAGCTTATTATAAAGTCAGTGATTTCACTAACGATTGCACACCTTGGGAATAAGATGGCCCCATGCAAGGCTGCTTTTTTGTACTTAAGTATGTTCTATGTACTTATGACTAATGTTATATAGATTAAGTTACAACATTGTAAAATATTTTTTGAAAAGAACAATTTTCCCATCTTTTTGCTAAAAGGTGGCCCCTTGCGAGTTTCTTACGCCGGTTCTTCTCGCCGGGCTAGTTTCCGAACCGGTGGTAGGCATCATGTAGGACAATTCTATAAGTGTTATATTATAACCTACATGGAAATAAAATTTTTGAGTTTGAGTTTTGAGTTTATAATATCTGGGCAAAAGCCACTTTACTGTATCTTTTTTCTGCAACCTTTAGATATATCTATGCTATAATAACTAACTTTACACACCAGTGGCGAAGGCTGTTTCTCCTTTATAGGGAAGCCGGAGCCTGTATTATAATAGGTAGGGATTTCTATGAAGGTTTGCAAAAGGTATGTGAAAAGGGAAGCCGATAGGAATGGAGTTAAAGGAACCCTACGCCACTGTTACACACACCTTACAGCTCAATCCTTTCGATGGTTGGATCTAGTTGTTTATACTTGATAGGCTCTTTCATTTGCAGTTTACATTCAGTTTAAAAATTAAATATGCGACTCTATTTTTCTTCTAATAAAAATCTCACCAATATCTTCACAGCCTGACGGGTGTGCATGTCCCAGGCCACTCGTTGCCCAACAGTGGGCGTGTGCAGGGGGCCGCACGAGATATTGCCCACACCCACACGCCATACCGCCCAAACGGCGAAACCGTTTACTGTGTGACTGGATGTGGTGTCCTCGTCACTGAAAAATAAAAGATTATGCTTTATATCTAATACAGACAGACGAAACGTCTATAAAAACTGGTTATAAGAGGAAGATAGAAAGAAAATGTGTGCTCGCACCTCTCTCGCTTGCCCCTACAGTAATATACGTAACGTAACTCTCCCTCTTTCTATCTCGACTAACTTATATCGCCCTCTCAACTTCCGTTCGCCTCGCGCGATCACACTTTCCGTAACGCTCTCCGTCGGGCATTCGCCAGCTTACTCCCCAAGTCAAGCGTGCGTAAAGAGTTTTACTTCAAAAAAAAATTAAATTTTTTTTTAATGGTAATACAGAGTGTTTAGTAGAATGTAGCCAATCTGTGAAATGTACGATACGGGGGTTGAAGAAAGATGGTTGAAGACAAATAATTGGATGGTCGCCATTTTGAATTGTTTCATTTTAATTACAGTGTAATCTGTACATAACGGCACTTCTGAGTAGCGGTATCGAGCAGTTTTCGGAGCTATAGTGATCGTTTAATAGAAAGAAATGTATTAAACTACTGAAAAATTTGGTATGGTAGTTAGCTCTGGATTTACTTTTTATCAGGAAAAGCAAAGTGTTCCCGTGGAATATTATATCAATGCGGGCGGAGCAACGGGGAAAAGGTAACTAGTTTCAAATATACTAGATGTTATCCGCGACTTCGTGCGCGCACAAGTTAATTTCGCAGAAACCGTACAATTTTCCTTGTTAAAAAGTCTACTCTATATCTGTGCCAAATTTCATCAAAATCGGTCCAGTAGTTTCGGAACCTATTCAATGCAAACAAACAAACTTTTTCTCTTTATTATATTACTAGATGTTGCGCGCGACTTCGTGCGCGACAAAAGGAAATTTCCCGGAAACCGTACATTTTCCCTTGATAAAAACTAGCCCATATCCTTTCCCGTGGTCTACTTTACATCTGTGCCAAATTTCATCAAAATCGGTCCAGTAGTTTCGGAACCTATTCAATGCAAACAAACAAACTTTTTCTTTATTATATTAGTATATAGAAGTATATAGATAACTCACACAACAGTGAACACTCCGTCCGCCGCGGCAGTCGGCCGCAGCTCCCTGAGGTCAAACTCTAGAAGTTTCCGCAGCGCGCCTCTGGACCAACAGGGGTACTCCCACAGCGGCTGAGCTTCCAACTCGCAGTCGCTGATGGTGCGAGATCGCTGGAAATGTAATGTACAAACTTTTAAAATATCCCACTGTAAAAGTTGGATAATATATATTCGGGAAGCCCATTAAAAGGGACAGCTAATTGGAGATGAAAACTAGTAAATACTGTATTTTAATAGATTTTTCTAATAAATTCAACAACGAAAACTTTCTAAAAAGTAGCCCCCCAGGCCACGGACGTAGAAAAAAAGGCGGACGGAAGTGTAGTATTGGATAAATAAATATAGACACGCCCACACTGGTGGGGCGGGTGGGGATTGCTCGCCTTTATAATACGCTGTACGTGCGGCGCGGCGGGCAGTCTTTTGCCAACCGCCACACAGAGTGGAAGTGTCTAGTGACAAATGTTTATGTGTTTTATTTACCTCCTACAAGTGTTTGGATTTTACAGGAAGGTGAACTAAGCATTGAATGAAGCCCAACAAAGGCGACGTTTTACGTTTGTGTGAGATAATTGCCATTGGCGTAGGTACTGGCGGCCGATCGTCTTACTTTGCTGTGAATGTGTGCGTGTCGCTACGATACGGCCGGCTTACTTTGATGGCTTCACTATTACTAAATATATTACTGCAGTGGTGTCGGCACAAATATTTTTTTATCAAGCAGGAACCAAATTGCCAGTTTAATAACTTTTCCTCTATGAATCATTTTAAACTGGCAATTTGGTTGTAGTGTTCTCCTTACTACTTATTAACTGTTAATATTGTATTAAATTTATTTGTATACTTTGAACAAAACGAAAATAAGTGATAACTTGCACACATACATACCTCAACAAGGGAATCAAATGACGTCATTTTTATCCCTTCACAGACATTCAAAGGTATCCTTATTTTGTGCATGTCTTGAAACTCGACAGGCATTGCCCAGAATTCGCATCCATCAGGAACAATACTAACATTTGCATTCAACTTTTCCTTATAATTATAAAGCAAATATGCCACTTTTAAATTCTCCCATGGCAATATTGCTGAACTGAAATTGGGATTGCAGAAAACACTTGTCACTTCAGCCAAAATATTCTCTGTTGCTTCTGGTATTATTTCCACATTTTCTAGACCATTCTCTTTGATATAATCTGTTAGGATTCCTATATTAATCGACATCGTTTCTATTATGTATACTTTCTTGACAGATTTAGCTACAGCGAATGCGAGAACGTCACTACCATTTAGACTTAGTAATGTTGTATCGCTGCATACATTGGTTTTTAATTGTGTCAGTAAAATGGAATTCCTACTAATATCATTTAGATACGAAACATGTGTTCGTGACCATGTCATATGAACTCCGCATTCACAGATCGGTCTTTTATAATGTTTATATTTCGTATTTTTGTCTTCTAAATAAAACCACAGGGAATATTCGTCTTGACATGAAATTAAGGACACTTCGGCATCTTTTTCGACTTGTATGTCTTTCGGTAGATAGTAAACCGCTTGCATCCAGTGATCTCGCCATGGTATGGTGTCTTGTGGTCTGTCGGACGAGAAATCAGTGTCAGGATGACACCACCATGGTGCACAACTTAACACTATTTTACCTAAAACGAAATTAAAATATGTAATCTATATATATTTAATCTTCTGTGCATATGTAACTGAACTTCTTCTAAACGGATGGACAGATTTTGATGAACATTTAATTCTAAGGCGGTATGAATTTTGCCGGGTCAGCTAGTGAGCTATATTATTATTGTAATCTACATCTGTATAGTGTCAGGTCTGTATGTGTTGTTAATGGGAAAATTACTTCCCATTAACAACACATACAGACCTGCATGCTGCTTTTGTCTTTCGGGAATCTTTGTTCCATACATAGTCTATCACATAGAAAACCGAAGATTGCCGAGAGACAATGGCGCCTTCCACGCGGTTCTGAGAGTGTGTTCCGAACCGTGGATGAATCTGTGAGTTTTGGACTGTGGATAAAACAGTCGTGCTAATAATGATTAAAAATGAGACCACCATTTTGACTGCAGACGGATCTGACAACATTCCAAACTGTAAATGTGACAAAAGTTTAGAATGCAGTTTGGAATAGCATGTGGACCGTTATGTTTTGCTGTATAGTAGTAACACATTTTATTTTGCACTCACACGTGATGTGTGGATATTACTTTAAAATTTAGGCTCGCATCAAAATGCCAAATCAGACTGTCAGCCATGCGCTTCTACATGTTCATTTAGGAGCGAGGGTTAGAATGGCGCGTGCTGTTTCGAACCCGCGACCCCCACTCACCAACACGCTCAACCACTGAGCCACAGAGGTTAAATTAAATATGTATACTTTATCACCTTCTGTATCCATGTTCAGTTCCCACCACATGAACACCATCTGAGCATTCCCAGTGTTGGTCACAGAGAACTCCTGTTTAACAGTTCTCTTCATATCAATGGGCGTTTTGCCGGACCAGTCGTAGTAGAACACCGGTATTGGATCTGATACCTCCTTGAACTCCGTTCTAGGCAGCTGTGATAGTTGAATGTCATGCACTGCTGCAGACCCCGCACAATCTTTGACCTGAAATGAGTAAACTATTCATTAGTTTAATCCGAAAGTATATTACCTAGTTCATGGGATGGTACTGTTGAGGAAATGAGGTGTCTAGCAGTTTTGAATACTCCTAAAATTGTTTAAATGTTACTATTTAAGACATAAAACCCATCCTTACTAACACTATTTTACATAAACCTTCTTTATAATACACAACAGATAACATAAACAATTTTTCTGTCTTCCTCTATCAAGTGACTTTTCTAGCGCATCAAAGAAAGATAGCAACATTGTATAAGTTATGCGTTGTGTAATTCTTTTTATTGGTATGGGGTGAATGTACTGAAAATAGTAGTGTGAATATCAATGGTTTAGGAAGGTAAGAGAATAAATCTCCCATATTGGATTACCAATAAATAAAATAGATTTATGTATGCATACATGAATATTTCTAAATTTAAAAATAATCTTTAAAAAAATACAACTACAAATACTTATGGCCTTTGGTACCAAAAGATTCTCGTGTGGAGACCACAATCTCGTTGTCAAAGCATAGAATGGCCTCCCACCAGGTGGACATGAGTGACCAGTCTCACTGGAAATCTATCTAGGTCTGGATGTCCTGCAGTGGACATCCAGACTGAAACTACAAACTATGAATACTTACTTTTTGTGGTGTTCTCAGTATTATCTGTGAATCTTTATCAGTTATATCATTGAGTTTGTTCCATTTCTGTAGAGTAGAGCATTCCACCACCTGTGCGTATATGACTGCCGAGTCGGGGACGACTATACAGTCCTGTTCTAACAGATGTTTGTGTGCATGGGAGAATGTGGATAGAGCACCTGGAAAATAATTGAGATATTTGTTTTAGTACAAAATTCAAAACATTTGAAAACCATTTATACCTAAATATTTGCTACTACAAAATGCCGCAAAATACAGTATTAAGCATCTGTATAAAAGTATTTAATCCAATAGACATTAGTAAGGCTTAATTTTTGTATGGCATGCTTATTTGTTAAAAAAAAAACTTAATATTCGCGGAAAAAAAAATGGTTGTGGAACACATATAATTTCATACATTGACTCATTGCTACACATCTCTTTCACTTACACACAAATATTTTGCCATTGCATTTACACAAATATACAACAGGAACACAATAGCAGTATATTCATGAGCAAATGATAGACAATAGTGATAAGTCAATTTACGAAATTGTATGTGCTCCGCGACCAAACTTTAATAAAAACAACAACCTTCTCCTATTAGTTCTGTGTCAAAAACTTCAGTCACTAATATGTTCGCCTTCTGTTTCATATCACCATCTTCACCCACAGTGAGCTCTGTGGATCTTTTGGGTATTACAATTATCTTATCCGCCACACCGTTTTGTTCAAGAATTTTCAGACAGCACTCCGCCATGGGTTTGAATGCTTCACAAGCAATAATACTGTCTGCTCCACACTTGGCAGCCATGATGGAAAGTAGACCTGTGCCTGTGCCTGATAAAAGGGACAAAATTGAACATACACTTTGTTAATAATCTAAAAATATACAAAAAGTTATAAGTAAACAGTCACCTATGTCTAAAACATTTGCCTTCTTTCCTTCACTATGTTGCTTCTCAATTGCAAGTTTTAGAGCTCTATAGTATTTCTGATTCCTTTCGGTGTCGTGAAGCATGTCAGCAAACGCAGACCTCGCTATTTCCTGGTGATAATCGTAGTCTTCATGTTGGACATCCCATTCTGTACTGCCCGTTATGGGATTTCTTTTCTGGGTGAAAACTTGCATTTTTGGATGTGATTTGAAAGATGAAAGTCTAAAAATATAAAAGATAGACATTTATTAGTACGTAAATAAAGTAAACTTTTCACATAATAGTTTATTACAAGGTTTTAAATATCATAACCTTACCTACTAATCAAACTAACAGAACTACGGTAGGAAAAAATTCTAAAGCACTTAACTAACATATATATTATAGACGCATTAATTCTCAATAATATATTATTTTAATTACCGATATAATTAATTCATAACATTAATAATAATCTTAGTAAAAACAAAAACCGGCTACATGCACGAATATTTTGGCATTTTGAAGTTTTTCGGAAATGTCAATGTCAAACAAAAAATTTTTTTTACAGACTTTCAGACTGCAGAGTATACTGCAGAGTATTGGTTTTTTGAGCTAAAATCTGAGTAAAATTATTTATGTGAGGTTATGCTGGCAACAAAAATCTGTTCGTTGTCATACGTCAATAACGTCAGTTGATTTCAGAACGACGTTTTACTATCATGGCGGCCGCCGTAGGCAGGATTTGTGGTGCACGACTTTTGAAAAATTATGGAGTAGTTGCACCCCAGGTACTGATAATAGTTAAATAAAAACCAGTCAAGTACCAAGATACAATTACAGAAACATAGAAGTGCTTCGAAAGTGTTTATATTGGGTCATCCGAATCTTGGCCCCATGGAACAATTTGTCAATTTTTCGTAATTACTTTAGTCTTCAACTCGTATGGTGGTATTAGATAACCCTACTGCGCTGAGTGAATATATATTTAGCCGTGTAGTCAGCTATACTATAGCTAGAAAATAACAAGGGCGAAGGATAACCTTTTTCAACATTATGTAACAATTACAGTATAACAATTAACAGTGGTTATCCCTTGCAGGTATGTCAACTATCCACTAGTGCTAAAGGATGGACGAAGAACAGGAAACTGGTGAGTTCAGTTTTATCATTTTTGAACCTAACATTATGTCGACACTGCTGATTTTGACAGCTATAGAATGATGATAGAAAAGGCCTCCCAAGTTGAGATTATTCTAACTGGAACAAGTAAAATAGCAAACACAATTATAAATTTAAAAAATATGTAGCACACATACAATAGGTTCCTATTTTAAATTTGTAGCTAATTAAAGTTTTAAATATAGATTTGGTGAGTTATTTTTTTGTTCTCTGCAAACATGATGATTTCACCATGTTATGTATTATTTATGCATCGAAAACATTAGACCACAATGTTATAATTTAGTTTTGTCGAATTACTGCAAACATTATTTTCTAAGGTATTATGTTTAAAATTACTCTTACCAATCATACTAAATAAAACAATTTTCGAATAGTTTTATCACCATACAAACTATTTGTGTTTGAAAAACTCGTGAAACCTGGCAATATTTTACCTGACTGTGCCAGAAGGAGGGTTGTGTTTTTCAAGTTCCTGTATGTATGCATGTATCTTTGGCACACTCTAGAGCTTAAATGGCTTATCACATTAGAGCTTGAGAGGTATCAATAGATTCATCATAGTCGTGAAAGTAACACTGGATACACCAAAACTAATTGACAGTATATTTTTTTTATTATAAGCAGTATAATTAATTTACCTAATACTAGATGTTGCCCGCAACATTGTGCACGCTAAAGTTAATTTTGCAAAAACCGTAAATTTTTTTTGCAATAAAAAGTAGCCTGTGTCCTTCCGTGGTCTACTCTACATCTGTGCCAAATTTCATCAAAATCTATCCAGTAGTTTCGGAGCCTATTCAATGCAAACAAACAAACTTTTCCTCTTTATTATATTAGTATAGATTGATAACTAATTTCGCTATTTTTCTAGTGGTTGTCTACAATGGGTGTGGTCGGTGGTGGTGTCGGTGCTCTGCTGTTTGCGCTGGAACAGTCGGTGCAGGCGTCTGGCACCGAGGCTCATCCCTTCCACCAGCCTTGGAGCCATGATGGAATGTTCAAATCCCTTGACCATGCCAGGTAAAATCAAATTATATAATTTATGGGGATCCCAAAATTTTTGGCTCGGGACACTACTGAATTTTAGTCCAAATTTCTCCAGTGTTTTTACTGTTATTTGTTTGTCTAAATAACTCATACAGTTGTAAAGTTTTGCAAATAAAATTATTCTTATTCTTAAATAACACATCTTCTCTATTCTCTTTCATTAACATGACGAATGAGAGAGATAACATGAAATTGAATCACCTATTAAGTATAAGGGTCAGTTCACACGGCGTCGATACGCGGTGCTGCATTTTTAAGATAGCTATTTAAAATTGAACTTTATTCACTACATAAGAATATCCATGTTTCATTGCAAGAGTTCAAATCTCAAGTCAATCGAAATACAATGTATTGCAATGAAATGTGTATCTTTTTATAAAGTGAATAAAGTTCTATTTTGAATAGCTATCTTAAAAATTCTATTCTGCTTTCATATAATTGGGAATAATTTGTATTTATTTATTGCAGTGTCCGCCGTGGTTATGAAGTGTACAAACAGGTGTGCAAGGCGTGCCACTCCCTGCAGTATATTGCCTTCCGTAACCTGGTGAATGTCACACACACTGAGGAAGAGGCTAAGGCAGAAGCTGCCGAGGTATGTTGATGTTAATTATCTACTTATCTAGTTATTCTTTAAAAGGCGAAGAAAAAAACTAGCACTACTACTAGTACACTACTAGGGTACTTCATATTTTACTTCAGCAACTCTACAAAAATCTATTTGATTAGACATTCATGACATTTCAATTTAATTTCTTGAATTCCATATTCCTAGGCTAAGAACTCATGAAGCGGATTTTTCCCATGCCCGACGCGGTCGGGGAACTGCGGTTTTATATCTAAACTCACAGCCACAGTTGCGGTGGACATCGCCCGCGGCCCGCAAATGTGGCGGGCGAAGATAGCAAGACGATCGGTTGCAAAAAGGCATTTACAATTGAATTTCTGAATTTTGCCCGCCAACCGAAAGCAAAGCGCCCGGGGGCTACCCGCCGAGGCTGCGGGTGACCGCGGCCCGCGCGATTATACTACATATACAGTGGCATAACTATAGGGTGGCTGGGCTGGCAAAATGCCACGGGCCCCCGGCCCAAGAGGACGTGAGCTCTGAATTAACCTAACATAATATAAAAATTGATTCTTTTTTAATACTTAATCAATATGAGGTATAAATAAAGACCATATACAAATTACAAATTAAAAATACATATTATTTCAACACATTCAAACATCATCATCAAAAAGAAAGTGACAATCACAATAGAAATACTCGAAATAAGCATAAGCTTGATATACCAGAGACTAGACATAGTAAAGTAAAGAATTCATTCAAAGGCCAATGTATGCACCTGATCCCAGAAAGAGTTCCAAATTTTTCAATCAATAAATTTCAAAAAGTAGTTATAGAATGTTTGTGTGCTAAAGTGTTATTATAAGTTAATGATTTTATGAATGATAGCACACCTTGGGAATGAGGTGGCCCCCCGCAAGGCTACTTCTAAATTACATATATTATTATACTCTTGTTATGTAGTTTTAGTCATAACATTCTTATATACATACCTTTTTTTATTTTAATAGAACAATTTTCCATCTTTTTTGTAAAAGATGGCCTCGCGTGAGTTTCTTACGCCGGTTCTTCTCGCCGGACTAGTTTTCGAACCGGTGGGAGGCATCATGTAGACCGACATTCAGAAAGTGTAAAATAATATCAATTTTGAATAATTTTTTTGATTTGCCTTTGACTTTATGGCTGCGAAAAGTTGCAACAATAATGTTCCTTACATTACAACCTAGTGAAGTGTAAAATATAGCTGATAAACAATTTCATTACAGGTCATGATCAGAGATGGTCCCGATGAGGAGGGCAACTACTTCGACCGGCCCGGCAAGCTGTCCGACCACTTACCGTCCCCCTACCCCAACGAGAATGCTGCCAGAGCTGCCAATAACGGTGAGAGCCTACTTGTTGGTTTTCATAATTTGGGACAGCAAAATATTGTTACGTGTTAGGTTTCGCCGGATTTGGAGAAAATAGACCTGCTGACTCTTTTGAAGACTTTATTTACTAGCACTAATCATGTTCACACACTACTAAAGCACTTGGTCCAAACACTAAGCACTAAGTCCAACACTAAACACTAACGGTATCCTTAGTTGTAGCCAAGTCGTTGGAACACTCACTGGTATCACTCTTGATCACCAGTTTTTACTTCGGTATCGCCTGTTTCGCTGTTTAACTCGAACTCCCGATCACTAGTTTTCATTTATCGCCTGTTTCGCTTCGTTGGAAGCTCAAACTGAACTCAACTCGTTCGCATCCCTGAGCAAAAATTAAACATGATGTTTCTTAATAATTAGTAAATTACAGTATGTTACAATCATAATAATTACTAGCGTTTGTCCGCGTCTCCGCTCGCGTATATAAAGTAATCCCACAAGAACACTGTACTTTTTTGAAATAAAAAGTAGCCTATGCTCCAATCCAGAGCTTACTCCTACCAAACCAAATTTCATCAAAATCTGTTCTGTAGTTTTTGCGTGGAGTAACAAAAAATCCATATACATCCATCCTCACAAACTTTCTCATTTTAAATAATAGTAAGACGCATAACTTCAAAATTAAAATATTCATGTTGTTATTATTATTTCTTTTATTGATCGGTTATAATTAAAGTAAATCAAAATAAAATAATTTAATTAAATGGGTGTACAATTTAAATTCCAAGTCTCATTCTTATTCTCATCCTTCCAGGCGCCTACCCACCGGACCTATCTCTCATAGTCTCCGGACGTAAGGGCGGCGAGGACTACATTTTCGCCCTGCTCACGGGCTACACTGACGCGCCCGCGGGTGTCCCATTGCGCGAGGGACAGAACTACAACCCCTACTTCCCCGGTGGAGCCATATCCATGGCGCAGGTGTTGTTCAACGAGGTAAGTGTTACTTTTAAACAAATGTAATTTGGCTTGTAAGATTAAGAAAATGTTTGTGACTTATTGTAGTATTAGGTAATAAAAAATTAGGAAAACAGTTGACCTAAAGGCCATCTGTAAAACTTCCCGCTAAACCCTTAATTTCTTAATTTGAGCTTATCAAGCTCATAAATAAAAATGCTTTTAAAAAATTTCACTGATAATTTTCTTTTCTCGGCCTTTTGAGCTCTCCGAGCTCAAGAGTCTGATAAAAGTTTAATAAAACACTATTTTTTGACATTTCAAATTGTCATAAGCGATTGGCGGCAATCGATGCAGTTTTTCACGTCCGTGGCTTTACAAGATTATGAGCTGATTAGTTTTGTGGAGTTGATCGATAATGACGTTTAAAAATTATTCAAAATTTTTTTTAAAAAAGAAGTTCACATTTTTTTTTTAATTTCTTGAAATCTATCTTGTCGAATCGGTCCAAATAGTATTAAAAATCTAAGTTTGGCCAAGCCCTTTCGAATGGCGATAGCCGCAATAAAATCGGTCAAACTGTTCAAAAGTAATAAAGAGGATTACATATTATGTACTTACACACAGACATACGTAGAGACATAGTGACACCTCGCGGGGGTAGTCAGGGCTTCCTGTGACCTCAGAACGTCGAGATCTGATGAGAATTCGATTTTTGCAAAACGGGGTAACACCAATAACTTCCCGATTTTTGAAAATCTTAGATTTTCTTAACAGGAAGTTAAAAATATTACTATTTAATAGTAGACAATGCCCACAACTTTGTGTTCTTACAGACTTTTACAGTTCTTCTTATATATAGCGCGTGAATACTAATAATAATAATACATTTTACTTGGCTGTAGCCTATGCGTTTCCTGTGGTCTATATCACTGTGTTAAATTTCATCCAAAACGGTTCAGTGGTTTAGGCGATTTCGAAACAGACTTACTTTATATATAAGGACTCCAAATATCAATTACGGATACTTCAGGCACATGATCCACTGCTTATGTAAAGACGGTTAGGCAGAAAAATAATTGTCATACTCAAACTAAAAAAAATCATCGTATGATGGGTGACTCGCAAAACGCAACTCTCATATTATAAAGAAATATTTTTTTTCGAGTATGACAATTATTTTTCTGCTTAAACGTCTACATAGGCAGTAGATCATACTATGCCCGAAGTTTCCGTAATTAATTTTACCAAACTGTATATATATTAAGTTATTGATACTCCGTACTAGCATGTAATTACATCTAATATATATTACATTACAGGCTGCCGAGTACAGTGACGGTACTCCCGCATCCGCAGCGCAATTGGCCAAGGACGTAGCCACCTTCCTGCGGTGGTGCTCCGAGCCCGAACTGGACGACCGAAGGCTAATGACGATCAAAGCCCTGGGCATGTGCTCACTATTAGCAGCTGTCGTGTACTACTACAAACGGCACAAGTGGTCCTCCATCAAGTCGAGGAAGTTAGCGTACAAGCCAGTCTCTAAGAAGTAAAACATAGACAAACAAACGTTTTAGACAATTTTTTTTTTCAATAGGCACAGTTATGTTGAATGTAATTAAAATAATTTATTTCTAACCGGAGACATGTTTTCTTTTGTGGATGTGTTGGCTTGACGTTACCATGAGCGCAGTGTTGGGGTGATATTATCATTAAATAATAATTGTATTATTAAATAATCTGTTAAGTATGTGCATTGATTTGGGCACAGATATTGCTGCGTACTGTGCTAATGTTCCATAAGAATCTAGCTGCTAATCAGTGTACAGATCAATAAATGAGTTATTGAAAACCATCATACTTTTCTTTCAATTTAATAATAATTATATGCTTGAACTTGTCATATTGTTCCTACCTGTGTGTAAGTTTTACATGGGGCAGACAGAAATTACTATAAATGTTTCATTGTTTGGTAAAGGGCTTTAACTCTTACAACAATAAAAGTCCCATTGTTGTATATAACTAAATGATGACAATCAGAAGCACAAATTAAATTTGGAGGTGCACAAAATGTGTCACTAAAAAGATAAGATATATATATTTTGATCATGGAGAACTATATCACTTTTAGCTCAGTAGCTCACTTGTAAGACTCTGTCCAGAAAGTGCGTAAACCTACGCACGTAGAGATTCTTATCTTATCACAACAAAATATCTGCCAGTCTATCTGTGATGCCAACTTGGGACTTTTCCCTAAATTTAGGGAGAAAAGGTATCTGAAGGGGTAATTAGGGGGTTTTTATGCTTGTTTTATTTAAATTTGCTATTGATTTGCTTGACGATAAGTAATTTAATATACTATTATTATTTAATTACAGCTGACCTATTACTTATTGGTATAAAAAATGTATAAAAAACCAAAATTCTTATTGCAAGCGTCTACCTGTTGCCAACTTTAAAGAATCACGCCAAAAACGTCAAAAAATTCACGTTTGTTGTGTCTAAAGCTTAGTTCGCATTAGGCCAGTATTTTAGTCAACTAACTCACTTTCAACTCGCTACTAACCGGAAAACTGTTCGCACTTGCGTTCAAGTGCAGTTCACATGTGAGGCGTGTTTTACTAGATGAATAGCCTGCGATTGCCTCCAAAGTGAATAAACTTGTAAAAGTGATTTTAGTAGAGGTGGATGAAGAAGTTTGTGTTATAAAAAAGAAGCTATGGATAAGAAAATGGATCGATATAAATACATTAAAGAAACACATTAGGAACAACTGTCTTCTGAAGAATGCGTTGAAAGATCCGAAATAATACTTGGATACTTTAAGAATGACCGAAAATTGTGCAAATTTTCTGCTATTTTTGTAGCAACTAATGAACTCGACTAAATCGATAGGTTCGGAGTTCGGACTTGTTTAGCCGGTGAGCCAGTGAGCAGGGACGGCTGGTGGGGGGGCTACTCGCCCGTGAGAAATAGAAATAAATGGATTGACTCGACTAAATTACTTACTAATCTACTAATCATACAATCGGAGCGAGAAAAACATTTTTCTTTCACTTCCTGTCTCGCGCGTACTCGAGGTAGCTGCGTATTACATGCGTAATTGCTGCACCTATTTGAGTCAGGAGCGGAGCACCTATACGTGTAGTATGGGCATACCCACAACCCCAACAGCCTTGTGAGTGCATACTTTCAAGGTCTATTAATTTATAATCAAAATAGGTTCAGTGGGTAGTAGTATTGGTATTGTTAGCCTTTTGAGTCTTACCTGGTGCTTTTTACCTGCTGGTCATACTTATATTATTGTTAAAATACATATTTATAGTAGTGGATTTAGTGTTAAGCGGACCTTTAGTCAGGTAGATTGAAGAAAGCGCAAAATTTGTCACCTCCATAAATTTTCGGCCCTTTTTTTATTTATTAACCAACAGATTTAAGAAAAAAATAATAGGTACTTTGTTTGAACCAAGGAATTTGTAAGTATTATATACAACTGTTGTATATAATACATGATAATACTTACAAATTCCTTGGTTTGAACCGATAGGAATAATTACTCCTGCCGATGTTATATAATCTATAATTTGTGTATGTTTCTATACTATATATGCATATATTTTTTATTTAATGAATTTATAATCTTAGTTGATGTTAATTTGTTTAAGGTACCTATATTGAAAGCTTATTTTTTTACCAAACATAAAATAATTTTTTTGCTAAATAAGCGAAAAACTTTCTCGCTCACTCCGCGCGTTAGCTTTTAATTAACATAATATTATAAAGAAAATAATACAATTCTTTTTTAAAATTCTAATAACCATGTTATGAAGGAAATAATAAAATCAAAATTTTCGGGCCACATCTTTTGAGAGCTGGATCCGTGCCTGAATCAACCAAAGCGGTTTAATAGGTCAATTTTGTACGATACGCGCATAGCTAAAATAATACGCACGTAGCTTCTGGACGCAATGTATGTATGTAGTACATCGACAACGTGCGTAGACCTTACGTGCGTAATAATACGCAGTTTCTGGACATGGTCTAAGGCCGCTATCCCCAACCCGCGGCCCGCCGGGCCTTTATCTGCGGCCCGCGTGAAATTTTTAACTTAAAAATCAGCCAAGGAAAAGTCATTTTAGGAAAAAAAATAGACAAAAATTGTATTTTTTATGAAAACCCCTTTTATATTAATTTTTATTTTGAGTAGAAATCAATTTGAAAATGTGAATATTTAAAGTATTGCCATCGACTAAAGAAAGGACAAAAAATCGCGTTTTGTTGTCATAAAAAGGGCTTCTCCTTAAATTACTTGTTTTATCTTGTTTTTTAGATATGATATTATGTTGTTATAGCGGCATCAGAATTAAGACTTATGAAAATATCAGCTTTCTAGCTAAAGTGGTTCTTGAAATACAGCCTACGATGTAATAAGGATAGCATGCAGCGACAAGCCAGCTCTAGATAAAGTTGTGAAAAAGCGTTCACAATTCCAAAAATCTCACTGAGTGAACATAATTATTATAATACATATTTGTTATTTTATTTTAGTTTGTGTCGTTATCTCATCTTAAATGTTTAGTTTCACTCTTTTAACTACCTTGTGTTTTTCTACTATTAAATCGTTAAAGAACAATGGCAGAGTTCCATACAACGAAATACCTGAAATTTTTTTTGGGCGTCTAAGGTTGAAAAAATGTCTAAAAGATAGCAATTGCATTACGTAATCATATTCAAAAAGAATTTTGTCTTATCGAGGCCACGAAAAAAAGTTATTCATATTTTTGTATTTTGAGGTTATGTAGATTAATAATTTTAAATATAAGGCTTCTTTACACTTAGATCATTTTAATGCGTTTTCTTTCGCTTTCCTACATTGCAATCTAGCGCAAAGCCTTAAGTGGTAGACACAGATTGCAGAAAATGAAGACGATTTCTGTATTGTGTGATGATAGATCAAAATAAATCACTTTCTACGAAATTAAATATTTATATTTATTTTAAAAGATTCACAAAACAGTATGGTATTTTACATGATTATCTCATAAGGAGTTTAAATCCTTTATACATCTCATATTATAAAGCAAATGCAAATAATACGAAACTATTTTAACATTAGGTACAGTGCTATTACTAAACAGAAATATTATGACAATCGTAAGGCAATCGCTGTCCGTTAGAAAAATACAAGTCGCCCTAGAAGGCAGATACTACGTCCAGGTTGCCCCTGGGCTTGCCAAGGGTCAGAAAATAAAGATAATCCAAAAATATCGCAATAACAACAACACGTAAATTCGGCAAAATCCTAGTTCTTGTCAAGCGTCATGTCAAATGTGAATATCAATGTACTTTTTTTTATCTTAGTTTTGAGAATGCATAAGAGATGGCGACACATTTTAAGATGGCGACACATTTTAAGAGCTACCGACCACCGTCACATGCATATTTATTTATCTCTTTTTGCTTTTTAGTATGTTTTAAAAAGTACATTATCAATTATAATATATTTTCATTTAGATATTAGTATTACGGTTCTCATGATGTTGCTCACTATCGCTATCTAGCGAAAACGAAGAGAACTTCTTTATCATGACATTTGGTTTTATTTTTTTAATTCATTGACGTGAGGCCATTTTATTGAAATGTATCCAAATAAGATATTTTTATTTTATAAAAATAATTCCGGCTCTTACATGAAAAAACAATTATGTGGTAAAAACCTGAAAAATAAATGATTACTTTTTGTTTAAGTGACATTTTTAGACGCTTCCAAAAACATCAGGTAAAATCTTGCCATTGTTCTTTAAATTTTAAACACCGTATTTTTGTCCCTAAAAATTTTGGTTGCGGCCCGCGACACCAGGAGTACAACGGGTTTGTGGCCCGCGTAAAAAAAAGGTTGGGGACCACTGGTCTAAGGCCACACTGGTCGCTGTTGCCGAAATCATATCTTTCTGTTCTTCTCCTCAGAATAGTTGGTTTTTGTTGCTTTTTCTCTTTCATTTAATAGGTTGTTTAATGTTACTTGCTGAAAATTAGGTATTATTTTTCTTGGTGCATTAATATAGTAAACTGTATGTTGGTACATTAAGATGCTGATGATGTGAATTTAAACACCACTTTCGAACTTTGTCTTTCGAGAATTTTCGTTTTCTATGGAACCGACAGACGAATGTGTGAATATAAGAAGTGGCTGGATAATAATTAATCGGCTTTACCGACTACCTACTCGGCGACTAGTCTTCACATCTCTAAAAATATCTATAGACGCTTTACACCAAGAAAGTAGCTTTACATTTTTGCTTTACACCACGACCAGTGGAGTGAATTAAAGATGTGTCTATATTGAAACTAAATGACTAAAACATGACGTGAATAAACTATTCAATTGAACGACTCATTCGCGAACTACACACGTTTTATAAATATCTCCGATTGTAGAACTGGGGTTCATGGGCTCTCGCTCTTTATAGAGATACCTACAAAAGTTCACGGTAGTGCCGAGTGCCGACCTCAGAGCAATAACTATTAACTATAGCATCCTTCTTCCGTAGTGCCGACGATACACGATAGGTTTTGCTGATAGTTAAGCTCATAGGCGTAGCTAGGGGGGGGCAAGGGTGGGCCGCGCCCACCCTAGAAACTTCTTTGCCCACACTAGACCATAGACAGTGTTAATGAATTACTAACTTAAATACCCCCCCCCACGCCACGGACGGCTGCCATCCCTAGACAAAATTCCTAGCTACGCCAATGGTTAAGCTACATAAACAGCTTTACTAAGGCACGGCGTTTTTAATGGTCGCGATCAGGGCAGGATAGCTCCTGACGTCACAGCTTGTTAGAGAGAGAACGTAAATTGGTCAATACTTGTGAAGAAACGAGACAAAAATGTTATGTTTTGTCCCTTTCGCTGTAACCGGGTTTTTGGCACAAAGCTGTCAAATTTGACATTCTTGTGCCAAACAAATGACTGTGAAGATTGAGGTTTCGTTTTAATTGAACTCTTTTGTGTTTTTTGGAGTGTTTTATGTTATATACTCTTTTGAGATAGAGACTCTGTGTAGTTTTAAGTATTTTAACAATGTGTGGATGCAGTATTTTGAGGTGCAAAAGTCGCAGCGAACGAAAATGTGCTGCCGTAACTTTTCACTCGTAATTAGCTATAGCTCGTGTTTTTTTAGTTTGTGATTGCTTAAAACATAAGAATGATGATATATGGATGTAAATACAGTCATATTTTCCATAGAAAGTGAGATGAAATCAGTATTTTTTACATAATTCGAAACATATTCTAAAAATATATTTGTCTTAGTGTTGCTATTTAATTTAGTACCAAAATATACTGACTTAAAGTTCTTTCGGTAAAAATTTAGTATAATATCCCACGATTCCACGATTTGGGGAGGAGGGAGTTAAGAGGGAAGGGGAGGGGGAGGGTTGAACCCCCACTCCCCTCATCAGGAAACCCACAGTTACTGAGATATTAGTGGGTTAAGTTTTGGGGTTATAAACTAAACGACTAGTTTAGTTGTAATTTGGAGTGGTAAACATAGTTGAGTAATAGGGTGACAGCTAACCCTAACCGGAAACCTCACTAAATATAAATTTTGGATACATAGGTAATTAATCAAAGAACAAATTTTCCATCTTTTTGCTAAAAAGTGGCCCCGTGCGAGTTTCTTACGCCGCGGCGCCGGTTCTTCTCGACGGGCCAGTTTCTTATTGATATATGTATTTTAACTGTTTAACTTTTTAAGTGTGTTGAAGTGAATGAAGAATGTTTGAAACATCTACTTAAATAAAAAACTATTGACTTTTTTGACATTGTTTAATTTTTATATTAAGAGAAATACCTACCCTACCTAACAGTATTAATAGTAAGACTTTTTGTTAGCTTATGCTTGGTCTACTTCAGAAAAAGTCAAAATCACCATATGTGTCCATAGAAATTGCCTCAATTCCTCATAGATCTCATCATCAGGTCACTACATTTTTGAATGAAAACAGTACTAACTTGGGATTATACCCTTTACATAAAAATGAAAGAGTAAACCTGAACGTTTTCACGTTAAAACTACTGAACTGATTATCATGAAATATGGCCCAGATATAAATTAGACCACGGGAAAGGACGTAGGCTACTTTTTATCGCGAAAAAATGTACGGTTCCTGTATAACGATACTTTATTTACGCTTTCACGTAAGTATTACTAAACCGATTATGATGAAATTTGGCACAGAGTGGAGTTGGAGTAGACCATGGGGAAGGACATAGGCTACTTTATATCATGGGATATATACCCGTGGATTACTGTGCTTACGCGGGCGTAATGGGCGCGGGCTGGACCTTTTTTTTTTAAATATTGGAAAAGGTGTATGTTGTAGGAGTAGGTGTAGGAGCAGGTGTAGGCGTAGGTGTCTGAGTGGGTGTAGGAGTATGGGTAGGAGTAGGTGTATGAGTTAATGTACGAGTAGGTGTTGGAGTAAGAGTAGGAGTAGGAACAGGAGTAGGTGTAGGAGCAGTTGTAGTCATTTATTCATTCCAGTTCATATTTAAGACAGAACAATGTCTGTCGGGGTCAGCTAGTAATATATAATATAGCTAGCTGTCTCGACACACGTTGTTCTGTCATAAACATGAACTGGAATGAATAAATGATTTTACCTATAATGCATCCTACGTCCTAGTCCTACACCTACAACCTACACCTTTTTCATTATTTCTCAGTGCGTAAGCCTTCCCTGAACTTCCACAATTATTTTCAATTTAAATCAAAATGAGCCAAATCGATCCAGCCGTTCTCGAGTTTTGAGTCCCTCGTGAACGGAATAAAAAGTATCCTATGTCCTTCTCCTGGTTTCAAGATAGCCCACCAATTTTCAGCCAAATCGGTTCAGCCGTTCTTGAGTTATAAATATTTTTACCACGTTCATAATATTTTGTTAATTTAACTATTACTCTCGGTCTTGGCCTAGAGTTAACTTATTAATAGGTCTCGATCTAGACTGAGAATCCAGGTACGATCGTACTCTAATCGCATGTTTTCTTATAACCTCGGACTCATAAAAAATAACTAGAACAATTTAATCGCCAGTATGAAAATATTAAAATTTACTTATTTTAATAATGAGTGGTGCAGGGAAAAACTCGCTCTACGATCCTTATTTATTACTGACTACGACGAGAAAACTTACGTGTACATCCTAAGATCAAGACAAAAATACTACAATTGAAGGCTATGTTTGTACATGGCAACACATAGTGGGTGAGCGAGATGCACTCTAGTGGTTACAAGAGCTGCGGATCTATAGGTACTTTATCTTAGGTCGCGATAGAAAAACAGCACTTTAAATAGAACTGTGCGGTAGTACAATACACAGAGCTGAAAATCGTAGTGTCACAAGATCTGTTTTTTCTGTCGCGACTCGCGACCACTAAAAACGCTCGTGGGAACGAGGTTCAGTGTAGTTCTGACATTCACAATTTCAGCTTGTAGTTTACACATCAGTGTCATGAATAACATGATTGATGCAATTGATTATTTTTGAATAGCTGCGCATGGTAGGTACCATCTTTTTATTTGGTAGGTACGCTTTACTCATACGTGGCAATTATGTCATTTTTTTGTACGCTTAAAAGGAAAAGGAGTAGTCTCTTGCGTCAAAGTCGTGGACTTGGAAGGGAATGGAAAAGAAGTTCTACTGTGGCTTTTTATTTTGTTTTTAAAGTAAAATGACTCATTTTTTAATCTTAAATAAAACAATATCATGAATGCCATAGTTGGTTTGTGTCACTTCTGTGAAGCGCATGGCCCTAAACCTGTATTTTGTACATTTACGAGTGACAATGAAGATCAAGCCACGGAACCATCTATTTCTGCAGTTCAGTGCAATGGATGCACTTCAATCGGCACGGAAACAGTGTTTATATCTCGCGAGGATAACGGCACAGTATTCTGTAGCAGACAATCTCTTCCAAATGCCGAAATAGCTACGTTCTTACGACAGGCAGCCTTGCGAAGCATTACTTGTGAAGTTAGTAGGAACTGAAAATTTTATCTTCGTGTAGTAGGTACACAATAGTAATATGAATATATGTTTTAAGGTGAGCTGGAACAAAGAAAGTGGTGTCGTCTATTTTAGTGATACACAGGGTCATGTCTTGAGTCATATGTTCCAAATCAAAGACACTAGAGCGAGGGGCCTAATAAGAATGTTCTCTATCGTAGTGCTGATGAAGGACAAGCTCATGCTACTCAACATAACTCCAGTTCTATCTGAACACATGCAGGTATATTCAATCAATAATATGTTTATTGTAAGATATTATGTTATGTAATAAAATCATACTGTACAGGTATATAGATATTATATTGTGTTTTGTGTAAAATAATTCTGTATTGTAACCTGTATTCCAGTATATTTGGTGCCAGTTTGCTTATAAAAAAGGCATTAGGTTTTGTATCAAATCTTTTAAGAGAAAATTTTTAAGTGGATATTATTTAAACTCCGATCAGATCAATTTTACTCGAAATGTAAATAAACAAAATTAAGCAGCCTATAGTGCAATCAGTTAAAATGTCACTTGCTTACTGTGCATTGAAGAAATACAATGATACATTAATTCTGACAAATTTAATATATTTATGGTTAGTTTAAATTGAATCCAAATAGAGTATAATATAGTATGATAATTTAGTACTTGGTTCAAAATTAAAATAATATTATAACTTTAGAGAATTTCCAGAGAGCTCCAACAGTTAGCTGAGGTTGTGTTTGAGAATGAGCAGAGTGTGTGCTCTCAAAGGGCTTTGAGGCTGAAAACTGGGGTATACGAGTTTGGGCAATCTAGATCACTTGTACAACTAACAGGTTAATTTCAAATTATAGTACACTAGCTTTCTCCTGCGTCTCCGCTGGGACATATGCCCTACTACAGTAACACTGGACTTTTCTTTTTTGAGATATAAAATAGGAACTACTACTATACAACATTTTATCAAAATCCATTCATTCAGTTGTTTTTGCATTGAGTCACGAACAGGGCTTGATTAACGTTATTAAATTGTTAACGTTACCTGTGTTTCACAGAATAACGTTAGGAATAAATATTAGCGTTAGGAAAAATAAATTTATTTTTATCGGTACATGAAAGTAACGTTAAGAAAAAGTATTGTTATTAATTAACGTTATTTTATATAACGTTACGTATTTCCCTGCCTGCGCCCCGCCTCGAAGTGACAGAACGAACATGCACTAGCTTCGTCGCGTCGCGTCGGCTATTATATTGTTATATTCTTAAATATTATTGTACAATGTACCTACCTACCTACCTCAAACATGGATAAAACCGCTGCGCTACCGACGCTCCCTATATTATAACGTTATACATACCATAAATACTGTTATTTACAAAATAAAATAACGTTAGTATATAACGTTAAAAATATTGTTAAGTATCAAATAACGTTAAAATTAATATCGTTACCAAAGTATTTTTATAAAATTACCGTTAATTAACGTAATTTTTTGGTGTTATTTGGTAACGTTAACAAGCCCTGGTCACGAACATCCATTAATCCTCACAAACTTTCACATTTCATAATAGTAGTAGGAAGTGTTAAAAAGCAATTGCTTAAAAATAATCCAACAATATACAATACAGCCAATGTATCTTGGCGAGTCTGAACTTCGCGCAGAAGGTTGCACAACAACTGTTTTAAGTGTTTTCATATTTATTTTATTTGTACTAATAGTTGGTCAACTGTATTAGGGAAATTTTATTAGTACATAGGTATATAAAAATAATACAATAACAGTTTTCTTCACGAGTTGTACATGTGCTAAAGTTTGCAGAGCCTATGTTCAGACCCGTCAAGATACAGCGGCCGTAGTGTAAAAGAAATATTTGGAAAATTTAAATGATTGTTAGTACAGTAGTTTATAGGATTGACTTTAAACTTTGTAACTCTGATTTTAAACTTGTAGCTTTTAATTTTAGGTGACCCAGACATTTTCAAAAAGTTACACTCTCACTTCACTTATATACTTAGAACTGGTGCAGTGATACATACTGAAACATTGTACACGAGTGCTGATTTTTTGAATAAAATCAACAATAATATTACTAAAGGAACTATACTTCAAGATAGTGTGTGTGATGTGAAACATAGTAGAATGTCTATAAGAGATTTAGAAAAACTACTAACAAGGGCAGTTTTCAGAAATATCTTGTTCTGTACATTAGTTGGTAAAGATGTGAGTTACACTATTGTTTTTAATATTATTTTTTTTATCTATTTCGTAATTATTTTTCTATATTATATGTATTGTTTTATTTCTTCCAGATTGTGATACATACAATGAGTGGACAGTCGGAAACTATAAAAGCAACTTTACTTAATTTGTTGCCCACAACTGCAAGTGAAGAAACATCACATATTAAATCTGGCAGTGTAAATGATAAAATAGTCACACAAAGTAATGTATGCTACTTACAAGAAATTGAAAATAACAAATTTGAATGTAAATGGAATGGAAAACTACCTACAAAATGTAAATGGATAATTATTTTCTGTATTCGTACTATGATAATGAGTTTGCCAGTAATATTAAAGTTATTTTTTCCATTTACTAGGTCCTACAGTAGTGACTAAAATAGAAAAAGGAATGGAGAATGATAAATTTAATGATGATGTATTAAATCAGTATATAAAATCCATACAGCTGGAATGGCTAGGGTATGTACCTACAGCCTACCTGTCCTTATTACCTAGGCATTTTCTTTTTCACCTTACTTTAGTGAGAAGCAGTAATTTCTTTTTCTGACCTTTCAAATTGTAACATAATATTATGTTAATATCAACAATAGAAAGTTATCCCTAAGATTTCTATGCATTTTTACTTATTTTCCAGAATTGCTAATACATTGAAAACAGCAATACAATCTTCCAATCAAAAATCTGAAGCCGTACATAATTTGAAACAGGTGTTAGGTATTAAACCTGAAGATGAATCTCTTGTGACGTTCTGGTCAAAAACATTTTGTAATTAGCTCGTAAACTGTGATAGCAAAAGTATTTTTTATAAATAAATTTTATTTAAGTTATTTGGATGCCTTTCATTAACATGTCTTAATTATTCCATCAAATTATTTTTAATCAAGAAACCAAACTTATGAACAGCAGTTTGTCTAACTTACAAGTTTTAAACCTTGTTCTAACAGCTTAAAAAAATCATTTAAAATCAAAATCATTTAAAAATTTATAGTCAACATTTGTACAGTAGATTAGTGTGTAGTTATGTATTATATATGTCACCGTAAAATTGTCAAAATCGATAGATTGTAAAATAACTAACGAGATTGTAAAAATATGTTGAAAGATTCATAACTATATATTTATAAATTAACCAACACCACATCTGCTTATAGCTCAAAAGCTGATTGCACGATATTCAATGTTACGAGAAATAATGATTGGCAGCAAGTCTATCAACATTTCACTAGTTATTTTACAATTTTACGGTGACATATAAATAATAAATATGTACTGAAATAGAAATAAAACCAGAAAATTATTTTAGAGTCCTTATATTAAGTTTAGACATTGGAACGACGGCTAGGTTTGGCCTTCTCGTGTCCCTTTGTACGGACGTACGGCTTCGTGTGCGAGCGTGGGGCGCCAGGGGCAGGGCCGAAGTGGCGAACAGCCTCACGGGCGTTCCTGCGTCCCTGCACCAACACGGTCTTGCGGCCAGTGGGCGCGCGGAGTGCCAGCTGGTCGAAAGTTAAGATTTCACCTGGAAAAAAAAAATTATAGTTAATAAATATAAATTAAAAAAGTAATAATAATTTTGAACTCAGGGTTGATATGATTTAAATCGTGATTTTGTTATTAAATTTTTTATATTAATCATTAAATTTTTACTGCAACTAAATCACAGCCAAAAATTTACAAATTGTTGAAGGAACTGAACATAAAAAGTTTTAAGTTAATAATATTCACTTACTATAAGTAGTCGTTTTAGTCTTATTAAGTTTTTTTTACTTTCCTAGTTATATTTTCAACGCTACCGTTTTTTAAATTGTTGATTTTAGTAGAATTTGTTGAATTATCTTAATTATATTAAAAAATAAAGTAAACCAAAATATATTCTTATCATTTTATTAATAAATTTACTAATAAATAAATTAAAAAAGACGAGAAAGTAAAAAAATCTGATTTTTTTTTTAAATCATGATTTTTATCAACTCTAGTTGAACTATGAAGAGATTTTAATACACTAGCAGTAATGGTCAACAAATGTGCTGAGGGTATTATCTGCAACCCCTACACAAGAAACATAAGAAAGAAAGAATATTATTGGTTGACCCTCTTAGACGAGCCCAATTCTTAAAATTCAACAATAATAATTCATATTGACCAATTCAAATTGAAAAAAATGGAGGAGGTTCTTAATTCAATGCATATAATATTATATTTTTTATGTATGACCACTCTTAACTTGATTTATTATTTATTTTCACTTTTTTTTTATAAACTCCTTATAACAAATTTCAAGGGACTGAACTTTTTTTTACGTAATAAAGTTTTCATTATACAGAGGGAAGAGATAAAATAAACCAAATTTAGCCAATAACAATAACTTCTTATTTTATTACTATCACTTGGTAACTTTTTTGTTTACACAACGCTTTTATTTTACTGGCCATCTTGACAGTTTCAAAGTTGGTTTACCAGTCGTAAATACACGATAGGTGATGATGGTGCGTTTAGTAACTGGGACAAAAATTTCGTACAGACAATGTAATCTAAGAATAATGGCACACATGTTATGGTAATTAACAATAACAAAAGCTAATCACGAGACGGGTGTTTATGACTGCAGGTATCTTTCGTAGAAATTTTGGCACCTCAAAAGATTATTTTTGTAAGCTGATTATAAAAACAATTACACTGTTAAATATGCAGTTGATGTCTGAATATGAAAATATTTGTTTTGTAATAGAGAATAGCGTTTGTTATAAAGAGTGAATTAATGCATGGGTTTTATGGTAAACAAACAAAATTGAACTAATTTCTACATTATGGAGTTCTTCGATATAACAAACAACATTATAAAGAGTTTACAGTGTAATATAATAATATCTATGGACACTTCATACCACATCTATCTGGAGCTGTGGTAAGTTCTCAAAGAACTTGTATTACGGGTACCAGACATTGGAAATACATTTAAGAGTTTTATTATAATACACATCCATGACTCAGGAACACTGAAAAGCTTTTTGTTCCTTTGGAGGGATTCGAACCTGGCTTGAGCACTAACACGGTCAACCACTGAGCCACAGAGGTCGTCAAATTTATTTATTGTTAATATTAATAATAATTAAATTGTAGCTACCTACAGACAAAACCGTTAAATCTCAAAGACATCCATCACCTTAACTGCTAGTGCTTACAAATATGTAAATACTTAATCAATTTTAAAAAGGCATCAGAGCTCCGTGGCCTAGTGGGTAGACCGTTTGGCTAGCACTCGAGAGAGTGCAGGTTCAAATCCCAGGTTGCGGCGTGTACCAATGAGACTTTTTCAGATCTCAAGTACATTATACGGACGCTCTAACGGTGAAGGAAAACATCGTGAGGAAACCCGCACATAGTTGGCCCCAGACGCATTGACTAGTTCATTCCTCTGGACTAGGCTGACTATATTGTGAGAATGCCGTATGTGCTCGGGCAACCATAGGACATTTAAAAACCAACTGTCCCAGGCACTACAGTATTTCAAGAGTGGTTACTTTGCTCGGAGAATATTGTATAAATCATCCATTAACGGATGTAAAGGCCTAAGTTTTTTTTTTAAAAAGGCACTGCAGAATTTATTATAATCTAAAAATTCAGTTTGTTTGTTTTGTGATAAATATGCATTTACCTGTGCCAATAGACTTAGGAAGTAAACTTTCAAAATGTAAACATTAGTTCACTATAAATAGCTTTTAAAATTGCGACACTTACCTCCCTTACTAATAAACGCTGTATAAGCTTTGAATAGTTATACAGTGTTTTATCTTCTTCAATCGAATTAAAAATGTCACTTGTGTGATGCGAACAAAACACTGTATAACTATTCAAAGCTTATACAGCGTTTATTAGTAAGGGCCTTACTGTATAAGCTTTTTGCATTTAATCTATAGATAAATGAACAACAAACATAACTTGAGTTGTGCAAATTGTTCATAACCTACAACTTTCTTTTGTTATGATATTGTAAATGTATCAAAATAAATTATTCCCTCACCTCCGGCTGCCAGGATGCGAGCGCGTGCCTTCTCTGTGACATGAAGGGCGGCGACGGTGAGCTTGGGCACTTTGTATAACCTCACGTCGTTGGTGACAGTGCCAACAACTACGGCGATCAGTCCCTCACGCGTGGGCTTCTTCATGTGACGGGCCAGGCGAGACAGAGAGAGAGGAGCCCTGTTGATGCGGCTCATGAACAGACGCCTTAGGATAATAGTGTTGAACTTGGCATTCGTACGTCTAGCCAAGTATCTGTAAAGCTGTAAACAATAGGTTATGTCAACTTTTGTCGTTGAATGACTTGTATAAGAAACTAGTGAGGACACTAGAGGTATATATGAATGAGAAATAACTATACTCACTTTTACCAGCAACCTAAGGTATACATCCTTAGATTTAACCTCGGTACGCCTAACTTTCCTGTCGTGTTTATGGTTGATGTCGACTCCCTGAAATACATAGAAGAACACATTCTCATATCACTGATATTACTGAAAATCACTTAAAACTTTCACAGTATCACTAGATCACCAAGATTTTTATTGATAATTTTATTTTTGCACCAAACGAAACTCACCATATTGACAACCGGACGAAAAAGAGACCTATAGACAAAAACGAGGATTGACAGCTGATACTTGTCAGTTGTCACAATGACGTATACAATGTTGCCATTGTCAGATTAACCATAGACAAATAAAATGTTGTAAAAACTCAAAAAAGGCCCACTGACCTCTTCTGTAAATATATTTTTAAACAAATGACACTGAGGCGGAACAAACTTGTCAGAAATCAAAATTAGACCGCCGTTTTCAAAAGGGATGGAATTTAATCCAAAACATCGTAAAATTCTTAAAACTAAAAATTCTGTGCGTCCTCAAGCGTCCACCCATAAAACTCGATTGTCGAAAAGGAAAGTAGTAACTAGAAAACGCAAATGTGTCTGTCTACCAGAACATTATTCGCTGGTAGAATTTCCAGCGATATGGAACGAGTTAAGACTGAGCGATCAACTATGTGACGGTGTTATTAAATGTAATGATAAGAAATCGATACACATTCATCGGGTAATCTTGTCAGCAGTTAGTCCATACTTTAGAGCAATATTCATAAACTCTCTCAGAAAGGGTCAACCAGAAGAAACAGAAATATTCGTTGATGTACCTAGCACCTACATGAACCTAATACTCGATTATGCGTACACAGGAACTTGTAAGGTGACGGAAGAGAACGTTGAAAACTTGTTACCTTATGCTGATCGTTTCGATGTAGTCGGAGTAATAATGTTATGCTGCAAATTTTTGCTACAACAAATACGACCACATAATTGTCTGGGTATATTTAAATTCGCCAGATGCTACTTTTGTAATGACCTAGAAAAAAAGGGAAAATTGTACATAAGACAAAATTTTGGTCGAATACTCAAGGAGTGCAATGAATTTAAAACACTGTCAGTTGAAGAGCTAGAGGATATTCTCAGAGATGATGAATTGAACGTACGAAACGAAGAAATCGTTTTTCAAGCTCTTAAGACATGGGTAGAACATGACCTCGAGAATCGAAGAAAATATATTCCATCGCTTTTGACTTGTGTGCGTTACGGCCATATTAGTTTTAAATATTTGAAAACCAAAATTCTACAGTGGCAGCCAGTTGTTGATGATGAGGTTGTACACAACTAAAAGATTTTCGTTTTATATCTATTCATAAGTAAATAAAAACTAAAAAGTTATTATTTCATATCGATTTTCAGAAGTGTCAGGAAGCTTTATACCCGGCAGTTGTATTTCTCACAATTCTTGATTCAAAACCAGACGTGGAAGCCGATCTCAATGAACCACTAGCCAGACCTAGAATACCTTACGAAATACTCTTCGCAGTAGGTGGATGGAGCGCCGGCAGTCCTACCAGTTTTGTAGAAACTTACGATACAAGGTGATAAAATATGGTCGTTGATAAACTCAGGAACATGATTTAGGTTGCAACTAGTATGACAAAAGGATAAGAAAATATTGACTTTTGATATACTGTGACTTTAGTCAAGATGCATTTATAATTTCGACGGCGATTTTTGAAATCAAAAATGTATGGGATTTGACATAAGTCATCGCTAAGTGACATGTCGATTGTTTTCGAACTTCGCCGTCGAAATTATCGAGATTAGAGGCACTGTTTCTGAAGCTACTCATATTAATTAAGAGTAGGTAACTACTATTTATTTATGCAAAAAAAAAAATCAGTAAAGGCGTGACTCCTGTTCCAAACATTACACAGAAAACATGAAACAAAAACATTTGTTTTCATACACAAGCTGTCTCCAGCTACAGAAAATGTTTTTGATAGAAACAAATCATTTTGTCCAGACACGATCTAAGTTCCGACGAGGAAGACGTATTAGCGCTCGTAGTTTTAGTGATTGTAGGTGTAGAATCTAGGAGAAAAGAGGGGTTCTGAAAAGGCTACTTTAGGTGTTTCATAAAAGTATTTTTTTAACTCATAAATATGTGCGCCATTTTACGCATTTCTATTGAAAACTGACAAAATCTGGGGGCACGGCAGTGCCCCCGCCAAGTCGAGCGCGAAGCAAACACTGCCGTACCATCCTTTACTGGAACCATTTCGCCGCATTTTCAGGCCCCTATTTGAGAACCTCTGGATAAGACCAGAACGCAGAAATTTTCGTCATCCAGTAAGCTATAATCACATACTTAAAATCCAAAATTTCAAGTCTGTAGGTCATTTAGTTCCGAAGTTAAGCGAAAGCAAAGTTTCGCATTTATGACACTCACTCACTCACTCACTCACTTATACACTCACTCATGATCATCAAAATAGAACTAGTACTTCCCATAAACTCAGACAGCTGAAATTTGGTACAGAGTTAGGGTTTAATGGCCACATAAAGGGAAAACTATAAAAACTAGGATAATCGATCTGGGGGCACGGCAGTGCCCCCGCCAAGTCGAGTGCGAAGCAAACACTGCCGTACCATTCTTTACTGGAACCATTTCGCCGCATTTTCAGGCCCCTATTTGAGAACCTCTGGATAAGACCAGAACGTCGATCTGGGGGCACGGCAGTGCCCCCGCCAAGTCGAGCGCGAAGCAAACACTGCCGAACCATTCTTTACTGGAACCATTTCGCCGCATTTTCAGGCCCCTATTTGAGAACCTCTGGATAAGACCAGAACGTCGATCTGGGGGCACTGCAGTGCCCCCGCCAAGTCGAGCGCGAAGCAAACACTGCCGTACCATTATTTACTGGAACCATTTCGCCGCATTTTCAGGCCCCTATTTGAGAACCTCTGGATAAGACCAGAACGTCGATCTGGGGGCACGGCAGTGCCCCCGCCAAGTCGAGAGCGAAGCAAACACTGTCGTACCATTCTTTACTGGAACCATTTCACCGCATTTTCAGGCCCCTATTTGAGGAGCTCTGGATAAGACCAGAACGCAGAAATTTTCGTCATCTAGTAAGCTATAATCACATACTTAAAATCCAAAATTTTAAGTCTGTAGGTCATTTAGTTCCGAAGTTAAGCGAAAGCAAAGTTTTGAATTTATGACACTCACTCACTCACTCATGATCATCAGAATAGAACTAGTACTTCTCATGAACTCAGAGAGCTGAAATTTGGTACAGAGTTAGGGTTTAATGGCCACATAAAGGGAAAACTATAAAAACTAGGATAATCGAACATCTGGAGTACCTGGTGACCCTGATTAGAAAACACAAGAGCCCAACCAAACTATTAGAGATCGACATACCGCCTTTACAAAAAATATTCAACATGGTGGTGGGCCGCTTCATTTGATGTCAAAAATCGAAGGTCTGAAGTATCTGATGAAGAATCCTCAGCTGGTTTCAGCTGATTAGAGATATGGTAATGCCCCCTTCTACTATTGGTACATAAAAAAATCAACTGTCATTTTAAAAACCTAGCGAAGTGGGACACATCTTCTAATTTAATCTAGTCCGTAGCATTCCAATGCTGGGCGAATGCCTCCCTTTCTGCTTTTGATACGCTTATAAATAAAATTAAAGGAAAACTCTGGATAAGACTAGACTGGCTTTTATACTTATATTTACAAGTTTACAAGAAGAAATAGTCGAACGGTTAACTTTATTGTACTCGATCATTACACAAATTAAATAAACAAATTACACTGAAATCTAGTAAAATAAATCAATATGCCCACGTTTCTACAAAAAGAAGTGAAATCCCACCAAAAACATTCTGTAAAAAACTAGCCAAGTCTCGATAGAACTGCTTGTTTATCTCTAAAAAGTAGTGAAATCTAGACAAAGTCGTGCCAAGTCTAAGGTTCCTTACTGCGATTTCTTTATTATTATAGTTAATGTTGTGTGACTTGGCCGTTGAACATTCTTTATACGTTACAAGTGGGTACAAGTCAATTTTATTTACACGTAATGTATATCTGTTGTAACTACCTATGTTTGTTAAGCGAGATAATAGCCCATACTGGTATTGGTAATTAGACGCTAGTGAGTAGTGTCTCATTTTAGGCTGTTGTTGATTGTAGAACACATGTATTGGAGCAATGGTGTCATGGAGCCCCTTTTGTACCATTGTGTACCCTTCATCGGCCAAGTCACACAACATTAACTATAATAATAAAGAAATCGCAGTAAGGAACCTTAGACTTGGCACGACTTTGTCTAGATTTCACTACTTTTTAGAGATAAACAAGCAGTTCTATCGAGACTTGGCTAGTTTTTTACAGAATGTTTTTGGTGGGATTTGTGTTTTTTAATTAAGTCAGCCATATATTATGATTATGATCGATAACAAAAACAAACACAAAAAACACAACAAGCAAAACTATAACCTTAAAAACCCTGTACCTAGGTGTCATGTGAACGATGTGAACACTAGGTAAGAAATGAAACATTTCTTCCCCTCTCTACCCGCGCAGGAATGTTTTCCGTCCGTCTCCGAAAACAAAAACATTGTCTATTCCTAGACAAATGTGTATAGCCACGCCCCAATGTTTCATGTTTTCTGTGTAATGTTTCGAACAGGAGTCACGCCTTAATCTAGTCTATTTCTACCCTCAATTATTCACAGAGCTGACCGATGGTTTCTGTCCATTCACATGGATCTTTCACCCCGCGCCTATCATGGCTTGTGTGCTCTCAACAACCTGATTTACATGATCGGTGGTTTCGACGGTAGTGATCACTTTAACACAGTTCGGTGCTACGATCCAGTAACAAATATATGGCAGGAGCGAGCTTGTATGTACCAAGCTAGATGTTACGTCAGTGTTGTTGTACATGGTTAGTATCGTTATCATAAATATGAAATATCTACGACAAATGTATTGATAGCAGCATAGTCTTGCAAATATCCAGGACACTGGACACAGTGATCAGAAGTATAGCCACTGTGTCTAAAGCAGTCAGTACATAATTGTTCAACAGTCATCGTCATAAATCAGGCCAAATGTATTTTCTAATTACATACCTATGTACCTTTCTTAAAAATTTGTAGATGGACTTATATACGCGTTAGGAGGGTACAACGGACGAACCCGCATGGCATCTGTAGAGAGGTACCACCCAGACAAGAACCAATGGGAAATGACGGCGCCTATGAATAAACAGCGGTCCGATGCCAGCGCTGCGTCGCTTGGAGGAAAAGTAAATTAATAGACAAATACATTAATAGACGATTACATTATAATTTGTTTCACGTTACAAACACTTTAAGGATTAAGGCTTACCATCGATCAAAAGCTAGACAGTTGATAGATTATGTATTTCTGCTGCCACTTTATCAACAAATACTAAAAACTAAATAAAATAAATATCCCAATACGGTCGTAGCGGCAGTGCGGCACAGAATACATAGTACCACGTAGCGGTAAAGTGGTAGGGGTAAAAAAAACACACGTACAGCGTGCGTTTTCTCGAGTCCTTCGTCGTCGACTTCGAGTCCTACTCACACTTGGCCGGTTTTTTCAATCATGTTTTCAACATCATAATACTATTATAACACAATTATGCATCCATATTCTGAAATAAAGTATTATTATTATTATTATAATACCTACTTATGTTTACAGACCAATAATTAATCCCTGAATATTTGTGATACTTTATAGATATACATTGTGGGTGGCTTTAACGGGCAAGAAGTGCTATCATCTGCCGAGGTATTCGATTCAGAGTTGAAGCAGTGGAGTTTCATCCGATCTATGATCAGCCCCCGTTCGGGAGTCAGCCTCATCGCATATCGGGATTCTTTGTACGCACTCGGCGGATTCAACGGATATAATCGTTTGAACACAGGTCAGATTCTCTACAAGTCTACACATTCCTTTATATTTGAGAAGGCTATAATACTATTGTGGCGGCCAATCCGCTCACAGTTCTGAATCGCGCTATCTAAGTTATTTCAGTGCGGGATGTACGGCGATACACTTCGGCCTGACCGAGCATTCCACCGATCCACTCTTTCCGAGACTTTCACTCCAAAAATTCCAATGGTAGGGTTTTTTTGTCATAATATGATATTCTATTTGACTGGTTCTTCATAGGAGAAAGATTCTGCCCGCAGCAAGGTGGGGAATGGCAGGAAGTGACAGAGATGTTCAGCGCCAGAAGTAACTTCGCCACAGTGCTGCTAGATGACATGATTTTCGTCATCGGCGGATTCAATGGTAAGTCAAATTCTTGTGTTTCAATCTATCCTGGCTCGTTAAAGTGTAAATTGTTCTCGAACTTCATAAGACTTCAGTCTGCCCCGAATTTATCTGCTGTAAACAGTTTATCAAACTAGTTTTATATAGAATTTTACTGCTAACATGTTTTATTTACGACGATAATCTCATAGGTTCGACCACGATACCCCATGTGGAATGCTACGACGGCGACACACATGAATGGTACGACGCGTCTCCAATGAACCTCACTCGCTCCGCGCTCAGCGCTTGCGTTTTGGCGGGACTTCCAAACGCTCGTTCTTTTTCCTACCTCGCGAAAGCGGTGCCCGCTGCCGGCGCGGACCAAGCACAATCATAATTCGTATAATTCCGAATACGTTATTTTTACAAGTTTCCAGTTCTTTATTTTCATTATTCTTTCTCTTTTTCTATTAAATTATCAGTTTATTAACGGCACTGGCCATAGTTAATACCTTGTATTACAATAGACTTTAATTAATGATTTTATAACTTGTTCATAATATTTTCTACTTATTAATTATTAATAATATTCACTATAACTATTAATTATATTACTAAAGTACATATCACTCATTTGGGCTATAACAGTCATTCCTATTCTATATCAAATGGAAAACAGCTGCAGCTGTTGTGATTCTGTGATATTTGATCAGTATTTGATCTGTAAATAGCTCTTTTTATGGACTGAAATCATGGTTTTAAAAATAATTTAAATAATTGTATTTTTATGTCTTTTATGAACACATTGTAAAATATTTTTGTAACTTTTGTAACCTGTTTAGAACTGAACATGGAGCTGATATATCAGCTCTGTGGAACTGAATTTGTATGTAGGTACGATGTTATAAAAGTCAGACGATGTTTATTTTATTTTGAGAAGCCCGAAAAGTAGGTAAATTCTGGTGTTGGGCTAAGCTGACTACTAATTTTTTCATTTAGTATAGTGCGATTCAAATGAGAATAGGATCGAGTCGACGCCATATTGTTTCGAATTTAGACTGTTATGATAGTTAAATTTATGTTTAGATAATTGATTACTATTTAACGTTTTTATTTAAATTCGATGCAAGTCTATTAATATTTATATGCACATAAGTTTTTCTGAAAATCGCACTTTTCAAGTGATATTTGACAGATAAAGGTCATTGACGTTCCCATTCTCATTTGAAACGCGTTATAAATAGTTTTAGCATTTTAATTATTTTTTCAAACTGCCTCGGAAGTTGGAACAAAGCCTTAACAAAGCGGAACAACGAATAACTGAAAAAAAAGAATCCATAGACAACAAAGTTATTAAATATCGCTTTAAAACTATTTCCGGTACAGTCAGAAAATTTAGACATCATTATTTTATAAAAAATTTATAGCATATTGCAATTAAAAGTATCAATTATATTTATTGTTTCTATAAAATAATATTTACACATAAACATTGTCTGACAGTCAAATTGGGATACGACAATTTATAAATTAAAATGCAAATTTTAATATATTATTTCCGAAACATTTATTTTGTTAAATACAATGTATTTCAAGCTTTTTATTATATTCAGATCACATTCAAATCATTTTAATATATACAATTCGCGCTTATATACCTTCTGTGATACTTAATTAGGCTTTAAAAAAAGTAAAAAAAATGTAAAACTTTATATTTTTATTCAGAAAAATTTATTGTCCAAGTAACTGAAGAATAAATTAACAAATAAATTAATTAAGAACTTTGAAATACTTCGTTTCTTTTAATTACTTCACTACATTATCTAGTTATAGGTTTACTTCAATTGCCGAGAATGCAACTCAGTCACATTCATTTCATAACACTAACTGTCGTACTACGAGAGCTTTTAATACCTACATAAAGTGTCCTATGAGCCGTCCACATGAGTTTGAATCGACGCGGATAGCGAGAGTGGCGTGAAATCGTGCGTATATTTACTACGGAAGGGGAATCGGGGAGACACCGGGAGCCACCCACTCGCCCTCCCGAGCCAGTCTGGATCGAAACACACCCAGATCGAGCGTAGTAGGTTCTGCATTCGGCCGCAGTGCACTCAAAATAGAAAATTACGAATATGGAATTAAAAGGGAAGGTCGCTTTAATCACGGGAGCCGCTGCCGGTATTGGTCTAGCATACAGCGAGGAATTACTCAAACAAGGCGCTAAGGTAAATTTTATTTAACTACGTCACATTAGCGAGTATTCATAAAAATAACTTTATTTAAAATACAATACACACCAGTTTTATTACAAAACGCTTAACTCCAGGGTTAATCGTGGTCAAAACGAAACATTTTCAGATTCCACTTATATTTGTAGGTATTGATTTTAGCCGGCGCCTGTGTCAATGAATGTAATTCAGTCTTTCATCGATTGTGAATTAACGTATTCACAAAGGAAATATGAACTCGAAACTCAATTATTGTGGATTGATATAAAAACAAAATATTAATTTTATTCTATATATTTATGTTATTGATTTTATTTTTATATATTTATAAAAACAATATTTTGTTTTTATATCAATCCAGCTCCAAGGATCTAGCTCCAATAAGCTACTTGCTTTTTTAATATTTTATCAGTGATTTTTTTCTCATAAGCATAATAATTATGCTGATTTATTGATAAGACGCGTTATATTTTCTTTTTATTTATGAACTAGCTTTTGCCCGCGACTTCGTCCGCGTGGAGCAATACTTTGGGATATCGCTGAAATTTACCCGCGACTTTATTTATGACTAACGAAAGCGGAATCCTATTTTTTTAAACGGAACCCTAAAATAAAAGTAGCCTATGTTAGACCCTATAACATCAGCTATCTGCTAGTGAAAGTCCCGTGAAAATCGGTCCAGCCGTTTCAGAGATTAGTCGGAACAAACAGACAGACAGACCGACTGACAGACAGACAGACGGACAGACAAAAATTAAAAAAAAAGTGTATTTTATTGTAAGTACCGAATATACTTTCAGATTCATTATGTAAAAAGCTGTTAATTTGAAGTTACAAACAGACACTTAAATTGTATTTAACTGTATAGATGTATAGATATCGACGGGTGCAAAGTAAAAAGAGTCATCTACAAAACAGCTACTTTTCAGGAGAGCGCATAATAGGAAAAAATGCTCCCATTTTGACAATTTTTAACCTAATTTATTGAAATTTTCATCATCGCTTAATTATTTATTAATATATCCGCATGTATATTTCATTTCTTCTAATTATGTTTAATTTACGAGACATTGTAGTTGTCTGCATCTACATTGCTCTTAAAAATATAACAACAGAGTTAACTACCACTTGGTCGTTTCTACGTGGGAATTTAAAAAAATTGATTTATAAAAAATACGATTAGATATCAGTAAATACGTAAAGTGTAACACTTTATATTGTTAAATAAAGTTAATGTCCGTTTTACATCTTAAATACACCAAGTTCGAAAATAACTGCACAGATATCTTTTTCTATGTCGTCGTCGTCGTCGCTTTCATCTTCATTAAAAAGTCGTTTCGGACTTTCTGAACATGAAACAATAGTAAAAATAACAGTAAGAAATTATAATTTAATTAGAAGTCAATTTATATAGCTAACAATAAGAATTTACATAGATAGGTACTCATAAATATAACAAAGATTACTAATTTATAAAAGTAAATTGATCCTCGGTCCTCGCGCGTCCCGCGTATAGGCGACCAGTGGTAGTTATTCGCTTCTACATCGTGCAATTTCACAAAACAGGTGTAGAAGTCTTCTTTTACGTGACAAAATTACCAAAAATAAGGTGATATTTGAATTTCTGTTTTTGCTATGTTGTAGAGCATAATATTTTAAGCTAGTTTCTACAAAAAAACAAAAAACTCAAAATTGCAGATGACTTTTTTTACTTTGCACCCGTCGATATAATGTATTATATTTTAAGATATTATCAATTTGATGTTTATAATATAACTAAACTATTTAACTAAACTAAACTAAACATTAACCCGCACGCGCACCCCGCCTTGGTGACGCCCACTTCGCAACGGGCCGTGCAGCAGAAATCGTAATATTTTAATTTCGCCATAACTTCAAAACCAAACGTCCAATTTTAATCATTCAAAGACCAAATATTATCTACATAAACTGTACTTAGTGATGAAATAATTTATTTTGATAAGGATTAATAACATGAGTAAAATAAACGCGTTTAAATGTAGTCCAAAAAAATTCAAGATTTCTAAATAAAAAAATGGTTGTTGTGCCTCACTCGACATAGATAGGTATAGTGTGTCGCGGACTTTTTTGTAGATATTTATAAGATCTACAATTAATTAGAACATTTTATGGTTCTATCTTTTATAGTTTAGGCAGCGTACGCAAAATAAGTAACTTTTGTGGTTGATTTTTTACACCTTGTGTCCGAAAAACCCAAATATCTTACGGAACCCTATTTTTTTCCAAAATAAAATTTAGCCTATGTTACTCGTGGATAATGTAGCTTTCGAATGGTGAAAGAATTTTTGAAATCGGTCCAGTACTTTTTGAGCCTATTCATTACAAACAAACAAACAAACAAACATACAAACAAAGTTGTCCTCTTTATAATATTAGTGTAGATTATGTTTAATTTCCATTGTTTATTTTCTTTGTTTTATTTTCAGGTTTCATTATGTGATATAGATTCTGAAATAGGTGAGCAAGTAGCCGACGAGCTGGGTGTAAAGTATGGACGAAAAAACGTGTTATTCTGCCAGTGCGATGTTACTGACTATCCTCAGTATGAAGGTATGAAAATAATGTTATGATAGTCCTCAGTAAGTTATTATTATTTAGCCGTATGGAGTCTATTTTTGAGAGTTTTGAGTATCCGATATTTTTTTGATATTTTGTTAAACAAGTGCCTAAAATGATGATGCGTTTAATGTGATAAGTAATTGCAGTCAGCGCTAATGTGTTCATTTTTTAAGGCATCATTATTAACGACCTAAATTGAAGAGCTTCGTAAAACAGCCGATAGAATCTGATTAAGTTAATTGAATTTAGAATCTGTGTGCTGATTTAAACCTATTAAGTTCATATAATTCCACAATCTTTGTTTGTACATTTACTTAATTTATTTTTTTCAAGAAATTTAAAAATATTATATTTTTCGCAGAGGCCTTCGAGATGACAATAAAAGTGTTCAACCGATTAGACATAGTGATCAATAATGCTGGTGTCATGAACGATAGGTTTTGGGAGCTGGAAGTCGATGTTAACTTGGTTAGTACATAGCACTTATCAACATAGTGCTTATGTTTTAAATATTAACAGGATAAAATTTAAACACCGCAAGTCATAAAAGTCGTGGGTTTTCTCATTTCTCATTACCGTAAAAGGTTACAAGATATTAAATAACATGTTGCTTAACCATGGTCCTTCCAAAATTAATATTTCGGTATTGATTCTGATTTTACACCATATCCTAAATTTCAGAATGGTGTGATCCGCGGCACCTTACTCGCTTACCGTTTTATGGGTAAGGATCGCGGTGGTCAAGGGGGTACCATAATCAACACTGCATCTACAGCGTTCACCAGGCCTCAAGTGTCTACGCCCATTTATACAGCAACTAACTACGCAGTAGTTGGCTTAACACGCGCTTACGGAGTAAGTTATATTTTTGTGGTATATTGATCTAACTTAAGGTCAATTTACACCGCGATGGTACTCAACGCGACGCTGCATTTTTATGACAGCTATTCAAAATTGAGCTTTATTTACTACACAAAAAGGTACCCTGGAAGTAAAGAGACAAGAGAGGTGCCTTCAACATTAATAATTTTAATTAACTTGACATTCGAACTCTTCACAATGACCCCCTTACTAATAAAAATATTTATTCAGCAGATAAGCAATACAATGTTTTGTCCTTGTCAATGCGTTGGTGGTAGGTGGTAGGCATCATGTAGGACAATTCTATAAGTGTTATATTATAACCTACATGGAAATAAAAAAAATTGAGTTTGAGTTTGAGTTGGAAATGTCGCTTGACAGACAAGGACAAAACATTGTATTGCTTATCTACAGTAAGTATAAATATTTTTTATTAGTAATAAGTATATTTTTAGTAGTAAAATTTATCGTCTTAAAAATGCAGCGCTGCCTCATGTCACGTCAGGGTGTGATCTGACCCTAAATCCTAATAGTCCGTCTATGATTTAGGGATCTACTGTTGGTAAGCGATTACCGCCATCCTCTGACGTATATATTGTATAAGGGCATTGCTCTTGATTTATCTGAAAACAAAATTGCATTCCTACTCAGTTGACTTGGACGCGAGTCTATAAAATATACTTTTTACTGAGCAGTTACTCACCTGACGTCATCAATACCTACATGTCTAAGATAAATCGAACTAAATATATCAATTGATACCAACATACATGACTGACAGCCAGTCCTGAGCCCTGGCATTTTTAGTTTTATACATTTTTTTTCTTAGTTAGGTACTTAATTAGTTATACTTTTATACAGGAAAACGTACAGTGTGGTTAACGAAGTCGTGGTCAACAAATATCAATTTACTAATTACTATATTTTTACAGGATCAGTACCACGTTAATTTGACTGGGGTGAGGAGTATTGTGCTTTGCCCTGGCCTCACGGATACGGGGCTCGTGAAGGAGATTCGTAAACAACTCATGTCATCTGAATACGAAGCTGCTTGGCAGCGAGATAACGCTAACTGCAAGACACAAAGGTATATTTTTCCACAAATTCCCAACAACAGGTTTTAATAACAATAAGTTCGCTCTATATTCTTCGATAGAATTTAAATGATCTTTTCAATAATAATTTACGGTAAAGTCAAAGTCAAAAATTTTTATTCAATGTTGGTATTTTTATACACTTATTGAACGTCGGTATACATGATGCCTACCACGGTAAATAGTTTTATTGTGTATTATTAGGGAATCTAATTCATAAGCAGGTTGACCGTTGTCATAATTTGTTCGTATCTAATTAATAGTAGATACATACCTCCAATTTTTTGGAAAAAAATTTATTACGAACTGCAGATTTTATTGATATAATTTTTTTTAGCCCTGAACACGTTGGGAGGACCCTGATTGAGGTTTTGACGAAAGCGCAGAGCGGCACTGTGTGGATCGTGGAGAATGGCCAACCAGCTCGGGAGTGGCGTGGTTAAATACGGTCTGTTACTACGAGCTAATGTCTTATCGGCCAAAGTTTATCTTCGGTATTACCCACAAAGGAACACGAACTTGCAATAATTGCTAATTGCGATGAAAATGTATTTTTATATTTTTATGACCATCATGGGTGCCAACAACAAAAAAAATATAGGCACAAAGGCAAAAAATAACTTACTTATTGCCGTAATTTGTAATACCTTTGTATTAATCAAATGCTCGATTTGAAATTACATTTATCTACACAGTAATTAAGTATACACAATAATATTATGCACGCAAAGATGATTTGTGTGATTTTTTAAAATATATCTACTTGGGGGTTACCACTTCCCTTAATCAGCATTGTGAATGATAATACTAAATGTATTATAATTTATTTTATTATTAGATGCAGTCAAAAGCGTGCATAAAATCTAAGAATCTAAACTTTGATCAACTTTGAAAACTTTTTGCTTTTGACTGTACTTCATGTCAGGTTGATTCTATAGTCTATGTATACAGTAACTGCATCCGGATTTAAATAATAACCACTCTACCCACAGATTAATTATTAGTTACTACGTAAACTCTACCCTGAGAATTGACATACCTACCTATGTATTTTAGAAGTTCCTTTAATTTCGTAGTGAAATAATATTAAAATTTCATTTTATATCGTTGCACATCATGAATAACTGCAGTGTACATAGCCATTTTATACCTATTCAAAATAATAATATAAATAGCTGAATATAATGTTATGTATTTTTGTAAATTGTAATCGACTGTAGTTTTTAAATTACATATTTTAAATCCTTTTCACTTCTATCTAAAATTATTTCGAAAGAACTACTTATAAATACTACTTACTTATAGGTAGGTACGCGGCTACTCAAAAATATGTAGAACGTAAAATAACATAAGTAGGTATGCATAATATGTAAGTACCTATGTTACCAAAATCGTCACTATTTTAATTTTGGAACGAATAAAAGTAACTCGAAAACAATGAGATATAAAAAAACCACGGCCAAACTTCAACACGCAGTTTTTATGAGTGATCCTTATATCGTTGGCTTAAAGATTCTACCAGATATATAATATAAAATTAATAATACTACGATCAATATAAACTTAATAATGTTGATGCTTTGAGGCATAGGAGCATTTCAGAAGCAGCTATATGTAGTTCGCTTCTTGCCCTGGAAAAAATGTATTTATAACGAGTATACTTTTTGGCTGTGGTCAAATTTTTTTTTGGTGAGTTTATGATGACATTTTCTTCGAGCTTCATGAACTTTTAAAGGTCTACCGCCTACGAACAATCTTGATACTATTCTCCTTGCTCAAATCTCAAGCAATTTCTTATACGTATCCTTTTAGAATTCATACTTTACACTTTTTTAATGACGGTTGTGTACATATATGTTCAGTAGGTGTAGGAAATAAGGCATTCTATTTTTAAGAAGTATTTTATACCATGTATTGTATTAAACTAAGAGTAGCTACTAGCTTATGAGTTACGAAAAATATGCATTTGGGGTGGTAATACAATCAAAATGCTGGTAATCTCAAACGCAATTTACGTAATTTAAATTGTTCGATTATTTTTATCAAAGTCAGCGCGTGCGCTTATACTGAGCCGTTTTAATAACGTTATTAAGCCCTCAGATTAGCATGAAAAAGAAATGTGTTTTGTGATTTTGTCTACACAAGAATATACATAGACTGACATAATATATACTACTGACAGACAAAATGACAATTTTATTAATTAAATACCTTTGTCTATTCGTCCGTAGAAAGATACAATTTCTACCACATTTCTACGGTTGTTATGGTAACACTGCTGGTGCTGGACATCCAGAACTCGAGTGATTTACAGATTTACACGAGCATTAAAATAGATACCTACGAGCCGCAGGCCGCAGTCGCACACATACACATAAGTAAACAAAAACACGTAAATCATGACTGTCGAATCGGCGATAGGTTTTGTTGCTTTCATAGATGTATTCTATTTAAAAGAGGTACTCAGATAAAAAGTGAAAAAGTAGAAAAATTGGCCCGCTAATATTTTATAATTGGCCAATTTATGTGTTAGTGTGCGTCGAGCCGGTCGACGCGCATCCCTTGTCAGTGAGTGTCGCGGCACAGAAATATTGTCAGTTTTGTAGGGGTATAAACCTATCTATGTAATAAATAATCAGTGGTTTCTGAATATTTAGCTCATAGATTTAGTACGGTAGTATATATACTAAATCTATGATTTAGCTCAGTATATAGCCACCGTAGAAATGCGATTTGTCTACACGAGAATATAATTATATACTGACAGATTGTATGGACAAAATGACAGATTTGAGATTTTCTTTGTGTAATTTTGTTTATCCGGACCGAAACCCTCATGACTATTAACTAGACTAGCCTATCACTAGTGTAAAAGTGTCCCAAGTAATGAATTGATGGTAAATATTTTATTAATCATGGAAACTACAGTAAAGGAGCACCATCTCTATAAGGTTTGGTAAAATCAATTACGGAAACTTTGGGTACGTCATTATATACTGCTTGTGTAAAGACGTTTAGGCAAAAATATATATTTGAAACTGGTGGATTTTTTTTTATACAAAATTCAATTATGTTGCAGGAAATTACATCATAATGCTATATCGACTACGAGCGTACAGTTGTTTTCATATGAACTCGAATGACCTTTCCTGGTGTATGCAATATGTATCGCTGTCTCTGTCGTGCTATATCTGCTGTCCTTGTCGCGCGCGGACGCTTTATGCAAATATTTAATTTCTTGCAATATTTTAATTTAATAATTTTAAATTTGTATTTTTTTTACACGGGTTTAATTTTATTTGCCTAAACGTCTTTACACAAGCAGTAGATCACGTGCCCGAAGTATTACCAAACCTTATATACGACAATGACAGTGTCCGTCAAAAAGCGTTAATTTAGGCTGACCCCACATTAGGCGTGCGTGTTTCTCGGGCGTTCTTATATTAATTAGCATCTTCTAAGGTTATATTCATAAAAATATTCTCGACTATGCGAGTAATTAGAATTTGCTGAATAAATAACTAAAGTTTACTAAAATCCATTTTATTCTAATCTCAACTTCACCCAATCTCAATGCTAACTTTATGATACACACTAGAGCCATTCTGGCCAGTTTTGGAACTATTATTAATTTATTTTTGTTACAGTTTTTCAGTTTTGAGTTTTCTCCTTTAGAGATGGCACTCGTTTCCTCTATCTTCATATTATACACAATAATTTGATGTTATTTATAAATTATTATGCATGTTACTTATCTATAATATTATTGTGTAATGTGTTATTCTTAAAAAAGATAAACAATTTCTGTACTCCGCCCTACCAACTTTGATAGTTATTTTGTTCTTTTGGCATTGTGCATTTTTGTATAACTTTTATAGCTATCAAATGTTTTATGGATTTTTTATTAGATTTATACCTTCTATTGAAATGAATATTAATCATAGCTTCTATGATGTAGGAAAAGGAGAAATGTTTTGATATGTTTTATAAATACTTATGGGCTTGTTAAAGGTGTATCTTGAATGTACTTATTATATTAGCTTAAGTTTTGATTTGCAATAAAAATATATTATGAATAAATAAAACAAGTTTTAATGAAATATCAATCTGGAAGATTTGTAGTAAATGTATATTTTTCATCATTACAATCACCAGGTACAGCTGTCGAGTTGCAGATTTACAAATATATTATTGTATTTAGTCAAAAAATTCATTTTAAACTATCCAGTGATGCTTGCGGCTCGATTTTAAAAATAATTACACATTGATCCAAGAAACAAACTGTCCTTTTTAAGTATACTAAAATTTGTGTGACAACACTAAGGAATAAATTTAGCCTGTTGTGGCTTGGATCCCAGAGGCAGCACTTCTATACAATATAAACAAGTCTTTTAACTACACATTTATTACATTCCAAAACTGCCATGAGGTACTGCAGTCCCACTTGCATGCCTTTATTATCTAAATACCAACAAATAATTTGCTCACTTTCAATTTTATGAGATTTTTCGAGCCAATAACATAATCAACACATTTATACATGCAGACTCGCTGCTCTATGCTAGCATAACACTAGTGTGGGACTGCGCTAACATCTTTGAACCTTAGATTTAAATAAGAAACAAAGTGCAATGACACTTTAAAAATAAAACACTTTAACTAACATTTGTTACAACTCCGATAGGCACAAATGCGCATAGTATGTGTGAAGCTAGGAAAATATATTCAATTTGGGCATTAATAAATTTAAATTATTCTATAGGAGTCTATTTCCCCACAACTTGTTTAAAATTATCGTTGACACCTCTATCACAGAATTTAGCCTAATATCGCAACGGTCGACATGTGACATATCTAATTGTAGGTAGTCAACGTAGCCCAATATTTGAACACATAGCCCACTCATGCGTTACAATAAAGAGTGGCTGGACGAAGATTAATTCTTCTTTGCTGACGGGAGCTTCCATCTTCTCCTTCCATATATTGGATACAACACTATCACACCAAAGCAATGTCCATCGTCTTGAATCCATTACCGTATATTAACATCCCGTTACATCAGCTTCTTTACACAAATGATTATATAATAAAACACTTCATCACCAGCTTACACTTTTCCGTTACTTATCCATTTGTTAGTCCTCGCGATAATAAATTAAGATTCTTCATACACTCGGCATCACACATCTACTTGGCTGAAAAGAAGAAAAAAAAAACATTAAAACAAAGTTAACATGAATAAAAACTTTAAACTTTACATGTAAATCGGAATGGCCTTCAAAAAGTTTCGAATGGGGGAACACTTCCCCTCAAATAAATAACCATAAATAGCATCTAATATGTAGCTATACCTTATACAATAATTAGTAACATGCCGAATTTTTCTGTGCTGTTTTTGTTGAATGACATTTATGTTGCTATCAATTTATGTCACTTATTTACATAGCAATAAAGTGGTAATTCTTATGTTGTAGTTAGGGAATGTTATTATTCGACAAATTTTACTATTCGAATAATTCGAATAATGGCAAAACACTATTCGAATAAATTCGAATAATTCGAATAATACGAATATTAGTAATAAACTTTAAATACAAGTAATATAATGCGTTTATATTATATACCTGCATATTTAATAATATCAAAATGTGACATGTTTCACAAATTACTCTAAAAAAATCAACGTCTTTTTGATAAAAAAAATCTTCTTTTAAGTTTCAAACTTAAAATACTAAATCGCAATTACTTTTTTAAAACTATTAACACATGAACGGTTTAGGTCTTGGATTTGGTTGTCAACTAAGTGGTTTCTTCAAAACATTAAGGAAAAGATCCTCTAGGGGAGAGAATTTTTGGGGTTTGAGGTTCGTATTTTCTGGTTTTTAATTGAGTTAAGCTATTGATCGATTCAACATAGTCAATAGATTTAAAGTCAGACCTACAGTCTGACTTTTTAAAATAAACTTCTGGTAGTATAATTTAATGTATACCTATAAAGAACACGAATATTACAGAACTTATTTCTTTATTATTTATATATCTATTTGTTTAGGATTGGAGAGAAAAATATTTGCAAGAGTTGGAACACTGCACAGAAATCGGAATGTACTGTAAATAGTGCTCTGTTCTAATATAGTGCAGCTGAAAACTCTAAACATACGAGTATCGTGCTGTCATAATGGTCTGCTCCAGACCTAATCGGTACATATGTATATAAACCGTAATAAGTAAACAAGATAAACCGTCAAAATATTTTTATTTTAATAAATATCACTCAAAAAAGATTTTAATGTTATGTTATCATAACAAAAAACTTCATAGTTGGTAAAAAGTGGGAGGAAAATCTTTGAAACAAAAATAACCTTCTTCCATTTTCAAGTTATCTGTATTTTTGGTATCTTTATGTTTTCAATTTTTCAACGATGAGCCTTATTACAAAAAGGAAGTTAGATAACAATAGATTTAAAAATTGTATCATAGCCTGAAGAATGAGGGTTGGGTTTTCTGAAAGTAGGCATCAGTGCAGAAGTAGGCATCAGGCGTTGTACTGCAAGAACAGAGTGTGTCATGTTACGAACCGTTCAGAAGATGAAGCGACTGTACAAAGAGATTGAAAAATATTTGACAAGGCCGTGCAAGACTTTGGATTGAATGGCAAACTCAGCGATCGGCAAGACCGTTCATTTGTTTCCACTTGTTGAAAATCAACACTTAAATGCAGTTAAGTTCAGAAACAACTTCTTCACACCCGAGGGAACTATGTTACTGACGGCACAGTGAAGAAGATTTGCTTAAGTAAATCTGAATACCTTAAGACCGAGGCGAAGGGCGAGTGGTCTCGAGTAGCAACACTGTGATACGTCCGTGAACACATACATGATGAACGAGAATGGTCCAGAATTTTGATCCCAGATGAGTGGATTTACTCACTAACTTCACAAGTTAAAGTGAACTTCTGAAGGGAGGCTAAGTAAACGTGACCTGGCAGGGGGTAGAGGAGTCCAGTATGCTCAGGTGTAGTACATATACAATGGGCTGGCATACTTTTAGGAATCCGCGCTGTAATTGGACCTCTACCCGGAGAAAGATATGGTCAAGATATTCTTAAAGATTCTCTTTAATGTCCTCACCTCAACCCGATTAAGTATATCCTAAGAAGAGCTTAGAAGGCTAATCAGAAGCCGCAAATTATCACCAACATTTAATACCCTCACAGCACTAAAACATGTCCTGATATAAGAATGGGAGAGAATATTGCATAATTTAGCTCTAAAACATAGTTTTCAGTATGACAAACCTCCTCCAAGCTGTTGTCAGACCTCGAGGAGTTATTTAAAACTGCAATTTTATATAACGTGTAAATGTAGTCTTTAAGACTAAAATTAAAATGTTTAATTTTTGTTTAAAGATAAAAATAATATACTACATACATACATACATATAATCACGCCTTTTTCCCGTAGGGGTAGGCAGGACCGCCTCTTTCCCGTAGGGGTAGGCAGAGACCACATCTTTCCACTTGCTACGATCCTTACATACTTCTTTCGCTTCGTCCACTTTCATTCTTACCATCCATTCCTCCTCTTATATTCAACGTAGCCAAGCGTCTCTCCATGGTCCGCTTTAAAATAATATACTGATATATAATTTATTACTTTTAAAGAAAGCTGATAAATCTTGTTATAATATTTTGAAAAGTATGAAATTTGAAACGATTTGTTAGTACAAGTGTTTTGCAGGCCAGTGTAATACTGTAATAATCAACTTAACAGGTATCCTTTATCGTTTCCCGGTCTCTCTTTCTATCTGCTCTTCTAGCTATATTGCGTCTAGCTATATCGGTTTTGGTTTGATAAAAAAATATAATTTTATTATATAGTTATAAACACTTCACGTGTATGGAAAGCCATCCCGGTTGCCAAGTGTGTTGAATATTATGTCTTTTAAAATAAAGAAAAAGTTTTATACATGACATTTACGAAGTCAACCATTTCCAAGTAATCGGCCTCCAAATTGGTTTCACCCCTCTCTGTCATTTCTGAACTATGAAGATTAGGAACTTACAATTTTCCATGCTGGTAGATCATGGTAAATTCTCTTTAGGAAAGTTATTTTAAACGAAATCGAACAGTAAGGTTAAGAAACTAAAAATCGTATTACGCTTTATAGTAACAGAACCCTCCTTAGACACGTCATAACACGCTCTTGGTTAAGTTATTTTGACAAGCGTGTGAGTATGGATTTCTTTCGCTGACGCCTGTAGGAAATATTCACCTTAAATATTATTTTATTTGTGTGTATTCTTTCACAAACAGTGTAGTAAAATCTGTTTTAGGATATTATTGACGACAATATTAATAAATAATAAAAGTAATGTATTAAATAACGAAACATTCCGGTTTATGTATAAGTTTATTGCTATTATTAACATATTTTTGATAAATAAATAAAATATTTTTATTATTCGTTTTATTCGAAATATTCGAATATTGAACCCAGTCATATTCGAATAATGAAATCGTCGAATATTCGAATAAAACGAATATTCGAATATTCGAATAATATTCCCTAGTTGTAGTACATATTAACGTTACAACCAAAATAACAAAAGTACTAAAACCTATTGAATTTTCGACTACTTTTAGAGTTCCTTCCATGTATATCCTTCTATCAAGCGCTCGCCTGCAGCATGGTGATTATTATGACGAAGGACGAAGTCATGACGTAACGTGATTTTGTTTAACATGTTGTTATATATCATATCAATCAATCAATCAATCAAGTCTTTATTCACAGAATGTAGTATTACATGCAGGTTGTCATATAGTTTAAATAAGTCCGTACATTCTACCACGATAGCGCATGGTGTGTGAAATTACATGTCAAGAATTAGATTTTATTAGTACCTAACATAACAGTTTAGTAATATTTATAGTTCTAACAAAAGGTATAAAATAGATAGTATTACAATAGACAGTAGGTACATTTTAAACTGATTTAATCTTATTCAGATATTAAAATACTCATTTCATTTTGGAATAAAGAATAAGAATCTGGGGGCACGGCAGTGCCCCCGCCAAGTCGAGCGCGAAGCAAACACTGCCGTACCATCCTTTACTGGAACCATTTCGCCGCATTTTCAGGCCCCTATTTGAGAACCTCTAGATAAGACCAGAACGCAGAAATTTTCGTCATCCAATGAGCTATAATCACGTACTTAAAATCCAAAATTTCAAGTCTGTAGGTCATTTAGTTCCGAAGTTAAGCGAAAGCAAAGTTTCGCATTTTCGACACTCACTCACTCACTCATGATCATCAAAATAGAACTAGTACTTCCCATAAACTTAGAGAGCTGAAATTTGGTACAGAGTTGGGGTTTAATGGCCACATAAAGGGAAAACTATAAAAACTAGGATAATCGATCTGGGGGCACGGCAGTGCCCCTGCCAAGTCGAGCGCTAAGCAAACACTGCCGTACCATTCTTTACTGGAACCATTTCGCCGCATTTTCAGGCCCCTATTTGAGAACCTCTAGATAAGACCAGAACGTCGATCTGGGGGCACGGCAGTGCCCCCGCCAAGTCGAGCGCGAAGCAAACACTGCCGTACCATTCTTTACTGGAACCATTTCGCCGCATTTTCAGGCCCCTATTTGAGAACCTCTAGATAAGACCAGAACGTCGATCTGGGGGCACGGCAGTGCCCCCGCCGAGTCGAGCGCGAAGCAAACACTGCCGTACCACTCTTTACTAGAACCATTTTGCCGCATTTTCAGGCCCCTTTATTCTACTCGAACATTACACAAATTAAATAAACAAATTACACTAAAATCTAGGAAAATAAATCAATATGCCCACGTTTCTACAAAAAGGAGTGAAATCCCACCAAAAACATTCTGTAAAAAACTAGCCAAGTCTCGATGGAGCTGCTTGTTTTTCTCTAAAAAGTAATGAAATCTAGACAAAATCGTGCCAAGTCTAAGGTTCCTTACTGCGGTTTCTTTATTATTATAGTTAATGTTGTGTGACTTGGCCGTTGAAGGGCACACAAGGGTACAAAAGGGGCTCCATGACACCATTGCTCCAATACGTGTGTTGTACAATCAACAACAGCCTAAAATGAGACACTAGCGTCCAATTACCAATACCAGTATGGGCTATTATCTCGCTTAACAAACATAGGTAGTTACAAATGTAAACAAAATTGACTTGTACCCACTAAAGTATAAAGAATGTTCAACGGCCAAGTCACTCAACATTAACTATAATAATAAAGAAACCGCAGTAAGGAACCTTAGACTTGGCACGATTTTGTCTAGATTTCATTACTTTTTAGAGAAAAACAAGCAGCTCCATCGAGACTTGGCTAGTTTTTTACAGAATGCATTTGGTGGGATCAGTGTTTGTTATTAATAAAATAATATTACATAGGTATATATGATTACTAAAAGAAACATAAAATAAATAATATTTAACAAAAAATCAAAATAAAATATTTAATATTAATGTATAAAATATGTCAATAGGCATAATTAATCATCACTTAAAATATGTCAACAACTTAAAGTCAGAGTAAAGTATAATTAAAAAAAAAAATGTCATAATCATCACAGAATCATTCATTATCATAATTTATCATTTAAAAATTCATTAATTGTATAATAGCATTTTCCTGTTAATAATTTTACCAGATTGTTTTTAAATAATTGTAATGGTTTATCTTTAATATTATTAGGTATTTTGTTGTATATAGTATATGCCATACAAAGAACACTCTTTTTCAGAAGAGCAGTTTTATATCCCTCTGTGCATAGCAAAGTTTTGTATTTGGATCTTAAACAATTGGTTCTTATTCTAGTTTCAATTAAAGAAGGAAATAGGTGCTTATTTGTTTTAACAAAGATGGCAATTTCTAATATATATAGACAAGGAAGAGTTAACAATTTATATGTTTTAAAATCACACAACTATCTGTAACCTTTAAACCAAACATACCTCTGAGGCACCGCTTTTGTGATTTGAAGATACTGTCTTTATCACTACAGTCTCCCCAAAATATTATACCAAATCTAAGGACTGATACTACCAAGCTATGATACGCCATTAGTGATGGGCAGCGGATAAATACTCAGTGGATAAATACTCAGGTATTTTTCCGAAATGGAAAAATACTCATATTTTTCCATTTTTACCGGATATTTACTCAAAATGTAGAAAATTTATATTTTTGTGAATCGGATGGTTATTTCTTATAATATAATAGCTTGTACAGATATAATATTATTATTAAGATAAATATTAATAAGTATAACTAATTTTAGTCTGGAATTCTGGATTATTTCCGTGACTTTTTTGCCAAAGTTTATACTCTACGACAAAATGCTAATACTATGATTAGATACATTAAGTTCACGGAGTTACTACAGTCAGTGATTTTTTTCTGCACATTACCTACAGACCACTTCATTCTTAATTATTTCTTGACGTAAAAAATTGCTCAAATATATTATGCTCTTATAAAGCTTTAATGCACGCCGCTGTTTTTCCTAGGTTTTATGACTGTTAAAGTATGTAATACCTGCCTTTCAAACCCCGATAACACAGATATCACATTTGTTATAATGTAATAATAGAGTAATATGGTAGAAAAAACTTTTTGCATTTTCGGCTCTTATTGCATGTTTTGTCCCGTTTTTCCGCTAATATTTCTTCAGCCCACATGCCCATGTTTGCGGCATAAACCAAATGTTTCAATCAATTTTATCATGAAACAAAGAAAAACTTATAGCTACTGTGAACTACTTTGCATCACGGGCATAGCCAGGTTTTAGTTTCGGGGGGGTTCAAGAAAATAAAAGGACTAAAAAAAGTACGTTAAATAAGGGCCAGGGCCGTCTTTAAGAGGCCCCTTTTTTCTCTTTTACCTGTTTAAGCTTTAAACCTTAAAATACTGTGTAATTTGGAAAAATACAAATATCAATATCCTAAAACTGAACGTCGGTACTAAATTTTATAATATGTTTTAAGCCAAACACGAGTGAGTGGAGCGAGCGAGCAAGCAATTTTTTTTCCCCACTTTACAGGTCAAAATCTGTTCAAACGTTAAATTAAAACACTGAATAACGGTGAACTTCGGAAAAATACCATAAAATCAACCGGCTAAAACAGAATGTCGGTGCTAAATAATTTATGTTCTTTATGTTAAACGCGAGCGAGCGAAGCGAGCGAGCAATTATTTTTTCCTATTTAATAGGTTAAATATGTTCAAACTTATATGTTAAAAAACTTATAGTAAAAATATAATTAATTATATGTTATTATATTAGGTTTTTCATATAACTGAACATTTCGAGGGGAGGTTTGAACCCACCCCTATGCTTTGTATCTTCAGATGGACGAATGGATTTATTATATCAAGACCAGAATCATTCTTTGTAGAGTTTAAGACAGAATGAATACCTCCGGTATGAAATAATAAGAGTTATGAGAGTATACGAGAAAGATAAATTTGTTGTTGTTATTAGTGACAACAGACGACGCTAGAAATATCCTAAATAATATACTTTTCGGTTAGTCAAGGAAGTTGTTAAACCACATGTTATGTTTATACCTGTGTATTTATTATTAATCTCTGTGTGCACAAGGTGGGACAGTTATCTTACATCACGGAGTTTGAAAAATACAAAAGTCACTCTTAAGCTATAGAAGAAGACACGGTCATGTTTAATGACATAAAAGCAGCTTTGCTTTGCTTAATATTATTTGATGATATTTTTTGGTATCACGCAGACCAATGCATAATATCTGTACTTGAGCCAATAACAGAACCTATATTTCAACTAGAGTCCAACAAATGCAATGTTCACACAGTATTTATGATCTTAAATGCTATGAAATCCAAAATGAGTTTCACTTTGCCTAGTATTACGATTCTTGGAAATGAAGCCAATAATCAAATTCTCTCAGCGGTAGCGAAAAGGATGAAGGACTGCGTAAAGTTCACCGCTAAAATGTTACCTATAATCGTATGTCCTCTTTGTGAAAGCATACCCACAACTGTCTCCTCCAACATTGAAATACTTGGTGTTAACACATCGAGCGAGGTCCAATTCCGATATCATCTGGAGGGTAAGGCCCACGTAGCCTCCAAGGAGCTTGGTGTTCTTAACAGGTCAAAGCAGTATTTCAAGCCAGTCCAACGCCTATAACTCTATAAGGCGCAGGTTCGGCCTCACATGGAATACTGTTCACATCTCTGGGCAGGGGCGCCAAAGTACCAGCTTTGAGCTTCTCCCTCTGGATCGTATCCAACGAAAGGCCGGTCGAATTGTCGACTGCCATAGTATTTCAAACAGACTGTCATCCTTAGAGCTACGAGCTAGAGCATCGCTCTGCATCCTCTATCGGTTTAACGTGAGTGATCCGAGGAATTGTTCGGACTTATACCTGCTGCAACTTTTTGCCACCGTTCCAAGCGACAAAATATTTATCATCCTCATCACCTTGATGAGTGGCAGTCCTCCACCGTGCGCTTTACTCAAAGCTTTCTGCCGCGCACTGTAAAACTCTGGAATGAACTGTCGCTAGCAGTATTTTGCGGACCATTACGACCTGCAAACCTTCAAGAAGGGAGCGTATCTAAAGCGGTCCTAAAAGGACGGCAACTTGCAACTCCTCTAATGTTGCGGGTGCATAATTGGTAAAATTCAGGAAAGTGCAGAAAGCGACGAAGATGATAAAGACATTTACATTTTATCGCCATCTCTAGTACAGATAGATACTGATGAATCGAGCAATGATATCACTTTTGTTAATTATTATTAGTTAGTAAAGATTGATGCATCAGCAATCTTTATTATAAAAAAAAAACAATAGTGATAGTAGTTATTTTCAGAATTTGACTAAAGCAACGATCGACTTCAATATTAGATATTTAATTATGATGGTGATTACAGTTTTTTTAATTAATTTTATGAAATTAAGTACCACGAACGAGTAGACCGCATACCTGTTGGTAAGCGATTACCACCATCCATGGACACTCACACAGAAGAGTTAGAAGAGTTAGGTTGAGAAATTCTCAACAAGCACAAGCGTAATTAGACTCCGATTTACCGTGCGACTGTGGTACTTTTTGTTTGGTCAAGCTGGCACATTCGTGTTGATGCATGTCTCTTCCACGTGATTTATTTCGTAAATATTGCATATTTGATTGTTTTAAACTTTATAATATTATCATTTTCTGTTCAAAAGATTGATTGTAGATATGTGTGTTTGTTGTAATTTCAATTTTTTTTAGTAATAGTATAATTTTCTTAATGTTACAATCATAATGTAAGTAACAAATTGTGTGTACATACATATATTCTATTATTAATAAATGTTGTTTATTACTAGATATTACAGGTTTATTACTAAATATTCATAAATAATGTGATTAACAAAGCATGTTATTAATCAATATTTTAGGATTTTTATTTATTTCAGTCCCTTTGGTAGTAAAAGTACAAAATCTATGTTGACTGTCGTATCTAAATCTGTAAAAAGTATTTTTCCGTATTTTTCCACTGTTTTGGAAAAATACTTGAGTAAAAACGGAAATTTATGAGTATTTTTCCATATTGAGTATTTATCCGGAAAGAATCCCAACACTATACGCCATTAAGACTGTTTTAATGTTAACTTTCTTAGAAAGAATGTACAAAGCATAGGCTGATGTGCTAATTTTTTGGCATAAGTCTTCAGCTTGGGCTTTCCATGTAAGTTGGCTGTCTATCAAAATACCTAAGAATTTGGCAACGTCGGTTCTATCGATAACTTCTTCATTGTACCTTATTTGTATGTTTTCGGGAAACAATCTTTGATAAAAGTGCATTATTTTTGTTTTTTTAATGTTAATATTTAAATTATTTGTATAGAGCCAATTTATTACTTTGTGAAGATTATTGTTGATGTCACGTTCGTATGTATCTTTGTTATGGCATTCTATAATTAATGTGCTGTCATCTGCAAACAATATGGATAGGCAAGGGGTTTGAAGTGGTAGATCATTGATGTACAGTAGGAATAGTAGCGGCCCAAGCACACTACCTTGTGGTACGCCAAAGTTAATTCATATCATATCATTTTTACCGGCTATTATGCTAGGGGATATTATTAATCGAGCGAACAAAAAATAAGTTGACGGCTACACGTGACCATACTGTATTACTGAATTTGGCAGCAAATTAATATGTTGGCGACTAAATTACTAAACTGGCCTCCGTGGTCTAGTGGTTCGAGCATTGGCTCGCGACTCGGAGGTCGTGGGTTCGATTCCCGCATTGGAACAACAAAAAATGTTGTTTCCAAGTTTGGTTAGGACAATACAGGCTGATCACCTGATTGTCTGACAAGAAAGATGATCCATGCGTCGGATGGGCATGTTAAAAGTCGGACCTGCGCCTGATCTCTCGTCAGTCGTGTCGGTTATCCGTCCCACTGGATTACGAGAGTAAAAGGAAGAGAGAGTGCTCTTGTGTACTGCGCACACACTTGGGCACTATAAAATTACTCCTGCGTAACTGGCCTGGTTTCAATGAAACCGGCCACCGTCACCGAGATCGGTGTGGGGGTTATTATTATTAAACTGGCGAAAACACTCGGGTGACAAAAAATTCAAAAGTCGGCAGATAAAAACAGGCGAATTTTAATCCAAATAAGCACCGACATTTATAAGTTGGTGACTTAATTTCCGAGTTGGTGACCATTATACCATATAAGCAGCTATAAAACCAGATTTGGTTGATAAATTAATGGCTGCTAAAAATTCAATTTGCAGGCTACGGAAAATCTTATTGTTGGATACTGTTGGAGTATGTTTTTCTTTGGCATGGGTGTCATTTTCTAGGTTTCTGGGGGTGCAGAATAATATGAAAAAAAATCTGTTTTGAAATTCCACAATGGCGTAAATTTTTGTTATTAAAATTAATAAGGTTGTCCTTTTCCAGGTTTCTGGGGGTTTTGATTACAAAATTTCTTCCAATTTCATTTTCCAAAATGGAGAATATTCAATCTTCATAAAATGAATATTCCTAAGGGGTACGAAATTTTCATTATTTTTTCAATAGGATACAACGTTTCCGAGATAGAATAAATTTTATAAAAAAGAAGTAAATGCTGTACATTGAGATACGACAGATGTTTATAGCTATAGAAATGTTGGAAAATTCAGGATTTTCGAAAAAAATTTTCTCCCATCATGAAGAAAATATGATGTTGCGGGGTTCCTAAGGGGGACGAAATTTTCAGTAGTTTTTTAATAGGATGCACCGTTTCCGAGATAGAAATAACTTTATAAAAACATAGTAAATGCTCTACATTGAGATACTAGGAATGTATAAAGCTATAGAAATGTTGGAAAATTCAGGATTTTCAAATTTCTTTTTCTCCCATCACGAAGAAAATATGAGGTTACGGGGTTACTAAAGAAATTTAAAATGGATGACTTTTTTGTAATCAGCACCCCCAGAAACCAATAAAAGGACACCCATATTATTTTTATAAAATTAAGTATGTCCGCCATATTGGAATTTCAAAACGAATGTCATTTTCGTATCCAGCCCTCGAAAAATCTGGTAAACGACACCCATATCAATTTTACGAAAAATAAATATCCGCGATTTTAAAATTTCAAAATTAATCTACACAATAATCTACACCAAAAAATTTCACCCCTAAAACCGAGAAAAATTAAAAATTAGGAATTTTGTACGCTCCTTTATGTTTTTCTAGTGTGCGCTCGTTTTGCTGCTTGTATGTTTTTTTGAGTTACCTACATCAGGGAAAATATATGTGGCTATTCTTAAATTAAATGTGTACTCACAAATTGTCGCCAAGATTGTTATTTGTTCGCTAAAATATAATCTGTCTGCCAGTTTGGAAAATTCAGTGGTATTATTTAGTCACCAGATTTGTAATTTTTTTGTTCCTTACATTCTTTCGCCAACTTGGTAATTTAGTGTTCAATATTGGGTATTTTCACATCCAAAATTTAATTGTTTTGTCGCAAGTTTAAATACATGCCAAAAGGGATATAATTAATCGAGCGAACAAAAAATAAGTTGGCGGCTGCACGTGAGCATACTCTATTACTGAATTTGGCAGCAAATTAATATGTTGGCGACTAAATTACTAAACTGGCGAAATCACTCAGGTGACAAAAAATTCAAAAGTCGGCAGATAAAAAGAGGCGAAATTTAATCCAAATTAGCACCGACATTTATAAGTTGGTGACTTAATTTCCGAGTTGGTGACCATTATACCATATAAGCAGCTATAAAACCAGATTTGGTCGATAAATTAATGGCTGCTAAAAATCCAATTTGCAGGCTACGGAAAATCCTATTTTTGGATACTGTTGGAGTATGTTTTTCCTTTGCATGGGTGTCATTTTCTAGGTGTCTGGGGGTGCAGAATAATATGAAAATAAAATCTGTTTTGTAATTCCACAATGGCCTACATTTTTGTTATTAAAATTAATAAGGTTCCGATTACAAAATTGTCTTCCAATTTCATTTTCCAAAATGCAGAATATTCAATCTTCGTAAAATGAATATAAATACTAAATTAAAAGATCTTGGGGATGCTGATTAGGATTGATGATTATTATTACAGTATGTTATGTAGTTCAAGGTACCAGCTATGTATGGAAATTTTTCAAAATTCAGGATTCATGAATTTTTCTGCTATTCATGAAGAAAATATGCAATTTCCAGGTTTATTAGGGGGAGGAAATTTTCATTATTTTTCCAGTAGGATGCACCGTTTCTGAGATAGAAGCGATTATAGAAAAAAACGTAAATGCTGTACATTGAGATACGAGAGATGTATAAATCTATATAGAAATGTTGGAAAATTCCGGATTTTCGAAATTTTTTTTCTCCCATCATGAGGGAAATATGATGTTGCGGGGTTTCTAAGGGGGACGAAATTTTCATTATTTTTTCAATAGGATGCACCGTTTCCGAGATAGAATCAATTTTATAAAAAAAATGTAAATGCTGTACATTTGAGATACGAGAGATGTATAAATCTATAGAAATGTTGGAAAATTCCGGATTTTCGAAATTTTTTTTCTTCCATCATGAGGAAAATATGATGTTGCGGGGTTCCTAAGGGGGACGAAATTTTCATTATTTTTTCAATAGGATGCACCGTTTCCGAGATAGAATCAATTTTATAAAAAAACGTAAATGCTGTACATTGAGATACGAGAGATGTATAAATCTATATAGAAATGTTGGAAAATTCCGGATTTTCGAAATTATTTTTCTCCCATCGTGAGGGAAATATGATGTTGCGGGGTTCCTAAGGGGGACGAAATTTTCATTATTTTTTCAATAGGATGCACGGTTTCCGAGATAGAATCAATTTTATAAAAAAAAAAACGTAAATGCTGTACATTGAGATACGAGAGATGTATAAATCTATATAGAAATGTTGGAAAATTCCGGATTTTCGAAATTTTTTTTCTCCCATCATGAGGGAAATATGATGTTGCAGGGTTCCTAAGGGGGACGAAATTTTCATTATTTTTTCAATAGGATGCACCGTTTCCGAGATAGAATCAATTTTATAAAAAAAAATGTAAATGATGCACATTGAGATATTAGGAATGTATAAAGCTATAGAAATGTTGGAAAATTCCATATTTTCAAATTTCTTTTTCTCCCATCATAAAGAAAATATGAGGTTGCGGGGTTACTAAGGAAATTTAAAATGGATGACTTTTTTGTTATCAGCACCCCCAGAAACCAATAAAAGGACACCCATATTATTTTTATAAAATTAAGTATGTCCGCCATATTGGAATTTCAAAACGAATGTCATTTTCGTAATCCAGCACTCCCAAAAACCTTATAAACGACACCCATATCAATTTTACGAAAAATAAATATCAGCCATTTTTAAATTTCAAAATTAATCTACACAATATCTACATCCCCCTAAAACCGAGAAAAAATAAAAATTGGATATTTTGTATGCTCCTTTATGTTTTCTTTATGTATCCTCGTTTTGCTGCTTGTATGTTTTTTGAGTTACCTACATCAGGGAAAATATATGTGCCTATTTTTAAATTAAATGTGCACTCACAAATTGTCGCCAAAATTCAGTGGTATTATTTAGTCACCAGATTTGTAATTTTTTTGTTCCTTACATTCTTTCGCCAACTTGGTAATTTAGTATTCAATATTCGGTATTTTCACATCCAAAATTTAATTGTTTTGTCGCAAGTAAATACATGCCTAAAAAAATAAGTGTCTGTTTCTGATACCAAAACGATCAAATTAAGAAGGTGCAGAGAAATTGAATGTCACGCGAGCGAAGCCGCGCGCAACTGCTAGGTAATTGAATAAAACTTTGTTTTCACTTGAAATTCCTGAAATATTACTCTACCAAACACACAGTGTTTCGACTAGTACATGCGAACAAGACAATATATTTTTTACTTATTTATATTATTTATGTATATTCAAGGCATGTTAGATTTTTTATGCTGAAATAAATCTGAACACTTAAATATTTAGATCGATACTTCTTACAAATATGGAACACGGCGGAGGTACATCATATAATATGCAGTATAATAAACATAAATAACCAAAAACAGAAAGGTTCAAACCAAATAGTGACCTTGAGCTTCTCAGTATCTCACTGACTTCAATATAAGAGTGCAACAGCAGTGAAGCAAAAGGGAGCAAAGGTATAACGCGAAGAAAATGTAAACTATGGATAACATAATGAATTTCCACGCGGGCGGAGTCGCGGGCAGCAGCTAGTAAGTAAAAAAGACTATTACTATTAATTGTTTTGTTGAAGTTACGAACTTCATTAGAAAAATGAGCATATAAAAACCTACTTCAAATATTCAAATATGCGGTGACAACCCTATCCAAAATAATATAAAATTGAATAACTCCGATGCCCCGCCTCATTTGGATCCCATTTTTTTTTGGGTTATAAGTATCAATAAAAAGAATATTTCAGTCTTAGTTTCAAATCCAAATATGAAACGGCATGGCGTTAAAAAAATTAAAACATAAATTTACAAAATCAGTCATAAATACGTTATCTTGAACAAATAAAGCCTGGATGTTTTTCGCTATCGTAGGGCTTTTAAGACACTATTTAGACCAATTAATAAAATCTTAAAAGAATATCAAACTTTTGAACTATAACTGTTTCTGTTTTTTCTGGAAACCATAGAAAAATTTTTCAAGTACTAATTTGCATTCTTCTATATGAAATGGGCAGTCGGGTGTTCTCGTCCTGCATTTATAATCACAAATCCTATAAAATTAAGTAATAAAAACGGCATGGCCAATTTTTTGGACAAAAAATACACTGTGTGATCTTATTTGTCTTTACTTCCCATTTAAATCAGCTGCTTTTGTGAAGCTTTTAGACCTCAACGCCTTTCCGAGCTCAATGTTGTTTTTAATATATTTTTTTTCTTCATATGGAGAAAATCATATGCCCCAAGTATCGTTTTAACAATGTTATATGTTGGAAACTACCATAAACTACCCGCGACTTCATCCACGTGAAATTAGGTTTAAACTTTCATCCCCTATTTTTTCTCTTGGGGGTTGAATTTTGAAAAATCCTTTTATTGGTGGATGCCTACATATGAGAAATACGTGTGCCTTTTTTTGCCAGGTTTGGCCTGTGCGTCAGTACTACAGTATCAGTCAATCTGCTTTGCCTTTTATATAAATAGATTACCTGGCATATACATACAGGTCTACTGTGCGGCGGCGGTGGGGGGTGCGGGCGCGTTCTGCGGGCGCTGCGGCCGGCCCGTGTTGTGCGCGCCCCGCCCGCGTCCGCCGCGCATTGGCCTCCACCAGCTGAAAATTGAAAACATACAATTTCATTAGGTGACTGTTAACTTTGATATGTAAACTACGAAAATTTTGAAATAGCGGCGGCAGAACCAAGGGTTTTTTATTTCAGATACTAATATAAAGTATGACCAAGTTAAATTGCTTATTAATTTTGAATGTTCAAGGGACATACATAGTACCTACATACCCTTTGGGTTAATTGAATTTAGGGCCGATTTTTCAATCGTCAGTTACATCTTAACTAAGGAATAATTAAGTCACTTTTAACATATTCTTCATACAAAATCTATCAACGTCACATATTTATTCCTCAGATATGAGTTATCTGATGATTGAAAAATCAGCCCTAAGTATTGTTACGAACATACAGACTAGCACCATCTAGCGTCAACCAATGAAACCACTTGGTGTGAACAGGGACAGCGTGGGGCCCCCTACTCAGTACTAGATGGCGCTACTGTGCGAATCTTCCGGAACAAACCAACCAGTTCACGCGAGTCGCGAACTTCTCTGGAATGGTCTGGGACTCGTGTCGTCTAGTTTAAATACGCCTGACGGGTTGGGAACGAGGCGAGTTCACTTTGAGCTTCCTGCGAAGCCATGCGGGCGATACCAGTGAAAACTAGTGATCGGGAGTTCGATTTCAACAGCGAAACGGGCGATATCGATGTGAATACTAGTGATATGATACCGTGAGTGAAACCCGCGACTTGGCTACGACTTAAGGACACTGTTAGTGCTTAGTGTTTGGACTTAGTGTTTAGTATTTGGACCTAGTGCTTAGTGTTTGACGAAGTGCTAGTGAATAAAGTCTTCAAAAGAGTCAGCAGGTCTTTCTCTCCAAATCCTTCGAACCCTAACACGTAACAGTATTATTTATATTTTGACATAAATTCATTTTTCTTCAACTAGTCCCACTGCCACTCCATTGTATAAAATAGTTTAGATCGAGACAACGAGTATCGTGGGCTCATCGGCTACTCACGGATGGTGGGGTCCATTATGCTGGTTGTGCGGGTTGTGTGGGTTGTGGGGATTGTGTCGCCACGTGGCGCGAGGACGCCACGCCCCGCGGCGGGCGGACGCAACGCCGAACGTTTCCGAGTTGAGCTTGCGCTCCGTCCGCCAGTCGGTCCGCTGGCTGCGGCCCTTCGACCTGTAACATACATTTAAGGTTCCATCAGATGTTTTAATAAGCTTCTTAATACACAAAAAACTTGCATGTGCCTGTCATTGCACTCCTAGACGAATGAACCTATTTTGATCTACTAATATAAGGTTTGGTAAAATTAACTACGGATATTTTGGGTATATGATCTGCTGTTCATATCTCTCATCTCATACGCTCATCATATGCCCAAAATATCCATAGTTGATTTTACCAAACCTTATATAGAAATAATATCTAATATTCGTACCTCTCGACAGCCTCGCACGAAATGTTATCGAAGAAGCTCTTCTTCTTATCATATCCACTGTAGGAGTCATCCTCCACCTCATGCTCGCCAGCGCATGTCTCGTTACCAGAGTCATCCTTCTTGTCAACTTCACCCTGCAAGGAAAAATTCTTATCACTTTTTGTCAATATATCTTGTGTGATGTTAAAAATTTTATATTTTGATTTCCAAGAAATGCTTTTAAAATGAACAGAAGACCAATTGTCGCACGATTTGGCGCGTTTGCGAGATGGACAGTATTACAATTGAATGCCCAATAAACACACTGTTAGATGGCGAGCTACTAGGAAATTTAGAGCAGGTGTTTGATGCAAGCTGAAAAACCTTGTCCCGTACTTCTCCTATTGTACCTCAACACGAAACTGCAGGTCTGGCTGGTCAGAAGCGGAAGTTAGTTAAAATACACATTTTTGAAAAGTGAATTTTTTAATTCCCAAAAAATATGTTTTTGGCAACTTGAAATTATGATATAGTGTTAGTATAATGTTCGGCCACAGTCTCGTGTTGAGGTACAAGGTTTCAGGTTGCCTCAAACACCTGCTCTAAATTTCCTAGTAGCTCTTGGGCTATATGTACTTATAAGATGGGACTCGAGGCAGGTCGTATTTGATCACTATCAAAAAATCCCTTTCAAGAAGCTAACTTTACAACTAATTCTCATAATATAGTTAACATATAATAAAGAGGTTCACACACAGTGCATGCGCGTTTCTCGAGCGCAAGAATAACAAGTGACGTGAGTGGCTATACGTACCTCACTTACCTCGGGCTTGACGACTTCATCGACAATCTTGGTCTTGGCCAGTTGGCTCCGGAGCTCCTCAAACTCGGTGTTGGCCTGCTCAAAGTCGTAGTCGTTGTCGAACTTGAGCGTGTTCTTGTTGCGGGGCACGAAGCCGCGGCCGCGACCGCGCGACCTGCCCCGCCACCCGCCGCGGTTGTATTGCGCTGAGAACAGGATGTCTTGACTCTTACGATTAGAATGCCTTCATCAAGTGTATAATTGTTTCTTTTCAATAAGCCAAAATTTAAAAAGTACGACTCATCTAGGTAAATTATAGCCTATGTTACCGGTGCCATTATTCCCAGTCTAAGACACCTCATTCATTAAAATCGGATCAGTAGTTTAGACAGTACGGTGGAACAAACAAACATACATGCATAAACTGCCTAAATCATTACCCTTTCGGCTTCGCCATATTTTCTACACAATAACAACGCTAGTCTTGGTATTTAATCCACCTAAATCCACCTTATGACAATAATTGGATTGCATCAAAATTAGCAAGCTCATAATGTACACATTTGTCAAGTGCCAACTATGTAAACAAATTTGTAATCCTATGGTGACAAAAGCAGGCACAGAAGGATCTTAGAAATATCCTAACTCAACCCACATTCCCTGTCTATACAATGCAAACTCCACTCACTCTGCATCTGCTCTCCGGGCTGGTGGTTGTTGTGGTTCTGCTGCTGGTGTTGCTGATGCTGCTGGTGTTGCTGCTGATGTTGCTGCTGGTGCTGCTGCGGTGGCTGCGGTTGCCCACCGCTAGGATGTCGCTGGCGCGTGCGCGACGTGGGACGACCGCGTGGCGCCGCCGGTCCCGGCGCTTTGCCGCGGCGACCCTCGCGCTGTCCCGAGCCGCTGGCAGTAGTGCCAGCCTGTTGATTGTGAATTTATTGTTAAAAAAATGGCTTTATTATTTCCTTAAAATTGTACAATAATAATAATAATCTCCACAATAAATGATATTTACAATATTGTTATGAACACACAAATCACAAAGAAACTAGCGCCATCTAGCGTCAACCAATGAAACAACTTGGTGTGAACGGGGACAGCGTGGGGTCCCCTACTCAATACTGGATGGCGCTACTGTGCGAACATTCCAGAATAAATCCAATTCGGTCAAGGTGGGTTTAGACCAAAAGAACATAGAGCAAGAACTACACAAGAACATTCTTTTGTATTCGTAAATGTAAACGATAATTCGTTGACATAGTTTACATCATTTTGAATAAGAACAAGAATTTTTGCTCTTTATATGATAATCATTTAGACCAAATGAGCGAATGCTCATTGCTCATTTGCCAACGATAAGTAGTACTGTTCACACTACACTATGTCTGACTGTGATAGCGACGATATTGTGATTTCAAGTGCTGCATATTGTTATTACGCAATTAATGAAAAAGAAAAGAAGGAAGAGACGTTGGTGGGTGACGAATTTAATACAAAGAAGAAGACTCGATAATTTAGGTGATATTATGGCTGATATGCAACAACAAGAAGAAAGTGGTCAATATAAAAACTTTTGTAGAATGTCATCTGAGGACTTTGACCATTTACTGTCTCTGATTAGTAATAAAATTTGTAAAAGTAATACAAATTACAGAGATTCAATTTCAGCACATGACAGGCTGGCAGTGACATTAAGGTTTTTAGCTACTGGAGATTCATATGCCAGCCTTATGTTCTTAAGTAAAATGTCTAAATATTCAATAAGTAATACTATTTATGAAGTGTGTGCAGCCTTTATAGAAGGATTGCGTGAATATACCAAAGTAAGTAAAACCACATATTATTTTAAACAAATTTAATGAATACCAATTACAAACTGTAGAAAAATTACATACGAAAAGTCTTAACATAACGTCTGATACTTTGTTGTCTTTCTTCAGTATCCACATTGTATCCAGTATTATCAGTAGATTCTATGATTACATATTCAGACTGATTTTGGTCATTAGCAGAACCTGGATTTAACAGCAACTGTTGTATAGTAGTTTCTTCTTCAGTTTGGTAATCAGATGGAGTTTCTGAACATAATGTCACAGATTCTTGTACGGATACATAATCAGATGTACTTCTTGAACTGTGGCTACTTGAATTTGATGGATGTACAGTTTGATAACCAGGTAAATTATCGGAATATGACCACAATGGAGTCGATGTAATCGACTCATATTTGCCCATATCAGCATCAAACAATATATTATTAATATAATGTTCCACAAATGCTTGAGTTCGCTGTGAGTATTCTCGGTGTTTCGAAGCGACGTGATTTCCAAATATTTGACTTCTGTCCCTTATTTTTGATTGATAAGTATCTTTTAAAATATTGTATGCTTCGGATACTCGAGGGTCTTTGGTTCTACGTATTTTTTTTGTCTTTAGCTCATTTGGTTTTTCTTGGGACTGGGTCATTGTGTTACTCGTACCAGGTTCTATTATCACATGAGACTCTGTATCATTGAAGTCCTGTGTATGGTCGGGGCTCTGGGTGTTTCTATTTTCTGACTGCTCATTTGTAGAATTACCCTGAAACAAAATAATGTCGTTATTTTTTTTTTCAGACACCATCAACAAAAGATGAATGGTTGTCAATTGCACAAGAATTTAAAAACAAGTGGAATTTTCCTTACTGTGTTGGGGCAATGGATGGAAAACACTGCGTCGTGCAAGCACCTGTTTGTAGTGGAAGCGATTTTTTTAATTACAAATCAACATTCAGTATTGTGTTAATGGCCGTTGTTGATGCTAACTATAATTTTATATTCGCTGATGTTGGTTGTCAGGGTCGAATATCAGATGGAGGAGTATTCAGAAACACTATATTCAATCAAAAACTTCAAAATAACGAGTTGGAATTGCCTGATGACCAAAACCTTTCTGGAAGACCGAGTACCCTATGTATTTGTAGCGGATGACGCGTTCCCATTACAAAGACACATCATGAAGCCATACCCAGGTAATCATGCCAAGGGCTCTCAAAAAAGAATTCATAACTATCGTTTATCGAGAGCACGTCGCATTGTAGAAAATGCGTTTGGAATACTTTCAGCAGTTTTTCGTATATTGCGAAGACCTATGTTACTGCAACCAGACAAAGCGACCCACATAGTCATGGCCTGTGTTTGCTTACACAATTATCTAATGAAAAGGAAGGCCTCCAGATATCTATATAATTCACCTGGCATGATGGACAGAGAGGTAAATGGTGTTATAATTCTAGGACCGTGGAGAAGTGATGAATCTATGACATCATTATTCCCATTACCTAACGTCAGTCGAAGACATACAATGACAAGTGAAAATATATGGCAAGAATTTTCCAACTATTTTTATTACAATAATTGTTTGCCATGGCAAAATGATGTAGCCTAGCCTTTATTAAAATGTAACATAAATCACATTATTATCATAATAAGTTTCATAGTAAAATAACCTCTCTAGCGTGTCAGAGTTTTTTGACAGTTAGTATAATAATTAAAAATACTCACATCGTTATTTGTGTTCAATGTTTTCCTTGGTTTGTATTTGTCCATCAAAAATTGCATACTTGGTTTTTTTATACTTGGTTTTTTTATACTTGGTTTTTTTTTTTTTTTTTTATAAAATAAGGGGGCAAACGAGCAAACGGGTCACCTGATGGAAAGTAACTACCGTCGCCCATGGACACTCGCAACATCAGAAGAGCTGCAGGTGCGTTGCCGGCCTTTTAAGAGGGAATACGCTCTCTTCTTGAAGGTTTGTAGGTCGTATAGGTCCGGAAATACTGCTGGTGTGGTTCGTTCCAGAGTTTTATAGTGCGCGGCAGAAAGTTACGCGAGAAACGCACGGTGGAAGACTGCCACTCATCAAGGTGATGAGGATGGAATATTTTTCGCGTGGGACGATGGCGAAAAGTTGCAGGTGGTATGATTCCGAACAATTCCTCAGAGCACTCCCCGTGATACAACCGATAGAGGATGCAGAGTGAAGCTACATCTCGGCGTAATTCCAAGGGGTCCAAGCTGTTTGAAACATAATGACAGTCAACAATTCGAGCGGCCCTTCGTTGGATACGATCCAGAGGGAGCAGTTGGTATTTCTGTGCTCCTGCCCAGAGATGAGAACAATATTCCATATGAGGCCGAACCTGCGCCTTGTAGAGTTGTAGGCGTTGGTCCGGACCGAAGTACTGTCTCGCTCTGTTGAGAACACCAAGCTTCTTCGAGGTTAACTTGGCCTTACCCTCTAGATGATATCGGAACTGGACTTCGCTCGATATGCTAACACCAAGTATTTCAATGCTAGGGGAGATGGTTAAAGATGTGCCCTCAAAACGAGGATGTACGACCATAGGTGACTTTTTAGCGGTGAACGCGCAGACTTGTGTCTTGGCGGGGTTAAATTGGACTAAGTTACGTCTACCCCATTCAGAGACTTTCTCCAATGAATTCTCTATTTTAAACACAAGTTCGTTTCGACTCTCGATGACATTTAGCCGAGAAATATTAGGGGAGCCGGTATATACAGCATCACCTGTACTATCATCCGCATAGCAATGAATGCCGTTGGTCTGTAACATGTCATTGATATGCAGTATGAATAGGGTAGGCGATAGCACACAGCCCTGAGGGACACCAGCATCAACTGACATTGTATACGCAAACCATTTAGATTTAAAAACATCATCTGCACCGCTACCTGATTTTGATATGTAACATTTTTGCCTTTCCCGACGAAACGATGCAAGTAGCGACTCCATTTTCTTTTGAGCATCATCAGGGCTGCATTCCATTGCTGTTGCAATTTGCCTCCAGGCATCTTCCTTATGCAGTTTATTTTTGTACAGTTTGTACATCGGATCCCATAAACATCTTATATTATGGTACATTTCTATCATATTTTGTAAACATTTTTTGTTGCTCCAATCCATATTTACGAATAAACTAACATAAAACTAGCCGCCAAATGTACAAAAGTAGAGTAGTATTCTTAAAAAAGGTTGTTTCAGAATAAAATAACTTAAGTAAGCTGCATATTTTTATTGGTTTTTATCACAATAAATACATTTATGACGTTATAGCGCAGAAAATGAAATTGAAACTAGAACTTTTCTGTGCTATAACGTCATAAAGGCTCAACTAAACAACATACAAACACTATTAATTTGTGTTATTCTGGCATATATAATTGTTAATTTCACCTTTCAGTGTGTAAAAATACTTTTTTCTTCAAGATGTGTCTCAGTTTTAAAAAAAAATACCTATATTGTTGACCAGATTTTTTAAGGATTTTTCCCACGTCGTTGAAAATTCTACACAAAATATTTTTTAACACGAATAAAAGCTATTAAAAAGCGTGTTTCTATATCCATCTTAAACACAGCTTTCTTTGTTTAATTGAAGCAACCGCACCATTGTTTTACCTCGTCCTTCTATAATGTCATTTAAACTAAAAGTAAAATGCATTACATAAAAAAAAATAATTCTAAATTAAAAAATTCTATTAAAATCATCAACCACATTAAAACAGTGTATTTCAAGGACAGTAAAGATAAAATTATTGTAATAAATGACAGAAAAGCTGTCTAATTATAATAAAAAATAAAACCACAATGTCAGAACTTAGGTCAGAACTGTGTACTTGTGTCGTTATTGCACCAAAATTCAATGCAATATCTGTCATTATTACCTTTTAACGCGCGCAACTGACCAATTATGACGTTCTTGCACTAGCGCTTACAAAATCTCGGCAAAACCACAACGACATTTACACCCTCAGTGAGTCATTTTAGGGATTACTTTTATGATATTGTTGCACCGGATTTAGACGCATGTTTGACACCATTTGTGATCAAAAAGTCATTTTACAATTTTTCACAATTATGACGTTATTGCACCCGGTGTGAGATATAAAGAGCAAAAATTCTTGTTCTTATTGTTCTTGTTCAGAATGATTAGTGTAAATGATGTAAACTATGTCTTAACGAATTATCATTTACATTAAGGTGGGTTTAGACCAAAAGAACATAGAGCAAGAACTACACAAGAACATTCTTTTGTATTCCTTTAATCCCTCACTTCCCGATCTCAAATCGCCCGTAAATTATTTTTTATTTTATTTTTGTTACATTCTCTTCCTTTTCTGATGGGTTTCATCCTACTTTATTTTTGACCATTTTCATAGGTCTAAAAAGACACTAGTCTAAAAAGGAAGAGAATATAATAAAAATAAAAGAACAAATAATTTACGGGCGATTTAAGGTCGGGAAGTGTAAGGGGGTGAGTTTTTAAGGGTAAAAAACGGTTTATCTCGATTTCCGGCAAAAGTACAAGTCCTATGGAAAAAAGTCAAAGGTAATAAAATACTTGCAGCTTTTGTATTTACACTTTTTTCACATAAGTATAAATAAAATCCTACTAATAGTAGGATTTTATTAGCAGAATCAACTTTCTGGATACATTTTCTTCCACAAGTCTTTAAAGCAACAAAAGTAAACCTCTTTGACTTATTTATACATAATCAGCACCTTTAAAATCTAAACTTAATCAATTAAAACTACTTTCGAAGGAAAACAAAATTAATTACCTGAGTGCCCTGATCAGACGTAGGGCTCTTCCTGTGGGAAGCAGCGGGAGTAGCGGACCTTGAGCCACTCTGAACACCGCCTCCTATGAGATCCAGCATCGAGCCTGCAAGTGGATTGGTAATTCTGTGACATTCACCGTGACCAAAAGCTGTAGTTAAGCACAGAGCATACTATGCCTTTGTTGGGTTTTCTTTTTAATCTACATATTATCTCTTGTTTTAAGATGCTCTTCATCAGTAAAAGATAATTGCACACTTAGCATTACCATAATAGAAATAGGTTTTGTCTACATACAAATAGACACACTGACATAATATATGGACAAAATGACAACTTTCCTTTGTACAACTGTCTGTCTATTTGTTGTCAAAAGAAACCAATTCTACAGTGGTTATCCTAAGCGTGCAGGAAAGTAGTTGATTTCAATACTGTAGTAAACAATGTTGAAGGTAACTTAACATGATTTTAGGTAGCATATAAAAGACCTAACAGCATTTAATATTAAACAAAATATTTTTATACAATAGCAATAAATATACATATGAATATTATAAGCAATATGTCTTATTCATATAAAGCACCTAATTTTTTAAATATTTAAAATACAATTTGAAATATACAAGGATCATTGTTTGTGTTTCAAGCAGCAGACCAAGGGAATATGCATTGAGCGATTTTTATGTTAGTATGTCTAAAATAAATAATAAAGTTAATACATATTATTTAGTTTAAACTTTTTCGTAAATTAATTATTCTCTATCTATCACATTACATATTAATTTGTTATTATTTAATAATGCAATTACACATACACTTTTCTGATTTGTTAGGTTAGTGTTTGATTAACATAATCTAAAAGTAAATACTTTTAGCTTTTCTACTTTTATCAGATAGTAATCGTCGTCCTTACTATTTTTTTGCAAGTGAATAACAGTAAACTAAGGCTGTTCAGTTATAAATTATGACTGAAGTTAACTAACTTCAGTCATAGGATTAGCCACAGGGGAGTACTGGATATTTATCAACAAGAATTATAGTGAGTGACATATACAGTGAAAAGATTGAAGTGGAACCATTTCATCACCAACAGGACATACAATAAGACACATGAAAAATAAATGGGAAGACATCACTGTATTGTACCCACGAGATGGAAAAAGGAGGCAATGAAGACAAAATAAAAGATGGGAGGATGAGATAAAAGCAATGGCAGGAACAAAATGGAGCAGGAAGGCCATGGACAAACAACTTCGGAAGTGTTTAGGCAATCACATGTAAATTAGTTAAATAATGAAAAAAAGAAAATTTAAAATAAGGGTATCTGAATTAAGGCTTATTTTATATTAGTGAGTTTATGATCTAGTTTCTACTGAAATATGAGTTAGTTTTTATGTTAATAGATAAATTCTAACATGCATGAAAGTTTAAAACTAGTACAAATGAACAAGAACTAAGCTACATATAAAAATCGCAAGATGGCATATGTATAAGCAGTGATTCTATAATATTTGATCAAAAACCTTGGTCTTTAACTTGGTTGTTGTGATGTATGACTCCCGATCCAATGGGAGCCGTCACAGGTTGTTGTGGGAGATCCACAGATGTCTGCGGAGATAACTCACTGGTCTTGTTGAGCTGTTGGTGCACACCACCCCCAAAACCCGCCATTGGATGATACTGTTGGTATTGGGGTTGTCCGACAACTGGATGATTGAACTGGCCGGAGTACTGGCCCTGGCCTCCGCTTCCACCGAGGGCGGCGGGCACGGACATCTGCACGATTGCAGGGTCATTGGGCAGAGAGGGCACATTGTTGAGAACTCTGATATCCTTGATGTCAGATCCACGGAACAAGATGTAATCGTACACCTGACTCTGTGGTGCCACAGGGAATTGAGTCTCTCTGTCCTCAGTACCAAAGGATCGCACTGCAAAAAAATAAAGTATAAGTTGGGGATCTTTTAAAATTGCATGTATTACCTAGAGGCCGGCCCTGGCTTCACACCTTGCTCTTTAATCTCTATATATATTGCTCTAAATAAACTGTATTCAAATATGTTAAGTAATTTAAAAGATCTTAGCAAACAGATCACTTTTTTATTTGACCTAAGTTTCTTGAATCCAAATTGTTATAACAAAATGCATAATATTGATGATTACTGTGTGAAGTGACAAAAATAATTTATACAAATAGATCACTTACTACAACAAGTTTGTAAAGTATAAACTATAATGTATGTTAAGACTGGAACTGTTTTGCTACTACAAGGGTTAACGACCTATTTACAACCATACAAGGTAGTATACAGACTTACAAAGTAGAAATCATTATTGTTCATTGTGAAAGCCATTTACAAAACTTTTAGTAGGTAAGGGTTAGAATACGAGCTATTGTCACATATTTCTCTAATTAGAATAAAGTAGACGCAATGTTCGGTAGCAATTTTAGCGTCCAGTTGTTTACAACAGAGCTATCGTATAACAACGTCATCATACAAAAACTATGTATTACATTTGGAGCCAATAGCCAAAATGAAGATGAGGGTAGATTGTAAACAACGTGTTCTTTTTCTAGAACTCTCTATGTGATTTTTACGACAAATTTAACACATTTTACATACATCGAGGACAGTGAAATGTATAAATTGGTAAATTAGAAATTTAAGATGGACGGTTGTAGCAAAATATCCTATTGTTTTTTCATAATAATTTTCATACGCTACTTAAGCCTAGGGGTTAAATTTAGCTTGCTTTGGTGCTAAACGATTTTAATGAATATTATTATTATGACACAACAAAGTAATAGCAATAATTTGTCAACTTACCGCTAGCCAAAGCGATGGTACATTCTTGAGGATCAACTGTGAAGAGCCGGCCTTCGTAGCGAATATCGGCTTTCGATATTAGGCTTATTTTGGAGCCCAATTCAGGCATTCCAGAACTCATTATGACACTTTTCTAAAAAACTGCCGATGACAAAGATATTTTTCGATTTGTCGACCATTGACCAAGCCACCAAATAAAAATGACTGACGGGAAGTTGGCAACAAGCGCGCCGTTTATATAAGATTTACACTCTCGCCTCGCAACTCACTTCGCCCTTCGCCTCGTTTCTCACCTCGCGCGACGCGCCTACGAGTGGGTGCTTACACTCTCGTGGTGCGTTCAGTTGTCTGTATGCCATTGACAATATAGGACGTCGAAGTTTTAGCGGCAACAAGTCTAACTTTGTTGAGTTTTATGGTTAATATAATTATGCTTTGGGTTCCATATATTATGCGACTTGACCTTGTTTTTATTTAAGTCCTAAACGTTTCATAATTGTTTTATTACACAAAAAAAATATATTACATTATTTTGAAACCTAAAAAAAATAATAATATATTATCTTAGACGCTTTAGACCACGTCAATCTGGTCCCGTGGTAAGTTCTCGAAGAACTTGTGCTACGGGTACTTTATTATACACATATTTAAGATTTTTATTATATTATACACATAATATGAATTAATATTAATTCACATCCATGACCCAGGAACACGGAAAAACTTTTTGTTCCTTCGGCGGGATTCGAACCCGCGATCTCTACTATAGCATCAACATGTTGAACCACTGATACACAGAGGTCGTCAAAACCTAAAATTTTTTAAAAAATAAGTACACTTTTTAAAAACAGCCGAAAACACAATTCGACATATTGGTTGATAGATTATTATTATTTACAATCGATTTCTGTGTAGATCAGGTATTTGATCTCAAGCATTAACAATTTTTTCTAAACTTGTCTAAAAACAATGAAAATTAAAAAATTATATAAAGTAAATTTATATAAAAGTAAGTCACCGAGCGGGGTTCGAACCCGTAACACTCGTTTCTTCCTCCCGTCCGCCTCTTAACCCGCTGAACCAAACGGACAGTGGCCGGCAGGACGAAATTAGCGAACATATTCTGCGTTGAAAGAAAAACGCATGAAAACTCGAAAATACGCATTTTCCCAAACATAAGACTATACATACAAGAATTGCTCGTTTAAAGGTATAATATTTGCTTAGTGTGTTTGTATCGTGACATCCTTTCCGGAAGTAACTTCGGTGTTTTTATCATAGAAATTAAAAAACAAAAATACTTATTTTATATACTTAATATCAACTTTATTTATCAATCTTAAGTTTTTAATTTATGATATCGTTAGAATACGTTTTCCTAAGCCAAGTACCTACTTAATGAAATACTCCCTTAATGTATGAAATTAAATATTTGAGTCAAGTAGCCTATATATATTATTCTTTTTCTTTTTGAAAAAGTTCTAAGAAACGCATTATTTCGCGTGCGAGAGAAACAACTGTCGCGCATGAGAACTAGCAACAGTGTGACCGTTTTCAAAAACCGCTAATCTACTAGATGTAACTTACTTTTCTACTGAAATCTACTAACGTTTTGGAAAAACCTACTAAAATTGTACTGACGTACTTTGTGGCTTAAATTCACGTAAGTTGATAATTTTTGATGAGACAGTTAAGAAACACAAGTTTTATATTATTAGGTAAAACCTAAATTATTAGATACACATAGAAGTTTTTGGATACACACGTATGAACATCATCATTGTCATGTTTCGATTTTTTTATTTAGGTATTTTAACCATTTTTTTTTTTTTTGAAAATTTGTGCAATTACCGCCGTTGTCAAATAAACCCACAGAATTCAAAACATGAATAAATCTTGTTTTACATGTAAAAGCGAAGATACATGATGAGTGTTTAAAAACCTATTAGACTAGGGCTAGATAATTACCTTTGAAAATGGTCTAAAGTGAAAAGAATTTATGGTAGGCATCCATAGATATTGGAAAAGAAGAGAATATTACAAAAATATTATAATAATAGATTTTAAGGCTAGAAAACGGTTTATCGCGATTTCCGGCAAAACTACAAGTTCTGTGGAAAAAAGTTGTAGGTCTACAATTTTTTTATTTACATTTTTTTCACATAACCTCAAAATTTATGTAAAAAATTCAAGTCAAATAAGGTGAAAAATTAATTAAAAGTCAAAATAAGGTGAATTTTTTTTTTTAAATAAAAAAATACAGTATATTTGTAACATAAAATGGTAAGTTTTCACCAAATTTCGTGAAAAAATATTTTTTTGTACCTAACAAGATAAAAAAAAACCAAGAACTTGGCTATTTGAATTTTTTACATAAATTCTGAGGTTGTGTGAAAAAAGTGTAAATACAAAAGTTGTATACATAGGGTGTAGATATCTCTTTTTATAGTCCGAACGGTATAGGCTTTTCCATAGTATTCATGTACACAATAATAGACTTGCTGCGACGAGTGATTCTTTTCATGTCGCGCCCTCTACCGGCAAAATTATTTTTAAATTACCGCTAGGCAATTACCGTGTTCTACGGTATCTATCTGGTAACTATACTTCGAGAACAGTTTCTAAGAATTCCCAAAAACTTTTATTTAATTAGATTTAAATCCACATTTCTCTTATTCGTTTTTTCCAGAGCTGTCAATAGCAACATAACTTCCCACGTAATTTCAAACGAGTGCTTCTTTTATTGTGGCGCGGTCTACCGGCAGATAATCTGTCCCCCTTAGAATAATAAGCTGTCCCCGTAATTAAGACCATTAATTTAACATTCCGTTCGGACTCCTGGTATCTTACTTCGTGCCTACAACTTTGCCATTAGACTGTAACTTTTACTTTATATAACAAGCGTCGAATAACCGACGAAGTAAGCGACGAATCACTGACAGTTATCAGAGGTTTTGTTTACATTTCCGATGTTGCCGTGTTAAGAGAAAAATATTTGCTAAAGTTTAAAGTTTTGTCAGGATATTCTACTGAAATCCGCTACTTTTTCAAAAAATACCGAAAATCTACTGCACTACCAATTTTACAACGAAAATCTACTGTTGCAGTAGTCAATCTACTGTAAACGGTCACACTGACTAGCAACAGACTGAAGCGAACGCGAGAATGTGAACACCCGCTCGTATTCGTCGCGAGGTCCTTTGACTCGTGCGCAAAAAACCGCTCCGGACGCGAGCGTCGTGAGTGGCGAGGTGAATGGCGAGGCGAGGAACGAATGCCCGTTTACACATTCGCCTCGCGACTCACTGAGCGCCTCGCCTCGCCACTCGCGCGAGAGTGTAAACCACTTATTACAAACAGCTGAGTTTACAGATAATAAAGATGACAACAGTGACCTCTATTTCTTTTAGACATACTATACACATTCATTCAAGAATCAACTCGAACTTTAAACGTCAGGTATTGTATTTACCTACCTAGTTGTAATAAATATTTTATGTGAAAAATTATTATTCTGATGGCATTCTATTAAATCTTTGAGTATCCAACTATTTGGATACTCAAAGTATTAAATATATCGCACGAAAGAATAAATGGACGTAAAAAAATGTTACCTTGTTTTCGACAGACGTGAACTATATTTCATCGTGCACGGTGCAACTAGGGTTTAGCCACGAATGCACCCTGCAGACTTAATAAGTGATAAAAAAATCATGTTTTACTCATGGATATAGTACCTATGGATAGAAGACTCCGAATTTTGTAATTGCTAAAAAGAACTGTATGACCTTGGTAATAGAGTGTATTTCACAATGCACGTATTATAGAGGCAAATCCGAGCCGAGCGAGATAGCCAGAAGGGAGGCCGTGTGTCTCGTTCTTGCATGTTGCCAACCAGAAAAATGTTGGTATTTATAAAAAGTAACTTGAAAAATCTTAGATAAAACGAGTGTACTTTATTATTATTTTAACAAATGTTTATAACTATATCTTCTAATTAAAAAGTTAGAAATAGTCATTTAATACTAAATAAAAATGCAGTTTACATTAAATCCTTTTCCTTCTTTTTTATTAGATGGTATTTTTCGCAAAAATGGTGAAAAAAAAAAAAAAAAAAAAAAAAAAAAATGACTTTTGGCGGGAAGTCGAAAAGAGCGGGTGTTTAAATTTTTCACTGTTTTGTAAAATATAATTTTCTAGTTTATATTACTGTAAAATTGTTGTAAATAGTAGTTTTTAATTGAATTAAATTAATTATAATAAAAATGAGTGAAGATAGTGACGGGGGTCCGCCCCCTGGAGATACTTCCAAGAAAAGAAAATTGGAGGAAAGTACGGTGGATTTCAGAATGTTCACAAAAACGAATTACAAAAGACAATTCCCAGAAAATTATAGTGGAGATTGTGTAGTATATGTGGAATCGATGAATAATGAAAAATTGGGAAACAAAAATCCCATTACTTTAACAAAATTATTCACGGAAAATGTAAAGGGTATAGTAGGAGTACATCGAGTGAATGCATATAAAGTTGGTGTAACTTTTAAGAAGCCTGCGCCAGCTAATTGTTTTTTGAAAATGGACCATTTCCTTATTAGAAATAAGCTAAAAGCTTTTGTACCGGCCCACCAGTCGGAGATTACAGGAGTTATTAAATATGTACCAAAAGATCTCTCAAATGAAGTTATATACAAAAATATTACATGTGACACAGAAGTTATTTCAATTAAAAGATTTTTTAAGAAAGTTGAAGGAAAACTTACACCGTTGGGTACAATAGCAGTTACTTTTGCTGGTACAATTTTGCCTCAACATGCCTATATACAAATGTTTAGGTATCCTGTACATTTATACATACCACCATTACTACAATGCTTCAAATGCCTTAAATTCAACCATTCTGCAAAAGTTTGTCGTGGAGAGCAAATGTGCTCCTCATGCGCTGGACGCCATTCCTACAAAGAATGTGACGTAGAAGAAATTGTATGCATTAATTGTAGCGGTAATCACTTGGCCATCTCGAGGGACTGTCCAGTGAAGCAGAAGAAAATGCAAGAAAAGAGGAAAAAATATGAGAATTTTAACCGTAATTATGCCACTGTGGTGAGTAGTGTCCCATTGCTCACTGACCCCAAATCTTTTCCAACTATTTCACGACCAGTTAAGGTACCACCTGTTAGTAATACCAAAACAACTTTTAATGTAGAACAAATCATAAACAATGATATAATATTAAATGCTTTAGTAAAGTCTCTTGTAACCCTCGGAAATGACAATAGCAATAGTCCAGTAACAAATAAAAGAATTAAAGATATATTATTAGCTAATTTAATCAATTAATGGATACATATCTTAATATAACACAGTTTAATATACAAAGCTTGCAGAATAAGAGAGCCTTATTAAAAACATTTCTTTGTGAACATAATATAGACATATGTTTGTTGAATGAGACATGGCTTAGGAGCTCAAGTTTAATTCCAGATTTTACACCATACAATTTTATACGTAAGGATTCAGTTAATTCACATAACGGTGTAGGTATATTAATTAAACAAAACTTGAAATATAACATTATAAATACAAGTTTTTATGAAACAATTCAAAATCTTTGTATATCCATAGAAACTTCGATGGGAACAATATACATTCTTTGTGTATATTGTCCTCCTAATAACAGGTTTGATACAAACAAATTAAAAAAGGTATTACTTGAAACACCTAAACCATGCCTCATCATGGGCGATTTTAATGCACATCACTTATTATTTGGTTGTCACTCGAATAATAATAGAGGTAACAGTTTGTTCAAAATTATAGATGAATTTGACATGTGTATATTAAACGATGGGAGTGCCACCACTATTCAGGTTCCAAATAGAAATCCCTCTGCAATTGATATAGCTCTTGTTAGCCCCACATTGGCTCCACTCTGCGAATGGCGTGTCCATGATGATCCAATGGGCAGTTACCACTATCCAACTCAGGTAACCCTTAATGTGAAGCCGTCAATATATGAAGTACGTCCTGTGGAAGAAAAATATATTTATAGTAAAACAGATTGGACTAAATATAGTAAGTTATCAGAAACCTATTTTTCACAATTAAATATAGATTGTAATAATTTAAAACCAATCAAATTATATGATAATTTTATCAGTATTTTAAATAATTTAAGATCAGTAACAGTCCCCAAACAAAATCCGAAAACAGTTTCAAAACCAATGAGAAAACCAGCCCCTTGGTGGAACCAAATATGCGATGATGCAGTGCGAAAGTGCAAGGAAGCTTTAGTTAATTATCGAACTACACCCAGCATTAATAACTTTATTCATTATAAAAAGATAGACGCTCAAAAGAAAAGAATATTAAAAGAGGAAAGGGTCAACTCATGGCATGATTTGTGTAGTAGTTTTAATAGAATGACACCTGTTTCTAGAATATGGGGATATATTAAAAGATTTAAAAGAATAGGTACTTCTCATAATAGATTTTTAAATGATGAATGGGTACCACGATTTTTGGATAAGATATCTGATTCATCTCAGATCAATGAAAGCAATTTAAATAATATATTGAGCCATGCCATTGAAAATGATAGTAACTCCTTTATAAATAGACCATTTACACTGAGCGAATTGTACATATCTCTAAAAAGTAGGAAAGATACAACACCAGGTTTGGATAATATACCATACATTTTAATTAAGAAACTACACCCTAATGTTTTAGAAATACTTTTAAATATTTATAATAGGTTATGGAATAGTTTAGTTATACCAGAGTCATGGAAAACTCAATGTGTCATTCCCATCTTAAAACCAAATAAATCTGCTAATGACCCATCCTCATATAGACCTATTTCTCTATCATCATGTTTGGGTAAACTTTTCGAGAATATGCTAAAACTGCGGTTAGATTATTTTGCTGAATCACAACAAAAGTTACCAGATATTCAATTCGGATTCAGAAGAGGCAAAAGTTGTTCTGGAAGCTTTGTATCGTTTATACATGATTTAAAAAAGGCAAAACTTAGTCACTGTAATGTTATAAGTGTATTTTTAGATGTAAAAGGTGCCTTTGATAATGTAAACATTGAACCATTAATTAAGGTTTTACAAGAAATGGGATTTCCGATGAAAACTTTGAAATGGATTTTTAAATTTTTAAATAATAGAACAGTTTATGTTAAATATAATAATAAATTATATGGGCCCAAACAGGCCAATAAAGGCACAATGCAAGGTGCCACACTCTCGCCGTCATTGTACAACTTTTATACATCTCAAATCCATAATTTTGTAAATATACCTGGAGTAAAGATTTTGCAATTTGCCGATGACTTGCTTTTGTATAGTGTAAATCAAAACTTAAATATGGCAGTCAATCATATAAACAGTGCATTACATCAACTACAACATTATTATAATAATATTTTAAAATTAGAAATCAGTACAGAGAAAAGTTCAGTGTTAATATTTAGTAAAGATCAATCCATAGAGCCTGTTAACATAACTTATAATAACAACATAATTCCTATTGTGAATCATCACAAATTTTTAGGGGTTATAATAGACCATAAACTTAAATTTGATAAACACATAAATTACATATGTCAGAATGCCATGAAGAGCATAAATATAATGAGAAGTTTAGCAGGAACATTTTGGGGCTCTGACCCAAAAACTCTTAACATGTTATACAAAAGCATAGTCAGAAGTCATTTTGATTATAGTTCGTTAGCTTACATGAATGCAAACACAACATTACTAAGAAAATTGGATGTTATACAGAATATGGGTTTGAGAATTATAAGTGGAGCCATGCGCACCACTCCTATTGTGTCCATGGAAGTTGAAAATTGCATACCTCCACTGTCCTTGCGCCGCCTACAACTGGCTGAGAGATTTTGTCTTAAGGAATTGTCTTGTGATGATAATTTTATTGTTGATAAAATTTTACATTCTACAGAAATTGCACAGTCAGCTGCAACATCCAACATCTCACCTAATAATCTCATTTCTGCTTCCTTACCTGAAATATCAATATTAATGTTATCAACAAAAAATCTTACCAAAAATATGTATACTAGTAAAAAGTGGCCAATTTACCAATACCCATATGAAACTATTCTTAACTATATTGATGTTAAGTGTCATTTAAATTCTGTTACAAATAAGTTCGACTTTTTACAATTTTTACAACATAAAAGGGATTTTTACACATTATATACTGATGGTTCCAAAAGCGAGCATGTTAAAGCTGCCTACTATGACCCACAAATGAAAGTAAGTAAATGTTTTAAAATCCCGCATAATTGCAGTATTTATACAGCAGAGGCTTGGGCAGTATTAGCTGCTTTAACTTATATACATACCCATGTAAATAATGTAAATATATTAATTATAAGTGATTCTAAAAGTGTTCTATGTTCTATATGTAATAATACTTTTTCCTATAAACAAAATTATATTGTGTTTAGAATAAGATATATGTTATCAAAGCTGATAGAAAAGAAAATAGAATTTGTATGGGTTCCCTCCCACAGTGGCATACTGGGAAATGAAGTAGTAGACCAGGTCACCCGTAGAGACCATGATGTGGATCTTCTAGACAGTTTTAAAGTGCCTTTTACCGACTTCTATCAACAATTTAAATCTTCAAAAAAAATGTTATGGACAGAATATTGGAAGACTGTCGCAGCTGAAAAGGGAAGATGGTACGCGGATATTCAAAGGGACTTACCTACAACACCTTGGTACTATAGATTTGAGTACGTTAACAGGAAGTTCATAGTTTGCATCAACCGCTTGCGATCAGGCCATTGCCTAGTCGCGGCGCATCTCCACAGAATGAATATTTTGGACGATAGTAGATGTAGACATTGTTTTGGAGATGACGAGAACATTAATCATCTGATGTTTGAGTGTCCAACGTTTGCCATACAAAGGTTGTTGTTAGACAATGCGATTAGTGGCATAGCAGAAGAAAACTCACTAAGTGTCCCCCGCCACATTGAAGGATTATTAAAAAATTCTGTTTATTTTGTTCCCATTTTTAAATATATTGTCAATACTGTTGGAAAGGTTTAGTTAAACCAAAGATAAACATATTGTGTAATTTATAGGTTATATTTAATGTCATTTTGTAAAATGTTATACTTCTCCTACTTGTTATTAATGTATTTTAAATATGTATGTCAAAACTCAAAATGTATCCGACTGAAGGACTTTGTATCCATGGTCATGAATAAATTAAAAAAAAAAAAAAAAAAAAAAAAAATGGTGAAAAAATGTTGTGATTCTTGTCGAAGTGAAAGTTATGCTGGTTGCAATATTTCGTTTATTAGTAACATTAGTAAGTTAATTTTTATGTTAATCTAGTTATTCTAGTATAAAAGTGTTAACATTAAAGCAACTGACGTTATTAAGAGTTATGAGGTAATTCCCACACACTATACTCTGGAACACTAGGTGCGGGGCTCATATAAATGAAACAGAGAAACTTCTCAGATTTACTGTGGGTTTATTGTTGGTAAAACACACGAGCGCGCGAAAACAAAACAGGCCTTTCGGGTTGCGGCGTAGAACTCTCGAGACACGAACATCGCGCGGGAAGCCTCTGGCGCGTGTGTGTGAGTGAGACACGACTACTCGCGGTAACGAGCGGGAGCGAGACCGCGGGTCGCACGGTGTTGCAAGACTGACGGTCGGGTTACCATATGCTCCCCCTCTAGTCCAGGGGAACGTCCTCGCTCCTGGACTAGGAATCTAGCTCTGGTCGCAGGGCGTCCTCGCTTTCTTTTGGGAATGACGGGGCTAGGAGGCGAGTGACCGTCCTGGCTGTTATAAATAGAGAGGTCTTGGTTGTGGTATTTGCCAATGATTTCGTCGGGTTCATTTAAGTGAGACAATATGTAGGTTGTTGGGCTTACCTTTTTCACAATTTGGTACGGTCCATCACGTTTCGGGGCAAACTTTGCAGTCACATTCTTGGAGGCGCTGCTGAGTACGTGAGACTTAAGGAGTACCAAATCACCTACCTGAAAAGTGAAAGGTATCTGCAGGTCGGCGGAATTGATCAGCGTAATCCTTGGTCTTGTCTTGCTGTAATTCGACACGCTCGCGGATCGCTGAGAGGGAGTTTATAAAATTTCTAAGGTAAGGAGTAATTTGTGGGATGAAATTATCCTTATCCAGGATAGCGCGAAGATCATGTGTGACTTCTGTGGGAGATCTCATTTCTCTGGCAAAGGTTAAGTAAGCCGGTGATTTACCTGTTGTCCGGCATCTGGAGCTATTCAGGGCGAAACGGATCAGCGGCAGCTTCTTTGGCCAGGAAGTGTGGTCTTCATGTACCAGGTATGCTAACATGGCTTTTAGGTCTCTATTTTTGCGTTCTGCGGGGTTCGACTGAGGATGGTAAAGAGGCACGAAATTTTGTTTCACTCCCAGGACGGACATGCATTGTTGCATGACTGCAGAAACGAATTGTACCCCGCTGTCGGATATTATTCGACGAGGTAGACCGAATCGTAAAAAGTATTCTTCGATTAAAACCTGAGCGCAGGCTTCGGCTGTAGCTTCTCGGATGGCGAATAATTCTACCCATCGTGTGGCGGTGTCTTCGATAAGAAGCACCCAACGCTCCCCCTGGTCTCCTTCCGGCAGTGGGCCGAAGAGATCAATAGCTAACACTTCGTTGCGTTGGTTCAACACAGGTGTTTGTAGTAGACCGGGTGGTTTAGCGTTACTTGCTTTATAACGTTGGCAGTGAATGCATGCACGAACATAATCAGAGATTATTCGACGCATCCCAGTAAAATAAAATAAATTAGCTACCTTTTGATAGGTCCTATCGATGCCTATGGACATCGAGGAGAAGAAAGCTACGGATAGTGTTTTTTTTTTATTAAAACACCTTAAGTATTCAGTGCGAAACCATGGCTGCACCCATGGTAATGGTTGTTTTTTTGGGTAAAATATAATGAGTTATACTGTGGTTATACTCATGCTTATTATTACTATGGAGTATGGTGTGCACTTATGCAGAATGCATTACATGTAGCCTAACCGCATTTTATCGCCAGCAATATTTTAGTCTACTTACGACTCGTTTCAATAACTTATGTATCTATAACTATTGTTTAGAAACGTCGAATTTGTATCGCGAAAAACCTGCAAATGATTGAATGACGATGTTATTAACAAATAGTTATAGATAGATAGGTTATTGAAACTGGCCGATAGAGAACATACTGAATCAGTACAACGTTAAAATATGAACACCAAATAATGTATCAAGATATCAACAATGAATATATTATATACTAAGATCAATGTCCACCACACAGCCTTCCTAAAAAATAAGTAAGCGAATCAAGAATCTAAAGGCAAGGCCTCACAGACAGCGAATTTACTATAATATTTTATCTTAAGCTGCCTGGAATAATTGCCTGCATAATTTATGAAAATATATCCCACTATCCCACTAATATTATAAATGTGAAATTTTGTGAGGATGGATGGATGGATGGATGGATGTTTGTTACTCTTTCACGCAAAAACTATTGAACGGATTTTGATGAAATTTAGTATGGTAGTTAGCTTGAGATCTGGGTATATGAGACATATACTACTTTTTATCCAGAAAAATACAGTTTTTCCGTGGGATACTGTATTTACGCGGGCGGAGCCGCGGGCAACAGCTAGTAGACTATTAGCACAGTCTATGGAACTAATTACGCTGTGCTATTAGTATCTTAGCCGTCTGTGTTCATACAAACTGTATAGCAAACGATATTTTTTCTTAAATTCTAATAAAATAATAGAGTATTTTCGCCGTCTATGATGCCTCTTTATAGTCAGAGATTCTGTAGCAATTTAAAAAAATAGCCACCAAAGTACCTAAGCCTCTATAAGCAGTGAGTATATCCACACGAGGCTATCAACGCGACGGAAACCGCAAAAGTAAGCCGTAATTTTCTTTTAATATTTTAAGTATTCATAGTCAGTTACCAAGGCGGCAGAAATTAATGATGGTGTACAGGACGCTCGGCTGGTGCATCTGCTAGTTAAATGTCAGCGGAGCCCCATACCTATAAATAATTTGAGGTGACTCGTTATAGCCCGGCCTAGCACTCTTGATATGGCTTCGCTAAGTAAAAATAGCCGAGCGGTTCTGCCATAGAAATTATGCAAGCTGCCTCGCCCGTTTGACAGGCTATTTTCGCACACATTTTAACTACTTTAAATGCCGATCCCACTGCTTTTACCATCAAAATTATTAAAAACATTAATGCAAAACTAAAATGCCTTTTTATAACCCATTTAATTAATCAATCTGTTATCTAATATCTGAAAATGAATAATATAAAACTTAACGCTCGTAAAAAAGAATGAAAAACTCTTTTTTCATATTTTATTAAATTGAATGTCCATAAGAAAACCTCGTTCTACCCACCTTTGTGCTGCAACGTCATCGGCTCCTTCAAGCTCCTTAATTATCTTTTCTACTTCAGGGTCGGACATCTGTTCTTCACGAAGCTGACTAGGCGATTTAGAGGGTATATCGCAAATAATAGAACAAATACCACAGTCTTCGCGAGTATTTTCAACGCAAGCAGGTCTACTTAGGGTGTCGGCCACTACGTTGGCCTTCCCTGGAGTGTACTGAAATCGGATGTCGAAAGCTTGAAGTTTTAGAGTCCAGCGGACAAGTCTACCGGTTGGCGATTTAATTGAACGGAGCCAGCGAAGTGGTTGATGATCACTGCCTACTATGACTGGGTGACCGTCTAGGTAAGGACGAAAACGCTCTACCCCCCACACTACGGCGAGTGCTTCTCGCTCCGTTGTCGAGTAGTTACGTTCCGCTGCGTTAAGGAGACGGCTAGCGTATTCTATCGGCCTTTCCTGATTACCATCGCCCTGCATTAAAACCGCGCCTAAGGCGTAATTACTTGCATCTGTACGCAGAACGAAAGGGCTATTAAAGTCAGGTTGAATCAGTACAGGGGCAGATGTGAGTAACCGCTTTAATTCACTAAAAGCTTGAGATTGTTCCATACCCCAGGACCAAATCTGGTTTTTCCTAGTCAAGCGTGTTAAAGGCTCCGATACTTTTGAGAAATTCGGAATGAACTTCCTGTACCACGAACATGTTTGCAGGAACGTGCGGAGGTGCTTTAAATTAGCAGGCTCTTTCATATCTAAAATTGCACTCACTTTTTGCGGATCGGTGGAGATTCCGTCTTGGGTAATGATATGCCCAAGGTATCTAACGCTCTCTCTAGCAAATGCACACTTATCACGGTTCACATGAAGGTTAAATTCTTCCAAGCGTTTCAGTACCACGTCCAGGTCTTTCAGGTGCTGCTGAAAACCCCCAGAAATCACGCAAATATCATCAAGATAAGCAGGGCCGAGCCGCCTCTATGTGCGATGTGTGCGGCGCACACAGGCGCCAAGACGATGGGGGCGCCGTGGGTGGCTTAAATATGAAGATTCGTAAAAATGAGAGGCGCTTCATGAGTTTCGCACACAGGCGCTGCCGGGGGTCGGCGCGGCCCTGAAGATAAGTTAAAATGGTGACGTCTTTCAGCGCTGCACAGGAACGGAGTTTGTCTATCAAACGCTGGAAGGTCGCTGGCGCGTTTTTCAGGCCAAACGGCATCTTCTTGAAACGGTAGGTGCCGAGCGGAGATATGAAGGCTGTTTTATCCTTATCAGAATTCCTAACTAATACTTGCCAGTAAGAGGAACGAAGGTCAAGAGTACTCATGTAGCAGTTTCTCTTGGTTGACTGTAAGAGCTCATCGATGCGTGGCATCGGATAATTATCGGTCTTGGTCACTGCGTTGAGGCGTCTGTAATCCACGCAGAACCGAATGGAACCGTCAGACTTCGGCACCATTAATGCCGGGGAACACCAAGCCGATTCGCACTCTTCTATGACGTCATCGTTTAACATTTTCTTTATTTCTTGCTTCATCAACTCTTTTTTAACTGGAGTCAGCCGATAAGGTGGCACTGCTATAGGCGGGTGGTTACCTGTATCAATGCAGTGTTCACTGAACGGTGTTGGACCTCCCCCTGCTTCGAAGACGCGTGCGTGCTTGGAAAGGACGTAGCTGAGATCCTGTCGCTCAGCCGTTGTTACGCAGGTACCTTCATCATCCCTAAGAACAACCGTGGAAGCACAAGAAATACTGCGATGTACGGTAGATTCAAAAAATAATTTATACTTTACCGTGTTGTCCTCACTGAAGTGCCATACCTCTTTGTTGAAGTCAATTACCACTCCAGCGGCAGTTATGAAATCGATACCTAGTAAGGTTTCGTTGTTTGTCGAATCCGGGAAAATGAAAAATGGAATTGTGATAATTATCGTCTCTAACTGTACCTGTAGAGTGGTAGTTAAGATATCCATCGCACGTACCACACCATCAGCCAATTTAACTCTTTTAGAGGAAGAGTGGAGGGGATAATTTTGACGTCGGAGGAGAGCATATAGCGTATGACCCGCAACACAATGCTTAGCCGCTGTATCAATTAATGCGGTACCCTTAAAACCCAAAATACTAATATTAAAAATTGGTCGCGCGTTACGGCCAGAGGATCCCGTGGGGTCGTTTACATCTCCGGTACAGTATACAAAATTATCATTAACACAATTAAATAAAATATCATTATCCGAAATTCTTGGGTTATGCCCTTTTACACATGAGGTATCAAAATTATCCAAAACAGTTAAATTATTATCAATAGAAGTTATATGAACATCATCAAAATTCTTTGAATTACTTGGGTTATGCCCTTTTACACATGAGGTAACAAAATTATCGAAAACAGTTAAATTATTAACAATTGAAGTTAAAAAAACATCATCGAATTTTTTTGAATTATTTGGGTTGTACCCTTTTTCACATGAGGTAACAAAATTATCGAAAACAGTTAAATTATTATCAATTGAAGTTAAAAAAACATCATTAGAATTATTTGAAAATTTTGGGTTACACCCGTTTTCACCTAGGGTATTAACTTTTTTTACAATATTTAAATTATAAAAACCATGAGAATTATTTAAAATTTTTGGTTTACACCCTTTTTCATCTGAGGAATCAACATTTTCAAAAATATTTAAATTATGATTCGACATATCAACATCATAAAAATTATTCGACGCACAATTTAAATCATTATCATTTTGCATATAATAATCATTAATATCATTATTACAAAATATTATATCATTATCGCTCGAATCCAACGAATAAAACATGCCACTTTCACTTTGTGTATCGCTGACTTTAGGTTGATTGTTTATATTAGAGTTAATAAAAGTTTGCTCACCGGTTAATCCTTGTAACTTACGACATTGTTCTTTCTCGTGTCCGAATCTACGACAGTAATTACACTGTAGGCGGGTTTTCTTTCCCGTATTCACGTTGCTGGACGAAGGTGTCGACGTCGGAAGTACGGTGGGCGGAGCGTTCCCGGAGAATGTGGCGCGGGCGGGCGCAACTTGCGTCGCCGGGCCGCGCGAGTACGTTGCAGTTGTGCTAGGACGTACTATATTACGGGACACGGGGCGCATGATGCCTGTACCGGACGAAGCGGGCGGGGTGCGCGGGAGCACCGCACTCGTTCGCGCACCCGAACTTGCTTGTTCAAATGTATCTTCGATATGTCTAGCTCTGTATAAAAGTACATGGTACGATGTAATTTCATCTCGCCGTAATCGCTCACGAACACGATGACTCAGCAAGCCGTAGAGCATATCCAATTGTACTTTTTCAGTAAGGTCGCTTGGTGGAAGCCGAGCGAACAGGGCCCTCGCCCTGGCGACGAACAGCTCAGTCTTTTCGTGACCTTGATGCATGCTGAATAAGTCTTGATATATCTTGTGTGGCGGACGAATATCGCCAAACGCACCTCGGAGCGACGCGATCGCTTCGCCCCATGAAGTGATCGTGGACTTGATTCCTTGCCACCAGACGGCAGCGTTTTCAGTTAGTAACATCGTTAATCCACGTAATGCATTGTACTCTCCTACCTGGGTACATTCTTTATAAGCTTCGACCGCGTCGAGGAAGCTGTCCAACGATTCTCCGGCAGCACCGCTGAATCTCGCCGTGCAGTTTGCGAAGTTACCATTCAGGGGGGCGGCGGGCGCGGCTGGCGTGGATGCTGCTGCCGGTGTCATCGACTCCCGACGAGTTCCATGGTCTAATATGCGGTCGAGTAATCGTTCAAACGCAGTTGTTTGTGCCTGTTGTAGCGTTGCCACGATTGTGAGAACGCTGTCGCTCGTGAATGTTTCTTGTGCGTGGTGGTTAGTAGCGCCATCGTCACTTTGACGAGCGGGAGACGCCGTCGTCGAGGATGCCGGTTGCGTGGGGGCGGGTTGGAATGCCGCTGCATCATCACCCCGTCGTTGATGGGCATCCTCGGGTCTGGTGGAACTGGCCGATCTACCTCGGGTTAACACCATGTTCACCAAAAGCACTTATACCACTTTTACGATATCTTTTTGCCGCCAGATTCAACGTAGGTACAGTTATACATTTTGGCCGGCCCGGGTACGTATTATAAACACGTTGGAGCGCCAGATATGAGGTAATTCCCACACACTATACTCTGGAACACTAGGTGCGGGGCTCATATAAATGAAACAGAGAAACTTCTCAGATTTACTGTGGGTTTATTGTTGGTAAAACACACGAGCGCGCGAAAACAAAACAGGCCTTTCGGGTTGCGGCGTAGAACTCTCGAGACACGAACATCGCGCGGGAAGCCTCTGGCGCGTGTGTGTGAGTGAGACACGACTACTCGCGGTAACGAGCGGGAGCGAGACCGCAGGTCGCACGGTGTTGCAAGACTGACGGTCGGGTTACCATAGAGTTATAATTGTACTACGTTTTATTATAAACTAGTCAGAAGCGACTCGCCTAGAATCGTAATAAGCACTGAGAAAAAAACGTGTGAAGTCGAGTTAGGCCATTAATGATAATAAAATACAGTTTTTATAGATTTCCCAACAATGAAGAAATGCGACAAAAATGGCTCAATAGTGTTTAAGTAAGACAGAGAATTACATAAAAATCTGTTACATATTAATGCAGCCGTCACTTCAAACCTTCTTGATTTTACACTATTCAATCTAGTCGACTTTTAAAGCCTCAGCTGTATGTCATTCAGTGTTTCACAATTTGTCTCACACAGCTTTGCAGTTTGCCACAGCAGAAAATATTATTGTCACCCTACTAGAAAGGGACACACGGCCTCTCTTCCAACCTCTCGCTCGGCTCGTTTTTTTTTTGCTCACAGTACTCGGTCCTGTTGTTATACTAGGTCCATAGGCATGTTGCCGAAAAAATTTTTTTTCGTCTATTCGATGTTAGCCAAGGAATTTGTAAGTATTATATATAATACTTACAAATTCCTTGATGTTAGCCAACATGTTAATAAACAATCCAGAACCCATTTTTGTATATATCTGAAAAAATAACGTAGATACAAACCACTAAAATTTACAATATGAAAGAGAGCGATATATCGGCCTGTGACGTCACAACCTGCTACCGCCATACATTTGTCATCACAAAATGTATGGCGGTAGCAGGCTGTGACGTCACGAATCGTTTTGCGAGAAAGGGATGGACAATATTTTTGATTTGCTTATATTTTTTAAACGCGTCACTCTAAATACCTATTTCTTTCAGATTTATGTATCTTTAATCAACAATTATAAAATTTAATTTGTAAAACTGTGATATTCCACAGAAGGCAACATCCCTATTGTTTAACTGTGGTTCTACCTTAGAGCATCAAACCAACGTTTTGACCTCGCTAGAGTAAATATTTTCTTTGGTTTTGACCTAAGATAAATTACTTATAGATCCGCAGCTCTTGTAACCACTAGAGTGCATCTCGCCCACCCACTATGTGTTGCCATGTACAAACATAGCCTTCAATTGTAGTATTTTTGTCTTGATCTTAGGATGTACACGTAAGTTTTCTCGTCGTAGTCAGTAATAAATAAGAATCGTAGAACGAGATTTTCCCTGTACCACTCATTATTAAAATAAGTAAATTTCAATATTTTCATACTGGCGATTAAATTGTTCTAGTTATTTTTTATGAGTCAGAGGTTATAAGAAAACATGCGATTAGAGTACGATCGTACCTGGATTTTCAGTCTAGATAGAGACCTATTAATAAGTTAACTCTAGGCCAAGACCGAGAGTAATAGTTAAATTAACAAAATATTATGAACGTGGTAAAAATATTTATAACTCAAGAACGGCTGAACCGATTTGGCTGAAAATTGGTGGGCTAGGTATCTTGAAACCAGGAGAAGGACATAGGATACTTTTTATTCCGTTCACGAGGGACTCAAAACTCGAGAGCGGCTGGATCGATTTGGCTCATTTTGATTTATATTGAAAATAATTGTGGAAGTTCAGGGAAGGCTTACATACTGAGAAATAATGAAAAAGGTGTAGGTTGTAGGTGTAGGACTAGGACGTAGGATGCATTATAAGTAAAGTCATTTATTCATTCCAGTTCATGTTTATGACAGAACAACGTGTGTCGAGACAGCTAGCTATATTATATATTACTAGCTGACACTGACAGATGTTGTTCTGTCTTAAATATGAACTGGAATGAATAAATGACTACACCTGCTCCTACACCTACTCCTACACCTGTTCCTACTTCTACTCTTACTCCAACACCTACTCGTACATTAACTCATACACCTACTCCTACCCATACTCCTACACCCACTCAGACACCAACGCCTACACCTGCTCCTACACCTACTCCTACAACATACACCTTTTCCAATATTTAAAAAAAAAGGTCCAGCCCGCGCTCATTACGCCCGCGTAAGTACAGTAATCCACGGGTATATATCCAATGATATAAAGTAGCCTATGTCCTTCCCCATGGTCTACTCCAACTCCACTCTGTGCCAAATTTCATCATAATCGGTTTAGTAATATTTACGTGAAAGCGTAAATAAAGTATCGTACAGGAACCGTACATTTTTTCGCGATAAAAAGTAGCCTACGTCCTTTCCCGTGGTCTAATTTATATCTGGGCCAAATTTCATGATAATCAGTTCAGTAGTTTTAACGTGAAAACGTTCAGGTTTACTCTTTCATTTTTATGTAAAGGGTATAATCCCAAGTTGGTCCTGTTTTCATTCAAAAAAGTAGTGACCTGATGATGAGATCTATGAGGAATCGAGGCAATTTCTATGGACACATGGTGATTTTGACTTTTTCTGAAGTAGACCAAGCACAAGCTACCAAAAAGTCTTACTATTAATACTGTTAGGTAGGGTAGGTATTTCTCTTAATATAAAATTAAACAATGTCAAAAGTCAATAGTTTTTTATTTAAGTAGATGTTTCAAACATTCTTCATTCACTTCAACACACTTAAAAAGTTAAACAGTTAAAATACATATATCAATAAGAAACTGTCCCGTCGAGAAGAACCGGCGTAAGAAACTCGCACGGGGCCACTTTTTAGCAAAAAGATGGAAAATTTGTTCTTTGATTAATTACCTATGTATCCAAAATTTATGTTTAGTGAGGTTTGCGGTTAGGGTTAGCTGTCACCCTATTACTCAACTATGTTTATCACTCCAAATTACAACTAAACTAGTCGTTTAGTTTATAACCCCAAAACTTAAACCTTAACTTAAACCCCAAAGTTTATAACCTCAAAAAAATATCTCAGTAACTGTGGGTTTCCTGATGAGGGGAGTGGGGGTTCAATCCTCCCCCTCCCCTTCCCTCTTAACTCCCTCCTCCCCAAATCGTGGAATCGTGGGATATTATACTAAATTTTTACCGAAAGAACTTTAGCCAGTATATTTTGGTACTAAATTAAGTAGCAACACTAAGACAAATATATTTTTAGAATATGTTACGAATTATGTAAAAAATACTGATTTCATCTCACTTTCTATGGAAAATATGACTGTATTTACATCCATATATCATCATTATTATGTTATATGCAATCACAAACTAAAAAAACACGAGCTATAGCTAATTACGAGTGAAAAGTTATGGCAGCACATTTTCGTTCGCTGCGACTTTTGCACCTCAAAATACTGCATCCACACATTGTTAAAATACTTAAAACTACACGGAGTCTCTATCTCAAAAGAGTATATAACATAAAACACTCCAAAAAACACAAAAGAGTTCAATTAAAACGAAACCTCAATCTTCACAGTCATTTGTTTGGCACAAGAATGTCAAATTTGACAGCTCTGTGCCAAAAACCCGGTTACAGCGAAAGGTACAAAACATAACATTTTTGTCTCGTTTCTTCACAAGTATTGACCAATTTAATTTAAACCGTTCTCTCTCTAACAAGCTGTGACGTCAGGAGCTATCCTGCCCTGGTTTTGACGCTAAGTTTCAATTAACCAATTAACCGCCTATGGGTTGAAAGAAAAAAAAACTTTAAAATTTAAAAAACATATCTGTCAAACTTCAAGTTAGAAATGAAATGTCAAAAAGTGTCCGTTGATTTTGTAATTTTGTAAACACAACGAAATACGAAAATTTTATATAAATTTAAAATACATAATTACATACCTATAAGAATATTTTTAATAACTACGGATAAATCATCAGTGCATTTATGAACAATGGTGATAGAAAACCAAATAACGTCAACACCCGGCTTCGCAAGACGAAGTATTGGCGGCAGCGGTATATCATTGAAAAGGCGTAGCTTGATTCCCCACAATAGAATTGATGAGGTAAAAATCATCAGTATAACAGCTCATTTAATCCTCATTATGAAGTGTTCTATAAAGCAAGTAACCTTTCATCCTAAATTTTAGGAACGCAACGATGATGATGCTGAGCGATCTTCACTGGTGGCTTCGGAGAGAGCAGTGGCGACTTCCACGCCTCAGGCCTCGCCTCGCCGGGGTCGAGACACCATGTCTTCATCCCCACAAAAGGAACATTTCCAGGGATGCCTTAAACTATATGCTGAAAATGTATGTTTACATTTATTTACTTTATTATTTATTAACTTTTTTTTGACTGAAATATTGTGTATATTTCAGTCGAAAAAAGTTTACCTCTTCTTTATAATATTTTTTTATTTTATAAGTGTAGATAATTAATAATTATTATTGATATCTAAAAATTCATAAAACTATATTTACAGAAAATCAACAAAGATAATGCATGGAATCTACAGTTAATTGACTTCATGACTTCAATGTTACGGCGTCATGATGCACGCATGGATAACTTACAAACTGCGTCTACTGTAGTAGACGCCTCGGCTAGGATCTATTCTTTCCGAGTGGATGCTGTTCATTATGATGTGTTAAAAATGGCAGGAGGACTAAGCAAAGCTGCTCAAGTAAGCTAACAATTTAATCATTAACTTAGTTAAAAATGAAACTAATCATTAAATCATTTTTAGGACTTACTAACTTCATGATAGTAGAAATCATTAACTTAGTTAAAAATGAAACTAATCATTAAATAATTTTTAGGACTTTACTAACTTCATGATAGTAGAAATCATTAACTTAGTTAAAAATGAAACTAATCATTAAACAATTTTTAGGACTTACTAACTTCATGATAGTAGAAATTTTTATATCCCTAAACATTTGAATATTTTCCCTGATGGTATTAGTAAATCAATTTTAATATCAACAATATGTATTTTTCATACAAAAACATTAATTTTGAAAATCTTTTTACAGACAAAAAGAGGAAAGAAAGATGATGAAAACGAGGTGCAAGATGAAGGGGCAGTGGGTAATGAAGCGGCAGCACCCAAAAAGAAGAAGAAAAGATCCAAAGGTGCAGTAGCCGCCAACCCTGAAGTGTTTAACGGTGACTTTGATACTAACGATTGTGTTGGTAAGTGTTCTTTTTCTTTCTTTGTTTAGTATTTGAAGCATGTAACATAAATATTTTGTAGGACATATAATATAATGAAGAATGATTTGTAATTCAGAGTATAACACATAGATTTTTAGAACACATAGATTATTGTTCTGCCGTCTTAACGAAGAGTGCAGTAAGTCGAGCCTTTGGGCAAATTGGATTAAGACCTTATATTATGGTATACTATGGTCTTAAATCGATTTGCCCAAAGGCTCGACTTACTGCACTCTTCGTTGAGATGGCAGTGTTGTATACGTAATTTGACAGATTACAAGGTAAATAATAATTGTCAACAATTCTTGACTAAACTGTATTGCCGGGGATCTTCCCCATCTTAAGCGTACTCTATAAATCTGACAAATTCTATAGTTCGACACTGCCCTTTATTTGTCAGATTGCAGATGGTCCTTTGTTAAAGAAGTATGGTATATTCAGAGGAAAACTCCTATATTTTTTTCCTGTTGATGAAATGCACCTACTTATAACTCTGTACCACGCAAAGACTAACACAGCATAAAGTATTACGTAGTAAACGAAGATTAATAAATTTTTAGATCCGTTCTTTGAGAGACTGGCAGCAACAGCTGGAGATGTGACTTCATCCAACAGAGCATTCAACGCCACACTACCTGTTCATGACGAGACACTAGCATTGATATTAAGGTAAGATATCATCATTCTATATGTGATAGCTCATAACTAACTTTTAACAATTTTTAGTAAAATGAGATTTTGATGCAGAAAGCTTCAAATAATTTTTGCTTACTTGCAATTAATAATAGAATGTCACTAACGCTCACAGTATTTACGAATTAACACCAAGCTGTAAATACTGTGAGCGTTAGTGACATTCTAATTATAAAAAGATGTTTTGTCTCTCCCGTAAAGTTGGGTAGTTTGCATTTACGAGCTATCACATCTAGACCGAAAATATTATAAGATCTCCAAAAGTCAATTACGGATACTTTAGGCACATGATCCGCTGTAAATCTTATGTAAAGATGTTTAGGCAGAAAAATAATTATTGTCATACTCGAAAAAATATTATTTCTTTATATGGGCGAGTTTGTGTTTAGCGGAGAATCACCCATACATTTATAGTATTTTTGCCTAAACATCTTTACATAAGCAGTGAATCATGTGCCCAAAGTATCCATAATTGATTTTTTGGAGACTTTATATTTTATGGTTTTAGCTAAAGATGGAATTGAATGTAAAGAAATTTGTTTTTTTTTTTTTTAATAAATATTAATACTTTTCAGACTTCTAAGTTCTAGTATTTTTTCTTTCTATATTAAGCAAAAACCTTTTTATGAACTTGTAATAGTTAATATAACTATTAAGGTAGGTACATAATATATGAAATATAGGCCATGTGCCTATCTATAGCCTGACAAAGTTTGTTTTAATTAAACATCTGTTAAAAATAAGATAATAAAAAAATATAATTTCATTTATAGGACAGATGAACCATTTTTGGAAAGCATAAAAGAGAATATACCTGAAGAGATAGATTTGAGTGAGAAAATAACACTTGCGTCCAAACTTTTGCCTGCATTTACAGAAGATGATCACATTTGTAAACCATTTGCCAAATTCTCTATAAGCAACTGGGATCCAGAAACAGAAGAAACGTAAGTTGTTTATAATCTACATGTATATTGTATATTATAAGAGGAGAGATTTGTTTGTTTGCATTGAATGGGCTCCAAAAGTACTGCATCGATTTTAATGATTTTTGTCTCGGATATTGAGTAGACCACAAGGAAGGACATATGTAACTTTTGATCTCAGAAAAATTAATGTACGGAGTCATGGGAAACATCTTGTCTAGTTCTTATTTATTTCGGTTTTTATTATAAATCTTATGATTATTATAGGCAAACAATTAATGCTGCTTTTCCCTAGGCTTACAACTTCCCTAGGTTTACTTAGCACAATTGTGGAATCTTGAAATATATTATTTTAAATGTCCACATTCTTAATAATCTATAAACACAATTTGCGGATACTACTGGCTGATACTTCTGTTAGACGTACTGTTACAAACTATTAGAGAATTTTATTATTTTTGTTTATTATAACAGAGACCGCATCACAAACTGGATGGAGGACAACAGACTGAATCTATCGCAGCAGGCGCTGGCGTTCGACGTCAATGCAGAGGTAGAACCCATTCCACAGGACGAAGTACAGAATGATCTCTTTGGTAAATGTGATTTCTTTTTAGGGCGATGCAACAACACTGCGTTGCGACGACGCATTGCACAAACCACGAAGTATAGATACCAGGAGTCCGAACGGTATAGGCTTTTCCATAGTAATAGGGTATTTTCCAAGTTTTTGAAAAGTATGTCAAATTGTTCCTAATACCAAAATACATTAGTAGTATGAACCATTCTTCGTGAATTTCTTTCTTTTCCTTGCAAATTAGCCTAAAAGTTTAAATTAATACTAAAGACGCGAAAACGCTTTAATGAGTTGTCATGACGTCACATTCTTGTAACCATAGAGTTTTTTTTTTTTTTGTTTAATTCGTCCCGAAATGGAACAGGCTAAGGTCTTAGACCATACTGCCTCGTCTGTCGTTTGAGGTATTTCTTTGTCTTATTTCTAAATCGTCAAGTCCAAAGTCTAGTCAAAGTCCAAATAAGTAGTCAGGGTAGTCAATTAGTCAAGTCAGTCGATTCAGTAAAGTGGTAGACGCTTTACTGAAACTTCCTAGGGAGTTTTGGCGGGAAACCCAATTTAGCACGCATTTTGTAGAATGTATCTGGTATCACTTTCTAAGTACACTAATAACTTCAACGAATAATTAATGGTTAATATTCCACCACTATAACACATTAAAAACCGAATTAACACGAATTTAGAAAAATAATACAGAAACACAACATTGCTGATTGACTTTCCCGGCAAAACTCCGTAACCATAGAGTATCTTGTAACATTGTAACTGTCAAGTGTCAAATTTTGGTCAAATTGCATTGAAAATGCCAAATCCCAGAACACCTACATAGTTACGTTTTTAAATAAATGTTTTAAGCCTATTAAAAATGCCTTATAAATGGTGCGTAGTGCCAAAATGCACCAATACATCTATTAAAACACCGGGGAAAATCTTTATGACCATACCAAAGAACACTGAAATGCGGAAAAAGTGTCTATTACTTGCTGAATGCTGACGCATGACGTTAATGACTCTGATGCTGGCTATTCTTTATGGAAATCGGAAGGCCATTAATAAAAGAAGAAGAAGTACAAGAATATGCCGTCACATTCCAATCTCGTGCGTTTTTAGTCACGTGGTCAAACGTGAAAAATTCATAATTTTATTTTTGATATTTTATAAAAATCATACATATTTTTGTGTAAAAAGTTGGTTAAATTGGTTTAAATTAATGTTTAGCGATAAAATATCAACAATCTGATGTATATTTTCATCATAGGATAATACCCTATTATGTACACAATAATAGGACCTGATCTTAGTTCTCTTTTCTGCTGCTAGCTGTGCGAGAACTTGTTACGTACCAAGTGTTGCCAATACTATTATACCGAGTATTGCCAATACTATTATTTATTACAATTATTTTTAAATTACCGTTAGGCAATTACCGTGTTCTACGGTATCTATTTTTCGAGAACAGTTTCTAAGAATTTCCTAAAACTTTTATTTAATAAGATTTAAATCCACGTTTCTCTTATTATTCTTTTCCAGAGCTGTCAATAGCAACATTTAAACTTCCCGCGTAATTTCAAACGAGTGCTTGTCCAACTGTCGCGCGCTCTACCGGCAAAAAATCTATCCCCGTAATTGAGACCATTAATTTAACATTACGTTCGGACTCCTGGTATCTATGCTTCATGGCACAAACGTTGCGATGTCGTACAGTTATTGTAAATTGTATTGCAATGCAACATTGTTTTTGGCGACGCGTCGACGTAACGCAGTGTTGTGGCCTCGCCCTTTTTTTAAGTGAAGAGATGTTGGCCTTTTTCCCGCTTTTTAAAAAAGTCGAGACCGCTAATTAATAGCATAGTAATTATAAAAAATAAAAAGAATCACAGAAATATTTATCTGACTGGGATTCGAACCACATATCTGAATTTTCGAATAAAGCAAAAATTATATAATATACTCATACCAACCTGCCAATCAGGCTGACATAATAGAGTCAAAGTTATTGATATAATATTGTTGCACGACGAAAGAAAAAACATAGCTTAAAATGCGCAGTTTCTAAGGGATAAGATCGATTTTTCTCCCCCAAAACTCCCTGCGTACTAAATTTCATGGTAATACTTGCCGTTTTTAACAAATTATGTATGTCACCGTAAAATTGTAAAAACCGTTAGATTGTAAAATAACTAACGATATTGTAAAAATATGTCGAAAGATTAATAACTATATATTAATAATCTAACGAAAAATAATGTGTTAAATTATAGGCAGCATATTCGCGTCCGAAGTCTATCAATATTTTACAATTTCACTAGTTATATTACAATCTAACGGTTTTAACAATTTTACGGTAACATATATACAAGATTGACTAAAAGTGTAAGATTTCCAGAGGACGAACCCCTCGGCGGGATCTCGTCGGACGAGGGCGGCGACGTGGCGGTGGCGGCGTGCGTCGCCCGCGCGGTGCCGGCGCCGCCCGCACGCCTCGCCGACATGCGGCCCACGGACGCCGCGCACGCGCGCCTCGAGTACAGCTACTGCGCGCTGCTGGCGTGGGCCGGCCCGGCGCACTGGCGGCTGCGGACCAACAGAGGTGAGCGGCTTGAGAGGTTGGGCCACCGCCCGAGGCGCCGGATAATCATTCATTTTACCGGGAATCCCCGACCATAGACAAATAGGTATATCATCTATCTCTTTTTAACATTTTATTTAAGAAGAGTATGTGCAGTGGTTAATCCACCACCTAAAGGCAAACTAGGCATGTGCCTAGGGGCACGAGGGTACAAAGGGGCGCTCCGACCGAGCGAGGTGGTATGCCCGGTCAGGTCAAAGCTCTGGTTAATCACCCCCCCCAAACTAACCTTAACCCTCCCCCCCCCCATACAGTGAATGATGATTTCATAATACTGCAAACATATTAGACTACGACAACTTTGACCCCCAAGATGACCTTATGTCGTTGGCATAAAGGGGAGGGAAGAAGGGGGTAAATATCGCCCAGGGCACTGGTCATACTAAAACCGGTACTGCTTGAAGGACTACAATATGAAACACCAAAGTACTACAAGCTACAGGCCAGAAGTAACCGACTGATAATAATCGACGCACTGTTTATGGTGTCATGTCGTAACGATAACAGACACGGAACAACGGAATGGGGCTAGTTTGTTAGAAGGCTCAAAGACATAATAGTACATCAAAGCACTGATAACATAAAATATCTATAGGTATACAACTCAAGAACGGCTCAACCGATTTGGCTAAAAATTGGTGGGGAGGTAGCTTAGAACCAGAGGGGCAGTTCTGCTAAATAAAACCTGCATTAATACAATTACGTCGAATTTGGTCGAATATTTTGGTCTTTGGTCGAAACGTCATAAAATCGCTACACTTTCAATCCAAACAAAGTAAAATGAAGTCTACTTTAAATACGAGAATTGAGGTTCTGGAGACGGACATATGATAACTTTTTATCCCGTTCCCGTGGGACGTGACATAAATATCAACCATGCTGGTCAACTGGGTTAAACGCCTTACTCACCGGCCAGGCTGCAAATCCAGCATCGGTACCTACTAATGGCCGTTATAAGTGTCAATAATGTCAATCCTAGTACTGTTATGTGAACGTTTGTGAGGATGGATGGATGTATGTTTGTCACTCTCACGCAAAAACTACTGAACGGATTTCCATTAAATTTGGTATGGTAGTAGTAGAGGCTCTCAATTAAAACATAGGCTACTTTACATAAGCTAATTCTTGTGGGAATTACTATATTTATTAGTAACGCGGGTGAAGTTAGCTAGTTGAGAATACATAGGCATTATTTTAACAAAAACCATGTTTTATTAGTTGGCTAGAATAAATACAACCTCAGAATGTTTTCAGCGTCAAAACTCTCCGAGCGCACCCAATCTACGGCCGGTCGTATAACCGTCGATGGCAAGAAACCCCGTACTAAGAAAACCCTCGACTTCTCTGGCGCGGGGTTGGGGTTCGACTGCCGCGCGTCGGTCGGCGAGTACGAGCCGACGCCCGCTGCCAAGATCATGATCAGCCGCAAGACGTTGGCTACGGGACACACGTGGAACGAGGCGAACTTCAAGACGCCTATTGACAGGTACATACGTACCTACATACGTACGTATCTAATATCTATTGACAGACAATGGATGTGCTGTGACATGCTGTGAAAAATAGCGCTTGTTAGCGCTTGCTAGCGTTAAATAAAAAGATTATCGGCCGGGACACGTTTGCTAACTTTAATACAGCTAACATAATCCGCCATTTTGCTTACGTTTTTTTGGAACACAGTTTTTATTTATGTCCTAAACGCTTCATAATTGTTCCATTACACAAAAAAATATATATTACATTATTTTGAAACCTAAAAAAATATATTTAAAATACACTTTTTAAAAACAATAGTGTTTTTATTTTTCTCCTAAACGCTTCATAATTGTTCCATTACACAAAAAAAAAATATTACATTATTTTGAAACCTAAAAAATATATTTAAAATACACTTTTTAAAAACAATAGTGTTTTGGTCGCCATGTTGGTTGATAGATTATTATCTGTGCTGTGACGTCATACTAGTACTATTTGTAATCTGTGCAATGTGCTATAGTCCGCTCAGACAAAATGGCGGTGTGACGTTTGACGTTTTGACTATTTAAGAGAAACACGTTCCGTTTCATTACTACACTACTACGTGTGTGTTTAGTGTGTTTATGACGTCACATCCTTGTCGGAAGTTACTTCGAGGCGTTTTTATCAGTAGAAATTAAAAAACAAAAATGCTTATTTTTAAATCAACTTTATTAATCAATCTGTGACGTTAGAATACGTTTTCCTAAGCCAAGTACTACAGGAAATACTCCTTCAATGTATAACATTAAATATGAGTCAAGTAGCCTATTCTAACTGTGGGGCATGCTATGGCACAAATGAGCTGATTAAAGTGGAATAATACTGCAGTCTTAGAAAACCGGCGTGCAATAACGACGGTTTCATTTATTTAGCAAGCCCAAGTTTTTGACGGTTTAAAAGGCCAGATACGCATTTGTCACTCATCTGTCTATATTAATCGCTTACCGTCAAGCAACCTCGTTTGCCGGTCTTATTCTATAACAATCAAAGTTAAAAACTATTACCCGACTATGCAAATTATATAGCCTATGTTACTCGGGCTGTTATATAGAATCATTGACACCTCATTTATTAAAATCGGATCAGTAGTTCAGACAGTTCAGAGTAGTTGTTAACATTCGTTATTATCAGGTGAACCGTTGATCCTTGTCATATTGTGCCTTTTTCACATTGTCTTACTCTTTACAGAGGTCTAGACGAGTCTAGCCACTTCCGTAAGCTGTTCCTGCGCCGCAGCGTCACCCTGCTGCGGCCGTGCGACATCCCCGCGCCGCCCGCCGAGCCGCTGGCGGTGGACGCGGTGGACTACGACTACACCAACGAGAACGACGCCGGATACTGCCCGACGCAGGCGCCGGTATGTAGCTAACGTGCAGTGAGCCGTTCCCGTGCCGGCGACGTCCCCGCGCCGCCCGCCGAGCCGCTGGCGGTGGACGCGGTGGACTACGACTACACCAACGAGAACGACGCCGGATACTGCCCGACGCAGGCGCCGGTATGTAGCTAACGTGCAGTGAGCCGTTCCCGTGCCGGCGACGTCCCCGCGCCGCCCGCCGAGCCGCTGGCGGTGGACGCGGTGGACTACGACTACACCAACGAGAACGACGCCGGATACTGCCCGACGCAGGCGCCGGTATGTAGCTAACGTGCAGTGAGCCGTTCCCGTGCCGGCGACGTCCCCGCGCCGCCCGCCGAGCCGCTGGCGGTGGACGCGGTGGACTACGACTACACCAACGAGAACGACGCCGGATACTGCCCGACGCAGGCGCCGGTATTAAAATTAATGTAGCTAACATTGATTTTTTGACCAAAAGTTTGGACCTTAGTTTACGTAGTACTGACACTTCACCACTTGGTATGTTTATACACCGTGTACCAAATAAGGTATATCAATCCGAAACCCAGTGATAATACTCATGAAACTGAACAACTTCCCCCAAGGTAAGGTACATAGGTCGAAATATGAAAAAAAAAATTGTATCTCCTATACAAACCGCACGGTCAGCAAATCAAATTAGTATGGTACATTAGAAATAAATTTACATTATGTATTAAATGTAATAAAAATCTTAAATATAAGTAATAAAAAGTATTAAATATATTTCAGTTGTCTGGTACCCTTAACACAAATCCTTCGAGAATATACCAGATTGACGTGGTGTAAAAGCGTCCATAGATATCAATTATCATAGATATTATTGTTGTATGTAGGAGGCGGACGAGTGGGACAACGACGAAAACGGCGAGACGGTGCGGTGCGAGGCGCCGCCCGCTGACGACATCGGCGAGATGCTGGAGCCGCCCACCAAGGTAATAAAAAAAAAAAATAGAAACATAATAAAAAATCTTATCTGTGCATAAAAAGATTAATTATTATGAATAAATAATTTTACAAGAATGAGTTTTACATACTATCACAAATACACAAAGCAATGTTCAGATTAATAACTCCCCAGCACCGATTTCGGTGACAGTTTCATTGAAACTACGCCAGTTACGCAGGAGTAATTTTATAGTGCCCAAGTATGTGCGCAGTACACAAGAGCACTCTCTCTTCTTTTACTCTCATAATCCAGTGTGATCAGGCGCAGGTCCTACTTTTTACATGCCCATCCGACGCATGGATCGATCATCTTTCTTGTCAGACAATCAGGTGATCAGCCTGCATTGTCCTAACCAAACTTGGAAACAACATTTTTTGTTGTTCCAAAGCGGGAATCAAACCCACGACCTCCGAGTCGAGAGCCAATGCTCTAATCATTAGACCACGGAGGCTGTTAGACTGTCACCGATATCGGTGTGGGGAGTTATTATGAAATCTATTTCAACATAAAAATTAGAGAAGTGCCTGAACTAGGTAATCCTGTACCTCAGGCAAATAAGTGATAAGTCATAGTTAATACTGATTTGTCCATCACACTTAATGATCGCTTTAAAATCGTATGCAGATTGGTGTTATACCGCAGGCCAGGCGTGACCAACCTTTTCAAGATTGCGTGACATTTTTTATTTTAGCAAGACCCAAACGGGCCGCACATCTATGAAAACCACAATTCGTCCACAAAACCCCAAAAATCAATGTTTCTCGAACATTACCTAATATTGTCATAAACGCTTGGCCTCCACCTGAATATCGAGCGTACCGCTATAGACACAGGGTCGGTTACTGTTTGTCTACAAATATCGGGATTTTTTATAGACATGTTTGTAAACAGTCCGACGATCAGAAGGTTCGATTAAATTACCTCAGGGGCCGCATGGCAAAGGACCACGGGCCGCAGCTTGGTCATGCCTGCCGTAGGTTAAGAAAGGATTTTTTAAATAGCTGTGTCACCTTCATATATTATACATTTTTTTTCAGATTGCAAAAATATTCATACCGTACGCGATGCGAGCTAAGAAGGTCGATATGAAGCAACTCAAGCACTGCACCTGGAAGATGCTGACGGAAAAGACCCCGGAAGGCGACAAAGAGGATGTGGCTACGACGACTTTCTTCTCGGTCTACTCGCGACTACCGCATAGACTGTCCACTAACATGCGCGAATCGCTCAGTGTACCCCTAGCTTTACTATCCGTATTGCACTTGGCTAATGAAAAAGGACTGATTTTGGAGAAACGAGACGAACTAAACGATATAGGTATTGTGGGACTGATTAAATAACTGATTGAACGTTCACTAAATAGTTATGGGCTTAAATAGAAATATTTAAATATAATGCTCCTGATTATGCCTTCTATAATTGTTATATATTTTTGTATCCTATTTATTGTTATAATAATAATTAGGGTGGAAGAAATTATAGTAATTAGACACGATATTACGAAGAACACTATATCATTGTATCGACTCTCTTGATATAATATTACGAGTATTCACTTATCTCATAATATTTCATAGTGTCCACATAGGTGTACACAATCAAACTGTACGGTTAGTTCTGTTTAAAAATAAAAACTAGGCTTCAGTGGCGAAGGCTGGTTCTCCTTCATAGGGAAGTCCTAGCCCGTATAGTAGGTAGGGATTTGTATGAGGGTCTACAAAGGGTGAGTGGTAAGTGAAGCCGATAGGAATGGACTTATAGAAACACCACGCCACTGCATTGGGCTTTCAATCGGCTCAGAGTTGGTATTTACTTATTAACTTGCAGTTTTGTTTTATAGGCTTGCCTGCCTTTTCCCAAGTGGTCTGCTGGTTTTAGTGTCACGCGGACCGTCAGTAGTCAATACGAATCGCTCCGCGCGTACTTGATTCTCGCGAACCATCCGCGCGGACCATCATCCGCGTTGATCGCTCCGCGTGGATCGCTCCGCGCGTACGTGATCCGTGCGACCATCCGCGTATATAGTGTTAGAATCGTCCTGTACCCCAAGGAGGAACATTTTGCGGTATCGTCACGTGTACGTAAGCGAGAAATATTGTATGAAAACCATGAAAGCGCCTCTAGCGGACGTAAAAGTAACTAAAATTTTCATACAATTCATTCCTCATATTTCTCGTTTACGTACACGTGACGATACTGCAAAATGTTCCTGCTTGAGGTACTGACCGCCCGACTCGTGTCAACATTGCGAAGTTCAAGACTGGCCATGATTGTACTGAGCCGACGCGTGCGCTCCGTAAGATAATAAAACGCTCACTGCAGGCAGAGGCCCGCGACTCCAGTGTTGCCAACAGCTACCACTAGAAAGTTGCTAGAAGTACATAGCTAAATGCTTATTGCTACTTAGAAGTTGGTTGGCAGTTTTAAAGCCAGAATATAATTATCACATTTCCGTAATTCATATGAAAAAATAACTCAAGATAATTTAAAATATCTCTCTTTTTAATAATTACAAAATATAATTTTATATAATTATTATTAAATAACTAACTAGAAACTTTTAGTAATCTATGGTAATAACTACATTCTCTTTGGTCCTGTTGAATAAAAAACGACGACGGCATAGCACGCTTTCAAAAGTCCAAACTTGACCTTTAAATACCATCAATGGGCTGGGATATTGAAAAAAAGAATAATACAAGTTCAGTTTAACTTTTCAGTTGAAGTTCTTGTTCGATCTGCTGGAAGTACACATTGTAATAACGTCACTCGAAAGTAGCTAAAATGTTTAGCTACAAGTTTTAATAAATTGTGGCTGCCTAACACTGAAAAATAGCTAGATCTAGCCATAAAGTAGCTAAATTGGCAACACTGCCGGAGCAGCGGTACGATCGCGTCATGCGGACGGCTACGAAGCTATCCGAACTGATGGTTCGCGTAACACTAAAACCGGCCTTATATGTGATGATAAATCTATCTACTCGTAATATGGGCATGTAAAGTTAGTAACGGTACTAGATAGGAAATAGAAATTTAATAATTATTTTTAGCATAATTAATGCTGGCCATAAAATGTACATAATATGTAGTTTGTGATTTTGAATTTTTTCATCTGTATGATAATAATAATTATTATTGTTTGTACTGATTGATGTTTTTTAGTGTTTATTTTTCTATGTTTATATTAGGTATCGATATTAAATAAACTGTATGACTTGTACAATAGTGTTTATTGTCTATTCGTTTCATTATATACAGCAGTGTTTTTCAACCTTTTTCACGATGCGACCCCCCTTGTATGAAAAAATATTTCGCGACCCCCCGACCCTTCGCTTTTTTATCATATATGTATGTGTATGTTACAGTGATACAAATATTCATTCCATACGACGTTTTTATGCGTCTCCATAATAAGGATTCGGACCTCCGGCGACCCCCCTACAGAAGCTTGAACCCCCTGGGGGGTCGCGACCCACAGGTTGAAAAACACTGATATACAGCCTCCATGGTCTAGTGGGTTCGATTCCCGCATTGGAACAACAAAAAATGTTTTTTCCAAGTTTGGTTAGGGCAATGCAGGCTGATCAGTGATCACCTAATTGTCTGACAAGAAAGATGATCCATGCGTCGACTGGGCATGTAAAAAGTCGGACCTGCGCCTGATCTCTCGCCAGTCGTAGTCGTGTCGGTTATCCGTCCCACTGGGTTATCAGAATAAAGGAAGAGAGAGTGCTCTTGGTATACAAGAGCGCACACGTGGGCACTATAAAATTACTCCTGCGTAACTGGCCTGGTTTCGATGAAACCGGCCACCGTCATCGAAATCGGTGTATGGAGTTATTTACAGTAAGCTGGGTGCGTGTCGACGAGCACGGTTTATAAACCGTCTCGTCGACACGCGACCGGTGAAAACTGTTAGTTGCTAATTTAACTTAAAGTAACTTCGTGTTATTATAAGATTTGGATTGATGAGGATAATGAGAATTTTCCTAACAATACATCTATATTTTATCTAAAATGTACAATTTTTAAAGGTATTGAGATCAGAGATGAATATTTAGGAGAGAGATTAAAATTCCGATAACGTAACGACTTTCGTTACATACCAACAATTCAGATATTATACTAAGTTTGTGGTTAGGAAATAAAACACAGAAGCAAGGTAAAAAATTATACTTAAAAAAAACTTTATTAATAAAAAACAAAACATCCAAACATAACTTCTTGTAACAAAACGCAATATGTTCTTATTAGTTACTATTACTTATAAAGGGAATCAACGTTTCAGAACCATAAATATAATGAGAAACATGGCATTCAAACATGTGATCAAAAGATAGGAATGCGTTACTTGAAGGCAGCTTTCATTGGCGACACAAAGTTATCATAAAAATTTGAGTATTTTTATAGTCAACTAAACCCTAACGCATACTTATAATGTAATATTCCTGCTAAACCATTACATGAAGTTAGCAGAAGTTTGATTTTCACTTACAATTATTTAAACAACCGAAAATGTAACATTTTTGATAAGTAGTAAGATTATAAAAATCTTACAACATAAAAAGCGCAACATATTTCAAAATATATCACAAGTTTTAACACTAGGTAATTATATCGAAGGAATAGATATAGTTATATTTACACTACTCAGTTTTAATAGCTTCATTACTTTTTGTTTCCTGTGACATCGTTTTAGCTTCGTTTATTTCTACGGTATTGTTTGGAGAAGTTTCTTTACTTTCAACTTCTATTCCTTTGTCGGGCGACATTTCTTTTTTATTTGTATTAGATTCTATTTCCTTATCGGGTGATAAGGTTTCGCTCGTGTAACCTATGTCGGTATTTAGTGAATCACTAGAAGCATCTTTAGCTGGTACTTTTGTAATATTATCTTCACTAGTTTTAGTCTCTGGTATTTCTGTAATATTATCTTCACTAGTTTTAGTCTCTGGTATTTCTGTAATATTATCTTCGCTAGTTTTAGTCTCTGGTATTTCTGTAATATCATCTTTACTAGTTTTAGTCTCTGGTATTTCTGTAATATTATCTTCACTGGTTTTAGTCTCTGGTATTTCTGTAATATTATCTTCACTAGTTTTAGTCTCTGGTGTTTTTCTAACGTCTTCATTAGTTTCAGTATCGCTTATCTCTTTGTTACTATCTTTACTTTCACAATGTGATACTTCCTCCACTTTCGGAGTGTCATCATTAATTGATGTATTTAATTTTTCTTGTTCTACATCATTACTATCGTCTGTTTTGGATGCAGTGTCTAATTCCTTACTATCCATTTTTGGAGTTGTTTCATCTGTTAATATCTTGCTACTATCAATATTGGTTTCTTCTTCTTTAAATGAAACATTTTCGACGACAGTTTTCGCACTATCTAAACTGTCATTCAAAATTTCAGACTCATCATTACCATTCTCTTCAGAAATTTCATTCTGGGGTTCACTATTAGCATCTAAGTCTTCCGTTTTTAATACTGCACTTAGATCTGTGTCATTTAAAAGTAACTTAACAAGGAACGGTTCCTTCAGACTATCTAAAAATTCAATTTGGAATGTAACAAGCTCTTCCACAAGATCATTCAATTTAGATTTTGCAGATTCATTGGACGGGTCATCAACGAATCCGGCTAGTCTACAACACTTAGCTAAAGGTTCGATGTCAGAAAGACTTTCCGGTAGCTGCCTAAAATCTTCACACTTAGCCTTATTTCCATAATCAATAAACTGCACATGGTAACCTACATCACAGAATTCGAGAATTTTAGCTCTATACCATTGCTCATCTTCAGACCAGAAAGCAGCACATAAGGATCCAACTTTTAATTCTGTTGTCAGTTCAAATGATTCTGCAGTAGCTAATGCCTCGCTAACTTTGTCGATGTTAGCGGAAGAATCATCTAAATGTATATAAAACTCGTCCAAGGAATTTACATAGCTTATTTTTCCGCTGCTGTGTATATCTTGACCTACGGGAGTGGGTCTCTCGGTCGGCGGTTGTTCCTCACATAGTCCAACCAATTCCTCAGTTACAGACTTACCCTCCAAATAAAGTTCAACGATTGAAATATCACCGGCCGCAATGAACTGTATATTAAATATAGTAGCACCCTCTGCTGCGAGCTCGTTGAATTTCACTTCAGACTTTCTTGACCATGACTTTATATCGCGAGGCTTTTGTAAGGCACATTTCCTGGATAAAGCCGGTTTTGTCTTCAGCTCTTCTGGCATATTGCGTAATTCGTTCGTGATGGACGCATTTCCATAGTCCATGAATAGCACTTCAGTACCTTCCGAGCCGTCGACAATTATTTGGGCTCGATACCAAGCACCGTCTTCGAGATATTTAGCTGCGCAAATAACGCCTTCCTCCTTTTCTTCGAGCGCCGGGAAATTTTCGGCATCAACCATAGCCGCTTCCATAGCTTGGAGTTCCGGAGCCGCCGATTCCAGTTGGATCCAAAATTCTGAGGGCGAATTGACGTGACTGGCGAAGCAGGAAGGTAAATCGCCACCACTCTCTGCCTCCTCAGATCGTGTAGCGTGTCCCTCCGATACTAATTTGTCGGTCAGATTTTGGCCGTTCACATAAATATCTACATACGTCGTCACATCCTTGAGGACGACCAAAGCATCTACGGGAGCTGACATATCACCGACGAGTTGAATAAAGCATTCAGATGCCGGCTCGGACCATTGACCGGTACCAGTAGGAATAGCATTGACACTCGCTCGTATCGCGTACTTTTCTACATCCTTGAATTGTTCGGGAATGGACTTAATCAGATCGGGCTGATTGTCCAAAACGTCAGTGTTGCCGTAATCTATGAAACGGACGGTCGTTATATCTGTATCGGAGTCGAGAATCTCCGCTCTATACCATTGGTCGTCCACTGAGTATTTGGCCACACATATGGTTCCCATTTCTCGCGTGTCGATATCGGGATAAGTATTCGCGTTGGTTTGAAGCTCAGCTTGTATTTCCTCAATGGCATTCACTTTATCGGCCAATTGCAGCCAGAATTGTCCGGGACTATCGATATGACTGATGTACACCTGAGTGCATCCTTCGGGTAGTGAAATCGCTTCTTCGACGGGAGCCGCGGCCTCAGCAACCGTTTCCTTCTCGGATGCTAATTGCGGTGCCGCATACTTCTCGCTAATGAGTTGAAGGGACAAATCGACCCCATCTAAATGTAGATTGGTAAGCCAACAATCTTCCCCGAAAGCCAGGGTAGCTTGAAGTTCCTTTTCGGCCGTCAGCTCTTTGAGTTTCTCGACGGCATCGTCTCTTGTGGCCACGAGACCGAGGCTGGCGACCAGCGCTAAAGCACACGGTTCGTAGAATTTGGTGTCCAGTACTCTTAACGATTCTTTTGGCACAGTCTCCGAGTTACCGTAGTCCGAGAATTGTACGGTAGCCTCGGTGTCGGTTAAGCTAGTTATGGTAGCACGATACCAATTACCGTCAGCGGATTTTGCGGCGCAAATACCCTCAATTTCAGGATTGGTTAACGCTTCAGGCGTTCCTGTAACAAAGATATTATGTAAATAAACTTTTTGGTACATATGTAAATTCTAAAAACAGCATACTATTTAGTATAACTTTATATTTACTACACTGTAGGAAATACCTCCGTGGTTTTGCTGATTAAAAAGTCTACAAAAAATATCACTATTCTTTTATATGATACATACATACCTTCTTCATAATATTTATACAGAGCGTCCAACATCTCAGTCAATTTGGCCTCATCGCCAGCCTTCTGAAGGTAAACTTCAGACAGGCTCTGAATATGTGTCACATAGACTACGCCGTGGGTATAGTTGAACACTGCGCGCGCGCAGAGCGGTACAACCGAGTCGTATGCGCCTTCGTCCGGTGTGAATATGGCGACTTTCGCGCCAGTTGGCTCGTATAGGGTTGCAACCAATCTGAAAAAGTGAGTGTTATATACAACCCTGGCTAGAATAGCAGGGTCAGTTCGAACCGAGACAGAGACAAAACACTTTGCGGTGCTGAATAGGCAAGCGGACTGATTTTTTTTATTGCATAAATGAATAGTACTCTTAAATATGAGTAACTTCTCAGAAGAAACCGTATATCAAAAGTCAATATTTTCAAAGGTACAGCGATTTGTATACAAAATTTCGCGAGTCTTTATACCAAAAATTTTTTTTTTTTTGCGAAATTGGTAAACAAAACCTACATCATTAGTTTACTCACATCATATACAAAAACATTCATTATGGTAAGTATGAACTTAAACGCACAAATATCGGAGATATTTACAAATATATTCCTGCGGCCATATACTTCATATACTACTTCATATACAAGTGACGTCATTTTTAGGTCGACTTTAGTATGGAGCGTTTTTAGGAGGCTCGCGAAATTTTTTATACAATTCGCTGTACCTTTGAAAATATTGACTTTTGATATACGGTTTCTTCTGAGAAGTTACTCATATTTAAGAGTACTATTCATTTATGCAATAAAAAAAAATTGTCCGATTGCCTATTTTGAAGAAAATTTAACTTAATTCACTACACAAAAAGATACATGTTTCACATGACACACATCAGTCATACATAGGTCGATAGTAAATACTTGGCGCCTACAACATGTACACATGTAACGTTGTGTGTCGTCCGTGAATATAAATATTATGTGACGTGTAACGTCATCACTCATGACTATGCATAGACAGCACACAACGTAACATGTGTACATGTTGTAGGCGCCAAGTATTTACTATCGACCTATACGCTGTGCAGCACGGTGCAACTCGACATTTGAACTTTTACAATGAAACTTGTATCTTGTACAATGAAACTGTATTATTTCAGTTCGGATTGACCATATGTATTAGATGGCTGTGTTAGTTGTGTGAAAACTCGTTAGTTTGTTCCACGAATGTATTTACAAGCAGCTTTTGAGAAGATTGTATGATTTACCATTAGTATGTTACAGTTTTAAGTAATCAAACTTACCTTATTCCGTCAATGTAGTTGATGTATATAATGAACTTATTGCCAATGAGTTTCTCTTTCAGCTCGTCAATTGTCATCAGTTTCTCTGACTCCGAGCTGTAGTTGTTGAGGCAGCACTCTAGCGACTGGTAGTAGTACACGCTGAGTTCAGTTGGCAGGATCATAAACTGTTGGGGGAAAAAGGGAGTACAGTCTGATTGATAATTTCATTTAGTAAAATCTTAAACATAAGTAACGGCTTAATACTGGAACGATAGTTAAATTGACGCTCGATTCATATGCCATCCTTGTCATTTCGGCTAGCAGAGACAGCGACAGCCTGTGAATATAAGGGCTGAGGGCTATTAACATCACTTAAAAAACTTACATCATTTAAAAAAGGCATGTAGTGAAAAATATATTTACTGACATTAAAAATCAAATAGTAGGTTCTATCTACTGATAGGGCTATGTCTCCTTGATATAACAGCCCCCGTGGTCTAGTGGTTATTGAGCTTGGCTCTTGATTTGGAGATCGTGGGTTCGATTCCCGCACTTTCTTCCCACTTCACACTTCCCGACTTTCGGTCAATTTATGATAACAGGATGATAAATTTATAATGAATTGATGGTAAGTTGAAAGTCTAAGTTAATTAAGAGAATTGGCCCTCTGATCTCTCGCCAGTCGTATTGGTCTGTCCGTCCAACTGGGTTTCGAGACTAAAGGAAGAGAGAGTGCTCTTGTGTACAGCGCACACACCTGGGCACTATAAAAATAACCCCTGTGTAGCTGGCCTGGTTTCAATGAAACCGGCCACCATCACCGAAATCGGTGTGCCGGCGTGCGGCTGGAACGGCGACGGTGTGACAGCGTAAAACGAACGCTGTGCTTACGTCGCATTCTATGAGCGACTGAGTTCCATGTAACATGATTTACCGATAGCCAAACAATGGCAGCATAGACAGTTTTATCTATCGATAGGGCTGTGTCTACTGTAGACAGTCTTATGGATAGACTCTACACTCGTGCAATTATATAATAAATAGCATAGAACAACAAAAATAGCAATAAAGTGTATCTATTTTATAATAAGAGTAAACACAGTTCTATCTATCGATATAGGCATATCTGTACTCTTGAGGCAGTACAGTGTAATTAAGTTCCTAATGCCGTTCGGAAACTTCGTGTTCCATACATCGTACTAGCCATAGAAATACGATGAGTGCCGAGGGCCATAAACAAAGTAGTTGTATACTGTATAGTGACGTACGTTGTCGGCGGCGGTGGCGATCTCGTTGCCGTAGTCGGGCAGCACGGCGCGCACGGCGGCGAGGTCGGTGACGTCACTCAGTATGGCGCGGTACAGTTTGCCTTCGTACTTGACCGTGCAGTCCAAGCCCGCGGCTAAGCTCTCCGTTGGTATTTGTTGCAGCTGCGAATAAATTAAACGTTTTTATTATTGGACGCAATTAAAAGTTATAGGCAACACAAAAGTGTTTCGTATAGCGTTTGTGCCTTAGAACATTGAGCCCCACTTGCGCAGTTAACCCTAGGTTAAAATATCATTAACTAAAGTTAACCCTGTGTTAAATACACAATTCTGGGTTACAACCCAGATCTGCGCAAGTGGGCTCTAGTATTACTGATATGACGTCATAACTTAGTAATTCGCTCACTTTCTAATTATGACCAATATTGTATTTTGTAATTTTTAGTATTCATTCAAAAAAGTTTTCATTTCTTACAATATCATAATAAAAAGCATCAATTAGACAGACAGACAGACCGATTCAGGCGCAGCTCTTACCTTGCTAGCATCATATTCCGCCATAGAGCTTTCCACCAGCGCGGCCTTATCCAAATCCAGCTGCACGTAGAACTTCTCGAATGACTCGACATGGGTCACTCGGCAGTTGATCTGTTGTCCGACTATGATTGTAAGATCTATCGGCTCGTCTGAAAGAGAATAATAATAAATAAAATAATGTCTTTGTTATCCATACAATTATACTATTGCAATAGGGAATATGCATGTATTTTTTTTATTCTTTTAAACGTTTCTACTGGTTATAACATTTCAAAATATATATATAACACATCTAAAATATTATTTATTATCCTGGAAAAAATGTTTTAAAATCACAATCATTTTTGGGCGACTTAAAAACGCCATTTTCGAGCGCTTGAGTTGTGGACTATGACGTCACAACGTCATCGCACTTGGATAGACAGTTGACAGATAAAATCATTGTTTGACTTTTTTTTATTTATGGAGTCGGCTTATCACCATTTGCCAGTGTCAAGTATATTTTCATCAACGTATTTCTAAATCGTCAAGTCCAAAGTCTAGTCAAAGTCCAAATAAATAGTCACGGTATCAATCAGACAAGTCAGTCGATTCAGTGAAGTGATAGACGCTTTACTTAAACTTCCTAGGGAGTTTTGGCGGGAAACCCAATTTAGCACGCATTTTGTAGAATGTATCACTTTTCCACACTAGTGCACCTCAACGAATAATTAATGGTTAATATTCCACCAATATTACACATTAAAAACCGAAATAACATGAATTTAAAACAAAATTATAATTGAAAACAGAAATTTTCAATGCTCAGAATTTTCGGCCTTCCGGATTCCGGATCATATTAAAGTCCCAGCCTTATATGAAATTTCTGTTTCACTTGACACAAGAAATTTTTTACATTGGTAATGGTTTAATACCTTCCCCCATAAATAAATAAAAAAGTTTTGAAAGTTGACACACGTCCGTGCGGTCTATGACGTCACGTTTTGTTCAGCCAATAATATCCTTTTTTGAAATTTGCGCGGCATTTTAAAAACAATACTTTTTGATGATTCATTTTCACTATTAATTCACGATAAATTAAAAAAACAATTGTACGGGTATGTTTCTTTAGCGATAAAGATTACAAATAAAAATATTTTATCCATTTTGGTGTCACATGCATATTCCCTATTGTACTCTTGTTGTGTAGTTTTAGTCATAACATTATTATTTTCCTTTTTTGTAGGGGAGGTATTTTAGCACTTTATCGACATTGTAAATATTTGCAAAGTTTCATATTTCTAACACTAATCGTTTGGACATGACGAAACGATAAGGGGAAAGAGAAATGGAACTCTTACTAAAATCTAGAGGTTCCTCATATTATTCTTATAAAAAACAATTTTTAATACCCTTCTCTGTATAGACTATGTCGTTTTATAGCCTAGATTTTTTAAAGTCTAAGAATATTTTTTTAAGATAATTTACGAATAATACTTGTTATAAATAACAATTCAATGTTATAACCTACTTATTATTTACTTTTACTTTTTTTAGCAGCAACATATCTTAAAATTACTTTCATTCGCTTTCGCTACATTCTTTAAAATATACATCAAAATTACCTTTCAAAGTAACAGCCTCCTGGTTAGCAGCAGAAATAGCCAGATTTTTCTCGACTAATGTGTCAGCCACACTAACACCATTATTCCAGAGGTACACTTTATAATGGTCTTCGACACACTCTTGGAACACACACTGGTATCTTGGGGCGTTAAAACACAGGTCTATGTCAGGATTGGACTTCCATTCTCCGTCCACTGGGGCTACACCGAGTAATGAGCAATGGACAGCCATTTTGGGTAACTCCATCAACTGACTATCCAGCTGCCATATATCTTTAGCATCCACCAGCTGTTTATTCCCAAAATCTACGTATCTGACTATAAATTTGGAGAACGGCTGGACGGATACAATAGTCGCTCTGTATAGCACCCCGTCAGATGGGTATCGGGCCAAAACGGAGTTGCCAACTTGAACTGGACCAGTGTAGGACCTAACTCCCTTGTATAACTCCGGTATTGTATGCATCATTTCGAGGAATTTCGATTGTAGGGATAGTATTTGCGTGTGGAAATTCTCGGGGGAGACTATCCATGTTACGGAGACCTCTTGTTGGGAGCCAATTTCGACGGTCGATTCTGCGAATGGGGTATCCAGTGGTACGGGGTTAGGTAGCTCCTTGTATTGCGGGACTCTGGGTTGGTATGGGCGTCCGCCTCTGCCGCGGCCTCTACTGCCTTCTGACTTGAAACTCCTCTCTGATCTTTTGTCACCGTCACTGCCGAAGGATCTGTCTGATCTCTCTGCTCTTTCTCTCGGGTTCATGTCGCTCCTACCACCCCTACCGCCCCTGTCACTTCTACCGCCCCTACTGCCCCTGTCACTTCTTCCTCCCCTTTCGCTTCTGTTGTCGCGGAATTCTCTGTTCTGGTTCCAGCCTTCACTATCTCCCCTGTTCCTATCGCCCCAACTATCTTTCTTTTCGCCCCAGCTCTCTTTCTTGTCACCCCAACTCTCCTTCTTGTCACCCCAGCTCTCTTTCTTATCACCCCATCTATCTTTCTTTTCGCCCCAATTCTCCTTCTTGTTGCCCCAATTATCGCGCCTCTCCTCTTCGCCATTCGCTTCATTCTGATTGTTACCCCAGTGCGAGGTTTTGCCTCTATTATCGCTGAAATGAAAATAATTAACATCTTTACTGCCATATTATGGTAATCGTTACTCACTGTGGCAGTGAAAGTTTAAACTACATCACACGGTGAAATTAGTATCGGACGTTTAGAAAATTAATTTAAAAAGTTTATTGCAACAATAAATAAAAAGTAAAGAAACATGTTATGAAATAAGCAACACAAATAATAACACAAAAAAGTGCAATTGCTGTGAAACGGTGCTGAAACAAGATAAATGAAGCATAGCGTAACGCGCACACTAATTGTGGACGTACCTATTTGTGAGTGGGCGAATATTCTCCTACATTGTTGACGTGTATATTATAGTATTTGCTGAATGACGGCACTATTTAAATTTTATGTTAACTAAGAATGCACCTAAGATAAATTATTAACGTGAACAGTTTTTAAGGCATGGCACAATGACTTCAACTCCAACACTATGAGATGGAATGAAAGTGATTTGTTGAAAAAAAAAATGCAAATACAAGATTGCGTTGTTTTTTTTTCACATTCACATTTTGACTTACTTTGTACGATCCAAAATGTATGGTTATTTTAAGACTAAAAAGTGGGCGGAGGGTAAGGTTCATGTTATATTTAAATTAATTTCTAAAATAATCGAAAGCTATACCTATCTAAACAAAAAGTTAGAATTATATAAATATAAAACATTCATAACAATATAATAAATCTATTCTGTCACAGATTCGAAAAATCTAAAATGTAAAATGTTTTATAATGAAGAGAGAGAATATTAAACAATTATATTTGCTTAATAGAAAACGACAGACAGAAATTGTCTAAACATTGTATCATTACATATCATCTAAGAATTTCTCTACAATGTGTATGCAGATTTTTCACTTCAATGTTAGTATGTGGGGCATAAGTAATCATATAACTGTGTGCAGAGCTGTGACGAGACCAAATGGAGCGAGGAAACAGGTGCAAATGATTTTACATGAGTTCTGCAAAGTAATATCGACTATTACTTGTAGTAGTTCGAACTATGAAATAATTTTGTATACGTTATAATCTAAATTCTGCTGAAATTGATCAGGGGTATAGCTTAGTTGCTCGAGTTTAAAAAATTTGAATTGAAGGACTAATGAAAGTAATCAAACAAATTATTCCGCCAGCTACTTTTACAAGATAAATCAATCAGAATGAGATAAGTCATATCATCAAATCTGTTATGACACAACTTGAAGTACTATCTATTGAGTAGGCATAGGCACGCATTCATAAAAATTTAATCTAAACATTTATTCTAAAATTTAGAAGCTAAGGTTTATGTGCTACCAGCTGCAGCTTAGAATATCTATGGAAAAGCGTTACACAGCTGATCTCAATTTTCACCACGCGTTCTTTCTTAAACTATGACTATGTTACACGGACACCAATCAGTCATACTCGATGCCTCACATTTTTTTCGCAACAAAACTTAGTTTCAGTGAACATTGCTAATGTGACGTTCACTAAACGAGATATGTTCCGCTTCACCGAATCGGAATTTGGTATTATAATCGCTACGACGGCTGTTGCCACTTCAGTTAGACCGAAACTGTTTAATTTTAATTTAAGCTACCACTACACTCATTGCCTGATTAAGGTAATTTGGTGCTCGAAGCAATATTTCCTTGTGGGCTTTCCCTTAGACCTTAGGTCAGGGACGGTGAACCTTTACGTATTAACGACTAACATGCCATTTTTCCAAACTTTCGATTTCAACTATCAAAAACTTATGTTTATTTTAGAAATTAAAATCGAATTATACTTTAAAACCTATCTGAAAGACTGTATAGTTCGAAAAAATACATTAAAATATAACCGAAAACACGCCCCGGCGTCGAAGGCAGGGTCACTATCAACTATGTCAACCGGCTCTCCAGAATAATGTTACATACATGTTTTGAAATTTCGTAAGCAATTTTTTTTTTCTTAGGCGTCTCTGGGTCCCTAGACGGGATGCCCTAAGCAGTTGCTTAATTTGCTTATAGACTAATCCCGCACTGACATACACTCATTCGATTCCGTTATATCGCAATAGCTTTGTCCAAATAAGTTACTGCCTATGCCCTCAAAAATCTCTTGTGCTTAAGAGCGTTAACGGCGCGCGACTCAGATTTCATAAAAACGCTACTTTTCAAAAGCAAAAATATCTAACAAAAACTGGTTATTCTGATTTTTACATGTAAAAACACACTAGAAAATATTGTATTCTAATTTTTTCCTTATCATTTATTTTAAAATAATTTCAAACTTTTGAATAAAACTGACAAAACTAACCAGACGTTTTGACAACTTTAGGTTCAGGGGCATTTTCAAAACATATAATAGCTAAAACCACTTACATTTTTTAAAAACAAAAAATCTTTACAAACTTGTTGGATCCTCTTGTAGATTATCTCTTTGTCAGATTATTTTTATATACGTTTCTATCTCATAAAAATAAAATTTAAAGAATGCGAAATTATCAGGAATTATAGTTATTTAAAATGATGATATTTATGTATTTCACTTGCTCTTTCTCTTTCTTACTTACATAATCTAAAAGAACAACGTTTTATCTTTAATATGCCATTTAAATTTTTAAGTAAATTAGCTTGACGAATTTTATATGAATTTTTAAAACTAGTGTATAAATCCAGGCGCACGAGCGTTTACAAATCAGACGGCCGTGAGCCTTTCCAGAGGGTGGACGTATTGGTCGGCGCTCTGCAATGAACTCTGTTGACCTTTGTAGTGCGTACGAGATCCACCCCGATAAAAAGATTTTGATATTTGGAAAATATATTTTTTAATTTACTTAATAATAAATATTGTTATTTAAGTTATTTTTTTTTATTGTAATAACAAATTATTTTACATATATAATAGATAATATAATAGGAGATAAAAATAAGTTCGCACGAAAAAGAAAAGATACACATTTTGAAAACTTGGCAAAGGCAAGAGCTGCTAAAAGTTTAGTACATTTTAACATAATTAGACCCAGTAGATGGCGCTGTTGTTAGTCTACATTTATTTATTCTAGCGCTAGTCAACGGCTGGAACTCAGTGCGGCGCGAGGGGAAAATGCTTGTTATTTCACCTAATATCTGGGAAAAAAGGATACTTATACCCATAAAATAGTTATCTATACTTATATGAGAAACTATAGTGCACACATTTATACTGTTTTGTAAAGTATTTTAGAAAAGGTATCCTCAAATTACCCAAATCGGCTGTTCGTGTTTTATGAAAAATCTATAAAATATTTTTGTCCGAATTTAAGTCATCTCAGTTGCTGAACAATAAAACTGTGTCGGTATGTACTTGCTTTTTTATTTTCATTCTTGATTTGTTTTATATTTACGGTCAAAGTTGCGCTAAACATCCGATGTTTGGAGGCTATTATTTTCTTAACTAATAGGCAATCGGCCTAATTTTTTTTATTACATAAATGAATAGTACTCTTAAATATGAGTAACTTCTCAGAAGAAACTGTATATCAAAAGTCAATATTTTCAAAGGTACAGCGATTTGTATAAAATTTTCGCGAGCCTCCTAAAGTTGACCTACAAATGACGTCACTTGTAGGTTAAGGTGTATGAAGTAGTATATGAAGTATATGGCCGCCGGAATATATTTGTAAAAATCTCCCATATTTGTGCGTTTAAGTTCATACTTACCATAATTAATGTTTTTGTATACGATGTGAGTAAACTAATGATGTAGGTTGTGTTTACCAATTTAGCAAAAAAAAAAAAATTCTTTTTGGTACTTTTTAAATGTATTTAATTAGTAAACTACACATAAAATAATATATTTTTTTACATTTACCAAGTAGTAATGCCTCAATATTTCTGAATATATTAATGAAACTAAATATTTCAGATGTAGTCCGATCCCCTATTTGAATTTTAGAAATATAAGCACATACCGACCAAGATAAGTGTAATAAAAATCGATATTACATAAACTTTGAGTCTATAATGTTTGACTTTAAAGTAAATCACCAATAACGTTTGCATGGAGACAAAACCGACTAGCGCAGCCATAATAACAATATACTACTTTGCATGTTCATTTTGTTGTTAATATGCATCTGCTTTCAAATAACAAAATTTTTGTGTTTACGGCTTTGTGGTTTAACTTCAGACAATGTGCAAAACACTCAAGTAAAGTAAAACAGAAGAAGTAGAACTTCGAAATGAAGAGGTACGTATTTAATAATCCATATAATCCCCTCAGATAGCAGTAGATTCTTAATTTGTATGTACAAAGTAAACTTCTTAAACTTCTAACTCGGAGCTGCGTACAATCAGGAGCCAAGATGGGAGCATTATAAAAGGAGAAGAACGTGTGTTAAAGAAATGTAAAGAGTATTTTGAAAGTTTTTTTTAAAGAGAGGAAGTGCAGGTACAACATCCGGCACCTTCCATGGAAACTAATATGAATGTTGATGAACATGTATGAAGGGAATAATTAAAGTGGGCGAAGCGAAACAAGTATGTAAGGATCGTAGCAAGTGGAAAGAATAGTGTTACCTGCCTGCCCCTACGGGAAAAAGGCGTGATTATATTTATGTATGTATGTACAAAGTTACAAAGTAAAAACTACTAACTACTTAATTACCAAGTTTTATCTAGGTACATATATGCGGCAAACGGTAGTCTGGATTTCGAGCTTATGATTTAGAAACAAAATTGTTTCCAAATCATTTTGCCTCGAAAAGAAACAACTTATATAATATGTCACCGTAAAATTGTAAAAAAACTAACAAGATTGTAAAAATATGTCGAAAGATTCATAACTATATAGGTATTTATTTATATAGGTATATATATATATATATATATATATATATATATATATATATATATATATATATATATATATATATATATATAAATAATGTGTTAAATTATAGGCAGCATATTCACGTCCGAAGTATAGACTTCGGATTATGTTATTAGTAACATTTTACAATTTCACTAGTTTTTTTACAATCTAACGGTTTTTACAATTTTACGGTGACATATATAAATGATAAGTACATCTAGATACGTATTAGTAACTAATACTTTTCTTCTTTAAAATAGCACCTAAATTGGTAATTTCGTATTAAATTTTTAAAACACAAATATTTTGACGTCTTGATATAAGATGTTAAAGTACCTGGGAGACTGAGCTTTGTCCGGAATTTTAGTAGTGAAAATAATTAAAAATTATAGAGGAACAATTATTAGTCATAAAAAATAACAAATATAAAAAAGTATATAAAATTGTCTTGTTTAAAATATAAAATGTTTATTTTGTGTTCCAGAATCTATGTAATGTAATGTATGCATATTGCATACATGCATACATTTATACATGCAAGATACGCGCGAAAAACATAATCGGGCGAAAAGCATAACGTCTTGATAGTCGGGTAAAAATCAAAGAAATTTAAATAAACACATTTCACCTGTATAACTAAATTATATTAATTAAAATAGTATAAAAGTATTATTTCAAGGTATTTTTATTTTCCATAATATTATGTTAGTATTACATTACCTACTGATATTGTATGTTTTGTGTAGAAGATAAATTATATATTAAGTAATATGACACAGAATATAATTATTATTATGATATTATGTATACCAGAATCAAAATTCAATAATAATTATTATCGTAAAGTAATTAAAGTAAGGCAAGTATCAATGTGGGTTAGTTGGCTTACAGTCGTCGAGCTATTCACGCACACAAAGACGCTCGCTGCAGGCTGCAGCTGTGTGCGTATTTTTCACCAAAGTTGACTTGACGCGCTATGCGTTAATGCTCTTAAAATATTTTGTGCTAGATATTGAATGAGCGTAACTGGGCTTTACCCGTAAGAATTCGTGACATGATATGCATAATCGAAGCACGAGAGCATTGGCGGTGAAAGCGAAATACACCGGTGTCTGCAGAATAAAGTGCTTTCAAATTCAAGCGAAAAGTAGATAAGTGCATTTATGCAAGTATGTGAATATTATCAGTTAGTGCATATATGTTTAATAATTAATTAGCCTAGTTAATTATTAGCCGGCTAGACTAAACTAAATTCATAATTCAGCTATTTAATTTGTCAACTGTAAGTGTTTTGTTAAAAGTTAATATATCTCTGTCTATAAAATATTCAAAAGAAACTTTTTAAATAAAATAAAATAATATAAAAATACATAGATGAATAAAACGGAGTGTAGTGTATTATTTATGAGAAAAAAAACTGGAAGCATGTTCTGTTATACGTTTGCGCGATTCACAGAACTCATAGTGAAAAGGGTACATTAGCACAAATGTACAGGTGCGTTATGGCCAAGCGTGTGTCTGTACCGTTTGAGTCGGTCCTGCACTGAGGTCTTTGACGAATTTGCGGGCGCGGCCGCATTAGCGTGCGCCGAATTTGGGTTCGAATGCGTCGCATTTGCGTTCGCGTGCGCCGCGTTTGCGTTCACGTGCGACGCGTTCGCGTGTGCGTGCGCTGCCTCGGCCGCCTGTTTCAGCCGTTTGCCGACACCGCCGAAATCCTTTTTCCAATTTTTACCTTTGTCCGGCTGGTCTTTTGTTTTTTTTCTGCCAATACATATAATACTTATAGTAGTTGTATATAAATATAACCTGTAAAATATACTAAAAAGTATAATACTTAATATTATTTAAAAAAATCTACAATATACTAAATGCTCAGATCAAATAAAAAACTAGATTGCGCATGGCGCTTGTTTCAAATGAAGCCTCAAAAACTACGCTACTTTGTGTAAACACACGCGGTCACGCACACTCATGCAAAAAAAGTACGCTACTTTTCGTCAGTATCGAACGAGTCGTCGTGCAATGATTTTGCCACAAAAATGCCGTCCTGCGCTATTAAGTGGTGTAAAAACTGTACGAAGGCGAACAAAAAGTGTCAGGGAATAACATTTTATAAGTAAGTACACACAAAACTGTAGTTTGTTTAAGATAATTTATCACAATTTAGAGGTTACTCGAAACAAATAATGACAATTTCATAATGGCGGATCGAGAGAGTGTTGCCAGGATTTCATATTCTCAATAGCCTAAAATAAGGTAAGTAATTTGTAGGTAAATTCTTAACAAAATTATGAAGTAGATAGTCAGACTGTGTTTTTATTTTTTAATTAGGAAGTTTTGAAGTTTGAAGTAATTTAAGGTAAATGCCCCTATATTCGGTATACGGAAAATATCGGGAACGATAATTCCGCCGTCTGTGGACCGATTTTCAAAATTCTTTTTTTGATATAAAGGGTATAATCCCAAGTTGGTCCGGTTTTCAAAAAAGTGGTGACCTGATGATGGGATCCATGAGGAATCGAGGGAACTCCTCGAAATTTTTATGGAAATTTAAGGTGATTTTGCCTTTTTCTGAAGTAGTCCAAGCACATGCTACCAAAAAGTAAGATTTTGCTCCAAGTTATACTCTGGATCTAAAAGTGCAGAACAGAACTCCTGACTCCTTATAGATACATGTTTGGGGATTTCGGCGTTATTTAAAGAACTGCAAGCATATGCCACCATGTCAATAAATCATCATCATCACCACCACAATCACACCATACATCATCACATTTTGATGATATAAAAGGTACTTCTTATAGTATTTTACACCAACACGGAGATCTTTGAATATTACTCTGTCGTTTATGGACCTATTAGCAATATTATTTTATTGCTGTAAAGGGTACAAATTCGAAATTGGTCTTTTAGTCACTAAAGTGGAAACTTGATGATGGGGGATCCATGAGGAATCGAGGGAACTCCTTGAAATTTATATGGACACATATAATGATTTAGATTTTTCCTGAAATAACACAAGCATATTATGCTACCAAAAAAAAAATAGGCAAGTGGTACACTGACTTGTTGGTGACCGTATATTAACTACCCTATTACTTACCATAATATTATTGGTACACCTAAATCGAAACTTTTCATCTTTACCTATCCTTTATCTAAATTTATCTATAAATAAATAATAAACAGAATTATCACTTTCTGTTTTTTTTTTTCATACTTAAAGACGTTTTAAACGCAATAAAAATGTTCTAATCTAACCCATTTTTAGAATTCCATAGTTGGGGAGAGTTGTGACAACGTTATTTCGCGCCAGGTTTTTGTGAGGCCGTGTTACAACTTTTACGTAAAATAGAGCTCTGCAAAGTTTTTTGACATAAAGCTATGGAAAACGAAACATAAATGTCACAGAAACGTTAACATGGCCGAATTCCTATACAATTTTCGAAAATTTATTATATTGTTATCTCGAAAACTACGGATCTTATAATTTTGAAAATTTGCGAAATTACTGCGACAGTAAAAGAACTTTAAGCGGTAAAATTACCATAAACCAATAAATAGTACAAATGTGGGATGTTTTTCGAAAGTTTAGCCAACATATGGTAATGAAAATTTAGTATGGCAACACCGGCTCACGCACACAATGCATAAAAAACCGGCTTCACTGTGTTGTTCGTAGAAGTCCATCTATACTTTTTATTTGATCTGAGACTAAATGTTACATAATGTGTTTGAACAAATTATATTTCTAAAATGTAAAAAAATACATATTTAACTTAAAATAGAATAAAACCAATAAATACTGAATACTTTTGCCCTACTTTAAATGTAAATTGCTAGATTTTTATAAAGACAATGGACGAGTCATGGGTATTGATTATTTATTATTATATTCTTTATCAAAAGAATATCCACGAACTTGCACTCAATACAACGATCATTTATTAAACAAAAAATTACACAAACAGGCTTACGTAAAACTGAAATTGCACTGTTTAAACTGTTCCATACAAAAAGTGAGCAACTCGATTGGAAAATTGTAGAGAAAATCCATTAGAACTGTGAGTTTTTTATTAAACTATTACATATGCCTACTCGCCTATTATGCATAATATATTGAGTAATTTATGAACTATGGATAGGTATTTGGTAAACGGACATCATCAACGGAGTAATCACGAATCATATAATTTATAATATCAGCACAGAATAAATATTAGTGCAAGATATCAGTCAATAAAATGACATTCCTTTGACTTCGTCCCCCTTCGTTTGTCAGCAAGTTTTTTTGAATAAAATGGACCAGGAAACGAGCAGACGCGGAGGGATTGCCTGATGGTAAGCGACACCCGCCGCCCGTGGACACTCGCAACACCTAAAGAGTTATAAGTGTAACTCCTCTGGTGTTGCGAGTGTCTTGCACTTGTGTTCCTGATGCTGAAAATCCCCAACCCCCTCTTAGGCCTCCGGTAGCCTCACTCACTCGACAGAACACGCCGGTTTCTGTGAGACCTTTGTAGATATTTATCGGGTCGGTCGGCATCTTCAAGTACAAGTAGACACAGAGTTATGTTTTACTGACGACACGACTTTGCAATCACTATATATCTACCCCCCTTACTAATAAAATATTTAACCAGTAGATAAGCAATACAATGTTTTGTCCTTATCTGTCAAGCGACTTTTCCAACGCATAAGACAAGGACAAAACATTGTATTATTTATCTACTGGATAAATATTTTTATTAGTAAGGGGGCTACAGTATAGCTACATTCCTGACTAAGGATGGAACTATAATATGCTCTGGAATCCAGTGCTCTGAATTTTTATCGGCGTTCCCAATTAGTCTGCGCTAATACAATAGAGTTCAAAATAGAAGTTTCGAGTGTCGAACTGTCTTAAATGACATTGACATTTGATTCGACACTCGTGTGTTCGATTTTCAACTCTATTGTATTGTACACAGAGTTCTATTTTCAATGCTCAGAATTTTCTACGGCCTTCCGGATTCCGGCTCGTATATATACAGTAGTCACTCACCTGTTGTCTCTGTTCTGCCTCACGGAGGGCGCGGCGGAGTCCTCCCAGTCGTCGCCCGAAGCGTTGTCTCGTGGTTTACGTCTGTTCATTATAAAATTTGGTTAAAAACTTTTTAAATACTAAAAAAAAGCTCTGTCTCAGTAACATCAAACACTCGATTTTATGTATGCAATATTTTGAGATTGAAATTGTGGTTAAATTTAAGTCACATCACGAGAACTTAAAAGTGCATTTAAATTAGATTACTAGTTTATTTGCGAATAAAAATTGTGTTTGACTTTATTACAATTTTGCAAGTATGTTCTACCTTGCACAACAAACTTAAGAATGATCTGTCGTCAAAAAATGTCGCAGTGACTTCATTTCCTTTGATATTTACAAGACATTTTCGATATAAATCCTTACTAATATTATAAACGCGAAAGGTTGTATGTATCGTGTATGGATATTTATTACACTTTTACATTTTATAACTACTGAACGGATTTTGATGAAATTTTGTATGGCAGTAGTTCTTTCTTTCTAGCAGTAGTAGACTCTGGGTTAACACTTTTTATCGCACCAATGACCAAACTGTACGTTTCCCGCGGGATTTCTTTTCGTGTGAACGAAGTCGCGGGCATTATATAGTACTTGATAATAATACGACTAAAACTCATTTTTTGATATCGGTTAAATATAGCATTTAACACACTCGATACGAGGTTTTATTTTCTACTTTAATAACGATATAATCCAGTTTCGGAAACCGGAATTTTCTTAATGTGTGTGCAATTAAAATTTTCGTTGCCGAATGTAGGTCGTCGACACCGCTGGCGCTGTTTCGTTGCTTGTTACAATATAGTGCTGTATTTTACCGTTAATTACCGACAAGCTTTGTTTACATGTATTGTGTTACACGTGCATACAATTTAACGAGGGCTTAAATATTTATAAAAACTATCAGTGGCGAAGGCTGGTTCTCCTTCATAGGGAAGCCGTAGCCTGTATAATAGGTAGGGATTTGTATGAAGGTCTTCAAAAGATAAGTGGTAAGGGAAGCCGATAGGAATGGAGTTATAGGAATCCCTCGCCACTGAAAACTATATTAAAACCAAAATAACAACGTTAAATATTTTAGTAATTTTTATATATACTAGTCAAAAGGGCCACTTGATAATTTTGAAGTCTGACCAAATTTATAAATTTTTAAGCAACCCTAAGTGGCTAAATCGTTTTTGTGGTAATTCCCTAAGTGTTAACAAACTAATGGGAGCATACCACTTGCGTATTTTTTGAAGTGGGTAGATTTTTTTTCAACCACTTAATTTTACCCCATTTTTACACTAACTTTTAACTCATTCCATTTGTGAATTTCTTAGTGATTGGTTAAATTTTGTTGATTTGAAGCGTGAATAAACATTTTAAAAACACAATGCAGGGGATACGTAGACATATGGACGTACAGACCACAACTACAGCCATAACATTGATTCAGGAGGGTCGATCGCAACGTTCTGTAGCTTTGCAATTGGGTTTTTCACGGCGGGTGATCCAAAACGCTTGGAATCGGTTTCAAGAGACTGGTAGTGCCACCAGGAGACGAGGCTCAGGCAGGAATCGAGCAACCACATCACAGGAGGATCGCTACATACGCCTGACTGCGCGCAGGGAGCGATTTGTCACCGCTTCTTCCTTGCAAAACCGCTTGCGGCAGACGACAGGTACGAGCGTTAGTGACCAGACGATTAGAAATCGGTTGCATGAAAATCAACAATTCTCTAGGAGACGTGTAGTACGGATTCCATTGACAGGTGCTCATCGTGCAAACCGATTAACATTCGCAAGGCAGTACCAGGACTGGGACGCGAGTAACTGGAGCAGCGTTTTGTTCACGGATGAGTCCAAAGTAAAATTTTTCAGTGATGATCGTCGTATTAGAGTATGGAGACGCAAAGGTGAGCGATTTTCGGATGCGTGTATCCACCAAAGTGACAGATTTGGGGGTCCCAATGTTATGGTGCGGGAGGAATTTCTCTATTAGGTAGAACTGAGCTGGTAATCCTCAATGAAGGCACGGTAACTGCTCAACGATATATCGAACAGGTTATAAGACCCCATGTGGTGCCATATGCACACAGAATTGGTGCAAGTTTCAAGTTGATGCACGACAATGCCCGTGCTCATACAGGTAGAGCCACTAGACAAGCTCTACAAGAAGCTGGTATAGAGGTGTTGCCGTGGCCCGCTAACAGTCCGGACCTCAATCCGATTGAGCATATGTGGGATTTGTTAAAAAGAAGTGTTCGCAACACAAATCTACCCGTGCACAATGAAGCACAACTCATAAATGTGCTTAAAAGAAGCTGGGAACAAATCCCTCAAGAGACAGTACGACACCTGGTAGAGAGTATGCCTACCAGACTTCAAAAATGCATACAAAAGAGGGGAGGCCATACACCATACTAATAAAAATAAAAAAATCCTAAAAATGTTTAATATTTTTTTAAGAAATCACTTTTTACTTTTATTTTAGTTTTAAGAATAAATGCTTATTTTATTAAAAACAAAATTACTGGCGTTTGTTTGTTATTTCAATCATTTCTTTTACCTATTTACATTAAAAAATTAGCAATTTATTAATTCCAATCATTTTTTAACCCTGAAACCTCATAACATTTTTAAAATACCAAAAAAACGCAGTGGCCCTTATTTTGTTTTGACTAGTAAAGAAATTCGCTAGGCATATTGGCTTCATAAATTATCACTATTTCTTATATCTAGGTAAACTCAAACTCAAACTCAAAATTTTTATTTTCATGTAGGTTATAATATAACACTTATAGAATTGTCCTACATGATGCCTACCACCTTAGGTACCTTAGGTAATAGGTAAATACCTATAATAATAATAATAAATCCCCACACCGATTTCGCTGACGGTGGCCAGTTTCATTGAAACCAGGCCAGTTACCGAGGACTTTATAGTGTCCAAGTGTGTGCTCATTACACAAGAGCAGTCTCTCTTCCTTTACTCTCATAATTCAGTGGGACGGATAACCGACACGACTGACGAGAGATCAGGCGCAGGTCCGACGTTTTACATGCCTATCCGACGCATGGATAATAATCTTTCTTGTCAGACAATCAGGTGATAAGCCTGCATTGTCCTAAACAAACATGGAAGTAATATTTTTTGTTGTTCCAATGCGGGAATCGAACCCACGACCTCCGAACCACTAGACCACGGAGGCTGTTAATAGGATTTTAAGGATTTGACCTACTATGCATATTGCCCACTTGAAAAGTTTATATTACAGTATTAAGCATATTATACTTACAAGCTAAACTGATCGTTTTAAGTTCATATAAGCATGCGCTAAGAAGGGTCAAAGGACTTCAAAAATTCACCCCAAAGGGGTTTCGGAATAAATGGAAGTCTATAATGTTTCTGCCTAGCGTCTAACCCTATATCCTACTCACTATTATAAATGTGAAAGTTTGTGAGGATGAATGGATGTTTATTATTACTCTTTCACGCAAAATGTAGTGAACGGATTACGATGAAATTTGGTATGGTAGCAGCAGTTTAGGCTTAGGATTAAAAAATAGGCTACTTTTATCCCGAAAATTACAGTGTTCCCGTGGGATATTATAACGCTAGTACTCTATAGGATGTATGTCAAATACTCGTATAACGCGTTTCAAATGAGAATAGGAACGTCAATGACCTTTTTCTGTCAAATATCACTTAAAAAGTGCGATTGTCAGAAAAACTTATGTGCATATTAATATTACTAGTCTTACATCGAATTTAAATAAAAACGGTAAATAGTAATCAATTATCTAAACATAAATTTAACTATCATAACAGTCTAAATTCGAAACAATCCTCCGACTCGATCCTATTCTCATTTGAATCGCACTATACAAGACAAAACTCACCTATCTCCTCTGTCCTGCCGCTTGTCGCTGTGCCGGCCCGCCCCGGATCTTTCGAAGCCATCTTTTGGTTCCCTGTTTATCAACAAAATGAACATCATGGATTTGTAATTATTAGAATATGAAATCCAAGTGAGACTGCTATCACACATTATATTTAATAGCATTTCCTCGCATAGCTTCTACGAGCCCATACAATTGTAATTAAACTTCCTACTATGTTGGAATGTTTGTTACTCTTTCACGCAAAAACTACTGACCGGGTTTCGATGAAATGTTATGGTAGTAGCTTAAAGCTCTGGATTAACACATAGGCTAGTTCTCATCCCGATAAAGTATAAGTTCCAGTGGGATAGCGTATTTATGCGAGCAGAATCGCAAGCAAAAGCTAGTCTTCTAAACAGATCACCAAAGGTTGAATATGATGATGAAGATGAAGACATTGTCCAGCGCTGTACGGCTAAAGAGTTAAGAGATTAACGCCCGAAATCAATAATCAATCATAATCTCATTTTAGCTATCTGAGATCAACATTTCAATACATTTCAACGATCCTAGGATTAACTTCACATCAATTTTTGTTTGAGAATCTAAGTTTGAAGTCAATCTAAGATTTTAGATACGTTATATTTCTGTCGTTAATGCGTAAACAACACACGATACACGATATTCCAGGTGAGGCCACATTTGTTTACGAAAGACAAACAAAATACGCTCAATCACCACAATCTTCTTTTTGCTTCACTATCACAAACAATCACATAACACTTTTAACTTTACAACCACCAACGAGAAATCACCACCGGTAAAATAATATTTATATAGAATTGAATATATGAAGCGGTTTTACCTAACTTTAAACATGATGGACAATCACGATGCAACTGAATATTCAAGTTCACGGACCGCGCGCGGCAGCCAGCCCATGACTCATGGTATAGTTTTTGCCGGCAATAAAAACTAACGTTCCATCAAAACGTTAACGTGAACGTTGATATTGAACGACTAGATTTAACAATAATTGGTTTGTAGTTTTTGGGTAATACTTGAGGAACCCTTATAGTTTCGCTCTGTCCGTCCGTCTGTCTGTCTGTACGTCTTTCTATCCGCGCTTCTAGCGTCGGTAATTAGGTATAGTCATAGATTGTGTATAGATCTCGGATTTGGCATCATAAAATAATAATAATTTTATATTGTAGGGGTGGCTCTCCATACATGTGAAGTGGGGAAAGTTTTTTAAAATAAAGGCAAGGTTTCATACATAACTTTTCAACAACGACGAAAGTCAACAATTTTCGAGTAATCGGCCTGTAAAGTGTTTTATAAGTTGGTCCCCCCCCCTGGCATTTCTAAACTATAAGACTTAGAAACTTGCGATTTTCTATGCTGATAGAACATGCTAAAAACTCTTTAGGAAAATTATTTTGAACCAAATCAGACAGTAACTTTTGAAGTAATTTGAAAAAAAAAAACTTATTACGCGTTTATAGTTACGGAACCCTCCTTAGACATGTCCTGACATGCTCTTGGTTAGGTTATTACGAAAATGAAATCGAAGTCTTAAACATTTTCAAATAGGCTAATTACTAACACTCACGGAATAGGCAAGTGTCCAACAGCACGAAAACTAAAAATTATAATTTTAATTATAAGCTTATAGTATTGCATTAAATATGCTGAAAGATTTTTTTCAATATGTTAATAAATGACGAAGTTATGAATTTTTTAATTTAACGCGTACAAAATTTAAAATTCTCGTCGCTCGTTCCGCGTGTGACGTCACGGCTTCCGACAGCGGCGGCGCGGGTGGCCGGCCGCGGCGTATGACAAGCACACAAATGCATTTTGACCCGCAAGTAGTACTATTATCTATTCTGTGCCCGCAATCTCAAACGAGGCGTTTGTGTTCCGTGCTCTCAGTAGATATTTAGATAATATGAGTTTAAGGTGATAAGTTTTTGACGATGGAGAGTGGATTTAGTCGCGGACAGTCAGATAATTTACCTAAAGTCACACAAAATGTCACATAAACGGTCAAATCACTAGTAAAATTCAATAATAGACGCCATATTTGACGATAACTTTAACTATAACTATATCCATGCCTCTGGTGCAACCCACCCTTACACCCGGTTTCTGAAAGGCTAATCAAATAGTTGATCAACTAACGCGTATGTTAAGTTAACAAGATAGTTAAATCAATTTGCGTTTCTGAAACGCTAATTAGAGAAAAATTTATTAATCATTGATCATCTTGACATAACACGAAGTTTGATTTTTAACATAATCACACGTGTGTGGCGTCCAATTTTACGTTCAATATTTCGTGAAAAGAGTGAAATTAATGTAAGCAAAGTTTAATGAATTACCTACTTATTTACAATACACATTATTATTCAATTAGATTAATCATATCAGACATAGAGCATTAAAGAAATCTAGTTGAAGCGTTTATAATATAATAATAATGACTCCCCACACCGATCTCGGTTACGGTGGCCGGTTTCATTGAAACCAGGCCAGGTAGGTGTTATTTTATAGTGCCCAAGTGTGTGCGCAGTACACAAGAGCAGCACTGATATTGTTTACAGAAGGTATTTAAAGTGTTTTTACTAAGTTAATTTGGCGCATTTACCTACATTAGGTATGTAGGTATATATAATAAATATATTTAATAACTCCCCCACCGATTTCGGTGACGGTGGCTGTTTTCATTAAAACCAGGCCAGTTACGCAGGAGTAATTTTTTATAGTGCCCAAGTGTGTGCGCAGTACACAAGAGCACTCTCTCCTCCTTTACTCTCATAACACAGTGGGACGGATAACTGACATGTCTGATGAGAGATGAGGTCAGCCTGCATTGTCCTAACCAAACTTGGAAAAAAATTTTGTTGTTCCAACGCGGGAATCGAACCCGCGATCTCCGAGTCGAGAGCCAATGCTCTAACCACTAGACCTCGGAGGTCCCACTGGATTATGAGAGTAAAGGAAAGAAAATGCTCTTGTGTACTGCGCACACACTTGGGCACTATAAAAAATTACTCCTGCGTAACTGGCCTGGTTTCAATGAAAACAGCCACCGTCACCGAAATGGGTGGGGGGAGTTATTAAATATATTTGTAATATATACCTACATACCTAAAGTAGGTAAATGCGCCAAATAACTTAGTTAAAATACTTTAAATACCTTCTGTAAACAATATCAGTGGAAAAATGGGAAAAACTCATAGAAAAACTAATATTTTTGAAAGTTAATTCACCGAAAAACTTTGATCAGTTGACAATAGATTTGACATAAGATTAATCTATGATTACGCCTTAAATAGCTTTCCAGAAACCGAAAACAGCGTTTGACATGTGATTTGGCATTAGTTTTGTTAACTAACACGGTGATCAAATCAAACGACTGATCAAGCTTTATGCAACTCAATTTACACTTGACAAGAGATTTGATCGCTGATTAGTTAATTTTGGCGTTGATCAGCCTTTCAGAAACCGGGTGTTATTAGTGTGACAATTTTTATCAAAATTATTCAGTAACCTACAAAACCCAAGTTAAATACTTACATCGAAATGATCTTCGCAACAATATCGTACTGATTTATCCGATAAAGTTTCTTTCCTCTTCATAACTTTGCACCATTTATCTCTTATCTTCTTTTTCTTTGGCACATTGAAAAAATGTTTCCCGGGAGTAGTAATGCTTGTGTTTGTGCACATAGGCATGATGCAGTACGCTCATTCAGGGTAACTTTGAATGACGAGAGTAACTTTGACAGTTTGTTCACAAAATTCTTTTCTATTGTTTTATGTGGGAAACAATTGGCGCATAAAATTTAATAACAATTCGTGTACGTAACATACTTCGTAAACGAAATCTAAAAAAAAGCAGCTGTCAAAAGAAGATAATATCAAAAACTTTTGTTTTTGACCGCGCGCCACATAATGGGTAAAAATCAGTGCAAAACTTTGTTTAAAAATCTCGTTAACTTTGCTGCTATCAAAGGTATATAAAAACATATTTAAATGTAATAACTTTATGGTTTTTTTGACTTGTCTATGATCCCACTGCATCAATATTTCATAAAAACATAAATTATTGTCACCCTGAAGCTGTAAATTAATTAAAAGTTAGTTTGTGTCAAAGATACCCATTTATGGGTGGTAACCAAAGACTTCTGACGTGACGTGGTTATATACTCAAAGGTGGTAATTTTGACACACGACAAAATTGCCAGTTTTTACCATAATTAGTCATTTTTAAAGACGTTTTATAACTTTATAGAATGAAAACCAACCTGAGAGCACAGATTAACTAAACTCTTTTGACTCATTCTTAACATAGTAAAAGTTTGTTTAAAAAATATGTCGATGATGTATCAAAGTTACCCTGATTGACTGTATTTATAATGTTTTTTTTTAGTTGTTTCCATACTGATAGCAACGAAATGATGAGTATTTAAAGTTTAAACAGAAACTGACTGCCGCCGTCCGGCACGACACGCGAATGAACGAACAAATGCCATGCCGAGCTCCCGCTCGGGGAGCCGGGCGGAAGCCGTGACGTCACACGCGTGTCGGCAGGCAGCGCGCCATCCAGTTTGGAAACGTAGAAGAAAAAAAATCATAACTTCGTCATTTATGAAGCGATTTTAAAAATTCTTTCACTGGCTTTTAAAGAAAGCTTAGTATGATTGTTTAAAAATAAATTAAAAGAATTGGAAACTTCCTTATTGTCACTACCTACGTGATGCCCAATATAGCCTACCCCCACCGTTTCGGGAAATAACCCGGCGAGAAGAGCCTAACCTAATATTTGTAACTCCTTGTATTTTGTAAATACTTTAATTTTTTAACAGGTTTTATAGCGGTTTTCTTTAGCTTTTCATATATTTCGTATGGGAAACCCTTGTAAATACTTTAATTTTTTAACAGGTTTTATAGCGGTTTCCCATAGTTTTTCTGATATTTCGAATGGGAAGCCCTTGTAAATACTTTAATTTTTTAACAGATTTTACAACGATTTCTTTTAGTTTTTCTAATATGAACATAGTTAGTTGATAATAACAATAATAATATATTATTATGGCGGGTGAATAAATGTGTTATCCAAGTTTAATATAACTTCATAGTCCCTTAATGTACCTTCTTTTAACATATATTTCAATAGAAATAAAAAAAAGTTTGTCAAGACATCGACAGTGTTGTTTGTAAGTTTTTTTTTTTTAATTTGGAAAATGTAAGGCTTTAGTTTATGTATTTATCTATGTTTAACATATCGATGTAATTTTCGTGAAAGAGTAGGTATTTCAGCGTGTCTGTTCTCTCCATTAACACAATTATTTTTAGAACCAGTTACATTCAGATTTAGGGAAAACTGATTGTTAGCAACAAATTAATGTACTAAATTAACAAAAGTGTAAGTGAAAAAATAATAATTAGATTGAAATACTTAGTGGCTAGTGCGTAGTGCGGTAGGTACTGTAAGACTATTAATATATATTTTTTTGTATGTATGTACTTAAAAAACCGCTCACAAATCGTGGTGTAATTATATAACATACATACAAACGAATCGATAACCTCCTCCGTTTCGGAAGTCGGTTAAAAATAAGAACATTATGGACGTCATAGGACCTACACCGGTTGTCCATATATTGTACTTGTCGCTTGTTATACATTCCGTATTTTTTCCGTATTTACCATTTCATGATTAATTAACTTTAAACTTGAAAGAGTTTGTCCATTATTTAAAAAGTCGAACGGTCAAACTCTTTAATAGGATTAAAAATATTGCTTAAAAAACCAGCCAAGTGCGAGTCGGACTCACGCACCGAGGGTTCCGTACAAACCTTTAGATATATAAGTAAAAGTTCACCTATAACAGCTCCAAGGGACAGTAGACCTGAGTATTTGATATAAATTCCAGCTTGATACCTCCACGCGTCCCTGAGAAAAAAGGTATTGACAGACAGACGGACGGACAAAGTGGGATATAAGGGTTCCGTTTTTTCCTTTCGAGGTACGGAACCCTAAAAACATCACACGATTAACAGACGATAACCACCCACTATTAGAGCAATGTTCAGTGGGCCTAGCAGGAAACATTTAACAAGGCATAATAAACGCCCATACAAATTTCATTTGATAACGTTACTGCTGTCAAATCTTCCAGCTGCAGCCCCCTGGACAAAATGTACACACCAAACCTCACCTGCTACGGAAACTCCCACCGCGCTGGCCAAACTCCTCGTCTCGTCTCTCGTCTTTGAAGCTCTTCTCGCGGCGGTAGCCCCGTCTGCCGTCGTCTGACGTCACACTCTCCGGCGAGCTGAAGTTCTCCTGCGACTCCTTGCGCATCGGTGGTGCTTTGTTCTAAAAAGATATTGTAACTGATACATCTAACTTCCTACCACTATTATTATAGACTAGGGAACACTGTACTTTCTCGGGATAGAAAGTATGTTTTAATCTAGAGCCTAAACTACTACCTCCTTACTAATAAACGCTGTATAAGCTTTGAATAGTTACACAGTGTTTTGTCTCCTTCTATCGAATTAAACATGTCACTTGTGTGATGTGAACAAAACACTGTATAACCACAGTGTAATAAAGAGATACAGTGGTCCAACGCGTTTGAAGTCGCGCGAAATGCCGCTTTTGTGTAGGTATTCGTCATTGCTGCAGGGTTGTCACAATAATGTGTTTTATTATAATCTGTTCTACATTTTGTGTAGGTATTCGTAGTATGTGTATGTAGAGTACTAGGAATAAAACAAAAAAAAAATATATAGAAGTATTAATGAAGAGTTTTATTATAAAAAATACAAATGCGTATACAAAAGCTCAGGGTTAGCATGATATATTATATCAATTGATATAGGTATATCGCATATATATCATGATATATATCAATTGATATTTATGCTTGATATATTATATCAAAATTGATATTGATATTTAAAAATGTAAAAGAATGTTTTAAATGTAAAAAATCTTACATCAACACAGAACTTATTTTCCGAGAGTTTCACAAGCCTAGGTCATCAAAAACTTGCTATTTGACACGACATTAACTAATCATAGCCGTCGACGCAGCTTGTAACGGCTTATGACACCCACGTGACCCCCTGTTTTTCGGAAGAAAATTCCTTGTTTGTTATTATACTATTGTTATACCATTTATACCATGTGTAAAATTAATTCGACTGATAAAATTAATACACTTTTTTTTCTTCTGGTTATAAACAAAAGTCATTTTATGGTTTTATGGTTTATTTAAATTGATTCTCAAAAGTATCTATCGTTGATTTTTAATTGATTTGAAAACTTTTAATATCAATAATAAATAAATGAGTTTAATTTTACTTCCCTATCTTCAAATTTTCAGACATACAAATTATTTCGATTCAACTATTACGAAAAAACATAATATCATAGTACCTATGAGATTTGTATGTAATTTTGAAAATATCAAAAAATCTAAAATATCGGATATATATCAAAGATATCTGATATTTTGATATTTATTATAAATATCGGATATTTACGAACCCTGCAAAAGCTACAAATGCGAAACTGAAAGGTATTTTCGACATTTGGATTTACTAGTTTTTAGATTGCGATTGTTGAATTTGACGATGTAGTTAGTAAATTCTCATACGTAGATACAATTTTACTAAAAATTCTGACGGGAAACAGGCGCATGGTTATGTATTAAAATTAATCTTCTTTAGCTGTTCATATAATTGACCATTGTAAATAAGTACCTACATACAACTCAAACGAAACACTGTCGCAAACCACTTAAAACAATCAAATTAAAAAGCGTCAACCCCGGCTGACGTGTCCCAAGCGAGTGTATGGCAGTGGGTCGACACTTCCATATAAAAAACCAGACCCCCAAGCCAGTCACTAAAAATACGACTTTATCGCTTTTGAAATAAAGTCTATAATTGAATAACCGCAAGGCTTCAAGTTTGTTATGCGAATCATTACCAACATACAGAATCTTTTTTTTGAGTACTCAAGGTTGGTAGCTTTGGAAAAATGGCGTTATGTCACTTTTTCGGTTGTTTGAAAATTGTATAAAACAAACTTCTGAAAAATTTGATTTTTGCTTGAATATCAAGTGATTTGGCTATTCATTTTGTGCTTCTATGTTAAGTTTTGTTGCGTGTCACGGATTTCGTGTGTTTAATTACATTTTCACCGACTCCTTGAAAAGTGAGATTGCAATATTATTTTCGTCTGAAAATATTTCAACTAACATGGAAAGTCGCATCTGCAAGAAGTGTACGATTTGTGGAGTACGTAGACTCCCCAAATCGAGAATATTTCTTGCAAAATTTCCTCTTGACCCTGATCGGTAAGTCTTATAATTTTTGTACCTTTGCATGTAATGTCACCCTAAGGGTTTTGGCACTCATTGTGTTGGTATGTATTTAAATCAGTAATAAAGTCTAAGTAATCCATCCAATTCTATATTATAATATAAAACTTGTAACTTGTACCTCTTATGCTATTTACTTTTTAAAGAGGAAAGATTTTATTGCTTTCATCGAATAAGGCTCTTTAACTATTGGATCCATTCCAAAACTTCTTCCAGTATAATAATGCTATATTATCCAGCAGTAACATAGGCTACTGTTTTGATTCCTGTGAGAACTAAGTCTGATGACTGCTTTGAATAACTTCAAACAAATTATATACCTTTCAGATGTCGATTATGGGTGAAAGCATCGGGCATTGAAGATTTAGTTTATGTGCCAATTGAAAAGTTGCATAAGCTCAAGTTTATCTGTGGTGACCACTTTGCCCATCAATGCTTTAATGCAAAAGGGAACCGGTTGTTAGCCAGTGCAGTGCCAATTATGTACCTAATTAATAAAAAGTAACAGAAATACCACAACAATATTAGTTCTTCTAACAAAAGTTGTTGGAAGAGTTTTATTTTGTGGAACCGAGAAATAATTTATAGAAGAATTAACAAAAATATTCCTATATTAACCTTTAACCTATAATTTCAGTAGAAATGTATCCTATGGCGAACGATGAAATTTCGGTTCAGAACATTGTATCACCAAAAAAATGCAAGACTGGTAAGTTTTGAATCTTTTGTTAAAAAAAACATATTTTCCCATTGTATGCCATTTTAAACAAAACTTGTATTTTACTGTTATCTCAGTTCTGTTATTATAAAAATTATAACTATAAAGATTTTGTTTGAAAATTCATATACATTCCAGGAACCACAATGCAGATGGGGGGTGAAGAAATTCTGGTGCAAGGCTAAAAAACATCAAGGAAAAGTCAAACAAATGGTATGTATCAAATTAAAATTAACATTCTTATTACTCACAGGACAAACATCTTTTTCATTAGATATTCAAGGTGAAAGGAAAATGCATTATCCATCCATACTAATATTGTAAATGCGAAAGTGTGTCTGTCTGTCTGTTTGTGACCTCTTCACGCTCAAACTGCTGAACCGATTTTGCTGAAATTTGGCATGAAGATACTCTGAGTCCCGAGAAAGGACATAGGATAGTTTTATCCCGGAAAAATGTACGGTTCCCGCGCGATTAACGAATTTTGGCGCAACGGAGTTGCGGGCGTCATCTAGAGTTTCATATACCTGATCTGTGAATGTGTATTTTTTGTTACAGATGAAATAACTTTAACCAAAAGAGAAAGGAGAATATTAAAACGTCTACAAGAATCAAAAATCACGATAAGGAGAATGGCAAAGTCCTTATTAAATTTAGATAAATTAGACTCTGATATTCTTAAATCAATTGTGGAAAATGCAGTCAAAAATTACAAAAAAGCCCCACATGGAAAACGATGGCAACCGCAAAACAAAACCTACGCTCTGTCTATTTTCAAGCGTTCTCCTAAAGCATACCGGTATTTGCAAAAAATGTTACCACTCCCAAGCACACGATCACTTCAAAGGCTTTTAAAAGAAATCCCTATGGAACCTGGCATTCATTCTAAGATTATACAGATATTAAAAGAAAAATCTCAAGAAATGGAAGATGACGAAAAATACTGTGTTTTATTGTTCGATGAGATTGCCTTGAAGAAACGACTGATCTATAATGAATCACTAGATAAGGTTGAAGGCTTCGTTGACCTGGGCACTGGTGAAACTTGAAAGTATGGGCAGAAACAACAAAATTGCAGGACATGCCTTGGTATTCATGATACAAGGCCTGAAACAGAAATTTAAACAACCGGTAGCGCATTATTTTGTTGAAGGAACAATAGAAAGTGAAAAGTTAGCAGTATTGATAAAAAATATTGTGAGAGCCATACAAGAGGCTGGATTCAATGTTCTTTCGACTGTTTGTGACCAAGGCCCCACTAATATTGGTGCCATTAATTTATTAAGAAAATTTAATGGCCTGAGTACTGAAGCAAACTATTTTCTTATTGATGAACAAAAAGTATTTATAATTTTTGATATTCCACATCTTTTTAAATCGATAAGGAACAATTTTTTCCAAGCTGGTATAATGGAGTACAAAGGGAAAAGGGCGAAATGGTGCCATTTGCAAGAAGCAGAAGAGAGGAATAGGAATTTTTTGAATTTCAAGAAAATTACTCCAACAGTTGTGAACCCTACATATAAAACTAAAATGCGTGTTAAATTTGCAGCTCAAGCAATAAGCAACACGATGGCCGCGGTTTTGAAGATGATGGCATGGAGCGACCCACGGTCAGAAGAGATCAACGATACTGCCTACATTGTTGAAGAAATGGACAAACTTTTTGATTGCACAAATGGACCAGCATCGCCAAAAGATGTAAAAAAAGGGATCCGGGAAAATGTTTCAAAAAAAACAAAACACGAGGAATCTTGGAATTATTATCTAAAATATATTCATACAATTAAATTTCTAAAGTCAGACTCTCAAATACGTTTAAGAAATGTGCGTTGCATCCAGGGTTTAGAAACTTCTTTAAAGTCATTAAAAGATATTTGGAATGTGTTACACAGAAAAGCTAGTTTCAAGTATTTAAATTTACGCCAACTTAACCAAGATTCCTTGGAAAATTTGTTTGGGAATATTAGACAGCACAGCATAACAAACAGAAATCCAACATGCAGTCATTTTAATGCTGCTTTAAAATCCAGTGTGCTTTCTGGATTAACAGGGCCACATAGTCGTGGCTCAAATTGTGAAATTGACTTTAATAAACTGTTTATATCTCATGCAGAATTAACTAAAAAATCTGAGTCTGAATTAATGCTTGAAGCTACGTGTCTAAATGAGAATTCTGATAATGAAGAGGCAGATGTTTGTTATCCTATGCTGTCGCTGCCTGAAGAACCCGAGATTGAACATGTCGAAATTTCTTTTTGCAATTTTGAGGAACAACCAATTGTATATATTAGTGGATACTTAGCTGCAAGAGTTCTTAAAAAATTTGATTGTGAAAGTTGCAAATATTTTCTAAAAGAAGAAAATCCAGATCTAAATGAGCCATTATATAAATTTATATCATTAAAAGAATGGTGGCAAGATAAGATTTCTCTTACTTATCCAAAAAAAGAACTTTGTATTTTAGTGAGTGAAGCAAAAGATGTTTATGAAAGTACAATTGCGCCTGAGCTACATCAGCTTCATATTGCCCAATATTGTACCTTGCAATTAAGTGTCCACTGCAATATGGAATGGTTTAAGTGTAGTGTTCACTCTAACTCTGTACATGAATATTTATTGACATTTTTGAGCAAATTATTTATAAGAAAATCTTGTAAAATATTTAATAATGAGTTCTTAAAATCCGAAATTGATGTCGCGGACAAAATTAAAAGAGCCCAACAACAAAATAAAGACCACTAAATTTGTATGTTGCGTATTTTTTTATTATGTTACACGGGTAGATATATTTAAACATGGATTTTTGATTTTTGTTTATTTGATTATCCATGTTTAAGTATTTTCTTTCTGTGTAACATTCACTTTTACCCACAAAAAAACCCCCGAGGCCCCACCTACCCCTAGGATATTATCGATAGAAAGGCCCAACACTAGTATCGATATTCGATAATAATTCATAACTAGTCCACATCACTAGAACTGTCAAACTATGATCTGTCTGAAGGTTGGCAGTACTGTTTATCTAAGAAATCTCTAAGTTGGTACAAGATGCAGTCCAACTGTCGATGTGTGCGTGAGCTCAATTGTTTCTATGGGAGTGCGGTCTCTTAAAACGTAGTGATTATATTCTCTTTGGTGTATGGCAGCTTGGGCTCGCTACCGCCCCTCTCTCACCCCGCACGCCCCGCACGATTGCTCTGTCTAGACGTGTCCGTTGGACGACTGTAGGTAATAGTTCTATAGGCTGTGGTATAACTATTCAAAGCTTATACAGCGTTTATTAGTAAGGGGGCTACAATATTAAATTTCATAGAATTTCATTCAATAGTTTTTGCGTGAAAAAGTAACAAATCCATCCATCCATCGTCGCCAACTTTGAAATTTATAATATTAAGTTTTATAATTAGTAGGATGTAAAAGTTAGTGAGGAAGGATGGATGGATGGATGTTTGTTACTGTTTCACGGGAAAACTACTAATAGGATTTTGATGAAATGTGGTAAGGTAGTAGTTCAAACTCTGTATTATAACATAGGCTACTTTTTATTCCGATAAAGAATAGTACTCCCGTGGGAATTGGGATCAAAAGGGTATATTTTAAGTGCTCACCAAAATAATTTTTATACCCTAAGGGCGACACTCCGGCTTCTACGCGGCGCAAAAGATATTCCCGCGGTAACCGTACATTTTGCCGCGATAAAAAGTAACCTATGTCCTTCCCCGTGGTCTAATCTATATCTGTACCAAAATTCATCAAAATCGGTCCAGTTGTTTCGGAGCGTATTCAATGTTAAAAACAAACTTTTCCTCTTTATTATATTAGTACTAGCTTTTGCCCGCAGCTTCGCTCGCGTTAGAGGGAAAGCTTGTTCGGGAAAATACCAATACCAAAATTGAATACATAATGGTGTAGGCACTGCACAGCCGTATCAGTTGTATTTTATTTGAATGTTTCCTGCGACTTCGTAGGTACGCTCAAGAAATCTACCTGTACCTGTACCATAAATAAAATTTAATAAGCTGCAAAAAGTATTCTGTGTTAATTCTGCCTAACCTACTACGGACTACCATACCTGATTTCATCAAAATTCTTTACATGTTTTCTTTACTTTAATTTATTGCATTTAAAACTAAACATATTATTATGTACATAGTTACAAACTTTCGCGTTTAGATATAATATTAAGTAAGGATTTCCTTGTAGCCGATAATTAGTATTTTAACGATTTCGAAAATCTTTTCAATGGGAAGACGTTGTGGACTTTGAACTTAATAAAAATAATTTGGATTGTGATCGCCCATCCTAGTTGGGACCACGACAGAGTTTGAGAGAGAGATGAGTTAGCAGTACGACCACGAAGCCATCTAGCTTCTCACTTATTCCTCATATAATAATCATGATTAGGATTAACCAAGGTAAAGTTTTAACCAATTCAAATATCTGGTTATTTTATAGCATTTTATACTACGTTATTTTTTCGATTGATAAAACTTTTTGTAGGTATGAACCGATTGAATTGAAATACCTACACAAAATTATAAGCAGAGCTATCCTAATTCCTATCCGCGTGGAACCCGTAGGTAAGGTACCCAAAAATTTTCCGCGATAAAAAGCGAGTCCTATGTGTTTATCCAAGGGCTAAACTACTACAGTAACAAATTTTATAAAAATCCGTTCCGTAGTTTCTGAGATTAGCGCGCACAAACGTACAGATCAAAAATCTGGGTTAAAAACTAAAAACCTATGTATTAAACACTGATAAATCAAGCACAAATAAATTAAATATTACATAATTATTATAACAACAAAAGAAAAAGAAATATAATACCTACACTCAAAGTATTCTACTGAAATCATAGATATATAATATTAAAAAGAGGACTGAAATAGTATGTAATATATAATAAGTATTATGAATATAATTAATATAGCAATCGCAAATATTTAGGTGCCTAGTTTTTCAAAGAGATTTTCATCAAATTTAACTTTGGCATTCTTGTCAGATTTATTTTTCAACATGATGACAATATATTATGTCAAAATAAAAATAAAGCTTCCCACTCACGGGCTATCGATTGCTTCGATCAAATTAGAAAATAATTCGTATTTGAAAGTAAATTGCTAACGACAAACTATTACACAAAATGATTAGTGTAAGACCTACCAGCTAGTGGAACAAAATTTACGCGTATATATACGAGTTTCATATAAAAAGTATAGTAAGGTGGTCCTAGGATCTCAGACTATATTTAATTTTTATCTAAACCGATTTACTTGCAACTACGAACCCAGTAAATGTTTAAATTGTAAAGACTAAATCGATCGATCGCTTGTGTGTGGGAAGCTTTATATCAAAAGCACTAAGGAGTATTTATATCAACTTAAAAGCAAATCGCTCCCAAGCAACTTTCTTTCCCTTTTTATTCCCGTTAGCGGACGAATTTCAATAAACTATGATACACGAATTCCATCAATTCTGTTACATAATGTTTGTGCAAAATATGAAGTAGATTGGACCAAGGAATCACGTTGCCCCATACAAACTGTTTTACCCCTTTTCACCCCCTTAGGAATCGAATTTCGAAAAATCCCTTCTTATCGGATCCCTACGCATTACAAAGAGCAAGCCCTGCAAGTTTCAGGTCTCTACGATCAGCGGTTTAGGCTGTGCGTTGATCCGTCAGTCATTCAGGACAAAGGATTTTATATGTATAGATAATGCTTGGTGCGTATTCAATTATACATACGATTCTGGTAGGCATTTAAATACAAGCCTATACAAAAGTGTACGACCGATACTACCTGTAATCATGGGGTGTTAGCCGGTTAGGGACCGTCCATTAATCACGTGATGTTTTTAACAACTTTTTAGACCCCTCCCCTCCCCCTGGTGATACGTGGTGAGGTTTTATACTACCCCCCCTCCCCCACCTAAGATCACGTGTATTTTTTTTACATAGTAAGCAGGTCATGTTTGAAGAAAAATTTTAACTTAAAAAACAATTTAATCGAATAATTTAAGCAATTATAACTATACGAGTCCATTGTTTTGTAAGTATTTAAACAACACTACGAATCTACAACCAAAAATAATTTCGGTATGCATAGACTAGATTCGAAAATTAATACACGTGATGTCTCCTTATACCCCCTCCCCCCCTTGGTGATACTTGGTGATTTTTTTTCGGACCCCCCCCTCCCCCTTTAGGCATCACGTGATTAATGGACGACCCCTTAGGTATCGGCGATATTAATAAGGGTCCATCCACATATTACATCACAGCGAATTTCATACTAAATGTGACGACAGTACATGTACAGGGATACTAAAAAGCGTGACATGGGGGGTGGGGGTTCAAAAAGTCGAAATTTTGCGTGACGTAATATGTGGATGGCCCCTAATGTCTCTTCAGTGTTCGCGTGTCATTAGTAGGTAAACTATTATAACGTGGGAGAGCCATGCTTCGGCACGGAACTGGCCCATTACCAGCTCGACCGGATAAAAACCACGGCATACAGAAAAACGGGGTTCATGAAATTACGCTTGCCTTGTGTGTGTCAATGTCGGTTGAGGATTTTAAGGACCAACAACGCAAGTGCGCAAGAAACACCAGAGGTTTACAAGCAGTGACGGATTAAGACTACTTGATGCCCTAAGCAATCCACGCCTGTGGGCCCCCGTATGTCAACTTTGAATAGGTCTTTAAAAAGTAGTAGTAGTAAGTAGTTTCTTAAAGCGAAAAACGAGCGAGCGAAGCGAGCGAGCAAATTTTTTTCCCTATTTTACAGGTTCAAACGTTCAACTCTGTTCAAATGTTAAACTAAAATATAAACTTCGGTAATAAATAATGTAATGGCCTTTATGTTAACCGCGAGCGAACGACCAAATTTTTTTTCTTAATTAATAGGTTAAATCTGTTCAAACTTTAAACCCTAAAAGACTGGAAATAGGATCATTTTATAATATACATTAGAATAATGGGCGCCCATTTTTTTCGTATTTACCTGTTTAAGCTATAAAACACAGTCTTTCAGGGTTTCCCCTTAAACACTGAATAACGGTGAACTTCGGAAAAATATCATAAAATGAACCGAATAAAACAGAACATCGCTACTAAATATTATAATATGTTTTTATGTCAAACGCGAGCGAGCGAAGCGAGCGAGCAAATTTTTTTCCTATTTAGTAGGTTAAATCTGCTCAAATTTTAAACCCTAAAAGACTGTTACCCTGAAAGTCTGTGTAATTCGAAAAATACAAATATCAAAAGCCTAAAATTGAACGTAGGTACTAAATTTTATAGTAATATGTTCTGTAAGCCAAAAACGAGTGAGTGAAGCGAGCAAGCAAAATTTTTTCGCATTCTATAAGTTAAAATATATTCAATCGTTAAACTTAAAACTTAAATAATGGTGAACTTCGGAAAAATATCATGAAATAAACCGGCTAAAACAGAACATCGCTACTAAATAATATTATATGTTTTTTATGTTAAACGCGAGCGAGCGTAGCGAGCGAGCAAAATTTTTTCCTATTTAATAGGTTAAATCTGCTCAAATTTTAAACCCTAAAATACTGTGAAAATAATATAGAACCATTTTGTAATTTAAATTAAAATAAAATTAGTGTAATTTCTGATGTGGCAAAATACATGGATGACAAATAACTTATTATGTTAGGTTTGTCATATTATTATAATACCTATTTCACACTTTTTTCGTAGTACGTAATTAAAAAAAAAATTGTGATCAGTGACGTGCCCAAAATATTGTGTCGCATGCTATACGTTCGAATATTTGATGTCACGCGTGCCATAGGTTCGCGATCCCTGTTTTAGGCTATTTATTTTATTGTTTTTTTCTAAAGTACAATATTCTTTCAGGGCTAAATGTATAAAAAGATTTTAACAGGTTAAAGCGTAAAAAAACATTCGCTCGCTTTCTCAGTTTGAACGCACTTAACATAAACCAGTGATAACTATATTATACACTAGCTTTTGCCCGCGACTTCGTCCGCGTGGAACAATACTTTGGGATATCGCTGAAATTTACCCGCGACTTTATTTATGACTAACGAAAGCGGAATCCTATTTTTTTAAACGGAACCCTAAAATAAAAGTAGCCTATGTTAGACCCTATAACATCAGCTATCTGCTAGTGCAAGTCCCGTGAAAATCGGTCCAGCCGTTTCAGAGATTAGTCGGAACAAACAGACAGACAGACCGACTGACAGACAGATAGACGGACAGACAAAAATTAAAAAAAAATGTATTTTATTGTAAGTACCGAATATACTTTCAGATTCATTATGTAAAAAGCTGTTAATTTGAAGTTACAAACAGACACTTAAATTATATTTAACTGTATAGATGTATAGATATTATAATGTATTATATTTTAAGATATTATCAATTTGATGTTTATAAAATAACTAAACTAAACTAAACTAAACATTAACCCGCACGCGCACCCCCACGCGAACTTCGCAACGGGCCGTGCAGCAGAAATCGTAATATTAGGTTGGGGAAAAAGTTTCTTCGCATTTTATATAAAAATTCAAAAGGTTTTTTTATAAAGTTTATTTACAAGTGACTAAAGTATATAGGTGCCATTTTGTTCGATAACTTTTTGCCATCTTGTTGGTAGGTACATGATCCCATTGCTATAAAATTTTTGGGGCTTCTGATGAAAAAACTGCGACAAGTGGTTTTGGCAGTCCTCTTGTGATGTCAACCTGACACTGCCTAAGGAATTCTGCAGCGACCGAAACAGGTGGAAATCTGAAGGTGCAAGGTCAGGACTATACGGCGGATGCATTAACACCTCCCAGCCAAACTCCCGTAATTTTTTCTGAGTGGCTAAAGATGTGTGAGGTCTAGCGTTATCATGGTGAAAAACCACACCCCTTCTGTTGATTAATTCCGGCCGCTTTCTCTCAACTTCTTGCTTTAATCTCATCAGTTGTTCGCAGTACAGTTCAGAATTGATGGTCCGGCCTGGCGGTAACAGCTCATAATGAATAATGCCCTTCCAATCCCACCACACACACAGCATCACCTTGTTGCGAGTTAACCCGGGTTTCGCCACAGTCTGTGAAGCCTGACCGGCCTTTGACCACGATCTTTTTCGCACGTTCTTGTCGTACGTGATCCACTTTTCATCACCAGTTATCAGCTTCTTCAAAAATGGTTCGGTTTCATTACGTCGTAATAAAGAATCACAAATGAGTACACGGTTCATTAGGTTTCTTTCAGTAAGCTCATGAGGCACCCAAATATCGAGCTTTTTTGTGTACCCAGCTTTTTTCAAATGCGCCAAAACCGTTTTGTGGTCAATCCCCAGTTCTTCAGCTACATCGTAACTACTAATATGCCGATCTTGCTCCACTTTTTCAAAAATGGCAACAGTTTTGTCCGTAACAGGGCGACCAGAGCGACGTGCATCTTTGATATCAAAATTTCCGGATTGAAAACGCTTAAACCAAATTTGCGCTACTCTCACAGATACTGCATTAGGTCCATAAACATCACATATTTTTTTCGCGGCTTGTGTTGCATTTTTACCTTTTTTGTAATAAAATTTTAAAATGTATCGAAATTCTTCATAAGAATCACTCATTTTAACAATAAGAAAAACAAATGAAAATCTCAAATTTACCTAATTTGAATTTGGAATTGTCTTCTGTAAAATTAAAACTTTTTAATGATACCAAAATCAGCCAGATACAATTGGTATAGCCCAAGATATTTTATGACAAGTTCATACATACTATAATGCGAAAAGACTTTTTCCCCAACCTATTATTTTAATTTCGCCATAACTTCAAAACCAAACGTCCAATTTTAATCATTCAAAGACCAAATATTATCTACATAAACTGTACTTAGTGTTGAAATAATTTATTTTGATAAGGATTAATAACATGAGTAAAATAAACGCGTTTAAATGTAGTCCAAAAAAAATTCAAGATTTCTAAATAAAAAAATGGTTGTTGTGCCTCACTCGACATAGATAGGTATAGTGTGTCGCGGACTTTTTTGTAGATATTTATAAGATCTACAATTAATTAGAACATTTTATGGTTCTATCTTTTATAGTTTAGGCAGCGTACGCAAAATAAGTAACTTTTCTGGTTGATTTTTTACACCTTGTGTCCGAAAAACCCAAATATCTTACGGAACCCTATTTTTTTCCAAAATAAAATTTAGCCTATGTTACTCGTGGATAATGTAGCTTTCGAATGGTGAAAGAATTTTTGAAATCGGTCCAGTACTTTTTGAGCCTATTCATTACAAACAAACAAACAAACAAACAAACAAACATACAAACAAAGTTTTCCTCTTTATAATATTAGTGTAGATCTATGACATAAACACATACATATAGAACAAGTTAGTATTAAAGTTCTGTTTTAGGCTGTTTTTTTTGTCTAAAATAACTTCAAAAAATCATCTTTTAGATAGGGTTAATGGGACGGCAAAATATGTTAATTGGCCTGGGGCGCAACATTTCTAAATACGCCTCTGTATACTACGCCCATGAAAAGTACCGCCTAAATACATTAATTTCTAGGGTTCCGTAATACATAATAAATTGAAGAAATCTGGTCCCGTGGTAAGTTCTTGAAGAACTTGTGTTACGGGTACCAGACAACGGTAGTTAATTGTATTACGTATGCATAGAAGCCGGCTGATACAATTACCTACTACTCAAAAAACAAAACATTTGATTGACTTGGCATAGATTTGCGGGGCCAGGTGGGGAGCCCGCAGGGAAGGGGTAGTTTGTGATTGGCTGATCACAATTCCGGTACATTCGAATTGCTGAATGCACTAGCAGGCAGCAAATAGGCAAGCGGGAGCGGGGTTATGACTTATGACTCTAGGTCGGACTTTATGTCAACTTAAAATGCGCGAATTTTCAATTTGTCCTAGAACCTTTTTTTGGTGTGGTTTTTGGTGACATGTTTGGTTTGGTGATGAGAGTGAGACGTGATGCCCTAAGGACGAATTCTTTTTTGGGCTTCTTCTGGTGCCCCCCCAGACGTGATGCCCTAGGCAATTGCTTAATTTGATTAAGGGTTAATCCGTCACTGTTTACAAGTGTAACTCCTCTGGTGTTTCGAGTGCCCATGGGCGGCGGTAATCCCTTACCATCAGACGATCTGTCTGCTGGTTTAAACATTTTTTTTGACCAGACATTTAAAAAAAAGAAATGTTTGAACAAATACGCATATCATTTTTATGCTAAACACTGTAGTATCACTTTCACTTTTTATAATTAGACCGATTGAATCTTACTTCTTTAGCTGGGACTATAATTATACTAGCTGTTGCCCGCGGTTCCACCTAAATACATTATCCCTCGTGAACACTGTACTTTTTCGGGATAAAAAGTATCCTGTCCTTTCCCAGGACTCAAAGTATGTCTGTACCAAAATTTCATCAAAATTGGTTCAGCGGTTAAAGTGTGAAGAGGTGACAGACAGACAGACCCACCTTTCGCATTTATAATATTAAGTATAAAGTATAAGTACTTAGGTATATAGGTATAGATAGTATAGATGATTCGAATTTTTTACCGGCATTCCAGATCCCGGAGCATATAGTCCTAGCCTCAGATTATTAATGCGAAAGTTTTTAAGGATGGTGTATAATGGTATCCCCCCGAAATACAATTTCAGTGCGACACATATTCCTTTTTAGGAGAAACAGGTTGCAAGCTACATCTAATAAAACTGTAATTTGTAATAGCGACATATTTCTCATTTTTCATATAAACAACCTATGTGGCTCTGTGGTTAGCATATTGGTGTTCAAGCCGGATGTTGCGGGTTTGAAACCCGATTTGGGAACAAAAAAAAATCTGTGTTCCTAGGGCATCATAACTCATAGACGTGTATAAAATATGTGTATAATATAATAAAAATCTTAAATATAATAGTATAAAAGTATTAAATATACTTCCCTATAATAGTATTAAATATTCTGGTACCCGTAGGCTGTAACACAAGTTCTTCGGATACTTAGCATGGGGCCAGATTGACATGGTTTGTTGCCTGCATAAATATTGTTATCATATTATTATAAACTTACCTCTAGGTTGCTGCGCGGTTGAGACAGCTGCATCATCCGCTTAGCCACATCCAGAGGGGGAGTGGTAGTATCGTCTATAAGTGTTACCAGCATTGTGTCACTGGATATATACCCGTCAATATGAGCCATTAACGTTTTCTCCAAAGCCAGCATTTCCAGTTGATTTGAGTTCTGCTTCTCTATTGGCTTGTTTTCATAACCCTAAAAGAAATATGCCATTTACAGTTAGTATTTTTGGAGTTTACTCTTTAAGAAACAATTTTCATAAATTACTATATGTTGCCCACGACTTCGTGCGCACAAAAGTCATAATACATAGGTCTCTTCTAATTTGAATTAGAAAAGACCTATGTATTATGACTTTTATGCGCCCAGAAGTTGTGTCTCAACCCTAAATTGTAAACTGTTTTAAATATTATATGTATGTATTTTATTTTATTATTATTTTATTTTTATTTTAGATAAATTTGTTCATTACTATGTGTACTTTATGCACTACATCCATTTCCCTAAACATTGTTCTTTCCAACATTATAAGGTTGTCTAGAAGAAATTACTACTTAGTAATAAGTCCGCCTTTGTGTGCATATCTGTTTTTTGTAATGTTTGTGTTAATGTATTGTATCCATGCTATTTGTTATGTGCACAATAAAGTATATTTGATTTGATTTGAATTAATAAAATTTCTAATTTGAATAAAACTGGCTGGCATGCCAAGTGCACCACAATCCTCGTCAATATATTTATATTGATAAAAAAATTCCTATTGAGCTAACTTGAAAATGAGTTTCTTGCTGTTTGGGTAACTATCCAACAAAACAAAGTTTAGTAAAGTTATGAATGATGTAAATATCAGTTGTTGTTTTAAATTATGTGCAATTGCATGATTAAATGATGAGCTGACGATAATAATTATGTATGTATTTCAGAAACAATTATAATTAACTATAGTTGATACCTAATTTTATTACATTGCATTATCTCAAGATCTCAATTGTTAAGCTGGCAAAAATTGCAATATGCATCTTAATTTAACTACACAAGTATTATTTATGCAAAGTACATAACATAAAATTACTCACTTTAAGTGCACATTTAATAGCTTGAGCTGGTAGTTTTATCAACTCCGGAGTTATTGTCCTCAGGTCTGAGGCGTTAATTTCCTGCTCATTACCATAGTCTACGTAAATTACAGTCAACTGGTTTCCTTTGGAGACTCTAACCATGGCTCGGTACCACTCATCATCATCAGGAAACCGGGCACAGCACACCGCACCCACAGGAAGCTCTCCTGGTGAATTACTGTTCTTGCAGTGTACTTTAACAGCATCCATGACAGCATTCAATGCGTCAATGTTCTCAGACAACTGCACATAGAATTTAACACAACTGTCGACGTAAGATACTAATACTGATTTCTTGCTACCTTTAGGCAACATCTCTATCCACTTGAATTGCAAATTGTCTTTCATGTTGGCCAACAACAAGTCCAGTATGTTTTGATTGTCCAAATATAGTTCTCCGTATTGAATCAAAGGTGGGCCCTCTGGTGGCACAACCTTCAATGTTAGAACTTTCCCATTAACTAATTGCTTAAATACCTCGTTCAAGTGAGGGCCCTTGTTCAGTTTTTTTACTTTAGACAAACAAAATCTTATTGCCAGAACATGGGGCTTCACAAACTCTTCGGGAATATCAAATATGTCATAGTAAGATACCATTTCTGTGTCACCAAAATCCACAAAGAATAATTTACACTGAGAACCAGACAAGTTTGTGACTATTGCCCTGCAAATAATGCGGTCACCAGACATACGGCCAAGACAGACAGTGCCAATCATGGGTGGCTCCGCAAGACTGCTGTGTGGTCTCCTGTTTATGTCGTCCATCATGTCTTGCAACTTATTAGCATCAACCACCAGCTGTACTGCAAAGAGTTCAGGGCCTTCTTCAGCATAAGATACATAAACTTTGTGCTCTGTGTTCACTTCCAAATTTCTACTTTTATAGGTTGCAGACTTCTTGGGTGACGGAGGAGCAGCTTGAATTTGTGGAGGTAATGGAGTATGAATATGAGGTTGGCGCTCCGGTGCTCTTAAATTGATAGCATTTCGTGACACCTTGTTGACAAGAAGTCTCTGGCTTATATTTGAAGGTGTATGTATTGGAGTGCCATTAAAAGACACTGGAACATTCTGGGTGATCCTCATAGCTGAAGCTGGATTTGGGAAATTTTGATTTATCAAAAATGGCACATGCTCTGGGTAGTATGGAGGAGCTTCGTTAGTTACTGGTGGAGTCCAAGCAATTCTTTGCTGGTTGTCTGACATTTGTAGTAGTATTACTTCCTGTTTGGGGACCGGTAAGGCTACACCAATTCGATTAGATACTAGATGGTTCGACAGATCGTTTCCTTTATACTGAATAGAAATAATTGGTAAGGTTCTAGTTTGAGCTTCCATGGTTGCAGGATACTCAGAATAGCAAAGAAGCCCTTGAAGCTTGAGAATTATAGGTTCATCCCACTTCCCAGACGGACTAATAACACGGGATAGATAATAATCTGTGGCTTGGCCGTGTATTTTTAAAAACATTGGATCATAGTTATCTAACAATCGTATGGTACTTAATGATATAACATTTTTATTGCCATAATCGATGAACTGGACACCCACCAACCCATTGGATAGGTTGGCTGTGTTAATGACTTTAGCTCTATAATAAGACCCGTCTTTGTATTTCGCGGCACAAACGATACCTTCTTGTATAGCGGCAGGCGGAGCAGCACCTATTCCTTGTTCCAAGTTTTCGCGTGCACTTTCGAATAAGCTTTCTATCATTATCGAAGCCTCTTGGTCGAGCTGCCCACTTATTTTCAGGAAATGTGCTTCTCCATCTACATGGGTAACGTAAAGACGAAATGGTCTTTGTGGTTCGTTTGGTAGAGCCATTTTCCACTAGTATTAAACAAAACTAGACACCAAAGATGAGCACTCAGTCACATAACTTATAAAATAATTCGAACACGTATTACGTCGATTAAACTACAACTAAATTAGCCAAATACTTTTTACAGGTGGAAAAAATCCGCTTTCTATTCAATTTGGCGTTTACGTTTTCAGCTAACATGGCGCCATTCATAGACAATTAATAAAAAAAAAACTATGAAAAATCCAAGAAAAACCTATATTTATGAACAGCAACGAAGTAGGAGTGCCAGACGGTTATTTGAAATAAAAATGGATTGCAATTCCAATGCCTCGCTAAAACCCGATAATGGCTGGACCGATTTGGCTAATTTTGGTATTGAAATAATGTTAAAACAGAATAATGTGTGTCGGGTCAACTAGTCATCAATAGAAATATCTAAAGTAAAAAATATGTGTCGACTGGGAGTTTTGCCGGGAATGTCAATCAGCAATGTATGTATTCGGGTTTTTTTACTAAATTTGTGTTAATTCGGTTTTTAAGGCCGGGACTATACGGCACCGGAATCCGGAAGGCCGTGAAAAATTCTGAGCATTGAAATAGATCTCTGCACTAATACAATATAGTTGAAAATCGAACATCCGAGTGTCGAGTCAAATGTCAATGTCATATATGACAGCTCGACACTCGAAACTTCCATTTTCAACTCTTTATATTAGCACAGAGTTCTATTTTCAGTGCTCATAATTCTTTACGGCCTACCGGATTCCGTTGCATATAGTCCCAGCCTAATGTGTAATCTTGGTAGAATATTAAACATTAGATATTCGTAGACGTGCACAAGTTTGGGCAAGTGATACAATTAGAAAATGCGTGCTAAATTCAGTTCCCGCCAAAACACCATAGGAAGTTTCAGTAAAGCGTCTACCACTTTACTGAATCGACTGTGAGGAATTCCCCAAACTGCGGGGAATTTCAAGTCGATTGGGGATTTATTGGGGATTGGCAGTATGTGGGGAAAATGTGGGGATTTTAACATTTCGACATCTTATTCTCATCGGTAAATATTTCATCATTCATTATCGACACGATATTGACCTTTTTTAAAATCATTATGTATGGCATGGGCATGGCACATCTCTAGTTTCAAACTACTAGTAGATTGACATTGGTTTATGATCAGGGGATTCCCTTTTTCCCTTTCTTTAACAGATATTGTTGTATCATTTATGGCTGTAAGAGAAGGAATAAAAAACCGGGCGGCAGCGTCAAGTTCTACCCTTCAAACAAAATGCTTTCCACAAAAATATGGAAAAGAATATGAAAGATATAAATATTATTTAAATAATCTATATATACCTATATAAAAATGAATCCCCATCTCCATTGGTCACGGCATCACGTGTGAACGGCTTGACCAATTTCCCTAATTCTTTTTTTTTATTGTGTTTGTTTCAGTAGAAGGTTCTTATGTAAGAAAAAGTAAAATTAAAAATTTTAAAAACCCCCGACACAAAAAATAAACTCTAAAAATAATAAATAATATTTTAAACCTAGTATAATTATTATATTATCACATATAATATTATGTAAGTTGAAATATTTTTATTTTTCAATCGTCGCCTCGTCGGGGGACCGCTAAAGTTTATAAAGTATTTTTACAACAACAGCTAATTAATTATAACGAATTACATTTAGGTATGAGCGATTTTTTTTTTTCGGAGTAAATTCTTTTGTTCCTTCTGCGACTACATCTGTTTTTCTCACATAGCGGTCCCCCGACGAGACGACGATTGGAAAATAAAATTATTTCAAGTTACATAATATTATATGTGATAATATAATTATACTAGGTTTAAAATATTATTTATTATTTTTTAGAGTTTATTTTTTGTGTCGGGGGTTTTTAAAGTTTTTAATTTTACTTTTATTTTATCCTTTTTAAAGTATTTATAAAAAATGGTTACCTTACCAATTACCATATACATACTTTTAACATTATTGAAGTAACATGGTACCAAATTTCGAATCGATAGGACATGTGGACGATAGTCAGATCCCCTCATCAACTAATAAAGAAAATATGATATTCAAACGGCTGATCAGGTCATGGTTACCTTACCATGTTCTTTAAATATCGTTGAAGTAACACGATACCAAATTTCGAATCGATCGGACATAAGAAAGTTAGTCAGATCCCCTCATCAACTAGAAAAAACCTGATGATCTTCAAACGGCTGATCAGGTCATGGTTACCTTACCATGTTCTTTGAATATCGTTGAAGTAACACGGTACCAAATTTCGAATCGATCGGACATTGGAAAGTTAGTCAGATCCCCTCATCAACTAGAAAAGAGCTGATGATCTTCAAACGGCTGATCTTCCCACCACCAATTTTCTCATCAAACGAAGCTACAAACACTCTCGATTAAGTCATCAATATTCTCTTTCAGTGAGCTTTCATTTAAGACCCCACTCGAATATATTTGCAGACATTCGGTTATTCTTCCCCACTTTCACCCCCCACAACTTTTAAACGGCTCAACCGATTTTCATCAAACATGTCTAAGAACACTCGCATGTAAGTGCGCACCTTTAATACAAATGAAACTAAATTGAAATCGCTTCATTCGTTTGAGGGCTATGATGCCACAGACAGACAGACAGACACGTCAAACTTATAACACCTCTTTTTGCGTCGGGGGTTAAAAACTAAGAAAGTAGCGTGGAACGATAGAATTAAAGAAAACTTATTGATCATATTAACTGTTTGTTTGACTCTTTATTTTTATTAATTACTTATACTAATGCGAATTATACTCAGCTAGTAGAATATTGTTTCATTTTTTAAAAAACCTATGTGGGGAATTTGTGGGGAATTAGCGGATTTTTGTCCCCAAATTGGGGAATTCGATCCCGATTTTTGGGGAAATATATAAATTAGCATTGGCAACCCTGGTCGGCAATCGACGCTTGACAGGAGACGTCAAATGTCAAAAAGCAGAATCGCAAAATGTGCAGAATTTCCGTGTATTTATAAACCTAGGTAAATAATATTAGGATGATAATATGATTTACACCTGATTAAAAAAATAATAAAAAATGATTGAGACATGTTCGAAACGATGCATGTTATTAGGAACTATATTGTTGGCTGTGTAAGTAGTCGTTAACTGTTCTACTTTATTGAATCATTATTGCAATAGTGATTGTATTGAAAAACTGATGTTAAGTATATTATTTCAGATTAACTGTTGTTGTTTTAATACTAGAGTCCCAGCTCGCGGATACCTTGTCAGGAAGCCAACGCACTCGAAATAAAACGTTTCCGACTGAAAATAACTCCACATGTTGGACTCAACAACCATACACAGTTATTAGTGAATGTCACCCTTGTTCAGGTATTATTGTTTTACCTTTATACTTACTTTAAATGTTAAACACCGAAGTTATTCTTCCAATCGAACATATTTTACTTCAATTCACTTTAGTGTATTAAAACGCTAAATTCGGTTTGGAGTTTTCAATTTCATGCTACATCCATAATTCCTTACCGCAAATAAAAAATATCACCACAAAGTTTTATGTCACTTAATATAATATCAGTCCAGTGATTTTTAGTACCAATGAAATTATGAAAAATTAATTTTCATTCATGTTTTTTAATGGGAAAATTTTCAAATACTCGTTTGTGTTTGATAGCAATTAAAAAATTACTTGGATTCTACTACTTGGTTGGTCTATTTGGTTGATGCAACAGTAATAATTAAAAAAATATATATAATGTTGGATACATTACTAACTTTTGAATACACTATTGTAATTTTTTTTTTCAGACTTTGAAATAAGAAGCAAAAGTATTGGTGTATGTATACATACAAGTTTTAAAGAGATTCTTAAGTGCGAAAATGGAGAAACGGTAACAAGAAGGTAATATTTTTGCTTAAAAAACTATTTACAATTTTACATAACATAACATTATAAACTTTTCCTTGTTAAATTTTATTACAGCTGTGATAGGGTGGCTTATTTAGAAGAAAGAGCATACTGGAAGTTCACTATATGGTCATTTATTGTGGGCAGTATATCATCTGTTGCTGTTATGTTGAGGATGAGGGTTCTGAACTATAGAGCAAAACGTCGAGCACGGCAAATCCTTAGCAATGGTGCTATTTCATGAATTTAATATTTAATTAATGGGGCCACAGACATCTATTGACTAAAGCATGCAAGTCTCATCGTTTGTATAGAAACCAAGTGTGCTATTATTTTTCTATCTACTGTGACGTCACAAGAGCGATTTAGTGGTGATAACTCCCCGTCCCCGATGGAAACGATACAAAGGCCGAAGCCGCGCGCCACCCTGACCCGTTTTTTAGCTTTTTAGTTTTCGTTTGACGTTTGGCACCAAGAATATTCGAGAGGCAATTGGCTCTGAAGGGAGTGAATTTCACTTCTGTTTACATGGAAAGTTACACGCGAAGTACATACACTTGCTTGGTCTAGTCAAGAGATGTTTGTGAATGAGGTGCATAATATGATTCTATATAAATTAATTTTCTTAATTATATTTTCAGAACTTGTGTATCAAGGGTAGTGAGATGATTAGAATTTGTTGTAACCTACTGCAACTATACTCTTGAGAGTGTGACAAAGCTTTGTTTTTAACTTAGAAAGATTTATATTTGAAATCATCAGGCAACATTCATTGAAAGCCATTTAAGAATACTATCAATCACATGTTAAATGTATTAAATTTTATATAACAGCATTGTCTTATATCGTAACAACCTATGTAAATACTAGTTTAATAAATTAATTAAACAATATCTTCAGTAGTTCACTTATTACTTTTACATTTACACTGTTTCCAAGAAGTCTGTAACATTGTTTCGTAGTAATATTGTCAGGAAAGCTAAACTTGTTTGGAAAGCACATTAATGCAGCTAATTCCATCGGCGTCAAGTATCTGAATTTGTGTTTCTTAAGTGGCATTAGAAATTCTATGCTGCTAGGTTCATACATTTTCGCTTCTTGGAGACTTTGTTTGACGTCTTCTGGATTTGAATCTGTGTATATAGAGCCAGTGCCTTCAGCGTAATGCGAATAGGCTTTTGTGAAACAACACGATCTTCTAGAATGTTTATAAATTATGTCCATAACATGAATGTGTTTTAAAAGTTTGTCTGGTACAAGATATGTATCTGATGCATCCTTAATTATATTTTCAAATGAAAACGGTTCAATCTTTATATTAGGGAGTGACGTCATCTGAAACAAGTGATACAGTTTAAAAGTGGAAATCAATTTTTTTTTGCCTATTTTTTATTTATTTCATTACAACTTACTATTTCATCTTTTCTTTTAAAGTTCCAATCTGGCATCTTTCTGGCTATGCAATAGTATCTTAATCTTGAATTGGGGACACCAACAGTAGAGGGACAAACAAGAAACTCTTGGAATATAAATTTACAATCTTGGAGCTTCGTAATAAACAAAGTGTGTACACTAGACGTCTCAAAACCTTTAACATTTTCCATTAATATGTATTCAAGTTTTGTTAATTTATCTAATATAGAAATTATGAACAAGAAAGAATCGGTCCTAGGATCGCTTTCACCCATTTGTTTACCATTTCTAGTGAATGGCTGACAAGGTGGAGACATTAATATTGTGTTAACATTAAGCTTCTCTATTGCGTTAACAGTTAAAGACTGTATATTTTTAGTTATTAGCGTAATTTGAGGAAAATTATGTTTGTATACACAGTTTGCTATCGTATTTATATCAATCGCTGCAACCACCTTACCATTTAGATTGGACTCTGAAATTTAAAATGTTGAAAATTATATTAATTTATCGGGGGGCATAACATCGAACGTAAGATTGTATACAGTAAACTATTTTTCTAACCTAGCCATGCACAGTGCATTCCCCCAATACCGCTGTATAGTTCTAAAATTCGATTAATCATATTTAGGGTATTTAAATTATATGGATACTTAAATATTTATATAAATATTTTCATACAATAACTATTTTTTATTCGAAATCTAATTTTTATAAAATCTAGGGAAAGGAAAAACAATGGAAAAACAAAAATCCAATGAAACTCTAACAATTGACATTGACATTTAATTTTTTTTTCTTGATGGCGTTACGGCTTTTATCAAATGGATTTTGAAATGGATAAAATCATTTGCCGGGAATATCAATCAGCAACGTTGTGTTTTTGTTCTAAAGTGTTAATTCGCTTTTTAATGTATAATATTGGTAAAATATTAACCATTAGATAATTATTATACGTTGACGTGCATAAGTAAGGGCAAGTAATACAACTACAACATTTGTGCTAAATTCTGTTTCCCGCCAAAACTCTCTAGGTAGTTTCAGTAAAGCGTCTACCACTCTACTGAATCCTTGACCCATTGACTGCGCTGACTATTTAATAATTATTGGACTTTGTCATGTCTAGACTCTAGACTTAGGACTTGACGATTTAGAACAGTGGTCCCCAACCTTTTTTTTTACGCGGGCCACAAACCCGTTGTACTCCTGGTGTCGCGGGCCGCAACCAACATTTTTAGGGACAAAAAATACGGTGTTTAAATTTAACGATTTAATAATAGAAAAACACAAGGTAGTTAAAAGAGTGAAACTAAACATTTAAGATGATATAACGACACAAACTAAAATAAAATAACAAATATGTATTATAATAATTATGTTCACTCAGTGAGATTTTTGGAATTGTGAACGCTTTTTCACAACTTTATCTAGAGCTGGCTTGTCGCTGCATGCTATCCTTATTACATCGTAGGCTGTATTTCAAGAACCGCTTTAGCTAGAAAGCTGATATTTTCATAAGTCTTAATTCTGATGCCGCTATAACAACATAATATCATATCTAAAAAACAAGATAAAACAAATAATATAAGGAGAAGCCCTTTTTATGACAACAAAACGAGATTTTTTGTCCTTTCTTTTGTCGATGGCAATACTTTAAATATTCACAAGATACTAAATTGATTTCTACTCCAATATATAATTCAAAATAAAAATTAATATACTTAAAAGGGGTTTCATAAAAAATACAATTTTTGACTATTTTTTTTTCCTAAAATGGCTTTTCCTTGGCTGATATTTAAGTTACAGATTTCACGCGGGCCGCAGATAAAGGCCCGGCGGGCCGCATGCGGCCCGCGGGCCGCGGGTTGGGGATAGCGGATTTAGAAAAACTATCGCAAATTTTTCAACTTGGCACTGGCAAATAGTCTTATGCCGAACGCCCACGCCATATAAATAAAAAAGAAGAAGAAATACAAAACTCTACCTGACGCCTGACGTTTAATCTTTGTTGTAAAAAGAGTTGTTGTTGACTTTGCTCTTTGGTTGAGTGTCGTCAACAAGCGTTTTTTCTGTTTTTGTTTTTAAAAGTGTTTTTTCTAGGATTTTAGTACTTTTTACTTCAGTATTTGTTGAATTAACTTAATTATATTTTGTGTTTGTTGTGTAATAATTTGTGTTTTGTCGGATTGTAAGTACTCGGTAGCTTTTTGGTTTTAGGTTAAGTTAGTAGTTAGTTTTTCGTTTTATAACAATGGATCTGGACACAGATCCCCCGGACCCCGGTGGAGGTAGTAGAAAGCGCACAAACAAGGACACTAATGAGCCATTGGCTAAAAAAATAACAAATAGTTCACACTCAGTGCCTTCTATTCAACTTCACTATGTGAACCCCGATTTTGCGAACAAAAAACTGTATGGTACCGACGATGCTGCGCCGTACATTGTACACGTGTCGAAGTCAGAGACAGATTCAAACCTTAGTCCAATTCTATTTGGACAATTTCTTTTCAAAAATAATGTACATAATATTAAAATGGACGGGATTAAGAAGATTGGCCGCAATCGCGTCTCAATTGAATTTAAGACCCCAGATCATGCTAACTCTTTTATTGACCTACCTGCAGTAGTAAGTGCTGGATATACTGTATCGATACCCTCATATAGTGTATCCCGTATGGGCATTGTTCGCAACGTCCCTGTGGACTGGTCGATGGAAGAGCTTGTAGAAAATTTGCAAGTTCCGTTAGGCTATGGTAAAGTAGTTAAGGCGCGTAGGTTAAGTCGCAAGACCATAAATGACCAAAATACCCCCGTTTGGCTACCCACCCAATCAGTGGTTCTTACAGTCACTGGTCAAAAATTACCCTCCCATGTCTACTGTTATTATAATTCACTTCCTGTAGAAACCTATAAATTACCTACCATACAGTGTAATAACTGTTGCCGTTTTGGCCACGTTAAAGCACAATGTAGGTCACCACCCCGGTGCTACAAATGTTCGCAGAAACATGAAGGAGCAACGTGTACAGCAACATCTCTTACTTGTCTGTACTGTAGTGGTCCGCACGCAGCCAATGATGTCTCTTGCCCGGAATATTCTAGGCAAAAAGATATAAAATTGGTTATGAGTCAGGAGAGTATCTCTTACTTGGAGGCTTCGGCTCGATTCCCCCATGTAAGGCGATCCTTTGCTGATTCTGCCAGGACTTCTCCTTCTGCTGCTGCTAGCATTTCAAGACAGACAGACAGACAGACTAAATCTCCTACTACCATGTCTTACAGAAAGACAGTTTATATCCCCCGTCGCCCCATTCCCCCTATGTCCCCTGGATATGACCACCAGGCGCATAGAAACATTATTGAGGAACCTGCTTCCCAGGCCCTTAATGGGTGTGCCCTTAATTCAGAAAATTCCTCCACCTTATCTTTGTCCCCGAACGATAATCTACTTGACAACTTGACACTTTTCTTAATTAATCTCATTTCAAGGTCTAGCGACTGCCTACCGAACAAAACTCTTGCCAACCTGACCCAACTAGTAAACCTTTTGCCTAATAATGGCTCACAATCACACTGTGATACAGTGGAACGGCCGCAGCATAAGGAATAAAAAACAAGATATCCTTTGGTTAATAAATTCATATAAGCCATCAATTCTTGCTATCCAGGAAACTTGGCTGACGCCTGGCTCTCGCTTTCGGGTCCCAGGCTATGCCTGTTTCCGGGATGACAGGTCTGATGGTAGAGCTGGAGTAGCCCTTTTGGTCTCCAGCCAATGTACATATTCTGTATATACTCTTCCTGTACATAGTAGTTATTTTAATATTGTAGCTGTCCGTGTTTTAGGTACCATTTTTATGTCTGTGTATGTCCCTCATCCCAATTCTTCCATTTTTTCTGAACTTTCCTCCATTATCTCTTCTGTTCCTTCCCCCTTGGTGGTGTTGGGTGATTTTAACACTCACCATACATCTTGGGGCTCCCACTTCAATGATTCCTATTCCTCTTTCCTGATTGATATAATTGATCACAATAACCTAGTTATCCTTAATGATGGATCGCCTACTCGTCGGGTTTCTCCTATACAGAACCCGAGGAGTGTGGTTGATCTATCATTATGCTCCCCCTCCCTTTCTCCTTCATGTTCCTGGGCAGTCCTTCCTAACTCTTATGGTAGTGATCATTTCCCCATTTTACTATCAATAACATACAGACAGACTAGACAGATAGTAACATCCCCTTCTCCTCGACTTAAATTTAAAATTAATAATGCGGACTGGTCTCAGTTTGCTGACATCACAGACTCAGAAATTAACCTCTTGCCTGTCAACATTAACGACACTCTTTCGACATACCTCCATTTGAACAACGTACTTTTAATGGCTGCAGATAGGACCATTCCCAAAAAATCAGCAGGAGATCATAGAACTCTCTCTCCTCCATGGTGGGACGCAGAATGCACTGCAGCCTGTAAGCGCCGCAAAGATGCCGAAAAATTGTATTCTAGGTCTATGACTTTAGATAACTTTTTAAATTATAAAAGAGTGGCAGCTGAAGTGCGTCTCTTGCTCACTGAAAAAAAGAAATATGGTTGGCGCCAGTTTTGTTTAAGTCTTTCGCCCTTGTCCCGCCCCTCGGTGGTCTGGAAAAATATTAGAAGATTCCGAGGTTCTTTAGTAAGCGATTACCAACTGTCTAATGACCCAGGGGAATGGATATATGCTTTTTCTGAGAGGTTGGCACCACCGTTGGTCCCATCTTTAGACGAATGTCAAAATTGCGTATTTTCTGGCCCACCTTTGAGTTATTTGGATAGTCCATTTTCTCTGGAGGAATTCAGATTGGTTTTGAGTTCATTGAAGGATACCGCTCCAGGCAGTGATGGAATACCCTATTCGTTTTTTGTGAACAGTGGCCCCATTACCCAAAAAGTGTGCCTGAATGTCTTAAATGGCTTTTTCCAGTCTGAAGTTCCCCCGGAGGAATGGAAGACACAGATCATCCTACCTATACTCAAACCGGGAAAACTTAGCAGTGATCCGTCTAGCTATAGACCTATCGCTCTATCAATAACTTTGGCAAAAATTTTAGAACATTTAATCAAAAATAGGTTAGAATGGCTAATGGAGAGCAAGGACATATTATCTAAAACACAGTTCGGTTTTCGGAAAGGCTATAGCACAATGGACGGTCTCGGTACCTTTGTGACCGACATACGCATTGCCTTTTCGAAAAGGGAACATGTGGTGGGAATGTTCCTTGACATATCATCCGCATACGACAACGTTCTTCTTCCGGTACTCAGGCAAAAATTGCTTAATCTGAGTGTCCCTGTGAAGATGACTAATTATATATGTAATTCCCTATCCTGTCGATCCGTTGTAGTCTCCTCTCAAAATTCAACCCTTCCCCCCAGATTAATTTATAAAGGCCTTCCCCAAGGATCTCCCCTTAGTCCCCTCCTTTATGATATATATACCCACGATTTAGATCTATCCGTAAGTAGTTTCTGTGAGATCCTACAGTATGCGGATGATTTGACATTGTACATTGCTTCAAAAGATATCGCGGAATGTTCTGCTCGTCTAAGCTCTGCCATTGGCTATCTTACTGATTGGATGGATAGACATGGTTTGAATATTTCGGTTTCTAAAAGTTCTGTTGTTGTATTTTCTCGGTCCAAAATTATACCAGATGTCAATATCCAATTTAACCAACAAGTTTTCCCGGTTAGAGATAGGGTTAAATTTTTAGGAGTCTATCTAGACTCAAGACTGACTGGCGCCTACCAAATTAATCATATTGTCCAAAAATGTGAGAGAAATATTAATGTTCTGCGGTCGGTCAGTGGTGTTTGGTGGGGTTCACACCCATATACACAAAAACTTCTATACAATGCTCTGATTCGTAGTCACATTGATTATGGATCCTTCTTACTAGAGCCGTGTAATAAGGTCCCATTAAAGGAACTTGATAAAATTCAATCTAAGTCTTTAAGGATTATAGTAGGAGCAATGAAATCATCACCAATCAATGCCCTACAAGTCGAATGTGTTGACCCCCCCCTTAACATCAGGCGGCAATATCTTTCGGATAGGTTCCTTTTTAAAGCCTTTCAAAACTCTTTTCACCCCCTTATAGGAAAATTGCATACTCTTTCTCAATTAACTTCATCATCTGATTATTGGCTTCATAAAGATCCCCCCTGTCTCTTGATCAGCTACCGTAAATTAACCCACATCCCCTGTCCAATATTCCAGTGCAGGCTTAATCCTCTTTTTACCACCCCATATTATGCCCTGACAATTTCACCAGACATTATCCTTAACCTTCCCATAGATAAAGGGTCCCCTCTGGCTAATACTCAATTTAAAAATATAATTGATTTGCATTTTGCGGATTGGCTGCTTATTTTTACAGATGCCTCCAAACTTTCGGTGGATGGTTGTGTTGGAGCAGCTGTCTGGATTCCGAGGGTTAATGTGGTTTTGAACTTTAAATTGCCTCCTAATTCTTCTGTTTTCACGGGCGAGGCACTTGCCATCTTTGAGGCCCTCACGTTTATTGAGTCTCATAACCTGAACAAATCGCTTATCCTTTCGGACTCCAGGAGTGTTTTAGAGGGTATTTCAGCCAACCAGTTCCGATCGAAAGCTAAATTCCCATTGATCTTGAAAATAAGACAGCTACTCCTTAAATGCCGTGTCCAAAATATCCATGTTGTTTTAGCGTGGATTCCAAGTCATAGTGGAATTACCGGTAATGAGAGTGTAGACGCCTATGCTAAAGATGCCATTACATCAGGTGTACTCAGCCAATACAAACTGTATTGCCAGGACTTAATTCCGCTAGCTAAAAATCACTTAACTATCAGGTGGAATAATGAGTGGGCCAACTCAAGTAACATTAAAGGCAAACACTACTTCGACATACAAGGTGGTGTACCAGTCAGACCTTGGTTTTTCAAATATATGCGGTGTAGCAAACCAGTGTGTTCGACAATCTGCCGAGTCAGATTAGGTCATTGTTGCTCCCCTGTCTTTCTAGCAAAAATCAGGGTCAAGGATAGTTCTCTTTGTGAGTGTGGTCTAGACGAGGGTACCTTGGATCATATCTTTTTCTCTTGCCCAAGAAACCAACCCTTCCTATATGACTTCCTTCCCAGCTACATTCCTCGCCCTATAAATTTTAAATCAGTTTTATGTTATGTAAATACTACTTTTATTGAAATTTTATGTACATATATTCGTTCTAACAATATAAGATTGTGATGTTTTTGTTTTAGGTACTAACACTGTTTGTTTTAGGTGATTCAACAGATGTTTAGTTTTTTTAGGCAACTGTACCCTTGTTGTTTCACCAGACCTACAATTTATAGAGCAAAGTCTACATAAGCACACTCTGACACTGGCAACTCACTGAGACCGCCATAATTAAAGAAGAAGAAGAAGAAGAGTTGTTGTTTTTCAGTTGTTTGTATTTTGTGACTGTCTTTAATTTATTATTTTCCTACATTTTAACTTTTTCAACTCGAAAGTTTGTTTTATTTTCGTGTCACTTATCACAATGCATCACAGCACCTCAATGGATGTTAATGCATTTATATCAGAAATACAATCACGTCCTGCAATTTGGGATTTTCATACAAAATTTTCCAGGAAGGAAAGAATAAAAGCATGGGAAGAGATTTGCGAATTGTTTACAAAAGATTTTAAAAACTTAAGCAGTAAAGATAAAAACGCCACTTGTAAGTTAGCATTTTACGACCATGAATTACTATGATGTTAGCAGAAAATCGAAATTGAAAATGTTCAGTGTTACAATCCATACTAATAATGGGAATTATAAATGCGAAAGTAACTATGTCTGTCTCGCTTTCACGCCAAAACTACTGAACCGATTTAAAATAAATTTGGTACACGGATAGCCTAGAGCCTGAGAAAAGACACTACTTTTTATCGCGGGGAAATATACGGTTCCCGTGGGATACTTTATTTACAGTTCCACGTAAAAAATACTAAACCGATTATCATGAAATTATCATCACAAATGTTACAGGTCACAAACTACAACGAAAGTGGAAGAGTCTCCGTGATTGTTTTAACAGAGAAATTGGAAAACAAAAGAATAGCAGAGAGCCAAGAAGGAAAAAGTATATATATTTTAAAAAATTGTCTTTTTTGAAATGTCTAAGGAATGATATACCTGATATACCCACTTCAGATGATGATACTTCTGAAAATGATTCTGGAGTAGAGCAACAAGATAAAAATGGAGAAGAAACTTCATCTTTATGCAGTACCAGGAGAAAAAAAAGCGAAGATGAAGAAGCAAGGCAAAGTATTTCTAAATCAGAAATGCAATTATTTTCCGAACCAGAAATAGATTTATCGTTCAGTAATAATTGTAAATGTGCAAAATATGAGGACCCTGACAAAGACTTTTTGATGTCAATCTTACCGGATATAAAGAAAATTAATGATGACATCAAAATTGATTTTAAGAGTGAAGTGTTACAGCTAATTAAGAATTACAGAAATTCAGAAAATTTTAAAATTGAATAATATGTGGAGGGCCAAAAAGGAAACAATATGTCAGGCCATTAGATAATCAATGAGATTACTATAGCGGACCTCAGCTTGACCAGGCCAGGTCACTGGAGATATCCCACATTCCCTTTGCTGTTAGGTTGGGTTATTTAGTTTGATGGGTTAATATCCTGTCAATCTGCACCTTAGCACAACATTATAACTTCAAAAGCATTGAAGATGTTTAGAGGGGTCAGTAAGATACATATGCTAATGGAAAATTGTATGTTTAAAGGAAAAAAAAACTAATGAGGTCTGTTATCTGTAGTATTACACAAAAATTGTAAATTATAACTATATCTAAATTATAACTGAGACAGAACATCTACATAATATTATGTAGGTACGAAGTATAAAGTATTAATAAGGAAAGTATTATGTGTAGATACTGTGAGGTAGAAAAGATGGCATCAAGTGCAAATTGCAATCTGTAAATTTAGTTACAAGCTACAGCCTACAGGCTACAACATGTATGTCATAATTTATAATATAAATATTATAAGTTTTGTGTATTTTTTTCTCTGTGTCTAAAAGAAAGACAAAAGACAATGATTCACAAAATCCTCGCTGATCAGTGAGGATTTTGGGCTCTTAAATCAATTTTAGAGCCCAAAATGGTTTTTTCTCGAACAGGAAATAATTTGCAGAGATTGCCGCATGTCTGCGTCAGGTCTATTATATAACTATCTGTAACACATCAGAATATATTCTGCATTGTTAGAGTCTGGCTAACGAAAGATGAGACTGGAAAAAGGCGGCAAATTCAAAAAAAAGTAAGTAAACAAGAACAATAAACTTCATTTTCATGAAATGAGTTGTTCCTAACAAAATATAATATAATTGTCATAAATAATCAAGTATCAAAACTATAATTCCGACTATAGACAAGGTTGCCGTACGTCGACTTTTTGAATTTAACGTCTTTTTCCAGTCTCATCTTTCGTTAGCCAGACTCTATGATCTGTATCGTAAATAGTGGAATAATTGAATCAAAGAATTGAATTCTGAATCTCCATGATTCTGAAACTGGCAACTCTCAAAGAAGAAGAAGTTAAAACCATAAACAATCTTTTGACACTTGATTTGTCAAATCAGTCAAAGTTTTTTGAAGTTTTTTGTTGTTGGTTCCATTTTTTGGTCTTTAGAGAGTTTTGCCGGGAAAGTCAATCAGCAATGTTGTGTTTCTGTGTTATTTTTCTAAATTCGTGTTATTGCGGTTTTTAATGTGTAATATTGGTGGAATATTAACCATTAGTTATTCGTGACGTGCACTAATGTGGAGGAGTAATATAGCAACTACAAAATGCGTGCTAAATTGGGTTTCCCGCCAAAACTCCCTAGGAAGTTTCAGTAAAGCGTCTACCACTTTACTGAATCGACTGACTTGACTGATTGACTACCGTGACTATTTATTAGGACTTTGACTAGACTTTGGACTTGACTATTTAGAAATAAGACAAATAAGAAATACCTCAAAATATAAGACTTGGCTTAAAGGTCTAGTTACCAGGCCATTAAATCTTATTAAAAAAAAAAAATTGGTCTTTAGATTATGAACTTTTCACTTTTGTTGTTCTTTTGTTGCATTCTTTGTTTGTTGTCATCAAACACAAGTAGGGTGACACACCCAATTGCTAGCACTGTACCAAATTATCAGTATCCCGAACAAATAGTAAAATTATAAGCTTCTCACTTATTAATATTTGTTTCCACTTAATAAAAACAAAAATTTAATGTTTCTGGAATCTACTGCCGGCGACACCACACTTTTCGACTTAAAAACAGCGACATATAAGTAAATGAGTGTTGGTGTCCTACAGTATGAATTTTTTTGGCAGATTCCTTGTGATCGACTGTAAACTCACGTATTTTCATATTATGCTATATTTGACCTTTTACATATTTTTACTCAAACTTTTGATTTGTCTCATATCTGAGATGTTTTATAAGGCTTATCAAATAAAAGGCAGTTAAAGTTATAGCAAAGTTAATGATAAAACAAATGGTGCTGACATCTGGGTCCAATATTTTGTAAATTCCAATTTATCAGCACTAGTGGTCTAGTATGGAACAATTGAAGGTTATATCAACGTTTTAAAAACTCTTTAAGTTATATAATATTTTTATCCCACCAAAAACATTCTGTAAAAAACTAGCCAAGTCTCGATAGATCTGCTTGTTTATCTCTAAAAAGTAGTGAAATCTAGACAAAGTCGTGCCAAGTCTAAGGTTCCTTACTGCGATATCTTTATTATTATAGTTAATGTTGTATGACTTGGCCGTTGAAGGGTACACAATAGTGATGTAACGAATGTCTTTTTTTAGCATTCGCGAATGCGAATGCGAATGCGAATATCTGCTACCGACATTCGCGAATGCGAATGCGAATGCGAATATTCAGTTTTTGTTAATATTTGGCGCCAATTTGTCTATGGCTTAGCGGCAGTCACGTTCGGACAAGGTTCGTTACGTTCGTATCTTCCGAGTATTGCCGAGTTCATACGAACTCATCATGATCTAAATAAAGCGTCATTCATTCCGCTCCGCTCACTCAAACTTATACTCAAAATTTTTATTTCCATGTAGGTTATGATATAACGCTTATAGATTTGTCCTACATGATGCCTACCACCGGTTCGGGAACTAGCCCGGCGAGAAGAACCGGCGTAAGAGACTCGCACATTTGCTTTTGTTTTCTGATATTCATATTCGCAAAACATTCGCAAAAGTTTTGCGAATGCGAATGCGAATGCGAATATACAAAAATGTGCGAATATTCGCGAATGCGAATGCGAATATTCGTTACATCACTAGTACACAATGGTACAAAAGGGGCTCCATGACACTATTGCTCCAATACATGTGTTCTACAATCAACAAAAGCCTAAAATGAGACACTAAACACTAGCGTCCAATTACCAATACCAGTATGGGCTATTATCTCGCTTAACAAACATAGGTAGTTACAACAGATATACATTACGTGTAAACAAAATTGACTTGTACCCACTTGTAACGTATAAAGAATGTTCAACGGCCAAGTCACACAACATTAACTATAATAATAAAGAAATCGCAGTAAGGAACCTTAGACTTGGCACGACTTTGTCTAGATTTCACTACTTTTTAGAGATAAACAAGCAGATCTATCGAGACTTGGCTAGTTTTTTACAGAATGTTTTTGGTGGGATTTCACTTCTTTTTGTAGAAACGTGGGCATATTGATTTATTTTACTAGATTTCAGTGTAATTTGTTTATTTAATTTGTGTAATGATCGAGTACAATAAAGTTAATCGTTCGACTATTTCTTCTTGTAAACTTGTAAATATAAGTATAAAAGCCAGTCTAGTCTTATCCAGAGTTTTCCTTTAATTTTATTTATATGCGTATCAAAAGCAGAAAGGGAGGCATTCGCCCAGCAGTGGAATGCTACGGACTAGATTAAATTAGAAGATGTGTCCCACTTCGCTAGGTTTTTGAAATGACAGTCGATTTTTTTATGTACCAATAGTAGAAGGGGGGCATTACCATATCTCTAATCAGCGAAACCAGCTGAGGATTCTTCATCAGATACTTCAGACCTTCGATTTTTGACATCAAATGAAGCGGCCCACCACCATGTTGAATATTTTTTGTAAAGGCGGTATGTCGATTTCTAATAGTTTGGTTGGGCTCTTGTGTTTTCTAATCAGGGTCACCAGGTACTCCAGATGTTCGATTATCCTAGTTTTTATAGTTTTTCCTTTATGTGGCCATTAAACCCTAATTCTGTACCAAATTTCAGCTCTCTGAGTTCATGAGAAGTACTAGTTCTATTCTGATGATCATGAGTGAGTGACTGAGTGAGTGAGTGTCATAAATTCAAAACTTTGCTTTCGCTTAACTTCGGAACTAAATGACCTACAGACTTAAAATTTTGGATTTTAAGTGTGTGATTATAGCTTACTAGATGACGAAAATTTCTGCGTTCTGGTCTTATCCAGAGCTCCTCAAATAGGGGCCTGAAAATGCGGCGAAATGGTTCCAGTAAAGAATGGTACGACAGTGTTTGCTTCGCGCTCGACTTGACGGGGGCACTGCCGTGCCCCCAGATCGACGTTCTGGTCTTATCCAGAGGTTCTCAAATAGGGGCCTGAAAATGCGGCGAAATGGTTCCAGTAAAGAATGGTTCGGCAGTGTTTGCTTCGCGCTCGACTTGGCGGGGGCACTGCCGTGCCCCCAGATCGATTATCCTAGTTTTTATAGTTTTCCCTTTATGTGGCCATTAAACCCTAACTCTGTACCAAATTTCAGCTCTCTGAGTTTATGGGAAGTACTAGTTCTATTTTGATGATCATGAGTGAGTGTATAAGTGAGTGAGTGTCATAAATGCGAAACTTTGCTTTCGCTTAACTTCGGAACTAAATGACCTACAGACTTGAAATTTTGGATTTTAAGTATGTGATTATAGCTTACTAGATGACGAAAATTTCTGCGTTCTGGTCTTATCCAGAGGTTCCCAAATAGGGGCCTGAAAATGCGGCGAAATGGTTCCAGTAAAGGATGGTACGGCAGTGTTTGCTTCGCGCTCGACTTGGCGGGGGCACTGCCGTGCCCCCAGATAGGGGATCAAGTCTCCTTTATATGGGGACACTTAGTACAAATCCGTGTCTTTAGTTTTAACAGGTAAATTAGTATTTTTCGTATTTTTTGAGTGATGCAATGTTCTGTTGGTTGTTGCAGATTCTTGAATCTAAATAAACTCTACGTCTTTCAGTACCATTTTTAGGATTTCTCTCTGTCCGTCCGTCTCTGTCTGTCTGTCCGTCCGTCTATCTGTCCGCGCTTCTAGCGTCGGTAATTATGAATATAAATGGATAAAATTTGGAACAGTCATAGACTGTTTGAAGATCTCGGATTTAACATCATTAAATAATAATAATTTTACATACTAGGGGTGGGGATGAAATTTATTTTTCTTTCTACCCCATCGTATGACACCGTGACGCGGCCCACCACCATGTTGAATATTTTTTGTAAAGGCGGTATGTCGATTTCTAATAGTTTGGTTGGGCTCTTGTGTTTTCTAATCAGGGTCACCAGGTACTCCAGATGTTCGATTATCCTAGTTTTTATAGTTTTTCCTTTATGTGGCCATTAAACCCTAATTCTGTACCAAATTTCAGCTCTCTGAGTTCATGAGAAGTACTAGTTCTATTCTGATGATCATGAGTGAGTGACTGAGTGAGTGAGTGTCATAAATTCAAAACTTTGCTTTCGCTTAACTTCGGAACTAAATGACCTACAGACTTAAAATTTTGGATTTTAAGTGTGTGATTATAGCTTACTAGATGACGAAAATTTCTGCGTTTTGGTCTTATCCAGAGCTCCTCAAATAGGGGCCTGAAAATGCGGCGAAATGGTTCCAGTAAAGAATGGTACGACAGTGTTTGCTTCGCGCTCGACTTGACGGGGGCACTGCCGTGCCCCCAGATCGACGTTCTGGTCTTATCCAGAGGTTCTCAAATAGGGGCCTGAAAATGCGGCGAAATGGTTCCAGTAAAGAATGGTTCGGCAGTGTTTGCTTCGCGCTCGACTTGGCGGGGGCACTGCCGTGCCCCCAGATCGATTATCCTAGTTTTTATAGTTTTCCCTTTATGTGGCCATTAAACCCTAACTCTGTACCAAATTTCAGCTCTCTGAGTTTATGGGAAGTACTAGTTCTATTTTGATGATCATGAGTGAGTGTATAAGTGAGTGAGTGTCATAAATGCGAAACTTTGCTTTCGCTTAACTTCGGAACTAAATGACCTACAGACTTGAAATTTTGGATTTTAAGTATGTGATTATAGCTTACTAGATGACGAAAATTTCTGCGTTCTGGTCTTATCCAGAGGTTCTCAAATAGGGGCCTGAAAATGCGGCGAAATGGTTCCAGTAAAGGATGGTACGGCAGTGTTTGCTTCGCGCTCGACTTGGCGGGGGCACTGCCGTGCCCCCAGATAGGGGATCAAGTCTCCTTTATATGGGGACACTTAGTACAAATCCGTGTCTTTAGTTTTAACAGGTAAATTAGTATTTTTCGTATTTTTTGAGTGATGCAATGTTCTGTTGGTTGTTGCAGATTCTTGAATCTAAATAAACTCTACGTCTTTCAGTACCATTTTTAGGATTTCTCTCTGTCCGTCCGTCTCTGTCTGTCTGTCCGTCCGTCTATCTGTCCGCGCTTCTAGCGTCGGTAATTATGAATATAAATGGATAAAATTTGGAACAGTCATAGACTGTTTGAAGATCTCGGATTTAACATCATTAAATAATAATAATTTTACATACTAGGGGTGGGGATGAAATTTATTTTTCTTTCTACCCCATCGTATGGGGTATCGTTGTATATTATTGATCGTTTGTGTATGTATTGATCGTATATCGTTTACAATTAAAATAAAGGTAAGGTTTTATACATTACTTTTTTATAAAGTTAACCATTTTCGAGTAATCAGCTCCAAAGTGATTTACAAGTTGTTCCCCTGCCCCTGGAATTTCTAAACAATAAGACTTAGAAATTTGCAATTTTCCATGCTGATAGATCCTGCTAATTATAAATAAATTGTATAATTTAATAAATAAATTATTTCACTTAGGCTTTCAGCTCATAGTGTAGTCTGTTTTCTTAATCTTGTTTCGGTCTTTTTAGTGCGTTTCTTAGGTATTTGTCGTTTTATGCAGTCGGGTTTTTTTTATTTTTTTAATTATTTAGATTTTTTAGTTTAACCAACACACACTTAGTCGATTTAAATAAAAAAGACGACTATTTGAATGCATTGATTACAAATTTATTCGAATGATTTAATTAAAATGGTTGTAATTTTTCCTGATTTTATACATGACTTATGTATATTTTTGAAATCTCCTTTTAATTTTTTTTATACTAGATATCTAAGAACACTTGGGTTATTTAGTCAAATCAAACGATACCTTAATTATTGAAATCCATCCAGTCGTGTGGAAGATACGTGGGAATAAAGGAATTTACATACATACATACATACATACATACATACAAGATACGTGCGAAAAACATAACCCGTCTTGACAGTCGGGTAAAAACAAAAAGGGGCGGATTAACTATCTCTAGTTGCCCATAATATAAACTATAACTCAATAGTAATTTTACCAGAGACATTTAGTAATTTCTTTTGATGCTTCATTAAAACTTAAGAATATTAGTGGAATTAAACATTAATTAAAAATTCTACACTAAAACTTGGAAAAACTATATACTAAGGTTAATAAGAAAGACTTGGCTAATTAATAAGAATGAAGGTGATATTTTTATTTTTTTTATGAAACTGATTATCAGGCAAGGTATAAAAAGAGATTATTCTCTCATCATTGTTTTATTTCATAATGTTGTCCGCGGCTCCCCTCGCGTAAATACAGTAAGTATCTCACGGGAACAAACTGTGCTTTTTCGGAATAAAAAATATCCTATGTTTTTTTATCCAGGGCTTAAACTACTACCATACAAAATTTCATCGAAATCAGTTCAGTATTTTTTGCGTGAAAGAGTAACAACCATCCATCCATCCATACATCTATCCATCCCAATAAATTCACATTTATAATATTAGTAGGAATAATTACCTAATTTCAATACCTACCACTATCACAGTGTTGATAATTTGGTACCCCAGTGTTGATAATTAGTGACGAGGGTGCTAATAATTGGTGACAGGGTAATTTTTTACTTATGATTATTTTTATAAAATGTGGATGAAGTTAAACTATATTATGAAATAAAAATCTGTCATTTATTAAATAATAGACCCAGAAAACTCATCATTGTGGGTAAAAAAGTATTTTCCTCTGTAATAATCGGGGTTAAATTTGAACTATCTCTTAAAGTGCTGATAATTGGTACGTTCACCCTACCTATCCTCATAATAATCTGTGATCAAATATTTTCAATGTTTAATTTCTATTTTAACAAAACTTTATTAACGTTCCATTAAAAGATTTACCATATTATCATAGAACCCATGGAGGACAATAACATAATCGATCCCAATGCCTCACTGGATATTAGTGCATTCATAGCAGAAATACAATTACGGCCCGCTATTTGGGATTGTAACACAAAATTTTACAGACACGATAGAATAAAAGCATGGGAAGAGATTTGCCAATTATTTGTAAAACATTTTACCAATAAAAGCAAGAAAGATAAAAACGCCGCTTGTAAGTTTATTGTACCTACTTACTTATGATTTTCAATTTCTGTTAGCTTGCTTTGGTAAAGAATATAAATGGCATAATATCTACCGTAGTAAGTAGATCTTTTGGATTCTTACAAGACTTTAACGATTAATTAGTCCAAAAGATATAAGTACTTATTGATTAGGCCATTGAACATTTTGAATTTGATATTTAATTTTGAAAAATTAAATACTTATGCTGCATGGAATGTGCCAAATGCACATTCCATGCAGCACCTAGTAAAACTTAGTCAACAAAAAAAATGGAGGCCAACATTTTGGATACCTGATACTACATACAGTGCTGCTGGGTAAATAATAAAGCCTTCACTGCTTTAAATAAAGCTGAAAATTTAAATAAAGCAAGCTGGGTAAATAATAAAACTTCAGGCATCAAGGAAGTAAATAAAAAGTGATACAAAAAGGTCAAATTTTTACAGAAGTAGGTATAGATATAACTAATAATTCAATGTATGTTGAAATAGTAGTTGCCCTTTACATCACTCAAACACAATAACCATGATGTAAAAGAATTAAAAGCATTACACTATGGCCGCTGTATCTTGACGGGTCTGAACATAGGCTCTGCGAACTTTAGCGCGTGTACAACTCGTGAAGAAAACTGTTATTGTATTATTTTTATATACCTATGTACTAATAAAATTCCCTAATACAGTTGACCAATTAGTATAAATAAAATAAATACGAAAACACTCAGAAAAAGATATTGCGCAACCTTCTGCGCGAAGTTCAGACTCGCCAAGATACATCGGCCGTATTGTAAATGTCTATCTGAAACAGCTAATTTACCTGTTACTTGTTTATAGAGTTGTATGATGTAAAGTTTTATTGAATACATAATAACTCGTTTCAGGCAACAAACTACAACGAAAGTGGAAGGGTCTCCGTGATTGTTTCAACAGGGAAATTGGAAGACAAAAGATTAGCGGAAAACCAGGAAGGAAAAAGTATTTATATTTTAATAAATTGTCTTTTTTGAAAAGTCAGAGAAATGATATACCTACATCAGATGACGAGACGACCGAAAATGATTCTGGAGTAGAGCAACAACTGGTGAGGAAACAGACTCCCAGAAGAATAAAAAGAGAAAAACTAGAAGCAAGGCAAAGTATTGATAAATCTGAAATGGAATTATTTTTAGAACCAGAAATAGATTTATCATACAGTAATAATTATTGTAAATGTACAAAATATGAGGACCCTGACAAAGACTTCTTGATGTCAATTTTACCGGATATAAAGAAAATTCATGATGATTTCAAAATTGATTTTAAGAGCGAAATCTTACAGTTAATTAAAAATTATAGGAGAGCAGAAAATTTCAAAATTGAATAAGTTCTGATAAGTAAAATGTAATATGTATAAATTAATGCTAAATGCTAATATTAATATATTAATTTATCTCAGTTATTTGATAAGATTGTCCTTGCAAGACTTATGATTCCCCAGCTGGAAATATCTGTTATATCTGACCATTAGTTTCGGATTTAGTTAAGAATGCCTATATGGCCAATTATGTATGCACAGTAATCACAAGCTCTCTGCAAAAGAAGAAGATAGTTGTGCTTAGCAACCTTTCTAGACGTTCAATAAGTGTTTGATAAGTCTGGCAGGATGGGCTTCTGTACAGAATAAATTCCTTGGTACCCCAGATATTATTATAATTTCTATTATCTCAAATCTCTTTTATTTTTTTCTCAAATCTTACGTTTTCACACTGCTTTTCCAAGTACTAGTATGAGAAATGAGAATGCACTTCAATTTTATTTTTGTTTGTTATGGTGCTCACTGAATATCAGTGTTGCAATTTCGCAACAATATGGTGAGTGAGTACGAATTTGGTAAAATAGAAACTAGGTTTGGTTGTTATTTTATTTTGTTTGTCGTGTTTATTTTTTACCGAATGAATAATATTTCAGTTTTTCTTCTTTCTATTCAATTATCTGCGAAATATATGCAGGTGTCCCTCAGGGTTCTGATCTTGGTAGTTGGTTTAACCATACAAAAAATAAATTTTCTACCTGCTCAATGTGTTTTATGTAATGTACTTTTATTATCAACACAGGTAACTAGTACATGCATAGATATATAATAGTACATGTGAAGTTTCACTGTAAGGTTGCTAATTTAGCAGTAAACAGTGTACACTGACCACTGTACAAGACATTAATAGATATAGACCTTAATATTATAGTTGTGTTAGCCGTTAGGCGAGGTTAGGCGTCAGTCATAAATTTAATTACTATTAACGACCTCTGTGGACTGTGGCTCAAGTGATTCAGCGCGTTGGTGCTCAAGCCGGGGGTCGCGGGTTCGAATCCCGCCGAAGGGACAAAAAGTTTTTCGGTGTTCCTGGTTCATGGATGTGTATTAATTATGTGTATAATATAATAAAAATCTAAAATGTATGTATAGTATAAAAGTATTAAATATACTTCCCGTTTTCTGGTACCTGTAACACAAGTTCTTCGTATACTTAGCACGGGGACAGATTGATGTAACTGTGTGAAGCGTCCATAGATATTATAATTGATGATATGGGTTGACCGTCTAAGGTGCCCCTTACTCAGATGGTCTTTATTTTTCATATTTTGAGCGAATAAAAAAAAATAGTTGTCAAAAATGACAACTGTCATTTTTATTATTATTATTATTTATTTATGGCGTCGGCTTATCACCATTTGCCAATGTCAAGTATATTATTTTCATCAACGTAGGTACTGTATTTCTAAATCGTCAAGTCCAAAGTCTAGTCAAAGTCCAAATAAATAGTCACGGTAGTCAATCAGTCAAGTCAGTCGATTCAGTAAAGTGGTAGACGCTTTACTGAAACTTCCTAGGGAGTTTTGGCGGGAAACCCAATTAAGCACGCATTTTGTAGAATGTATCACTTTTCCACACTAATGCACCTCAACGAATAATTAATGGTTAATATTCCACCACTATAACACATTAAAAACCGAATTAACACGAATTTAGAAAAATAATACAGAAACACAACATTGCTGATTGACTTTCCCGGCAAAACTCCCAACTGTCATTTTTGAAACACAAGACAAGCCTTTGACAAGCAGTGATGAGACTCGAGTGTTTTTTTTCACTCGAGTCACTCGGTACTGGTAACTTTCTCACTCGAATGCCACTCGAGTGAAGATAAAACTCGAGTGATTTTTATTGACTCGAGTCACTCGGAATATAAAACTCGAGTGACCAAAATTTTAAAACGAATAAAAAAATATTAATTTTACATAGAAAATGTGTATTCATTTTCGCATTAATGTAAAAGCTACTCAAAAAATTTTTTACAAAATGTAATAATTAGAATTTTCCTTCAAACTAAACCTGCCATACATAATCAAGAAACCTTTTATATCAACTATCAGTCAAATTGAAATATTATAATCTACTACTAATAAATTCTAATCCAATTTAATTTATTCTAACAAGCAACTTTCATGAGATCCAAATATTAACAGTTTTATTATGTTCTTACACAGGTAATACTAAACATGCTTTAAAATCAACTTAAATGAAACTTAAATAAACAACAACAGAAATAATGTATTTTTAAACATATGTGTATCATGAATACAATTAGAAATTCAGATATTTTTCAATTAAAATACCGAAATTTCGCTTTGTTTTCATGATACATAGTTAGATTATAAAATTAAAAATAATCATCACGTTTAAAATCTGGTGCCAAAGAAGTTTCACGGATCAAATACTGGCGCGCTAGTGTCGCAAGCTGTTGGCATTTTATTTGTGTGAAGCATGGTCCTAGAAAGGATAACTGCACCGAGTACTGTGAGCCAAAAAACGAGCCGAGCGAGAGGTTGGAGGAGAGGCCGTGTGTCCCTTTCTAGTAGGGTGACAATAATATTTTCTGCTGTGTGAGACAAACTACAAAGTCAATATTGTCAAACACTGAATGACATATAGCTGAGGCTTATAAAAGTCGAAGCGATTGAATAATGTAAAAGTACGAAGGTTCGAAGTGACGGCTGCATATATGTAACAGATTTTTATATAATTCCCTGCCTTACTTAAACGCTATTGAGCCATTTTTGTCGCATTTCTTCATTGTTGGGAAATCTATAAAAGTATTTTATTTTATTTATTTATATAAATCTGTATAATATTACAATCTGGTATTTACTGCCTCTAACCCTTATTAGAGTTGTGTAGACAATATACATTGAGTTCACTTACTTACTAACTATTCTACAAAAGGAAGACAATCATGATGTACGGACAAAACACAATATTAGTTGTGCTGGCTGCGCGCGCGACCATAGAATACTTGCATTCGCTCACATTTAACTTTTAAGGAACACTAATATACCTACGTTAAACGATTAGTAGTAAACATTACTGTGCTAGTATCATAAGCGGCCGAACGAGCGAGCCGTCCGCCGCGCGCCGCCGCGCTCCGGTAATAGGTTAGTTAGTAGGTACTGTAGTGTAACAACTAACAGGTTTGAGTATTCTACGAGTATAGGATGCTCCTTATTATAGCTAGTTGAAGAAAATATTAGAAATAAGATTATAATACAAACATTATATTATGTACTTGTTTACATTATAATGCCATTGCCAATATTTTATATTATTGGAAATGTTATGTATGTATGTATGATGTATGTTTGCCTGTCCTTCACGCTTAAACGACTGAATGGATTTGAACATTAGATCTCTTTTTTTATGTAATATTATCTGAAAAGTAAATTTTAAGTGACTTTTTTATGTTTGTTTTAGTTATTTTTTTCTTTAACATCAGCAGGCAAGTTGTTAATTAAGTGAGGAACTAAATACTGAGAAGTTCTCCTACCATACTGGTTATTAAATTTCGGGGTATCAAGTTTTTTATTTGATATACTTCTTGTTGTAATGGTATGATTTATTTTTATTTGTATATCATCGCGGAAGTACTGTTCTAAAAGAAGTTGGTACTGGACTTTTTTGTGTATAGGTAGGAAATTACAGTATTTAAATAGATCAGTGGGGCTATCAAGTTTATTTTTAATTTTTAGTGGAATTATTATTTTTAGGAATCTGTATTGAATGTTGTATATTTTATCGAGATACGTTTTATAAATTCGGCCGTAGGTACTGAGACCGTATGACACGATGCTTTCAACTAAGGCTTTATACATAGTCAGGAGCGTATGAAAAGTTAGCTTATTTTTAATGATGTAAAAATTTGCCATTATGTTTCTTAACTTTGTACATATTATTTATGTGATTTTCCCAATTAAATTTGTGATCTATAATTAAGCCGAGATAAGTATGTTCCAGAACTTGTTCTATTTTCGAGCAATTATCGTTACAGTTTTGTAAATTTGTAAGGTGAAGACAAGAGTGAGTGTGAGCTATGATTTTTAAAGTATTATCTTGGCAATAATTTCGCATATGGCTTGATCGGACGTGAATGAACTTAGTTTTTTTGGTATTTAGTACTAACCCGGAATCATGTGACCATTTGCAGATCGCATTGAAGTCTGATTGAAGGTAATACGCAGCCAATGCAATATCTTCATGAGCAACCATTAGGGCATGTATCATCCGCGAATTGATAAACAGCAGAATGTTTAATAATGTTAATGACATTGTTCACATAGGCCAGGTAATGTAAAGGGCCGATTACCGAGCCTTGTGCAGTGCCTTCCACAACACTAACCCTATCACTAAGCGAGTCTGCTAATTTGACTTGATAGCTTCGGTTGTTCAGATAATCTTTTCACCAGTTTAGCAGTTTACCTCGTATCCCACTATCATCTAGTCGTTCTATTAGTAAGTCATGCCGTAGTGTGACAAAAGCCTTGCTATAGTCTATAAATAGGAGAATAACGTGTTTTTTTGCATTCAAATGAGCATTGACATCGTCTGCGAAGCGAGACAACAAGAGAGTAGTGCTTTTTCCAGGCTGAAAACCATATTATCTATTCGATAAAATATCATTCATTGAGTAAAAAGATTGTATTTTACTTCCGACGTACTTTTCGATAATTTTATCAAATATTGGCAATATAGTTATGGGTCGATATTGTCCATAATCATTAATGCAGCCGCCTTTAAAGACTGGTCGTATAATGCCAGTTTTTAGCCCCTTAGGATAGTTTCCAGTATAAATAGTTACATTTACAAGGTGTACAATTGCGTTTATAATGCGATCGGTATTACGTCAATAGCTCGTATGTTGTCAATGCCTGGTGCCTTGTTAGGATTAATACTTTTTATAATTTTACAGATATCTTTATTAGTTGCCTTCGGTAAGTACATAGACATATTCACACGGTCACAATAATTTTGTTTGTTTAATATACATATTTTGCGACCACTTTGGTATAATAGATTTAACGCTAGATTTGTAGTGGTTGGCAAAGTTATTCGCAATTATTTGTGAGCTAGCTTCTTTATTAAAAGCCTTAGTAATTACCCTATCTATGGACTTTGTCGTTTTACCGATAATATTATTGATTAACTGCCATAGTTTTCGAGTGTCAAATTTACATTTAATGATTTCAGATTTATAATACTCATTTTTTATACTATCATTAAGGGCCTTACTCGACTACACACTCTTTTTCTCAGTACTTACTACGATTCTAGGCGAGTCGGTATTCACTAGCTTATAACAAAACGTAGTACTGTTAAAACTCTTAATAACGCCGGTTGCTTTAATATTAAACCCTTAAATATACTAGAACTAGCTTATTCCCGCAACTTCGTTTGCATAGAACTAACGGAAACTGAACCCTATTTTTAAAACGGAACCCTAAAATGAAAGTAGCCTATGTTAGCCCTTATAACATCACCTATCTGTCAGTGCAAGTCCCGTGAAAATCGGCCCAGCCGTTTCGGAGATTAGATTGAACAAACAGACAGACAGACCAACAGACAGACAGAAATAATAAAAAAATGGTATTTTATTGTAAGTACCGAATATACTTACTTTCATATGCAATATGTGAAAAGCTTCAATTTTATTTATCTGTATAGTTAACTAGACTAAAATGACATCTAACTTACTATATAATGTTACTAATGAACAAAATATTGCAACCAGCATAACTTTCACTGCGACAAGTCAATACACAACATTTTTTCACCATTTTGACTGTTAAATCGTCAATTAAATAATAAAAACATAGTTACGGGGATACAGGAAGTAAGAAATAGAAACTGTTTTCAATTTCAATATTATCCGGTGTTCAGCGTAAAATATGTGTAATGGCGTATCTATTGTCTTGCGAACGATACCATCTAAAAAAAAGAAGGAAGCGAATTCAATGCAAACTGCATTTTTATTTAGTAATATATGACTAGGTCTGACTTTTTAAATTAGAATATAATATAGTAATAATCATTTGTTAAAATAATAATAAAGTACACTCGTTTTATCGAAGATTTTTTAAGTAACTTTTTATAAATACCAAAATTTTTCTGGTTGGCAACATGCAAGAGCGAGACACACGGCCTCCCTTGCTATCTCGCTCGGCTCGGATTTGACTCTACGATACGTGCATTATAATATACACTCTATTACCTTGGAATATAGTTCTTTTTAGCAAGTACAAAATTCGGAGTCTTCTTTCCAGTAATAGATCTATAGGGGCAATGTGATAGACTATAGAGTTTAGAGACAGCGCCAAAAACCTAGGTTTAACTTTTGACTGCATTGCACCTTTCTTGGTCTGCACATATTAATGAGGTGAGCAAAAAACTTTATGACTCATTGCATGCTCTGAAGAGGTTGCAATATTTTCTTCCTATTCCTGCGAAAGTCCTATTGGCACAATAATTACTACTACCTCTTTTAGATTACGCTGATGCCTGTTATTTGGATGTAACGGAGGAGCTATTGAACAAACTAGAACGTCTACAAAATTCGTCCATTCGTTTTATATATTCACAATGGACCTAGTATAACAACAGGACAGACTACTGTGAGCAAAAAAACGAGCCGAGCGAGAGGTTGGAAGAGAGGCCGTGTGTCCCTTTCTAGTAGGGTGACAATAATATTTTCTGCTGTGGCAAACTGCAAAGCTGTGTGAGACAAATTGTGAAACACTGAATGACATACAGCTGAGGCTTTAAAAGTCGACTAGATTGAATAGTGTAAAATCAAGAAGGTTTGAAGTGACGGCTGCATTAATATGTAACAGATTTTTATGTAATTCTCTGCCTTACTTAAACACGATTGAGCCATTTTTGTCGCATTTCTTCATTGTTGGAAAATCTATTAAAAACTGTATTATATTATCATTAAAGGCATTACTCGACTTCACACGTTTTTTCTCAGTAACTAGGTACTTACAGCTTACTACGATTCTAGGCGAGTCGCTATCGCTACTGACTAGTTTATAACAAAACGTAGTACAATTATAACTCTTAATAACGTCAGTTGCTATAATGTTAACACTTTTATACTAGAATAACTAGATTAACATTAACAATTAACTTACTAATGTTACTAATAAACGAAATATTGCAACCAGCAGAACTTTCACTTCGACAAGAATATATACAACATTTTTTTCACCATTTTGACTGTTAAATCATCAAACAAATAATAAAAACATAGTTACGGAGATACATGAAGTAAGAAATAAAAACTATTTTCAAATTTAATATTATCCGGTGTTCAGCAAAAAATATGTGTAATGGCGTATCTATTGTCTTGCGAATGATACCATCTAATAAAAAAAGAAGGAAAAGGATTTAATGTAAACTGCATTTTTATTTAGTATTATATGACTATTTCTAACTTTTTTAATTAGAATATGATATAGTTATAAACATTTGTTAAAATAATAATATAGTACACTCGTTTTATCTAAGATTTTTCAAGTTACTTTTTATAAATACCAACATTTTTCTGGTTGGCAACATGCAAGAACGAGACACACAGCCTCTCTCCTGGCTATCTCGCTCGGCTCGGATTTGCCTCTATGATACGTGCATTGTGAAATACACTCTATTACTAAGGTAATACAGTTCTTTTTAGCAATTACAAAATTCGGAGTCTTCTATCCATAGGTACTATATCCATGATATTCACTACGCAAATTCGACCATATATCTGAGTCCCGCTACAAATTACAATGGCTTCCTATCCGCCATCGTCGGAATATGCACGTTTTAACGTCACTTTTCAAAATACTAAAATACTTCTCCTTCTTATTTGTCTGACCGTTTTACTCTTTGAGTATCCATGGTTGGATACTCAAAGGTTTTACTTATACGGCTCCGAGCAGTGTTGCCAACCCTACTGTTTTAACAGTAGATTTACTGTTTTCGGCCTGACATCCCTGTTTTCTGTTTTAGTTCGTATTTCTACTGTTTTTAAAATAATAATTAATTCCAAATAAAAATAGGTCATAACCAACAGGTCAAACCGGAACAATCTTTTAGAGAAAGCAATAAAAATAGTTCTCGTATGCGTCGGTCACGCGCCTTTTTACAATTATGAATTGGCATCAATAGCGGGCCTCTTGCAGGCTGTAGCATAGGGGATCCCCCCTTTACTGAGGCAATCCTTTTGACTTACAGTAAAACAGGATAGCTACATTTGTAGTATAATATTATGTGGAACAAGAATAACTGTGCTTTACTTGTATTTGGAAAATTATTTTAAATTAAATTTTGACTTTATTTACTTTACAATTCCCAGAAATTCCTTAAATAAATTCAATTTGTGGTAAATCTAACAGAAGTTGTATAACTATTTATCAATTCTCCGAATGTTATGTCAGACAGTAGATTTGATTTCTTGAAATTACTATTTTACTGTTTTCTGTTGTTTTTTCCAGTACCATTTACTGCTATTTGCCTTCCTGAGGTTGGCAACACTGGCTCCGAGTGAAAGGCCTACTCGCACATGCAATTCTAGAAAGGTGCTTGATACTCCGTGGTATAACACCATTTTTTTTAGTGTAACTCTTACACTGTTAGAGCTGCCCAGCTGTGGAATGCTCTGCCTGAAGACGTGCAGCAGAGCCCAACAGTGGGCACGTTCAAAACAAGGCTGAAGAGACACTATATTATGTCATATCTTTGAATATTAATATATAATTAGTATATTATGTAGGTTTAAGTACGTATGTTTAGGTATGTATTTATATTTTTATGTATTTTTATTTTAAAATATAAGTTATTATGTATTATCATTAATTATTATTATTACTTATATAACTATTCGATGTCTTGTTCTTCGATGTTTCCTTTTTTCTCTTGTGTACTATCTGTGTCCGTTTATATCTCTTTTAATGTCCTGTCGTAGGTCTGCTGGCAGAGATCTCTTATAGAGATAAGCACACCTATGTACATTCATCACTGTGTTGTCTGAGTTTAATTGTAAAATTTGTGTACATAAAGAATAAATAAAAAATAAATAAATTTTGTAAGTACCTACTAGTTCCAGTGTATGAAGTCTTCATTCTTCCTATTAGGGTATATATGTTCTGTGGTAATTTCAGAGAGAATCTACCTTTGGAACCTAAAGGCGTGACTCCTGTTCGAAACATTACACAGAAAACATGAAACATTGGGGCGTGGCTATACACATTTGTCTAGGAATAGACAATGTTTTTGTTTTCGGAGACGGACGAAAAACATTCCCGCGCGGGTAGAGAGGGGAAGAAATGTTTCATTTCTTATCTAGTGTTCACATCGTTCACATGACACCTAGGTATAGGTTTTTAGGGTTATAGTTTTGCTTGTTGTGTTTTTTGTGTTTGTTTTTGTGATCGCTCATAATATACGGCCTGACTTAATTAAAAAACACAAATTTTGACAGTTTTCAATAGAAATGCGTAAAATGGCGCACATATTTATGAGTTGAAAAAAATACTTTTATGAAACACCTAAAGTGGCCTTTTCAGAACCCCTCTTTTCTCCTAGATTCTACACCTACAATCACTAAAACTGTGAGCGCTAATACGTCTTCCTCCTCGGAACTTAGATCGTGTCTGGACAAAATGTTTTGTTTCGACCAAAAACATTTTCTGTAGCTGGAGACAACTTGTGTATGAAAACAAATGTTTTTGTTTCATGTTTTCTGTGTAATGTTTCGAACAGGAGTCACGCCTTTAGATTAAGAACCTCTTTGGAACCTACAGCGTGTTTTTAGTTGGAGTCACGCCTACTTGTCACAACTTGAATTTCTCACTCGGCTCGATAAAAACCACTCGAGTAGTACGAGTCAACTCGAGTCACTCGTAATTCGAATCGACTCGAGTCACTCGAAACTCGAGTTGTCGAAAATTTAACTCGAGTGCGAGTCACTCGAGTGAAAAGCCACTCGAATCCATCACTATTTTTTAGTTTTTTTTATTTTAAAATTCAGTAATGGCGGAAACTAAGCGCGGGTTAGACGTTCGTGGTGATGTATTATGTGGTGAAAATGCCGATTCCAAAGACCAAGTGTATCTCGAGGAAACATTCTATATTCTTACAAAAAAGAAGTCCGTGTTTAGAGTTCGGCTAACATCCAAAGGACTGTCATTGATAAAGGAAACGGACGATGTATCAAAGGAGCAAACCATTCTTTTGCGAGATATCATCGGCAGCAAGTGCATGCGAAGTAAAAGACGTCGACCGGGAGCAGGTTCTTGTGTATGCAGTTCGCTGGTCGGCAGTCAGCCACTCAAAGTGGTCGATGAAAACAGCGGCGACCTTGATGAAAGCGATATTAGCGCGTATCTTTACATTTATGCATACATACTAAAGGACGGTCGCCGAGTTCGCAAAAGGGAAAGGACGACAATCACGCTGAGGTTCAGGTCGTACGACAAATACGAGGATAACAATAAAGAGGCGCAGAAGTGGAGGAACACCATTAAGTGTTTGATCATCGGTCAGCCAGTGACTGCCAGTTTGCCGTCGAACGACAAGAAATTGCTAGTGCTCTTGAACCCGAAGTCGGGGCCGGGTAAAGCGCGGGAACTGTTTCAGACGAAAGCCGCGAGTATCTTGCAGGAGGCGGAAGTTCCTTACGACCTTCACGTGACGAAGTACGCTCAGTATGCCCGGGAGTTTGTACGCACGAGGAACGTGTATGCCTGGCGAGGTATAGTCGCGGTGGGAGGGGATGGGGTGCTCTTCGAGATATTGAACGGAATGTTCGAGAGGCTGGACTGGCAGCAGGCGCTAGCTGAAGTGCCTCTTGCTATCTTGCCCTGCGGCTCCGGCAACGGTCTAGCCAGAACCATATGTCATCACTACAAGTGAGTATACAGTTTTATTTGCTAGATTATAAGGATGAACTCGGTAAGTTTTGTTTACAATATTGATTTCCATAGAAAAACAATGTTTGATGAGGAACATTAGGAACTTGGTAATGGTACTGTATAAATATATTATTTGTTATTCATATTTTTTATGTTCAATGTCAAAAAGATTATTCATTAATTATCATAATTATTGATACATCATAAGTACCTATTCTTTTTTGTCAACAGCTTTGTCTTAATAAAGATTGATGCAAATAATGATTGATGGTATATTATACTAGGAATGTTTTGAATACTTGCTATTAGTTTATAATTATTCAAAGAAACATAACATTTATTTTCACATGTTGTGTTTAAGAGCGACTCAAACATTTTAGGGAAGCTTCAAAAGTCAAGTCGAAAGTCAAAAAAACTTATTCAAAGTTGGTATTATACTCTTTTTGAATGTCGATATACATGATGCCATAGATGTATAATATTAAAAAGAGGCATGATGCCTACCACTGGTTCGGGAACTAACCCGGCGAGAAGAACCAGCGTAAGAAACTCACGTGGAGCCATATTTTACCAAAAAAATGGAAAATTGTTCTTCTTCCACACATTTGTTGAGTATTCCACACTTAGATATAAAGTAACTAGACTAAGTAAGTAAGTAACTAAACTACTACCATACCAAATTTCATCTAAATCCCTTATATGTTTTTGTGTGAAAGAGTAACAAACATCCATCCATCCATACATCCATCCATCCATACATCCATCCATCCATACATCCATCCTCACAAACTCACATTTATAATATCTGTAGGATTTAAAAGTAAACCTAAACATAATTTAAACTTACACCATTTACTTTTGCTTACTTATAAATCATTTAAGCAATATTTTTGAAGTAAAAACATATAAGAGCAATAATATAAGAGCATATAAGAGAATTGAGCAACAGTGGACATCATACATATATAATATTACCATGACTTTGTGATTGGGTGGTTTGGGTTTATGGGTTCACAGAATACCAGGGAGTGTGGAGTAAGGCGGCCAACCGTCCCGCATTCTGCGGGACCGTCCCGTAATGCTAGACGAAATCCCGCTTTGAAATTATTAGTAAAATAGTCCCGTAAAACGTTGTATGCATCCCGCATGTCCCGCATTCCCATTTTTCTACCACACTTCTACACAACACCCACACAACAGCGCAGAAACACAGATTATTATAATAGCGACAAGCGTATCGAATGCTCTGTGGACTTCCGAAAAGTCGTCACTAAAAGTGGAAACACTACGAGCTCTGCTTGTACTTAAATTTAATAAGGGCAGTTGCGAAGATTTTTATGACATTCTCAATAAAAATCCTGAGCTTGTTAAAAAGTGCCACTCCAGTGACAAATATGTTTTAAAAATAAATGACTTATACCCATACATATATAATATTAAAAAGAGGCTTATACCTTAGTTTTGGGTTTTTTTATTTTTGGTTATTGACTGAGTAATCCCTAACACCCCCCCCCCCCCCCCTCTATCTATTCACCAAAAGTCCCGCATTCCGTTTTTAGAAAGTTGGCCTCCTTACTGTGGACCGCAGTCACATCCTAAGTGGATTCCAATTTAACGGTTTGTGTATTACACCTACCTATCTTAATTTGTTGCATTGTTTTAATTTTATTTGCATTGCTGTAATTCTTGTTTAATTTAGTCTTCTTTATGTTAAGATTTTTTTTTCTATCTGTGCAATTTCTTTGTTTTGTGTAGTGTGATGTCAAAAATATGAATAAATGTTTATTTATTTGATTTATTATTTAATTGATTAATGTTTAGACACTTGTAAAATGTAGGTATAGAGAAAACATTTTTATTAAAGCAAATGAAAAGAAAAGCAATATCTATTAACAGTTTTAGTGGATGTACAATGTACAATTGCTTTTTTAATGTTGGTCACATGATTATGTATCTAAGATAGATAACATTTTAACTACAATAACATTGAAGAGACATTTTACTACTTAATTAACATTGAGTATTCAAGGAATTAATGATAATTATTCTACAACTTAAAAACTTTCAGACATTGAAATTAGTTTTACCTAATTATACATACATAATACAATTAAGCAATTTAATGAGTTTTATCATATAAAATTATCATTTTAAAAAGTAATCTTATCTACACTGTACTTTAAACATACTATTCACAACAAGAAACAAGATTGGCGGGTATTATCTTTTAACTTTTTGTAATCTTGAAAGAAATACAAAAATAATTTACTTAATCTGAGCAAAAATATAAATATAGTTTTTACACAGCATAAAAAGTTGAATTACCTATAAGAAATTGACACCCTACTACTTTACAAATGTGGAAGTTTGTGAGGATGGATGGATGGCAAAAACTACTGAATGAATTTTGTTGAAATTTGGTAAGTATGGTAAGTAATAGTTTAGAGTGTAGATTAAAATATAGGCTTCATTTTATCCCGAAAAAGTACATCATTCTCGTGGTATACTATAACGCGGACAGAGCCCAGGCAAAAGCTAGTTGATAATCTAAAGAAAAATACGATACAAATCATCAATCAATCAAATGTATACATTAAACCGTACATTTGCAACGATACAGACAATAAGGGGCCATGCATTAATCACGTGATGTTTTTAACAACTTTTTAGACCCCTCCCCTCCCCCTGGTGATACGTGGTGAGGTTTTATACTACCCCCCCTCCCCCACCTAAGATCACGTGTATTTTTTTACATAGTAAGCAGGTCATGTTTGAAGAAAAACTTTAACTTAAAAAACCGTTTAATCGAATAATTTAAGCAATTAAAAACTATACGAGTCATTTGTCTTGTAAGTATTTAAACAACACTACGAATCTACAGCCTATAATAATTTCGGTATGCATAGGCTAGATTCGAAAATTAATACACGTGATGTCTCCTTATACCCCCTCCTCCCCTTGGTGATACTTGGTGATTTTTTTTCGGACCCCCCTCCCCCTTTAGGCATCACGTGATTAATGGACGACCCCTAAGTAATGTATGCACGAAGATTTTTTTCTATTTATTATTATTTATTTCGATTGTGAGATTAATGGTATCTACAGACACTCGAACTTGGTCCGAAGACCATATCCGCGGACCAAATCCGGTGTCGCTACACACGCACGGATTTGGTATGGCGGATCAAATTGAAAACTCGACACTCGTGTGTTCGATTCTCAGCTCTCTTGCATTAGCACAGAGCTCTATTTACAGTGCTGTTTTAATGGACGACGATGATTACCGCTATTCATTGATAATGTGCAGTGATACCTACTCTCAAAAAATATTTCTCCCCAAACTTTACTCCTGATTAGTTATACTATTTACAGGTCTAAGAGATAATAAGCTAGAAAGAAAAGTTATCTGTGTAATATAAAGACTTACGGTCTTATTCATAAAAAAAACTTATAAAACGTTTATAACGGATAATAGTTAAAAACTTAAAATGCTCGATAGGCTTATATAACGTTCGATAAAATTGTCTATTCATAACAGTTCTATAAACATTCTCTAACAATTGTCTTTAAGCAAAAATGTTGCCATTATTAGGAAGTTGGCTAACAAGTTGGACGAACATATTGAATCGATCATAGAGAATATGTATAAAACTACAATAATTTGTTGTCTACGCAATACGGAACGTCAAATACTTTCAAGTTGTCAACTGTTGTCAACGATCAATTTATCGTATATCTATTTGAATTTATTTTTGTTGTACCTAACATTATTATAAAAGTAGTTTTAATGGCATTGCAATTGATCTCGACTGTTAAAAGGCAGAGAAGTGAAAACTGGTTGGAGGAAGATAAGGTTAGTACTGATACGGTTCCCTATTTTTTCGCATAAAATCATATGTCATAATTTTACTTGGCATAATTTCATTTGACCTAATAGTAGTTTCGCATAATATTCATTTGTCATAACTTTCTTAGCATAATTTTTTTTCGCATAATTACTAAAAGCATAATAATAGTTAGGCATACTTATTGTAAGGCATATATTTTTTTACGCATAATGTTCATTAAGAATAATATTTTTTTGCATAATATTAAAAAGCATAAATATATTTACGCATAATGATATTTAAGCATACTATGATATTTACGCATACATCTGTGTAGCATTTTTTTTTCACATACCAATGAATGATAAATTCTACTGGGTATGTTAAGACGAAATAACAATTATAATTGTAATTTTCGACTGATTACGAAATTAAACTCGGACAAAAAACACGAACTGCTATCTAAGAACATACCGAGCTAATTATTTTAAACATGTTAGCGGCTTACGGGTGGCCCAAGGGCCACCCCGCCGCAACTTAACCTACTGTTACACATGTTACACTAGGTATATGAGTGTAATACCTGCTTTTAATGTTTTATTAATATGCGTTTAATTACCTTAACCGTGTTTTCATTATGTCGTTCCATTTTATGTATATTTGTGCCTTGTGACAGAATGCTTTGAATTTATTATGACAAAAAAATATGCCTAACGAGTTTATGCCAAAAAACAATTATGCCAAAGTATTATTATGACAAGAAAAATTATGCCTTACGAGTTATGCCTCATTAAATTAGGACAAACAATATTAGTCTAAATGATATTTATGCCTAATGATGTAGTATGCCAAGAAATCATTATGCCAAAGTATTATTATGCGTACTAAAATTATGCCAAGTGATGTATGCCAAATGAAATTATGACAAATAAAATTATGCGAAAGAAGAGGATCCCTACTGATACACCTAAAATTGGACCATAGTAAGGACGGACGTCCAAAGAAAACGGATCAACCCTACTTCTGTACACTTTTCTTCGACGCGTATTTCTAGTTGTTCAATGACATCAAAGATGTGTAAAGCTTGCATTATTTTATAAAATCAGAAATAATTATTTTGTTTACAAAATAACATATTTGTGTCAAATGTCAGTTTTTTAGTAATCAGCTGTTATGAGTTTGGCCATCTTGTATCTTATAGTACTGTTAAAGTAGGGTCCTGGCCTCTATAACTTTATGATAGGTTTATAGAACTCTTTGTTGATATAATGCTGTTATGAATACAATTTTTTGCCAATCTTCTTATAGTGATCTTATAGAACACTTTAGGTGTTCTATAAGTTTTTATGAATAAGAGCGTAATTCTTTATCTTTTTGCTAAAAGGTGGCCCCGTGCGAGTTTCTTACGCCGGTTCTTCTCGCCGGGCTAGTTTCTGAACCGGTGGTAGGCATCATGTAGGACAATTCTATAAGCGTTATATTATAACCTACATGGAAATAAAAATTTTGAGTTTGAGTTTATGCGTAAATAATATAAAACTAACGTGTCTTAGTCTGATTTTACTCCCTATAAATTTTCAAATCCCGGGCTATATACACATATAAAAAATATTTTTATTATTACATAAAAATTGATTCATAAGGAGTAACTCTAAACATCCTGCCCCTAAGTAAACCCCCGTAGATTTTTCCCTAATTTTCGGGGTAAAATCCCTAAGTTGGCAACACTTACACCGTTGTACGGCCTAATCGCCGGACTGCTCTACACACGCACGGATTTGGTACGGAGCGGACCAAATCCGATGCGGACAGTGGCGAACTCAATAATTAATAATAATAATGTTCGCCGAACTGCTCTACACTATAGATGGGCACGTACCCGGGTATTTACCCACCTACCGGGTAAATACCCATACGTACCCGGTAAATACCCATATCTACCCAAAATGCTGGGTAGATAAAATTCAACATTTTGTAACAATTTTTGAGCATATACTATCTCAGATTTACGTTGTATTAGATACTATTAATCACTAATATTCCACTTCTATAGCTTTTAATCATATATTTATAGAGGAAAAAGCCTTTTTTATATTTTTTCTTTTTTATTCTTCATACATTCTTTTGGAATCTAATCTTTTAACCAAATTTTAGTAAACATAATAATGTAATGGTAAGTCAAAGTCGTACTGAACTTTGGTTTTACAACCAAGCACATTTGTTATGTTAATAATCAAAATCGTACTGAACTTTCGACTAAGTGCATTTGTTACATTGGTTAGTATTTTACTCAAATCTATTGTATTTTACGACCTATTCTTATATAATATGACATTGCACCAAATAGTCAAAGCAATATCTATATTTTGAATCTTACATCATACATTTCAACAAAAACTATGTTGAGAAGTTGAAGTCATGGGCCGTGAAAACCAAATTTGCGAATTTAAAAGTGTTACATGCACCAATCCATGCCGGAGTAGGAGGAGGAGAGTCTTTCCATGGGTGTCGTAAGTGACGACTAAGGGAAATACATACCGGAAATGGGCAGCAGCGTTTCCGCGAACTTTATCTTTCTTCTTATTCTTGTTCTTCTACCGGGAAGGCGACCAACAGTCCCAAGGTGGAGTTTTTCCTCCACAAGTCTCTTGTCAACAACATCGTGGCCATCGAAAGTGTGTCGAGTAGGTCAGCATCGGCACCGACCTGCAGGGGCTTGCTAACCCCGCCGTGCGCTTCTTCAGGTGACGCCCCATATACCGTCACCGAAATCAGTGTGATACCGAAAGAGTCGGTATCACACCGATACCTTATACTTAGAATATCTCAAAGATATTCGTTGAAGGTCATACAAGTTTACGCACCTACCTCGTCTCACCCAGATGAAGAAGTAGAGGTTATATGTATGAGGACATATCTAAGGCCATACATAACTCGAAAACTCACTTCAATGTTGTTATGGAAGATTTCAACGCATAATTAGGAAAGTGAGGTGAAAACGAGCTGAAAGTGGGAAAATTTGGTTTTGGTTAGAGGAATCCCAGGGGCCAAAGGCTAGCCGATTTTATGGAAAAGGAAGAACTCTTTATGATGAATTCCTTCTTCCAGAAGCCACCTCACAGGAAATGGACCTGGATGAGCCCTGACGGAGAGGCAAAAATGAGATAGACTTCATCATGAGTACCCAGAGACAGATATTTAAGGATGTTTCCGTGATACACCGAGTGAAAACCGGCAGCAATCACCGAATGGTGCGAGGCACATATAACTTAAATATCAAACTCGAAAGAGCTCGCTTGGTAAAGTCTACGCTCCGACCGTCTCAAACCGGAATTAGAAACCCCGATAGCTTTCAACTCGAGCTACAAAACCCCTTTGCTGGCCTAGAAAACTACGCTTCAGTGGACGAAATCTATGACAGGTTCGCAGAGACGATCCATGCGGTTGGGTCAAAGTACTGTGAGACCCGTCGTAGAGGTAAGCCACAGAAAATCTCCGACTACACGTTTACACTAATGGCTAGGCGACAAAACCTTATTCTTCAAACCTCTTACGATGGTCTTATGGGCAGCTTAACAGATAGATATCAAAGTCTTTGCAGCACGATATTCGTCTCTTTAATACTTGAAGTATTGACATGATACAGCGAAACAAGGGCTGAAAAGTGTTTGCAAGAGACACGTCTGTTGGGCAGAGCCGGTTGACGAAGCTGAAGACAGAGGATGGGAAAGTTGTGTCAGCCAGGCCTGAGTTGCTCGCAGAGGTCGAGAGATTCTATGAGCAACTTTACACCTCAGTTGCCAAGCCTGTCGTTAATCTGGCTGAAGATCCTAGAGCTAGACTAACCCGACATCACACGGAAGATATCCCGGACATCAGCCTATACGAGATTAGTATGGCCTTTAAACAGCTTAAAAACAACAAGGCGCCGGGCAAGGATGGGATCACCTCGGAGCTGCTGAGGCCTGGTGGAACACTAACACCCAAAATGCTCCAGAGTTTCAGGCATTGTTCGAGGTCAAAACGCCGGAGGCATGGAGCAAGGGCGTGGCAGTCTTGTTCTTCAAAATAGGAGATAAGACTTTGCTGAAGAATTACAGACACATTACGCTGCTGATACATGTCTATAAGCTATTTTTAAGAGTCATAACGAATCGTCTCGAATGGAAGCTTGATGACTTCCAGCCTCCAGAACAAGCCGGTTTCCGAAGAGGTTTTAATACCATAGACCACATACATAAAACCTAGTTATACAGAAAACTGAGGAGTATAATCTCCCACTGTGCTTGGCGTTTGTTAACTATGAGAAAGCCTTTGATTTGATTGAGACCTGGGCGGTGTTACAGTCTCCTCAGAGATGCCGGATCAACACTATATACCAGTAGTAACCGGTACATCGAAGTGTTGAAGTGTTTATATAGTAAAATCACCATGTCGGTGCGAGTACAGGAGCATAGCACAAAGCTTAGATCTTATACTATGCACAAAGGCGATCCCACCGCAGCGCGGCGTCAGATAGGGAGACGTCATCTCTCTGAAACTGTTTTCCGCTGTATTGGAGGATGCGTTCAAACTCCTGGACTGGCAAGGACTTGGGATCAATATAAATGGTGACTACATCACTCACCTTCGATTTGCCGATAACATCGAGATTATGGCAGAAACTCTGGAAGACCTTAAATCTATGCTAAAGGACCTCTTTAGAGTTTCACAACAGGTAGGACTTATATTGAACATGGATAAGACAAAAAATATGTTTAATGCCCATGTTGTACCCACCCAAGCAACCGTTGGAAATTCTACGCTCAAAGTTGTTGACGACTATATGTACCTGGGGCACAAAGTCCAGTTAGGTAGGTCCAACTTCAAAAAAGAGGTCAACTGTCGAATCCAGCTCGGCTGTATAGCGTTTGGGAGACTCAGAAACATCTTCTCATCAAAAATCCCGCAGTGTCTGAAGATAAAAGTTTTCAAACAGTGTGTGTTAACGGTGATGACATATGGAGCCAAAACGTGGCCACTCACGACGGGGCTTATAAAAAGCTTCGTGTCGCTCAAAGAGCTATGGAGAGGGCTATGCTCGGAGTCTCTCTACGCGATAGAATCAGAAATGAGGAAATCCGTAGCAGAACTAAAGTTACCATAGCCCAGCGCATTAGCAAGTTAAAGTGGCAATGGGCTGGACATATAGCCCATAAAATCGATGAACTGGGGCTGAAAGGTTCTTGAGTGGAACGACGAACTGGACGTCGAAGCGTAGCCTTCCACCAGGTGGACAGATGACCTGAGAAAAGTCGAAAGGAGTCGGTGGATACAGGCCGCGAGCGACCGGTCGCACTGGAAATGTATGGGGGAGACCTATGTCCTGCAGTGGACGTCAGCAGGCTGAAACGAACGAACATGCACCAATCGATAGAGAAAATTTTAAATAAGACTGCATTCATAACTCATTTTGGGTAAAATGGTTTATACGACCTTTTTACCCCAAGGTATCGATATTATACTCTATTATGTACTCAGAAACAGCTTTCATAGAACGTTCCAAAATTGAAAATTTTAACGGCCCACGACATTTTCAGATAATCGTGGTATATTATTATGCTTGTAGTTGTTCAATCAAATCGATAGATAACTATGTAGCTGTTTATCTGTTCCTCTATAATCTGTGCATAGAAGTTATACGCCGTGGGTCCAACACGATTATTACGACTATCATTAGCATCATTAGTGTTGATAATTTTTTAAAACTATATTTACCAATTAATAACAGTTTACTATTGACGGGCTACTGGACCTGCGACGCTGGACCATGAGAAAGTATTAGTATGGCCCTGAACATTAATATTTTATTTTTTATAATATGTATTACCATAGAGAAACATATTCTATTTTTCAAAATTATAATGGTTTATGATTTTACGGTGCGTATTCTAACTAATATCAATTCGTTAGTAAATATGCATTATATTAGGGAGGTTTTTAAAAAAACCGGGAGTTGAAACAAATGCTTAATTTTATCTACCCACCACTTTTGGGTATTTACCCAATATACCCGGTATTTACCCAATCTACCCGGTATATACCCAAATGGGTAGATTGGGTATTTACCCATCGCCCATCTCTACTCTACACACGCTCGGATTTGGTACGGAGCGGACCAAATCCACGGTCCGTTCCGTACTAAATCCGTGTGTGTTAGCACTTTAAATGCGCAAGAAGGGCTAAAAATGACAGTAACAAATAAACCAAATTATTCTAGATTCGATACAGGCCAGTACTCTGTGGTTCAGGCATTAAACAATGTTAAATTCGCGAAGTCAATTGTGGACAATTGGTGTACAATTGAGACAAGGGAGCCAGGTCACATTAACCAGTGTTTCAGTATAACTTCACATTGTAGGTACCTCTAACCTCTTGTATACGATTGATGAACTATGTATTTGCGTTTGTATACCTTCAGCTGTTCTTATTGTGGGTAGCGTATGATGACCACCAAATTAATTTTTATTGACTGAAATCGCGTAGACTTTGTAAGATAAATTAATTCTAAGTTAGCAGCTACAAATGCTATTCAATTTTATACCGATATTTACAGATCGTTAGTTTCAATAATAGGTAATCCTACTAATATTATAAATGTGAAAGTTTGTGAGGATGGATGTATGGATGGATAGATGGATGTTTGTTACTCTTTCACGCAATAACTACTGAACGGAATTTGATGAAATTTGGTTTGAAAAATTAAGCTCTGGATTAAAACATAGGCTACTTTTTATCTCGAAAATGTACAATGTTCCCGTGGGATACTGTATTTACGCGGGCTGTTGCCGCTGTTGCGTGAGCGAGCGTTACAATCCATGCTGTCTATGTCGACAGTGTCGTCAATGTTATCATAGAAATTTGTTAATGTTTTTCACCTAAAGCAATTTTAATTAACGATTTTAGTCAGCAGTAAGGATTTTTTTAAGAAAACGCCATATTTTTGTTCCACTGGAAAATGCACAGTAACAATCGCGCTTTTGGAAAAATTACCTTTGAATCATTCGTTTCTGCAGTATCATCGTCCGTCATAATAACTTGTGGTTCGAACAGTACGTTCGCAATAAACAAATATGACGGTGAGCCTCTGCCCTCTACTCGACGTTTTGTCCGTGCATTTTCTTTGAAAATATCAAGGCAAAAAGCTAATTCATTTGGGTAATTTTTTTTTACTAAGATAGATTAGGTATTGTCGAGTAATATACATAAACAAAAGCTCATCTATTAGAGTCTGACTCCTCGTTACTTAAATAGTATAGGCTTTGTAAATTCGCGCCCCGGATCTACCCTTAGAAACCCAGAGATTTAAATCGTTAGATAAGCCCTCATTGAAGTGTTACTATATTTACCTACGCGGGCGGAGCCGTAGGCAGCAGCTAGTAACAAAATTGTTACGTCACGTAAATAAAGTCAAAAGTCTGGTATTCGAGAGAAAGCTCGTAATCGTCCTCGTTTCAAAACGATGTAGCCTTTTGAATGTAAAGCCTTCAGTGTAACGTTTCCGTAGTACAAAACTGTACAAAAGGCGAAATGCCAAGGTCAGCGGGATGTAAAACATTCAGATTTCAGAGATTTTGTAAAGGGCTCGAATTTTACAAAAAGCTGTGTAAGTGCGATTCAAATGAGAATAGGTTCGAGTCGGCGCCATATTGGTTCGAATTTAGACTGTTATGATAGTTAAATTTATGTTTAGATTACTATTTAACGTTTTTATTTAAATTCGATGCAAGACTATTAATATTAATATTTATATTATGCACATATATTTTTCTGAAAATCGCACTTTTCAAGTGATATTTGACATTTAAAGTAGGTCATTGACGTTCCTATTCTCATTTGAAATGCGTTATACCTATTAGAGCTAGCGCCCACCGTCGAAAAAGGAGCTCATCGAGAACAAGCATTGGACCACTGCAGATCGGTAGAGGCCCTAAAGCTTGATATAAAACCGCCGGTCTGGCGGTCCTAAACCTGGCAGATTTTTTTTTATTGACCAAAATGTGTGAAGATTTTTTGAGTAAAAAAAGCTCATAAGGAACAAGAAAACTGTTGTTATACACGGGTGCGTGCCAACTAGAAACCGATAAAAATGCAAGTCTGGCAGTCCTACTCTTGACCAGTTTCCAGCCAGACCGCCCTGAACGTGTAAGAATTTTGAGTAAAAATAGCACATAGAGAACAAGGTCAAGTTATATGTCAATCTGTTCGTCTCCTAATCCTCTTTTAAAAATCTTCGGTCTGGCATGTTCAAACCTGGCCAAAACTCAGCCAGACCGGGAAGAAGCTACCTCCTGTGATACTTACTAATAGGTAAATAATGAGTAATTTGCTTTTAATGAAGCGTGATTTTAATAGATTTGTATGTATTCTTTCCGAATTTAAAATTTGCTACCCCATATTGCTACCACTCGATCCGCCATCTTAAAAAAATGGCGATATTTTTCAATATTTTGGCTATATCTCTTTACAGACAAACTTTACGATAAAAATATGTTTCACGAATATAAACTATATATAATTTTCTACAATTTATTATATGAGCATTTTTGTATCAAATTGATAGTTTTAGCGCTGCAGAGTCTTAGAAGGAAATTTTATTTGTGATGGTGATATTTTTTATAATTCAGTATATTTTACTTTTTGTGCCCTTTTAAATGATACCCATATCGCGAAGTTTATAAATAATTATAAAGACCGCCAATTTAGGACTGCGGCCATTTGGAATTCACAATCATTTTAAATATACACATGTAGCAAATTTTAAATTCGGAAAGAATACATACAAATCTATTAAAATCACGCTTCATTAAAAGCAAATTACTCATTATTTACCTATTAGTAAGTATCACAGGAGGTAGCTTCTTCCCGGTCTGGCTGAGTTTTGGCCAGGTTTGAACATGCCAGACCGAAGATTTTTAAAAGAGGATTAGGAGACGAACAGATTGACATATAACTTGACCTTGTTCTCTATGTGCTATTTTTACTCAAAATTCTTACACGTTCAGGGCGGTCTGGCTGGAAACTGGTCAAGAGTAGGACTGCCAGACTTGCATTTTTATCGGTTTCTAGTTGGCACGCACCCGTGTATAACAACAGTTTTCTTGTTCCTTATGAGCTTTTTTAACTCAAAAAATCTTCACACATTTTGGTCAATAAAAAAAAATCTGCCAGGTTTAGAACCGCCAGACCGGCGATTTTATATCAAGCTTTAGGGCCCCTACCGATCTGCAGTGGTCCAATGCTTGTTCTCGATGAGCTCCTTTTTCGACGGTGGGCGCTAGCTCTATATGTAACGTGTATACTGTGTAGCCTGTAGGTGTTATTTTTAAGGTTTTAGTTATTTTTTAATGTGTGACGTCAAAATATTTTGGAACAAAATCATCACACTTTTTTGTTTCTTTGGCTACACAATAAACCTGACAAAAACAAAGGTTTTAAAATACCTACTATGTTAATGAAAATTGTTATTATGTGGCAGGGACTTATAATTATTAATACGAGTATTTTATTACCTACTGAGTAAGAACTTTGAGAAATAAATTGCAAAAATGCATTAATTACGTTTTTAAATCAGTAATATGTCATGGGATACTCATCCCAACTTACCTGTCCGGTAGTTGTGGTATAGTATACGGGTATGCGACCCCGGCTTCCCTAGCTATTACTGTCCTATCCCTTGCCCTCCTGGGCGGTAATATCCTACATTTCCTATTTCCCACTCTAACTTTCCAGTCTTCCTTTCCACACCACCTATCCTTCCCTTTCCCTATTCCTACCCTCCCCACCAATCCGTGGAAACGCAACGGATAATCATAAAAATAATTCAATTATCCAAAATGGCGGCGATGTGGTTCACCACCCATCATGTCTCGTTTTTTGCGGAGGTGAAAAGCGGACCATAGAGAGTCGCTTCGCTACGTTGAATGTAAGAGGAGGAATGGATGGTAAGAATGAAAGTGAACGAAGCGAAACGAGTATGTAAGGATCGTAGCAAGTGGCAAAAGTGGTCTCTGCCTACCCCTTTATGGGAAAAAGGCGTGATTATATGTATGTATGTATAATTACGTTTGGTTTAAAACCTGTTTTATTTGAACCTAAACCTAAAGCAAAGAATATAATATTATACTAGCTGTTGCCCGCGGTTCCGCCCGCGTAAATAGAGTATCCCACAGGAACACTACTTTTTCGGGATAAAAAGTAGCCTATGTTTTAATCCGAAGCTAAAGCTACTACCATCTAAATTTCATCAAAATCCGTTCAGTAGTTTTTGCGTGACAGAGTAACAAATATCCATCCATCCATCCTACTAATGTATACTAATATTATAAAGCTGACGAATTTGTTTGTTTGAACGCGCTAATCTCAGGAACTACTGGTTCGAACTTCGAATTGAAAAATTATTTTTGTGTTGGATAGTCCATTTATCGAGGAAGGCTTTAGGCTATATAACATCATGCTAAGCTCAATACGAGCGGAGCACCAATTAAGAATGTTTCAAAATCGGGAGTTTTTTTTCCTTTTGAGAGCTTTCGCTGCGTACGCTGCGGAAACGGTTAACCGTTTAACTTTAAACCGAAACTTTAAAGTTTCGCTAAAATTATGTATGACACAATTGTTTTTCTTTAAAATTTCTAAAAAAAAGTCCGAGATAAATTTTAGCGATATCCCAAAGTAACTGTTCCACGCGGACGAAGTCGCGGGCAAAAGCTAGACACCTAGAGGTCCGTTTAAAATAAATGGTAATCAATAATCATTTACCTAGTTACGCTACTTATGAATAGGAAACATGTACGTCATCATTATCACGAAATAAAACTGGCCTCCGATGTTACGTAGGTACGTCATATCTTTCAGGTACTGCCTAGTCCCGGTGACTCATTATATGTATGTACGTCACGCCCATACGCAACAGGCCAGGGCTTTATTTTGATAAACTTATAGATATTAAGTTCACTAATACTAAATTGAATATTGTTACGCATCTAGATGTAAATCACGTAAAGCCTAACCTTAATGAAATAGAGTTAATTTTTGAGCGAGGCAATAATTCTGAAGACGCTATAAAATACTCTGACGCTATCAATAAAGTACAGACGGATGAAAAAAAAACTTATAACATTAATGAAAGATAATATACACAGGTCGTCCCCATCTGGCAGAGTACCTAGCAAACTGATAGCATTGCCTCGTTGAATAGCAATGGCTATCCGTTGTGCCAGGTAGTTCCCGGCTCTAGGGTCTCGGGTGGCTTCAGTAAGCTTTTTAGAGATTTCTTTAAAAAGCTTATGTGCGCCCGGACCCCATGCGCCTAGGGTTTCCACCCCAAACGGTTCAAATATGAGGTCTCCGCTAAGGTTCTCATACTTGCGTCGCTTGAGGTTCTCCGCTTGGTTTGCAGCCGCGCCCGCACAGTTCGAGGTGCCCTGGATATGGGACGGAGCAAGAGTATCGACACAAGTAGCGTCCCATACAAGAGCCCGTCCCACACTCCAAGGAACCAGGGTCATTCCATCAGGTCTCTTGCCATCGTCGCGCACCACACCGGAGGGCTCCAGTATAGCTGGTACACCGGCGGTGACAAGAGCCCGACGAATGAGGTCATTTAGACTGTGATGCCGGGAAATGCGTCCAGCGCTTCGTGAGCAGCACAGCCCGTGATAACCGTGGCTGTCTACGTTCGCGCCGCAAACACACTGATGAGGGACGACATGGGGGGCACCAAGACGTAGGGCAGTAGCTAGCCGAAATGTATTGCGGCCCAGCAGTGTTCCAGTATTGGCTGACGGTAGTGCCTGCAGCCAAACGCCCGACTCCCACTTCTCCACAGCCAAAAGACGAGCCCGCTCTGCAGGACTGGAAGACGTGTTAAAAAGTCTATTCCGTACCAATCTGCAGATGGGCTCATCCCAAAGCCTCTGGGAAAATGTGTTCTCAGGCACATTGCTGCCGGCACTAGCAATGTCCCAGGCGTCCTTGGCCTCGTCCGCAAACGGGATAACTAACGGACAGGATGAGCGCTCTAATATTTTCAGAATTACTGCGTGGTTTGCGTGAACCGAGGACAAGAACGCTGGTAAGGCTACGTCAGACGTTTGTCGAATGCCCAGGCCACCGAATCGTACTGGAAGCGTTGCTTGAGTCCATGAGCGGTGGTCAAAATTTATATTAAGAATGGAAGAAAGCGTATGTTTTATGGTGTCGTCTAAACGTTTGAGGAGTTGGGGGAACTTCCAAAGTTGGCAACACCGCAAGACATATGTAAATTTTGGAACAAATAAGCAATATCGAATTAAGGTAAAAGCCATGTGACAGTTAATTTGGAGAAGACGGTCTAAATTTTCACTAAAATTTTGTAATTTATTGTTTATAAATTCCGGAAGGGAATCGTCTAGAATAGGCGAACCTAAGAGAAGAAGTGAACCTTTTTCGATAACTGACAATTGTGGGGCTACTTCTTTGAAACTGGATATAACGGCTTCTCTGTCCTCACAATTATCAGGGACAAAAAGTTCACATTTCCCAAAGTTCAAATCTAGGCCGATGTTTTGAAACTCATGGATTAGTGTACGAAAGTCGGAGAGTACCGTACATGCATCGCTTCCAAGGGTCCCGTCATCCAAATACCAAACGTTGAATTTTGAATTTAGAAGTTCGATGGCCGGGTGTATAGCAAGACTGAAAATTGCTGGACCTAAAGGGTCGCCCTGTTGGCAGCCAACTTCTGATGAGACGAGATTATTTTTGTAGATAAGCTTGGTGGGCTCCTTATAACATTGAAGCATAAAAGGCAAAATGGCAGGCGCTTTGGCTTTTATTTGGGCCAACATGGCAACCCTATTAACTGAGTTGAATGCGTTTTTAACGTCCACCTTTAAAAATACACTGTCATTTTGGTTTTGAATAAATGTGCGAAAAGAGTGAACGGCTGCCTCACAACCACCTTTGCAGGCAAAACCAAGCTGCTTCGGTTGGAAGTAAGAAGCTAGTGAATTAATGGACCTGCAGGCTATTTTGGCAGTGAGGCGCCGGTATGTCGAGCCGACAGCGATCGGCCGGATACCTCCATCTCTCTTCCTCAAGGCACAGAGGTTTGCTCCATACAAAATGTCAACGACATCTGATGCAACCCCCCCACGAAGCATCAGGTTGCACAAATTCGTGACTTCCTGCAGGAGCTTCTCTCCGGCTTCCCCACAGCAACCGCTGGTGAGATCCTTCAGATGCTGAGGGGTGAGACCGTCGAGACCGCCCGCTGAACCCGGAAGAAAAGACATGATGGCACCGCGAACACTGTCAACCGACGTTTGGAGGGCTGGTTCGGCATTATCGGTGTCTGGGAAAAGTTGAGGTAATAATTGAGGAGGATGTTTATTCTGCAAGGCGGTGAGGGTTTCTGGGGAGTTGGGAGCGATCGTGTCGTTGGAAAAAAGTAGCCGCGCGGCGCCTTTAATGTCTCCCTCACTTATCTTATTTTCGACATTTTTTAGGATGTTGTTTTTGGTCGATGAAGGTAAAGAAAAATTTAGGTTTGAATCGAAATCGGAAACACAGTTCTTTTTTACGAGAGACGTGAGGGAGGCATTATTGTGGGGATCCCTGGTAACGTGTAGGATGCGGTAGGGAAAAGTAAATAGATGTTCCCAGGCCTGCCTCGAGTTTTCACTTACGGTTTTGTGTACCGTCTCGGCAAGCTTCTGGGCCACAGCTACTCTTGCACCCCTAGGGATCCGCCTGAGTATGGGAACTGAATTTTTCAATTTGGAAATTTCTTGCCAAAAGGGTTGGTGTTCAGTGGAGATTTGTGATGATAGAAATACTGAAGGAGAAGGGGCTAACGATTTTTTATGGCACTTACCTATATGGATACGTAGGCCCCTCTCACTTTTGAAATATCGTGGTTGAGGACATTGGAGACACTGCACTAAATTTTCCAACGGCACGGTCACATCATCGGTGGACGTCCCTACATCTTGGCTGCTGCTTAACATTAGTTTATAACTTTTATCAGAAATACTAGAAATTGCCTTATTTAAACTTAAAAAAAAATCTTAAAATAAAAATAAATAAAAAAATATAATAAAAGTCAATCTCGTAGGTAGAACTGCGCACGCACTATTTTTCTATCCAAAAAAGTTTTGAAGCTGTCGTGGACCGTGGTAATCGCTGCCGTCGCCTTGGATACGAACGAGCCTTGTTGATTGTCTTCGTTGTCCAAAAAAAACTATTATGGCACAGGCATGCGAATATTTTCGGATTTTCGCAGGAGAACCGGTATGTGGAGGCCTGCTCATGAAAATAAATGTAGATCCACATTTATAAAAAAGTTCGTGGCACTTTTATAGGAGCTGAATGCAAGATAATATTTAATTTGGGTTTTAAAATTCAGCGTTCAAAAATACGTCCATTCTCAACTACCTGGCACAACGGATAGCCATTGCTATTCAACGAGGCAATGCTATCAGTTTGCTAGGTACTCTGCCAGATGGGGACGACCTGGGGAAGTTTTTCTATTTATAGTTTTTTATTTGTAGGTAAGTCTTCTTTTTATTATTACTTATTTTTAGTTTTTTTTTGTTTCTAGTTTTGTTGTTAATTTTATGTTTGTTGTATTACTTTAATTGTTACTAAATAAATGATAAACCCCTTTGTATGGCTGATAATATACACATAGTTAGGTCAACCATAAATTCATTCAATCTATACTAATATAATAAAGAGGAAAAGTTTGTTTCTTTGTTTGGTTGTTTGTTTGTTTGTATTGAATAGGCTCCGAAACTACTGGACTGATTTTGATGAAATTTGGTACAGATATAGATTAGACCACGGGGAAGGACATAGACTACTTTTTATTGCGGCAAAATGTACGGTTATCGCGGGATTTTCTTTTGCGCGCACAAAGTCGCGTGTAACATCTAGTAGTACTATAAATAGAGTGAATGAGAACGAAAATATTTTAATTCAAAATATGGACATTATTAAAAAATCCATGGAAGATACGATGGAAGATTTCATTACTAACGATCAGTTAGTAATGAAATCTCAACTAAACTCCCTAATTACTGCTTTAGATTCTATTATATTGTCGCTCTCATTCAGTATTGATGACATTAAGAATGCCATACTATTTGCAAACAGCTGTTCAGCGAGTTAGATAAACATAATATAAATGATTTACCTAAGCACTATGACTTCTTGTAACACTATCCTTGTAACATATTATATATACATGAATTAATAGACATCTCCGATTTAATATGCTATTTCCATGATTATAAAATCATTATTATTGTTAAAATCCCTTTAGTTTTACCGCAGACAAATGATTTGTATAATGTAGTGTCATTCCAGGTTCCGTATGATATTGATCATCCAGATACCTTTATCCTAATTGCTCCTCCTAGCCCATATGTTGCGATAACCCAAGACCATAAATGTTCTACTCACTGCTGTCGAGACTAGATGAGTGTAAAGTGATTCGTGAAAAGTGCTATGTATGTGAGTTAAAAACGTGCATTCAGTGATCACGAACCCTACGTGTGAAACTATTATTTTAAGTGATAAGATTCCTTCCTCATGCCAGACAAGATTAATTCATGGAGCTGTAGATCTTTTCCATAAATTAAGTAATAACAAGTGGATATAATATGTGCAGTCTGAACCAGGCAAATGCCACGTTAGCTGTAATGACGATCTTATAGGTTTACCAGAATCTGATGGCATTTTAAAAAAAATAAAAAATGGGATTTTCATATGGCAATGTCAAGTATGACCCGTCAAATCAAAGTACGTGATCTGTCAACCGCTGCTAAAATTTTGTGATTATGTTCTTGGAATTTGTTGTTTTTGTGAAAATATCCAAAAAGGCAATTCGATCTCAAGCGAGAAATATTGTTTTCTATGTCTATAGTAAAATACAGAAAGAAGAAGGTGTAAATCGAACTCAATCTTATAATTTAAAGCTCGTGGTAGAGTTGACCGGTAAGTTAGAGTGAATTGTTTTGATACTTTTAGTTTTTGTATATTTTCTTAGGTAATTATTGTAACTTCTTTAAAGGTATTTCCAGTATTACTATACGGTGAATCGTAGCTGATGGCACATTGAATGATGGTTTGTTTCCCATGCCTGGTAAAAGGAGGAGAGGAGGAAAAAAGAAAATCAACATAAGACAATTTCGATTTATAGTTGATTAGGAATAAAGTAAACGAGTTCTATACAGTTCGGAAGGAAATTCCAACATTAAATAAACTGTTGCCAATTTAATTGTATGTTATTCTTAATAAATAAGTATATAAAGTAATTCACGATTGATTGTTATTCATTTTGATGCCGTCCCCCGACGAGACGACGATTGGAAAATAAAATTATTTCAACTTACTTAATATTATATGTGATAATATAATTATAATAGGTTTAAAATATTATTTATTATTTTTTAGAGTTTATTTTTTGTGTCGGGGGTTTTTAAAATTTTTAATTTTACTTTTATTTTATCCTTTTTAAAGTAGGTATAAATAATGATTACCTTACCATATACATACTTTCAACATTATTGAAGTAACATGGTACCAAATTTCGAATCGATAGGACATGTGGACGACCCCTCATCAACTAATAAAGAAAAGATGATCTTCAAACGGCTAATCAGGTCATGGTTACCTTACCATGTTCTTTAAATATCGTTGAAGTAACACGGTACCAAATTTCGAATCGATCGGACATAAGAAAGTTAGTCAAATCCCCTCATCAACTAGAAAAGAGCTGATCATCTTCAAACGGCTGATCAGGTCATGGTTACATTAGCATGTTCTTTGAATATCGTTGAAGTAACACGGTACCAAATTTCGAATCGATCGGACATAAGAAAGTTAGTCAGATCCCCTCATCAACTAGAAAAGAGCTGATCATCTTCAAACTGCTGATCAGGTCATGGTTACATTAGCATGTTCTTTGAATATATATCGTTGAAGTAACACAGTACCAAATTTTGAATCGATCGGACATTGGAAAGTTAGTCAGATCCCCTCATCAACTAGAAAAGAGCTGATCATCTTCAAACGGCTGATCTTCCCACCACCAATTTTCTCATCAAACGAAGCTACGAACACTGTCGATTAAGTCATCAATATTCTCTTTCAGTGCGCTTTCATTTGAGACCTTACTCGAGTATATTTGCACATTCGGATTTTCTTCCCCGCTTTCACCCCCCACAACTTTTAAACGACTCAACCGATTTTCATCAAACATGTCTAAGAACACTCGCATGTAAGTCACCTTTAATACAAAAGAAACTAAATTGAAATCGCTTCATCCGTTCGGGAGCTATGATGCCACAGACAGACAGACAGACACACCCACAGACAGACAGACAGACAGACACGTCAAACTTATAACATCCCTCTTTTTGCGTCGGGGGTTAAAAATAGATCACATTAATAGTTTGGACTCGTTACTACATGCCAGTATAAAAGAGATGTTTGATTTTGGGCCAGTTCTATGTACACTACTTAGGTAAATAGGAAAAAAATATGGGAATATCATAAAAATACGAAAAAAATAATTTGAAGAAGGGTACATGCGTACAAAAATGTTTAATTGAAGAGTTTTTTATTGCGAGAATACTATTTTTAGGGCGGCCAAGGATTAGTTGTTTTGACTTGACTTTTGACGTAGTAGACAGTTTTACGAAGAGATGTCGTCTTGAATGTCATACGTCTTTCTTTGTCAAAAGTCATGTCATTGACAAAATGACATTCTTTAGTTAATTCTGATCTGATCCGCCATGTTTTATTTTACTTTGTGTTGCTTTCCTTGACGATGTTAATTGAAATGTACATGGAAACGAAGTGAAATTAAACAAAATAAAGAATAGGAAACGGTTACTATATTATAATTATTACGCCACGGAAATAATAAGACAGTCGGTCCAACGGAAGGAAATTGTAGTCGTGGTGTCATTAGATATTGAAGGAGCATTTGACAATGCCTGGTGGCCTAAGATCAAACAACAACTACACAGGGGCAGGGGCGCTAAAGTACCAGCTTCTCCCTCTGGATCGTATCCAACGTAGGGCCGCTCGAATTGTCGACTGCCATAGTGTTTCAAATAGGCTTGACTCCTTAGAGCTACGTAGAGATGTAGCATCGCTATGCATCCTCTATCGGTTATATTACGGGGAGTGCTCCGAGGAATTGTTCGGACTTATACCTGCTGCAACTTTTCGCCACCGTTCCAAGCGACAAAATATTTATCATCCTCATCACCTTGATGAGTGGCAGTCCTCCACCGTGCGCTTTACCCGAAGCTTTCTGCCGCGCACTGTAAAACTCTGGAATGAACTGTCGCCAGCAGTATTTCCGGACCACTACGACCTGCAAACCTTCAAGAAGGGAGCGTATTCCCTCCTAAAAGGCCGGCAACGCACTTGCAACTTCTCTGATGTTGCGGGTGTCCATGGGCGACGGTAATCGCTTTCCATCAGGTGATCCGTTTGCTCGTTTGCCCCCTTGTTTTATAAATAAAATAAAAAAGGAAAAACTTAGATAAACACCTACAAAAAACTATGTTTGACTAAGTGACCGCAAAATAAAGCTTACATATGCAGGGCATACCACGGAAAGAACAGCAGAAAAGGGCTGTATACAAGGCTTAGTGGGGGGGTCCACTAATGTGGAATATCCTAATGGACCCACTCCTCGTTGAAGTGGAAAATCTGGAAGCCATAGCAACTGGAAAAGAAGGGAAAGTAGTAGAAGAGATCACCAATAAGGCCCTGAAAGTAATAGAGAAATGGGGACAGGACAACAAACTCCGATTTGCGGCTCATAAAACTCAAACAATAATAGTAACAAAAAAAAATAAGTTTGATCAGCCCAAATTGGAGTTTTGTAACACAAACCCGAACTATTCGAAGAGTCTGAAACTACTAGGGCTTGCGTTAGACAATAAACTCACTTTTAAGGAACACATAAACGAAATGAACAAGAAAACAACCAACATTATTATGCAAGAAAATGACAACTGCGGCAGCAACTTGGGGTCTAAACGGCGATATCCTGAGGATCCTATACAGAGCCGTGGTAGAACCCACAATCTTGTACGCGGCCAGCGTATGGGAGCTTGTAATAAAGATAAAATACATTAGGGACAAAATAGACCGAAAAAAACAGACAATTCACCTTAAAAGTATCAAAGGCTCATAAAACTACCTCCCTAATGGACAGCACCATCCTTAGCGGCACCATACCTGTACCTGAGGATAAAAGAGAACGCGGCGCTGTACAGAATCAAAAGGGGCAAGCCAATAGAGGAATACCCAGACCGAAATTTGGAGACAAAAGCCCATCCATTTGAACTGCCCCACCCCGCCGAGCGTGCCCCTCTGCTTTTCCAGCTTATCACCGAAGAAAAAGACCTAGAACACATAGAAAAGGAAATACCAACCATATATACAGATGGAAGTAAGCTGGAGGGCAAGGTGGGGGCGGCGGTTAGCTGGTGGGAGAGGGGGAGAGAAGCAAAGAAGAGCAAAATAAAACTAGAGGGGTACTGCTCGGTCTACCAGGCGGAGCTGGTGGCCATCTGGAGAGCAGTACAGATGCTTGCAAATATTAAAAATCCGGGATCCAGAAGGGCAAATATACTCTCCGACTCAAGTTCTCTCTCTTCAGACGCTAGCAGACCCAAATAGCTTAAATCCAGTGGTCGTGGACATAAGAAACCACATAAGGGAAAATAGAATCACGATTAACTGGCATTGGATAAAAGCCCACATTGGAATAGAAGGCAACGAGAGAGCTGATGAACTAGCAAAAGAAGCCACAAAGGCCAAGACAACCCCAGCGTATGAAGCGGTGCCAATAAGCGCAGCGAAATTCCAGATAAGAAGACGCACTCTGGAGATCTATCAGAATAACTACGAAGAGAAAAAAACATATTCTATTTCTTCAGGAATGTTCGCCAAGCCCACAAAATTATCACCGAGTTACCAAAGGACAACCTCATGGAACAAATACTTAATGGGCACGATGGGTTTGGTGAATACCTCCACCGCTTCAAAATTACACGTGACTCTGGAACCTGTGAATGCGACGGAACATCTATACAAACAGTGACTCATTGCCTCGGCGAATGTGCGAAATACCAATTAATAAGAACAGAAACAGAATATAAAATGAACATTAACATAGACAAAGACAATATACGAGATATAATGATGAACAAAAAGCAAAGATAAATATTTATATCAATGGCAAGAGAACTAGCTGCAAAAGTAATCAAAGGCAATCAGTCATCAAGAAACTTCCGGCAGAATACTACGGCGCGAAACCGAATTAAAAAAATATATATATATTATTTAACCCAGTTAGAAATACAATAAGGCTGTCGGAAAATAAAAACCGACAGTTATAAAAAACAAATGGTGAAGGAATTTTTGAAATCGGCATAGTAGTTTTTGAGTTTGTTCATTACAAAACTACACACCAAAAATACAAATCTTTCCTCTTTATAATAACCCCCCTTACTAATGAACGCTGTATAAGCTTTGAATGTTACACTGTGTTTGACTAGTGACATTTTTAATTCGATTAAAGAAGACAACTTCTTTAATCGAATTAAAAATGTCACTCGTGTGACTAGGGCATCGAGACCGGTTTTACCCGAAACCGAAAACCCGGGTTTTCCCGGGTTTTCGGGCCTACAACAAAACCCGGTTTTCAAAATATTGAAAACCGGTTTTCGGTTTTTTCGAGCTTTTTTTCATTATGAAATTCTACAACAGTTTATAACAGTTACAGTCACAAACCGAACGTTATAATGGCTTGTGATCGTTAATGTAGAATTTTAGAACAATAGTTATAATGTTTTCATGTTGTATGTAGTACATTTGGGGGCACGATAGTGCCCCCGCCCCGCCAGGACGAGTGAGCGAAGCGCAAGGGACCAGACTACCTTTTCTCGAAGCGATTCGTCGATTTTTTGGACCTTCATAACTTGGTATAATTTATTATTTGGTTCCATCAGCGCTCAGTGCGAATTGCTCTCCGTTCCCATGATACCCAAAAATCGAGTGGGCCTAACGGAATCCGTCCCATTGTGTTAAAAATGTGTGCTCCAGAGTTGGCACCGGTCTTAAAGCATCTTTTTCGGCTCACCTGCTCTTATGGCACAGTCCTGGCATCTTGGTAGACAGCTTTGGTGTGCTATCGCCTGCCCTGTTCATACTGCATATCAATGATAATATTATGTGATGACGACAGTACGGGTGATGCCTTATATACAGGTCGCCCGAACATCTCTCGGCAAAACGTCATTGAGAGTCGAAACGAACTTGTCTCTCAAATTAAGAATTCATTAGAGAAGATCTCTGAATGGGTTAGACTTAACTTAGTCCAATTCAACACCTCTAAGACACAAGTTTGCGCGTTTATCGCTAATAAGTTAGCGATGGTCGTATGTCCTCGTTTTGAAAGCATACCCATAACTGTCTCCTCCAACATCGGAATACTTGGTGTTAGCATATCGAGCGAGGTCTAGTTCCGATATCATCTGGAGAGCAAGGCCAAGTTAGCCTCCAAGAAGCTTGGTGTTCTGAACAGGTCAAAGCAGTATTTCAGTCCGGTCCAACGCCTACAACTCTAAAAGGCGCAGGTTCGGCCTCACATAGAATATTGTTCTCATCTCTGGGCAGGAGCGCCAAAGTACCAGCTTCTCCCTCTGGATCGTATCCAACGAAGGGCCGCTCGAATTGTCGACTGCCATAGTATTTCAAACAGGCTTTACTCCTTAGAGCTACGTAGAGATGAGCATCGCTCTGCATCATATATCCGTTATATTACGTAGAGTGCTCCGAGGAATTGTTCGGACTTATACCTGCTGCAACTTTTCGCGATCGTTCGAAGGGACAAAATATTTATCATCCTCATCACTAACTGTCGCCAACAGTATTTCCGGACCATTACAACCTACACACCTTCAAGAAGGCAGCATATTCCCTCCTAAAAGGCCGGCAAGGCACTTCTGTTTCTACACGCCTTAACTCTACAAGCCTAACTTTACAAACTCTACACTTTAGTCAAATTATGTGGCTTGGCCATTTCGTCAGGCAACGTATTTTGACTAAGGTGTAAAGTTTGTGAAATTATTATTTACTTTACATGAAAATGTTTATGGTGGGATCACATTTTACCAGTATTACGTTGTTACAACAGAAAGCAGCTGATAAAAGTTAATTTTAGGACATTCCTAACAAAATTCTACAAAATCAACAAAAAACCCGAAATACCCGAAAAAACCCGGGTACCCGGTTTTGAAGATGGCTGGGGCCGAAAAACCCGGTTTTTTAAAATATGGCCGGTCTTCGATCCCCTACGTGTGACGTGAACAAAACACTGTATAACTATTGAAAGGTTACACAAAGTTTATTAGTAATCGGGTATTAGTGTAGATTACTAACGTACCTAAAGTTTTAAATGCATATACAATAGGTATAAACAAGTTTATGTATCATTCACAAGATATAAAGCATAAACAATAACATATTAAAATAATCATAAAACAAAAAAAAAACCTTATTATTATATTTGATGTAAAAATGACCATTATAATGTGCACAAAAACTGCAAAATAACATCTGCATCAATACTGTTTTCAATTGTTTTTTTGAATAGTACATTAAAGATGCAAACATTATGCTGTAGATGTAGGTCAGTTGTATAATTTTGGTCTAATCTGGAATTTGTCAAAGCTAAAAGCGCAACAGTTTATCATAAGTGCGACCATTTCATAACTGTCAAATCGCAGTGAAAGGCCTCGTTATGGTATGGTTCATTTAATTTTAATAATTCGTAGATTTTAAAGAAAAACGACACAGCCTTCTAAATCGTTGTAGTAGTTTAATTTTACTCAGTTAGTAAACTAAAGTGAGTAGGTATACGTACTGGCAACATTTTTTGGAGATGAAAATTAAGTTTTATTTTTTACTAGCTGATGCCCGCAACTTCGTTTGCGCAGTACTAACGGTAGCGGAACCCTATTTTTTAAACGGAACCCTAAAATAAAAGTAGCCTATGTTGCACCTTATAACATCAGCTATCTGCTAGTGAAAGTCCCGTGAAAATCGGTCCAGCCGTTTCAGAGATTAGCCGGAACAAACAGACAGACCGACAGACAGACAGACGGACAGACAAAAATTTAAAAAAAATATATTTAATTGTAAGTACCGAATATACTTTCAGATTCATTTTGTGAAAAGCTGTTAATTTGAAGTTACAAACAGACACTTCAATTTTATTTATCTGTATAGATTGTGGATGAAGCAAAATAGGTGCAAGTATTTTATGTGTGATATTGGAAATAAGTTTGAATAGTAAATGTGATACCAATTTAGTAAAAACCTACGCAACATTTTTCACGCATTATTTACTCCGAGTCCGGTTATATAAAACGTGTAAGCTGCTGTAACTATTGTAATACCCACAGCACTACAAAACGCATGTTAAGATGTAGTCAGTAAGGAAACTTCCATTATAGAGTATTTTGAAATTAAAATTGTTGCCTACCAGTTACCACCCTTTTCAAATTTAAGGGCCAGATAACTACTGGGAATCGAAAACTATGAATTGTCACTTGAGAGATAAGTATATCAGTAAATAATTAAGATTTTTCATCAAAAAGTTTGAATATATCTTAACGTGAACGTCATTAAATAGTAAATTGCAGTCATTTTGATTATATGAATCGTAAAAAACCTTTGACAACTTGACCCGAGAGTGATAATGAATGTTGTAAACAAAATATTACCGTTTATATTTACATTTTACCTGCCATGTTACGCTGTTCTAATATTATGTACCAATTTACTATGTAGTTACTGTAAAGCAGGAATTGAAAATTACGATATATATGTATGTACCTTTGATTTACTTAAAGGTTGAGCCAAAACGGTTGAGATTTACCGTTGGGATAGCGCTCAATAAAGAAATATACCTTAATTTTTTTATAGTATCGTTATACCTTTATTTTATAACTACCCCAACCGAAATCATTTCGGTACCGAATAAATGGAGAGTGACGACGTACTTTTAAGTTTTATCAATCTTGGTGTTTGTCTACTTGTTGTTTTATACAAAGCACACACGAAAATTATTAGCAACCTGCGCGTCGCGGCAGGTGGGAGTCGATACGACTGTCAGTAAACGATCAAGGACCAAAGCAACCGGCATTACGCCCGGCGCTCCGGCAAGGTACAAAGAAAACCTTTATTTTACAGGTTTAGATATCTTAAAAATTATTAATACCGTAAATGCAATACCAAAATAATAGAGTACCATTATTTTAAGGTAATCGTAATTTAATGGTATGACGTCATACCGTTTTAAACCGATAATTTTTCGGTTATTCAATCCCTGCTGTAAAAACAAGTGTTGCATAATATCCCACTTCTGAAGCACACAACACATAATATTATTATATACGTTAAGCATAATATATACTTTCCTGACTTACTCCTTTCCTTCCTATTCATACTAAATATTCTCCAATGACTAATTTTATCGATAGGCTGGCATTTTTTAACGGCGCGGTAAGAAACTCGCACATTTTAGCAAAAAGATGGGAAAACTGTTCTTTTCAAAATAATATATTTACAATGTTATAACTTAATCTATATATAACAGAAGTCATAAGTACATAGAACATATTACTTAAGTGCATAAAAGTAGCCTTGCAGGGGGTCATCTTATTCCCAAAGTTTGCAATCGTTAATGAAACACTGACTTTATAATAAGCTTTAGCAACAAACGTTCTTTAACAACTTTTTTATTTTATGGGATTCTATTGTAAATGCGTATAAACCATTAAACGATTTATTTTGCTGTTTGATCACCGGTATTTCTAACTTGTTCTCATTTCTAGTAAGTATTCCTACAATGGTTGTCGCTTTTCGCCCGTTTAGATACTTACTGATATGTTTGTTTAGTCTGTAATGTACTGGAAACAAAAGGGAATACAGAATAATGCAGATATATAAAATAAGTAAAGCAAAATGCTCAAGTATAAGTTCAGTTTCACATAAATCACAATCACAAAACAAGTTCGTTTTTTTGTTGTAATGTATGAAGTATGAACATGTTGAAGTAAAAAAAGTACAGACAAAAGATATACAAACACTCGAGATGAGTAGCCAACCGACCTTGTGGCTGTAGCGAAGTCAAGCGTAAACTTCATGTTAATTACGTTTTTCAACTTACATAATACAATATGTATATCCATATATTATGTGAGGCGTAAAATTATAATATGTATGCAGAAAAAAATCTATATTTAGATGATCTTCAAAATATAATGTTATTAAAGTATTATGGTGGCAAATTAGCAGGTATTTCATACTAACTATTGTAAGGCCCTAAGATACCTAAGTAATTACTTAAATACTTACCTAATTAGGTAGGTATACTGAAGCTTATTGATTTTCATTAAGGTGGTTCGTTTCCTATACAAAAAAACAATGGACATTATTTAGGTAATTTCATACTATTACTACATAAATTTATATGCACATCTATTTATTCTGCAATACAATTGTCGCAAAATGTATTTAAAATACTTTATTTCACACAGAAGTCACATTTTTATTGAATTTTCGACAAAAAGTGACATAAGTTACAAATGTCACTTTTTGTCGAAAATTCAATAAAAATGTGACTTCTGTGACGCAGGAAAAAGCTAGTTATTTAATATTTATTGCATTGTTTCAGTGAACCATACATTCCACAAAACTTGACGGGCTTGTCGATGGCGCTGGCGCGAGGCAAAACTACCCACATGGACGTCGTCAGAGTGGAGACCAAAACAAAAGTAAGAGGAATCATTGACGTATACTTAGTCTGGCCATAAATACTGTTTCAATTAAAAATAAACAAAATATTACATTTGAATTTGGAATCTGTCATTTTTATATTATGATTGTTCATTGAGTTTTCTCATTTTGGCGCCAATACATTGTACAAATTTTGCTATATTAAAATGGAGTGGGGTGATAAAGAGAACCGAATCGCTGTGATTGCATTACACAAAGTAGTTATGGAGAAAAATGCAATTTGTAAAACTCTCCATACATTTGGTATTAGTAAGATGTTTGTGTTACAATGAGACCTCCTCTGTATGTGACAGGAAAAAATCTGGCCATCCACGTAGTGTTCGTAGGAAATAGGTGGTCAAAGCAGTAAGGGAAAGAATTCGAAGAAATCCTGTCCGAAAGCAAAAGATTTCATCTCGGGGGATGAAGCACCTAGAAACATGTCGCGTATTTTAAAAGATGACTTAAGACTTGCAGCCTATAAGAGATGTACTGGTCATTTCTTAACTGATAATTTAAAAAAGAATAGGGTGGTAAAATAAAATCGAATCGTATACATTACTAGCTGTTGCCCGCCCGCGTAATATAGTATCCCCCGGAAACACTACTTTTGCGGGATAAAAAGTAGCCTATGTTAAAACAACTACCATATAACGTGTTTCAAATGAGAATAGGAACGTTAATGACCTTTTTCTGGCAAATATCACTTGGAAAATGCGATTTTCAGAAAAACTTATGTGCATATAACAGTGGCGAAGGCTGCTTTTCCTTCATAGGGAAGCCGGAGCTTGTATAATAAAATAAGTAGGGATTTCTATGAAGGTTTGCAAAAGGTAAGTGACAAGGGAAGCCGATAGGAATGGAGTTATAGGAACCCTACGCCACTAGCATATAAATATTAATAGTTTTGCATCGTATTTAAATAAAACGTTAAATAGTAATCAATTATCTAAACATAAATTTAACTATCATAACAGTCTAAATGCGAAACAATATGGCGCCGACTCGATCCTATTCCCATTTAAATTGCACTATACCAAATTTCAACAAAATCCGTATAGTAGTTTTTGCGTGAAAGAGTAACAAACATCCATCCACCCATACATCCATCCATACTCACAGACTTTCACATTTATAATATTAGGAGGATAGACGTGGCCGGTGGCATGTCGAGGCATAAACTTTCCCCACTCAAATAGCCCCACTTTTGGGGTTTATGGGGCAATCATGACATTGAGGTATGGTGAAATCAAGATATAAGTAACTTTTTCTTATAATATGAGGATTTGTTCTGTCAAAATATATGTAAGAGTAAGTCAAGCCCATCCTTAGTTTTGAAATATTTGAGTGTAATTTAGAAAGTCATTAGGAAATCCCATAGTAAACTTAAACAGCAGTAGAAATAAATAGAACGTATCTAAAAAACTTGAAAATAAAACATCAACTTTACTCTCGTTAATTGGGAGTTTGAATTTAATGAGTGCATTTTTATTCGTCAATATTTTTTTATTAGATTCAAATATTTCGAATGATATTAATCGTGTGATTAGTATTTCATAATATCCTTTGTATAAATTAAATGTTCATAAAACAAATGACAAAACATCGTGATTCATTGTCAGTATTTATACTTTGTTCACTGTCCGGGTGTACATTTTTCGTCGAGTGTTTACACCTACTATTTTTAACCGACGAATAAACCAGAAGAGTTTATCAAGTTAATTCGTATTTTTTTAAAATATTAATTGGAAGTATTTTATCGAAATTCAACATGTAACAGAAAAGAAAATTAATAAACATGAAACAGGTCTGCATACCAGGAAACTGCAAATCACTTACATTTAGTGCGATTATGGAATAATAATTATTTCGATCCAACCAATATCATAGGTACAGTTTTATTATACGCTTAACTTACTAATAAAAATATTTATCCAGTAGCTATGCAATACAATGTTTTGTCCTAGTGTTATATAAAAACGTTTAAGCAGAAAAATAATAATTGTCATACTCAAAGTTCAAACTAAAAAATCATCTCAACTCGCCCACATGAAGAAAAAAAAACCGAGTATTACAGTTTACTATGACCGAGTATGACAATTATTTTTCTGCTCAAACGTCTTTACATAAGCAGTAGATCATTTTAACAAATTTTTTGATCAATTAATTTTACCAAACCTTATATTTATAGGATTTTAACTAAAATTTCAAGCAGCATTTTTATCATTTAATATAATATAAATAATCATTATAATATAAATACATGAAGCAAAAACTTTCAATAGTTTGAGGAGAATTGTGCAACCTAGCCTGTATAAATAATGCTTAGAGATACGTAATATTAATAAGAATAACAACCACACACTGCCTCGGATTATTAACACACATGACGACCTTTGTGGCTCAGTGGTTGAGCATATTGGTGCTTAAGCCGGGGGTCACGGGATCGAATCTCGCCGAAGAATCAAAAAGTCTTTGTGTTCATGGGTCATGGATGTGTACTAAATATAAATAAAGTATAATAAAAATCTTAAATATGTGTATAGTATTAAAATTAAATATATTTCCGCTGTCTGGTAACACAAGTTTTTCGAGAACTTACCACGGGACCAGATTGACGTGGTGTGAAGCGTCCATAGATATTATTAATACCGTGGGTTTTATACATAAGTACTATTTTTTGTTACACGTGTTTGTTAGTCTATCTCAACATTTTTATTTTTTCTTTTTATGAGGCAAAAGGACCCTTATAATTATTTTGGGCGAATTTAGACCAAAGGGCTACCTCTAGTATCAATTAATCTAATTTAAAAAAACACCCCTTAATCCTTAGTCTTTATTTAAGACCGTGAATTTTTCCCCAATGTAATTTGGGCTTATGGTTTCACGATTATGCCGCTTCTAATCGGCTCAGATATTTTATTGATAAATAGTTGATTATAATAATTTGAGTTGCATCATCATCACCACGAAGTATAAGATACTAGGAGTCCGAATGTAATGTTAAATAATGCCGGTAGAGCGCGCCATTTTTCAAGAAGTACCAAGCGCGATTCAGGACTGTGCGCTGATTGGTCCGCCACAAAAGCATCGGTACGTCCAAAATTCTAGCGCAGCCAGTGGCAGAAAAGAGAACTAAGATCTGGGTTTATTATTGTGTACATAAATACTATGGAAAAGCTTATACCGTTCGAACTCCTGGTATTCTATCATCACTATCAACATTGATAAGGCTGGGACTATATAATCCGGGATCCGGAACGCCGGATTTCGGGGCATATTGTTCCAGGCTCCAGCCTAATGAACTTTTACAGTACGGTTACTATCGTCTGCCCTTTGAAAATGATTAACTCTCTTACAGATTAATACATATTAACACCCGTATCATTAGTTGTTTCCTCGAGATTTCCTGCACTCGCACTCGACTTAACCTCAATCCACGAAAATTGTTTCATTAGTTCAATAAAATGTCCTCGACTTGAGGAATTTCCTTACGCGAGTCGAGGGATCAACTGTCAAACTTAAGGTACCAGGTCAGGAGTCAGAACGTACCTTGAGGCTCTCTCGAGCATGATTATCTATGACGTCATACCTCCACTCAACCTTACTGGAAGAGCAAACAGCTGAGGTAGAAATTACGTTTAAGAATATCTGATTCTAGGAACTTCTTAAAGGATACCTCAGTTGAGGTATCCTTTAAGAAGTTCCTTGACTCATCAAGGCGGATTTGAGGAAACAACGAATGATACGGGATCTGTTCAATGAAAATATTTCAAAATCAAAACAAAGGATTGGCCATGAGCAATGTTGACGTCAGCATAAGGTTGACAACAAAATTATTATACAGACAAAGCTATCAAAGCATCAGACAATAATATTATGAATTAATATTGTGAATTATGTCAAAGAACGAAACGACCTGCGGCCAGCCCCGTGAACGAAAGTCCTGGCTGAAAAAAACTCACGCCCGCCCGCCACCGCATTCGCCCCAGCCACGCACACACAGCCGCGAGCTGTCGTTCGTGTAAATCGGTGGAATGACGATTCTTTACGACGATTCTCTATGACGTACGTAAAAAAGAAAGGAAAGCAAGTGTTAACATATCAAGATGACAAATGTCAAACCTAAATGGTCCCAAACAACTCCAAAAGTAGGGCAATTTAGGTGTAGTTACTTTTTGTCTCGACATGCCTCCTCAGTCCTCTATAATAATTAATAATATAACTATACCCTTTGATTAATTATTACATAGGTCATAGATACGTTATATCCTTACAAAACTGACAATATTTCTGTGCCACGACACACATTGACATGGGACGCGTGTCAATGTGTCAACGTCGCATAGTAACACAAAACACGCTATTACTCGCGGAGCATACTAACCAAAATTGACCCGACTCGGGCCAATTCGAGTCTTCATTTTTACTCGTTAATAACATATCTACCTCCTTTTAATATTATATATCTATGACTATACCAATATACAATGATATTTTTCTTGATTTATGTTTGAAAAAATCAAGATTTTTTTAATTAACGGACAGTATATTAGGAGAAGCGTCCTAACTCCTTTCATCCTTTATCGAAGAAAATGTATTGCTTTATTACGTTAAACAACCTCTCATAAAACCGCAACTAGATACCAAACACGATCTTGTTGTTATATTCATTGCAATGCCTTTATTACAAGGAGAACTCAAGATAAGCCGTTATAGAAAAAAAAAATCTAAGAAATTAAACCGAGGGAAAATCCCAGTCCACCAACCAACCGTACAATAACTTGTAACAGTAATTGTAACAGATGTTTCAAGGAAATTGAAGGTTTTTCAGATGAAATGATATTCGATAATATAAATTTAATTATTTATAGTGAACGTTGGGATGTAAAAGCTTTTCTTGACGCTAATTCTTTGTGCAAGACTAAGACTAATATGTCTTCAGTTAGTTTATTGCTCATTATTTTATTTATTTATTACTTGTTGTGATTGTTCTATTAGGTCGAACGCAAATTACGTAAGTGTCTCGGAAAAACAGTAAATTATTGGAACGTGTCGAATCTCACCAGTAATTTTCTTGCCACACGGCTGATTGTTTTTACTCGTCTCGCAATTACTTTACCTATGGAAGTTTCCATCAAGGTCAACTGCTTTTTAGATTTTTTTCCAAATTGTTTTGCCAACTTATGCCCGCTGCACATGTTTTATCGTAACGATTTAAACGTAAGCCAAACAGTCCTAATTTTCGAAGTCGTAGTAAACTTTTCTTCACTGATAAAATGAAACCCACTAGGACTCACTAGGTCGTCGCTCTACACACTGTGAAGTTTTGAGTTTTGATGGTGTTAGCTGAATTATCGATCGTGTGTATGGCAAATCGTCACGATGATTTTCTATGATTTGTCATACACATTACACTGTATTAACTTGCTGTATTTGATTATTCATTATCAAATGGCATGGTATGTATTTAATCTTCCGCCAGTCTACTATATAAGCCTCAAACTTGCTGTATTTCACGGTCCACTAACAAATGGCATAGTATATACTTTATCTTCAACTAGTCCCCTGTATAAAAACGGCCCCTCAAACTAAATAGTCTACGTCCTACCTACTCCAGGTGTAATGTTACCATTAAATTGACTTCGTCCGTCACAACAAACGGCGTGCGGATACAATAATTCCTCTCGCTTCATCATATTATCATCATTATCCCAGGATCGCGCTTTATTGATGCTGTGATACAAATTAATTTTATCTGCCGTATCATGCGATGACTCCTGGTTTTTCAGATGTAGTTAAGAATGAGTTACATCCAGTTTGTAAGATAACAATGGTTTAATGTTTCTTATTCGCTGGGTGCGAAGTACTAGGTGGGGGTATCATAATCGATCGCAACGCTCATGGTGGCAAAAAGTAGAAATTATGTAGGCTCTGTCATCTGTCAATGCCGAAGCAATCTTTAATTTTCTAAAATTCTAAAAGCGTTTTTTAAGGTATCAAAGTTTTAATATTATATATCTATGTATCAAAGTAACAGATGTTTGTCTGATAATGCGGGCTTGAAGTATAGAACTCTGTCCTTGTTTTGTTCTTAATTCCGCTACATCTCGGACCTGTCCAGCAGATACCAACAATTTTCCTTTACAAACGGTTTGTGGTTGAAATTTTATATTGAGTGATACTCACAAACCCGGTCTTTGAAATAATACTCATTTTGATCTGAAAACAATATTTAATTTATTACTAAAATTTAATTAAATTAAATTTATTAATATTTAATAAAACCATTAAAGTAGCTTTATCTTCTTGTTTTACAGTAAAACTACAATTAAAAAAGAAGTAAGCAAATCCAGATATAACCAAAAACAAACACACTTCTGAATAGATTTTACATACCTACCACATTTTACCTACCTACCATACCTAATTTGAATGCCCAAAAATGATTACACAACACTGTCCACCCAAATCACAGTAATTTTGAAGTTTACATTAATAATACAATAGTATTTTTAGGGTTCCGTAATACTTAAGGAACCCTTATAGTTTCGCTCTGTCCGTCTGTCTGTCCGCACCTCTAGCTCCTGTAATTATGAATATAAACTGATGATATTTGGTACAGTTATAGATTGTGTATAGATCACGGTTTCGGGATCATAAGAAAATAATAATTTTATATTTTAGGGGTGGCTCTCCATACATGTGAAGTGGGGATGAAAAATATTTTTTCACTCTACCCCATCGTGTGGGGTATCGTAGAATAGGTCTTTTAAAATAAAGGCAAGGTTTCATACGCTACTTTTTTTATAAAGTTGACCATTTCAAGTAATCGGCCTCCAAAGTAGTTGTAAGTTAGTCCCACCCCTAGCATTTTTAAACTATAGGAGATAGAAACTTGCAAATTTCCATGCTGATAGATCATGCTAAAAACTCTTTAGGAAAATTATTGTTTTAATATTTTATCACAATGCCGCCAAAAAATTTAAAAAAATCAGAACGGTCAGAGCCAACAAAGTTGCGAACGCTAGGTGGCGCTGAAGTCGTGCACGGAGCGAATAGCTTTTTGTTTTCGATTACATCTGTCATTTCAAATGTAAACATATTTTATGCTTATTCGTTGATTCTATGACTAATTAACAGAATTAGTAAGATCGATCTCATTTTCAGGTTGTGAAATCATGGTCGGATGCGTAACAATTATAGCAATTTCATTCCAGTTTATTTTCTTATCTGGGCGTCTGTCAGTATTACTCGTGCGGACGATTTACGAGAAAACATAACCGCCTCCTTGTTTGGAGTCGATTAAAAATAAAATATGATAAGATTTGCATATTATCTTGAAGGTGGTAATCGCACTGTAACGTTATCACAGCCGCTAAGAAGATTATATCTCGATTATTTCGCATTTGCCTTTTATCTGGCTGTCCTCAATGGACCTCTGCCTATCTGTCTTGTGATCTTGCGAAGTCTTTACAGCCATGAAAATGCAGCATGTAACTCAGATTCATCATAATCATTGCAATTACATACTTATCTAAAAATTTAGAACTTTTTTTACCAGCGAAGAAAATGATGCACTGGCATCATTTTCTTCGCTGATAAGAAGATTATATCTCGATTATTTCGCATTTGCCTTTTATCTGGCTGTCCTCAATGGACCTCTGCCTATCTGTCTTGTGATCTTGCGAAGTCTTTACAGCTATGAAAATGCAGCATGTAACTCAGATTCATCATAATCATTGCAATTACATACTTATCTAAAAATTTAGAACTTTTTTTACCAGCGAAGAAAATGATGCACTGGCATCATTTTCTTCGCTGATAAAAAAGTTCAAAATTTTAAATTTAAAAAAAATTAAAAAAGCCAGACACACGATTTTTATCTAGTTTGTGGACTCTGACTTGTAATACCTATATTCTGTCATGCCATACGAGATAAAATATGTAATGAAAAGTTACACTTATAAATATGCGATGGTTATCTCTGCAACGCGAGTTAGATTAGCAAAAATAACCGCTCTTATGAAAATACTGCCAACTATGTCCACTTTATCTTATCTTTGCTAAATAAAGTAGATACAATTACAACAAACCGGAAAATTTTAATAATTGTGTTGTGTTTCAAGTTCAACATAATTAACATACATACATACATATAATCACGCCTTTTTCCCGTAGGGGTAGGCAGGACCGCCTCTTTCCCGTAGGGGTAGGCAGAGACCACTTCTTTCCACTTGCTACGATCCTTACATACTTATTTCGCTTCGTCCACTTTCATTCTTATCATCCATTCCTCCTCTTACATTCAACGTAGCCAAGCGTCTTTCCATGGTCCGCTTTTCGCCTCCGCGAGAAACGAGACGTGATGGGTGGCGAACCACATCGCCGCCATTTTGGATAATTAAATTATTTTTGATTATCCATTGCGTTTCCACGGATTTGTGGAGAGGGTAGGAATAGGAAAAGGGAAGGATAGGTGGTGTGGAAAGGAAGATTGGTAAGTTAGAGTGGGAAATAGGGAATGCAGGATATTACCGCCCAGGCGGGCAAGGGATAGGACAGTAATAGCTAGGGAAGCCGGGGTCGCATACCCGTATACTACACCACAACTACCGGACAGGTAAGTTGGGAAGAGTATCCCATGACACAACATAATTAAACATTTTGTTATTATTCTGGTAGATCAAATTCTTAATTAGATGGTTAAAAAAATTAACTGGGCGAAAGGGACGAGGTCAAAAAATAAAATAACCTATATAAAAGTATGTCAGGACTCAGGACATATTGTCTAAGGATGATTATTTTCAAATAATAAAAAATTACTGTCCGATTTCGTTCAAAATAATTTTCCTCAAGAATATATTTTATCATGACCTATCAACTTCTGTCTATGTAGAAGTAGGTAAACTAGTTTTTGTTATCATGTGTACGTAATTTGCTTCATAAACGCTTTATAATTACCTAACCCAAATAATTTCAAGGGCAAATCGATAACTAATAATTTGGGTTATTAGTTATTAGACACATTTACATATAATTATAAATAGGCATTTATCATTTACACAATATACATTGTTTTACTAAATCAACATGTACTTCTGTAAGTACCTGTTTATATAATGGTACCTATTAAATCTTTGAAATTCCTAAGTCATCGTTTCTCAACCGGCGGGGGCGTCGAATTTGTTTTTAAATGGGGTCACAGTCTGTTGAAAAATAATAAATACGAACTACATAATATATTATTATGTACAAAAGATACGTTTTTCGAACGAATCTTTTGTATCGAACGTCGAAAAACCTTTTGAACGTTCGAACCAATGAAGGCTGATATATAGGCGATATAAGTAACGTACCTATAGCTAATAAAAATAGCGCGCTATTTAGGTACATAGCATTATAATTTTTAGTGACGAGGTCGCAAGACTTAACTTTTTGGCTTTTTCGTGGGTCGCGACATAAAAATAGTTGAAAAACGATGCCTAAGTATATAAATCACAATATTATATCGAGCTACATAGCGATTGTTTGAACGTTTATGCTTCCATATTAATTATTATTTATGTGCTACCATATTAACAACTCTTCGCGAATTCAGTCCTGTTGATACATTATTGTATGTAGCTTCAAAATATTTTTTCTTTCTTCCAGATAATGTTCTCCTTTCTATCCGTTGGATGGGGTTTGCTGTCAGACATCGACATCGAGAGTGAAAATCTGCGACTAATCGGTGGACAGAGATTTACACTTTGGGCCATTGCGAGGCTGGTCGGCTTGAGGAAATACAAAGGAGTGGTCAGTTATGCTAAAATAAAGGATATCAGCAACTTGCCCAAACCAAAATTTCCCTTAACGCTGTCTCATAGTGTCAGCCATGACGGCACATTAGATTCGCCAGACGCCGAAGCATTCTTCGATTGCGACGAAAACTCCGATGTGTTCACCCACAGGGACAACGGAAAACGCCATCAAAGGGTCGACTCGTGGTATTCCGTGAACTCCAGAAAGAGTGCGTTTTACAGCACGCGTGGCTCCGAGTACCACAGTGTAACTAGTAATGGTTCAGAAATGAGATCACCAGTCCACGTGTGTATGCACGGCCCGGCTTCACATCTCCCCGCACTTATGTCGCAACTACCCTCACATTGGACCCACGAGGAAGGCGAATTCGTGATGGTGCATGTTTCTTACCAGTCCCACATCGGCGAAGACCTCCACTTCGCTCCACAGTCCCAAATGTCTGACGGGGTTATGTGGATGCTCATCATCAAAGCAGGGATATCGAGGTCCCAAGTGTTCTCTTTCCTCCTCGGACTGAACCAAGGCAATCATTCCAATGCAAACAGTGAGTATATCAAAATGATTCCAGTGAGTGCGTTCAGGATAGTGCCCGAGGGTCCAAACGGTTACCTAACGGTGGACGGTGAACTTGTAGAGTATGGACCCATTCAAGCTGAAGTGTTTCCAAATTTAGTCAATCTGTTAGTACCGGATACGAAATAACACAAACAGAAGTACCTACCTATGTAATTTCGTCAGTGTCAAAAGTGCACGTAATAAAATGGTTGTGGCTAAACGATACTAGTAGAATACAATATTGATTTTGTGATTATGTAATGAGGGTGTTTGATATTTTTTCTGCCGTTAGGGGGCAGACCCAACGCACACAAAGCGTCATCTGGTGGCGTAAGTGGTATCAAAAACGGTCAATAAGAATTTTAGATTATTTTCCTGTCACCAGGCAGCGCTCGGTAGCCCGACGGTCCTTGTCGTGTCAAAAAGCTGTCAGATGTCACGAATTAAAAAACCCTCAATAAAGTAAATCATTGTCATTTTAAAATTAATACAGCTCAAATTGTGATAATTTCTTATTAAGGGATGTGTTAGTTTAATGTTCAGTAACTAGTCAAAATGAGTGTGTGCAATATGTATCAAGTGTTTGGCACTCAAAACATAAAATATATAACGCGTTTCAAATGAGAATAGGAACGTCTGTCAAATATCACTTGAAAAGTGCAATTTTCATAAATACTTAAGTGCAATATATATGCATAAATATTAATAGTCTTGCTTCGAATTTAAATAAAAACGTTAAATAGTAATCAATTATCTAAACATAAATTTATATATCATAACAGTCTAAATTCGAAATAATATGGCGCCGACTCGATCCTATTCTCATTTGAATCGCACTATACAAACATTGCAGCATTGTAGACGTAAGTATATTAAATGGTTCTAAACAAGTTTGCCTGCAACAGGGGCAGTAGTTTATGTATGCTAATAAGGTTAGGAGCGCACCGAACTTCTGGGTGGAGCCACTAAAGCAAACTATAAAGATAATAAAATTTCAATTTAGTGCTAAACAGTGTCGTACCGATTACACGTGACCAACTAAAACTTTGGCCTTTGCATCCGTTAATGGATGATTTATACAGTATTCTCCGAGCGAAGTAACCACTCTTGAAATACTGTAGTGCCTGGGAAAGTTGGTTTTTAAATGTCGTATGGTTGCCCAAGCACATATATCATTCTCACAAGTCACAACATAGTCAGCCTATTCTAGAGGAATGAACTGTCAATACGTCTGGGCCAACTATGTGCGGTTTCCTCACGACGTCACCAACTAAACGTAGTAAGTAATAAATCATAATATTAAAAACCTGAACTAACCTAACCTAGCCAAGAGCATGTCAATTGTCAGGACATGTCTTATGGAGGTTTCCGTAACTATAAATGCGTAATATGTTTTTTTCAAACTATTTCAAAAGTTACTGTCCGATTTGGTTCAAAATAATTTTCCTTAAGAGTTTTTACCATGATCTATCAGCATAGAAAATTAGAAGTTTCTAAGTCTTATAGTTTAGAAATGCTGGGGGGGGGGGGGGGGGGGGGCTAACTTATAAATCACTTTGGAGGTAGATTACTCGAAAATGGTTGACTTTATAAAAAGTTATGTATGAAATCTTGCCTTTATTTTGAAAGACATATTCAACGAAACCCCAATTTCACATGTATGGAGAGCCGCTGCTAGAATATAAAATTATTATTATTTTATGATGCCACAATCTACACAATCTATGACTAAACCAAATTTCATCCATTTATTCATAATTACCGACGCTAGAAGCGCGGACAGACAGACGGATCACGGACAGAGTGAAACTATAACGGTTCCTCAAGTATGACGGACCCTAAAAAGACCTTATTTAAAAAAAAAGTCCTAAAATAAAAGAAGTGTAAGTTTCTATTACATATTTCTTTGTATTCAACTACTGCTTTAGACCCTATTATGTGATGGGAATATTTAAGAAGATGAAGGGATTTTTTGTTTCTGGTATCATTAGACGCACACAGATGTGCGTGTTATGACAGTGCTTCTCAGTGTTGCCAACCCTACTGTTTTAACAGTAGATTTACTGTTTTTGGCCTGACATCCCTGTTTTCTGTTTTAGTTCGTATTTCTACTGTTTTTAAAATAATAATTAATTCCAAATGGAAATAAGTCTTAAATAAGTCATAACCAACAGGTCAAACCGGAATAATGTATAATATGTATTATGTGGAACAAGAATAGCTGTACTTTACTTGTATTTGGAAAATTATTTTAAATTAAATTTTGACTTTATTTACTTTACAATTCAGAAATTCCTTAATTAGATTCAATTTGTGATGAATCTAACAGTAGTTGTATAACTATTTATCAATTCTCCGAATGTTATGTCGGGCAGTAGATTTGATGTTTTGAAATTACTTACTATTTTACTGTTTTCTCCTGTTTTTTCAAGTACCATTTACTGCTATTTGCTTTCCTGAGGTTGGCAACACTGGTGCTTCTCAAGTGCCTTACGCACACATGTTTAAAAAGGTGGCTTCACTATTTTCGTTGCGTGCGTTCCATCAGCTTATTGTTTTTTAATCTTAGTTATTATATATTCATATCGCATTATTTGCCAATGTTAAAATTGTTAATACTTATTCAAAGATTTTTGAAACTTGTTATTTGTCATTTCAACTAAATATAAGTTACTATGTAATCTAATTACAGCAGGTTACTGTGCTTATACTTTTATTTGTATCTATTGTGTACATTTTTAAATAAATTCCAACTTTAATTTAGCCATAGTAAATAAATGTTTTATCTAATATAAAGAAATACATAATTAAATTTAAATATTTTTATTAAATAGGTTTAAAATTGTTCTGTGATAATTGATTTCTGCCATAATATGTTTATTAAAACAAATAAATAAACCCCTAAGTGGTGCCTGATTTGTTTATATTCAAGATATAATAATTAATACTTGTACTAATTTATAAAGATGAATCATCACAAGTAATCAGAATGTAACATTTTTTGTAAAATAGTGTAATTTACAATATTTTTTGAGAAAGGGTTCAGAAAATAAGTTTGGCTTATGAAACGACTATGAGTAAACTATGGATATAGTGAAACGTTCTACTTGTAAGCTAAAGCCTATTTTATGTCATTAATATTATCCATAGACGCTCGTTGTCCTTTTCATACAGCAATATTTAAAGTCACAACTCCCACAAAGAGAAAAATACACAAACCCACAAATAAGTACCTATAGGCAACTATAGGGTTACTACTTGTCTTCAATCTTCATCCATTTTGACTCTATGGGCCTGATTGACAATCTAATAGGTGTTAGGTGTTGAATAGCTTATCCTGTTAAAGTAGAATAGTTTTGTTTCTGCTTACGTTATATTGAGACAAAACATGACATTTTGAAACAGATTGTGAAACAGACCCTTAAGCTGCGCGTCCACTGCATCGGAATCGGAGCGTACGGATTTGTTGCTTTGTATGGATTTCTATGGTACTGCGTCCACTGGATCGGCATTTCTGCGCCTGCGACCGGTATTTATGCCGATGACGTCATCGGCAGTGAACCCGTCATTCGGATTTCGAACGTTTCAAGTTCTGACGTTTGCGACGACGCGACGGCTATACATAAATACTTATTCACGATGAATGACGATATTTTAATTACTTTAGTGGAAAAATATGATGAACTTTACAATCTAAAACATCAACATTATCATAACCAACTGAGGAGAGACGATATTTGGGATGAAATTGGGCAAATAATAAATAAAAATTGTAGAATATAGTGAAGTTCAAAAAACTTTTTTCGAGTCATATGAATGTACCCAAAAAATCTATTTTCATCTTCTAATAAATCAGAATATAATGTATGAAATTCTCCAAAAATTAATCTTTTTGAATTTATATTATGATTTATGAACCCATATCTTTCGTTTCCTCTTGTTTCTCTTTTCCTCTTCTGATAAAATACAGCTAATTACAACCTATTCGGTCTGAGATTACAACAATATATCTCGTCACTATCCTCCATATGGAGGATAGTAACGAGGATATTGTTGTAATTAGCTGTATTTTATCAGAAGAGGAAAAGAGAAACAAGAGGAAACGAAAGATATGGGTTCATAAATCATAATATAAATTCAAAAAGATTAATTTTTGGAGAATTTCATACATTATATTCTGATTTATTAGAAGATGAAAATAGATTTTTTGGGTACATTCATATGACTCGATAAAAGTTTTTTGAACTTCACTATATTCTACAATTTTTATTTATTATTTGCCCAATTTCATCCCAAATATCGTCTCTCCTCAGTTGGTTATGATAATGTTGATGTTTTAGATTGTAAAGTTCATCATATTTTTCCACTAAAGTAATTAAAATATCGTCATTCATCGTGAATAAGTATTTATGTATAGCCGTCGCGTCGTCGCAAACACGTCAGAACTTGAAACGTTCGGAATCCGAATGACGGGTTCACTGCCGATGACGTCATCGGCATAAATACCGGTCGCAGGCGCAGAAATGCCGATCCAGTGGACGCAGTACCATAGAAATCCATACAAAGCAACAAATCCGTACGCTCCGATTCCGATGCAGTGGACGCGCAGCTTAAAACTCCTAACTTTTCAAGGACATTACAGTTTAGACTTTGTGTATTTTTCTTTGTGTGAGTTGTGACTTCAAGTAGGTACTTCTTGTTTACATAGAGAAAAAAATGAAGGTTATATTTTTTCACTTATTAGTTTTTTTTTTTTAATAACAGGTTTTATTCAGGTACTTTACAGGTAAAATACAGAACCCTTTTCTTGTAAATTTTTTTTGAATAACATTTTAAAATAATAAATATCATCACATTAATTTAAATAGATTTGAAAATATAATATCTTAATATTTTAGGGCACATGTTACCCATATCACGTCACATGTGTAATACTTAGGCCTAAAGTATTAAATAAAACATTTTTATGTCCATAGAGTTTTTTTATATTAAATGTATAATAAGTACCTATCTTAAATTGATGGTGATGGGAAGAGAAATATAATTTATTAATAAATTGTATCATATTGTATAATGAAGTGTTGAATAAGTTTTATCATTCCATTTTTATTACATAGGAAAGTAAAATAATTCCTAAAGTATAAATAAGTATGTTGGAGTTTAATAAAATAATTTGAAAGAAGTATATTTGTTTGTGTTTCTTGCCCTTATTTTTTTTTAATTTTATAATTTACACATATTATTGGTATATGAGAAATAAAATCTCAGTATTATTAATGCTAGGTATCTACCAAGAAACTTATCGAGGCAAGCATGAACTAAAGTACCTGGGATACCGAGTTTTGCTAGAAGTTCAAGTAATACCTACATCAAAAATTAACAGCTAACAATAGGCATACGCATTAAATCGATTCGCGGCATTAAGCGAAATAACTTGTATCTAATTACGGAATGAAAAAATATATGTAAAAACTAAAAACTCTTTAACACTCCTTGCATATTAAATTCCATGGAGAATGTCCACAATCCATCTACACGTCCACAGCTTCCTAGCTGTTTCCGAGATTCTGATTATTCATATTATTATTTACACGATTTGCTTATTTCAAGTATGAGATATGAATATTAATAAACAAGGTACCTATTAGTTATGTGTACAAAAGTTGAATTTTACCTTGTACAAATGCAATCCCACAGTTTCACCAAGCCTCGTAAGTTCTATGCAAGCAGAAGTACACCAAGCCTTGTAAGTTCCATGCAAGCAGAAGTACTTAAAAATAGAATTTGTCCTTCAGCTGAAATTAGTAAATTATAACCATTAAAGATAATACAAAATACATTGTTGAAGTCTGAAAAACAACTAATACATAATACTTTTTTAAGTTGTACATTTTAAATAACTGAAAATAGTTAAAAATATGGCAAATAAAACACTGATAATGTAACAACATACTTTAATAAAAAACTTCTTTAGACTATTACAATAATAGCGCAATTTTAGTGTAGACATTTTATAAAATGATGTAAATTTGCTATCATGTCTGCTTTATATACCACTATGTGAGCATTTCTGTGGCTGGCAAATGGCAATTCTTAGATATAAACAGTCTTCTCTGATTTCTAAACTAGATTTATCTTAATTTTAGACTATCGAGGCTGTCCAGCAAGTTTTGTACTTCTGAATCGACCTGTTCTCTTGTGCTTACATTTTCTAACCTCTCCCTTACAGATTCTATCTCTGCAGCATCAGCCTTTTGTATTTTCATATATTTTAACATCATCTCCACAACTAGACAAATTTCATTAATTAAATGCTTCGTTTCCTCGTGGTGTCCCACTCTATTGGGACGCATCTGAATAAGTTTGAGCTTGCTCTGAGCCAGCTGTATCGGATTGCGTCCATTCTTATCATTGGAACTTACATCCGTTCCTGCATCTAGCAATTCAATAACAACAGGAATATGGTTTGTACAAGCAGCTAAATGTAGAGGAGTGTTGCCAAGTGTGTCCTTGATGTTTGGATTAGCTCCATATTTAATTAGAGTTTTCACTACGTCGACGTAGCCGCGACAGGCTGCCAAGTGCAGTGGACTTCTTTTGTGTTCATCTGAACTGTTTGGATCTGCTCCTGATAGTATCAACTTTTCAACGAGCTCTGTGTTGTTTGTAGAAGCTGCAAATCGCAGCTTTTTGTTTCTCGAAGAGCAAATAGTACCACCGTATCTGTATTTGAGTCTGCAGTGTCTTGCCCTTGTCGAGCATTTAATTTTCCCTATATGTTCGTGTGGCTCGCCGAAAAACTCGATAGGCATTGGCTGACCCGCTAGGTTGATTGGTATTGCGGGTTGATTTATTTCGAAAACACAATACGAATGATCGAAAACTGGGTTATCACTACTTTCATTTCCAGTATCCACTCCTGAGTCGGCCATGACAAGGAAGTACAACTTTCAATTATTTTATAAAACTACCCGGTACTCGTAAAAGTATACTGATATTTTATGTTGTTGAGGTCCGTTCTTCTGAGGTATCTTCTTTATGTTCTTTATTATGATTTTTTCATTATAACAATTAGGATTTTAAGAGAAAATAACATCAACAAGTGTATTGTGAAATGTCCGTCCCGTCCAATCAGGGATCTGTCAATGTCAATATGTCAATTACCAAAGAAGTAGGAAATTCAATTACCAAAAATTTTTTTTTTATTTATGTATTGGTAGTAGCTAGTGAATACAAGTGATGACACTACGCAGAAGTATTCAAAGGTGGTTTCAGTTGGGGTTTAAATATATTTTATAGCCTAGGTAAGGCGTACAGATAATTTAAATGGGTTCTGTAGGCTAAAATTATTTTAGTTTTCGTTTTTAGTGTTTTTAGCAGTGGCAAAAGTTGTAAGTGGCAATTGCAAATTGACAATGACAGTAATTTGACACTGACAGTACTGACACTACGCCGACGACGGTCACGAATTGGGGATAGTTTTCCCGTAATTTCTTACGATATATTTAACAACAGCTGCGTAGATTATTTAAAATGCAGCAAGTCACAGTGTTCATGGTATTTACATTATTGTTTTATATATATCCATGATTTTTGTCATAATTTGTAACTTTTTACTTACATCTCAATTTTGTCATAATAACCTAAAATATTTGTAGGATATCGAAAGCTCCCGTTCTTACGTCGATGAACTGTATTCATCGGACCCGGAGAAAATAATAGAGGCGTTGATCGCTTTAAAAAACTCAGTAATTGGGAGCAACAGACAAAAAAGTTCAGTTATTCAACAAGGCATAGTTCCAAGGCTACTGCAACTCATGAGTGATGACTGCCTCGATCCAGACATACGGCTCGAAGCGACGATAACAATAGGTAAAACAAACTTTAACATTCAATATTAATTTTTTGCAATACAAACTTAGTTTGCTCTTTATATTGATAATGTCAACATCTTATGATAATGTTTATCATGTATTTGTAAACATAACATTTATATTGTATATTAGATAAATCTATGTATCACTGTTGTCAGCCTTGTATATAAAAAACCATTTGTTACAAGTGGTGTGCAAAATTAAACTAAATAATATGTTGTAATCGAACGTCATTTATTACCAAAACATTTTAACACTATCACTTGGCCTTGGCTACTGTAATTACATGAACTGTTTCCCAATAGTACTAGAGAGCTCTGTGGCGTAGCTGGAAGACCATTTGATTCGCACTCGAGAGAGTGCAGGTTTAATTCCCAGATTGTGGTGTGTCCCAATGAGACCTTTCGATCTCAAGTACATTATAATATGCTCTAACAGTGTTTTTGGAATGCAGTACGTGCTTGGGCAACCATACAACTATTTGTGATCACAATAGTGTTTTGGTCTCCACTGACTCACTCGTTCATGCATAATAGACACATGTGTGAATATGACACCGAGTAGACCGAAACAGGATTATGATCATAAATATTCACGAGAACCAGCTTCAGATATCATACATTCACAAAAAAAGAAAACAACCCAAATCAATGAGTAATGCTCTCGTATTAAATTGAAGCTCTGTTATTTTATTACAAGATTTGTATTAAGGCCAGGACAAAGATAAAAAATAAAGTGATTTTCACTACTCGTATGTACATTGTAATAAGAGTCATTTTTGCGTAGCATTATTTTGTATATTCATGTAGAAGACGGTGTTTGCAAGGTATTTCTTAAATATCTCTTGAAATATTGTACAAATCACAAAAGTGTTCGGTTTAAGTTAAAATATAATATATATAGGTATTAATTATTTATCAAAAAAACATGTATGGTGCCACACAACATTTTACGTTTTAGGAGATTTCGTGATTTTTAAGAGGTGATTTTAAGATTTTGTAACTCATGAATTATATATTTTTGTCAAAATGTGTACGGTTCAGAACCTGTCAAGGATTATGTACTTAACCCCATATTTTTTTCCACTTTGTAATTGATCTCTGACTAGGTAGACTAGGTGACGGGAAATGACAAAGTAGCCTATGACCTCGCCTTAAATGTTGTTTGACAAAACATATTTAAATGGAAATATTGTTTTCTAGCACATAATATCTAAGATTTATTTTGATGGTACACAAATGTCTGTACCCTAAGCACTCATTGAAATATTTCTAATGAAATGTGTAAAAAAAATTACATTGGTACTGTTTTATGTTCTAAAGCAATCAATATATTTTATTAGAAATTAACTTTTTATAAATAATTTTACAGGATCCCTGGCAAAAGGTACACATGAGAATGTGCTTGCCTTGGTGGAACAGAAGACAGCTGTTTATTTAGTAGATCTCTTGAAGGTTGTTCCGTTCGGGACTAAATTGGCAGAGGCGTGTCTGTGCGCACTACGCAGCATATTCCTTCATCAGCCAGCCCCCGTTGCTGCTATACCCCATGACATGAAAGTGTTGTCGAGGCTTACGCGTGAGTTTCAATACCAATTTTAATATCAAGGGAATAAAAACATCAATAATTATAGCCATAACCAAAAAGAAAAGTTGATGTGTGGAACAAGCAAATCCTTAGACATTACTGAATAAGATTCTGTGGAATAAATAGATTTTAATTTATTGTTACTTAAATTGTAGCAAAAATATGAAACCTTTTATCCAAAACTAGTTGTTGCTTGCGACTTTGTGCGCGCAAAAAGTGATCTCGCAGCAACCGTACATTTTGCCGCGATAAGAAGTAGCCTATGTCCTTCCCCATGGTCTACTCTATGTGTGTGCCAAATTTCATCACAATCGGTCAAGTAACTAGTTTCGTGGCCTATACAAATTCAAACAAAAAATCTTTCCTCTTTATTATATTAGTGAAGATGTACTACTCCCATGGGATAGATAAGTTCACGAATCATGTCTAATCTAAAGCTATAACAATAATTACATCCGCAGAGATAGCCCGCGATGGTTCACCTACTGCTCGCAGCTGCACTATCCGCGTGCTCTCCGTCTGGTGCGCCGGCGCAGCGGAGCAGGACGCTTTATGCGCCGCTGGCGCGTGCGTCGCCGTCGCCGAAGCGCTCGCCGCGCCGCCACCGAGGGCTCTGCCTGCTCTGGACCTGCTGAGCGCGATGTGCTTCGAGAACGCGAGTGTGGCACAGGCAGCGTTGACGACGAGGTGAGTTTTTTTTTATAATTTTAAATGGATACTAGGTAATGTACCTCGTATCTAGCGACGTAAATTATGCACCGGATACCAAGTGTAGCGTGCTGGCGCGGTGCTGTGTTTCCACAAAGGAGATTGGCAAGTCGCCATACATTTATCGCCTCGATTCTTACAACCCGCGTTCACAAAAAGTCTATTGGCGCACCGCACACACATTTTTTCGTAGGCTGTAAGTGAGGCTGATCCTTCCGCGATATATAAAAATTGATTACGATTGCCAATGAAGTTTTCACTTCTGGTGTGCGGTTTTAAGCACACACTTTTTTTTTTAATTGATCGCCAATGTCGTTTATTTTGTTACTCCAGGCACGGGGACAAGAGCATCCCGGAGCTGCTGATGTCGCTGGTGTCGCGCGACAAGCCGCTGCCGGTGGCCATGGCGGCCGCGCGGTGTCTCACCTTCATACACAGGGCGGGCGCTCTGCCGGCGGACGACTCGAGGTATAAGGGCCAGTCCACACGGCGCGTCGACGCAGCGCAAACATGTTAACGCAATGCCGGCCACACGGGTGCTGCGTTAACGCAGCGTTGTTGCGACGTTAACATAACATGGTTACATTGGTTACCCCTCCCGCTTTGTCTCGGGGGTTGCTGTCCGTTGTTCGTGCGTCGTCACAGCGTTGCGTCGACGCAGCGCAGTACAGTTTTTAGTATGTAAAACGACGGAGCGACAGCGCTGCGTCGACGCAACGCTGACGCAACGCACCGTGTGGACTCGCTATAACTCGTTTCAAGAGACTAGAGATAATCACTTTAGGGTTTATATGTACTGTGCTACTTAACCTCAAGTCCAGGCGCTAATCAACGGTCCACCTGTAAATGCGTACACAGGGAAAGACAAGATCTGTGTCTCTATACTGACTATATTCACTGACTGAATTACAATTCGTGTTCGTGTGTTCTCTACTGCCCTGTAGCGCGAACTTTTTCATAAGCAGTAAAACATGTGTCCATAATTTCCATGATTCACTTTGCGAAACATTATATTATATCAATAGTTATAACAATAATTATAGTAGTAGTAACATAGTTCAAAGTGTATGCGCCGGCACCATTCTAAGAGATAAAGTATATAGTAGACTTTAAGAGTAGCAGATGCGTAATAAAAATGATTATTTGATTCCAGAGTGGTGTTCGGTGCTCTACCATGCCTCGCTCGACTCTGCACTAAGGACATGCCCGAGGACATCCGAGCGACCGCTGCAGAGACGTTGGCTTATTTAGCAGAGGTTTGTAATACTTATTTAATTTTGTAACAATTATATGTTTGTATCTCAAAACTATCGTCGGTGGGATGTTGTAGGACTCTTGGATATAAAATGTATTGCATATTAGTGTAAATCGTTTGGTAGAATAGGCAATTATCCTATGGTTTTTCACCATAGGATATTTTAGCACTAAACATTATTTATAACCAATTTAACCAACGTTTTACTAAAAATTTTTGTGTGATTTTTATAAAATATCAAAAAAATATAACAAAATTTTCACGTATGACCACGTGACTAAAAACGCACAGTCGTCAAACGTGACGCCAGACTCTTGTACTTCGTCTTTTTTAAAAATGGCTTCCTAGTCCCATCATTTCCGTCAGTAAACGTCATTTAAAAAATGTTATGTCAGTTGTCAGTCGAAGTTTAGTGCAAGTTTTGTGCGGATTAAAAGTGTGTCACTTCGATAATAATAGTATAGCACCATATTTATGGCATTTAAAAATAGATAAATAACCAAAGTTAACACCAAGCATTTTATGACTTGACATGTTTAGTGTGATTTCATAGTTGACAGGTTACAAGAATATGACGTCATGACAACACACTGTAGCGTTTTCGCGGCTTTATTAATTATTTAAACTTTTATGCTGATTTGCAAGAAAGAAATTCACAAGGAATGGTCCAGGTTGCAAATGTATTTTTTTAATAAGAACAATATGACGTATTTTTCAAAAACTTAGAAAATACCCTATTATCATGGCGATATTTAAAACTAGCGTGAAAAGCGCGTGAGTTATGTTTTGCAAGCAAGGATGCTACAGTTTTGTTGTCTATCGGTATTCTGTAATCACCTACTATTAGATTATGCGTCGGCTCGTTTGCTTAATAAATGCTCCATTTTCAGGTGGACACATCACTCCAGCGGTTAGCAGCTATATCCAACCATCTGATGAGCTCGCTAGCGGACATAGTGAACTGTCCGTCCGCGGCCGCCAAGCAGGGCGCCTTCAAATGTTTCGCCTCGCTCGGTGCCAATGATGAGGATATCAGGAAACGGATAATAGAGACCCACGGGCTCATGGTGCATGTTGTCAATGGGATGAACAACCCGGAACCATTGGTGAGGATTATTTTTTACTTTTTTTGATTTTTGCAATTTTCCTAGCCAGAATTCCATATGTAAATAAAAAAAAAAGCATCCTGTATTATTGCACCACCCATAGTGGCGGTTGTAAGTAACAATTTCTGGAAAGCAATAGTGTGCGAAAAAATTGAGAAAAGAGCATATTTTTAGCATTTTATTATTTTCCCATACATTTCTTCAAAATATGAAACATTTTATGCCATATACAATTCCTTCCCAGATGATGTTCCTTACAAGCAACTTTTTAAGACCTTTCATGTGATATGTCTTGTAGTGCTACAGTGGTGGGGACGGGCTTTATACAAATAAAACTAGAAATGGCTCCCGGCTACATAGACGCCAAGTATAAATTAAACTTATTGTTTTAGGTGAGGCTAGCGGCTGTACGATGTCTACATTCTCTCTCCAGATCAGTTCAACAGCTGAGAACTACGTTCCAGGTATTTATTGATATGAAATGTATGGGCTTTAATAATATCTACCTATGGATGCTTTCACACAACGTCAATCTGATCCTCTGATCGTCTATCTGATTCAAAGTAAGTTCTCTAAGAACTTGTGTTACGGGTACCAGACAACGGAAATATATTTAATGCTTTAATACTATTAAATATATTTAAGATTTTTATAATATCCATTATACAAATATTTAACACACGTGCATGAACCAGGAACACAGAAAACTTTTTGTTCTTTCGGCGGGATCCGAATCCGCTAAGTCGGCAAGAGGGTATGAATGGACGGATGGACAGATGCACGAATAGACGAATGTTGGTAACTATTGTGTATAAAACAGCTGCAAATTGGCACACGAACATTTTGTCTTGGTATTTAGATATTAGTGATGTAACGAATGTCTTTTTTTTAGCATTCGCGAACGCGAATTTGAATGCGAATATCTGCTACCGACATTCGCGAATGCGAATGCGAATATTCAGTTTTTGTTCATATTTGGCACCAATAATAATTTGTCTATGGCTTGGCGGCAGTCGCGTTCGGACCGATTCGTTATGGGTTCGTTACGTTCGTATCTTCCGAGTATTGCCGAGTTCATACGAACTCATCTATGATCTAAATAAAGCGTCATTCATTCCGCTCCGCTCACTCAAACTTAAACTCAATTTTTTTATTTCCATGTAGGTTATGATATATAACGCTTATAGAATTGTCCTACATGATGCCTACCACCGGTTCGGAAACTAGCCCGGCGAGAAGAACCGGCGTAAGAAACTCGCACATTTGCTTTTGTTTTCTGATGTTCATATTCACAAAACATTCGCAAAGATTTTGCGAATGCGAATGCGAATTTACAAAAATGTGCGAATATTCGCGAATGCGAATGCGAATATTCGTTACATCACTATTAGATATAGGCTACTAAATAGGCATGTTGTCTAAAAAATTTTTGTCTATTCGATGTTAGAAAACAAGAACCCATTTGCGTATATCTGTGGTAGACCAATCAGCGCACAGTCCTGAATCGCGCTATCGAAGTATCTGTATACGACAGCTGAAATGCATACAAGTGGTCTTCGGCCTGACCGAGCATACCACCTCGCTCGGTCGGACATCTCCCTTTGGGGCTTCCACTATCATTCCCACATATCTTAAAAAAATAACGAAGACACTAGCAATTTAAATTTACAATATGAAAGAGAGTGACTTCACGAGTTGCCCCGCCATACATTTGTCATTACAAAATGTATGGCGGTAGCAACTTGTGACGTAACAAATCGTTTTGCGAGACAGAGATGGGCAATATTTTCTATTTGCTTATAATTTTTAATCGCGTCAACCTAAATACCTATTTCTTTTAGATTTGTGTATTTTAAATCAATAATTTTGAAATTTAATTTATATTCCATCCCTATGAAGAGGTGAATGTTAGTGACTGTTTATGTATAAAAAAGCTCAAAAATGGTATACAAATAGTTAAGTCTTGGGATTAAGATGTAGGCTACTCTGTTCAGATACAGGTACAAGATACAAGTCTAAGTAGGGTTTCTTAACTTCATAGTTTCCGTAATTCCGTATTACAATGCTACAGTAATTTGGTAGAATTTGATCTTTGTTCACAAAAAGGTTAATATGGATCTTAACAGAATTTAAAAATATTTTAACTCAGTGCTGGTTTTAGCATTACCCGCGTTCTTGGCGATGAATGATGATTTCATACTGCGAAGTTTAGATTAAAGTGACGAAAGTGGATAATTTTATTACTTAATAGTATTCAGTGTTTTTTGTAATTGGAAGTTGTTCAAAACTCAATTTAGAGAATTTACGAGTATGTACTACACTCAGTGAGCGAGGGATAGAAAAGAACGCCTGTGTCGCCCCTTTTTATCCGGCGCCCCGCCGTCGCCCAACTTCGCCCCCCTAACGCTGCTACTGTTTTAACTTCAAGAATAACCATGCACCGGTTCTCCCCAGGACCACTGCGTGTGGCGGCCGCTGATGGCGCTGCTGGCGGCGGCGCCCGGCGCGGAACTGCTCACGGTGGGCTCCTCCACGCTCTGCAACCTGCTGCTGGAGTTCTCCCCGGCCAAGGAGCCCATGCTGGACCAGGGTGTGTAGCCTGTTGCCCAGAATAGTGTGATATAATGACTAGACGCAGCATAGGTAGCGAGTAGTCCAAAATTACCACTAAAGTCCCCAACGCTGGTGCTCTGGGAGTCCAGTCTCCTCAATGTGGTGGATAATTAGTTATTAGTCACCACGCTAGTATCAAGTTTGTTCGTAGAATAAGGATTATAGAAGGATAATGACATTATAGTAATGGTATAATGTACACCTACAGTTATTTACCTGCATTCCTACATCTTCTATATATATAAAATGTTATGTTGGTTTGTGTACGCTTCAAAAACTCAAAAAGCTCTGCACCGATCGAGAAATTTTAGCATGATATATAATCCGCATCAAGGATTGTTTTTATCTATTTTTTGCATCAGTCACGTAAATATATACGAAAAAACTATATTTACGCGGGCGGAGCCGCGGGCATCAGCTAGTTCCTGTCATAAAATATTGAATAATTATTATTAAATGTTTGTCAGAGTCAGATATCATATAAAATGATCGATACAAATATTCTATTTGTTTTGTGCGCAGGCGCAGTGGAGATGCTGTGTAACCTGACGCGGCGGCCGGAGGCGGCGCTGCGGCTCAACGGCATATGGGCGCTCATGAACATGGCTTTCCAGGTATTACATTAACCCATCGTTTCTCAACCATTTTTATGTCGCGACCCACAAAAAAGCTAAAAAGTTAAGTAAAAAGTCTTGCGACCCCGTCACTATAAAATTATAGTAATATGTACATACATAGCGCGCTATTTTTATAAGCTATAAGTACGTTGTATTAGCCTTCACTGGTTCGAACGTTCGAACGATTTTTTCGACGTTCGATACAAAAAATTCGTGTTATCTTTTGTACCTAATACCTATACGTAGTTTGTATTAATTAATTTTCGACAGACTACGATCCCCTTTAAAACCGGTCGAGAAACGATGCATTAACTCAAAAACGTATAATATGTTATAAGGCATGTTGAGGCAAAAAGTGTCTCTGAAGTGGCCATTTTGACATTTGAAGTATGGTAAAAGCCAAGATGGCGTAACTTTTTACTGTATGAAGGTTTGTTCCACGAAGTATAGATACCAGGAGTCCGAACGGTATAGGCTTTTCCATAGTAATTATGTACACAATAATAGGACCAGATCTTAGTTCTCTTTTCTGCCGCTAGGCGTGCGAGACCGACGAGTACCGAGTGTTGCCAATACTATTATACCGAGTGTTGCCAATACTATTATACCGAGTGTTGCCAATACTATTATTTATTACAATTATTTTTAAATTACCGTTAGGCAATTACCGTGTTCTACGGTATCTATTTTTCGAGAACTTTCGAGAAGAATTTAGATTTTAATCCACGTTTCTCTTAATATTTTGTTCCAGAGCTGTCAATAGCAACATTTAAACTTCCCGCGTAATTTCAAATGAGTGCTTGTCGAACTGTCGCGCGCTCTACCGGCAAAAATCTATCCCCGTAATTGAGACCATTATTTTAACATTACGTTCGGACTCCTGGTATCTATGCTTCATGGTTTGTTCTGTCAAATGCACGTCATAGCCTATTTTGAGTTTTGAAATCTTTGCATTAACCACATACCTTGCAAATGACAAGTGATCGCTGCAGCTAATAGTCAATCTATACTCCACCAATCTATAGATCACAGTCTGTGGTCCACAGAAGAAAATTCGCCATTTATCTGTAAAAATTTTTTTCATGATGGTCTTTGTCAGGCCGCAGTCAATCTATTTATGTTTTGAACGAAGTACCTGGGGAGTTCTATAAATGTATCTGACCGGGATTCGAGCCCACCACATTACGAATTTTCGAACAAAGCAAAAATTATACGTACTCTTATCGAACTGCCAATCGGACTGTCATAATAGAGTCGTAATTATTGATGTATGTTTTGTCGGGCTCGTTGCACGTCGAAGAAAAAAACGTATATAGCTTAAAAACGCGCAGTTTCTTAGTGATAATACCTAGATCGATTTTGCTCCGACGAAACTCTCTGTATATTAAATTTCATGGTAATACTTGCAGCCGTTTTCGATAAACCGATTAAATATATACAAGATTGTCTCGTTTGAAGTACAAGACAGTCACATAAAAGTGAAGTGATTTTACTTTTATAATTATACGGAATATGTTGTTATCACTTGCTTTATCGATCACAGCAGTAGCAGCAAGTTTTAGCTGAAAATGAAATTCCTGTCTTACCATTATCCCACTTTCCCCAGGCGGAGCAGAAAGTGAAGCAGCGTATCCTCTGCGGCCTCGGCACGGAGCAGATGTTCCGGCTGCTCAGCGATCCGGACACGCGAGTCATCATGAAGACCCTGGGTCTCCTCAGGAACCTGCTGTCCACCAGGGCACACATCGACGCCATCATGGCCGAGTACTCCTCGCAGGTTATGCAGGTCGGTGTTCCAGAACATTGATCTAGATCTCACACATCTATTGACTACCAGGAGTCGGCGATCTGCGGCTCGCGAGCCACATGCGGCTCTTTGAATGTGGAGCTGTGGCTCTTTCGTACAGCTACTTACTTACTATACGCAAATCTTGTTTCTTTTATTAAAAAAATTTTGATAATCTTTCTGAATCGACGAACAATGATAAAGAACGAACATAATATTATATTGTATTATATTATAAAAGCGAAAATTGATAAAAACAAAGTTACTCAGATTCAAAATTAGTAACCTAATTTAGACACGTCACACAAGACATATGACGTCATCTAATTATGATCTGTAAACATTTGACACCTATTTATTCAGACACCCAGAACACTCGATAACAAACAACACTCAAGAAATTTGGAACATCTGTTTTAACAATAAAGTTTCAACTACATATTTTATTGTTGGCAAGAAAATATAATTGTGGCTTTTCAAAAACTTAGAATTTTTGTAAATTGTAATTTTTGACTCTTTCGATTCAAAAGGTTGCCGACCCCTGGACTAGACCACGCAAGTACTTTGTGTGCAAAAGAGGAGTAAAATTTACTTCCTACAGCGCCATTTTCTCTCGAATATTCTCGCAATTCTCGCAAAGCATAGAATTCAATAAACGTCAGTCATGTCATTGTCATGAAAGACAGTGTCGTGTAGTGTGACGTCACACACGCGCGTTACTATTGGTCGCGACTCGCGACCAATAGTGACGCGTTTCGCAATTTTAAATACCCCGGGCTGATTTTGCATTTTTTTTTATATATTTTTTTCGGCTTAAATAACAACTAAATTTTAAAAATTCCTTTTAGTTATAATGTGACGACAATAAAGAACAGGCAAAAAATATTTCAGGCAAATTAAATTTTCATGCATATTCCCTAATCCTCCATAGGTATCAGGTTTCGAATTGATAGATGATTGCGAGTTTCTTAGCCGGTTCTCGGCGGGTTAGGGTTGAACCGGTGGTAGCTTTTTCTGTTGACTTTCCGAAAATAGCTTCATTTGTTTCATTTGGAAATAAAAATTTTCATTTTAAATTTCGATTAGCTTTTGCCCGCGACTTCGTCCGCGTGGAGTTTCCATACAATATTTTAACTCTTTTTTAACCCCCTTAGGGGGTGAATTTTAAGAATCATTTTTAGCGGATGCCTACGTCATTACAACTATCTGTATGCCAAATTTCAGCAAAATCCGTTCAGTAGTTTCGGCTTGCGTTGATAGATGAGTCAGTCAGGTTTGCCTTTTATACATATATTTTCGATAAGTAGGAATTATTGGGTGTGGTCTTGGATTATGTGTTATAAATAAATATATGTAATATGTGTTACAGGCCGTGATTGTGGTGCTAGAAGGCTCGTACCCTGCCGAAGTAAAGGAACAGGCGCTGTGTATTCTGGGCAACATCGGCGACGGGGAAAAGGCCAAAGATTTGATCATGGCCAACGAAGATGTACTTAGAAAATTGGTGGATTATTTAGTGAGTATTAAATATTTTATATTGTTCTTAGTTGATAGTATTATATGATGTTATGCATCAGCTAAAGGTGAGAAAGTCAAAAAATTATAAAAAGTTCCCACCGGCTCAGTCCTAACCCGCCGAAAAGCACCGGCGAAACAAACTCTATTCTAAAAATATACATTATCTGTGGCAAATCTTAATGCAAATACTCGTACCGAATTTTTCTTATTAACAAACTCTATTCTTACCGAATGTCTTTAATTATAAATATATTGGTTAGGTTTGTACTAAAGTGGGGTCGCAGAGCACGTATAATTTCGTACATTGACTCATCGCTACTTGTCTATTTCACTCGCACACGATATATTCGTGAACGAGTGAAAGACACAAGTAGCGATGAGTCTATGTACGAAATTATACGTGCTCCGCGACCACACTGTGTTGATTAAGTAACAACTTTATTAAACACAACATAATAAAAAGAAAATACCAAAAATAATGCATTTCTTTTGGTTTGGATTATAGTGCGACAAGGATAAGAATATAACTGACATCCGCGAGATGGCGCTCACCTAACATCTTAAAGAAGTAGTGTTGCCAATGTTAAATATTCTCCCCACTAAATGCCAAAAATGTATTATGTAAACTTAAATAGGTTAAATGAATATTTTATGAATATATGGAAAAATATTATGATTGTGGTGTTTTATTTAAAGTTTAAATCATCTTTTCTTTAAAAACAATGCGTGTAAAATTCAATAAAATCTTACATGGCATATTTATCAGCACATTTTTGGATAATCCTAATGATGTTTCCCGCGACTTCGTGCGCGCAAATGAAAATCTCACGGGAACTGTGAATTTCCGCGATAAAAAGTAGACTATGTCCTTCCCCGTGGTCTACTTTATATTTGTGCGAAATTTCATCAAAATCGGTCCAATAGTTTCCAAAGCATCCAAAGAATTTGCCACGGGCCTCCGAGGGTATAGTTACGCCACTACATGTATTACTAGTTTTGGCTGGAGGTCTTCATGAGGTAATCTCAAAGGGAAGTCGATAATAATAGAGTTCTTTAGACTCTTTGCCACTGGCTCGAGCCCCCTTATTTCTCCTTAGTAAGCATTTTAGTTTTGCATAAAAAGAAAAAAAGGAAGCCATTTAAGTTATAAGACCATAGCTAGCAGCTATAATATGATAAAAATATTTATTATTCACACGTGCTCTTACCGGTATACCCATTAGGCAGATAATGTAAACTTCCATAATCAATGCAATCCTGTCACATACTCCTTTAAGCTATACCGTATATTTACAGGCGCATCCCGAAAGCAAGCTTCAGGAAGCGGCGTTGTTCGTAGCCGGCAACCTCGTGTGGAGCGGCGAGGCGGGCGCGGCGGCACGACAGGCGCGTCTGGCGGAGCTCGGCGTGCTGCGAGCGCTCAAGCTGCTGCGCACGCGGCACGACGCGCTCCACCTGCACGACAAGTACGTATGCGGGTGCGTGCACGGCGTACGCTCGAGCGTGCTGTACGTACACGCTTGCATAATAACTCCACACCGATCTCGGTGACGGTGGCTTTATTGAAACCAGGCTAGTTACGCAAGCGTAATTTTATAGTGCCCAAGTGTGTGCGCAGTACACAAAAGCACTCTCTTCCTTTACTCTCGTAATCCAGTGGGACGGATAACCGACACGACTGACGAGAGATGAGGCGCAGGTCCGACTTTTTACATGCCCATCCGACGCATGGATCATATTTCTTGTCAGACAATCAGGTGATCAGCCTGCATTGTCCTAACCAAACTTGGAAACAACATTTTTGTTGTTCCAATGCGGGAATCGAACCCACGACCTCTGAGTCTAGAGCCAGTGCTCTAACCACTAGACCACGGAGGCTGTTTAAACGCTTGCATATGAAGCGTGCGTGAACGTCACGTACATTCATGCGTAATAAAGTGAAAACCACGAGAGATAATTATATAATAATTTATGCGAACAACGATCATCTGTCAAAATGAAACTAATTCTAAAATCAATTAACCTAAAGTGACATAGGTCTCATTCGAGACTAAAAAGAAATTTCACTTACGGCACGTTTCAATAACCTATCTATAACTATTTGTTAGAAACGTCAATTTTTTATCGCGAAAAACCGGCAAATTATTTAATGACGACGTTTTTAACAAACAGTTATAGATAGATAGGTTATTGAAACGGGCCGTTAGTCGTATTATAATAATCTACCGTCCGACACGAATTATGCAGCGAGTCATATGCATAATATTAAAGAGTTAAGTTTTTATGTTTAATCATAATAAATAACCAGACACAATATGATACAAAAGCATTAGTTTAGCACACTAACTTTTCTATTATATTCATAGTAATGTTTATTTTTCAGAGTGAAAACTGCCCTGGACCAGTTCAACGAATTCACCTAAGTTCGGCGCGCCCGTGGTCGCCGCCAGTGGTCGCTAGTGGTCGCTAGTTGTAAGCGAGTGATCTATCCAGTCATAATGTAAATGCTAAGTAATGTATATAGCTAAGGTCGGTTGTCACACCACTATGTTTATTACTTTTTATAGTATTCAAACCACGGGGAATTAGAATTGTGTTAGGAATTAGAAAATCAACGCTTTTATTATCCCACAGGGAAGTTATGATAACGAAATAGCAAATTCTTTAAGATTTTTATTGTAGTATTTTTATTATAGTACAATACATTTCATTTGCCAATCATCGCTCAGAAATGTTCGTGTTTCCTTTTTTTTGTGAAACTTTAGTTAACATCTATTTTATCTGAACTAAGTATTCACTTTTCATAAGGTGTTCATGGGCTTTTGTCAAGATGCATTCGATAATTTCGACAGCGAACTTCGAAATCAAAAATATAATATGGGATTTGACATAAGTCAACGCTAAGTGACGTGTCGCTGGCAAGGCCTTATGTCAAATCCCATACATTTGGTTTTTGAATTTCGCCGTCGAAATTATCAAATACATCTTGACTAAAGGCCTTGGGCTCGTTCCTAAAAGTATCCGATTTAGGCGGTATACATTTCACACGTAAAATATATAACTATAGTCAATGCGTTGTATTATGTTATGCGTGACAGATATTAATTGACAATCCTAGTGAAGTTACCTAACGAAACTTAATCGATTGTTTAGAAGTATCGAATCAGTTTGCAAAGGAAATACAATCAGAATTACGATTACAAGATGATCGTTCGTATTCATCGATTTGATATCGAATCAGCAGTGTCAATCTCTATTGGCAGTCGTTCCATTCCACGCATTTGACATTTTTAATATATCATATTTTTTATTTATTTTCCGATTAATCATTTACATTTAATAATAACAGAGTACAGTACATTAAAATAATACGAATAGTTTAATTTGTAATTTTTGAAAAAACATTTATTTAGAAAAGTTATAAATTATTTTCATTTCATTACTTTTCTCTACTTGCAAGAAGTTTGCGTAGCCTGGAATATGACAACTGTCACGTATATCATGTATGATGATTATTGTATATGGCGCATTAACTATAACAATCAAGTACATTACGAATATGTCTTATAATATGTGATCAGTGTGTGACAACCCGGATTTCTTACCGAGTAATGTTGAGAAATATTTATTTGAGTTTATCATGTTGGTAGATGTTGTAGTTCGCCCCCATTTCCATGTAGATAACCGTCGCATAGTAAATCACTTCTGTATGTTTGTATATCTTGTTCGTGTATATTACCGAATATGGTTATCGTTTAAGTCGGTCGATTATATGTAAACACGCGATAAATTCCTTAAATCTGTAAAATTCTAAAGCAGCTCGTTATATCATAATGAACATTACAAATAACAACACAACACAAATAGTTATACATATGTCACCGTAAAATTGTAAAAACCGTTAGATTATAATATAACCAGTGAAATTGTTAAATGTTGATAGACTTCGGACGCGAATATGCTGCCTATAATTTAAAACATTTTTCTTCGTTAGATTATAAATATATAGTTATGAATCATTCAACATATTTTTACAATCTCGTTAGTTATATTACAATCTAACGTTTTTACAATACTACGGTGACATATACAACTAATGGACTATGAATTGCGTGTATACATATATCTGACGCTGATTATAAAAAGCTAGTGACGAAATCTATTTTCTTAACTCTAGTGTTTGTAAAATGTAATAATATTTTAGATGAATGTTAGGCGTATTAATTGCAAAGATACAGCCAGCGGCAATGATGTGCTCAAGTGAAGTCATTGTAAAGTTAATAAACATATTGTAAAATGTAAAAACACGGTCCATATTTTGTTGCTGACTGTATCTAAAGACTGAATGGTGAAAAAACCTAGCTAGTTAAAAATTTAACGTTAAAAGTGAAAACGTTAAGTAGCTTTTTATAAACTCTAAATTCACACTCGAATACGGCGAAGCCAAAAAAGGGTAGTCGAAAATTTTCATTTATACATACTTTGATTCAGGATTTAAATTAGTTTTTCAATTCAATGACTAAATTAAAATATTTGTAAACTTAGTTTTCTTCAGTCACTAGGCCTAGTTTCCAGCACTGTTAAAAAGAGATAGATTGATTGCTCTACTCTGTCTCTTTCGCACTTATATTTACTCCCCGTTTGATTTTTAATATATTTATTTCTAGCTGCAGTTGAATTATGATAGAAATATTAACCATGGATTTTGAATCTCTGTGAAAATAGTATGTGTATTTGAACTTGATACAGTAAAACCATGTTGCTAGTGGCCCTCGGCAATTCTCACTTTGTCTATGGAAATGACAGATGATGTATGAAAAACGACGATTCCCGAAAGCCATTGAGATCGTGGTCGTACTGTTAATGTATATAATATATTATGTCTACTTAAATTTCAAAGCGGTAATACAAATCTGCAAACAAGTTTTTGATTGAAAAAAAATCATCTCATTTACAAATTAACGATATAAGAACAATTTAACGGATTTTGTAAAACAATATCACAGTATCTTTCACTTTTAAATTATGTCATCCAAATATCGATATTCCAAACTTCGCAACATTTTTTTACTTTTGTCTTCCCCTTTGACTAATCTGAATAAATGACACTAACTTTTAAATCATGGATAAATTATTAAATCTTCCATTTTTGTTTAAGTGACATTTGTAATTTTTTAATCTAATATTTGATCAAGATCATAATGAAAATTTTGATCCAATGCTGCAAAAAATCTGGTAAATAAATGCCTGAATGCAGTGAGATTTTAAAATGTGGCCTTAATCTTTCTGCCGCTAGCAATTTCTTTTGTCTATAGTCAATATTATGACACATTAAGGGTGTGTTCCGATATGCACTGCGAGCACTCCATAGTGCACAGTGCTATCACTGTAGAAAAATTCGTTCCGTTATGGACTGCCAGTATAGGCACAGGCAGTACCCTATGTCGTCATAAATCGCCGCCATATTCAGTAAAATATGGCGGCGATTTATGACGATATTATCACAGAGCACTGGTGTTTTCGAGGTCAGGTACTCTCAGTACTTTGATCACGTGATTAAAAAGTTCAAACGTCAAAATGAAGACCATTCCTAGTTTTCAGTTGAATTTTATAAAATTAGGTAATAGGGCAACAGTATAACTGGCTATAAAGGAACGTCTTCACAGTATACTGAATTGACGTCACACAGTACAGTGGTCGCAGTGCATATCGGAACATACCCTTAATGATTAAATTAATAATTATGTATGTATGTAAATATATAAATGTAATACAATCATACGACGTGGCAGACTATTCTGATTAAGTAATAAAAAAAGACCAAAGCAGGTGACAGAAAATATTTTTCAAAATGGCGTCACCGTATCAGGTTTTTGCCGCGTTGTACGTCTCTGTGTCCATATATGTAGTGCATCGAAAATGATGAAAAACTTTGTTACAATAAATAAAGATACCAAAAGTTATGTTTATTTTTTATTTAAATAAAATTAATCCTTTACAATAAGCTTAAATTATGAGCATGGTGAGACTCATGCCTGCATAGTTCTATTAGGTTTTGTATATTGTTTATTTGGAAAACTGCCCTAGTCTATTATAACAGAAGGTTAATTGAGTTTTAAAAAAAGTAAAAAATGCCTAAAGGGCATGATGACCTTGCCCTTAAGATATGAAGAGGCTCGGCGTGCCCTAGTGACCGATCGATTAGTTATTTCAAAGCCAAGCCAAGGTTTCGCTATTAAGTATTAAAAATATACTGTTTATAAGCAATAACCACAGAATACAGAAATCATCCATAAGCCGTCAACACGCTTGAAAGTGAGGCCGTCACAACCACTCCAAATTGGAATGGTTATCCACACATAATATGTTGCCACAGAATAACGGGATATTTTACCCAACTTTTTTTCAATTAATTTTTATTGAATACCTAATTGTCGTAATATAACAACGCTATTTGTTTTGTAAGTGTAAAGAGTAAAGATTAAAAAGTGCGGGCGGGGCGGTAGTTCGCCATGGTTTTGGACACAGTGCGCTGCATACAAATGTGATCGAACACTCATTCTGCATGTTTTGAATTCTGTGTCAATAACATAGACACCATATTCAAGAAACGTTATTAATTTAAATAATAAGTATATTTTTTATTTCTTACTGCTGCTTGCACACGTTGTTTTGTCTTATTATGTAGGAATACATAAATAACTACGTTGTGACGACCTCTGTGGCTCAGTGGTTGAGCGTGTTGGTGGTCAAGCCGATGGTTGCGGGTTCGAGTCCCGCCGGAACAAAAAGTTTTTCTGTGATCCTGGGTCATGGATTTGTATTAAATATGTGTAGGTAAAATAACTTTATTTATATTAATAGTATTTCCATTGCCTGGTACCCGTAACACAAGTTCTTTGAGAACTTACCACGGGACCAGTTTGACGTGGTGTGAAGCGTCCATAGATATTATTACTATTATTAATAAACTACATCTAAATCTAACATCTCTCATCGTTTGAACCTTCCCTGAACTTCTACAATCATTTCAAGACCAAATCGGTCTAGCCTAGGGGTCGCTCGGGAACCTGCAGCTCGCGAGCCACATGCGGCTCTTTGAATGTGAAGCTGCGGCTCTTTATACGCAAATAATAATAATATCATAAAAAAAGTTTAAAAATCTAAATCATTGAACGATAAGGCACAATTTCTATCTCTCAGCCACTACGTCTGGCTGGTTGCGGCGAAAATCGCTTTTCCCCGCACCAGAGGTGGCCTTACCCTTTGCGAGGCTCCGGGCGGCAGGTTTTGCGAGGCCCATTTGTCCTTCGTGAAAATTATGTGATGTGAAAGTTGGGTTTTGTGAAGGATTTACAAAATGGCATGTTTTTAAACTTGCGACAAAACAATCAAATTTTGGGTGTGAAAAAACTGAATATTGAATTGAATTGAATATTTCGGTTAATTTATTAATTAATTACGAGGTTGGCGAAAGAATGTTAGGAACAAAAATTTCCAAATCTGGTGACTAAAAAATACCACTTTTGTTCAGTGAATATTCCATACTGGCAGACAGGTGTTATTTTAGCCTCTTTTTAATATTATACATCTATGTATTTTAGCTAACAAATTACCATATTGGTGACAGTTTGTGAGTACACATTTAATTCAAAAATATGTTTTCCCTGATGTATGTAATTCAATAAACATAATAAGCAGCAAACGAGCGCACATAAAAAAACGTGAAGGAAATTTTTAAGTTTTCTCGGTTTTGTTAAAATTTAAAAATGGCGTAAGTATATTTATTCTTCTGTAATATTGTGGGTGTCGTCTTCGAGGTTTGTAGGAGTGCTGAATACAAAAATGATATTCATTTTGAATTTCAAAGAGCGGACATTAATCTATTATAATTATAAAGTAACAACGCCTGACTGACGCCGAGCCAAAACTCTGAAGCTAGAAACGTAATATTTGGACCGTGGCTTCCTTTTGTGACGTACTGCGTACAGGAGGGCTAGACAAGATGCATTAAATAATAACGACGGCGAACTTCGTGAATAAAAAATGTATGGGATTGACATAAGCGTGCGTTAAATGACATATTCAGTCGTATCGTTAAAAAAATTGGTAGCCAAGCAGCCACTTTGAACGAATACGCTAACGATGCACTCATATAACGAATTGCTCTAACGTGTTTCTCCATACAATGCCTAGACAAGCGGCCGTAAGTGACATTTAGTAGATCGTGATCTTTATCTTTATCGACCTAACGATAAAGATACCCAGGGGGCTACCTTTATCGCCTCAACGAACAATATGGCGGATTTTTATTGATCAGCTGTTATTTGTAAATAATAATGATTTGCCTAAAGTTGCCTAAAGGGTCTATACAACACCTTTTGCTAGTAGTCTATATTGCATAAAGTCAAAAGGATTCAATCTAAAGTATTCAATAAATCACAATTATAGTCAATACCTAATATGTAATTCATTGTATTCAAGTATAATTCAACACTTTGTTAAAATATAAATTTCTTAATTTGTAGCTTACTTGCAGTTTGTAATCTTTACACGTTACTATATCAGCTGAAAGCAATCTTTAGGTGTATAGTAGGTACCTAAATTATAGTAGGTAACAAATGGAGTTCATAATTAAGCAAGTTTCTCTGAAACTTCCTTAGAAATAAAGATTTGTATTTAGTAGTTAAAATTTATAAGTTTTTCAATGTAATGATATTTTATTGTCATCGATGCTCAACACCTTCGCCTTATAAATGGGTTAGAAGGACACAAACACCTCATAAAAGTTTTGAAATATTTGCTATTATACTTTGATTAATTATTACAAATTTAATATTATATATCTATGCTATTATACACCTATTATAAACAGTCAAGTAGTGTTAACCAATTAAATACTTAATATTTAATCTCTATAGTATATTTGTGACTAAATAATTGAAATAGTCTTTACAATTTTACAGAACTATAACGTTAAACTACACTTGTAATTAAAGTACCTTGACTGTACAGGGTACTATTGCAATAAATAAGTAAACCTAATTAGGTTTACTTATTTATTGCTTACCACATATTGTAGACAAAATATTACAATGCGGCCATAACACTTTGAATTTGTTATAAGCATTGTCTTGCTAGAATTATTCATTCATTCTAATTTAAGAGCTTTGCTCTTGTCAGTGATGCTTTCTTCATTCCTCTCTGCACTCCGGGCGTTCTCTTGACCTCCTGATACGACACGACCATCACATTCGCCTACACCTGTCCATAAAAGTTCTCGGCCTTCCACGTTTTCTACTACCATCCCTTCAATTATTCCTCTAATAAAGTTATTGTGCCGTATCAAGTGTCCGTATTAGGATTGATTAAATAATAACAATACAAGAGTATCTACATTTTATTTTACTTTTTTAAGTAAGTTTTACATGGTTTTAGTAAGAAAATAAACTTAAAATGTAAAAATACTTTTATTTCTTGCAAAGGAATTACATAATGCAGATATTTCTTTAAATAATCAGTTTTATCTCAAGTCACATAACCAATAATAACATTATACAATTTAAAAATCAACACAGCTAATAATAGTTATTATTTACACGCACTAGTTAAAGCCTGTCACAGAATGAATACAAATTAACTTAGGTTGGTAGCGGTTTTGATACATTAATTAAATTATGATTATTTATATCACTTCTCACTATCAGTGGTGAAGGCTGCTTCTCCTTCAAAGGGAAGCCGGAACCTGTATCATAAGTAGGGATTTCTATGAAGGTTTGCAAAAGGTATGTGACAAGGGAAGCCGATAGGAATGGAGTTATAAACCCTACGCCAATGCTCACTATAAACTGTATAAACAACATTATTGTATACCTACAATTCCTACAAATTATAAATATTTAAAACGCATTTTACTTATGTATAAGGTAATGATAATATTTAAGTAGTCAAAGATCCTACTAATATTATAAATATAAAAGTATGTGAGTATGTTTCTTCTTTTTTTCTTATCTCCACCAGTATGAAGCCTTGAAGCCAACTTTTATGTATAACGATACAGAATCGGCCAGCAGATCTCAAGTACATTATACGGACGCTCTAACGGTGAAGGAAAACATCGTGAGGAAACCCGCACATAGTTGGCCCCAGACGTATTGACTAGTCATTCCTCTGGACTAGGCTGGCTATGTTGTGAGAATGTCGTATGTGCTTGGGCAATCATACGATATTTAAAAACCAACTGTCCCAGGCACTACAGTATTTCACGAGTGGTTACTTCGCTCGGAGAATACTGTATAAATCATCCATCATCGGATGTAAAGACCTAAGTTAGGTAAATTGTTATTTTGATAACAAACAAAAATTATTGTACTTCATCTTCTTCTTCTTCATCTTCTTCTGGCCAGTTTAAAGTGTTACCAGGACATGGATATAGTCCTAAGGATAGAAGACTCCGTATTTTGTAATTGCTAAAAAGAACTGTATTGCCTTGGTAATAGAGTGTATTTCACATTTTTTTTTTTTTAATAAGATTTAATGGCCTGGTAACTAGACCTTTAAGCCAAGTCTTATATTTTGAGGTATTTCTTATTTGTCTTATTTCTAAATAGTCAAGTCCAAAGTCTAGTCAAAGTCCTAATAAATAGTCACGGTAGTTAAGCAGTCAAGTCAGTCGATTCAGTAAAGTGGTAGACGCTGTACTGAAACTTCCTAGGGAGTTTTGGCGGGAAACCCAATTTAGCACGCATTTTGTAGTTGCTATATCACTCCTCCACATTAGTGCACGTCACAAATAACTAATGGTTAATATTCCACCAATATTACACATTAAAAACCGCAATAACACGAATTTAGAAAAATAACACAGAAACACAACATTGCTGATTGACTTTCCCGGCAAAACTCGTGTATTTCACAATGCACGTATCATAGAGGCAAATCCGAGCCGAGCGAGATAGCCAGAAGGGAGGCCGTGTGTCTCGTTCTTGCATGTTGCCAACCAGAAAAATGTTGGTATTTTTAAAAAGTGACTTGAAAAATCTTAGATAAAACGAGTGTACTTTATTATTATTTTAACAAATGTTTATAACTATATCATATTCTAATTAAAAAAGTTAGAAATAGTCATTTAATACTAAATAAAAATGCAGTTTACATTAAAACCTTTTCCTTCTTTTTTATTAGATGGTATCATTTGCAAGGCAATAGATACGCCATTACAGTCGGACAAGGATCTTTGGCACTTAGATGGGGGCGTGAGTGTCGCAAATAAGAACAATACTTATTACTAAAAGTGAAATTTTACAAGACGGCGATGTTATTACTGATTTTATCCACGTGCCAAAAGGTAAGTGTCGCAACTACAAAACAATATAATATAATACTAAAAGTGACATTTTACAAGACGGCAATGTTAGTTCTGATTTTGTCCACGTGCCAAAAGATCCTTGTCAGACTGTACACATATTTTATGCTGAACACCGGATAATATTAAAATTCATAATAGTACCGGTGCTGGATTTGCTGGACGCACCGTGAGTATGGTCTTTAGTGTAATCTCTTAAAATCTGTTTATAATGTGTGTCCTATGACCATTTGGCAAGAAATCTGTATAAAATCTGTATTATCAATGAAAACTAGAAGATAATTAATTAAATAATGTATTATATAATATAATAATTATTCAAAATAGAACTCTGGAGTCATACAATAGATAAACAGTTAACCAATAATTATTGTGTGTCTAATTTATAATCCTCTGAATTTTTCCCGGTGTTTCGGATTTCGGTGCATATTGAAGTTCCAGCCTTACAACCGCAATAATCGGCCTTGTTAAATAAGTACCTACTTTATTCTTATTGTAAATTTCTACACTTGAAATTTGATTCCATTTTATACAAAACACTCTAGGAACTTTCAATAAAACTTCTAGGTACCGTTTTACTGAATCGACTGACTTGCACTGACTATTTGTATTTTGAACTTTGACTAGACATTAGACTTGAAAATAATACGGTGTTGAAATCATATAGGTACCTACATTAAATCTAGTTGTCTGCCTTTTTAACTTGACACTGACAAATAGTTTTATGCCGTAACGCCATCAATAATTAAAAAAAAATTTTTTTAATAAAATTTTTAATTATTTTTTTTTTTTTTTTTTAAAAATAAATAATTAAAAAAAAACATTTGACAACTTCACAACTGACGGCTAAATTCTTGAAATCATAAACAACTAACGTTTGAGCAATTCGTTGTTGCGATTCGAACAGTATGCGTTTGGCTAGGCACAAAATGTCGTGATCTCAAAAGAGAAGTCGATACGACAGATCTTTCCGAATTTTAACGAAGGTAATTTGTCTAGGCGCCCAGGTCCACTAAGAAAGGATTTTGCGAAATTCACCCCCTAAAGGGGTAAAAAGGGTTATCAATGTTTCATAATCATAATCACAATCACATGAACGAGTGTATGGATGTCTTTTTTTTTCATCGACGCCGAGGCAAAACTACTGAAGCTAGAAACGTAATATTTGGACCGTGGCTTCCTTTTGTGACGTATAGGTCCACTAAGAAAGGATTTTGCGAAATTCATCCCCTAAAGGGGTAAAAAGGGTTATCAATGTTTCATAATCATAATCACATGAACGAGGGTATGAATGTCTTTTTTTTTCATCGACGCCGAGGCAAAACTACTGAAGCTAGAAACGTAATATTTGGACCGTGGCTTCCTTTTGTGACGTACAGGTCCACTAAGAAAGGATTTTGCGAAATTCACCCCCTAAAGGGGTAAAAAGGGTTATCAATGTTTCATAATCATAATCACAATCACATGAACGAGTGTATGGATGTCTTTTTTTTTTCATCGACGCCGAGGCAAAACTACTGAAGCTAGAAACGTAATATTTGGACCGTGGCTTTCTTTTGTGACGTATAGGTCCACTAAGAAAGGATTTTGCGAAATTCATCCCCTAAAGGGGTAAAAAGGGTTATCAATGTTTCATAATCATAATCACAATCACATGAACGAGTGTATGAATGTCTTTTTTTTTTCATCGACGCCGAGGCAAAACTACTGAAGCTAGAAACGTAATATTTGGACCGTGGCTTCCTTTTGTGACGTATGGGTCCACTAAGAAAGGATTTTGCGAAATTCACCCCCTAAAGGGGTAAAAAGGGTTATCAATGTTTCAGTGGCGAAGGCTGCTTCTCCTTTATAGGGAAGCCGGAGCCTGTATAATAGGTAGGGATTTCTATGAAGGTTTGCAAAAGGTAAGTGACAAGGGAAGCCGATAGGAATGGAGTTATAGGAACCCCTCGCCACTGCAATGTTTCATAATTCACATACCTACAAAATTTTACTTCTTGAAATTTTCCGGAGGTTTTTTTGGCTTTTCCTATTAATTTCGATATCCTTAATTTAAATATACCACCCGTTTTCACCAATCAGCTTTAGTTTCTAGTAAACAGCTTTTTTATTTTTTTTTGAGGGTAGCCGCACATTTACAAGTTTAGTGATGTATTGTTATCAGTTCAGTTAAATTTAAAGCCATGTCTACGTCAAAGAGAAGTTGTCTATATAATCCAGAGTGTTTTTGTTTTATTTGTGGTGAATATGTTATAAAAAATTCAGAAAATCGATTACAGACTTTGTGAAAACTGCTTATTTTAACTACTTTAAAGTGCAAGTGCGTAATTTAAATAAACCGTGGGCGCCTAAAACTGTTAGCCACAATTGTGTAGTTAGTTTGCGACAGTGGTCAAATGAAAAAAGGAGTTATTTAAAGTTTAAAACCTAAAAAACATCACGGTGATTGTTATTTTTGTGTTGTTGATATAAATGGCATAAATTCAAATAACCGTCATAAATGGATATATCCTGATTTACCGTCGGCCAAACGACCAGCTACGTTAACTACCTTAGATGAACAACCTGTACTACCAGTTTTACCCTCAACATCTTCAGTTGATCTTTGCCAAATTGAAGTTGATGACGAACAAGATGAAAGTAAATCAGATGACCCTGATTTTGTCTCTAAAGTCCCGATAAAGGAATTATTTGACCAAAGCAAATTAAATGACTTAATAAGAGACCTTAATTTGACAAAAAACCAATCTGAATTGCTATCTTCTAGATTTTGTCCGCTATGAAAAACTTTCTTGGTAATACCAAAGCTCCAAACCATCAAGACTTAGTTCAACATAATGATATCTTGCCTCAAAAATCTTGGTTGTAACATGAGCGTCAAGCTTATCTATTTAAACTCCCATCTAGACGATTTTCCTGAAAATCTCTGTCACTCTAGTGATGAACAAGGAGAAATTTGTACTATGGATGAAAGATATAAAGGTAAATGGGATGAGCACATGACGGCAGATTACTGCTGGAACTTGAAAAGAGACCTACCTCAAGCTTCTTATTCAAGAAAATCATCAAAAAGATCTTTTTTAGCCGCATTTGAATTATTTAATTTATGTTTGTGGTAATTTTTTCACTTTTTTATACCAAAATGCACATATCATCATATCACAAAAACTAAAGCTGATAGAAAAAAACGGTTTTCATTTTCAGAATCAGGGGGCCAAATATCTATAGAAAAGCCGTTAAGTTAACTGGAAAAAAAATTGTGTAGATATGTAATCATAATCACATGAACGAGTGTATGAATGTCTTTTTTTTTTCATCGACGCCGAGGCAAAACTACTGAAGCTAGAAACGTAATATTTGAACCGTGGCTTCCCTTTGTAACATAAAGGGGTATCAACGTTTGTATGTAACTTTTTTGTTTGTGGTCTGATCTGTTTGGGTTTTGGTGATATTGCTCTTTGGTGTGATTTATAAGACTCTAATTCAAATTTTTCTAAAATTCTATGTTTTAAGTGGTAAAAACTCTGTATAGGTAAGTTTTTTTAAATGAACATTTAGGCTTGGAACTTTGTAAATGTAGTCCTAAAAGAAAATAATTAAGCACATGTTCATAATTTTTCGATATTTAACCCCTAATAGGGTGAACAGGAGTATGAATGTCTTCTTTTCAGAGTCATACTTGACTATTTTACTATATGTGTTGTACATTTTTGGAATGTTCTCTTTATTTTGATACCAAACACCTTCAGCTGCAGCCAGTTATTAGACAGTCAAAATCATTATCCTTCCTTTTGCCTTCGCCGTAGTCGGGTAAAAAAGGTTTCGTTTCCATTTACTAATTCTACATAAACAAAGTTGCGGGCACCAGCTAGTTGTGTATAAAATGAATATAGGTCTTTAGGCTTATGGGGAAGTAATTTACAAAAATTAATTCATTTTTTAATTTCAAAATGACGGATGTATTTTAATTTCTGAAAAATTCTTCGATCTCGAAAACGGTGTCTTACTGAAAAAAAAAAAATGAAAATTTGCTCCCCCTTATTATGCAAGTTTGTGAGGTTACTCTTTCACGTAATAGTAGATTATGCACCAAGGGGATAAAGCAGTGTCTTACGTCACGGGCAGCATATTGGACCCTGAGCGTAACGAGGGACTCTAGAGTTAACTCCCGAGCGTAGCGAGGGAGTTATTCAGTAGAGTCCTGAGTGAAGCGAGGGGTTCAAGCTGCCCAAGACGAAGACTGGCTTTATCCTAGAGGTGCATACTCTACTTTTCATACCTACTGCGAGGCAATAAAAACCCAGGGCGACTTAAATAAAACATTTATTTTGTTAAAAGTTAATATTGATATTGGACACATTTGTCCAGTTATGGAGGGACAAAGTAATATTTTTAGTAGGAACATTTAGTTGTGGTGGAGTTTATTTGAGCAGTACTTAAAGATTCAGGAACTTGTGACTGACGATTTTGACACGTGAGAATGTTAAAATTATAGGTGGCCAGTTCGATTTTCGAATAAACTCTCAGCAATAACATATTATTATTGAAAAACTCTATGATAGATACGTATCTATTAGGAGTTTTCATACGAATTTTGACGTTTCAAATTCAAATCACTTTAATCCCTTGGGAGTTTCATACAACATTATCTCCCTTGGGAGGCAATGACTTGCTTTACGTTGAGATTGCGTGATATATAATCGGACATTGTCGAGCATGTGGTATGAAAAAACTATTGAGCGGATTTTATTGAATTTGGAATGGTTTAGGCTCTGAATTAAGACACAGGCTACTTTGATTCCGAAAAAATATAGTATTCCTGACGGATATTGAATTTACGCAGGCGAAGCCGCGGGCTAGAGCGATGGCTCGTATCTCAAAGTACAGCATTGCTCTATTTTTTTTCTATAGTGAAAAAAGTAATGAAAATTCCCTTCTCAGTAACGCCGCAACCGTATATTTTCTTCATTAAAGAAAAAGAAATTTGAAAATCATAAATTTTCCAACATTTTTATAGCTTTATACATCGCTCGTATCTCAACGAAGAGTATTTACAATTTTTTTTAATTGTTTTTATCTCGGAAGAGGTGCATCCTACTGAATACAACTATACTGAAACAATAATAAAAATTTCCTCCCCGTTAGTAAACCCGTAAGCACATATTTTCTTCACGATAGGAGAAAAAGGAATTTGAAAACCTTGAATTTTCCAACATTTCTATAACTTTATACCACAGAATTACAGAAAAAAAAAGAAAAAAAAGAACGTTTTATAAACGATCGAATGTATAATTATTAAATACGCGCCAAGCTTCGTTAGGTATTGTAAATAAGATGATGATGATGATTACTGTAAGTTACATAGTTGCAGTTCTTTGAACATTGCCGAAATTTCCAAACGCGCATCTTTAAAGACAGAGGAGTACTGTTCAGTACTTTTGGATGCAAAACCTTAACCGCCTCTTTTTTGGAAGTCGGTTAATATATAATTCGCACATAGTAAAGTATATTGTATTTTATTGTAAAATCTAATATTAACTAATTACGAAAATTTGGGTAAAATGTTCCATTATTTTGTGGCAACACTTACAAAACGATAGCGTTATTATGTTTCGACAATTATTTATTCAATAAAAATTAATTGAAAAAAAGTTGGGTAAAATATCCTGTTTTTCTGTGGCAACACTTACAAAAAGAAACCATGATTTTCTATGACAATAACGACATGGATAATTTATTCAACTGAATTGGAAATCCATCCCATGTGATTTCTTCACAGTCCCAGCAGCATTTTTACATGTGGGAACGACACAAGTCGGCATAATTAAATAAAAACTGTCAATTTCAAACGAAGTTTACAAGGCGCGCGTCGGCCATTGACTGACTAAATATCTAACCATTCCAATTTGGAATGGTCGTGACGGCTTCACTTTCAAGCGCGTTGACGGTTTCTGGTTTTTTCTGTAATTCTGTGCTTTATACCTACGTCGCTCGTATCTCAAAGTCATTGCCATCTTTCTCCTTAGCAACACCGCAACCCCATATTTTCTTGATGATGGGAAAAAGAAATTTGAAAATCTAGAATTTTCCAACATTTCTATAGCTTTATGCATCATCACTCGTATCTCTAAAGAGCATCGCCATATTTTTTCTATAATCGCTTCTATCTCGAGAACAGCTGGTAATCTTACTGAAAAAATAACCGGCCAAGCGCGAGTCGGACTCCCGCACCGAGGGTTCCATACAAACATGTAGTGATTTTGGTTACAGCTTAAAGGTATTATAGACCTTAGTATTTGATATGAATTTCAATTTAATACCTCTACGTGTTCTAGAGGAAACGGGCAGTACCTAAGAGTATAAATTATTTAAAAAAAAAAATCTTTTTTCACAATTTTTCCTTTATCAGCTGTGCTATAAGACGTTGCTTCGTACCAAATTTCAAGATTTTCAGTTTACGGTAAGTACCCTGTAGGTTTTGATTCCCTTGCGAGTGTCGAAGATTTGCAGAAATTTGCGGCATAAACGGCTGTATCTTTTGATTGCGTTGGCTTAGAAGTTTGATTTTTTCACAGGGACTGTAGGCCTGAGCATTAAATATAAATTCCAGCTTGATACCTCCACGCGTTCCTGAGAAAAAGAGTCTTGACAGACAGACGGACGGACAATAAAGTTATCCTATAAGGGTTCCGTTTTTTCCTTTCGAGGTACGGAACCCTAAAAATAATGAAAATTTCTCCCCCAAGTAACCCCGTGAGTGGAACTACGTATTTTGTTTATGATAAAATATTTTTCTTGAAAATCCTAAATTTCCAAAAAATTCTATAGTTTACTTAGCTTACGTACATACCTCGAACTACATAACATACTGTGTTAATATGATTATATTTACGCAGTTTATTAATATGTAGTTCGAGTTGATGATTATGAATCCTAATCAGCATCCCCAACAAATTTTAAATTAGTACTCGTATCATTTTTACGAAGAATGAAAATTCTCAATTTTTTGATTTTACCATACAATTTACCAAACAAGATAGATCTTAGATATAGAAAAAATAAAAAAAATAGGTGCATATTCCCTTTTACGCATACCTAACTCGGAATTCAGTTGCAATAAATATAAACAACGTACTTATTTTGTACTGACTTTCTGTTTTAGGCTGTTGATTTTTTTGTACTGTCCCAAGTCTACATACAATATGTTCATTCAGGGCTTAAACTTTAACCTGTAAATAAAATAGTCAACAAATTTTCCTCGCTCGCTCACATTATAATTAAAAAACGGATGTTTCTATATAGGATTTTAAGCACTTCCAGCGCAAAATAGTAATAGTAGTAACTTCACCAGTTGTTATGAACAACTAGATTAGTTTATTATAAAAAAAAAAAACGTTATTTATACTATAGTCTGTGCCAGATCGATTGAGAATATCGGACATTGACCCTTGAAACGGGCCGTGAGTCGAAAAGTGTAACTTAGAAAATAATTATTTAATAAAAAAAAAAACACTTAAGTCAAATGTTATAAAAAATGTTCAGCGCAAAAAATGTGTTGTAATTTGGTTCCAATTTATGTTTCAGTTCATGCAGGCAACAAAACAACACTTTTCACAACAGTTATTGAAAAAAAAAAAAACAACATTTGAAGCAATAAAACGCACTTCCAATTTCATTCTTTAAAAATAAGGAAAACGCGAGTTACATCATTTTGTTTCAAAGAAAACGCAGCACTGACAGGCAGAGGTGCGTCACCTTGGGTTCGCCATTTTGTTTTCATTCCTTCACGGATAGTGTTCGCGCGTGTACGTTGGAGTAATTCGCCAGTTTCATATCGTTTTTGTTGAGTTTTTCTTGTTAAATCTGTTACTTAAATTGTTTCTGTTATTGTTTTGTTATTGGATCTGTTAATTTGCATTTATTTTGTGGTTATTCCTGATAACTATGAAAGAAGAAGACATTGGTGACGCTGTCGCTATGAGTTCGGCAGAACCTGGTCCTAGTGAGAAGAAACGTCGCCGACGAATAACAGACCCAGTAGCAGGTAAAATACATACAATATTTACGTAAAGCTAAAGGTAGGTGTAATCCGTATACATCCAGTTGTTGTTTATTAGAGCTTTTCTAAACTACTTAGTTATGTATGAATAAACTCATATCGAGAAAAAGATTAATGGCAACATCACATAATCTCTCGTTACGAAAATTCACAATTAATTACTTCGTCAAATAACAATAATAATAAATAAATTCATTTACTTACACCACAACAGCTAAACATAAGTATAATTAACAATTATTTTAGCTAGGATTTCTGAGAATGTTAAAGAATGTTGTAGTTGCGAAGGGACTTTCTACCTGAACTAGGCATATCACGTGGTATTATTTTTTTGTTTTCGTGATGCTTTGGTATGGCGTTATATTACTAATGTAGGGTCATTTATTTATAGGCCCATCTTCTGGCGCACCACTAACATCACCAGTAAGGAAGAGAAAACCTACCACCTTATCGGTCGGGGAACAGGAGATTATCATTAATATATACAAATTTGTTAAAAAAACCTGGCCCGAAGATGTGTATCGTTCAAACCAAAAAATGGTAGAAAAAGTTTCAGAGATGTCAGGAGTCAGCAAGAGCTCTATATATCGGATCTTGGCAGTGTATAGAGATACGCATGCCACAAGTGAAAAGGGGATTATTAAAAAAAGAAAGAAGACTATTATTGACAAGTTGGACGATTTTGAAAAATCTGCGATAAGAGCAAAAGTACATCAGTTTTTTCTAGCAGGAGAATTAGCAACTTTAGATAAAATTTTGCAAAGCATAAATCAAGATGACCAGTTGCCAAACCTGAGCAAAACGACACTGCGACGCGTATTGCGTCACTTAAAGTTAAAATATAAATAAAGGAAAGAGAATGATAGTTGTCCACATTGGCAATGAAGATGGATTTTTGGAGGGATGTGATTGGGTGTTTGAATCTTCAACTACCGGAGACTACTATGAGAGCATGGATGCTCCTCATTTTGAGGAATGGTTTAGAAAAGTCTTCAGCAAGCTACAAAGCGGCGATATCATAGTGATGGATAATGCTAGTTAGTAACTAGTAGTTACCACTCAAGGTAGGTAATAGTCTGAAAATGTTTTAGTAGAAGAAGGTTACCACCTTACCACTGTGAGCTTAATCCCTTCGAACTTGTGTGGGCAGATGTGAAGGGATTCGTCGCACGAAAGAATACAACATTCAAATTAACAGACGTGAAAAAATTATTAGAGGAGGGTTTATCCAGGATCACGCCAGCTAGATGGAAAAACTGTGTCGAGTATGACCATAAAGAAGAAAATAAAATGCGCGGAATGCACGACTTTAATCGATCAAGCTGCAGATCGATTTATAATAAATGTCACAGACAGCTCATCGGAATTTAGTGACAGTACGTCAAGCAATGGAGATTCAAGTGACGACAGAACTCCCGAATGAAAATATTGTCAAGAATAATGTATTTAAATTAAAATAAATAATGGAATTTTAAAACAATGTTTGATTTTGAGCTTCGTCGATATCCGTTATTTTTATGTAATTAATTAATATACTTAATCATATTTATTTTAGTCATACCATAATTTGAACCTATAGCCTGTAAGTTTGTAACCCCTGTAAAAGGTTAATGTCCGATATTCTCAATCGATCTGGCACAGACTATAGTATTTATTTATTCATTGTTGGCAATAAAAATATTTGTGGCTCTTCAAAGTTCAAAAACTAGGAAATTTTGTAAATTGTAATTTTTGACTCTTCTTACTCAAAGGGTTGCCGACCACAAACTATAAAGGGTTGAAGTGAATGGCAAGATGTCATCTGGAGCCAAAATAGATTTAGAAGTGCCGCAAGGGTCCATTTTAGGTCCTTTCTTCTTCCTGATCTACATAAACGATTTGCCTTTTCTTGTTAAAGATATACTAGAGATAGTGTTATTTGCTGACGATACTTCACTTATTTTTAAAGTGAAGCGACAGCAGTCGGACTATGACAGGGTAAATAATGCTCTCTCTAAAATAGTAAATTGGTTTGGTAGTAATAATCACCTTCTCAGTGCATCTAAAACAAAATGTTTAAAGTTTAGTTTACCAAATGTGAGACATGCACAAACTTTACGTTTCTAGATATAACACTATATTCTAAATTTCAGTGGGGTCCACATATTGCTAACCTAGGGAATAGTCTCAGTTCTGCAGCATTTTTAGTCAGAAAAATTCGACAAATTTCTGACGAAGCATCGGCACGGTTAGTTTATTTTAGTTATTTCTATAGCAGAATGGCCTATGGTATCCTTTTATGGGGCAATGCCGCCGACATTCATTCTATCTTTGTGCTGCAGAAGCGAGCTATTAGAGCTATTTATAAGATGTCCCCATACGCCTCCCTAAGAGAAAAATTTAAAGAAATAGGGATACTGACTGTACACTTACAATACATTTTTGATAATGTTATGTATGTAAAAAAATATAATAATGAATTTGATAAAAATGTGACCAACATAACATCAATACTAGGAATAAGCACAAGCTGGCTGTGCCAGTGACTAGACTCAGTAAAATAAGCAATTCTTTTAAAGGTCAGTGTATACGTTTCTATATATAAACTCCCAGAAAATGTGAAAAATTTGTCAATGAATAAATTTAAAAAATTAGTTAAAAGACATTTGTGTGCCAAAGGTTATTATAAAGTTAAATATTTCATTGAGTACAGCAAACCCTGGGAATAAGATGACCCTATGAGGCACCTTCAGTTTACTAGTTAACAATGTACTTCTGTATATTGTAATTTTTTTTTGTTTACATGTTTTTTGTTGATGTATTGTATACCTACTTACATGTATATTTTTTTAAAAAGAAAAATTTTGGTTATTCTTTTTACTAAAAGGTGGCACCCTGCCAGTTTCTTATGCTATCTACAAACACACGAATTTGGTACGGAGCGTACAGCGAACCATATCCGGAGACCAAATCTGGTGTCGCTACACACGCACGGATTTGGTACGGTGCAGTGGACCGTGAAGCTCGACACTCGTGTGTTCGATTTTATGATCTATTACATTAGCATAGAGTTCTATTTACAGTAATGTTTTTAAACGACGACGATGATTTCCGCAATTCATTGATAACGGGTAGTGATACCAACACTTTAAAAAATATTTCTCCCCAAATTTTACCCCTGATTACTTATACCATTGACAGGTCTAAGAAATAATAAGCTAGAAAGAAAGGTTATGTGTTTAACATAAAGACTTACGAGTGAACATAAAACTAACTTGTCTTAATCTGATTTCACTCGCAATACATTTTCATATCCCTGGCTATATACACACATTAAAATAATTTTTATTATTACATACAAATTGATTCATAAGGAGTAAACTCTAAACATCCTGTCCCCTAGTAAACCCCCGTAGATATTTTCCCTAATTTTGGGGGGTACATCCCTAAGTTGGCAACACTGATACCGTTGTACGGCCTAACCGCCAGACTGCTCTACACACGCACGAATTTGGTACGGAGCGGACCAGATCCGATGCGGACAACGGCGAACTCTTCGCCTTCTTATGTTCGCCAGACTGCCCTACACACGCTCGGATCTGGTACGGAGCGTATCAGATCCGCTGTACGCTCCGTACCAAATTCGTGTGTCTGTAGACACCATTACGTCAATTCTTCTCGCCGGGTTAGGGTTCCGAACCGGTGGTAATTGTAATTTTTTTTTTTCTCCTTGTTTGACGTTCGGAAAACAAAACCTTGTTATTTTATTCTGAATAAAAAGATTTTTATTTATTTATTTATTTTATGACCTGGTCTAGCCGTTTTCGAGATTTATTTATTTATATAGATTGGAATTACAATGCATTATAATATATAAGAAAGATAAATATCATATAATTGAGTTATTAATATGTTAGACCGATTTTGATGAAAGGCACAGATGTAGTACAGATCACGGGGAAGGACATAGGCTACTATCGCGGAAAAATGTACGGTTTCTGCAAAATTAACTTCTAGCGCACGAAATCGCGGGCAACATCTAGTACCTAAATATACCTTAAGGGGCCCCACACACGGTCCGGTCTGCCTTCAGTTCGGCCTGAACGGATGCAAAGTCGTATCATGTGTGGGCTCGAATCCGTTCAGGCCGAACTGACGTCAGTTGGGTGATTAGTCGGATGCGATTTTTTCCGTGTGTGTGCTCGAATCCGTTCAGGCCGAACTGGCGTCAGTTCTAACTGAAACGATCGGCCTCTCGTCTGTGGGAGCCTTAACTCTCTGCAGTGAACCTTTTACGTTTTCAGTCCCATGCGACTACATTTCCCAGCGCTTCCACATAAGTAAGTTTCGCAAAAACAGGAAGAGTGCAGGTTTTGTACAGACACTCCATTAGTGCATCTACACTAGACCACGAGTCTTCAGTCAACCAGGAACACATCCTACCACATTGGAATAAAGTCTCAATTCGTTTGTCTTGTAATATTTCTGGTGTTTGCATTATAAGCGGAAAGTGTCAAAGGAATCCAAATGGTGTTCGGATATTTCCTTTGAGCGCTTCATGTTTATTCATTGTTCAATGTTTACAGCCTTATTTACACCGGGCCCACAGTCGGAACCCACGGAAAAAGAGTGTATTAGCAGTCGGTGTTGCCACAGTGCACGTTAATAGCAAATGTGTTCGTAGGTTAGGTATCTTTAGGGTTAATTGCACCTAATAAGACTGTCGTATCCCAACTGTCGTGTCCGTAAACGATTGCCCTTTATGCAATTATGCAACAAAGATTCTTATTAATCCTACTTATCCCATTATGTAATATCATAAATGTGAAAGTTTGTGAGGATAGATGGCTCGATGGATGTTTACTCTTTCACGCAAAAACTACTGAACGGATTTTGATTAAGTTTGGTACGGTAGTAGGTTAGGCTCTGAATTAAAAATTAGGCCTCTATTTATCCCGAAAAAGTACAGTGTATACTATATTTACGCGGGTGGAGCCGCGGGAAAGTAATTAATAAAACCATGTTTACGAACTTTACGGATTTCATCGCGGTTTATTTTGTTTTCATTTTAGTTTTTCCTGAACCAATAATAAATTCGTTATTTGCGAACACTCACTGGATCAAACTCACCCTTGTATATTAGATTTGATAAGGCACATGGTAAAAGTGGCCGGTATCGTCCAATTACGCAAGCACCCTAATTATAACCGAGAAGATTATTTTACGAAGAAGATTATTATGAAGATTAAAATTACAATTGATCTAAAACACCCCAGATTTAAGACTCTGTAAGGAGGAGCGCGCACGATTTTTTGTAGTGCGATTATTTTGTCGCAGAAATGCAACGTATGGGTTTATTTGTCTGTGCGCGCATATGTGCGATTATTTTGTCGCAGAAATGTATGTAATATTTCGGCGATAAAATAATCGTACATCAAAAAAATCGTGGTGCGCGCTAAACCACCACGTAATCACCATCTGCGTGGATCGGAACACAAATAAAAATTGAAAAATCTTTGGGTAGTTTGAAAAACTTCCGACAGATTGGAGCAAATTAGAGACATGACATGTCTTCTCACTTCTCAGTGGCTCAACCCTCTGTCCACGGTCTCTGTAAGCAGCCAAACCACAGAACGCTATTACTCATAAAGAGAGCCAAACCGTTAGGATTGTTACTAAAACATAATATTTTGTAGGTTCAGAATAACAAATATTAAGTAGTAGTTCAGCAGTATTTGCAGTAAGTAAAATAAGAAAACACAGCAAGGCTTGTGTATTTTAGTTACTTCCACAGTATAATGTCCTATGGCATTCTGCTATGGGGCAATGCTGCAGATATAAATACTATTTTTGTGCTGCAGAAGCGAGCTGTTCGGGCAATCTACAAGCTGGCCCCCAACACTTCATTAAGAGATAAGTTTAAGGAAACTGGGATCTTAACTGTAGCTTCTCAGTATATTCTATCAAATGTACTATATGTTAAAAAAAATTTAAGCCTATTCAAAAAAAAAAGTGACAACCACAATAGAAATACTCGAAATAAGAATAAGCTTGATGTACCAGTGACTAGACTTAGTAAAGTAAAGAATTCGTTTAAAGGCCAATGTATACGCATATACAATAGGATCCCAGAAAACGTTCAAAATTTTTCAACCAATAAATTTAAAAAAGTAATCAAAGAACGTTTGTGTAGTAAAGCTTATTATAAACTTAATGATTTCATGAATGATAGCACACCTTGGGAATGAGGTGGCCCCCTGCAAGGCTACTTCCATATACTATTGTATTCTAGTTATATAGTTTTAGTCATAACATTGTTATACATTTTTTTATTTTAAAAGAACAATTTTCCATTTTTTTGGTAAAAGATGGCCCCGCGCGAGTTTCTTACGCCGGTTCTTCTCGCCGGGCTAGTTCCCGAACCGGTAGTAGGCATCATGTATACCGACGTTCAATAAGTGTATAAAAATACCAACATTGAATAAAAAAAAAATTGACTTGACTTTGACTTTAAGTGATGCGAAGTGCATATTCTCGACAAGATCCCACAAATTAAAATGTAAAAGTACGAGCTCAAAGCAACTTCCTTTTTTTAATGAAAGGTACAAGAAATACAAAGTTACGTGAAACATTATTTCACTGCGGTAAGTACTAGCGAATAATAAATATTAAAATGCTTTTACAACCAGTCGGCATGTTAAATTAACAAGCTTTAACAAGCTTTACCTACTTTGGCTCGTTTAAGTTAAGAAACTATATGAGCATTTCTCAAATTTTTTGACCATAATTTTAATAATCTTCTTAAAATACAATAAGTATATTTTGGACATATTATGTTAAATACAGCTAGCTAAAACTAGACAGATTCTGAATTTATGGTTGTTTTTTTGTTTTAATAGAGTTTTTATACAAAAAACCTGTAAATTATTAGTTAAGGGCGAAATAAAAGTTCTTATTTTGTTACTTGGAAATTAATGAAAACCATAAAGAAACATGCAGACTGTATTATAAATTTATGTTTTTCTATGTAGATCATAAATTAAACAACATCTGATAAAAGTAAAAATTGTGAAAAAAAATATTTAAATTGTTTTTAGCAGTACTGAGTATTTTTTGTTACCTTTTTTAAACTTTCTAATCAAAATGTTTAGTTTTCCTCTAAAATAGAAAAAGGGATGTTATATTTACTATTTATAATTATAATAATATTTATCATAAAATTGTTTTAAATTATTGATTATAGCATTTCAATTTAAAGAAAAAGAAATATCCACCATTATTATCAGAAAAAATTTGGGACAGTATCAAAACAAGAAACTTGGGTAACAAAATCGGAAATGTAAGGCTAAGCATACACACACTTGACACTCCATTATAAAATGAAAACAAAATAAGTGAAAATGAAAATTATTTAGTTTTATCCTGTGTTATAATCTTCAAATTTAGTAATATATACATAACAAAAGATATATATAACATTATGGGGATTAAACGAATATAGATACCTACCTACCAGTATGGCAATTTTACGAAATGTGTACTTAGCTTTAAAAACTCCTTTTTTGTTACCCCTCGTTCTGGTTATACGTTACCACGCGAAAGTAACAAAAACAGAAGTAACGAAATGACGGGTACAGATTTTGAATAAAATACATATTCTTTAAAACTCAATACTTAAAACAGTATTTTACATCAAATTGTAGCCCATTAAAAGAACTATTTATCAATTTCAACAAGAGTATTAAGTATCTTGAACTTACCTTCACACAGTATAACAAAATCCAGATCGAATTAGTCGCAGTGCAGAGCACTACGTCAAGCCGCGGCTGTTGTCGACACCGAAATGACATCACAACAAAATGGCAATGTGAAATGTCGTCAATATTGTTGCCAAAGGAAAAAAAATTAATTAATTTTGTAGTTTAAAAAATCTTTCGCCACAAAAATCGGTAACAAAATCTGAATTCCGTTTTGGAATTTTTTATGGGACAATATTATTTTCCTGAAACTGATTAACTTACGACGTATTTCACTATTATACTACATAAAATATGTATTCAAATACTCTAAGTAGTGTTTTAAGACTATAACATATATTCCGTTTCTTAGAATTTAATGAAATAAATGAGTTCAAAATCACCGCGGTCGCAATGGGACAACCTATTTTCCATACTACGAAAATTTTGGTATTTTAGATTATTAATTATTTATTGTAGTGAGAGTGTTTTATTTATAGCTTTGATATTTTCTCTGATAATTAAATAATATCAACGAAGTTACGACAGTCATGTATGTTATTTATGTTATCGTAGTAAAAAAATAATCAAAGACCAAAACATGGGACATCGACGTTGCGGCTATGGTCAAAAAATTTGAGAAATGCTCACATAACTTTTGACGTTCGTATATTAAATAACCTTAGCACAGACAGGAACATTTAAATTGTATTTCAATTTCTTGAAAAGCAATTTGTGTGACGATTATAATTGACTAGAGGTTGCCCGCGACTTCGTGCGTGTAAAACAAAATCCCGGGGAACCGTACATTTTGCCGCAATAAAAAGTTGCCCATGTCCTTGCCCGTGGTCTATTCTATATATCTGTGCTAAATTTCATTAAAATCGAATAGGTTTGTTTGTTCGCATAGAAGGTTTGTTTGTTTGTTTGCAGAGAATAGGCTCCGAAACTACTTGACGTAGTTTCGGAGCCTATTCTCTGCAAACAAACAAACAAACCTTTCCTCTTTATTATATTAGTATAGAAGTATAGATAATAAATATAATATTAAGTATTGGCTGGCAGCTGGCTTGTACTGTAGGTGCCTAATTTGTAAGATTTGTTACCAAAATGTGATGTAAGTAGAAAACTTATTTTCGGAAAACCATTCGATGTTTTAAAAATAATCATTAAATAACTTGACCGTAAATTTGAAGACCGTAAATATTTATATATGAGAGAGAGGCCACTGTTCCGTCCTTTTTTCGCACGTTTCAACGTCCAATCGTATCGATTCTCCCCTCCATCCATCTCTCTACATCCACCACCACCGGCAGCTGCAAGATCGCTTGCGCTTGACGTTTGACTAATTGACGTCGTTGTTCCCGTCCTGTCAACTTGTCACTTATGGAAAGTGTTATAATTATTGTGTAACCTAAAGCAGAAGCAATTGGTATGTACTTTTATTCATTTCTGTACATTTTGAAGCGATTTCAAATTTAGCTTTACACTTGCACGTTATTATAAAAATTTTCTTTTTTACAAAAGTTTTTAAATCATGTTGCATCATGTTAATCAGTTAGATTTCCATTACTATTTATGGTTTTTTACAATGAAATAGACCAGGTGAAGTATCTAAATGCTTTATTTCAAGTATTTAAATATTTTAAATAGCAAAATAGATACTGTATGAATGGCATGGTTATCCGCCATGTTTTTATGAATACTACGAAATCTCGTCAATTGTTTTTAATTAGCTTATGATATTTATTTGTTGATTATAAAAAGGTAGAAAGTGATCACTATTTACGTTATTTATTACTAGGATGTTAACGGTGGTACCGTTCGTATTCTTAATCACGTTTTTACATTTTTCATAAACTTTTTTTAGAGAGTTTGATAATGAGTGATCAGAATATCTTACAAGCTGGCACAAGCGAAATGAATCAAACTCAGGTGAATCCCACTAGAAAAAGAAAACGTAAATGCGACTCTAGTAGTTCGTCTTCAAGTAGTCAATCAAGTGACTCCGATAGCTCATGTAATCGTAAGCGTTCACGTCGTTCTAAGCGCAAACGGGACCATAATCGTATATTAGAAAAATTTGCTAATGGTGTAGCTGACCTAAAGAAAAAGCTACAACCGCGGGTTACTGAATTAGATCGTAGGTCACATTCCGGTGATAGCGTTGATGATGATGTCAGTAGAGAGCTGCACTTTGAGAATCCCTTAGAAGAGTATAATAACCGTGAGCTAGAGAACCACGAGCCTGAATTTTCGCTTTCTCTTTGCACTAAGGTTAAGGATCCTGAAACCTTAAAGACTCCTGCTGCTTACTTAGATATTCTCAATAGTCTACAACGCTTTAACGACGTTGATTGGACAAATGTTAGGTACGCTGATGTCCAGAAATTATATAAGCATGCTCCCGGTTTTACTGACTTAGAAGTAAATGAAGAGGTTAAACGTTACGATGCACCACGGACGTTAGCTAATACTGAAAAGGCATTTGCCTCGATAACTTTTGCACTTATAAATCAGAAAGAAATATTACAATCTGAGCTACGCTCATTTTTGAATTGGACTAGAGAAACAAATGATTTAAATGCTGATTCTATAAGTGAACAAGTTTCCAAGATTTTTGTTAATGGTGACTATGCAAAAATATCAAGCGATACATTGCAAATGATTTGTGGTCATAGGGCGGAATGCATCCAGCAAAGAAGGGAAACTATTTTAACGGCAGTTAAGGACACCGTTAACAAAAGTATTTTAAGAAAGATACCTCCGTCCTGCCACAACTTATTTGAGGCGGAGAAATTTAGCTCAACCTTGGACAAATCTGGGGGTGTAAATAAAGTATTCTGGCCACGTGCACAATATAATAGAGATCGAGCTTCTGCACCGCAGTCCGATCCAAATAGTTCTATACTTCAGCGAAGGTTATTACTTCAAAGCCACAAAACTTATAAACCTATGGGACAATCTACTAGATCCAACAATGCTTATTCTCATAATAGTGCTAACAGTAAGCCCTTTCGGGGGCGAGGTGGCAAGCAGTCAAACCCCCGAAAAACCAATAACTACCCACGTGGTTATCAACGAAAACGCTCTCCCTCATCCCACCGGGATAGGAGAGATAACCCTAAAAGGTATTGACTCTCCGAATCAGTTTTGTGCAGGTCAGCTAAAAAACTTTTACGACCGATGGCAGAAAATGAGCGCACCAAAATACATTTTGTCCATAATTTCGGGTTACCGGATTCCATTTATGCATAAACCGCCGCTACATACTCCGATTCTGGCCAACCAAGGTCAATCTACTCCTCCTTCTCTGGAAATGGACCAAATAATTCACAAAATGATAATAGAAAAAGTATTAACTGTGGTACCGTTAGGACGGAGTTTTATCTCCCCTATGTTTGTGATACCCAAAGCCGACGGAAAGCTTCGTCCTATATTCAATTTGAAAGCTCTCAACCGATTCGTGGAGAATGCGACTTTCAGACTAATAAACATATGCACGATTCCAAACTTTCTCCAACCCCACGATTGGATGGCAAAAATCGACATTTCGCAAGCGTATTTCCACCTTCCAGTAGCAAAATCGCACAGAATCTTCTTACGCCTCTTATACAGAGACCAACTAATGGAAATGAACTGCCTGCCCTTCGGGCTCAGTTCAGCACCAAGAACCTTTGCATCCCTAAGCAATTGGATCGCACAAAAATTACGAGAGCGCGGAATACGGGTGGTTGTTTACCTGGACGATTTTTTGTTAGCAAATCAGAATATCCACGAATTGATCCGTCACATCGAGATAACAGTGAACCTACTCAGATATCTGGGGTGGACAATAAATACCGAAAAGTCAATTTTACAGCCAAGTCAAATAATAGATTATCTCGGAATCTGTTGGAATACTGCAACAAATCGAAAGCATCTTCCTGTAAAGAAAATTCAAAAACTAAAAGAGCGACTCACTACCATCGTGACGAAACAGACTGCTTCCCTCAAAGATCTTCAGAGTGTAATAGGAATGATGAACTTTTCAAGTTTCGTTATTCCACGCGGGAGGTTGAATTATCGCCACTTACAAAGGCTATGTATCAGCAGGTTACACGTGAAGCCCACCATTCTTCAACCAGTCTCCGCAGAAGCTCTGAAAGATTTAAAATGGTGGATAGACCACCTCGGGATAAAATCCGATATTCACATGCCTTGTCCAACCGTATACATAGTGACCGACGCTTCCGACAGAGCTTGGGGCGCTCAAATAAACAACATTTATATTTCGGGGAAATGGACAGAGGCAGAACGATTGCTACATTGCAATCAGAAAGAAATGCTTGCCATCTTAAAAGCAGTTCAGCATTGCTCCCGGAACCTATTCAACGTTGTTCTCCACATTCAAAGCGACAGCAAAACCGTAGTTTCGTACTTGAGAAACGAAGGCGGGACAATATCCCTAGCACTTCTGGATATGACATTCAAAATTTTAAATGTTTTCGACACTTACAAAATTCAATTTACGATTCACCACATTCCGGGTATTTACAACGTAGAAGCCGACAGATTGTCGAGACTTCGGAACCTACCAGAATGGCATCTACTCCCACAAGTAACCGAACAGATCTTCAAAAAATGGGGAAATCCCGTTATAGACTTATTCGCATCTTGTCGCGCTCATGTAGTCCCAGGCTATTGCACACTGGGTCTCCAAGATCGAGCCGCAGTTTTTCACGACGCTTTCACCTCGACCTGGGACTACCAACTGGCTTGGGTGTTTCCACCTCCTTTTCTGATGCCAAAAGTTCTTCAGCACCTCAACAAATGTCGAGGAATATATCTAATAGTAGCACCGAAATGGAACCAAGTATTTTGGAGACCGGACTTGAAAAACCGAGCGATAAGTCCTCCATGGACTATCAGGAACCTGCACGAAGTACTGATAGATGTATCCTCGAGCCAACCTCCACAGAATGTCAAAGAAATGACCATGGAGGTTTGGAGATGTGGGGGTGGAATAAAAAACTCGTGAACTGGTCCCAGAAACAAAAGGATCTTCTCATGACAAGCTGGCGCACTTCTACCCTGAGAACTTATAAACCCGCATGGTTGCGATGGATAAAATGGACCAGCCATCATCAGGTATCAATATCTGAACCTAGCGGTTCAGATTTAGCGCGGTTTTTGGCGGACCTCCATCAAAACGAAAGGCTCTCCTATAATACTATTTTGTGTCATAAAGCTGTTGTCTCTACCTTGTGTAGCCCGGATTCTGTGGATCGTCTCAGTGGACATCCGCTTGTTAAGCGTATACTAAAATCTATTGCCTTAAACTCACCAAAACCATCAAAATTGCCGATTTGGAATGTTGATCAATTTAAATATCCTTCATAGGTTGTCAAAATCCTGATTTAAAAAATATTTTTGATGTATCAAAGTATACCGCATCCTTGTTACTCTTATGTTCTGGCCGTCGTGTACACGACCTAACGTTATTAAGTACTAATAGTGATAATTGTGAAGTTAATGATGATTTTATAATATTTTGGCCAAAGTTCGGCTCAAAAACTGATTCTGCTGATTATTGTCAATCCGGATGGAAATTATTGTCAAACAAAAATAATCAGTCCTTAGATCCAGTTAATTGGGTTAAGAAATTGATTTCAATTGGTAAGGATAGAAGAATGAAAGCTGATTGTGATAATTTATTTATAACGATTTGTGGAAAACCTCGACCAGCCTCGCGTAGTGTCATTTCAGGTTGGGTTAAAAAGCTACTAAAAGAGGCCGGCATTGACGCTTCAGCTGGCAGCTGTCGTTCTGCTGTAGCGTCGAAAAGCTGGGTGGAAAACTGCTCTCTGGATGAGATTCTTAAGAGAGGAAACTGGCGATCTAGCAATACATTTAAACGATTTTACTGTAAAGAAATAAGAAAACAGAATAGTCACAACTCAGTAACAACATTTTTCAATACTGTTTGATCGATTTTTTACACCCAGCACAATTTTTTGCTTTTGGTAGATGATACTGAATTATTTTATGTAATTTAAATATTTGTTTTTTACTGCACATATTTGTTATGCGCCTATTTAAATGTAATAAATGCTTACTAAATGATCTATTACTTTTTTGCTTAGGAAACTTCCTTTTTTGCAGGCCATGTGATCTAACTATTTATTTATCACATTGACGTCTCCACCACCACCAGGCGATATCAAACACGTCTCTCATATATAAATATTAGGCTTCAAATTTACGGTCAAGTTATTTAATACAAACGTTTTACCTGAAAATAAAACGTGAATTAAATTACTTACCTAAATTTGAAGCCTAATAGTTTAAATTCTGCCTGGTTTAACGACATCAATGAGTTAAACGTCAAGCGCAAGCGATCTTGCAGCTGCCGGTGGTGGTGGATGTAGAGAGATGGATGGAGGGGAGAATCGATACGATTGGACGTTGAAACGTGCGAAAAAAGGACGGAACAGTGGCCTCTCTCTCATATATAAATATTAGGCTTCAAATTTAGGTAAGTAATTTAATTCACGTTTTATTTTCAGGTAAAACGTTTGTATTAACTGGAACACAATATTTTTATTAAGTACTTGAAATTAAATAATAAAAATAAAGTATCACAACTAGGGAATGTTATTATTCGACAAATTTTACTATTCGAATAATTCGAATAATGGCAAAACACTATTCGAATAAATTCGAATAATTCGAATAATACGAATATTAGTTATAAACTTTAAATACAGGCAATATAATGCGTTTATTTATACCTGCATATTTAATAATATCAAAATGTGACATGTTTCACAAATTACTCTATAAAAATCAACGTCTTTTTGATAAAAAAAAATCTTCTTTTAAGTTTCAAACTTAAAATACTAAATCGCAATTAATTTTTTTTAAACTATTAACACATGAACGGTTTAGGTCTGGAGCAGACCATGGATTTGATTGTCAACTAAGTGGTTTCTTCCAAAAATTAAGGAAAATATCGTCTAGGGGAGAGAATTTTTGGGGTTTGTGTTAGAGGTTCGTATTTTCTGGTTTGTAATTGAGTTAAGCTACTGATCGATTCAATATAGTCAATTGATTTAAAGAGTCAGACAGTCTGACTTTTTAAATTAAGCTTTTGGTAGTATAATTTAATGTATACCTATAAAGAACACGAATATTACAGAACACATTTCTTTATTATTTATATATCAGTTTGTTTAAGATTGAAGGATTTAAAATATATTTGCAGAGTTGGAACACTGCACAGAAATTGGAATGCACTGTAAATAGTGATCTGTTCTAATATAGTGCAGCTGAAAACTCTAAACATACGAGTATCGTGCTGTCATAATGGTCTGCTCCAGATCTAATCGGTACATGTGTATATAAACCGCAATAACAATACAAGTTAAACCGTAAATATAAAAAGCACTCAAAAAAGATTTTAATGCTATGTTATCATAACAAAAAACTTCATAGTTGGTAAAAAGTGGGAGGAAAATATTTAAAACAAAAATAACCTTTTTCCATTTTCAAGTTATCCGTGTTTTTGGTATCTTTATGTTTTCAATTTTTCTTGAACGACGAGCCTTATTACAAAAAGGAAGTTAGAAAACAGTAGATTTAAAAATTGTGTCATAGCCTGAAGAATGTGTTGATGGTTTTCCTGAAAGTAGGCATCAGGCGTTGTACTGCAAGAACAGAGTGTGTCATGTTACGAACCGTTCAGAAGATGATGCGACGGTATAAAGAGACTGAAAAATACTTGACAAGGCCGTGCAAGACTTTGGATTGAATGGCAGACTCAGCTCTCGACAAGACCGTTCAATTGTTTCCACTTGTTGAAATCAACACTTAAATGCAGTTAAGTTCAAAAACAACTTCTTCAGACCCGAGGGAACTATGTTACTGACGGCACAGTGAAGAAGATTTGCTTAAGTAAATTTGAATCCCTTAAGACCGAGGCGAAGGACGAGTGGTCTCACCTCGAGACCAAATTCGAGTGCCCTAATATCGAGTAGCAACACTGTGATACGTCCGTGAACACATACTAAAGGATGAACGAGAATGGTCCAGAATTTTGGTCCCAGATGAGTGGATTTACTCACTAACTTCACAAGTTAAAGTGAACTTCTGAAGGGAGGCTAAGTAAACGTGACCTGGTAGGGGATATCTTCAAGCTTACTTTTCGGATAGAGTCCAGTATGCTCAGGTATAGTATATATACAATGGGCTGGCATACTTTCAGGAATCCGCGCTGAGTATGTGGCCACATAATGACAATTGGACCTCTACCCGGAGAAAGATGTGGTCAAGAGATTCTTAAAGATTCTCTTTAATGTCCTCACCTCAACCCGATTAAGTATACCCTGGGAAGAGCTTAGAAGGCTAGTCAGAAGCCGCAAATTATCATCTACAGTTAGAACCCTCACAACACTAAAACACGCGCTGATATAAGAATGGGAGAGAATATTGCATAATTCAGCTCTAAAACCTCGTTTTCAGTATGACAAACCTCCTCCAAGTTCTTGTCAGGCCTGGAGAAGTTATTAAAAACTTTAATTTTATATAACATATAAATGTAGTATTTAAGACTAAGATTAAAATGGTTAATTTTTGTTTAAAGATAAAAACAATATACTTATATAATATAATATAATTTATTACTTTTAAAGAAAGCTGATAAATCTTGGTATAATATTTTGAAAAGTATGAAATTTGAAACGATTTGTACTTAGTTTTGCAGGCCAGTGTAATACTGTAATAATCAACTTAACTAGGTATCCTTTATCGTTTCACTCTGTTCGTCCACCTGTCTCTCTTTCTATCTGCTCTTCTAGCTATATTGCGTCTAGATATCGGTCTTGGTTTGATAAAAAAATATAATTTTATTATGTAGTTATAAACACTTCACATATATGGAAAGCCATCCCGGCTTTCCATACATGTGAAGTGTGTGTTGAATATTGTCTTTTAAAAAAAAGGAAAAGTTTTATACATGACATTTACGAAGTCAACAATTTCCAAGTAATTTCACCCCCAAATTAGTTTCACCCCCCCTCTGTCATTTCTGAACTATGAAGATTAGGAACTTACAATTTTCCATGCTGGTGGATCATGGTAAATTCTCTTTAAGAAAGTTATTTTAAACGAAATCGAACAGTTATATTAAGAAACTAAAAATCGTATTATGCTTTATAGTAACAGAACCCTCCTTAGACACGTCGTAACATGCTCTTGGTTAGGTTATTTTGACAAGCGTGTGAGTATGGATTTCTTTCACTGAGGCCTGTAGGAAATATTCAACTTAATATTATTTTATTTAAAAACAGTTTTGTATTCTTTCACAAACAGTGTAGTAAAATCTGTTTTAGGATATTATTGACGACAATATTAATAAATAATAAAAGTAATGTATTAAATAACAAAACGTTCCGGTTTATGTACAAGTTTATTACTATTATTAACATATTTTTGATAAATAAATAAAATATTTTTATTATTCGTTTTATTTGAAATATTCGAATATTGAACCCAGTCATATTCGAATAATGAAATCGTCGAATATTCGAATAAAACGAATATTCGAATATTCGAATAATATTCCCTAATCACAACTCACAAGCGCCAGCAAATTCCAAAGCATGTTCGAAAATTAAAATATATTTTTTAAATAAATGTATGCGTTCCCACGCACGGCTAACGTCACTCGTCACATGCATTATGCATACACGTGTCCGTTTATTATTTTACGTTTATCAGCGTCAACGTTTCTAGACGGCTTTAAATTTTTTGTAACTAATTAATGCTAACTCTGATTAAGTATACTCGTAAGTAATATAACAATACTAGCCGTTGCCCGCGACACACATGCGACACACTCACTGCGTAAATACAGTATCCCTCGGGAACACTGTATTTTTTCGGGGTAAAAAGTAGCCTATGTTTTAATCCAGAGCCTAAACTACTACCATACCAAATTTCATCAAAATCCGTTCAGTAGTTTTTGCGTGAAGGAGTAACAAACGTCCGTCCATACATCCTCACAAACTTTCACATTTTTAATATTATTAGTAGGATTTTAAAACAGATTATATTAAAAAACGGAAAAAATTCAACTCCGCTGGGGCAGTCCAAAGCGCCTTCAAAGATTTTATTGATTCCTGTCCGAATGGTTTTTTTAGAAATGAATCAATGAACTTCCTATGAGCTGGCAAAAGCGCATAGATATTAATGGTATATACTGTGATTAAATAAATACATTATGTTTAAAAGTAGACTTTTATTTATGTTCCTCCTTTACAAAACGCCAATTTCATATGTAATGACGTAATTTAATACATCAATGCAATGGAAAGCCCTTGTAATTCCGCAGACCGCTCTATATTATGTATTCATACTCTCTGGCGTGATCATTTCCCATAGACAATCTGTATATAATTCGCTTTTGTTCCGGTCAATTTGTACTGAATGGAGCTCGCCCGAACTCCGCAACTTGCGGCTTATTGAATAATATAATACCTAAATGCCGTCTTGATTATGAAGCAAGATTAGTATTCATTTGTACCTACAGTAAATATTTCGAGAGTCCATAGACCATAGCTTAGTCACAACTCACAGACTAAAGCAAGTGGAATGATAAACAGCTACATAGTCAGCTTTCGATTTGGTTGTGCTATTACAAACATATGGTGTGTCTTTCAAACAAAAAAAAAAATCAACGCCATGCTACAATGCCACAGAGTACGAAGTATGTCAGAATGGGCCCAAAATATCAAAATGGCCCCCCCATTTAACTTTTTGCCTCAACATGCCTCGTCTATAATAATATAATATACGTCTATCTTCAATGCAAACAAACAATATTACAATTAATATACATAGAAGACAATTAGGAATAACAATTAATTTATTAAAATAGAACATAGCCTGTTATATTTCGCGGCAATTTATTAATTCGTGCCAAAACGTTTACGCTATAATTATCTTTCATTATTACTGTGAATATCTTGTTTCTTTGTAAATAGTCGTAATGAACGTTTTCATTAAAACAATTACGCAGGTTTCATCAGCGTCATAATCCCTTGTATTTAATTAAACATTCACGAAATAATGAATGCTAAGATGCTCAGTTATTTTGCCATAAAAAGACGAAACAATATATATTATAATAGATAGATATTTGTAATGTTTTTTTGAAAGCTTTTATTAAAATTATGTCTATACTTAACTACGCCGTTCATGAATATCCAATTTTAGCTAAACCAACTATTAAGTATTCTGTAGATAAACTAAAATATAATGCTACCGATTTTAATGACACTTATTTACTTTCAATAAAGAATTAATTTCGTCGATTTCAAATTTAATTCTCTTTTAGGTAGGTATACGTTTAGATTTAAAAAAAATTAACAGGATACCCTGTTCAATTAATAATTGTATGTTCAAATAAGTATACAATCTCTTAAATCCATAACCAATAACGTTCCCACTACTTAAGGCGCGGGATTCTCTTTTAAACTTCGTACAATCCACTAGCAACATGTTGCGCGCGACATGTGGTGCAACATGTTGAAAATTGCTCGTAACTTTAAAAAAAAGTCTACTTTATGACAGTCTTTTCCACGTTGGAAAACATGAGCGTCACGTGTTGCGCGTCAATGAGCGTTTTTAAATTCGTAACAGCTTTTTGACACGACAAGGACCGTCGTACTACCAAGCGCCGCCTGGTGACAGAATCGAAAATTCTTATTGACCGTTTTTGATACCACACCAGAAGAATCGAAAATTCTTATTGATTGTTTTGGATACCACTTACGCCACCAGATGACGCTTTGTGTGTGTTGCAGTGTTGGGTCTGCCCCCTAACAGCAGTAAAATATTAAACACCCTCATGGACCTAGTGGACACGCGGCCTAACGGAGAATAGGCAAGCGAGGTACTCCATGCTAGGGTACTTAGCAGACTTAATGGGCAAGGCGCGGCGTGGTATAGTATTTGTACTTTTATTTATTCTGTGGTGGCGGTTTCCACACGATAAACTAGTGTTATAAGTACATTCGCCAACAAACTCGCTGTAACGTGTATTTAAAGCTTATGTTTGTCATATATTCGTGAAATCACATTGAAATCATGTCACATCCCGCGAGCGGCGATCAGCGAGGCTGCGACGAGGGTGTGACAAGTAATCCCGCTGAACACACGAGTTCCACTCGAATACGCGCGCTCCTTATCTCCAGGGCATACTTTTTGAAAACTCACTAATTTGCGTTCCGATTCAATCTAAAAAAATATATGTCGTCTGAGGCTCATGATTTTTGAATCTATACCATTGAGATATAGCTATTGTGGGCTTATATGGGTAAATCGTGCAAAGAGAATTATTATAGACTTACAATATCACTTGTTTATTCGGAATCACAATTCTTTTTTTAATAATAATATCTATGGACGCTTCACACCACGTCAATCTGATCCCGTGGTAAGTTCTCGAAGAACTTGTGTTACGGGTACCAGACAACGGAAATATATTTAATACTTTTATACTATACACATATTTAAGATTTTTATTATATTATACACATATTTAATATACATCCATGACCCAGGAACACAGAAAAACTTTTTGTTCCTTCGGCGGGATTTGAACCCGCGACCCCCGGCTTGAGCACCAACACGCTCAACCAAGTCAGAATTTCGTTATAAATGTAATATACCTTACAAAATCACTTCACTTTAAGGCCTTTATAAAACACTGGCACTAAAACAGTTCCTAGGCTGGTTGTCCCAACAACGACTACTCGAGACGTGGTAGCTCATCCTCTTAACGTGGTAGGTTCCATCACATCCCCACCATGTCGATTGTACGAACTTCAGACTAGACTCCGTCAAAGCGCGCCAAACACGTTTCTGATAGATAGCACACTTGTAGTTTCGTTTCCGCTTTATGACCGGATGCGATACGGCCATCCTGTGTAACAAACGTCCCCGTGTGTGCTAGTCCGAAACAAAAGAAAATACCACATAGTATCGTTCACGCTCGGCTATACCTGACCTTATCTATTTTGTCTCAAAACAAACTCAACTCTTTTTATCAATAATCATTTTACTTTCGACTCAATATTTTGTGATTTGTGATATTAAATTATTTTAATACCTTAAATACTACTACTACTATTGACGTTTGCTTTAAACTTTACTAATTAAATTCCTACAAAACAAAACAATAATCATCTCAGTGACCATGAAAGTAAACACATGTGAACACACTTAAATCATCCCCGTGACTAAAAGTGTTCTACAATAGTCAGCCCTGTGACCATTACAAATATGTCGAGTAGTCATCCCTGTGACTACAAGTGTTCTACAATAGTCAGCCCTGTGACCATTACAAATATGTCCATTAGTCATCCCTGTGACTACAAGTGCTCTACAATAGTCAGCCCTATGACCATTACAAATATGTCGATTAGTCATCCCTGTGACTACAAGTGTTCTACAAAAGTCAGCCCTGTGACCATTACAAATATGTCGATTAGTCATCCCTGTGACTACAAGTGTTCTACAATAGTCAGCCCTGTGACCATTACAAATATGTCGATTAGTCATCCCTGTGACTACAAGTGTTCTACAATAGTCAGCCCTATGACCATTACAAATATGTCGATTAGTCATCCCTGTGACTACAAGTGTTCTACAATAGTCAGCCCTGTGACCATTACAAATATGTCGATTAGTCATCCCTGTGACTACAAGTGTTCTACAATAGTCAGCCCTATGACCATTACAAATATGTCGATTAGTCATCCCTGTGACTACAAGTGTTCTACAATAGTCAGCCCTATGACCATTACAAATATGTCGATTAGTCATCCCTGTGACTACAAGTGTTCTACAATAGTCAGCCCTGTGACCATTACAAATATGTCGATTAGTCATCCCTGTGACTACAAGTGTTCTACAATAGTCAGCCCTGTGACCATTACAAATATGTCGATTAGTCATCCCTGTGACTACAAGTGTTCTACAATAGTCAGCCCTGTGACCATTACAAATATGTCTATTAGTCATCCCTGTGACTGAACCGCAACAAAATCACACACATACTCGTCAACCCTGTGACTGTATTCAATGATAGTCATCCCTGTGACTTAGTGTAATACACAAACACACATACATACATAGTTTGTCATCCCTGTGACTGAACCGCAATAAAATCACACACATACTCGTCAACCCTGTGACTATTCAATGATAGTCATCCCTTTTCTTTACTATCGTGCGCATACTTATAGGTACGCTAAGAATTTACAGCTTTTAGTGTATAACGGTCTCTCTCAAAAATTGTAATTTCGTCTGATTACGTCCCTTATTTTTAATTAATAAAAATCACTAATCGAAAATCTATTTACTTCCGCCTTACTTAGGGCTGCCATCCGTCCGGGTTTCCCCGGATTTGTCCTAGTTTAAAGGACGTCCGGGGAGCGACCGGGCCGGATTTTATTTGCTATCCGGGTTTTTGTAGGCAGAATTAGGAAGGCCTAATTTTTTTTTTGATTTGCAGAAATAATAAATTTTCTTTCTTTTTGACATTGCCGTAGTCGGGTAAAAACTGTTCTATGTCCGGGTTTCGTACTCCAAAATCCGGGGTTTTCACGCGTCTTGTCCGGGGAGTCATATGTAAGAGCTGGCAACCCTAGCCTTACTGCTTTTCAAAACGTGTATTATTGTAACTATTTTATTATCTCGGTTACTGTATAAAACAATCAATGTTTCCTCTAAATTAATATCTTTTAAAATGGATTCATTTAAAAGACTATACCAGGTCATCACACCTACAGTCATGAGATAAACAATTACGCTCACCAAATAACTTTAGTTCCAAATCTGATACTTCAATGAAGTACAGAGTGCAGACCCCTGGCCGCCGCGGCACCCCGTCGCACTATGTGGACGCTCCTAAGAAAGCCGTGCCATAAATGCTTTTTCCAAAAGTCGGCAGAGGTACATGTATTATACCTCAAATTGTAGACAAAGGACCAATCTACCTAAATACAAACGATAAACACTTCTGTTTATCCCCATTTTTGAAAAAAAGACGCTTAAAATAGCAGAATGGAAATTTGTTGGAAACTAATTCTTGAAATATGGACATTTAACTTTGATTTTATAGTAGCTTTCCTCTATGAAATATAAAAGTTTTATACCATTTTAGAAAGCTTAAGATGTATTCTTTATTATAAACTAATTAAATATTAGGTTTTTGGATATATGACACCACTAAAGACGTAAATCTCGTAGTATGCCATTTTTTCTTAAATGTAATTTTCGATTAGAGTTTTGACAGTTATCGAAATTTGCCGAAGTTCTGTAATTAAACTTATTTGATAGAAAATTTAATGTAGATTTACATGGTAATTTTTTTTGTTGCGGCATCAGTGCGCAACATGTGGTTATATGTCAAAATGTGAAGGTATGTTTTTCTACTTTATAGGATGCAAATTATGAATTTTTGTTTATCGTCTAATTTATTTAAGAGAATCATATAAGTTATACCATTTTAGAATGCTTGAAATATGATATTTACGGTAGATAGGATCAATATATTTTTCTTCAATAAATTACACCCCTAGAGACGTAGGTACTGTATCGTTTTGTCTTCTCTTCAATTTTCGACTTGACATTTGCCGAAATCTGCTAAAGTTCTGATAATAGTCTTATTTTGTAGCAAATGTAATGCAGATTTACAGAATACAATATTTTTTGCAGTTTGAGTCATAAACTATAGTATTAATACTTTAAAATGTGAATATATGTATGGAAAAAGTATCAGTCCTACCAAATTTTGGCCATTACGCTTTAGAAATAACACAATTTTATGCTAATTATGTATATAAATGGTAAATAGCCTTCTTCTATGCATAAAGTCTTAATTAACGATGAAAGTGTAATACTAAATGTTGTTGTGTTGCCTTTTGGGCAACTCTCCGAAGGCGCCCAGGGAGTTACAAAAAAAATATTAAAATAGGTCTAAACTAAAGCCTGAACTTAACCATACAAGAAAATGAAAAAAATAAGGCACTAACGAAGTCGTTTTGCATATACTTCTCTATACTTCGGATAATACATCGAGTTTAAAAAATTCTATTAATATAGGTAAGCTCAAGAGTTCTAGATGAAGTTGTAGAACTTTTATATCAATTTTGAGCGACTATTTTGTAATAATTATGTTTTAGAATATCGTATTAAATTTAAATAATTTCGTAATTACCAGGAATTATTGTATTAAACTTGAAAAACATAGCCACAAAGACTTTATGTTTTTTCATGTTTTCATGTTTTTTTTTTCAAAATAGTATAAATTTTTTGTCATTTCATACTTAAAGTACCTTTTAACATTTAATTTTTATTAATTTTTTGTAAGATTATCAAAAATATGTATGAGAATATTCAAAATTTCACTTTATTATATTCGCGTATTATTTTACAAATTTAAAATACAATTTATATAATCAAAGTGTACGTCATTTGAAAGTGTATGTATTCAAGAGTAAAATATAAAAAAAATCATGAAAATATCTTGAAAAACAAAGAAGTTACAGATTTATGACACGAAAATGGCCTAAAGTCCACATAGTGCGTCGCACGGCCTACACCACCCGCTGCGTTCCGTCACGTCACGTCACGTTGCGTCACGTCGCTTGCCGCCGCTCGAATATTGAACCTCCACCTGTACACAAAATAAAACAGCACAAAAAATGTCCAAACTATGTACGAATACGTTCTTCGTAGGGTTCCGTATCAAAGGGTAAAAACAGGAACATAAAAATCTAAGACTTTGCTGTATGTCTGCCTGACACCAGGTTGTATCTCAAGAACTGCGATAGCTAGAAAATGGATTTCCTTTTTTTTTGAGATAAAAATGTCACATTTGATTATGCAATAAAGTTAATTTCATTTCCTTTCAACAATCAAACTGATTGAATGAAGCAAAGCTTCTACAGTCTTACCATACCAGAAAACTCCATAGTGCGTTTACAACCTTTTACATGATAACCAAGTTCACCGCAGTTCACTGGAGTCTACCGAAGAGCTTTCTTATCCGCCTCAGTCACAGCAACTGGACCGTTGAGCGTGTGCTGCCGCGATCACCATCATCACCAGCGCTTTCTTATTCGCCTCAGTCACAACAACTGAACCGTTGAGCGTGTGCTGCTGCAGTCTCCATCAACACCAGCCATAGGCACCTGCTTACCGCATACCGCAACCGTCCTGAAACCGTCAAATTATTTCTTTTAATTTCTTTTCATTTTGTTGTCAATTAAACTATTGGCACGCTTATGGACCTTAATATACCTTCGAACTTTTAATCATTCCAATCCACCTAGTGTAAAAAGTAATAGATAGACAAACATGTAATGTTACAAATTTACAGCTTACAACAACGATATCATAAGCTAACAGAGTTTTCTCGCGAATTGCGAATGTCCTAGAACTTATTATCATGTTAACATCTAGCAGTTCTTTCAGACACTTTCAGAATAAATAACAACATACATGTAACATGACTGTTAAAGTCGCTTTTGAAACTGACCAATGATTAATTTCTCTTACTACGTGTGCAGTAATGCCAAATAAGAAATAAGACTATTCACAAACTGTATAATATATGTACTGTGATTAAAAACCACACTTCAATATTTAAACAATATTTGTAAAGTGCGCGTCAACTGATTTTGTTTATGCAGTGCACCAGCTATTCCAGGAATACCTACAATTGATAAGGATTATCTTTGTTTTTGCAAGTGTTGTTTACAACTTGCACGTACTGCCGTGACTTGTCATTGATATTTAATTACCAGAAATAATTTAGCTTTTTAGTGCTTACTGCTATCACAGCCTATAGATCTTTATTACACAGTGCTGCTTTATTCAAGCATGATCTACTTCGGTAAATAAAACAGTCAGAGGTGGCCTTACCCATTGCGAGGCTCCGGGCGGCAGGTGTTTGCGAGGCCCTTTGTCCTACGTGAAAATTATGTGATGCGAAATTAGGTCTGGTTTTTTGAAGGATTTACAAAATGTCATGTATTAAAACTTGCGACAAAACAATCAAATTTTGGGTGTGAAAAAACCGAATATTGAATACTAAATTGGCGATACTACCAGATTGGCGATTTAATGTAAGGAACAAAAATTTCCAAATCTGGTGAGTGGTGACTAAATAATACCAGTTTTGTTCACTGAATATTCCAAACTACCAGACAGATATTATTTTAGCTAACAAATTACCATCTTTGTGACAATTTGTGAGAAGGTACACATTTAATTCAAAAATAAGCACATATGTTTTCCGTGATGTAGGTAATTCAAAAAACATAATAAGCAGAAAAACGAGCGCACATAAAAGAAACGTAAAGGAAATGTTTAATTTTTCTCGGTTTTGTTAAAATTTAAAAATGGCATACCTAAGTATATTTAAATTTCTGTAAAATTGAGGGTGTCGTCTTCGAGGTTTTTAGGGGTACTGAATACAAAAATGATATCCATTTTGAATTTCAAAGAGCGGATATTAATAATTTTTAATAAAATGAATCTAGGTGTAGTAGGTATTTTCTAGGCTTATGGGGAAGTAAATTACAAAAATTAATTTATTTTGAAATTTGAAAATGGCGGATGTATTTTAATTTCTGTAAAATTCTTTGATCTCGAAAACGGTGCGTTCTACTGAAAAAAATAATGAAAATTTGCTCAACCTTATTATCCCTGCAACCACATATTTTCTTCATGGTGGAAGAAAAAGAAATTTGAAAATTCTACATTTTTCAACTCTTTTATAGCTTTATACCTAGACCTAAAAATGGTCAAAAATAAAATAAATTTATAGTAGGAGGAAACCCATCTAAAAAGGAAGAGAATGTAACAAAATTGAAGGAAAAATAATTTATGGGTGATTTGAGGTCGGGAAGTGAGGGGGTAAGTTTTTAAGGGTAGAAAACGGTTTATCTCGATTTCCGGCAAAACTACAAGTCAAATGGCAAAGTTGTAGGCAATAAAAAGATCTACAACTTTTATGTTTACACTTTTTTCACATGACCTCAAAATTTATGTGGAAAATTCAAATAACCAAGTTTGTGGTTTTTTATTTTTATCTTTTCACAGCTCCAAAGGACAGTAGATATGAGTATTTTATAAATTCCAGCTTGATACCTCCACGCATTCCTGAGAAAAAGGGTTTTGACAGACAGATGGACGGACAACAAAGTGATCCTATAAGGGTTTCGTTTTTTCCTTCGAGGAACGGAACTCTAAAAATAATGAAAATTCCTCTCCCCAAGTATCCCCGTAGGTGGAACTACGTATTTTCTTGATAAGATATTTGCGACAAGAAAACAAAACAACCTGTCAAGTTGAGAATGGACGTATTTTTGAACGCAGAATTTGAAAATCCAAATTAAATATTATCTAGCATTCAGCTCCTATAAAAGTACCACGAGCTTTTTTATAAATGTGGATCTACATGTATTTCCGTGAGCAGGCCTCCACATACCGGTTCTCCTGCGAAAATCTGAAATTATTCGCATGCCTGTGCCATATAGTTTTTTGGACAGCGATAACAATCAACAATCGTTCGTATCCAAGGCGACGGCAGCGATAACTACGACAGCTTCAAACTTTTTTGGGAAGAAAAATAGTGCGCGCGCAGTTCTACCTTTGAGATTGACTTTTATTATATTTTATTTATTTTTATTTTAAGATTTTTTTTAAGTTTACATAAGACTATTTCTTGTATTTTTGATTAAGTTATAAACTAATGTTAAGCAGCAGCCAAGATGTAGGGACGTCCACCGATACTGTGACCGTGCCGTTGGAAAATTTAGTGCAGTGTCTCCAATGTCCTCAACCACGATACTTCAAAAGTGAGAGAGGCCTACGTATCCATATAGGTAAGTGCCATAAACAATCGTTAGCCCCTTCTCCTTCAGTAGTTCTATCATCACAAATCTCCACTGAACACCAACCCTTTTGGCAAGAAATTTCCAAATTGAAAAATTCAGTCCCCATACTCAGGCGGATCCCTAGGGGTGCAAGAGTAGCTGTGGCCCAGAAGCTTGCCGAGACGGTACACAAAACTGTAAGTGAAAACTCGAGGCAGGCCTGGGAAAATCTTTTTACTTTTCCCTACCGCATCCTACACGTTACCAGGAATCCCCACAATAATGTCTCCCTCACTTCTCTTGTAAAAAAGAACTGTAATTCCGATTTCGATTTAAACCTAAATTTCTCTTTACCTTCATCGACCAAAAACAACATCCTAAAAAATGTCGAAAATAAAATAAGTGAGGGAGACATTAAAGGCGCCGCGCGGCTACTTTTTTCCAACGACACGATCGCACCCAACTCCCCAGAAACCCTCACCGCCTTGCAGAATAAACATCCTCCTCAACTATCATATCAACTTTTCCCAGACACCGATGATGTCGAACCAGCCCTCCAAACGTCGGTTGACAGTGTTCGCGGTACCATCATGTCTTTTCTTCCGGGTTCAGCGGGCGGTCTCGACGGTCTCACCCCCCAGCATCTAAAGGATCTCACCAGCGGTTGCTGTGGGGAAGCCGGAGAGAAGCTCCTGCAGGAAGTCACGAATTTGTGCAACCTGATGCTTCGTGGGGGGGTTGCATCAGATGTCGTTGACATTTTGTATGGAGCAAACCTCTGTGCCTTGAGGAAGAGAGATGGAGGTATCCGGCCGATCGCTGTCGGCTCGACATACCGGCGCCTCACTGCCAAAATAGTCTGCAGGTCCATCAATACACTAGCTTCCTACTTCCAACCGAAGCAGCTTGGTTTTGCCTGCAAAGGTGGTTGTGAGGCAGCCGTTCACTCTTTTCGCACATTTATTAAAAACCAAAATGACAGTGTATTTTTAAAGGTGGACGTTAAAAACGCATTCAACTCAGTTAATAGGGTTGCCATGTTGGCCCAAGTAAAAGCCAAAGCGCCTGCCATTTTGCCTTTTATGCTTCAATGCTATAAGGAGCCCACCAAGCTTATCTACAAAAATCATCTCGTCTCGTCATAAGTTGGCTGCCAACAAGGCGACCCTTTAGGTCCAGCAATTTTCAGTCTTGCTAAACACCCGGCCATCGAACTTCTAAATTCAAAATTCAACGTTTGTTATTTGGATGATGGGACCCTTGGAAGCGATGCATATACGGTACTCTCTGACTTCCGTACACTAATCCATGAGTTCCAAAATATCGGCCTAGAATTGAACTTTGGGAAATGTGAACTTTTTGTCCCTGATAATTGTGAGGACAGAGAAGCCGTTATATCCAGTTTCAAAGAAGTAGCCCCACAATTATCAGTTATCGAGAAAGGTTCACTTCTTCTCTTAGGTTCCCCTATTCTAGACGATTCCCTTCCGGAATTTATAAACAATAAATTACAAAATTTTAGTGAAACTTTAGACCGCCTTCTCCAAATTAACTGTCACATGGCTTTTACCTTAATTCGATATTGCTTATTTGTTCCAAAATTTACGTATGTCTTGCGGTGTTGCCAACTTTGGAAGTTCCCCCAACTCCTCAAACGTTTAGACGACACCATAAAACATACGCTTTCTTCCATTCTTAATATAAATTTTGACCACCACTCATGGACTCAAGCAACGCTTCCAGTACGATTCGGTGGCCTGGGCATTCGACAAACGTCTGACGTAGCCTTACCAGCGTTCTTGTCCTCGGTTCACGCAAACCATGCAGTAATTTTAAAAATATTAGAGCGCTCATCCTGTCCGTTAGCTATCCCTTTTGCGGACGAGGCCAAGAATGCCTGGGACATTGCTAGTGCCGGCAGCAATGTGCCCGAGAACACATTTTCCCAAAGGCTTTGGGACGAGCCCATCTGCAGACTGGTACGGAATAGACTTTTTAACACGTCTTCCAGTCCTGCAGAGCGGGCTCGTCTTTTGGCTGTAGAGAAGTGGGAGTCGGGCGTTTGGCTGCAGGCACTACCGTCAGCCAATACTGGAACACTGCTGGGCCGCAATACATTTCGGCTAGCCACTGCCCTGCGTCTTGGTGCCCCCCATGTCGTCCCTCATCAGTGTGTTTGCGGCGCGAACGTAGACAGCCACGGTTATCACGGGCTGTGCTGCTCACGAAGCGCTGGACGCATTTCCCGGCATCACAGTCTGAATGACCTCATTCGTCGGGCTCTTGTCACCGCCGGTGTGCCAGCTATATTGGAGCCCTCCGGTCTAGCGCGCGACGATGGCAAGAGACCTGATGGAATGACCCTGGTTCCTTGGAGTGTGGGACGGGCTCTTGTATGGGACGCTACTTGTGTAGATACTCTTGCTCCGTCCCATATCCAGGGCACCTCGAGCTGTGCGGGCGCGGCTGCAAACCAAGCGGAGAACCTCAAACGGCGCAAGTATGAGAACCTTAGCGGAGACCTCATATTTGAACCGTTTGGGGTGGAAACCCTAGGCGCATGGGGTCCGGGCGCACATAAGCTTTTTAAAGAAATCTCTAAAAAGCTTACTGAAGCCACCCGAGACCCTAGAGCCGGGAACTACCTGGCACAACGGATAGCCATTGCTATCCAACGAGGCAATGCTATCAGTTTGCTAGGTACTCTGCCAGATGGGGACGACCTGGGGAAGATTTTCTATTTATAGTTTTTTTTTAGATATAGATTATTTGTAGGTAAGTCTTCTTTTTGTTAGTACTAATTTTTAGTTTTTTTATTTCCCTCTAGTTTTATTGTTAATTTTATGTTTGTTGTATTATTGTAATTTTTATTGAATAAACTGATATAATTTTACTAGAGATATTTTTCTTGAAAATCCTGAATTTCAAAAAAATCTATAGCTTACATAACATACTGTGTTAATTATAATCATCAATCTTAATCAGCCTCCCCAAGAAATTTTAAATTAGTACTCGTGTCATTTTTAAGGAAGAATGAAAATTCTCCATTTTGGAAGCCAGTTGCGGATTATTCTAAAGGCAATCTAGGCATGTGCCTAGGGGCGCTAGGGTACAAATTAGGTAATGGAAGAACCGGTCTGATTTTGAGAACCGGGAATTTCGGGACTGGGCAATTTTGGAACCGGGATTTCCCGGGAAATTCGGGAATTTCGGGACTGGTGTTAAGGCATGTTTTGTTCATGCGCCAATGAGTCTCCGATATGAAATATATATTACTCTGACAATTTGCGTGAAGGGTGGGGAGGGGTGAAAAAAAAAAAAAACTCCAAGTGTCAGGATTTCAAAGAGGGTGTTTAGTGAATCCTACAGATGATCCAAATGTTTAACCTAACGATTTGGAAGTGCCAGAAGCTCGTAGCGAGTTTTTGAAAATGTAAAAAAAAATCTTATCTTGACATACTCAAGTGCGTCAAATTAATATGCTGAAGGTTTAATATTAAGACCTCATACTCGCTGGGGGTACTGACGGGCTCGAGCATATCCTGAAGTCCCCTCTTTGACTCCCTAACTAAAAGGGGTTTGTTGAGGTTTGATCGTTCATCCACACATTTTGCCATAAGTCGTTGTTCCGTTGTTCCAACGTTAATTTTAACGAGGTATTTTTTAGATTGCAGTGCCTAGTTTTGGTTTACAAGGTTTCGCGTTTACATTACACCTAGTGAGGATAAGGATATTTTGATGTCAATAAACGTGCGAATTAAAACTCATTGGCAGCAAGGAACATTAAACAACTTGGTTAGTGAACAAGAAAAAGAAACAAAATCAACTATTCTTGGAACAGTGAGATATGACATTGGCTATTGCCCATTATAGCGCCCAATAGACTAATAATTAAACTTCTGAGCTATAAGAGTGATATAGTTTACCGTAATCAAAAGATATTACATATTATCTTATAATTTTAAAGACATTTTTCGCACCTCTCATGCTTACTAAAATTAAAACAAATTAATATAATGCGTAACTATTTTTATAAGGTCAATAAAGAGTATTTAAGTATAGAACAATACGTAATATCCATCTAAAGTACTCACTAATCCATCTAAACTACTCATATTCATATTAGTAGGTATACAACTATATATATTTTTCAAAATATAAAATAGACGCCTCACATACCTTGTTGGCCAAGTCCCAAGATGTTCTATTTAATCTTCAATACCATTGTCTTTAATATTGTCTACTATGTTAGTCGATGTATGGTGGATATCATACTATTAATATTAGATAAATACGGCATATTATAGTTATTTCCTCGCACCGCTTACAATTAGCTTTTATGTACATAATCTAATATGACCTACTCATTCTATCCTTTTATCGTGTAATATTTTTCATTTTTGTCTTTAATAATTCTCTTTCGGAAATGATTTAAAATTATTTTTTAGCTAATATCTACAATTACCGATGATAGTTTTCTTTAATACTTGTAAATTTTAATACAATCTGTTAGGTACCGAAAGTACCGAAATTCCCGGTTCTCAATTTTTGATTCCCAGTTCTCAGAGCGAATCAAAATTTCGGGAATTCCCGGGAATTTCGGGACCGGGATTTCCCGGTTCCATACCCTAGTACAAATGGCGCTCCGACCAAGCGAGGTGGTATGCCTGGTCAGTTTAATCCGCCTCTGGCAGGCGCCTAACAATTGCAACAAACAACCGGTGTTAACACCTAGCAACATGTATCATACCGTTAAAAATCAAACGTTAAATTCTTATTTGTCATCTGTACCGATTCCGCCCAATATAAAAAGATTATAATATGTCCAATAAATAGGTTGTAGTCTGTACCTATAGGTACCAACTCAATAATCACTGCAGTCTGCTAAGTCAGTATCGAGTCGACAGTGTTATTCACTTTCTTATAAGACCCGTATGAATGTATGACACACCCAAAACAAATAAAAAGCATTGGTAATTTCATTATGAGAAATTGTAAACTGAAAACTATACTCGTCTCATTTATCACCTATTACCATGTTACAAATTATTTGATATCACGAAATGAAATCTCGATACTTAATGACATGTAATTACCAAAAGATAAAGTAATTAAACTTTAGTACTGCATTTTCCGGTGTGACCTTCAGCGGTCATTCAAACAATAATAATAATACTTTAAGTTCCTTTTTACTCATTTACTTGAACTTCTAAAAACCTTTGCTTATACTAAATCCAGCATAATTAAGCACCACTAATTATGATACAAAAACAACTTCACCAGGTAACTCCCATCATTGTGAAGCGACTCCTTCGCGTGCGAGTGTGACGTCATTCTAAATCCAATATGGCGAACCATACAAGATTGCGGAATAGTTATTTTCCGACTACTGCGTAGCTAAAAAGAAGGGTAATGATTTTGTCAATCCATGTATGTATGTGTATGTATGTTCCGCTGTAGTGCCTAAACTATTGTTCTTCCGATTTCAATGAATGAGGCGTCAGTAGATTCGTAATGATAGCCCGGGTAACATAGGCTATATAATTTACGTAGTCCGGTTAAAGATTTCTATAAAAATTGTAGTTATTATTTCAGAAGGAATATGTGTGATACGCATAAGAGTGATTTCGCGAAAATATAATGTTTTCGGAATTTCACTTCGCTATAAGCTTCTTCTCGTCGCTAGTATGACTGGACCCTTAAGCTGTATTGAGCGCACAAAGAAACTTAACGTATGGTAGTAGTTTAGGCTCTGGATTAAAACATAGGCTTATTTTTATCCCGAAAAAGTACAGTGTTCCCGCGGGATACTCGATAGTATATTTAACGCGGGCGGAGCCGTCGGAAACAGCTAGTCTTTTAATATGTATTAGAGTCCACAAGTCTCAAACGCTTTATAAAGTAAGACGATCTCAAGTTACACACTGTCCTTGTCAGTTTGCCGAGCAGAGACAGTAGACAGCCAGTGACTTAAGTAGCCCTTAACTTTAGAAACGTTTGGGAACTGTAATTTAACTATAAATTAACTTCTCCTCTTTTGGTTTTATCTGTACATACTAATATTATAAAGAGGAAGGATTTTTGTTTATTTGTTTGCATTGGATAGGCTCCGAAACTACTGGGCGAATTTTGATAAAATTAGGCACATATATAGAGAAGACCACGGAAAGAACGTAGGATAATTTTTATCGCGGCGAAATGTACGGTTTCCGCGAGATTACCTTTTGCGCGTGCGAAGTCGCAGGCCGCAACATATTTTAGTTTCAATGTAAACATAACGATGGATTCTAAGATATTATTTTGTTTAAAAATTTAAAATTCTCGCAAAGATAATAAATATTGGGAGTCTCTACTGAAAAGTTACTTTATTTCTTCGTGGGAAAGTCGAGCTTTCGTAGTTACCTGCTTAAGTGCACCGGTTGTGACCATTAGTAAAAACTAAAATGAGAACTTTTAAAGCTTATTTTTACCCGACTGCTGAAGAAGGTAGAGACTGAGACATATTATGACTACTGCAAACAAATTACAATCCGTCGATAATTCATATTTTGTACTCTTAACACGACCCAGCAGCAAAGAATATATATTACTAACGTACCAGCAGGGACCTGTAATTAAGTTAAAATAGATATGACAATAACAGACATTAAAACTTAGATAACGCATTATTCTTAAGATTTTGCCGATACGATGTCGGTATAGCGTTTCTGTATCGGCACAAGTAAAATGTATGAAATATGATCCGTGTCGTGAGTGCGACATTTTGTCAATGCTCTACGAAACAACGCCCCTAGTGGCAAAAAAAGATAACTTCAACATCAAAAGAAGATTTCAAAAATATACATATGTCATGTATTTTAGTTTAATTAGGAATAGGTAATTACAACTATTATAGTTTGTAAATTTGTAACCAATGCATCCAAGTAGTCGTATTTTTTAGGGTTCCTTAGTAATGGCAAAAAAACGGAACCCTTATGGATTCGTCATATCTGTCTGTCTGACTGTCCGTCCGTATGTTACGTTTGTTAGCAGGCGGGGCCTATATATTTTTGTACGATTTAACACCCTTAAAATCACATTCGGCTCTTTGAACTCCTAAATTTGAGGGGAAAACCCGTAAGTTGGCGTCACTGCATATGATCTATTGCTTATATATAGAGGTTTAGGTAGAGGTTTAATATTAATTGGTAGGTACTATTGTACCTACCAATTAATATTAAAAAAAATATATATATAAAAATATTTCCTGAAAGGCCCTAATTTCTGTCGTTATTGTATATAATTGTCTTTTTATGTTTAAATTAATGAAGTTTTCTTAGTATGTACCTAATTATGTATACCTACACGATCTTTTTTATTTTCTATGAACGATCTCAATAAACAAAAGGTGGCTGGTAGAGATTGCTTATTAGCAATAAGTTCGTCTTTTGTACAAAAAACATAAAATTAACAATAAAACTAGAGCCAAATAAAAAACTAAAAATTAATACCTACTAATAAAAAGAAGACATCTATAAAATATAATCTATCTCTAAAAAAATCTATAAATAGAAAAACTTTCCCAGGTCGTCCCCATCTGGCAGAGTACCTAGCAAACTGATAGCATTGCCTCGTTGGATAGCAATGGCTATCCGTTGTGCCAGGTAGTTCCCGGCTCTGGGGTCTCGGGTGGCTTCAGTAAGCTTTTTGGAGATTTCTTTAAAAAGCTTATGTGCGCCCGGACCCCATGCGCCTAGGGTTTCCACCCCAAACGGTTCAAATATATTTTGTACATAATTTTTGTGAAAATTATTCTGAAGTTTCTTTATTTTTGTAGTTTTGGTGTGCAATAAAGTGTAATTTATATTGCACTGTATAAGGGTTCCTTAAGTGTTACGGAACCCTAAAAACACGACCGTACCCGGCTCGTGGCAAACCAGAAAGATCTGATGCAATTATCCGTGTATGTGCTCGATACCGTTCAGGCCGAACTGATGTCAGTTCTGTCTGAAACGATCGGCCTCTCTTCTGTGGGGGCCTTTATATTATGGACGAGAGGGAAATGGTCGCGTAAAGTTGCTTGCGGGGACAGGGGGGGGGGGTTTGCTGTGTTTACATAAGGCGTCGGATGCCGACGTCCCAGGAACCGCTGGCGGCTAATGGTTTCTGCGCCTGTTAAGCCAATAATGTTTATGGTTGTGTCGGGCTTACTCTTCGAATGGAGCTATGCTATGGACTATGATGACATAACTCGCGCTTTGGAAATAAACTCATATCTAATTAATACGAAACGAAAGAATTTGGGATATGTGTGGAGGGTCAATAGAAGGTTAACCCCAAGTTTGTGGGGTTGCCGCCCTTGTCCCCCGTCCGCCATCATGGAAAAAGGGGTGCAAACACCTTTTTCGCGATATCTCGGAAACTATGCGTCCTACAAAAATTCGTGAAGACATAGGTAATTTGTAGACTTTATTTTAAAACACCTATTCAACGATACCCCACACGATGGCTTACAATGATAAAATATTTTTCAATCCCACTGCACATGTATGAAGTTCTACCCCTGAAAAATAAAATTATTATTTTATGATGCCAAAACTGAGATCTATACACATTACATAACTGTACCAAATTTCACCAACTTATATTCATGCTGTTGCCCGCGGCGCCGCCCGCGTAAATACCGTGAGCACTGTACTTTTTCAGGATAAAAAATAGTCTATGTTTTAATCCAAAGCCTAACCTATCTACTACCATACCTAATTTCATCGAAATCCGTTCAGTAGTTTTTCGTGAAACAGTTACAAACATCCATCCATCCTCACAAACATACACATCTATACTTAATATTATAAACGCGAAAGTGTGTCTGTCTGTCTGTTACCTCTTCACGCTTTAACCGCTAAACCGATTTTTATGAAATTTGGTATAGACATACTTTGGGTCCCGGGAAAGGACATCTAAGGATATTTTAATCTCGAAAAAGTAGTGTTCCCGCGAGATAATGTATTTACGCGGGCGGAGCTGCGCGCAAAAGCTAGTTTGTAATATTAGTAGAATAACAGAAGCTAGAACAACGGACAGACAGACAGACAGACGGAGACGGACGGATGGACAGATCGAAATTATAAGAGTTCCTCGAGTATTACAAAACCCCAATAAAAATAATTAAAAAAAAATCGTCTGACTGGGATTCGAACCCGCAATCAATTTGCTATCAACGCAAAAGTATGTCGTTTAGTAGCTGAAATGGAAACCGTTTCCGAGATTCTCAATTTATATTTACAAGATTTGCTCTTTTGAAGTACTATCAGATAATGAAAATTTGTATTGTAATTTGTATTACGTACGTTGCGCGTTGTAATTATGGAGGGTAGAGCTAGTCTTCTATACATATAATAAATCTGTAGAGGGGTCATGTCTGTACATTAAAGTTATCTAAGTGAAAATCAAAATGGGGGTCTATAAAGGCCACAGAACCTAAAAATAACGTTTTTGAAAAAAATGTCTGTCTGTCTTTCTGTCTGTCTGTCTGTCTGTCTGTCTGTCTGTCTGTCTGTGTGTTTGTTATCACATCACGCCGAAACCACTGGATGGAATAAAATGAAATTTGGCAGGTAGGTAGCTTAGGACCTGAAGGGTAAAATAGGATACTCTTTATCCCGCAAAATTAAAGGGTTCCCATGGGATCTTCAAAAAACTGTACCTACCTGTTTGACGTTATTTCAGGCAATCTACTCGACGTATTTAAATAAAACTTGGCACAAAGGTAGATTGGAACATGAAATAACTAACGGTATTTTTTTTTTCTTGGAAACCAAAACGGTTCCCACGGGATCATGAAAAAACTGTATTTTTGAACTTGCTTCACAAACCGAAATAAATCATCATTTTTCGCATGTTTTCTCTTGAAATAAAACTATTAAATTAAAATTATAAAAATAAATCTATTTTTTATCCTACTCAACACAAATAATAAATAGCGAAGGAATAAACCAATAGTACAATATCTACTTAAACTAAGAATTTGCTTTGAGCGAGAGGTCAACTTACTTGGTGGTCTTTAATAAGTTACCTACAATTTTTTTAGCCGGTAAAAATGTACCTTGATATTATTTCGTTCAGGCTCTTGAAATATTTTCGTTCGAAATTCAAAATTAAACCGCATACATAGGCTGTGTTCCGCGGAAAATAAAACGTCTACTCAGGCAAAATGGCAACCGCTGGTATAAAATAAGCAAAATGGCGGATTATGTTAGTATTTGTGTTAGTAGCATTATTGAAGTTAGCAAAATATGGCGGATAATCTGTTTTTTTTTAGTGCTAGCAAGCGGTAACAAGCTCTATTTTCGGCGGAACACAGCCATAGTCTTTTTACCGTATTGATATTGACTGAGCAGAATAGAAGAATAACTGTTTAATAATTTCAAATAGGTACTATTCTATTCTGTGAAAAAATATTTTCAACTTTTATAACATTCGTCTTCTTTAATTGTAGTGAAATAAACTTTAAATTGATGTTATATCTTTGAGTATCCTACCATATTATAGGTACTAAGTAATTGTATATTAGGTTGAACTTGAAGCTTGGTAGGTATCTTATTACGAATAATGGTGTCTACAGACACACGAATTCGGTACGGAGCGTACAGCGGATCTGGTACACTCCGTACCAAATCCGAGCGTGTGTAGGGCAGTCCGCCGAACATAAGAAGGCAAAGAGTTCGCAGCTATCCGCATCGGGTTTGGTCCGCTCCGTACCAAATCCGTGCGTGTGTAGAGCAGTCCGGCGGTTAGGCCGTACAACGGTGTCAGTGTTGCCAACTTAGGGATTTACCACCCAAAATTAGGGAAAATATCTACGGGGGTTTACTAGGGGCCAGGATGTTTAGAGTTTACTCCTTATGAATCAATTTGTATGTAATAATAAAAATTATTTAAATGTGTGTAATTCCCTGTGTGAGTGTGTGAGTCAGGGGCATGAAAATATAATATTGGGAGTAAAATCAGATTAAGACAAGTTAGTTTTATGTTATTCACGTGTAAGTCTTTATGTTAAACACATAACCTTTAATTCTAGCTTATTATCTCTTAGACCTGTCAATGGTATAATTATCAGGGGTAAAGTTTGGGGAGAAATATTTTTGAGAGTTGATATCACTGCCTGTTGTCAATGAATTTCGGGAATCATCGCGTCGTCGAAAAACAGCACTGTAAATAGAACTCTGTGCTAATGCAATAGAACTGAAAATCGAACACACGAGTGTCGAGCTTTTCGGTCCACTGCATCGTACCAAATCCGTGCGTGTGTAGCGACACCGGATTCGGTCTGCGGATATGGTCCGCTGTACGCTCCGTACCAAATTCGTGTATCTGTAGATGCCTACTTTGCAGCAAACCGCCAAAGATTTTACAATACCTATACTAATATTATAAATTCGAAAGTGTGTCTGTCTGTCTGTTACCTCTTCACGCTTTAACCGCTGAACTGATTTTGATGAAATTTGGTATAGACATACTTTGAGTCCTGGGAAAGGACACCGTAATTTTTCGGCATAAAAAGTATCCTATTACTTTTTATACCGAAAAAGTACGGTATTTCTGAGGGATAATGTTTTATTCTGTGTATATTTGACTGTCTTTCACTGCTAAAAGGTTGATCCGATTTGAATGAAAGTTGGTATGGTAGTGGTTTATGCTTTGGACAAACGCGCAGTCCACTTTTTTCCCAAAAAGATACAGTGTTCCCGAGGGATAATATATTATTTTGTGGATATTTGACTGTTTTTCACTGCTAAAAGGTTGAACCGATTTGAATGAAAGTTGGTATGGTAGTGGTTAATTCTTTGGACAAACGCGTAGTCTACTTTTATTCCAAATCTATACTTCTATACTAATATACTACTATTAATATACTAATATATTATACTTCTATACTTAATATTATAAATGCGAAAGTGTGTCTGTCTGTCTGTCTGTCTGTCTGTCTGTTACCTCTTCACGCTTTAACCGCTGAACCGATTTTTATGAAATTTGGTATAGACATACTTTGGGTCCCGGGAAAGGACATGGGATTTTTTTATCCCGAAAAAGTAGTGTTCCCACGGAATAATATATTTACGCGGGCGGAGACGCGGGCAAAAGCTAGTTGTAATATAAAATTAAAATGATATTGTTATTGTTCCAGTGTAATATTAAGGAAATACCATTATATTTTGTTCAATATGATAATAGGGAGCAAACGTGTCACGTACTCTATATTATATCTGTATAATATATGGTGACACGCCATAGATTCAGTGCCGTAGCTAGGTGGACAAGGACCCCGGTGCATAAGGGAAGAATCGGGCCCTCGTGCCCCTCATCCCCTCTTTCCACGTAGCTTGAACTTATATTGGCCTTTAAAATTAGTCATAGGAATAAGAATAGGAAACAGTGAGTTAAACTTATCCCTGGTAGGTTAAATCCATACGTCGTCTCTATGAGGGGTAGAATCTCTATGTGTTAAATGGAGGAAAATGGGAACAAATAAACAACAACGCACATACATGACGATATAGAATATTTATTATACAGATGATTGTTCGTAGAAGTCCGTCTATAGTTTTTATTTGGTCTGAGATAGTAGCTCATTCTTCAACTTGAGTTTAGAAAAACCCTTTTTTATTTTTCGTTGTCGATCAAGTTAAAAGTTTGAGAGTTACTATAGATTATACGAGTACCGTTGTGCTGCAACCTGAATCCTGTATCATACATGTTTTGTCATCGGATTTTTTTAGCGAAAATGAGTTCTAGAAGAATATGGTGCTAGATGGATGAATGTGCGGAATAGAAATAGTAGCATTTGCATTAGTGGCGATACTTGATGAAAGATGAAATAAGGCTGATGCTGGTAGTAGGGAAAACGAATTACAACGGTCAGTGACACACCTAGTCGACCTAGCGTCAACTATTATAGTGCATCCAGACCCCAGAAAGTTGAAAATATCGCAATGATTATCATAAATGAGAACTGATTCAAGGCAAGAGGTAATGAAAACTTGACGAAAAAGTTAATATGGGTGGAGTATGAAATTGTCAAATTGATTTCACGACCGTCAAGCACGTGAACTTATCGCTGATCCAATGTGCTACGGGTGTACTCATCCCAACTATCAAATACCAAATAACTGAAATAACGATAGCAAACAGCACATGCAAATCGAGGACGCTTAGCGTATGTGTTGAAAATCTTAAATCAGAAGTCTTGTAATTGTTGGTATTCATTTAACAACATTATAAAAAAAGAAAAAAATTCGAGCCTCGAGTCTCGAGCCTGCTCACAAGATTTTTTTTCCTTTTTTCTTATATGCTCCTCTCTTTTCAAAGCTGAGGCTAGAGGGCCCCTTGAGCTCCGGGGCCCTGGTGCACTGCACCACCTAGCCCTACGATAGCTACGCCACTGCATAGATTATACGATGGCACGGTGAAGCTAAGAGGCAACCGGGGCCGGCCTGTTTGCCGCCGGCTGGCCCGAGGAGGCCGCTCCCAGCGGGCTGAACATGTCCGCTGAGGACGCGCGTGGAGGTGGGACCGCAGAAGAAGAGGAGTGCCGGTATTGCGGTGCGCCGTTCTCCCTATCTTCTGCGGCCGTGGAGGGATCGCAGGGGGAGAGGCGTGATGGTATTACGGTACGCCACTCTCCCTACCCCCTGCGAGCTGGCGGGGCCGTTCCGTCAAAACGGCGTTGGTGGGGCCGCAGAGGAAGAGGCATGTCGGTATTGCGGTGCGCCGCTTGCCCTATCCTCTGCGACCGAGGTGTGATCGGTGGCAGAACCACAGACCTGATCTGCCACCGGGTGCCGGTTGATGAGGCTGGTATCCGTGGCCTCCTAGTAGCAGACTCGGGGGGAGTCTGCTACAGTACTGGTGGAGGCCGAGGAGGGAGGCGCGCCTTACCATCTGGTGCGCCTGGGGCCTTCGGGCCTTAGATGGAGCCGCTTGTAGGCGGCTGCCGTCGGCGGGGTCGCGGATGTGTTTATCGTTCCCGTGGCCCCACCACTAGGCGGCGAGGAGGAAGGTGGGTGGTGGTTTTTAGTGGGTATACCGTGGGTCTCATTAGCCTATACGGGAGTCCCACATCACCACTCGGGTGCCCCCTGCGCCTGGGTGGTATGCGTAATGCATTTTCCCCCCCGGAAACAAAAAAAAAAAAAAAAAAATGAATACCCGCGGGCCGCGGGCCGCAACACCGTAGTAGTTGTAACTTGCAAGTGCCTCATGCTTAATTTCTATTTCACTTCTCACACGATAGATGGCACTTTGATTAAGCTCTATTATTAAATTGAAGTAATACAGTTTTTACTTAATGAACTTCAGTTCAGCGATGAACAAATGCTCTATTGATGATTTCAATCATCAATAGAGCATTTGTTCATCGCAAACAATTCCCGATCTGTATTGCGTACGGTATCACCATTCACAAAAGTCAAGGGCTAAGTTTGAATAATGCTCTTATTGATATTAGGTTATCTACGTTCTCTTGTGAGCAGGCTTATGTAGCATTCTCTAGAGTGACCAATTTGCAAGGCGTTTACCTAGTAAATATTGACTTCAGTTGTATTAAAGCACAACAGTCAGCTATAGTCGAATATAATCGACTAAGAGCCATCGAATATAATCGACTAAGAGCCATCGCCCTGATCTGCTACTTATTGTAAATGTTAACCCAACAAAGAAAAAGGCAAAGATAGAGAGTGGGCAGAAAAAAAAGCGTCTCTGTTGTGCAAGAAATACTTAAATAATTAAAAGAAGAAAAATAAAATAACAATATTGTTATAACAACTTACAAAAAGAAGTGAAATCCCACCAAAAACATTTCCATGTAAAAAAATTATGCCAAGACGATACCATATGACTAGCACTGTCAAAAAGTTATGAAATCTCATGTAAAACCAAGCTTCTTACCCTACACGAAGAAGCTTGGTTTTACATGAGATTTCATAACTTTTTGACAGTGCTAGTCATATGGTATCGTCTTGGCATATTGTTTTACATGGAAATGTTTTTGGTGGGATTCATTTTCTTCCATTAACTTCGATATTTCCATGATGTTGCTGCATGTTTCGCCAGTATAATGGAGGCATACTGTAGAGCATTTGAGGCCTGATTTTCTGCAGCCACACATGCTTCCACAATTTCCTTTGCATTTGCAGAAAATTAATTTCATGAGATCGGGGTGTGCTGGAGTCTTGGAAGCTTGTATTTTCATCCAAATTTTTGCATGCTTTTTCCAGACCCAATAATCAGGATTTTGATATATTCCGAGCCACGACTGGACCTGGTGATATACTCGGAGACTGTGAAAACGAGCTAGGAATGAATAAGTAAAGTTTACGGATTTAAAATATTTTTTTTAAGAATGTATTTACAATAAAAAATAACCTAACCATGACCATGTCAGAACATGTCTAAGGAAGGTTCCGTAACTATAAATGCGTAATAAGTTTTTGCTTGCCTTGCCTTTATTTTAAAATACCTTATCAACGATATCCCACACGATGGGGTAGAAAGAAAAAAATAATCCCACTTCACATGTGTGGAGAGTAGGGAATGTTATTATTCGACAAATTTTACTATTCGAATAATTCGAATAGTAGCTAAACACTATTCGAATAAATTGGAAGAATACGAATATTGGCAATAAACTTTAAATACAAGTAATATAATATTTAATAATATTAAAATGTGAAGTATAATTCACAAATTTCTCTAAAAAATCAACATCTTTTTAGTAAAAAAAAAAATAATCTTTTAAGTTTTAATTGAACTTGACTTGACATGCTACCGCGTGTCTAGAACTGAAAATAATAAATTGCAATTAGTTTTTAAAACTATTATTACTCGAACGGTTTAGGTCTGGAGCAGACCATGGATTTGATTACCAACTAAGAAGTTTCTCCCAAAATTTAAGGAAAAAATCCTTTAGGGGAGAGAATTTTTGGAGTTTGTTTTAGAGATATTTGAAAAGTCAGACTGTAGAAATTAAGCTTTTGGTAGTATAATTTAATATACTACCAAAAGCTTAATTATTGTAAGGTAGTATAGTAGAAGAACAATAATATTACCGAACATATTATTATTATTATTTATTTATCAGTTTATTTAAGATTGGAGAGAAATATATATGCTGAGTTGGAACACTGCACTGCCACGTTAGTAATATAATATATTCTTTGGCACTGCACAGAAATCGGAATGCATCGTAAATAGTGCTCTGTTCTAATACAATAGAGCTGAAAACTCAAACACACGAGTATCGTGCTGTCATAATGGTCTGCTCCAGACCAAATCGGTACGTGTGTAAATGTAAGTCAATTTGGAAACAAAATTCTAATTTCGATACATTGTTGATATAAAAGATGTAGAAGTACTTTAAAACATAATAAAATAAATCTTATTTGCACTGAATATTTAGGTACAATTGTCTACACTAATATTATTAAAGAGGAAAACTTTGTTTGTTTGTTTGGTTGTAATGAATAGGCTCAAAAAGTACTGGACCGATTTCAAAAATTCTTTCACCATTCGAAAGCTACATTATCCACGAGTAACATAGGCTAAATTTTATTTTGGAAAAAAAATAGGGTTCCGTAAGATATTTGGGGTTTTCGGACACAAGGTGTAAAAATCAACCAGAAAAGTTACTTATTTTGCGTACGCTGCCTAAACTATAAAAGATAGAACCATACAATGTTCTAATTAATTGTAGATCTTATAAATATCTACAAAAAAGTCCGCGACACACTATACCTATCTATGTCGAGTGAGGCCCAAAAACATTTTTTTTATTTACAAATCTTGTTTTTTTTTGGACTACATTTAAACGCGTTTATTTTACTCATGCTATTAATCCTTATCAAAATAAATTATTTTATCACTAAGTACAGTTTATGTAGATAATATTTGGTCTTTGAATGATTAAAATTGGACGTTTGGTTTTGAAGTTATGGCGAAATTAAAATATTACGATTTCTGCTCTACGGCCCGTTGCGAAGTAGGCGTGCGTGTGCGTGCGGGAGGGGAGTTGAGATCTATGAGGTAGGATTAGTATCAGTATTGTACCCATAGATTATACAGATAATATATACATTGTACCCGTGCGAAGCCAAGGCGGGTCGCTAGTATAAAATATTAAGGCACATATATAATATATGTTTGTTATTAACAATATACCATTTTTTAGACTACTAACTTCTTTTCCACGATTTTTCCACAAGAATGCACGGGAAAATGTACGGTACATTTTCCCGCGATAAAAAGTAGCCTATGTCCTTCCCTGTGGTCTACTTTATATTTGTGTCACATTTCATGATTATCGGTTAAGTAGTTCTTACGTGAAAGCGTAACAACCAAACAAACTAACATTCACATTTATAATATTACTAGCTTTATTAATATATTATTCCGCGGGAACTCTGCTTTTTCGGGATAAAATATATCCTTTATATCCTTTCCCGAGACCCAAAGTATGTCTATACCAAATTTCATAAAAATCGGTTCAGCTGTTAAAACGTGAAGAGGTAAGAGACAGACAGACTGCAGACAGACACACTTTCGCATTTATAATATTAGTATAGAAGATTATAGCACAGATTACTTAATACGATACGATATTAAGGACGGTCTATGCATAAATCTACGAAATAAACATAATCGAATGTAGTTAAAAACATTTATTTATGAACTTATTTCTACAGGCAGATTTAAAAATGCTTGGTAAACGATAACCACGCGGTCGGCTGCCACGAGCTGTGGGGTATGTAGGGGGACATGGACTTGGTGGCGCCAGCGGAGAAGTCCAGGGATGACGTGGGGTTCCGGAACAGGTTGAGCTTGCCCATCGCGGAGTAATCGGTCTGCTTGAAGAGATCCGTGTGTGACATGCCCAGGGAGCCGCCCACTTTGTTCCTGCAAAGAGAGAGTTTTTTTTAAGGACTATCATCAGCTAAAAAAGGAATTATCAAAATCGGATTACTCTGTAAAAAGTTATGCGTGTTCGCACATAAAAAAATATATGCGTTGACATGAGAACCTTCTCCGGTTTTTTTCCTCGGTTAAAAACTGCAGAGATTTTTGACTGAATTAAACATAGGTAAACCTGATATCAGCGTTTGTAGATGACCATGGTGACATATTTGCGTGGATAAAACAACTTTAACATTATCCAGAACCCCAATTCTCGAATCTATTTTTTTTTTACTTTCAATGGATTATAAATGAATATATTGATTTTGGAGTTTGGACAAATCAAAACCGTGTTTGACGCATATGAGAATATAATTTTGTTTGTGTTTTGTTTTAACATATCGAGACTGCATCGTATCTGTATTATTGCAGCATTTACAGCTTGGCAAAAAAGAGTGTAACGCTGTCAAGCAGGAACTAAAACATTTTCGATTGTATCGTCTTTTATGCTTAACAGATTGCAATGAGATATATTTATGTAATATATATCAATACGTTTAAGTATTCAAATCTAATATGGAGAAAAGATACGATACAGTCGAATATATTTTTATCTGTAGTATCTTCTGTTACAACGTCATACTCTTTTGTCAAGCTGTAATAGGCAAGCGGACTGATTTTTTTTTATTGCATAAATGAATAGTACTCATAAATATAAGTAACTTCTCAGAAGAAACCGTATATCAAAAGTCAATATTTTCAAAGGTACAGCGATTTTTATAAAAAAATTCGCGAGCCTCCTAAAACGCTCCATACTAAAGTCGACCTACAAATGACGTCACTTGTAGATTATAGTATATGAAGTATATGGCCGCAGGAATATATTTGTAAATATCTCCGATATTTGTGCGTTTAAGTTCATACTTACCATAATGAATGTTTTTGTATATCATGTGAGTAAACGAATGATGTAGGTTTTGTTTACCAATTTCGCAAAAAAAAAAAAAAAATGGTATAGACTCGCGAAATTTTGTATACAAATCGCTGTACCTTTGAAAATATTATGACTTTTGATATACGGTTTCTTCTGAGAAGTTACTCATATTTAAGAGTACTATTCATTTATGCAATAAAAAAAATTTGTCCGATTGCCTATTAGCAGAATCGACCTTTTGATCTAATTCATAAAAAACATACTTGTACATATAGTCCATGCTGCCGCCCAGTGTGTTGAAGTTAGGTATCGCCGGGTTGCTGGGGAAGGTGCGGGTTGCGAAAGCGTTGGCGGTGAGATCGTGGTTGTCGTTGTGGAACATGTTCATCTTGACCGAGCCCGTCAGCTGGTTGCCGACGTTGGCGTCATGGGTGCCAGTTAAGGAAAGACCGTGGCCGTTGCTAGAAATGGGAGAATATGGTGTAAATATAGTAAACATACGAGTGGAAAAGTTTATGTGCAAAAATACAGAGAGCAAAAAACACGTAGTGGCATATGTGAAACAACTAACTTCTGCGAGGCGATGCATCACTGACTGCTGTCACTAAAATTGGCACTAAAGTTTGTAAATGGCTTGGTAAATCCCATGCATTTAATTCTTTAGTATATCCTCCTTATCGATTTCGATAACGGCGACCCTGAAATTAGGGATTATTTCTAACTCTAATCCTAAAAGAATTGCCAGGGTCATCTGCGCGTGAACTTATTTTAAGTGGATAAGCGGTTGCGCGGGTGCAGATCCACTTCACTCGGCTCTATCCCTGTGGTCCGATGGGCCAGTGAACCGTCACGATCGGCAGGAGTTGAGCTGCAGCGAAAAGGCCGTTAGCCACTATATGGATTCTAGCAAGCGCCCTTATGGTTTTTCGCGTTACCATGCTGCGTTGATAGTTAAAAGATCGGTACCATAACAACGCAGACTTAAATATTCGGGAATCATCCGATAACTAGTATACAGGTATTAGGTACACTAGTCCCCTTCTCTAGGTTTCGCCCACTTACGTGGTTTCCCGGGGTGTGTTTGGTGAACATCTGAATTCTTTAGTATAAGCTCACTGGAACAACACTGGACTCACGTTACATGGATCCAGTATTAGAGCATGGGTCTAGTGTGAATAATATGGGCCATGTTGACATGACTATGACTTAGTCTTCCGCAAGTTTTTTTTTATTTTTATGAAATAAGGGGGCAAACGAGCAAACGGGTCACCTGATGGAAAGCAACTTCCGTCGCCCATGGACACTCGCAGCATCAGAAGAGCTGCAAGTGCGTTGCCGGCCTTTTAAGAGGGAATAGGGTAATAGGGGAGGGTAGGGAAGGGAATAGGGTAGGGGATTGGGCCTTGGGAAGTATAAATAAACTTACATATTATCCAAAGCCAATCCCGCCGATCCGCCTTTGAAGCTACCATCTTTCGCACTATTTATCCCACCAATTACACTCAGGCTATTCTGATCGTTTCCCGCAATGGGAAATTTACCCATCACGTTGGTAGATTCATCGGGGTTGGTATTCATCGTCCCATGAGCCTGTCTCCGGTGACGGGTTAAATACACTGGATTGACGCTCTCAAGGTTCTGCTCGGAGTATATATCTTCTAGATCGTTCTGTTCTATGATACCACTGTCTATGATGTATTTTGGCGCCATCGTATCCACTATTAGGTACCTGCAGTTCGCACCGACCAGGATTACAGCAAAGCTAATAATCAGTTTGGTGAACATCTTGATTTAGGTTCTATATCTGTGTTTTTTTCTTCTATTACTTTGTTTCTTTCTTCTTCTGGTTCTATTGTTTGATCCGTCTGCATTCACATGCTTCTTAAAATACGTTGATTTAGCTCAAAGTATTCCTGAATTGTGACACTAAACTGAATCGAGCTTGTCAATTTATACGTAGCAAGACTTCCAGAAAGTCCCCGAGTAACATAGATATACACTAACTAGATGTATCATTTAAATAAAGTTTGACGACCTCTGTGGCTCAAGGGTTAGCGCATTGGCGTTAAGGCCGTAGGGTCGCGGGTTCGACCCCCACCAGGGAACAAAACGTTATCTATGTTCCAGGGTCATGGATGTGTATTATTTGTTAAATAAAAATCTTAAATATAAGTAAAGTATAAAAAGTATTAAATATATTTCCATTGTCTGGTACCTGTAACACAAGTTCAGTTTTATTGTATTAGCACAGAGTTCTATTTTTAGCGCTATTATTTTACGGTTAATGTAGTCCCAGTCTCAAGCTTGGTTTTAATTTAGCTTTTTTTATCACATCACTAGGATAATAGATCAGTCATCAAAGTCACGTAAACAATGAAATAATGTTCAGTTAAAGTAGGCCTTTGCCATTCGGATTGTTGGTTGTATTATTTCTAGTCTATCTCCCTTACTAATAAACACTGTATAAGCTTTGAATAGTTATATAGTGTTTTGTTCACGTCACACAACTGACATGTTTAATTCGATTGAAGAAGACAAAACACTGTAGAACTATTCAAAGCTTATACAGCGTTTATTAGTAAGGGGGTATAACTATAGTCTATACCTACTAGCTGCTGCAGCTTTGGCCCGCGGCCCGCCCGAGTAAATACAGTATCCCAAGAGAACACTATATACTTCAGAATTAAAGGTAGCCTACGTGTCAGAACTTATACTACTACCATACCAAATTTCATCGAGACCCGTTTAGTAATTGTTGCGTGAAAGTGTAACAAACATCAACTTAATGGTGTCTACAGACACACGAATTTGGTACGGAGCGTACAGCGGATCTGGTACGCTCCGTACCAGATCCGAGCGTGTGTAGGGCAGTCCGGCGAACATATGAAGAAGGCGAAGAGTTCACCGTTGTCCGCATCGGATCTCTGGTACGCTCCGTACCATATTCGTGCGTGTCCGGCAGTTTGGCTGTACAACAGTATCAGTGTTGCCAACTTAGGGATGTACCCCCCAAAATTAGGGAAAATATCTACGGGGTTTACTAGAGGACAGGATGTTTAGAGTTTACTCCTTATGAATCAATTTGTATGTAATAATAAAAATTATTTTAATGTGTGTATATAGCCAGGGATATGAAAATGTATTGGGAGTGAAATCAGATTAAGACAAGTTAGTTTTATGTTATTCACGCGTAAGTCTTTATGTTAAACACATAACCTTTCTTTCTAGCTTATTATCTCTTAGACCTGTCAATGGTATAAGTAATCAGGGGTAAAATTTGGGGAGAAATATTTTTTATAGTGTTGGTATCACTGCCCGTTATCAATGAATTGCGGGAATTATCGTCGTCGTTTAAAAACCGCACTGTAAATAGAACTCTGTGCTAATGTTATAGAGCATAAAATCGAACACACGAGTGTCGAGCGTTTCGCTTCACTGCACCGTACCAAATTCGTGCGTGTGTAGCGACACCGAATTTGGTCTCCGCATATGGTTCGCTGTACGCTCCGTACCAAATTCGTGTGTCTGTAGATAGCATAAGACTCTGTCCAGAAAGTGCGTAAACCTGCGTAAACCTACGCACGTAGAGATTCTTATCTTATCACAACAAAATGTCTACCGGTCTATCTGTGATGCCAACTTGGGACTTTTTCCCTAAATTTAGGGAGAAAAGGTATCTGAAGGGGTTATTAGGGGGGGTTTTATGCTTGTTTTATTTAAATATGCAATTGAATTGCTTGACGATAAGTTATATAATATACTATTATTATTTAATTACAGCTGACCTATCACTTATTGGTATAAAAAATGTATTGTATAAAAAACCAAAATTCTTATTGCAAGCGTCTACCTGTTGCCAACTTGCCATTAAAGAATCACGCCAAAAACGTCAAAAAATTCACGTTTGTTGTGTCTAAGGAGGGTTCCGTTACTATCAACGCGTAATAGGTTTTTCAAATTACTTAAAAAGTCACAGTCCGGTTTGGTTCAAAATAATTTTCCCTGAGTTTTAAGCATTAAGCATTAACATATCAGTATGGAAACATACAAGTTTAACCTATAATTTAGAAATCTACTCTACAACTACTCGAAAATTTTGAAAAAAAAGTCATGTATGAAATCTTGACTCTATTTTAAAGCGCTATTCAACGTTATGCAACACAATGGGGTACAATGAAAAAATATTTTTCATCCTCACTTCTCATGTATGGAGAGCCACCCTCAAAATATAAAATTATTAGTATTTTACGATGCTAAGTCCGAGATAATATAATATACAAAAAACGATACCAAATTTCATCCATTTATGTTCATAATTACAGAAGCTAGAGGCGTGGACAGACAGACAGACGGAGGGACAGAGCAAAACTATAAGGGTTCCTTTTTATTACGAAATCGACTATTTTTAGTAAAGGTTATGTAAAAATTTTATCTGTCTAGCTATCAAGGATCCCTCTAGATACCTACGAAATAACTTATAGTCTGTAAGTGTTAGAAAAAGCAACGTGAATCATGCATACAAATGTCAAAATTGACGCATTAGCTGTGATTACATTAATTTACCTATTAAAGTAAGCCATTTTGACATATAATATAATAATTATAATAATATAATATATATGGACGCTTCACACCACGTCAATCTGATCCCGTGGTAAGTTCTCGAAGAACTTGTGTTACGGGTACCAGACAACGGAAATATATTTAATACTTTTATACTATACACATATTTAAGATTTTTATTATATTATATACATATTTAATACACATCCATGACCCAGGAACACAGAAAAACTTTTTTGTCCCTTCGGCGGGATTTGAACCCGCGACCTCCGGCTTGAGCACCAACATGCTCGACCAACTGAGCCACAGAGGTCGTCAATAGTATGTAGATACGCATGATTCACTGCCTTCATAACGTGAATAGGCTAAAGTTTAGACTTTATATGACACGAATAGGACGCGACCGCGTCATTCAATGTGCTGCGTACAGTGCAACTAATTTGTTAATGCCTTCGGCAATCATCGTTTTTTTTTCTACGGAAATGACGGATGTTGGAAAGCATGTGTGGGACTTCCGAAAGATATTAGCAAAGTAGTTTTACTGTATTAAGTATCTTTGTAGGTATGTTTTTCTAAAAAGGTAATACTTACATATTTGGTATGTAACTTTTTTGATTTTTAACGGTACCTATATATTTTATCGTATTATGTAACTTTATGAAGTTTCGATGAGGCATAAGTACTTTAATAATTATATTTGAGAGTATTCGCATGCTAGGTAAAATCCACGGGAACCGTACTATTTGTTTTAGGGAGAAATATTTTTTGAAACTTGGCAACTCGATCTTACTACGCTTTCATTGCACTCCAAAATACAGGGGATGACACTTTTGACTATTTCAAATCGATATCAATTGTGTGTTGAAGGTTTTAATATAAAGTGTCTTCAGAAATAATTGGTTTTGACAAAACATTGACAGCACAAAATTTCGGAACACTCTGTAAAGCAAAATGCCAACAGTGTCAACCGATCTGAATGCTGTCACGTAACGAAATAAATTTTCAGCCCTTTTTTATTTACTAACCAACAGATTCAAGAAAAAATAATACTTTGATTGAACAGATAGGAATTACTCCTGCCGATGTTATATAATCTATAATTTGTGTATGTTTCTATACTATATATGCATATATTTTTTATTTAATTAATTTATAATCTTAGTTGATGTTAATTTGTTTAAGGTACCTACTACCTATATTGAAAGCTTATTTTTTTTACCAAACATAAAATATTTTTTTTGCTAAATAAGCGAAAAACTTTCTCGCTCACTCCGCGCGTTAGCTTTTAATTAACATAATAATATTATAAAGAAATTAATACAATTTTTTTTTTAAATTCTAATAACCATGTTATGAAGGAAATAATAAAATCAAAATTTTCGGGCCACATCTTCTTTTGAGAGCTGGATCCGTGCCTGAATCAACCAAAGCGGTTTAATAGGTCAATTTTGTACGATACGCGCATAGCTAAAATAATACCCACGTAGCTCCTGGACGCAATGTATGGGGCCCTAGTACCTCGACTACGTGCGTAGACCTCACGTGCGTAAGAATACGCAGTTTCTGGACATAGTCTAAGCGTCATCGGTTAATTTTGACATTTGATTAGCGCGAATATAGTACAATTTTATAATGTCGACTTTGAGTCACATCACACAGCGCACAAAACTCGTGCGATATCCAGCGCGCGTACATCGATGTACGTCAGAGGTTATCGCCGACCCGCACACATTTAAGGATCCCACAGACGAGATGCCGATCGTTTCGGTTAGAATTCAGTTCAATTCATTTATTTCTTGCAATCGTAGGTATACAAAATGATGTTACGTAGTAATAATATTAGTTCTTAGTCTACAGCCTTAAGGCGTGCAATATATCTGTGGCCCTAGTGAAAAGGGGTTTAAGTCTAAAATTACAAGTTTACAGGAGAGGCAAAAAACACTCAGCGCGCAGAAATTTCGTGTTTGTCCTCGTGTAGCTTCTTTAAACTGCTAGCTAAATAATACATGTGATATTTTTGTAGGTAAACAGAGTATGCTCTTTATTATTATTAAGTTGTTTTTTATGTAAATTTAATATTTTTTAAGATAATGACTTATACCCACGAAAAAATAAATTCCTCAAGGGTATAAAATAACTTATACCCTTTATCACATAAGTAAATTGTGAATTCCGTTATGTGAAAAGGAATACGCATTTGGAATTACTTTTATGATAAGTAAGTAATTAAAAGAAATATTTAATGGCTCACTTAATAAAAAGTATGTGTTTGACTGTGTACTTTAATTCGACTCAAAAAAAAAGTCAAAAATATTAAAAAAAATATCTTAGCGTCTTTTCCACAAAGATTTTATACGTGGCGTGTGGTATATCTAGACTTATATAAACTACTTTGTGCAACTTATATCCATTTTTTTAACAAAAATAAAACGAAAAGAATACAAAATTAATATATTTTTTTATTTTTTCCAAAATAAGAGTTAACTTAAGATAACGTAGTTAAGTAACAATCTCTTTTGTAGTACAATACAAAAATAATTTGAGATAAACTCACATTTCTCTCAACTAAAAATAAAATCAATGTTATGTAGATTCACACTCACAAAATCACAAATTGAGTTGAAAACAAAAGAAAAAAATTCTCCTGAAAATTTAAGTAGGTACTTATCTATAACCGCTTAGGCCCATTGCGCCATTCCGGGTTAAAGTTAAGCCTGGGTTAAAAATCATGTTATCTCTCTCGTTCTTCGTATTTGTGAAAGAAAAAGCATGATATTTTAACCCAAGGTTAACTTTAACCCGGATTGGCGCAAGTGGGTCTTAGTATAGAAACGATCCGTGTAAAGGATAATGTTTTAAATTATGAAAAAAGCTAAATAAACTTTTTACTTAAGTTATAACAGTCATATTTGACTGTTGTAACTTTAACAGTCAAATATGACAACAAAATATTGTTAATATTGTTGTTAACAAAATAAAAATATTAGGAAATCTCATCTGAACAGTCATCATTAAGAAGAGGATGCTGATCATCGTTATCATCACTTATAAGATTAGCATAAAAAGATCTGACACTGGGGTTTATTAATGGGAGAAGACTAACTATGTCTCGCTTTTTCTCATTAGACATTGCAATCGGCCCATCGTAAGACTTGGGTATAAATTTAGTTTTAAAAAATACTTGGGAGCGGTGATTTTCCTCGTTTTCTTTGCAAACTCACTATATACCATTCATCTTCGCCATGTATTTTGTTATAGAATTGAGGAAATTCTCCTTTTTTTTATTTAAAAGCTGCACACTCAGATAAGTTGAACTTCTTTTTATTGTGGATTGTGACGTGGATCATGCAATTGAGAAGGCCAAGAAAAAAACTCAAATGGACATTCATCATCCGCGGGATTGGTATCAACTTGTCGGAACATACAGTAAAAAGAAACCATTTACTGTTATAGAAATGCATTCAGAATTATTTCTAGATTTTGCGAGTTATTTAAAAGGGCCACTCCAACAAAAGAAAATGGATGAAAAATAAAAAGAAGTTCAACTTATCTGAGTGTGCAGCTTTTAAATATAAAAAAAGGAGAATTTCCTCAATTCCATTATAAAATACATGGCGAAGATGAATGGTATATAGTGAGTTTGCAAAGAAAACGCGGAAAATCACCGCTCCCAAGTATATTTGAAACTAAATTTATACCCAAGTCTTACGAAGGGCCGATTGCAATTTCTAATGAGAAAAAGCGAGACTTAGTTAGTCTTCTCCCATTAATAAACCCCAGTGTCAGATCTTTTTATACTAATCTAATAAGTGATGATAACGATGATCAGCATCCTCTTCTTAATGATGACTGTTCAGATGAGATTTCCTAATATTTTTATTTTGTTAACAACAATATTAACATTATTTTGTTGTCATATTTGACTTTTAAAGTTACAACAGTCAAATATGACTGTTATAACTTAAGTAAAAAGTTTATTTAGCTTTTTCATAATTTCAAACTGAAGGGGCGCGGGCGCAATGTGCCCTCCACACACCCGCACCAGTCCCCCGCATCGACGATTTATATCGTTTTACACGTAAAATGAATACCATTCTTAGGATACAACTAGAGTAGTACTACATTACATTTATTGATTTCACAATAGCGTATTGTGAATACTGATATAAACTGAGTTATACTAGACTTTTGTTATTTATTTTGGTGAAAACAGATTGATGTCCAGTAACATCATTACTCACTAAGTCATTTTTAAGGACCAACTCTTGTTGTATTGGTAAACACCAATTTTATAAAAAGGAAGGTAGTTTATGTTAATTTAGATTAAAAAACACAAGATTTTTTTTTTATTTTTCAGTTTAAAACAATACAGATGTATTTGGATCCGACTTTTGTAATTTTTTTTGTGTTAGTTAGACCCATTTACACCAAGAAACTTTTTTGTTTTTAAAGATAGCTCAGATCCGTTTACACCAATCGATAGAACATTTATTTCTCATCATTTTGGTATAATAAACTCATTTTCGATAAAATCGGACTTGTACCCCTTTTCACTAGGGCCACAGATATAGTAGTGCAATATACATTCATACAGTCATTTTATTACAATATACTTCTCATTTAATTATAATTTATCACACTACATAATATTTATTCAATTACTTTTATATTACAAATGCATAAGCTTTACTTTTCAACAATGTCAAAACATTTATGGTCTTTTTGCTTAAATTTCAATAATTCGTCTAAATGTTCTTTTAAAGTGTAATTTAGCCTTTGGTTGTTAAATAATATTTTTATTTATTTTTAGATCATTTTAATTCTGTAATAATTTTAATTTCTTTTGGTAAATTGTTGTATATTTTGGGTGCGGTATACTTTATTTTTTTAATTTCTGAGTTAGCTTGTATTGCTGAAAACTTAGTTTTATGTCTAGATTTTGTCTAACATACAGAGCACATTCATAAATTATATACATAGATGTTGAATATTTTTAAATTAATAAAATGTGGTTTGCACGTGTCCCATCTACCTATATTGCAATTTGCCCTAGTGCATTTCTTTTGAGCCCTAAATACTTTAAATCCGTAGAGTTGCCCCAAAACATGATGACGGCATCATGTTTCTAGTATTAGATGAGACGTATCTGTAATATGCCGTTAATAGCGTCGACAGATTTGTTATCGCCCTAAGATTATATAAGGCATATGCTCTTTGATTATTTTTTTTACTTAAAATGTCCTATATATTGTGGTTTCCATGTCAATTTATTGTCAATTATTACACCTAAAACTTTGTTGTATCAATCTCATTTATGTGATGTCCGTGGTAATTAATGTCAAGTTTATTTTTTATCTACTAGATGTCATACGTTTAAAATTAATTATTTTCGTTTTATCAAAATTCAATTTTAAGTTATTAATTTCTAGCCATTCTAAAATGTTGTCCATAGTTAAATTATTTTTAGATTCCATATCTATCATCAGCAAATAATGTCATATTATGTTGATTCGTGCATTTAACAATGTCATTAATATAAATGAAAAAAAAGAGGTCCTAAGACACTCCCATGGGGAACTTCGTATTCGGTTTCTTGAGCCTCAGATAGATATTGTATTTCACATCTCCTCACCGGAAAACATCTACTTTTTTCGTCATTTGTTTTCTGTTGGTTAAATAAATATTTTATTAGCTCATATGTAACTCCCCTGATTCCATACGCGTACCTACAGTTTGTGTAGAAGGCGTTTGTGATGAACGCGATCGAAAGCTTTAGACATGGCCATAAATAAAGCTGTGGCATAATTTCGCTTGTCTGTGATAAATAACCTTTTGAGAAAAGTAAATATCGCGTCGTTTATGTTCTTATTTTTTCTGAAGCAGTAATGTCTGATACTAAAATAACATTTTTCTCGATAAACTTAGTATATAAACTTAGTAAACATAGTATAGTATAGTCCGTTGGTTAGGTTACGTTATTTATTTATTAATTGTATTTTGCTGCAACTATAGTCACGCTATTGACGAAACCGAATTATTGTGCTATACATTTTTCCATTAATATGTTATAGAAATCTTTTCTCTTTGTTTTATAGTAATAGTCTTTAGATTTTATCAACCATAGTGACTTTTAGTGGCGGTATTTTTTTAGTAGTTTTTAGGTAGGAAACGACGCGAGTTATGTGGTTTCGCAAAAATAGAGTTAGCAGCACTGGAATAAATCGCTTCAGTCCATCAGGCCGACTGATGCGATCTCGAAATTGATCGATACGATTTTGCATCAATTCAGACCGAAGTGAATGAAAACCGGACCGTATATGGGACCCCTTATAGGTGAGAATGGTCGTGGAAGGCGAGTCCGGGCGGCGGTTGCTGTGTTTACTATAAGGTGTCGGATGCTGACGTCCCAGGAACCGCTGGCGGCTAATGGTTTATGCGCCTGTTAAGCCGATAATGTTTATGGTGGTGTCGGGCTTAATCTTCGAATGGAGCTATGCTATGGTGACATAACTCGCGCTTTGGCAATAAACTCATATCTAATTAAAACGAAACGAAAGAAAAAGAGATAAAACATTCACACTCTCTGGGACAAGATCTAGCTAGATCGCTTTTCATTCCCTTGATCCCTGGAGCAAGTCTCCTCAAAAATATTTTTAATGATTGATTAATTTGTGTTTTCATAGTCCTACGGTACGGTACGGTAACATTCTTAAAAATCACTAAAAAGTATGAAATAATTTTTACTGTCGAAATAGTTCCCCTTTTAAATTCTGTTAAAATTTAACTATTTCTTTTTTTGAAGTCCTGTACCTTGGCACATCATTTCTTTTTTGGTAGCATATGCTCGAGTTACTTTAAAAAAAGTCAAAATCACTATAGGTGTCCCTATTAATTTTTAGGACTTCTCTCGATTCCTCATGGATCACATCACCAGGTCCACCATTTGGTGACAATGAAGCCAATTTAGTAGTCAACCTTTTAAAATAAAAAAACAATTTTGAAAATCGGTCCACAAACGGCGGAGTAACGCGCATGACACAAAAAAAACATACACACGTATTGATAACCACACACATAAGTCGGTTGATAACATTAATTTCAACAATGAAAATGTGAAATATCCCTGACGTATAACGAAATGCGTGAAAAAGATGTGTGGCACTCGGGGATTGCCGCGGTAAAGCTATTGCATAAAATATAAATACAATAATAGTATAGCATTATTTCCATTCCGTTGTAATCTACACTAATATTATAAAGAGAAAAACTTTGTTTGTATGTTTGTTTGTTTGTTTGTTTGTAATGAATAGGCTCAAAAAGTACTGGACCGATTTCAAAAATTCTTTCACCATTCGAAAGCTACATTATCCACGAGTAACATAGGCTAAATTTTATTTAGGAAAAAAATAGGGTTCCGTAAGATATTTGGGTTTTTCGGACACAAGGTGTAAAAAATCAACCAGAAAAGTTACTTATTTTGCGTACGCTGCCTAAACTATAAAAGATAGAACCATAAAATGTTCTAATTAATTGTAGATCTTATCTACACTAATATTATAAATGTAGTGTCTCAGGATGCAAATAAAACTCTCTTTTAAACTCGGGAGGATCTAGGTACTCTGTGAGGAGCGCAAGGAACACCACCGCACACCGCTCACGACTACGGCTGTGAGGCAACTGCTCCCCGCGCGCCTGCGCATACACTACATCCCTTCTTTATTTTTATTTAATTGAAAAGTTATTAAAATTACAATTGAAGTTGAATAATGAAATTGACTATATTTTCAACTTGGATGAAACCGAAAATACAAAAAGTAAGACAGATGAAGTAGAAGAGAAAGAAAAAGAAGAGTCCCTAACAGAGTATATTTTTCATCTGGATGATGATGAAACTATTAAGTGCAAAATGGGGGGAGTCAGCCTTGATATGTTAATAGATTCAGGAAGTAAATGCAACGTTATTACTGACAGAACATGGCAGTTTCTAAAAGATAATAGAGTTAAAATTTCAAATCAAATATGCAAACCTAATAAAACGCTTATTTCCTACGGCAGTAAAGAACCTTTGGATATTATGGGCTCTTATGATACAGACATTTCAGTCAATGGCAATAAGAGTATAAGATGCACTGTTTATGTCATCAGAAACGGCACACGGGATTTATTGGGAAAAGAGACTGCAATTCAATTAGGCGTGCTCAAAATTGGACTTCAAATTAACGCTGTGAACCACGAGACATTTTTAGGTAAAGCTTTTCCAAAATTTAAAGGAGTGACCGTGCAGATTCCAATAGACCAAACAGTTAAACCAGTCATTCAACCGTACAGAAGAGTTCCTATCCCTTTAGAAGAAAAGGTTGCCAGAAAATTAAAGGAACTAAAGGATGCCGACATTATCGAGGAAGTCAATGAACCTTCACCGTGGGTATCGCCGATGGTCCCGGTTCTGAAAGAAGGACAAGAAGAGGTACGTATTTGCTTAGATATGAGACGAGCCAATGAAGCAATCATTAGAGAAAATCATCCCCTCCCAACAATGAATGAATTACTACCTAACTTTCGCCAGGCTAAATACTTTTCCAAACTTGATATAAAAAATGCATTCCATCAACTCGAAATCCATGAAGACTGTAGGTACATTACAACATTTAGTACTAGCAAAGGGCTTTATAGGTACAAAAGGCTTATGTTTGGCATTTCATGCGCGCCCGAAATGTTTCAAAAAATTTTAGAAAAGATGTTGTTAGGTTGCGAAGGAACATTTAATTTTATTGACGATATTATAGTACACGGGGCTACAGAAAAAGAGCATGACGAAAGGTTAAGTAAAGTGTTATATGTTTTAAAGGAAAATAATATCCTACTAAATGAAAAGAAATGCATTTACAAAACCCAAAAAATTGAATTTCTTGGTCACGTACTTTCGGTAAATGGCGTTAGGCCGCTTGAGAAATATTTGACAGCAATAAAAACTAGTAGAATACCAAACACTACTGAAGAAATTCAAAGTTTTTTAGGGTTGGTTAACTTTGTGAGCAAATGGATTCCTAATGTAGCTACCCTTACTGAGCCTTTACGCGAACTATTACGATTAGGCCTTGGAAAGTCTGCAAATATTCAGAAATTTTGGACACCTAAGCAGGATGGGGCATTTAATGCTCTAAAAGAAAGCATATCCAATATTAAAACTTTAGGTTATTACAATCCTTCTGATAAAACCCAGGTTATCGCTGATGCCTCTCCTGTGGGGTTAGGCGCGGTGTTGGTTCAGATTGATAAAGATGGTCCTCGTGTGATTGCTTTTGGTCACAAATCTCTTACCGATTGTGAAAAGAGATATTGCCAAACAGAAAAAGAAGCCTTAGCGCTCGTCTGGGCTGTGGAACACTTTAAGATATACCTGTTTGGCAAAGACTTTGAACTAATAAGCGACCACAAGCCATTGGAAACCATTTTTGGACGAACCTCTAAGCCATGCGCTAGAATAGAACGGTGGGTACTTAGGTTACAGGCGTATAGGTACAAAGTCATCTATAGACCAGGTAAATCTAATATAGCTGACACAATTTCCAGACTTTGCAAAACTTCCTCTTCAGAACCATTTGACTCCGAAAATTATATAAACCTAATTGTAAGTTACAGCACACCTGTCGCTGTTCCATTAAAAGAAATTGAAAGACATTCTGTGGAAGACGAGGAAATTTTAAAAGTCAAAGAGGGAATTTTTAAAAATGAGTGGCACGATTCTGTTTGCAGTTTTAAAATCATACAAAATGAACTATGTTTCAATGGGAATATTCTTCTTCGTGGAACTAGAATAGTCATACCCTGTAATCTACGTCAACGGGTACTGGAAGCGGCCCATGAAGGTCATCCAGGCATAGTAGCGATGAAGGCTCGTCTTAGAACTAAGGTGTGGTGGCCTAGAATTGATAAGAATGCTGAACTCCTAGTAAAATCTTGTCGAGGCTGTACACTTGTGTCTAACCCTACTCCACCACATCCGATGAAACGACGAGCACTTCCCGCCGAACCTTGGGTCGATGTAGCGATAGATTTCTTGGGACCCCTTCCTAGTCATGACTACCTATTGATAATAATTGATTATTATAGTAGATATAAGGAAATTAAAATAATGCGTAGTATAACTTCTCTTGATACGATAAAGGCATTGAAAGAAATATTTTCCAGGTTAGGTTACCCAGCAACTTTAACGTGTGACAATGGAAATCAGTTTACAAGTGATGCTTTTCAGAATTATTGTAAGGAATGTGGAATCAATTTATACAATACAGTTCCATATTGGCCTCAAATGAACGGGGAAGTTGAGAGACAAAATCGAGACGTCTTAAAACGTTTAAAAATCTGCCAAGCTGAAAATAGGAACTGGAAAGAGGATATTTTTAGTTATTTAATGATGTATAATAGTACTCCACACTCTGTTACAGGCAAATCTCCCTCAGAGCTATTTTATAAAAGACAGTTTAGAGACAAGATCCCGGCGGCACCAGACATAGAATATAAATCAATAGATGAAGAAGTAAGAGACAGAGACTTGCAAATGAAAGAAAAGGGAAAAGAGTATGGGGATCTTAAAAGGAAAGCGATAGATAGCAACTTCGAAATTGGGGAAAAAGTATTGGTAAAAAATATAATCAAAAATAATAAGTTGACCCCTAATTTCAATCCCACTACCCATACAATAACGGATGTGAGTGGTGGCGATGTTAATATTCGGAATGATGAAACAGGAAAAGAATATCGTAGAAATATAGTTCACTTAAAAAAAGTAAATGATTCATGGATGGTGGTAAGGCAAAAGGATAGTACAAATGATTTAGAAGAAAATAATACTCTAGATTAAATATTTCTTGATTCATTATAAGGATATTATTATTATTATATAAACTATGGTAGATGGTACCTACCTATAGTACAAGTAAGTTATTATTGAAACGTGTACATTTTATTTTGGAACAGCTATTTAACAGTATTTAATGATTATATTATGCTGAAACAAAATGTCCAACCATAATATTATATGTAGGAATAATATCATATTATTATCGTAAGCATAATCTTAAGTCTTAATAGTTTGAAGAAAATTTAAAGGAATTAAGTAGGTACATTTCATTTCATCGTAAACGTTAGGTAAGTATTCTTTAACAAGTCGATCGTAAGTAAAACGCGATTAATAGGTAGCGGGTAGGTTGATAACAGTTGTATACGTGCACAAAATATATTATTTATTCATATGGCCTTTTAATTCATTTATTTATACTTCACACAATGCAAGCCATTACCAATAAGAGACACCGACACAGAGTATTTATAAGTTGTTTGTTCGTAAATTTTGTTTACATCTTGGCTCCGATCGTAAGTAATTTTAAGCTAAGTAGAAGTGAGGTATAACTCATTGCATGTAGATATGCTTAATGCGTGTTATTTTTTTGTTCTAACTAATGTATAATGATTAATGAACAGTTATTTGTAAGCTTTTAATTATGTAGGTGCTTATTTCTTTCCTTGTTTTTTTTTTCTTTAAAGGTAGCCATAAATATACTTACTTTTATCCTCGTCGCCACTTGTAGTGTCTCAGGATGCAAATAAAACTCTCTTTTAAACTCGGGAGGATCTAGGTACTCTGTGAGGAGCGCAAGGAACACCACCGCACACCGCTCACGACTACGGCTGTGAGGCAACTGCTCCCCGCGCGCCTGCGCATACACTACAATAAAGAGAAAAACTTTGTTTGTATGTTTGTTTGTTTGTTTGTAATGAATAGGCTCAAAAAGTACTGGACCGATTTCAAAAATTCTTTCACCATTCGAAAGCTACATTATCCACGAGTAACATAGGCTAAATTTTATTTTGGAAAAAAATAGGGTTCCGTAAGATATTTGGGTTTTTCGGACACAAGGTGTAAAAAATCAACCAGAAAAGTTACTTATTTTGCGTACGCTGCCTAAACTATAAAAGATAGAACCATATGGGGGGGGGGGGGGGGGTGCGCGTGCGAAGTTTAGATTATTGGGTAAATTTTTTGTTTTGTGTTCGTTGTAACTATGATGGATAGTTACTTGAATACCTATTTATTAAGTGTTTGTTGTATTGTTAGTCCTGAAGAGTATAGGTATTTCATACGATAAAAGTATACCCACCTACTTATTTCATTGAGTTTTAGTAGGTACCTATATTAATTTGTTTCTGTTTGTTTTGAACTTTTCACTAAATTTCGCCCGTTTTGTTAGAGGTTTAAAGACATTCTGTAGTATTAGTATCAGTAGTGTACCCGTGCGAAGCCGGGGCGGGTCGCTAGTTTAAAATAAAATATAACGCGTTTCAAATGAGAATAGGAACGTCAATGACCTTTATCTGTCAAATATCACTTGAAAAGTGAGATTTTCAGAAAAACTTATGTGCATATAAATATTAATAGTCTTGCATCGAATTTAAATGAAAACGTTGAATAGTAATCAATTATCTGAACATAAATTTAACTATCATAACAGTTTAAATTCGAAACAATATGGCGCCGACTCGATCCTATTCTCATTTGAACCGCACTATACATATTATTTAAAAGTACAACGCCATCTACCAATCAAGTACTTCATTATCTTCAGCAATGTGTAGGGAACATACACACGTCGTAGTTTAAGCTTGAACACATAGATGGCGAAACTATTGTAATAATTCAATATTCCTGCTACTAATTTAAATAACACATAGCTCACGTTACACTAGACGGAAAGCGATTCAGTACCAGCGGCTCGATTGTAACCAAATTAACCAGACCCCCACCCCAGCTCAGCGGTGTTAGGTTTTTTTTCGTTACGGAATTTCTTGATTCGGTCGCCGCGCTCAAAGCCCGCGATAAAATCTATGCAATAGCTTAAAAAAAAAGTTTTTCGTTTTACACAAAACAAAAGGCGCAATGAAGCTAAGGATAGCCTACATTGTATGTAGGCTATCCTTATACGCGCCTATACACTTCTACTTGACGCTGCCGATTGTATATTTTGACGTATATATACGGTACCAACACCAAAAAATCAATTTTTAAATTTTTTGTTTGTCCGTCTTACTGTCTGGTTCCGGCTAATCTATGAAACGGCTGGACTGATTTCGATCGGACTTTGACTGGCAGATAGCTAATGTCATAAGGAGTAACTAAGGCTTCTTTTATCTTATAGGGTTATGTTTCTAAAAAATAGGGTTCCGTTTCCATTAATAGTTCCATGCAAACAAAGTTGAGGGCACCGTCTAGGACGGACTCTATTGTGTGTTTTGTAAAAAATCCGGAAAACGTTACGCCAGCCGTAGCCTCTACGCTTTTCGTAGCACATCCGTAGGCTGTAGACAATCTCGTAGATATAGTTTAAACTCTGTTCAAATCTAGTTGAATCTAAACGTAACCAAAGAGACTATAGTACCCTATAATGTCACCAATTGAAATGTCACTTATCTACCGTTTCTTGTAGTACTACGGAATACAAAAAGTATGCTAAAATTCTTTCATTCGATTTTTTTTGTATTCATATCTATCAATGACGTAATACGAAATACCTGCTGAATCGTACTACTATTATAAATGTGAAAAGTTTGTGAGGATGGATGGATGGATGTTTGTTACTCTTTCGCGCAAAAACTACTAAATAAATGTTGACGAAATTTGGTACGGTTGTAGCGTAGTGTAGCTTGGGCTTTCGTTTAAAATATAGGCTACTTTTTATCCCGAAAAAGTACAGTGTTCCCGAGGGATACTACATTTACGCGGGCGGAGCCGCGGGCAACAGTTAGTAAGCAATAAATGTAGGTTACATCAACGTTATCTTTAAAGTTGCGTAGTAATTGTATAAGAAATCAAGTGTCCCTTATATAGGGGACACTTGGTACAATTCCCTCTCTTTAGTTTTTGCAGGTAAGTTACTTATTAATATTACGTATTTTTATAACTGATATTATGTTGGTTTTAGCAGATTCTTGTTGCCAGATAAATTTCACGACATTCCAGTTTATTTTCTTATTCAATTCGTATTTATTAACCCTTATTTCCTATATAATGTAGGAAATAAGGGTAAAGAAACAAGAGAAGGATTGAAGTGTCCCGAGTTTCCTCTATATTTTAATATCGAAGTTCAATTATTATTTTACAGTTTTAAACGATTAGTAGATTTTACGTATGTATAATTAATATAAAACGGATGATACATTGAAACGAGATTCATTCACGTGAAACTTTGTACTCCGAAATATCCAGTGGCAATTGTTGGTAATAAGCAGACTCGTTTTAAAGCCATTTGTAGGACACCCATAATTTCATATTGGAAACTAGATTCGGTTCTCAAATTAATTGTAAATTACTGACACAACTAATTTCCACAAGGTCATTAGTTTTTTCGTGTAAATGTTAGTCAATTTGGAAACAAAATCCGAAACATTGTTGATATAAAAGATGTATAAAGTACTTTAAAACACAATAAAATAAATCGTATTTACACGAAATATTTAGTACATTTGTATATTATTGTGTTACTAACACTTTATGGACTAATACATGTTTTTCACGAATTCGTACGCGCTAAAAGAAATCTCGCAAGAACCGTACATTTTCCCGCGATAAAAAGTAGCCTATATGTTCTTCGTGGTCTGCTTTATATCTAATATCTATGTCAAATTTCATAACAACCAAACAAACAAACGTTCACATATTTTATAATATTAGCACAGATTACTACTACAATATTTTGACGACCTCTGTGGTTCAATCATCGAGCGTGTTGGTGCTCAAGCCGGGTCGTCGGGGGTCGCGGGTTCGAATCCCGCCGAAGGAACAAAAAGTTTTTCCGTGTTCCTGGGTCATGGATTTGTATTAAATGTGTAAAATATAATAAAAATCTTAAATACATTTAAGATTTCTAGTTAGAAGTATAGTTTAAAAAGTATTAAATATATTTCCGTTATCTGGTACCCGTAACACAAGTTCTTGGAGAACTCACCACGGGACGAGATTGACGTGGTGTGCAACGTCCATATTATTATTAGTAACTATTATATTATTAGTAATGATGGTCTATGCATAAAGCTACGAAATAAACAAAAGGAATGTGGTTAAAAACATTTATTTATAAACTTATTTTTACAGGCGGATTTAGAAATACTTGGTAAACGATAACCGAGCGGACGGCTGCCACGAGCTGTGGGGTATGTAGGGGGACATGGACTTGGTGGCGCCAGCGGAGAAGTCCAGGGATGACGTGGGGTTCCGGAACAGGTTGAGCTTGCCCATCGCGGAGTAATCGGTCTGCTTGAAGAGATCCGTGTGTGACATGCCCAGGGAGCCGCCCACTTTGTTCCTGCAAGGAGAGAGATTACATATTTTAAGGACTCATCAGCTAGAATTATCAAAATCGGACTACTCTGTAAAAAGTTATGCGTGTTCGCACATAAAAAAATATATGCGTTGACATGAGAACCTTCTCCGGTTTTTTCGTCAATTAGAAACTGCAGAAATTTTTGACAGAATGAAAGATAGGTGAACTTGATGGTTGATACCAGCGTTTGTCCATGGTGACACATTTGCCGGGATAAAAACAACTTTGAGTTTATCCAGAACTCCAATTCTCGAATTTAACTTAGACTTATTTTACTTTCAATGAATTATAAATGAATCGTTTTAATATCATAAACTGATTTTGGAATCTGAACAAATCAAAAGCGCGTTTGAAGTTTATACCATTTTGAATACCATTTTGCTGTTATAATATATCGAGACTGCATCGTAACTGTATTATTGCATTTTGCAACATTTACAGCTTGGCAAAAAGAGTGTAACGCGGTGACAGCAGGAACCTTTGATTAATTCTTTTTAATATTATATATCTATGGCAGGAACTAAAACATTTACGATTGTATTGTCTTTTATACTTAACAGATTGGAATATTATATTATTTTATATTTGAGTCTTATATTTTATCAATATATTAATATTAAATATTGAAATCTTATACGGATAAAATATACGATACAGTAGATTATATTTTTAGTTCCTTCTGTCACAACGTCATACTCTTTTGCCAAGTTGTAATTAGCAGAATCGACCTTCTGATCCAATTCACAAAAAACATACTTGTACATATAGTCCATGCTGCCGCCCACGGTGTTGAAGTTAGGTATCGCCGGGTTGCTGGGGAAGGTGCGGGTTGCGAAGGCGTTGGCGGTGAGATCGTGGTTGTCGTTGTGGAACATGTTCACCTTGCCCGCGCCCGTCAGCTGGTTGCCGACGTTGGGGAGGTGAGTGCCGGTTACGGAGAGACCGTGGCCATTGCTGGAAATGGGAGAATAGTGACTATAGTAGACACACGAGTGAAAGAGTTTGTGTAAAAATCCAGAGAGCAAAAAAGACTAAGGCCCACTTGTGCAGATCTAAGTTAAAATTAACCATACATTAAATATCATGTTATGTCTCTCGTTCTTCGTATTTATAAAAGAGAAGGCATGACTTTTAACCTAGGGTTAACTTTAACAAATGGGGCTTAGTGGCACATGTAAAACAAGTAACGTCTGCGCGGCGATGCGTGTTTTATTACCATTTACCGCGTTGAACGTAAGCTTTTGGAATGTCGAAAGAAAGCTAAAGTAAGAGTTTCTCTGTAAATATATAAATTCATTAGTATAAACAGCAAACAATCAACAGATGTGATCATCTAGATTCTAAACTCTTCGCCTAACTAACTAATTAGATTAAATTTAAAATCGCCACCAATTCAAATACAATCTAATTAGTTTTCTGACATAAAGCTTTTTGGTCAATAGTAATAGGTAGGCTGTTAGTTCCTAACTTAAAAGCTTAACCATAGTAACAACAAAAAAACGATAAGGAACTCAATACATTTTTAAACAATTTTTAAATGTATAAAATTGGCATAATATTATCTCAATGAGAGTTTTTTAATTTGTGACATTTGACAGCTTTTTGACACGACAAGCACCGTCGGGCTACCAAGCGCCGCCTAGTGACAGAAAAGGATTAAAAAATTCTTATGGACCGTTTTTGATACCATTTACTCCATCAGATGATGCTTTGTGTACGTTGGGTCTACCGCCAGAAAAATATCAAACACCCTATTTTCGCCAACGCTTCTTGGTGTTAATAGTTGGTCTAAATATCACGCCTTCTTCTTCATTAATACAAAGAACGAGAGCGATAGCATAATATCGAATCAACGATTAGCTATAAAAGGCGTTGGTGCAGTGCGCTCAACACGGGCTATGTTGACATGACTATAGAGTTGAACCTAATCTATAGCAAGTAAAAATAAACTTACACATTATCCAAAGCCAATCCTGCCGATCCAGCTTTGAAGCCACCATCTTTCGCACCACTTATCCCGCCAATCGCGCTCAGGATATTCTTGTCGTTACCCGTAATGGGAAATTTACCCATCACGTTGGTAGATCCATCGGGGTTGGTATTCATCATCCCATGAGCCTGTCTCCTGTGACGGGTTAAATACACTGGCTTAACGCTCTTGAAGTCCTGCTCGGAGTATATATCTTCTAGATCGTTCTGTTCTATGATACCACTGTCTATGATGTATTTTGGCGCCATCGTATCTACTATTAGGTACCTGCAGTTCGCACCGACCAGGATTACAGCAAGGCTTATCAGTTTGGTGAACATCTTGATTTTGCTTCTATTTCTTTGTTTTGTCTTCTATTACTTTGTTTCTTTCTTCTTCTGGTTCTATTGTTTAGTCCGTTTTGAAGTTGACGCTTTTTGAAATACGTTGATCTAGCTCAAAGTATTCCTTTATTGTGATACTTAATTGAATCGAGCTTGTCATTATATACTTAGCAAGACGTCCAGAAGGCTTCCCCAGAGGTAGTTCCCCGAGTAACATAGATTTACACTAACTAGATGTGTCATTTATATAAAGTGATTAATGGAATGTGTGGCTGTTTGTAAATTGTGATATACTTTGCATCACAGTCCTAGTGGACGAAGAGATAAATAAACTCATTACGATTAATGTAATTTCCGAAAAACATTGGATTAAAAATATATCATGCGAATGTTCAGAACTCAGAAGGAATGTTAGCGTGATGGCGTAACTCGAGGTTTTATCGTCTTACACACAAGCTGCTATGACTGTGACTATATTATGCGACTCATAACACGGTAGAAATTTAAAAAACTCGACGCTCGTGTGGTCGATTTTCAGCTCTATTTTATTACCATAGAGTTCTATTATCAACGCAGTTATTTTCCACCCGAAGAAATTTCGGATAAGTAGTCCCAGTCACAAGTTTGATTTTAATCTAATTTTTTTATTACATCACTAGGTCAATAGATCATTCATCAAGACCTTTGCCATTCGGATTGTTGGTTATATTATTTCTAGTACTATATTATACCTACTAGATTTTGCTTGCGGTTCCGCCCATGTAAATACTACCCACGGGAACACTGTACATTTCGGGATAAAAGGTTGCCTATGTGTTAATCCAGATCCCAGAGCTCACGCTACTACCATAATAAAATTCATCGAAATCGATTTAGTATTTTTTGGGGTGAAGACAAAACAACCATCTATCCTTACAAACTTTCACATTTATATTAGTAATAGGATAAATTGCGTGAAAAATGGAGTCATTCGTCAGTGACAACTACCAATGTCAAAATGGCTTTAATTTTTAATTAGTGTATGTAAATATGACTAAAGCATCATCGGCCAATTTTGACATTTGCACTGATGGTTCACTGCATTCTTAACGCCAATATAGTACAGTTTTATAATTTAGACGTCGAGGCACAGCGCACAAAACTCGTGCGCTATCCAGTGCGCGTACATCGGTGTACGTCAGAGGTTATCATTTATTGTCTGGCGAGCTGACTCCTGACCCGCACACATTTAGTAGTGAATCCCCGGACTCCGATACATACACTAGCTTGTACAGTCATCATCGGTAGTAATTATCATGTAGGTATACGCCACTCAGACAAATAATATATAATTATACTTTGTGATTTTTGAGAGGTGATTTTATGATTTTTTAACTTAGAATTTTTTTTTTCAAAATAGGTATGTATGGTTCAGGGATTGTGTACTTTATCCCATATTTTATTCCACTTTAATTGAACTCTAAATAGGTAGACAAAGTAGGCTATGACCTCGCTTTAAGATAGAGCATTTTGAAAACTTAACTATATTCACTACACAAAAAGATAGGTACACGTTTTATATGATATCATTCATACAATGCGCTATACAGCGCGGTACAATATAACCGAACTCTTACAATGTAATGTGTATCTTTTTTTGTAACTAATAAAGTTCAATTTTGAATAGCTATCTAATAAAAATATTTAAAAAAATATAGAAACCGACTTCCAAAGTAAAAGCAATATTCTTAAAATCACTAAAACGTATGCAATAATTCTTATTGTCGAAATAGTTCCCCTGTTAAATTCTGTTAAAATGTTACTATTCTTAAGCTGCGTATCGATTATGCGCTCCAAGAGATCGAACATTGGCGCGCGCTCCAGCCGCGCGAAATGGATACCACTTTGGAACGCGCGCCAATGTGTTCGTTGGAGCGCGCGAACGCGGAGCGGTCCGTTCCGTCGAGTGTCGGTTTTTTACCGCGCATCAGTCGTGGCGCGCGCGCCAATTGAGACGGACACGTTGTATTTTTTTGTTTATTGCGCTCCAATATGGATAACCAAAAGTACTACAAGTACTGCAAGCTTGTATATGAGTCTCCAGTGGCAAGAAATCTCAAAGTTATTGTCAGCCTTTCAGTCACTGTAATAGCTTCGCGAAACCGGGTGTCCATTTTTTTCACCTTTGGCTCTATTAAATTTCTCAAGTAATAGAAATCTTCTGTCGACATTCTTGTGAAGTTTTTCATTGTGTCTTCTACCACTTCGAACTACATATCTCTAATAAGCGACACTCCATACTGTATTCTTTTTCGGTACAGCTCTTTTATCCACCAACGCACTTTTCGTTTCTCCTTTTACATCTTTATAATACTGTGAATAATTACGAAAGCTGCTGCTGCTCGTACACGACTGGCTTCTATGATGAACGGTCAAACACTGGAACAATTGCCACGCGCGCCAGGCGCGCTTAGTTAATACACTTCAAATGTTTGGAACGCGTTCCGCGGAACGCACTCTCGGCGCGGTCATTCATGGCGCGCGCGCCTGGAGCGCGAAGTCGATACGCTTATAGCTTTATACTCAATCTTCTTATTTTTGAAGTCGATACCAGCTAATTTGAACGTAAGTTCTTTAGAATATTATTTGTATGTATAAGGACGTAGTTGTGTTAAAATTAATGATTTATATTGTTTGGGCTGGTACCGACTAAAACCTATTTTCCCTAATAAAAAAAGGTCTACTTACCAATACAGACACCAGTGTCAGTGAATCATGCGCAAAAATATCAAAATTGAGCAATGACACATAATATGTCCTGTTGACATAAACCAATTGAAGTAAGTCCAATGATTTCAAAACTAAGGACGGGCTTTGATGTTCATTTGACAAAACAAATCTCGATACAAGTAAACGTTAGGCCATCTTGGTTTTCATCATTCATCGTCATCATCATCACTCCCCACCCCTCCGCACCACGCCAGCCAGCTTCAGCCTCTTCGGGTACCTCGACCACCAGTCGCAACGCAGCGCGGCCTGGTCGAAAACTCATCGGCTTCAACGGGCAGTCCACCACACGGCCCGGTCAGCAAGCAGAGCATGAAGCACCTCTCCTGGTCAGCACACGTAGCTACACGATCAGCAACAGAGTACGCGGCACCTCTCCTGGTCGTCACACGTAGCTACAACGATCGGTTAGCAAGCAGAGCACGAAGCACCTCTCCTGGTCAGCACGTAGCATCGGCCCCGCACGGCAGCACAGTTTCGACTCACTGGAACTCTCTGGTACTGGCGACTCAAGCAAGAAGTCACAAGACTCAAAAATTCGACCTCCGGTGTTAGGGGGGATTGATGTGGCGGACCAATCAGCGCACAGTCCTGAATCGCGCTATAGAAGTTTTCTAAGATCCGCGGTATATATAGAACATCTGAAAGCCACTACAGTGGGCTTCGGCCTGACCGAGCATAGCACTTTTCTCGGTCGGAGATCTCCCTTTGGGGCTTGCCACCATATTCCCAAAATAGCATCAAATTAGACTAGTCAGTTGATGGATTAAGTTGAAATATTCAGTGCAACTGAACCGTTCAGGTAATCAAGTTGTAGGTAATTCCCCACTCGCCTTATAGCATTTGTATCCGGCCTACTTCTGAGCCGCTCCGTAATGCAGTTGAAGATTAAATATTCAAGAAACGAAAAAGAAAGAAAAAGAAAACAAGAAAGAAAATACTCCTATGTTATTACGCGAAGTACATACACTTGCGTGGTCTAGTCAATAGATATCTGTGGTATTATATACCTAAATCTTAAATTCTCACTCGTATTTGAATACTTTTTACAGGTACCTAACGAAATACCATTTCTTTATTTTCACTATTAGTTAAATTACTACCATACCAAATTTCATCAAAATCCGTTCACTAGATTTTGCGTGAAAGAGAAACAAACGACCATCCATTCATCCATCCATCCATCCATCCTAGCAAATTTATTTATAATAGTAGTACGACGTACAGAGAAACAGCTCTCACTCTAACTCATTAAATGATAATATTATTAATAGAACACATTAATAATATTATCATTTAATGAGTTACCTTTTTTGTATTTCTCCTTACAGTTTAAAAAAATCCTTGTATTCTGTTTAGTTTCTGAGTTTAGTAAGCATTTGTCACTTCAATGTACGATTTTCAAGTAAACATCTAGTTGATTTCAATGTAACGAGTGTTTTTGTTCGGAATCCTAACTAAAGAAAAACATTCAAAATGTGGTCTCTGTGCACTTAAAATAGCAAAAAAATAATTTTGACGTAGTTTAATAGCAAGTATTTTCTTTGTTTTATCTACAATTTTGAAAACTACATAAAACGAGCATTTTTTTAAAGTAACAACCCAGGTTAGTGTGGTGTATTTTTTGTTCAGTTTGGATAGTGAAAGTTAGGAGAAAAAGTTTTTAAAATCACGATTCGGGAAAAGTTTTCTTTTTCTCTACAAAGTTCAAACTCTATGAGCTTTGTTTATAACCGTGATCAATAGCAGAACTGGTCAGGATTCCGTAATACAAATTTGTATCCCACAATACGGGAAATTGTAGTTCGAAGGGACGACGTCGACTTCTGGGACACCTGTATATATATCTGTTTATTCTATGAAACACGCACCGAATTTGACACAATATGACAAGACAATTGACAGCCTTTTGGTGAATTTACATTACCAAACCAAATAAATCAGGGTCTTATCTTTTGTCAATTTTTAACACACGACAGAATCAATGTAAAGAGAAGGCCAAAATATTTTCTATGGACTACATTACTTAGCCGGTTTATAAAACCATAAACAACCAATCTTCACATTCGTTCAATCATTCACTTAACTAAGCAACGCCTAAGCTACGACATAATTAGGTTATATCTGTTAGTGCAAACAAAATTTTTAGCTAGGCTGTTCTTATGTTTAAGTGTATCTTAACTAGGACAAGCCTAACTTACGTTTAGTGCAAATGGGTATAAGGCTTCTTTTATCTTAAAGGGGTTATGTTTCTAAAAAATAAGGTTCCGTTTCCATTAATAGTTCCATGCAAACAAAGTTGAGGGCACCGTCTAGGACGGACTCTATTGTTTGTTTTGTATAAAATCCGGAAAGCGTTACGCCAGCCGTAGCCCCTACGCTTTTCGTAGCACATCCGTAGGCTGTAGACAATCTCGTAGATAGTTTAAGCTCTGTTCAAATAACCGTAACCGTAACCGTAATAAATAAACGTAACCAAAGAGACTATAGTACCCTATAATGTCACCAATTGAAATGTCACTTATCTACCGTTCCTTGTAGTACTACGGAATACAAAAAGTACGCTAAAACTCTTTCATTCGATTTTGTTTGTATTCATCAATGACGTATTATAAAGTATACATTTCTATACCTACCGAGTCGTACTACTATTATAAATGTGAAAGTTTGTGAGGATGGATGGATGGATGTTTGTTACTCTTTCACGCAAAAACTACTGGTTTACTGTTGATTTAATTTGGTATGGTTTTATATATGGATTAAAATATAGGCTTCTTTTTATCCCGAAAAAGTACAATGTTCCCAATGGATACTATATTTACGCGGGCGGAGCCACGGGCAACAGTTAGTAAGCAATAAATGTAGGTTACATCAACGTCTCCCCGATGGTTGCACGCCTTGTCGTGGCGGTGGGGCTTCGTAACCGTGGACTGGTCACCCACGGTGAAGCTAAGAGGCAACCGGGGCCGGCCTGTTTGCCGCCGGCTGGCCCGAGGAGGGCGCTCCCAGCGGGCTGAACATGTCCGCTGAGGACGTCCGTGGAGGTGGGACCGCAGAAGAAGAGAAATGCCGGTATTACGGTGCGCCGTTCTCCCTATCTTCTGCGGCCGTGGAGGGATCGCAGGGGGAGAGGCGTGATGGTATTACGGTACGCCACTCTCCCTACCCCCTGCGAGCTGGCGGGGCCGTTCCGTCGAAACGGCGTTGGTGGGGCCGCAGAGGAAGAGGCATGTCGGTATTGCGGTGCGCCGCTTGCCCTATCCTCTGCGACCGAGGTGTGATCGGTGGCAGAACCACAGACCTGATCTGCCACCGGGTACCGGTTGATGAGGCTGGTATCCGTGGCCTTCTAGTAGCAGACTCGGGGGGAGTCTGCTACAGTACTGGTGGAGACCGAGGAGTGGTATGCGTAATGCATTTTCCCCCCCGGAAACAAAAAAAAAGGTTACATCAACGTTATCTATATAAGTTGCGTAGTAATTGTATAAGAAATCAAGTATCCATTATATAGGGAGCACTTGGTACAATTCCCTACCTTTAGTTTTTGCTAGTAAATTAATATTATGTATTTTTTCACTGATATTATGTTGGTTTTAACAGATTCTTGTAGCCAGATAAATTTCACGACATTCCAGTTTATTTTTTTTCAATTCGTATTTATTAGCCCTTATTTCCTATATGTAGGAAATAAGGGTTAAAAAACAAAAGAGGTGTCCCGAGTTTCCCCTATATTTTAATATCGAAATTTATACAGTTACAACTATCAGCAGAATATGTGAAATTAATATAAAACGGATGATACATTGAAATGAGATTTATTCACGTGAAAATTTGTACTCCGAAATTTCCAGTGGCAATTATTGTTGGTAATAAGCAGACTCGTTTTAAAGCCATTTGTAGGACACCCATAATTTCATATTGGAAGCTAGATTCGGTTCTCAAATTAATTGTTAATTACTGACACAACTAATTTCCACAAGGTCATTAGTTTTTTCGTGTAAATGTTAGTCAATTTGGAAACAAAATCTAAAACATTGTTGATATAAAAGTACTTTAAAACATAATAAAATAAATCGTATTTACACTTAATATTTAGTACATTTTGTAAGCTTATAGTTGAAGGTTTCATAAAATACTTTTAATTAATAATGTGTAAACATACAATAAATGGTTTAAATGTGCATTAAGATATAATTATTATTATTTGGTTATGAGATTCAGAAATGATTTTATAGTTTATTTCTTAGGCATAAGAAATAATATTCAGTGTCATGTTCAATTTGTATAAAAAAATGTAAGATCAGTATCGTCGTTTGTTTTGTATGGACGCCGGGTTTGGCATTATTACCGAGAGACGGCCATGGAGGCACATGATATGTTAATTTATGGAGAATAAATCCTGTATATTAATTATTTGAAGTTTTAATCACTGGATATGAATAAGGATTTCAGAGAGGACTTTTCAATTCAGAAGTGCGATCGGCGTAAATTATAATTTTTTTCGCTCTGAGCCTACGTTTATATATCGTAAGTATCGTTGTTTATATCGCCATCATAGAATTATAACGCCAAGAAACCGTGTGCGCGCGACATAGGTGAAGCACTTGAAACTCTTCCAGACTGGTGTAGTTTGCTAGTACGTGCAGTCAGTTGTCAAGGTCATATGTCAGTGCAAACATCTCCGACAATTAAATTTAAAATGATGGTTTGTACTGTTAATGGGTGTCACAATGTACCCGAAAATAATAAAAAGCCTTTAAAAATATCATTTCATATGTAAGTACTATGATTTACATTGTATTTTGCTAATTAAAAACTAGTTTTGCAAAATAAATTATTAGGGCCCGATAATAGGTGAGTGTTACCAGTAATACGAAATTTATTTCCCCGTTTCCGTTAATATTTTATTAGTATAAATTGATTTCGAAAATATTTTTTAAAACCAAAACTTTAAGTATTGCCAGTAGTAAAATAATACTTCCCAATTATTTTAGCGTAACGGTAGGTAAAAAATGAGGTGCATTTTCAGTGACACACACACTCACAAAAGAAATATATAAAAACTAGCTGTCCCGGCAAACTTCGTACCGCCTTAGAATTACGTCAGTTGTCAGTACGTCAACTGACAGCAGTGCCACCTACCGGGTCCAATTGCAAATCTAAACTATTCTCGAAATCACTTGAACACACACAAAATTTTTTATCGGTCCAGCCGTTTAGGAGAAGTTCAGTGACATACACACGCACAAAAGAAATCCTACTAATATTATAAATGTGAAAGTTTGTGAGGATGTATGGATGGATAGATTTTTGGATGGATGTTTGTTACTCCTTCACGCAAAAACTACTGAACAGATTTTGATAAAATTTGGTATGGTTGTAGTTTAGGCTCTGGGTTAAAACATAGGCTACTTTTTTTATTCCGAAAAAGTACAATGTTTCCGAGGGATACTATATTTACGCAGACGGAGCCGCAGGCAACAGCTAGTATTTATATAAAGATAAATACTAGCTGTTGCCCGCGATAAATTTTGCTTCTTATTGGGTCTTTCGAACTGTCAGAATATCACAATACATAAAAATCTTACGGTTTTATTTAGCGTTACGGACGTTTTTTTTCCGACTTGGTTTACTCCTCTGCAACGCGCCTTATGGAATTTTTATTCCAAAAAACATTTCGTGCTATACCTATTATTAAAAATGTTAATAAAAATAGCAATATTTTATTAAGAAATGTTTTTCCTTAATATTGATAATTTCGTAAAAATACACTCGTAATGTTAAAAATTGCCGTCAAAATCAAAAGCTTAAGTATCTTTTATCACTTAAGCACAGTTATGATAACTTATGAAAATTATCGTAAACATGAACTCTAGGTCAGTGGAAAATTTCCCCACTTTTGGGAAATCGCTCCTTCGCTGTACACACTCTATGACATAAATGATTTGTTTGTGTGCGTGTTGTCGAAACGTAAGCGTGTAAAGCTCACGCCCACATTAATCTGTTTTTTGCCTTAGACGACACGTTTGAATGAAGACTATCTATCTAGGCGTTATTAATCTAAGATCGCCATTTATTTTGAAAAATTTTCTTTGTTTTTGTGGTACGGTCTACCTAATAATGATTAATGTAATGGTAAACTATAATTAATTGCTTAAATTATAGTAAAGTGTACGTATTTGCAATGCAAATTTATATTTGCATCATAATATTACACATTAATCTGTTTTTTGCCTTAGACGACACGTTTGAATGAAGACTATCTATCTAGGCGTTATTAATCTAAGATCGCCATTTATTTTGAAAAATTTTCTTTGTTTTTGTGGTACGGTCTGCCTAATAATGATTAATGTAATGGTAAACTATAATTAATTGCTTAAATTATAGTAAAGTGTACGTATTTGCAATGCAAATTTATATTTGCATCATAATTATCTAAAGGAAGTATTAAATTTAATTTTTGATGCATATCGTGAAAAAGTTGCATAGAGAATCAAAGGAAATTTGAAAATGGAATACATATTTTATTCTCGAACGTGCTCATGAGTCATGACGTCATATGAGTGCAAAAGAGATAGAATGATGATGGAAGAGATAATATTATTAAAATAATAATTTAAATAGTAGTTAGTTATTAATAAATAGGTTTTGCGATTTTATGATATTATATTAGATACTTTAATCGAGACGATATTGTTTATAGATAATTATTATTTATTAATATGTAAGTACAATTGGTTTTTCGAAAACATTTGCAAGTATTACCTACCATGAAATTTGCAGAGAAATTTGGGGGAGTAAAATCGATCTCACTATGGCTTATCTCTGGAGAACTGTGCATTTTTTTGCTATATGTACCCATAGATATATAATATTAAAAAGAGGTAGATATGTTATAAACGCGTAAAAATGAAGACTCGAATTGGCCCGGGTCGGGCCAATTTTGGTTAGTGTGCTCCGCGAGTAATAGCGTGTTTTGTGTTACTATGCGACGTTGACACATTGACACGCGTCCCATGTCAATGTGTGTCGTGGCACAGAAATATTGTCAGTTTTGTAAGGATATAACGTATCTATGTAATAATTAATCAAAGTATGTACCTATATGTTTTTTTTTCGTCTTGTATAGGTCGCGCAACGGTTTATGAGCGCTCAGTGAAAGTGGAGGGGGTCGTTCGTGCATGTGACCAATAGCAAAGAATCTATATTACTAACGTACCAATAGCGTGTCGGCAGCCACGTTCGGCATGCGTTCGGCGCATCCACACCTCCCCGCCCGAGCCCGCTACCGCCAAACACACCCAAAAACTGACTTCTGCGCATACCCTCTCTACTTTTGTCGAAAGATCTTAATTCGTTGCGCTACCTATAACAATGTAATATAATTATTTCTATAACTTTGACTGTTATAATTTATAAATGTTATGACAACTTGATCGACATAGAACTCAAAATAATAATATGGGTTTTTAATATTTCGACTGGAGCAAAAGATGAAGAAAGAATATTTATGTTTAAAGTTTTGTTATAAATAAATGCTAAAGTAAAAGTAAGAAGAGCTTTTATTAGCTGAACTTCACTCTATATGATTTATTAACTTTAATATAGAATAACGCTAAAGATTCTTAATTTCTTTTTATTTGGAGTGACGTGGTATTAAGCTGTATTCTGTCAGTTTCAGATCACATGGAATTCCGATTATGATTATCTATTTTGGGTATCTAAGGACGCAGGGAGCCCAAAGTGAGAGTGTAAGTCAGGAAGTTCCTAATACCATTAGGAGGTGAGAAATTAAATGTAAAAATTAATATGCCAGTTGACCAGGACGTCCCAGGTGTAAGCGGTCAGGTCAGCCGGTGGAGCAATACAGAGGGATACCCAGGGAGCCCAAGGTTAATGGGACAGGGTCAGGAAATAGACTTCTGCCGGTTGCTCAGGACGACCCAGGTGTAAGTGGTTAGATCAGCCGGTGGAGGTGAGTGGTCAGGGGTGGCGCAGGAGAGTAGCGCTACCGAGACCAGATTTGTAAGGGGATCGGTGGAGGCTGATCCCAGGATTGGTGGAGGCCGATCCGAGATGAAACAAATTGTAAGGGGATTGGTGGAGGCGGATCCGAGACGAAACGAGACGAGGACTGTATGACGGAGAGCACCTATCAGAGAGTATTGGTGGGTGCCTATTCAAGAGCACTGGCGGAGAGCGCCTATTCAAGACGAGATTTGGGGATGGGATTAATGGAGTGTGTCGATCACGAAACGTTTTGATTATTCATGGAGTATGAGGAATGAGGATGGTGTATTTTTCTGTCGTAGCCAGGCCAGATCGTGGGTCTGCCGTGGAACACCAAAAGTGTGATAGAGATCAATCATAATTATGTAAGAGCACTATGTAGTACTTTCGACATTACAGTTCAAGTAGAGTGGAGAGAGTAATATAAAAATATTGAATTTGAAATGAGGTGTAAAAGTGAGAGAAGTAAGGATTTATTTACAGATTTTGTTTGTATCCATTTTATAGTAAGAGATTATAAGTTATGAGATTTAAATGAATTTACAGAATCAATATAGAACAAGGTTTTGACAATAATAGAGTCTAATAGAGTCTGGAATAATAGAGTCAGTCAATGATTTGGAATTTGGATAGACAAATATTTATTAACCTACTTTTACCATAAGTATTGAGTTTGACCCTATGTCTAAAGAGCAGACAATGTTAATGTGGCTTACAAGTAATAAGTAATTAAAAAGTATTAGTTATTGGAATGAAAGTTCCTATGGGGCGTTGCGGAGGGGTACTTTAGTCGGCAAAAAAAAAAGTCTGTAACGTTAAATAAAACTGTAAGATTTTTATGTATTAGTAAAAAGCAAAATTTCGATCAATTGACATCCTACATTATAGTCTAGTGGCAAGGATACCTGGAGTATCACCCAAGTGTAATTCCAATACCGGGAATCAAACGCGAGCCGCGTTTGATTCCCGGTATTGGAATTACACTTTTACCTTTCTTCACATAAAAATAATATTTTTGCAAACAATGTTACGTAAAACGCCATCTGTGATCTAGAGACGGTACTTTATTAGGGTTCATATCAGAAGCAATTGTAGTTCCTAACGAGACAAAGTACAGTTTTCACAATGTAATCGCGTGCACCCATTATTTTTATATTTACCGATAAAAAAAAAAAATAGTGAAAATGTATACCCGAATTATTATATATACAAATAAAAGGCAAAGCTGATTGACTGATGTATTAATGCACAGACCATGGCTAGAAATTTGAAATTTTGCACATGTACTTCTCATAATATGACAGGAATTGGTTGCGGTGTTATTAGGGTGGAGGTAATTATCATTATTTTTCAAGTAGGATGCACTGTTTTCGAGATCCATTACAGAAAAAAATATAGCAATGTTCTACTTTGAGACACGAACGGTGTATAAAGCTATAGAAAATTTGGAAAATTCAGGAAGGATTTTTCAAAATTCAACCCCCTAGGGGGCAAAATATTGGATTAAAGTTTAAAACCTAACTTTACGCAGGCGAAGCCCCAGGAAATTAATGCTAGTTTTCTATAAACCTCAAATAGAACTCGGAATAAATATTTTATAATGAGGAACTTCGTTCCTATCTGGTGTCCAACGACACCACACGGCTTTTTGTTCTAATGAATCGAATGGAACGACTAGGTATGTTAAAAATAACTTGTTAAATTGATGTAAGGTTGTGAGCTGTAGATTTTTAACAGCTGTACGGTATAAAAGATAGGGTGATAAAGATATGACGTGAGGCACTAGTAAATTTTTAAAGACTAAAATTCTTTTAACATGTGTACTTGAACGATTACAATTTGTAAAACCTAAAGAGACGAAACTTTGGATAATTGTCATTCTGACTCAAATAGACAATAACTACTTATCTAAAACGAAAATTTAACTAAATAATTATAGTTTAATATTTTCTTTGGGCTTTGGCTTTAAATATGGGCTTCTGACCGAAATAATAATCGAACTTGAGGATACCGAGCTGACTGGTTAAAAAAATAGAGAAAGTATATTTATAGTATACAATATAAAAAATAACGTTTTCTAAGGTTTTTACAATTTAGAGGTCATCTTAACCTTCCGGATTATGATACTAGATGCAAAAGATTCCTCTTTCTTCCCCTGCATTATCGTAGGAACATCTCCGATCTAGTCTACTACTACTATACTATCTACTACTACTATCTTATGTAAAATTATTAACAAAATATATATTCCTGACTTAGTAATTTAATACAATTTAACGTTCCCACTAGGTAATCATAGTTTTATGCCTTTTTTTATGTCTCACCATTTGACACCTATTATCTTCGAAACTCTTTCATACTTAGATCAAGCGCTCAAATGAATACATTCCTTAATGATAATCCACTTGAAGATATATTTTCATTGAATCCACCTAAAATTAGGAGACTAATACCCTTCTTCAATTGTAACTAATAAACCATTTTAAATATTAATCTTAATTACTAAACAAATATAAGACTATCAAATAATTAGGTATGTGTACGAGTATAGTTTTGAATTTTAATATCGACATTCATTCGGTTTATTCTTTTTGTGGTTTTAGGCATGCTCTATAGTGTTACGATTATGACTGCTTAAACTTTAAGGTACTTATATACGTATATTTTTTGACACATTCAGGAGCTTAACTTGAGCTTTGGTAATTTGTTTTGTACTTGCGGGAACTTGTAATTTTGGTACTTTATTTTTTTAATATGTTAACTTATTATCATTGTATTTGTTGCTGTAAGCTTTCATAGCATATAAAAAAATCGCCCTAGTGCGAGTCGGACTCGCGCGCCGAGGGTTCAGTACAAACCGATAGTGATTTTGTTACACCTTAAATGTACTATAAACCTGAGTATTTGATACGAATTTCAATTAATTATCTGATTATTAATTAATTATCACGCGTTCATGAGGAAAGGGGTAGTAAGTTTAAAATTATTAAAAATATTTTCATTATATGTAAAAACTAAAAAGTTACGGTTTTCCTAATTTTTCCTTTATATGTGCTATAAGACGTTACTCTATGTATTTCAAATTTCAAGATTCTGAGTTCACGGGAAGTACCCTGTAGGTTTTGAGTTTGCAAGCTTCGAAAATTTGCGGAAATTTGCGGCATTATCTTTTGATTGCATTGGCTTAGAAGTTTGATTTTTCACAACTCTAAAGGACCGTAGACCTTAGTATTTGGTTTAAATTCCAGCTTGATACCTCTACGCGTTCCTGAGAAAAAGGGTCTTGACAGACATTCGGACAGACAACAAAATGATTCTATAAGGGTTTCGTTTTTTTTTTCTTTTAAGGTACCCTAAAAATGAATAAAAATAAAAAAATAAAAAATTATTTTAGTAGTAGGAAGCGCAAGTAGAGAGGCAGATTCCCCACGATGCAGATGGTCAGTTCCAAAATTACTACTTATATAAGTCCCTATCGGGGAGTGTACACAGTACTGCAAAGTAAATGTAAAATTATGTTACTAGATGTTGCTCGTTCTTACGCGCAAAGAAAATTCCCGCGGGAACCGTACATTTTGTCACGAAAAGTAGCCTATTTATATACTAGTGGTGACGATGATGTTTCTGAGAATGAAGAAGTGGTCCTATTAGTTATAAATATATTTTAATAACAATAGTCAGTAAGCAATAATTCAAAGTTGTTATATATCTACCTCTCAACTGTCAAAAGTGTCGATTTAGTATTCGGACGTATCTGTCAGACTAGATTTCGGCCTAGGTCTAGAAATAGCGCCCCGTCGCATTAAAATGACGAAAACTCCCTAATTTTGTATGAAAGATATAATTATATAAAACTTATGTTGTTAGAATCTGTACAATGTAAACAAGAACATTATTTTACCCTAAATTATTTTGTAATTTAAGTTATTATTTTACCCTAAATTATTTTGTAATCCTAAGGAGAAAATAGGTGAAAGTAAGTGAAAGTATACGCGAATATTTCGAGTGATAATATAAAAAAATTAATCATTCATTCAAATTTCTTATAGTCTTCGTACAAAAAGATATACTGTTTTACAATAATTCATTAAAAAAACAACACCTTTACATAGTGTGTTTTTTAAACCACAAGCTTTTTAAAAAATTATATTTGGCACATCTATCGATACGCCTGTTTATAAAAACGCCATGAGATGGCATTCGACAGACAAGGGGATATTTTTATTAAATTGAGCGGTTTTTTTTTGTAGTTTCTCTAGTTTATTAACTATTGTTGTATGTTATAATATTATGATTGTGTGTACATAAAGTGTTATCTATCTATCTAACTCAAGCAAAGGGACTCGCTTCTTGCAGGAAGGCCGAGCTGTAAGCTTATAGTTGAAGGTTTCATAAAATACTTTTCTACACTAATATTATAAAGAGGAAAACTTTGTTTGTATGTTTGTTTGTTTGTTTGTAATGAATAGGCTCAAAAAGTACTGGACCGATTTCAAAAATTCTTTCACCATTCGAAAGCTACATTATCCACGAGTAACATAGGCTAAATTTTATTTTGGAAAAAAATAGGGTTCCGTAAAATATTTGGGTTTTTCGGACACAAGGTGTAAAAAATCAACCAGAAAAGTTACTTATTTTGCGTACGCTGCCTAAACTATAAAAGATAGAACCATACAATGTTCTAATTAATTGTAGATCTTATAAATATCTACAAAAAAGTCCGCGACACACAATATCTATCTATGTCGAGTGAGGCACAACAACAATTTTTTTATTTAGAAATCTTGAATTTTTTTTGGACTATATTTAAACGCATTTATTTTACTCATGCTATTAATCCTTATCAAAATAAATTATTTCATCACTAAGTACAGTTTATGTAGATAATGTTTGGTCTTTGAATGATTGAAATTGGACGTTTGGTTTTGAAGTTATGGCGAAATTAAAATATTGCGATTTCTGCTGCACGGCCCGTTGCGAAGTGGGTGTCACCAAGGCGGGGGTACGCGTGCGGGGGGGGGGGGGGGAAGTTTAGATAAAAGTATATCCACCTACTTCATTGAGTTTTAGTAGGTACCTATATTAATTTGTTTCTGTTTGTTTTGACTAGATTTCGCCCGTTTTGTTAGAGGTTTAAAGACATTCTGTAGTATTAGTATCAGTATTGTACCCGTGCGAAGCTGGGGCGGGTCGCTAGTAATTAATAATGTGTAAACATACAATGAATGGTTTAAATGTGCATTAAGATATAATTATTATTATTTGGTTATGAGATTCAGAAATGATTTTATAGTTTATTTCTTAGGCATAAGAAATAATATTCAGTGTCATGTTCAATTTGTATAAAAAAATGTAAGATCAGTATCGTCGTTTGTTTTGTATGGACGCCGGGTTTGGCATTATTACCGAGAGACGGCCATGGAGGCACATGATATGTTAATTTATGGAGAATAAATCCTGTATATATTAATTAGTTGAAGTTTTAATCACTGGATATGAATAAGGATTTCAGAGAGGACTTTTCAATTTGTATATTTATGTCAATAAATATTATTATTATATTATTGTGTTATTAGCAATATACCATTTTATGGACTAATACATGTTTTCCACGAATTCGTACGCGCTAAAAGAAACCTCGCAAGAACCGTACATTTTTCCGCGATAAAAAGTAGCCTATATGTCCTTCGGCCTTCCGCGTGGTTTGCTTTATATCTGTGTCAAACATGATGAAAGCGTGACAACCAAACAAACAAATGTTCACTACAATATTTTGACGACCTCTGTGACTTAGTCATTGAGCGTGTTGGTGTTCAAGCCGGGGGTCGCGGGTTCGAATCCCGCCGAAGGAATAAAAAGTTTTTCTGTGTTCCTGGGTCATGGATTTGTATTAAATGTGTATAATATTAGGTTGGGGAAAAAGTTTCTTCGCATTTTATATAAAAATTCAAAAGGTTTTTTTATAAAGTTTATTTACAATTGACTAAAGCAGTGTTTTTCAACCTGTGGGTCGCGACCCCCTGGGGGGTCGCGAAGCTTCTGTAGGGGGGTCGCCGGAGGTCGAGAGAACTTTAGTAAAAAAATCAATAAACATTAAAAATATTGATTTATTATCCTCTCAAGCGTCACTTGCTGCCTTGCAGCAAGTGACAGCATGACTCTCAAGCGTCGCTTGCTGCCTGGTGGCAAGGTGGGCACGCCCATAGAATAAATTTCTAATTTATAAGTAGTTTGTTTGTACCACATAATTTATACATTTATGTAATTAATATTAAGTTTTTTATGCGTATACTATGTATTTTCCATAAATCTACTACAAATTACTTCAGAAAATCGAATGAAAAATATACGTTTTTATTGCTATTTTATTTCATAGTGAGTTTATGATTTTCTTGTGAAATGCATTTTGAATTGAACATTTTAGTAGAAATTTTATTAGAACGGTATTTATTCTAGAGTCTACGAATAGAATATATGGATAAGAATAAGTAAATTTATTACTATGATTGTTTTTATAAGACATTACCGTCAAAATAGGCCTAGTTTCGGAGGGTTCAATGAGGGAGTTCCCTTATTGTACATTGTAAAAAAATAATGAGTTACTGTAATATTTAACATCCTGAAATGTATAAAAATATAAAAATATGTATTTAATTATGTCCCAGTTACAGTTTATTGAGCAATCAAAATATGTACTATGTCAGATATTTTTCATAGTAATTGTAATTAGTTTTGCTCCAATCCTTGTTAGTACAACTGTTTTTGTATTAAATTTTTATGTATAATATATCCAATTACGTAAATAAAGCAACATTCACTGTATAGAAACATACATTTTATATTTATTTGAGTTTTAAAACAAAATATTAAAAAAGACGAAGTTTATGTGTTTGTATCAAGATTCCATTTATTAAATGAGTATTTTTCTAAATTCCATTTACGTCATCACTTAGGAAATCTATTCTACTTTTTAAATATATATCACATGCATAGGTAGTACATAAATTATAACAATATAATTCGGAGAAATAAAAATCGCGGGAATCGAAATTAGACTGACAATTTTATAGTAGGTAACTGTAACTTATTTTATATCGGTTTTTGAATTAAAATTTTATATATAATGTGTGCACCTACGTAAATTAAGCAAATTTTACTATATAGAAACATAAATTTGGCCTTAGTTTAGATTTGCAATAAAAATATAAGAAAAAGTCGTGTGTTGTGTTTGGATCAAGATTTCTTTTATTAAACTAGTATTTTTCTTAATTCCAATTATATTATCAATTAGGAAATTTAATCACCTTTCTAAATATATATAACATGCATATGTTTTATTCACATTAAAACATTATAATCTTGAAGAAAAACACGACGGGAAACGTCATATGATTTATAGAGGTCGGTACTCCGTGCATCTGTCATGAGGGAATGAGGTCGTCCTCCTCCTTCCTCTCCGTAATGTGTGTGATGAGGTATCATTTGGCATGTTCCCACTTGAGTGTCAATAACGAAGTCAAAAGTAAACAATCAGTGCAAGTGTTTACGTTATTTGAAATGTTTACTTTCAAGTGGATAGGTACTTAATTATACTGAATCTAATAACTGTAATTTATAAATCTGTTTCTATATTACGTAATCACTTAGGAAATTAATTTTATTTTTAAATATATACATCATCCATAGGTTTTATTTACTTATTAACATTAAAATTGCGAAAAAAAATCGCGAAAAAAATTGCGGGAGAATGTAAGGAAAATTAATTTTTGGTGGCAAAAAGGCCCGACGCTTGTCTGCATAATCTGTCAAAGAGTGTCAAGGCGCTTGACAGGTTAAGTAAAAGAATTTTAACAAAAGGATATATACTCATAAATCTATCATCGATATATGTAATTGTAAAATAATATGTTTGACGTACAATATTATGTACTTATATCCAAATCCTAATTATGGAAACGCATAAAAACGTCGTATGGAATGAATATTTGTAACATTGTAACATACACATACATACATGATAAATAAGCGAAGGGTCGGGGGGGGTCGCGAAATATTTTTTCATACAAAAGGGGTCGCATCATGAAAAAGGTTGAAAAACACTGGACTAAAGTATGTAGGTGCCATTTTGTTCGATAACTTTTTGCCATCTTGTTGGTAGGGACATGATCCCATTGCTATAAAAAATTTGGGGCTTCTGATGAAAAAACTGCGACAAGTGGTTTTGGCAGTCCTCTTGTGATGTCAACCTGACACTGCCTAAGGAATTCTGCAGCGACCGAAACAGGTGGAAATCTGAAGGTGCAAGGTCAGGACTATACGGCGGATGCATTAACACCTCCCAGCCAAACTCCCGTAATTTTTGCTGAGTGGCTAAAGATGTGTGAGGTCTAGCGTTATCATGGTGAAAAACCAGACCCCTTCTGTTGATTAATTCCGGCCGCTTTCTCTCAACTTCTTGCTTTAATCTTATCAGTTGTTCGCAGTACAGTTCAGAATCGATGGTCCTGCCTGGCGGTAACAGCTCATAATGAATAATGCCCTTCCAATCCCACCACACACACAGCATCACCTTGTTGCGAGTTAACCCGGGTTTCGCCACAGTCTGTGAAGCCTGACCGGCCTTTGACCACGATCTTTTTCGCACGTTCTTGTCGTACGTGATCCACTTTTCATCACGAGTTATCAGCTTCTTCAAAAATGGTTCGGTTTCATTACGTCGTAATAAAGAATCACAAATAAGTACACGGTTCATTAGGTTTCTTTCAGTAAGCTCATGAGGCACCCAAATATCGATTTTTTTGTGTACCCAGCTTTCTTCAAATGCGCCAAAACTGTTTTGTGGTCAATCCCCAGTTCTTTAGCTACATCGTAACTACTAATATGCCAATCTTGCTCCACTTTTTCAAAAATGGCATCAGTTTTGTCCGTAACAGGGCGACCAGAGCGACGTGCATCTTTGATATCAAAATTTCCGGATTGAAAACGCTTAAACCAAATTTGCGCTACTCTCGCAGATACTGCATTAGATCCATAAACATTACAAATTTTTTTCGCGGCTTGTGTTGCATTTTTACCTTTTTTGTAATAAAATTTTAAAATGTATCGAATTTCTTCATTAGAATCACTCATTTTAACAATAAGAAAAACAAATGAAAATCTCACATTTACCTAATTTGAATTTGGAATTGTCTTCTGTAAAATTAAAACTTTTTAATGATACTAAAATCAGCCAGATACAATTGGTATAGCCCAAGAGATTTTATGACAAGTTCATACATACTATAATGCGAAAAGACTTTTTCCCCAACCTATTATAATAAAAATCCTAAATGTATGTATAGTTTAAAAAGTATTAAATATATTTCCGTTATCTGGTACCCGCAACACAAGTTCTTCGAAAACTTACCACGGGACCAGATTGACGTGGTGTGCAGCGTCCATATTATTATTAGTTACTATTTATATTAGTAATGACGGTCTATGCATAAAGCTACGAAATAAACAAAAGGAATGTGGTTAAAACATTTATTTATAAACTTATTTTTACAGGCGCGTTTTGAAATACTTGGTAAACGATAACCCAGCGGACGGCTGCCACGAGCTGTGGGGTATGTAGGGGGACATGGACTTGGTGGCGCCAGCGGAGAAGTCCAGGGATGACGTGCGGTCCTGGAACAGGTTGAGCTTGCCCATCGCGGAGTAATCGGTCTGCTTGAAGAGATCCGAGTGTGACATGCCTAGGGAGCCGCCCACTTTGTTCCTGCAAGGAGAGATTTTTTTTAAGGACTCATCAGCTAGAGTTATCAAAATCGGACTACTCTGTAAAAAGTTATGCGCGATCGTACATAAATATATACGCGTTGATTTGAGAACCTACTCTGGTTATTTCGTCAATTAGAAACTGCAGAAATTTTTGACAGAATGAAAGATAGGTAAACTTGATGGTTGATACCAGCGTTTGTCCATGGTGACACATTTGCCGGGATAAAAACAACTTTGAGTTTATCCAGAACTCCAATTCTCGAATTTAACTTAGACTTAATTTACTTTCAATTAATTATAAATGAATCGTTTTAAAATCATAAACTGATTTTGGAGTTTGGACAAATATAATATGAGAATACGATTTTGCTGTTTTAATATATCGAGACTGCATCGTAACTGTATTATTGCAGGATTAACAGCAGCAAAAAGAGTATAACGCGGTGACAATAGGAACTTAAACATTTTCGATTGTATCGTCTTTTATGCACAGATTGCAATGAGATATATTTATATAATATATATGGTGCGGCCTGTGGAGCGGCTGAAAAGGCTAAAACGTGCAAATACAGGGGTCTAGGCTCCGAATATGATTTTGTCCCATTCGGTGTTTGTCCGAGACCCTTGGTCCGTGGGGTCCTAGTGCTATAAGGCAGGCTATTGAAATAGGAAAAAGGTTAGTCGACATCACAGGAGACCGAAGAGCTGGCAGCTACCTCGGACAAAGAATTAGTCTAGCTATTCAAAGGGGGAACGCTGCCAGTATCTTCGGAACCTTGCCTAAAGGGACTCTTTTTAATAATATGTTTTAGTTATTATATTTTATTTTTTAAGGTTTTTAGTTTTAGGTTATTTGTTCTAGTTTAAATATATTTTTTATTCTATTGTATATACAGGATGTCCCAGAAGTTGACGTCGTCCCTTCGAAGGCTGATAGACCAGCTCATGACTCACCAGAATATCGTAATATGACCTTAGTAAAAAATCTTTAGTTTTCGAGATATTGGTACTTTTAATAATTTCTTAATAATTACACCTCATGTCAGTTTTTAGACTGCCGCAACTACAATTTCCCGTATTGTGGGATACAAATTTGTATTGCGGAATCCTGACCAGTTCTGCTATTGACCACGGTTATAAACGAAGCAAATAGAGTTTGAACTTTGTAGAAAAAAAGAAAACTTTTCCCTAATCGTGATTTCAAAAACTTTTTCTCCTAACTTTTACTATCCATACTGAACAAAAAATACACCACACTAACCTGGGTTGTTACTTTAAAAAGTTGCTCATTTTATGTAGTTTTCAAAATAGTAAAATAGTTACTATTAAGCTACGTCAAAAAAAAATTTTGCTATTTTAAGTGCACAGAGAACACATTTTGAATGTTTTTCTTTAGTTAGAATTTCGAACAAAAACACTCGTTACATTGAAATCAGCCAGATGTTTACTTAAAAATTGTACGTTGAAGTGAATAAATTAATTAATTAACTTAATTCATGCTTACTAAACTTAGAAACTAAACAAAATACAAGGATTTTTTTTAAACTGTAAGGAGAAATGCAAAGAAGGAGAATACATTAAATATATCATGTAGGGCTGATTTTTCAATCGTCAGATAACTCTTATCTGAGGAATAAATATGTAACTTTGACAGATTTTGTATGAAAAATATGTTTGTGTCACATATTTATTCCTCAGGTAAGAGTTATCTGACGATTGAAAAATCGGCCCTTAATGAGTTAGACTCATTAGAGTGAGAGAATAGGTGACGCCACGCACGTCTTTTGTTTGTTCTATACATGAGTTTGTTTATTAGTTACTAGTACGTTACGCTATTGATGTGCATCGTTTTGTTATTTTCTTACTTTTAACGGATTTTGCATTCCGCATCTATCTATCATCTATCATCCGCAATACAAATTTGTATCCCACAATACGGGAAATTGTAGTTGCGGCAGTCTAAAAACTGACATGAGGTGTAATTTTTAAGAAATTATTAAAAGTACCAATATCTCGAAAACTAAAGATTTTTTACTAAGGTCATATTACGATATTCTGGTGAGTCATGAGCTGGTCTATCAGCCTTCGAAGGGACGACGTCGACTTCTGGGACATCCTGTATATCAATAAATCTAATATGGATAAAATATACGATACAGACGAATATATTTTTATCTGTAGTACCTTCTGTCACAACGTCATACTCTTTTGTCAAGCTGTAATTAGCAGAATCGACCTTTTGATCTAATTCATAAAAAACATACTTGTACATATAGTCCATGCTGCCGCCCACGGTGTTGAAGTTAGGTATCGCCGGGTTGCTGGGGAAGGTGCGGGTTGCGAAAGCGTTGGCGGTGAGATCGTGGTTGTCGTTGTGGAACATGTTCAGCTTGCCCGCGCCCGTCAGCTGGTTGCCGACGTTGGCGTCATGGGTGCCAGTTAAGGAAAGACCGTGGCCGTTTCTAGAAATGGGAGAATATGGTGTAAATATAGTAAACATACAAGTGAAAGAGTTTGTGTAAAAATCCAGAGAGCAAAAAAGACTAAGGCCCACTTGTTCAGATCTAAGTTAAAATTAACCAAGTATTCCTGTATTGTGATACTTAACTGAATCGAGCTTGTCATTATATACTTAGCAAGACGTCTAGAAGACTTCCCCAGAGGTGGTTCCCCGAGTAACATAGATTTACACTAACTAGATGTGTCATTTATATAAAGTGATTAATGGAATGTGTGGCTGTTTGTAAATTGCGATATACTTTGAATCAGAGTCCTAGTGGACGAAGAGATAAATAAACTCATTACGATTAATGTCATTTCCGAAAAACATAGGATTAAAAATATATCATACGAATGTTCAGAACTCAGAAGGAATGTTAGCGTGATGACGTAACTCGAGGTTTTTTGTCATCTTACACACAAGCTGCTAAGACTGTGACTACATTATCCGACACCGAAGGTACTACAGATAAAATCTGTAGTACCTTCTGTCACAACGTCATACTCTTTTGTCAAGCTGTAATTAGCAGAATCGACCTTTTGATCTAATTCATAAAAAACATACTTGTACATATAGTCCATGCTGCCGCCCACGGTGTTGAAGTTAGGTATCGCCGGGTTGCTGGGGAAGGTGCGGGTTGCGAAAGCGTTGGCGGTGAGATCGTGGTTGTCGTTGTGGAACATGTTCACCTTGCCCGCGCCCGTCAGCTGGTTGCCGACGTTGGGGAGGTGAGTGCCGGTTACGGAGAGACCGTGGCCATTGCTGGAAATGGGAGAATAGTGACTATAGTAGACACACGAGTGAAAGAGTTTGTGTAAAAATCCAGAGAGCAAAAAAGACTAGGCCCACTTGTGCAGATCTAAGTTAAAATTAACCATACATTAAATATCATGTTATGTCTCTCGTTCTTCGTATTTATAAAAGAGAAGGCATGACTTTTAACCAAGGGTTAACTTTAACAAATGGGGCTTAGTGGCACATGTAAAACAAGTAACGTCTGCGCGGCGATGCGTGTTTTATTACCATTTACCGCGTTGAACGTAAGCTTTTGGAATGTCGAAAGAAAGCTAAAGTAAGAGTTTATCTGTAAATATATAAATTCATAAGTATATAAACAGCAAACAATCAACAGATGTCATCATCTAGATTCTAAACTCTTCATAACAAAATCGCCACCAATTCAAATATAATCTAATTAGTTTTCTGACATAAAGCTTTTTGGTCAATAGTAATAGGTAGGCTGGCTTAACTTAGTTCCTAACTACTTAACCATAGTAACAATAGAAAAACGATAAGGAACTCAATAAAAATTTAAAATGTATAAAATGTTTTTGATACCACTTACTCCATCAGATGATGCTTTGTGTGCGTTGGGTCTGCGTCCCCTAACGCCAGAAAAAATGTCAAACACCCTCATTTCACCAACGCGACGCTTGGTGTTAATAGTTAGTGTAAATATCACGCCTTCTCTTTCATTGATACGAAGAACGAGAGTGATAACATGGTATCGAATCAACGATTAGCTATAAAAGGCGTTGGTGCAGTGCGCTCAACACGGGCTATGTTGACATGACTATAGAGTTGAACCTAATCTATAGCAAGTAAAAATAAACTTACACATTATCCAAAGCCAATCCCGCCGATCCGGCTTTGAAGCCACCATCTTTCGCACCACTTATCCCGCCAATCGCGATCAGGTTATTCTTGTCGTTACCCGCAATGGGAAATTTACCCATCACGTTGGCAGATCCATCGGGGTTGGTATTCATCTCCACATGAGCTTGTCTCCTGTGCCGGGTTAAATACACTGGCTTGACGCTCTCGAAGTCCTGCTCGGAGTATATATCTTCTAGATCGTTTTGTTCTATGCGACATATTCTATGCGTTCTATGGTCTATGATGTATTTTGGCGCCATCGTATCCACTATTAGGTACCTGCAGTTCGCACCGACCAGGATTACAGCAAGGGTTATCAGTTTGGTGAACATCTTGATTTTGCTTCTATTTCTTTGCTTTGTCCTTTTATTACTTTGTTTGCTTCTTCTTCTGGTTCTATTGTTTAGTCCGTTTTGAAGTTGACGCTTTTTGAAATACGTTGATCTAGTTCAAAGTATTCCTGTATTGTGATACTTAACTGAATCGAGCTTGTCATTATATACTTAGCAAGACGTCTAGAAGACTTCCCCAGAGGTGGTTCCCCGAGTAACATAGATTTACACTAACTAGATGTGTCATTTATATAAAGTGATTAATGGAATGTGTGGCTGTTTGTAAATTGCGATATACTTTGAATCAGAGTCCTAGTGGACGAAGAGATAAATAAACTCATTACGATTAATGTAATTTCCGAAAAACATTGGATTAAAAATATATCATGCGAATGTTCAGAACTCGGAAGGAATGTTAGCGTGATGACGTAACTCGAGGTTTTTTGTCATCTTACACACAAGCTGCTATGACTGTGACTATATTATGCGACTCATAACACGGTAGAAATTAAAAAACTCGACGCTCGTGTGGTCGATTTTCAGCTCTATTCCTATTTTCAACACAGTTATTTTCAAATCGGAGAAATTCCGGATAAGTAGTCCCAGTCACAAGCTTGGTTTTAATCTAACTTCTTTACTACATCGTAGATCATTCATCAAGGCCTTTGCCATTCGGATTGTTGGTTATATTATTTCTAGTACTATCAAGTTGGTGGTTGATTATATTATTTTTAGTACTAGCAAGCAAAATCTAGTAGGTATAATACCTACTAGATTTTGCTTGCGGCTCCACCCGTGTAAATACAGTAACCCACAGGAATACTGTATTTTTCGGGATAAAAGGTTGTCTATGTGTTAATCCAGATTCCAGAGCTTACGCTACTACAATACCAAAATTATCGAAATCTATTTAGTATTTTTTGGGACGAAAGTGTTACAAACAACCATCTATCCATCCATCCTCACAAACTTTCACATTTATAATAGTAATAGGATAAATTGCGTAAAGAATGCAGTTATTTATCAGTGAATGTAACCACCATCACTACGACATCTTGTGAATTCTTTCTTTCTTTATTCACACACACACACACACAAAAAATATAAACAAACATTATTAATACATAATTAAATAATATATATCACGTCGATCTAATCCCGTGCTAAGTAGAACTTGTGTTACGGGTATCAGACAACGGATATAATTATATTTTATACAAATACAATACACGCATAATTAATTTATACTAATAACAATATAGATACAAAATAGTAATATTATACATAACTATATTAATATATACACCACGACTATCTAGTCCCGTGCTAAGATTAACTTGTGTTACGAGTACCAGATATATCGGGTATATATTTTATATTATAACTACTACTATACATATACTATTCTAAAACTATAATCTACACTCACACTCACTAACACACATGTTTATCACGTAAAGTCGGCGACGTGATGCGCGCTTCATTAGGGAGCCTCCCCCTAAACCTTCAGTAGACCACGTCCGTCGGCCAGAATTCCTCCACCTCAAAGGTCGGTAGAAGATGCGTTGGTACTCTCACCACAAAGGAACTAAAGTTAACCTTGTGGCGAGACTCCAAGCGTTCGACCCTTAAGGTGAAAAACGTCTTCTTACGGATGTAGTCCACTACGTCCTCTACTGTCGTGGACCAGTGCAGGCGGGACACGTATAGCGGCGTTGCGGGTACCTCACACCGCAGACGCTCCTCGGGTCCGCTGGGTGCGGTGCCCAGTTCTCTCCACCAGTGTGAAGCCCTCCTCATCGCACTTCCTGCACTCGTCCTTGTCGAGTCGAAGAGGTTCAGCCTTGTGGCCCTCTTTCACCCCCCTCGTCTTCACCCGCGGAGGCAGCGCGGGGCAAGCAGCGACGCTTGCATATTTTTTCGGCTGAGTCAGTGGACTCAGTTTCGACTCGACCGCAAGCGGCGAGCTGACGGCGGCGGTTGCTGACCCGTACGATTTCGCTGACATGCAAAACGACGAGTCAAACTGCGCTCCGCGACGCATGTTTACCGAGTCTATCGGATGCTCGGGTGACCTACATAATGAATTATTACTTTTAAGTTGTAATAATTCACTACGCAACTCACTGATGGTAGATTCCGAGGCATCCAATCTTCCTCGCATCTCGTCCAGCTCTGCCTTCATGATGTTGAACTTGTTCAGCAGGCTGGAGACGTTGACGTTGTCCGCAGATACTGCCGGCAGCCTGTGTAGCTTCCTTAGCTACAAATACCGGCACGTCCGCTGGATTCGTCCGCTTGAGCAGGGAGATGATGTCCTGCAAGCTTCCGTCGCTCCCATCTCTCCTTCGAGACGTCAACTGCACGGTCTTACCGAGCGCTTCGTACAGCATCAGCTTGCCCTTGCAGATCTCCTCGCTGGTGTAGGTCGACTTGCAGAGCTGCACGATGCTGTCCTCGTCCATGGCGTTGATGACGTGTTGTACGAACGCCAGCAGCTCGTTGGCTACGAGCGCCATGATGTCGTGCAACGGCTGTGAGCCGTGCGACTCGCGAAATATTAATTATTAATTAATATTTGCTACGTCATGTGTCGTAAAGCGGAGCACGACCGTTTGCTAGCACGCTCGACGAATAAATTATTAATTTATTGATAACTACCAACGTCAAAATGGCTTATTTCAATTGGTGTAGTATATAAATGACTTAGGTGTCATCGATCAATTTCGACATCTGCACCGATGGTTCACTGCATGATTAGCGCGAATATAGTACAATTTTATAATGTCGACGTTGAGCCACATCACACAGCGCACAAAACTCGTGCGATATCCAGCGCGCGTACATCGGTGTACGTCAGAGGTTATCATTTATTGTCTGGCGAGCTGACTCCTGACCCGTACACATTTAGTAGTGAATCCCCGGACTCCGATACATACACTAGCTTGTACAGTCATCATCGGTAGTTACTATCATGTAGGTATACACCACTCAGACAAAGACTTTGTCTAGACTTTACTAGACTGACTGTAGGAGATTGACACTCAGACAAATACTTTACTAGACTTTGTCTGTAGGAAATTGTGTGATTTTTAGGAGGTGATTTTATGACTTTTTAACTTTTTTTTATTAATTTTTTTTCAAAATATATATGGTTCCGACTTGGTTCAGACCCTGTCAAGGATTGTGTACTTTAAATCTCATATTGTTTTTTTCCACTTCGTAATTGAACTCTGAATAGGTAGACTAGGTGACGGGAAAAGACAAAGTAGGCTTTGACCTCGCCTTAAGATAGAGCCTTTTGAAAATTTAACTTTATTCCTTACACAAAAAGATAGGCAGGCTATATAACATCACGCTAAGCTCAATACGAGCGGAGCACCAATCAAGAATGTTACAAAATCGGGGGTTTTTTCCTTTTGAGAGCTTTCGCTGCGTACGCTGCGGAAACGGTTAAAGTTTCGCTAAAATTATGTATGACAGAATTGTCCCCCTTTGAAAGTTTAAAAAAAAAGTCCGCGACTCTTAATCTTATCTTTCTTTTAAGGTTGCCTCACAATAACCTTTTTATGCTAACCAATTTTTTTATATAAGTAAGGATTATTTGTGAGGGTGTTTTCATATAGATAATATTAATCCTTATCCAAGTAAATACGTTATTCATTACAAGCATTTAATATAGAAGAAATTTGCCTTTTACATAATTTGATTTCAATAAGTATTTTAGAAGATATCGCAGTAATAAAATAATCGAGCGCGCAATAATAATACGTATAGGTCTACCAGAATCTGATGGCATTTAAAAAAAAATAAAAAATGTGATTTTCATATGGCAATGTCAAGTATGACCCGTCAAATCAAAGTACGTGATCTGTCAACCGCTGCTAAAATTTTGTGATTATGTTCTTGGAATTTGTTGTTTTTGTGAAAATATCCAAAAAGACAATTCCATCTCAAGCGAGAAATATTGTTTTCTATGTCTATAGTAAAATACAAAAAGAAGAAGGTGTAAATCGAACTCAATCTTATAATTTAAAGTTCGTGGTAGAGTTGACCGGTAAGTTAGAGTGAGTTGTTTTGATACTTTTAGTTTTTTTATATTTTCTTAGGTAATTATTGTGACTTCTTTAAAGGTGTTTCCAGTATTGATATACGGTGAATCGTAGCTGATGGCACATCGAACGATGGTTTGATTTCCATGCCTGGTAAAAGGAGGAGAGGAGGAAAAAAGAAAATCAACATAAGACAGTTTCGATTTACAGTTGATTAGGAATAAAGTAAACGAGTTCTATACAGTTCGGAAGGAAATTCCAACATTAAATAAACTGTTGCCAATTTAATTGTATGTTATTCGTAATAAATAAGTATATAAAGTAATTCACGATTGATTTATTTTTCATGAAATATCATTATCATGTCCCTTTTTGTCTGTCCCTATGTATGCTTAAATCTTTAAAACTACGCAACGGATTTTGATGCCGTTTTTTTTTTAACAGATAAAGTGATCTAACGGGAAGGTTTTTAGGTATTAAACATGCATAACATAGTAGAGGTACTTACACAGATAATTTTAGAGGTTTCTAAAGTCCTAAAAATCACATATTTTGCGCTTATATTGAAAATGCTGGCTGAACACTACGAGATAGAATAAAATTATGTACCTACTTACTACAGTTTCATTATTCATCTTAAAAAAGCCTACAAAAAAGTCCGCGATGGCATATGTCTATCTCTTAGGGATAACCCACAATAACCATTTTTTTATTATTTACTTTGATTTTAATTTAATAGCTTATTTACAAAGCGATTTTATGCAATACAGTATTAATCCTTATCCAATTAAGTACCTTAAATACATTGTGCATTTAAGATATATCAATACTACCCTTTACGGCATGTAATTTAAATGAATATTTTCGAAGATATTACAGATTTAAAATGCAGGGATATAGTGTTGCTGCGCGGCGCGGGCGCTCGCGTTTCTACATCGCGCTATCGAAAACGCGGGACGTATACAGTATAAAGAGGTTAACGAATATTTTAAACTGCAGCACAGAATACGTATAATAGTAACTGCAGTTCTTAATTCTTATGGAATATCCAGAGGTGGTTTGTCAGTTTTGTTGGTCAAATAACTTTACTTATTACATATTACATAGTATAAAACAATTAGTGGCTTTATCTGTCTGTCCCTATGCATGTAGGTATAGTATATTGTATGCTTAGATCTTTAAATCTACGCAACGGATTTTGATGCGAGTTTTTAAAATAATAGTCTTTAAGTATATTTTAGTCTTTAAGATATTATAAGATTATGGTAAAATTTATATTCAAGTGCGATAAATATAATATTATGTAAGTATATTATCAAGTGGTCGCGCATGTCGTGTCGAGGTGATAGGGTCCCATTTTTAACAATTTGCAATGGGCAAATCTAAAAACATTTTTAATATTGTATCAGTAGTATAATATTGCTGTAAGTAGGTAGAGAATTATTCGCCGAAATAGTTTTTTCTCCAAGAACACTATTCCACGCGGGCGAAGCCGCGGGCAAAAGCTAGTTTTCTATATTATACACCTTACATTCTTCATACAGTCCTATATAATTCATGTTCAATAATACTAAATACATAATTAAATATTAACCAGTATCAAGATCGTTTAATCCAATTTCCCCAGTATTGCACACTACAAAATTTTATTTCCCTATTTGCCATGAGATTCTGGTACACCTATACGTGGAAGCGCTTCTCCTTCTACGTAAATGAAGTAGCGGGTAAATTTTAGCGATGTCCAAAAGTAACTATTCCACGCGGACGAAGTCGCGGGCAAAAGCTAGTGCGCGGTACAGCGCGGTACAACATAACCGAACTCATACAATGTAACGTGTATCTTTTTTTGTAACTAATAAAGTTCAATTTTGAATAGCTATCTAATAAAAATATTAAAAAAAAATATAGAAACCGACTTCCAAAGTAAAAGCAATATTCTTAAAATCACTAAAACGTATGCAATAATTCTTATTGTCGAAATAGTTCCCCTGTTAAATTCTGTTAAAATGTTACTATTCTTATACTCAATCTTCTTATTTTTGAAGTCGGTACCAGCTAATTTGAACGTAAGTTCTTTAGAATATTATTTGTATGTATAAGGACGTAGTTGTGTTAAAATAATGATTTATATTGTTTGGGCTGGTACCGACTAAAACCTATTTTCCCTAATAATAACCTAACCAAGAGCATGTCAGGACATGTCTAAGGAGGGTTCCGTAACTATAAACGCGTAATATGCTTTTTTTTTAATTACTCCAAAAGTTACTGTCCGATTTAGTTCACAATAATTTTCCTAAAGAGTTTTTATCATGATCTAGCAGCATGGAAATTTGCAAGTTTCTATCTCCTATAGTTTAAAAATGCTAGGGGGGGGGGGACCAACTGACAAACTACTTTGGAGGCCGATTACTCGAAAATGGTCAACTTTATAAAAAAGTAACGTATGAAACCTTCCCTTTATTTTAAAAGACCTATTCTACGATACCCCACACGATGGGGTAGAGTGAAAAAATATTTTTCATCCCCACTTCACATGTATGGAGAGCCACCACTAAAATATAAAATTATTATTTTTTATGATCCCGAAACCGTGATCTATACACAATCTATAACTGCACCAAATTTCATCAATTTATTTTCATAATTACAGGAGCTAGAGGCGCGGACAGACAGACAGACAGACGGACAGAGCGAAACTATAAGGGTTCCTTAAGTATTACGGAACCCTAAAAAAAGATCTATTCGCGTTACTGGTGTCAGTGAATCATGCGCAGAAATATTAAAATTGAGTAATGACACATAATAGATATGAGCGCCGATGGGTGGTAGGTCGGCGGCGGCGCGCCGGCTTTTTTGGGTCGGCGGCGGCGGCGTCGGCGGCGTGACCTTGACCCTTGAAGTTTGTACTTGGTAGTAAAAAACGTATAGTTCATTCATAGTTATAAAATACTTTTATTTATTGGGTTACATACAATTACAATGCAATACAATTTATGGCACTTTTTGTAGTGATGAAAAAGACAACGTAATATTAAAATTCCAAAGTAGAACTACTTTGGAATTGGTAGTTAACTGTACTTTGATTCCAAAGAGTTATCCCTGTAATCTTTTATTTGTATTTTCGACGTCCACATTTTCAACAACTGACGTCTAATATTTGATTGCGTTGGCTCTCTAGTGATCAACCCATTATAGCGGAGATCTCAGCCTGAAATACGGTGCAAAATCTCCCAAACAAGCATGTCTGCCTGTAGGTGGCACGCCCCCGTAGTCTAGCGTTATACCGGTTGTCTTTCCTAGATCTGTCCGTGAATCAAATTACGTTCTTAAGGTGGACATTAAATGGGACCCAGTCCTCCATAGAAGTTATGAAAACTGGGTATAGATTCTAGAAGCTATGCACCTTGATCATGGCGTCAGATGCCATGGCCATAACAGGTCTCTCAAGAAGAGATTGTTGCAGTTATCCAAATAGAATGGAGGCCTGTGTCATCCTACTTGCCGTGGCCCTGAGAACAACCTTCTTAATCTCTATAATATGAACAAGCAGAGGAAGTGGAGTCAGGTAAATCAGGGCTTCAAACGAAGTGGTGGATGCCGAAGAGAGCGCACCCATGATTATCAGACAGGCCAGCCTCTGTACACTATTTAATGTTTTGATGCAGTTGACCCGTACAGCTTTTTTCTGTGTTGTGTGGCATACCATACTACGCATATGTGACAATCTTCTCACTATAGCTGTATATAACCAAGCATAGTATTGCCTTCGACCGAAGTAAGTCCCATAATATCTAGGATCAATTAATTAATATTATGGCTTAAAGCGATTTTCCGCCAAATAATACCTACAACCTGCAAGCAAATGTGCGAGTGCACGCATAAGCATGCGTAAAGCACCTCTCTCCTCCCACGCTGCCTATGCATACACTCAGAAACATGATCATGCAAAAACCGTAAACGTGGTAGTTTTCTCGAAAAGTGTTGGGGGTTTTATACCCATTTGCACTAAACGTAAGTTAGGCCTGTCCTAGTTAAGATACACTTAAACATAAGAACAGCCTAGCTAAACATTTTGTTTGATCTAACAGATATAACTTAATTATTACCTAGCTTAGGCATTGCCTAGATAAGTGAATGATTGAACGAATGTAAAGATTGGTTGTTTATGGTTTTATAAACCGGCTAAGTAATGTAGTCCATAGAAAATATTTTGGCCTTCTCTTCACATTGATTCCGTCGTGTGTTAAAAAGTGACAAAAGATAAGACCTTGGTTTATTTTGTTTGGTAACGTAAATTCACCAAAAGGCTGTCAATTGTCTTGTCATTACAAGACGTCAAACAGATATTTAGTATACGTGTTTACTGTTGACTAAAATTATACATTACGATTAATACATTACGATTGATTTGGAATCGTTATTGATATACCTATTAAGGAAAATAAATTAAAATAAAAAGTAAAAACCGCAAACTTTACGGCGGAGGAAAAAATAAATTTTGTGCGAGTGTTGTACGACGAAGGCCCGTGCATCCTATCGAAAGTCTTCTTACGAAGGCGCGACGAATAAATATAATTGATATAGTTATAAATAATCTATAGACAACTTGATAAAACGCCCGACTTATGTGTTGCCTACGCTTACGAACTTCCTAATCGGGCTCATAAAGTTAAGAATATCCTAAGTGGACTTAGGAATGGCCTAAGGTTAGTGCAATAGTATTTTTTGCTAGGAGCAGCCTAAACAAGTTAGGAAAGAACTTAGGCGATCCTTAAGTTTAGTGCAAATGGGCATTAGTCCCTTCAACTTCCTCTTATTGGCGTTAGGTATCAAGACTGTCTTAGTAGTGTTGACTGTTAGCTTGACCCTTTTGCACCTGATTGCATTAGCAGTGACTACTGATGCGCATTTGCCCACCACTAGTATCGCTAGGTCGGATTAGAGCTTGGCTCTCGACTCGGAGGTCGATTGCCGCATTGGAACAACAAAAAAAAAGTTGTTTTCAAGTTTGGTTAAGACATTGTAGGCTGATCACCTGATTGTCTGAAAATAAAGGTGATCCATGCGTCGGATGGGCACGTAAAAAGTCGGACCAGTGTCTGATCTCTCGCCAGTCGTGTCGGTTATCCGTCCCACTGGATTACGAGAGTACAGGAAGAGATAGTGCTCTTGTGTGCTCTTGTGTACTGGGCACATACTAGGGCAATATAATAATAACTGCTGGCCTTGTTTCAATGAAACCGGCCACCGTTACCGAATTCGGTATAGAGAGCTATTATTATTGTTAGGTCGTCAGCGATATCCTTAAGCATAAAACCTTCTATTGTTCAGTTATTTTAGAATCCTATTCACTAATCACTACCATGGACCACTTCAGCGGCGACAGTACCCCACCCCTCCCTGTGGGCATCTTTGGGTCAACCTGCTCCTAAGCGTCAAGATATCAACAATCCCATGATAGTTGATAGTTGAATTATGTTTAAGCGTAGCTTTAATCCACTCTATAGTAATTCTTGAAGCCAGGCTATCAGGGTAATAGATCAGGTTGAGTTTTTGCCGAACGTGCCGCGCCGTCAATATCTAAGAAGGTGCTTAGCACAAACGTCTTATCCTCAATGGCTTTATAGATGCGATCTACTAGCTGCATCAATACAGTAGATCTGCTTTTCTAGTAAGCATGTTGTCTTTCATACTGAACTCTTTCGACGAGGTAGGTGTCACTTATATGCTCATAGTAACTGACTGAAATTTCTCATTATAATAGATTAGGAGGTCACGACATTTTTGGTAACGATATCCAAAATGACTTATTTTAGATTGACAAGATAAAGAGCAACTCTCTGATGCCAAATATGTCGGTCTGCCTGCGTAAAGTAGTTGCGTTCTCTGTATAGGGCGCCTGAAAATCCAGTTATCATGACCAAAAAAAAAATGATAAGGTAAATGGCTGAGTAAGTTATATTAGGTAAGTACTAGTTGTTCTCATATCAGTAGCGTAAAAACTGACCAAATATTCGGTTGCGTTATGAAGCAACGAGCGTTCAAACGTGATTTATCGTGACCAAAAAAAAAAACGATCAGTTAAATGGTTGAAAACAACATAGTGTAAAGTATCAGTATGTGCTAGGATGACGCCAATGCTGGGATGACCTACTCTGATAAAGTTGATACATGCAGGTTTTCGTCACAGTGCTTTCCTCCACCGTAAGAGCGTCGGTTACTATGACAAGAATGAATATAACTTCTGAAAAACTTATTGGTACAAGGTCCGGGTTGGAATTCGAACCCTCGACCCTACGATCACGATTATTGGGATCATGATAAGTACATATGTAAATCGAAGAATCTCACCTGTGTGGGTATCTTAACACGCTGTTTTATTAGCTTCACCTGTAACTGAGTCACAATGTAAGAAAATCTTGGAATTCAATTTCAGCCTACTTCTAATTATCGTATCGATTTGAAACTTTGTAAGTTTATAACACATGTCACGACTGGATGAGGAGGGCACAAGATCGCCGTAATGGATGGAAATGGAAGAGGCCTATGTCCAGGAACGGACTCTTAGTGGCTGACGATGATGATGATGATGAAGTTTATAAGAGTCCGTTGATAATTGCAATTGCTACCATCGAGCTGATCGATGATGGTGTCGTGGTGGGCAATATAACTCTTCCATGGCTGTTGCGAAACCCCTTGAGCTTGGGCTCATTTGTTTTCTACTGATGACCTAATTCGCTACACTTGGTTGGTGGTGAGAGTCTGATGACGGAGCAGGGTGAGTTTTCAGATTTTTTAGCGATTAAATATTTTAATCATCGATGAAAAGTTTCCTCACCGGTCATAAAAGCGTGTGTTTTTCGTTTTTAAACCAAGCACTTTACTAGTAAAATACTTAAAGAAAATACGTTCAGACATAGGTCGCCGATAACTATGAATTGCAACCAAATATTTGGTCAGTTTTGGTGCCAATAAGCTAGTACGTACTGACAGTTTACGATTTGTAATTTTCAGCCATTTACCTGATCATTTTTTTTTGGTCACAATAAGTCACGTTTGAACGCTCGTTGCTTCATAACGCAACCAAACATTTGGTCAGTTTTTACGCTACTGATATGAGAACAACTAGTACTTACCTAATATAACTTACTCAGCCGTTTACCTTATCATTTTTTTTTGGTCATGATAACTGGGTTTTCAGGCGCCCAATACAGAGAACGCAACTATTATCTTGTCAATGCAATGTAAGTCATTTTGGATATCGTTACCAAAAATGTCGTGACCTCCCGTAATATAACTATCCCTCTCGCTCACTCGGCGCGCCGATGTATTTTCGCGGCGGCGGCGGCGCGGCAAAATCGGCGGCGGCGGCGGCGCGCCGGCGCGGCGCTCATATCTAACACATAATATGCCGTGTTGACATTATCCAATTGAAGTAAGTCCAATGATATAAAACTAAGGATGGGCTTTGATGTTCATTTGACAAAACAAATCTCTATACAAGAAAAAGTTAGGCCATCTTGGTTATCATCATTCTTCAAATATCAGCTATATTGATTTCACCATACCTCGAATGTCAAAAAGGCCCCAAAAATTTCAAAAAGTGGGGCCATTTAAGTGAGGACAGTTTTTGCCTCGACTACAACATGTAATAAGTCTTATAAAAAAAAAAAAAACAATTTTGTTTTATTCAAAATTGGTATCATACTCTTTTTGAACGTCGATATACATGATGTCTACCACCGGTTTGGAAACTAACCCGGCGAGAAGAACCGGCGTAAGAAACTCGCGCGGGGCCTATGACTCATCCATTAAATTGGATCCTGAACAGAGGAACATAGTGTGGCGGACCAATCAGCGCACAGTCCTGAATTGCGCTATCGAAGTTTTCTAAGATCCGCGGTATATATAGAACATCTGAAATGCTTCGGCCTGACCGAGCATAGCACTTCGCTCGGTCGGAGATCTCCCTTTGGGGCTTGCCACCACATTCCCACATTGGTGACCCTCGACAGAACACTCCTTCTGGATATCATCATCATCACTCCCCACCCCTCCGCACCACGCCAGCCAGCTTCAGCCTCTTCGGGTACCTCGACCATCAGTCGCAACGCTCTTAGGGCTCCATAGAACTCGTTAGGTGGTACAAGGTATATGACTAACTCCATTTAAGAACTTTAACCTTTGTAAGTATTAGCAGACACCTTACAATTGGTTCTAGTGTTTTACGTTTCCTAAAGATTTAAGAGTAAGTTATACAAAAGTTCTGACAAACTCCAAGCTAGCACCTTAAGTTATATACCTATTTTTCCTTTATTTCTATTATGCCTCTTGAAACTTTAATTATTTATTCCTAACGCCACAGTAGAGTCTAAAGCTATTGTCGGAGCTCTTATATTATGTCGTTTATAATACTTTAAGTATCAAAATAGGTTTCCCTTAGCGCCAAAATGTTAGTTGGGACTAGACTGTTCAGGTAATCAAATTGTAGGTAATTCCCCACTCGCCTTATAGCATTTGTATCCGGCCTACTTCTGAGCCGCTCCGTAATGCAGTTGAAGATTAAATATTCAAGTAACGGTATTACCCACAGACATCTATTGACTAGACCACGCAAGTGTATGTACTTCGCGTGTAATTTCGCGTGTAAAAGAGGAGTAAAAGTTACTTCCTTCAGCGCCATTTCAAACGAAAACTAAAAAACGAGACGTTTACTCGGGGACGGGGAGTAATCATCATAAATCGCTCTTGTGACCTCACAGCAGGTAAAAAATAATAGCACGCTTAGTTTCTATACAAACGATAAGACTTGCGTGGTCTAGTCAATAGATATCTGTGGTATTACGGATTACCTATAGACTTATATACCTAAGTCTTAAATTCTCACTCGTATTTGAATACTTTTTACAGGTACGTAAAGAAAGACCATTTCTTTATTTTCACTATTAGTTAAATTACTACCATACCAAATTTCATCAAAATCCGGTCCCTAGATTTTGCGTGAAAGAGAAACAAACGACATTCATCCACACATACGTCCATCCTCGCAAACTTTCACATTTATAATATTAGTAGAACGTACAGAGAAACAGCTTTCATAGAACGCTCCAAATGGTTTTTATTAATATTTTTGTACTAACTAGTGATGTGCCGGATCGTTAAAAATGTATATCCGCGGATACGGATCTGAATACGGATATTTGGTGTCAAGATCCGCGGATACGGATACGGATACGGATCTTAACTTTCTTACGCAGTCGGTGTCGGTGCGCGCGATCTTCACACATGTCGCGGCGGCGCGGGCGGTTCTTTCTTTTGTTTTGTTTATAGTTAAGCGTGACACTGGACAGCATAGATAACGTTTGTTTGGTATTGGTACATGAGTTTGAAAAAAATGTCTACTAAGAAGTTTAGTAGTGTAATTTGGAATTATTTTCTGTTAGTAAATGATGAATGTGCAAAGTGTAAAATTTGTGATGGAAAGTATTCCCATAAGGATAAAGGCACAACTTCTTTAAAAAATCATTTACAACGTAAAGATCCTCAAGAATATTATCTGTATTGAATTAAATAGTTTTTATCGCTAGTTGTTACCTTAATCAGTAATCACCTATTTAAAGAATTCATCTATATTTTAAAATTAATAAGATAAATAGATCCGTATAAGATCCGCCAAAAAGAAACGGATACGGACACGGATACGGATCTTTCTTCTGCCTCGGATATCCGCGGATACGGATACGGATACGGATATCCGGCACATCACTAGTACTAACAAGTATGGACCATGTAATATCTGAAATAAATTATTTTATTTTATTTTGACATCACCTTCAACGACCCATAATTTTTCCACACAATCGTGGACACACGGTATACTTGTAGTAGTTTATTCATATCGAAAGCTAACTATGTAGCTTTTTATCTTGTAATATTACTTTATCAATTTTCAAAAAAGTATTCGTATCGTCATCAAATAAAAATTATACGAAAATCAATTCACACACACAATTTTCATTCCATGTAATAAGAATACTTTTTCGCAACTTATTCCTGCTCAGACTACTGTCACGTTATAATTACGGCTGTGTACGGTATAAACCTATTCTCTGGAATGTTCCACTGAGCAACTTACTCTGTTAGTACGTCTCGCGGTTACTTGTACCACTTGTACCTACTATTATTTATTCTGTGCCGCGGACCTCAGTAGTATTGTAAAACATCCTCAACTCGTTAATTTATAATACTCAATTTGTATGTGAAACATCCTCATATACAAACAATTAACTCTGCCGGCACAATTGATGTCACAAACATTGTTCAAGTTTGAAATTGTTGTATTGAGAATACATCAACTCTCTTGTGTTTTCGGTTGGGGATAGGTAGGCTTGAGGAAAATGAATGGTTAGCTGTTTCGTGGGAGTGTCATCTTCAGCTTACTTTTCAGAAAACCGGCGTAAAATAACGCTTGCGAGGATTTTCGCGAGTTAATTGAACATCCAAGATAAGAGTGGTAGTGGGGAAGAACTGACAAGGACACGCACTTGCGACTCCTCTGGTGTTGCTCGTGTCCGGCGGCAATCTATACTAATATTAAGAGGGAAGGGTTGTTTGTATGTTTGTTAGTTCGCATCGAATAGGCTCCGAAACTACTGGACCGATTTCGATGAAATTTGGCATAGATATAGAATAGATCACGGGGAAGGACATTGTCTACATTTTATTGAGGCAAAACGATTCCTTTTGCGCGCACGGAGTCGCGTGCAACATCTAGTAGCTTAATATCAGGCGCTCTGTCGACTCGTTCATCCCCTTCATAAAAAAAAATTCGTCGCGATATTTCAAAGCAGACATTTTGTTTTTTCATCGTGAAATAATAACGGACACCGACCGTTCGCGCCCCGTCACTGTCGCGCACTATACGAACGGATTTGATACTTTATTTTATTAACTTTTGCTAATAATATATCGCTTCCAAAAATGAATTGCAGCAGGACCACGATCTTTTCAGCTTTCGGCAATCGTCGGGTATTTGCACAGAAAAAACGATTGCCGAGAATCATAAGTAACATGGTTTTACTTTACGTACACTTCGGGCACATTTACTGCTTATATAAAGATAATTTGGTAAAAAAATATCATACTCGGAAAAAAAAAAATATGGGTGAGTTTGCGTAAGCGAAGAGTCACCTATACGTGAGATAAGGAAATCTGTACAAGTTTACACTGCTTATGTACTATCAGGGAATTTAATTCGTAAGCAGGTTGTCTCTGTGTTTTCGTATTATGATAATACATTTTATTAACTACTTGTTTCAGGGTTCATTAGAATTCACCCCCTGAGGGTATAAAATGAAAGAAAACAAGAAATCTGCCCGATTTTTATGAAATCGAATAAATTTAAGTTTCAAATAAAAACAAACCATTGAGCATGTTTTTCTCATTTTCTCGAAATTCATCCCCCACGGCAGTGTAATGGAGTCCAAAGTCCAAAAAAAGAGAGAGGGGAAAGGTTGTTTTATTTCGTAACTACTGTTACACCGCTCGCACGACAATTATACATAGAAATACGGGAGAAATTATCTATCTCAAATCGGTCTTCTATTCGTATAAATATTAAAATTACGGGTTAGATATTGCTAAATATGGGGCAATTCGAAATCTGTGTTTTCTCCCAGATAGTTACTGCATATTATGCAATCGCAAATCGCAAATCGCAATCGTCTTCATCGGAACTCATGATATTTTCTACACAAAATGTTTTGTGTCCATTAAAAACATTTTCTGTAGCTGGAGACAGCTTGTGTATGAAAACAAATGTCTTTGTTTCATGTTTTCTGTGTAATATTTGAAAAAAAAAAAACATAAGCAGGAGTCACGCCTTTATAATGACGACATGCAGACAATAAGTTACAGTTACATATGAATGTTCAATATCACATTATCATTATAATATGACCAAATTACGAAAATGGTTATTCTGCTAACGGATTAAATTCCCTGACAGTACCCACTAACCTACTATGAACATTATGAAACTTAAATAAAAAGTTAAAACGAGCAAGTATCAAAACCGTTCGCGGTGCTACGATGAAAATCCATTAATCCAAATGAAATGTCCGTCATCGTATTGACAGCTCTACTCGATCTGATTTTGTCGATTTCTCCCGCACTCCCATACAAGCTGTACAAACCACATACACGATATTATCTCTGGTCTAGCCCTATCACACAATGACGATATAGTAGATTATGCACCAAGGGGATAAAGCAGTGTCTTACGTCACGGGTAGCATATTGGACCCTGAGCGTAACGAGGGACTCTAGAGTTAACTCCCGAGCGTAGCGAGGGAGTTAAAACTTAACTCCCGAGTGAAACGAGGGAGTTATGTAGAGTCCTGAGTAAAGCGAGGGGTTCAAGCTGCCCAAGACGAAGACAGGCTTTATCCCAGAGGTGCATACTCTACTTTTCATACCAACTGCGAGGCAATAAAACCCAGGGCTACAAAAATATAACATTTATTTTGTTAAAAATTGATATTGATATTCGACACATTTGTCCAGTTATGGAGGGACAGAGTAATATTTTTATTAGGAACATTTATGGAAGTGGATATACATATGTGGTGGAGCAGTACTTAAAGATTCAGGAACTTGTGACTGACGATTTTGACACGTGAGAATATTAAAATTATATGTGGCCAGTTCGATTTTCGAATAAACTCTCAGCAATACCATATTATTATTGAAAAACTCTATGATAGATACGTATCTACTAGGAATTTTCATACGAATTTTAACGTTCCAAATTCAAATCACTTAAATCCCTTGGGAGTTTCATACAACATTATCTCCCTTGGGAGTCAATGACATGCTTTACGTTGAGATTGCGTGATATATAATTGAACATTGTCGAGCAGGTGGTATGAAAATATTATTATCACCCATAGATTCATAATACACGTATCTATAAATACTCTCTTCGGATCTAATCTATATAGTATATATTATCGTAAATTAAATTAATTAAATTAAAAAACGTTTATTTGATAGATAGGACATATACTACAAGATTTTACATTTATACATTACAACACAGAACACAATAAAAGAAAAGAATAAGAAAAAGAAAAGATAAGTACCTATACTCGTATAACATAAAGTGGTAAACAAGAAAAACATTATAATTTCTAATACTAAAGGTACCATCAGAATCAAATGGTCGGTAGTGCAGTGTATTGCCCTAACCATCAAAATGGAGACCACTCAGGTATATCACCATGGCGCAATCACCACAGTGCCTGGTATTATGTGGTTCCATCGGTACTGTCATTTGAGGGACAGAATAACACATAGCAATAGCAATCTTATATATATGTAGTATATATGTCAACGATATCCATATTTAATATTATAAATGAGAAAGAGTGTGTGTCTGTCTGTTTGTCCGTCTTTCACGCCAAAACTACTCAACCGATTTAAATGAAATTTGGTAGAGTAAAATAGTGTAGAGCCTGAGAAAGGACATATGCTAGTTTTTATAGCAAGGAAATGTACGGTTCCCGTGGGATACTTTATTTACAGTTACACGTAAAAACTACTAAACCTATTATTATCATTTCCAAAATTCCTCTTAAAGGGGTAAAATAAGGTTTGAAAGTTTGTATGGAAAATCTTTAAATCTGTCTCGATTTTCATGAAATTTTAATATCCGAGGTAAAAATACAAATTATTGAGTATGTATTTTATATATTTTTTTAATCCATTTTCTTAAACGGTGAAATGGAGGACAAATTGTGCTGAAATTTGGCAAGCAGATAGCTGTTATTATGAGGTAGTCATTAGAGTAAAGGAAGAGAGTGTGCTATTGTGCGCACACACTTGGGCACTATAAAATAATTCCTGCGTAGCCGACTGGTTTCAACTAAGCCTGCCACCGCGCCGCCACCAAATCGGCGCACTATGTGGACACTCCTAAGAAAGCCGTGCCATAAATGCTTTTTCCAAAAGTGGCAGAGGTACATGTATTATACCTCAAATTGTAGACAAAGGTCCAATCTACCTAAATACAAACGATAAACACTTCTGTTTATCCCTATTTTTGAAAAAAAATACGCTCAAAATTGCTGAATGGAAATTTGTTGAAAACTATTCTTGAAATGTAGAAATTTAACTTTGATTTTATAGTAGTTTTCCTCTATGGAATATATAAGTGTTACACCATTTTGGAAACCTTAAAATATGTTCTTTATTATAAATTAATTAAATATTGGGTTTCTGCATATATGATACCACTAGAGGCGTACATCTCGTAGTATGCCATTTTTTCTTATGTTTCATTTTCGATTAGAGTTTTGACAGTTAGCGAAATTTGCCGAAGTTCTGTAATTACACTTATTTTATAGCAAATTTAATGTAGATTTACATGGTGAATTTTTTTGTTGCGGCATCAGTGCGCAACATGTGTTAATATGTAAAAATGTGAAGGTATGTTTTCCTTCTTTATGCGATGCAAATGATGAGTTTTTGTTTATCGTCTAATTAATTGGAGAGAATCATATAAGTATATACCATTTTAGAATGCTTGAAATATATTTTTTACGGTAGATAGGATCAATATCTTTTTCTTCAGTAAATTACACCTCTAGAGACGTATGTTCTGTATCGTTTTGTCTTCTCTTCAATTATCGACTTGACATTTAATGAAATCTGCTAAAGTACTGAAAATAGTCTTATTTTGTAGTAAATATAATGCAGATTTACAGAATACAATAGTTTTTGCAGTTTCAGTGCGTAAAATATAATATTATACATTAAAATGTGAATGTATGTATGAAAAAATATCAGTCCTACCAAATTTTGGCCATTACGCATTAGAAATAACACAATTGTATACTTATTATGTATATAAATGGTAAATAGCCTTCTTCTATGTATAAAGTCTTAATTCACGACGAAAGTGTAATGCTTAATTTTGCTGTGTTGCCCTTTGGGCAACTCTCTGAAGGCGCCCAGGGAGTTACGGAAAAAATATTAAAATAGGTCTAAACTAAAGTCTGAACTTTACCACATAAGAAAATGCAAGAAATAAGCCACTAACGAAATCGTTTTACACATAATTTACTATACTTCGTATATTTATACATCGAGTTTAAAGAATCATATTTCTAGGAAGAGTCAGAGTTCTAGATGAAGTTGTAGAACTTTTAGATAATTTTTGAGCGACTATTTTGTTATATTTATGTCTTAGAATATCATATAAAATTTAAATAATTTCATATTTACTAGGAATTATTGTATTAAACTCGAAAAACATAGCTACAAAGACTGTATGTTTTTTCATGTTTTCATGATTTTTTTCGAAATAGTATAAATTTTTTGTCACTTCATACCTAAAGTACCTTTTAAAATTTCATTTTTATATTTTTTTTTTTGTAAAATTATCTAAAATAAGCTTTAAATAAGTATGAGATTATTCAAATTCTCAATTTATTATTTTGGCGTATTTTTTAACGGATTTAATAAAAAAATTATAGGATCAAAGTGAACGTCATTTGAAAGTGTATGTATTCAAGAGTAAAATATAAAAAAAATCATGTAAATATCTTGAAAAACAAAAAAGTTACAGATTTATGACACGAAAATGGCCTAAAGTCCACATAGTGCGGCGTGGGAGCTATTATTATTATCGTACTTCCTACTAATATTATAATTTTGAAAATTTGTGAGGATGTATGGATGGATGGATTGATCATTGATGTCTCTTACACTCTCACGCAAAAACTACTGAACGGATTTCGATGAAATTTGGTATGGTAGAACTTTAGGCTCTGGATTAAAACAGGCTACTTTTTATCCTGAAAGAATACAGTGTTCCCGAGGGATTCTGTATTAACAGCTAGTTATTTATCTTTATATGTGCTTTATAATTAATTATACACGATTGTATAACATATTTATGGTAGGTTCTTAGGTGAGTATATAAATTTTTATTATGAATACGGCTCTCGTGATTTTCTTCCTGTACAAATGAAGTCGCGTACAATATCTTGTACAGTAAAAGTTAATCCGATTTGATACCGAAAATACAAAAATATTCTTCACATTGCGAGCCCCGTGTACGATATCAAATATCAGTAACCCAGGGTTGTCAAAAATATTGGGTCCAAATAATGATGTAGGTATATAATATTATGTAGGTTGTAGGTACATAATTTTTTTTTCCCTTTTCTTTTGTACCCGGAATTAATGAATAATTATTGATATTCGCCATCAACTAATAGCTTCTCTATAGTGATACTAACGAAAAAATAACTTAGGCCTTTGCATCCGTTAATGGATGATTTATACAGTATTCTCCGAGCGAAGTAACCACTCTTGAAATACTGTAGTGCCTGGGACAGTTCGTTTTTTAAAATGTCGTATGGTTGCCCAAGCACATACGGAATTCTCACAGCATAGTCAGCCTAGTCCAGAGGAATGAACTGGTCAATACGTCTGGGGCCAAATATGTGCGGTTTTCCTCACGATGTTTTCCTTCATCATTAGAGCGTCCGTATTTAATGTACTTGAGATCTGAAAATGTCTCATTGGTACACGCCACAACCTGGGATTCGAACCTACACTCTCTCGAGTGCGAACCAAATGGTCTACCCACTAGGCTACGGAGCTCACTAACCCACTAAAAATAGCGACAATAATAATTGTCTTTCCTATCTAACCTAACTCACTTTATAGTATAGTATTACACAGTCATATTTTTAGTTTAAATCAAAAAGCGTTTATTAACGTTAACATTACAAAAATAATAGACGTTCACTTTCTATAATCCGGCATTATAATCCAAATAATGCCGAAGTATTATACAGGTTTTTAGCAATAAATACTCGTTAAAAATTCCGTTTCAATGAAAAAACGTGTATCACCCCTACCGTAGGGTTGGCAATTGGCGCGGAACAGCGACTACAATGTTGTATGAATAAAACAGGGGCTGACCAGATGAATATTTCAGAGGACGCTGGACGTAGGCGAGTTTATACTGTCCTACACGAGTATATAGTATATACTCGTGTAGGACAGTATAAAAGAAACGATGCTCTATAGTTAGAGCATCGTTTCTCTACCAATTTTTATGTCGCGACCCACGAACGAATCGTTTGTACCTTTATGTAGTTTGTATGTGTTATTTTTCAACAGACTGCGACCCTTTAAAACAAACTCGATCCCTCCAAGAGCGACCATACATCGCTTGAGAAGCGATGCTATAGAGAAGCCTGTGGTATCTCGGCCAGTTTTTCAGTTATTCGTTATTTATTCTAATTTGACTTACTGTTCATAAGCCATGTTTGTATATTTTGCAAAGTAGATTATGTGGCTATACTTTGCCAAAATAAGAGAAATGTACATAACATACTTATATACATACATATAATCACGCCTCTTTCCCGTAGGAGTAGGCAGAGACCGCCTCTTTCCCGTAGGGGTAGGCAGAGACCACTTCTTTCCACTTGCTACAATCCTTACATACTTGTTTCGCTTCGTTCACTTTCATTCTTACCATCCATTCCTCCTTTTACTGGTCCGCTTTTCGCCCCCGCGAGAAACGAGACGTGATGGGTGGCGAACCACATCGCCGCCATTTTGCCGCGCCGCAGCATAAATTATTTTTATGATTATTAATGAAACGCAATGGCGTTCCCACGGTATGGTGGAGAGGGTAGGAATAGGGAAAGGGAAGGATAGGTGGTGTGGAAAGGAAGATTGGTAAGTTAGAGTGGGAAATAGGAATGTAGGATATTACCGCCCAGGAGGGCAAGGGATAGGACAGTAATAGCTAGGGAAGCCGGGGTCGCATACCCGTATACTATACCACAACTACCGGACAGGTAAGTTGGGATGAGTATCCCATGACAATACATATGTCTATTTAAATTTTAAAACAAGTTCTAAAACTGACCAAGTTACAATATACCCGATGTAACTTGTCCACTAACATGTTTTACCTTAAAATTCCGCTTAAATATGCAAATACCGAGTCCTACTAGCGCTCGTAGTGTTCCGTACCATTATACCAATATTTTTCATGTTTTTACTTTTTATTTCTACATTCCACATTTTCCGAAATTTTCCTTTTCAATTTGACGACCTCTGTGGCTCAATGGTTGAGCGCGTCAGTACTCAAGCCGGTGATCGCGGGTTCGAATTCAGCTTTGGCTCAGGAACAAAAAAGTTTTCTACGTTACTGAGTTATGGACGTGTATTAATAATTAAATATGTGTGTAATATATAATAAAAATCTTAAATATGTGTATAGTATACAATTATTTAATAATATATTGTCTGGTACCCGTAACACAAGTTCTTCAAGCACTTAGCACGGGACTAGATTAACGTGATGTGGAAGCGTCCATAGATAATATTATTTCTACATTCTCCACATTTTACTGGGTTCTTTCATTTTACTTAGTCACAAAGTAGTATTTACTGGTGGTGAAATATGTAACTACGCAATTCGATAACTATGTTAATATAAAAATGGCAAAGCTGATTGTCTGATGTATTAACGCACAGGCACCATAAGGCAAGAAATTTGAAATTTTTGCACTCGTATTTCTCATAATATGACGTAGGCAACCACTAGAAAGGATTTTACAAACCCCAAGGGGGTAAAATAAGGTGATAAAATTTTGTATGAAACTTTTTATTCCTTGGACAAATTTATATGAAATTTCGTATGAATTGAGTACGGAAAAAATAATTCCACCAAAAACATTCTGTAAAAAACTAGCCAAGTCTCGATGGAGCTGCTTGTTTATCTCTAAAAAGTAATGAAATCTAGACAAAGTCGTGCCAAGTCTAAGGTTCCTTACTGCGATTTCTTTATTATTATAGTTAATATTGTGTGACTTGGCCGTTGAACATTCTTTATACGTTAGTGGGTATAAGTCAATTTTGTTTACACGTAATGTTATATCTGTTGTAACTACCTATGTTTGTTATGCGAGATAATACCCCATACTGGTATTGGTAATTGAACGCTAGTGTCTCATTTTTGGCTGTTGTTGATTGTACAACACACGTATTGGAGCAATGGTGTCATGGAGCCCCTTTTGTAACCTTGTGTACCCTTCAACGGCCAAGTCACACAACATTAACTATAATAATAAAGAAATCGCAGTAAAGAACCTTAGACTTGGCACGACTTTGTCTAGATTTCATTACTTTTTAGAGATAAACAAGCAGCTCCATCGAGACTTGGCTAGTTTTTTACAGAATGTTTTGGTGGGATTTCAGTTCTTTTTGTAGAAACGTGGGCTTATTGATTTATTTTACTAGATTTTAGTGTAATTTGTGTGATGTTCGAGTAGAATAAAGTAAATCGTTCGACTATTTCTTCTTGTAAACTTGTAAGTATAAGTTTAAAAGTCTAGTCTTAGTTTTCCTTGAATTTTATTTATATGCGTATTAAAAGCAGAAGGGGACGCTACGGGCTAGATTAAATTAGAAGATGTGTCCTACTTCGCTGGATTTTTGCAATGACAGACGATTTTTTATGTACCAATAGTAGAAGGGGGCATTACTATATTATCTCTAAATCAGCTAAGACCAACTGAGGGTTCATCAGATACTTCGGACCTTCGATTTTTAACATCAAATGAAGTGGCCCACCAAGTTGAATATTTTTTGTAAAGGCGGTATGTCGATCTCTAATAGTTTGGTTGGGCTCTTGTGTTTTCTAATCAGGGTCACCAGGTACTCGATTATCCTAGTTTTTTATAGTTTTTCCCTTTATGTGGCCATTAAACCCTAACTCTGTACCAAATTTCAGCTCTCTGAGTTTATGGGAAGTACTAGTTCTATTCTGATGATCATGAGTGAGTGACTGAGTGAGTGAGTGTCATAAATGCGAAACTTTGCTTTCGCTTTACTTCGGAACTAAAGGACCTACAGACTTAAAATTTTGGATTTTAAGTATGTGATTATAGTTTACTGGATGACGAAATTTTTTTCGTGCTGGTCTTATCCAGAGGTTCTCAAATAGGGGCCTGAAAATGCGGCGAAATTGTTCCAGTAAAGAATGGTATGGCAGTGTTTGCTTCGCGCTCGACTTGGCGGGGGCACTGCCGTGCCCCCAAATCGACGTTCTGGTCTTATCCAGAGGTTCTCAAATATGGGCCTGAAAATGCGGCGAAATATTTCCAGTAAAGAATGGTACGGCAGTGTTTGCTTCGCGCTCGACTTGGCGGGGGCACTGCCGTGCCCCCAGATCGATTATCCTAGTTTTTGTAGTTTTCTCTTTAAGTGACCATTAAACCCTAATTCTGTACCAAATTTCAGCTCTCTGAGTCTATGGGAAGTACTAGTTCTATTTTGATGATCATGAGTGAGTGAGTGAGTGAGTGTCATAAATGCGAAACTTTGCTTTCGCTTAACTTCGGAACTAAATGACCTACAGACTTGAAATTTTGGATTTTAAGTATGTGATTATAGCTTACTGGATGACGAAAATTTTTGCGTTCTGGTCTTATCCAGAGGTTCTCAAATAGGGGCCTGAAAATCCGGCGAAATGGTTCCAGTAAAGGATGGTACGATGGTACGAAATACGTAACACATCTGGGGGCACTGCCGTGCCCCCAGATGTGTCACGTATTTTAGCTTTTTTAATATTCAGCCCCTAGGTGGGTAGAAGAGGAGATGAAAGTTTAAAACCTAATTTATTTAACTTTTTTAATGCTGTTGCTAAGTGAAAATCTGTACCTCAAATGACAAAGATAATGGAGCCACATAATACCAGGCACTGTGGTGTTTACGCCGCGGTGATATGCCTGAGTGGTCTCCTTTTCGGCAGTAGGACGGGGACATTACACTATCTACCTTCCTATCGACTATCCACACGCATCTTATCTTGCGTTATATTTTTTATTTGTTAGTATTTTGTCCATTGTATCTAGGTTTGTTTTCTTTTTTTTTTGTTTTTCATGTTTTATGTAAATTAAATATTATGTTATTGTGTTTTTGTAGCGGGAATCCATATTGTTTGTAATGTAATGTCCTACTTTTGTCTTATGTGGTCGAATAAATGGTTTATTATTATTATTAATTTCACGCGGGTGAAGCAGCGGGCAATTAATGCTAGTATACATAGATATAGGTAAAGTAGATATGTTACGGTGTATCCCGGAGATTCCCGCCTCCTTATCTCGCGAAATACGAGCACAAAGGAGAAACGCCGCGCCGGTAAATATAAGGAAAGTTAAAGTTATAGCTCATGTGGTGAAGCAAAAAGTAGAGATATGGCCATATATAAGTAAGGAAGTGTTTTAGTAATTAGATCAAAAGCTATGTTTAATAATGTTATCATTTCATAAAGTCAAAATTGTAGAGAAACGTAAGAAACGGATAGCGAGGTGTCTACTTTCTTGTTTTAAGAGTTCCGTAGCCAAATGACATAAAACGGAACCCTTATGGATTCGTCATGTCTGTCTGTCTGTCCGTCCGTATGTCACAGCCACTTTTTTCCGAAACTGTAAGAACTATACTGTTGACACTTGATGTATTCTGTGAACCGCACAAAAGTAGAAAAAAAAACAATAAATTTTGGGGGCTCCTCATACTTAGAAGTGAAACTCAAAATTTTTTTTCATCAAACCCATACGTGTGGGGTATCTATGGATAGGTCTTCAAAAATTATATTGAGGTTTCTAATATATTTTTTTTCTAAACTGAATAGTTTGCACGACTTCTAAAGTGGTAAAATGTGTCCCCCCCTGTAACTTCTAAAATAGGAGGATGATAAAAGGGTCATTCCATTATCGCGGGTGCAACATTTAGACGCATGTTTTAGTTTCATGCAATTAAATAAAAAACAATTTTAATGAATTTAGTATTTAAAGGCTAGATTTTAATTTATTTTTTCTCGCGGGTGCAACCAATTCAAGATATCGTTTATTTTAACGTAACAATCATTATACTCTTAAAAACGATTAACTTAAATTTAGTTTTGATTCCTTCTTACTTTTGCAAAGTAACAGAATGTAGCTCTTTATTTTTGTGAACAAAAGTAAACTTTTATATCTTTTTGTATCGCGGGTGCAACAAGTTAACAGTGTATTCTAGGAGCCAATAATTCTTAATAAGTTACAGCATATACAAACATTTTTTGGAACACGAGGATAAATGAATATTTTTACTTCACGTTTAGCCAGTAAAACATAATTCAAACTGTCAACAACATATATTTCGCGCCATTGTTGCCAGGTATGATTTTACAGATTGTACTGCAACTCTACGGAGTACGGATGGTAATATTGTCATACGCGCCAAAAACATAAATATGAATGAAATACAAAAAAATTAGATGAAATATTAAATTTCGACTTTCTTCTTTGCAATAATAATTTAAAAAAACAACTAATAGTGTTATTAAAAAAATGATGTCAGAATCGTCTATAGCGGAATCGCCCAAAACTAAAAAATATATAAGATGTACATTACCATGCAAACTTCCATCGAAAATTGGTTTGAACGAGATCTAGTAAGTAGTTTTTTTTAATACGTCATAAATCGTAAACCGCAATTTACCTTTCATTCAATCAACTCAATTATAAAAATAAAATAAAAAACATTTAATTTCATAAACATAAACCTTATGCATAAACCGGGAACCATAATTTTTATTACAAGTTTGTACGGAACCCTAGGTGCGCGAGTCCGATTCGCACTTGCCGGTTTTTTAGTTTGTTCTTTGTTATTAATTCTTTACATTGAGGGCCTGTTGCAGAATCTTCTAGAATCAAGTGTCACGTAACGTTTCACATCGTGTGATAAGCGACAAAGCTTATCACAAATAAGCTCTAAGCCATATCTAACCACTCTAAGATCTGTGGCAGGTGGCTAGCTTTGTGTATTAAATCAATGTACTGCAATTTGTACTTGTCACTTTTTATTATCCTTTTGTATCTCCAGAGTTTTTTGTTTATTTATTTGAGTTAGAATTAGTACAGCATTTTTTGTGGGCAGGTGTAATTTGTTGCTTGGATTATTACGGCCTTCCTCCTATTCTTTATTAAAAAAAACAGAAAATAAGCTGTCAGTCTTATTAGGCTGGGACTATATGGAACGGAATCCGGAAGGCCGTAGAGCATTGAAAATAGAAATCTGTGCTAGTATAATAGAGTTGAAAATCGAACACATGAGTGTCGAGTCAAATATCAATATCATAATATTATATGACAGCTCGACACTCGATACTTCCATTTTCAACTCTATTATATTGGCGTAGAGCGCAACTCTATTTTCGGTGCTCCGAATTTTCCTCGGCGTTCCGGATACCGGGGCATACATTCCTAGCCTTAATTGTCGCGCAGTCTGGTAAAAAACTTTAAATCGCCATAATATGCAAATTGGTGTCTTTTCATATTAACTTGTACACGTGTATAGTGAATATTAGAATAAAAATATATACAGTCAAGCATTGAAATTTTACATTCCAAATAAAACGCAGAGCGAGTGTAGTGTGTTTCAGAATATTTCCAAGTGAAGAGTACTATAAGGACACAGCAGACAATCGCTTTTGAGTTGTTTTCAGCGAGTTGTAGCTAAATCTACTGAACCGATTGTGATGAAAATTTTCGGGTAGATAGATATTATAACGTAGAGCATGTGCCAATTTTTTTTTCAAAAACCACCTCGTAATGTGAAGAAATGAGATCTTAAACTTTGTACGGACTTGCCTCAGTTCGTCAATAGATGTCGCTGTACCGGCCCTACATCGCGCTATTGCTTGTACCAGTTCATTTAATGAGTACGTCGTAAACGCCTCTAACGCTAACTCTGGTTTCCCTTCAAAACGTATAAATCTTTCGCCTTTTACTAAAGATTTCCGTGGAGGGGAACACTCAAATGAGTCTATAATTATTTTTATAGGTCCAGCATCAGCTGGACTTCAAAATTTACCACGTTAAAAACTCTGTTACAGTCAGATCAGACTCTGAGTTCAGTCCAATATATCTAAGTGTGAACTGTAGTGGTGGGTCGTCGACGCTTTTTCGATCAACGAAACGAGACCGTTTATCGTTCATCGTAAACTAGTTGAAAAAACAGTTTTTTTTTTCGACTAGTTTACGTGTTCGACGAATACTGAACTGAGCAATAAACTATGACAAACAAAGTAGTTTCGTTGAATGAACGACTTTCAGCATTAACTATTTTGACAAACTTGTTGTCGTTTGCTGATCGACGCGACTAGTGATGACGACGAACGACGAGACGGTTTAATCTGTGAGCGGTGGAAATGAACTTCCCTTCATACTTTTTCCAGGCTTAGGACTGGCAGGCAGGGCAGGCAGGTTCATTAGTGTAAAGCAGTGTTTTTGAACCTTTTTCATGATGCGACCCTATGCGACGATATGAAAAAATATTTCGCGACCGCCCGACCCTTCGCTTTTTTATCATGTATGTGTATGTTAGAGTGTTACAAATATTCATACCATACGACGTTTTTATGCGTCTCCATAATTAGGATTTGGATATAAGTACATAATATAGATTATAGTACCTCAAAACACATTATTTTACAATTACATACATCGATGATCGATTTATGACTATTTCCTTCTGTTAAAATTCTCTTACTTAATAAATCAATCTTTTTAATCTTCATTAGTTTTTTACTAAAGTTCTCTCTACCTCCGGCGACCCCCCTACTGAAGCTCCGCGACCCCCCAAGGGGTCGCGACCCACAGGTTGAAAAACACTGCTGTAAAGAACAGAGATAGACGTGCCGAGTAGTCGTGCCCCGCTCGTCCGTCGATCGTGTCGTCGCAAGTCGCGACGAACGGTCTCTGTCGCACGCACCGTTCCGGCATATGGCAACCGTTCACGCATAGACTAGTTTATCAGTAGGCGCTAAACTAGTTTACCCGTTCATGACAAATAAACAGTTTAATTAAACAGTTCGTTCATTCAACGCCCATCCCTAGTGAACTGTGAACAAAAAGATAAAATACGAACTAATCTTACATTTTAATAGGGACATTCAAAATGTGTACTATTGTTCTCTTTGTTTACGTTTAGATTAAGTTGGATCTGATTGGAGTATAACACCGGCTTTAACATTTAGCTCGCGACTTCCATACTTAAGGTAGTTTTCTTCCGACACTATAATATACAACTACCTAGTTGAATATAGTGTCTGAAGAGGGAGAGAATTGATTTTACCAAATCTTATGTACCTATAGGTTTGGTAAAATCAATAACGGATACTTTGGGCACATGCAACGTCTTTATTATCTAAAGACGTTGCAGAAAAATATATTTTATCATACTCGAAAAAAAATTTTTCTTTATATGGGCGAGTTTGCATTTTGCGAAGAGTCACCCATACACGAGATGATTTTTTAGTTTAAGTATGATAAGTGAATGTCCATGCAGTATACGTCTGTCCATATGTAAAGAATAAGAATCGTTTATTCCAAGAAATTGGTTACATAGGTGTTACATTTGTATAATATTTATTTTATTTTATCACAATTTCGGCCCTTAAGGGCATGGAATAATGTTAGTAAATTTTACTGGCGAATACAAAGCAGTTTCTATCTATTTATTTTATTACCACCACGCATTAACACATTTCAAGCCTAGCAAACAAAATAAATCTGTCATAATCTACATTTAAAAGAAATATCACATTATTATTGTACCAATTCAAAATACTCACATACAATTTTTGCTAAATCTAATAAATAGAGGAATATAGAATCATAATATTAATTCATAGTCACACACTTACTAAATAAATTGAATATAAAATCAAATGTCCTACAATAATAATTAAAATGTCAATATATTTAAAAGAAAGTAATCATAAGTATAGAATATAGATAAGATGTCAATTACAGTTATTAAATTAAAAATATAATAAAAGTTTATTAGTAGTAATCCATTTTAATTCTTATTGTAATAATAGTTATTCATGATGTCCTAAAAATTCATTAATAGTATAAAAACATTTTTCAGTAAGCCAATTGTATAGTCTTCTTTTAAATGAGTTATCATTAAGTTCTTTTAAATTGTCAGGCAATTTATTATATATTTTTATGGACATACAATAGCTATTTTTACTTAAAAATTTTGTTTTTGTAATCGGTAATACTAACTTGTTCGGGTATCTAGTATTGATCCTAAGGACATATGGACAGGATAGAATCATAAACTACACATTTGATCATGTTATGATGTTTAGGAAAGTTGTTGTGCATGAGCCAGAGAAGGTTTTTGGACTTTGTTTTTACTGGAATAGGAAAAGGTGTAGGTGTAGGAGTAGGTGTAGGATATGTGTAGGAGTAGATGTATGAGTTGGTGTAGAAGTAGGTGTAGTTATTTATTCGTTTCAGTTCATATTAAGACAGAACAATATCTGTCGGGGTCAGCCAGTAAATATTTCCTCTTTTAAATTTGGCTATTTCTCTATTCAATCTTCTTAATTTTGAAGTCGGTACCAGCAAATATGAACGTGAGTTTTATAAATTATTGTAGGATATCATATATCATATATCATCACACCATATCCATATCACACCATAGTGTGATAGTGGTGGTGATGATGATGATTACTCTAAATGACCATGGTGGCATAGGCTTACTTAACCTAACTTATATACTTAACAGAACTTATATAACTTTACATAACTTATATACTTTACGTAACTTATATACTTCACTTAACTAATATACTTACCTTAACTTATATACTTAACTTAACTTATAGACTTCACTTAACATATATACTCTACATAACTTATATACTTAACTTATCTTATATACTTAATATAACTTATATACTTAACTTAACTTATATACTTTACATAACTTGTATATACCTAACTTATTTATATACTTAACATAACTTATACTTTACGTAACTTATATACTTCACTTAACTTATATACTTAACTTAACTTATATACTTAACTTAACTAATATTCTTAACATTACTAATATACTTAACATAACTTATATACTTAACTTATCTTATATACTTAACTTATATACTTTACGTAACTTATATACTTTAAATAACTTACCTAATATTCTTAACATTACTAATATACTTAACTTAACTTATATACTTAACTTAACTAATATTCTTAACATTACTAATATACTTAACATAACTTATATACTTAACTTATCTTATATACTTAACTTATATATTTTTTTTTATATATTATTTTTTTTCCCTGCTGGCAACCCTACCATTAACTTGACATTGTAACGTCTCCCAACTAAAAAATGAAAATTATTTATTAATTTTGTTTTAGGTGTTATAAAAAGTTGATATTTATATTAATTTAAGTATTAGTAATAAGACAAATAATAATTCTCAGTGCTGTGAACAAGTTTAGTTGTGTAATCAGCAACTTTAATTGTGCCATACGTCAACGGCGATCAGCTGTCAAGGTAATTTAAATTTTTGTATTAAAAACGCATATGATTCCAAACAAATCTCTGCAAACAGATTATTATTGTCAATAATCATCATAAGCTGATTAAGGTTGACGATAGGCTATGTTAATAAACGTTGTAGGGAAGCAATAGATCAGCTGTTTATAGCTAATTAATACATAAAGGTTACTTAGGCCGGTCAGTGGGATTAATGGACCTTGTTATTCTCTTACTCAATAAATCAATATTTTTAATCTTCATTGGTTTTTTTACTAAAGTTCTCTCTACCTCCAGCGACCCCCCAGGGGGTCGCGACCCACAGGTTGAAAAACACTGCTATAGAGCATCGTTTCTCAACCATTTTTATGTCGCGACCCACGAACGAATCGTTTGTACCTATATGTAGTTTGTGTGTATTATTTTTTAACAGACTGCGACCCTCTTTAAAAACAAACTCGACCCCCCAAGAGTTGCGACTTGAGAAGCGATGCTATAGAGAAGCCTGTGGTACCTCACCAGTTTTTCACTTATTCGTTATTTATTCCAATTGGACTTACTGCACATAAGCCATGTTTGTATACTTTGGAAAGTCGATTATGTGGCTATACTTCCCCAAAAATAAGATAAATGTACATAACATACTTACCCACATGTCTTTAAGAAGTTTAAAACAAGTTCTAAAACTGGCCAAGGTACAACATACCCGATGTACCTTGTCCACTACCATGTTTTACCTCAAACGTTACCTTTACGTTAAACGACTCGGTATTTGATCTTTCGTATGAATTGAGATTTGAGTACGGAAAGTAAAGAATAGTTACGTATTTTAGTGTTTTAATATTCAGCCCCTAGGTGGGTAAAATAGGGGATGAAAGTTTAAAACCTAATTTCACGCGGGCGAAACCGCGGGCAATTAATGCTTACATAGATATAGGTAAAGTAGATATGTTACGGTGTATCCCGGAGATTCCCGCCTCCTTATCTCGCGAAATACGAGCACAAAGGAGAAGCGCCGCGCCGGTAAATATAAGGAAAGTTAAAGTTATAGCTCATGTGGTGAAGTAAAAAGTAGAGATATGGCCATAATATATAAGTAAGGAAGTGTTTTAGTAATTAGATCAAAACCTATGTTTAATAATGTTATCATTTCATAAAGTCAAAATTGTAGAGAAACGTAAGAAACGGATAGCGAGGTGTCTACTTTCTTGTTTTAAGAGTTCCGTAGCCAAATGACATAAAACGGAACCCTTATGGATTCGTCATGTCTGTCTGTCTGTCCGTCCGTATGTCACAGCCACTTTTTTCCGAAACTGTAAGAACTATACTGTTGACACTTGATGTATTCTGTGAACCGCACAAAAGTAGAAAAAAAAACAAAAAATTTTCGGGTAGATAGATATTATAACGTAGAGCATGTGCCAATTTTTTTTTCAAAAACCACCTCGTTATGTGAAGAAATGAGATCTTAAACTTTGTACGGACTTGCCTCAGTTCGTCAATAGATGTCGCTGTACCGGCCCTACATCGCGCTATTGCTTGTACCAGTTCATTTAATGAGTACGTCGTAAACGCCTCTAACGCTAACTCTGGTTTCCCTTCAAAACGTATAAATCTTTCGCCTTTTACTAAAGATTTCCGTGGAGGGGAACACTCAAATGAGTCTATAATTATTTTTATAGGTCCAGCATCAGCTGGACTTCAAAATTTACCACGTTAAAAACTCTGTTACAGTCAGATCAGACTCTGAGTTCAGTCCAAATATATCTAAGTGTGAACAAAAAGATAAAATACGAACTAATCTTACATTTTAATAGGGACATTCAAAATGTGTACTATTGTTCTCTTTGTTTACGTTTAGATTAAGTTGGATCTGATTGGAGTATAACACCGGCTTTAACATTTAGCTCGCGACTTCCATACTTAAGGTAGTTTTCTTCCGACACTATATACAACTACCTAGTTGAATATAGTGTCTGAAGAGGGAGAGAATTGATTTTACCAAATCTTATATACCTATAGGTTTGGTAAAATCAATAACGGATACTTTGGGCACATGATCTACTGATTATTATCTAAAGACGTTGCAGAAAAATATATTTTATCATACTCGAAAAAAAAATTTTCTTTATTATATAATAATATGGGCGAGTTTGCATTTTGCGAAGAGTCACCCATACACGAGATGATTTTTTAGTTTAAGTATGATAATTAAATTTTTGCCTAAACATCTTTACATAAGCAGTGGATCATGTGCCTGAAGTATCCGTAATTGATTTTTGAAGACCTTATATATTCACATCTCATATAATATCTACCTATTTAGTGACTTACAATGGCACCTATTAACATAACACCTTATCATCTACCTATATATTGTTTTCATACATAGGTAGATGACTACTAAAAAGGAGTATTAGCACTGAGTACAAATAAAAATACTATAATCTTATCTACTAATTACTATATGAAAATAAACTAGCGACCCGCCCCGGCTTCGCACGGGTACAATACTGATACTAAAACTACAGAATGTCTTTAAACCTCTAACAAAACGGGCGGAATTTAGTCAAAAGTTCAAAACAAACAGAAACAAATTAATATAGGTACCTACTAAAACTCAATGAAATAAGTAGGTGGGTATACTTTTATCGTATGAAATACCTATACTCTTCAGGACTAACAATACAACAAACACTAAATAAATAGGTATTCAAGTAACTACTTATCCATCATAGTTACAACGAACACAAAACAAAAAAATTACCTAATAATCTAAACTTCGCACGCGCACCCCGGCCCCGCCTTAGTGATACCCACTTCGCAACGGGCCGTGCAGCAGAAATCGTAATATTTTAATTTCGCCATAACTTCAAAACCAAACATCCAATATTAATCATTCAAAGACCAAATATTATCTTCATAAACTGTACTTAGTGATGAAATAATTTATTTTGATAAGGATTAATAGCATGAGTAAAATAAACGCGTTTAAATATAGTCCAAAAAAAATTCAAGATTTCTAAATAAAAAAATGGTTGTTGTGCCTCACTCGACATAGATAGGTATAGTGTGTCGCGGAATTTTTTGTAGATATTTATAAGATCTACAATTAATTAGAACATTTTATGGTTCTATCTTTTATAGTTTAGGCAGCGTACGCAAAATAAGTAACTTTTCTGGTTGATTTTTTACACCTTGTGTCCGAAAAACCCAAATATCTTACGGAACCCTATTTTTTTCCAAAATAAAATTTAGCCTATGTTACTCGTGGATAATGTAGCTTTCGAATAGTGAAAGAATTTTTGAAATCGGTCCAGTACTTTTTGAGCCTATTCATTACAAACAAACAAACAAACAAACAAACAAACAAACAAACAAACAAACATACAAACAAAGTTTTCCTCTTTATAATATTAGTGTAGATGTACGTCCGTGAAGTGAATGTCCATGCAGTATACGTCTGTCCATATGTAAAGAATAAGAATAAGAATCGTTTATTCCAAGAAATTGGTTACATAGGTGTTACATTTGTATAATATTTATTTTATTTTATCACAATTTCGGCCCTTAAGGGCATGGAATAAAGTTAGTAAATTATACTGGCGAATACAAAGCAGTTTCTATCTATTTATTTTATTACCACCACGCATCAACACATTTCAAGCCTAGCAAACAAAATAAATCTGTCATAATCTACATTTAAAAGAAATATCACATTATTATTGTACCAATTCAAAATACTCACATACAATTTTTGCTAAATCTAATAAATAGAGGAATATAGAATCATAATATTAATTCATAGTCACACACTTACTAAATAAATTGAATATAAAATCAAATGTCCTACAATAATAATTAAAATGTCAATTGATATTTAAAAGAAAGTAATCATAAGTATAGAATATAGATAAGATGTCAATTACAGTTATTAAATTAAAAATATAATAAAAGTTTATTAGTAGTAATCCATTTTAATTCTTATTGTAATAATAGTTAGTCATGATGTCCTAAAAATTCATTAATAGTATTAAAACATTTTTCAGTAAGCCAATTGTATAGTCTTCTTATAAATGAGTTATCATTAAGTTCTTTTAAATTGTCAGGCAATTTATTATATATTTTTATGGACATACAATAGCTATTTTTACTTAAAAATTTTGTTTTTGTAATTGGTAATACTAACTTGTTCGGGTATCTAGTATTGATCCTAAGGACATATGGACAGGATAGAATCATAAACTACACATTTGATCATGTTATGATGTTTAGGAAAGTTGTTGTGCATGAGCCAGAGAAGGTTTTTGGACTTTGTTTTTACTGGAATAGGAAAAGGTGTAGGTGTAGGAGTAGGTGTAGGATATGTGTAGGAGTAGATGTATGAGTTGGTGTAGAAGTAGGTGTAGTTATTTATTCGTTTCAGTTCATATTAAGACAGAACAATATCTGTCGGGGTCAGCCAGTAAATATTTCCTCTTTTAAATTTGGCTATTTCTCTACTCAATCTTCTTATTTTTGAAGTCGGTACCAGCAAATATGAACGTGAGTTTTATAAATTATTGTAGGATATCATATATCATATATCATCACACCATATCCATATCACACCATAGTGTGTTAGTGGTGGTGATGATGATGATTACTCTAAATGACCATGGTGGCATAGGCTTACTTAACCTAACTTATATACTTAACATAACTTATATAACTTTACATAACTTATATATTTAACTTATATACTTTACATAACTTATATACTTTACGTAACCCATATACTTCACTTAACTAATATACTTACCTTAACTTATATACTTAACGTAACTTATATACTTCACTTAACATATATACTCTACATAACTTCTATACTTAACTTATCTTATATACTTAATATAACTTATATACTTAACTTAACTTATATACTTTACATAACTTATATATACCTAACTTATTTATATACTTAACATAACTTATATACTTTACGTAACTTATATACTTCACTTAACTTATATACTTAACTTAACTTATTTACTTAACTAATATTCTTAACATTACTAATATACTTAACTTAACTTATATACTTTACGTAACTTAATACATAACTTAACTTATATACTTAATATAACTTAAATACTTAACATATCTTATATACTTTACGTAACTTAATACTTAACTTATATACTTAACATAACTTATATAATTAACTTAACTCATATACTTTACATAACTTATATACTTATCTTATATAACTTAACTTAACTTAAGTATTTAACTTATCTTATATACTTGACATATACTTCACTTAACTTATATACTTAACTTATATACTTTAAATAACTTACCTAATATTCTTAACATTACTAATATACTTAACATAATTTATATAATTAACTTAACTTATACATATACTTAACTTATATACTTTACATAACTTATATCTTAACATAACTTATATACTTAACTTATATTATATACTTTACGAAACTTATATACTTAACCTAACTTATATACTTTCATAACTTATATACTTAACTTATATTATATACTTAACTTATAAAATGATAAAATCTATTCGACGCTTCACACCACGTCAATCTGATCCCGTGGTAAGTTCTCGAAGAACTTGTGTTACGGGTATAATAAATAAAATAAATAAACACAGAAAAACTTATTGTTCCTTCGGTGGGATTTGAACCCGCGACCCCCGGCTTGAGCACTAACACGCTCAACCAACTGAACCACAGAGGTCGTCAAAATATATACATAATAATATATACTTTACATAACTTATATACTTAACTTAACTTATATACTTTACGTAACTTAATACTTAACTTAACTCATATACTTTACATAACTTATATACTTAAGTTAAACATAACTTAACTTATATACTTAACTTAACTTATATACTTTACGTAACTTATATACTTAATTTAACTCATATACTTTACCTTAACATATATACTTAACTTAACTTATATACTTAACATAACTTATATAATTAACTTAACTCATATACTTTACATAACTTATATACTTAACTTATATAACTTAACTTAACTTATATACTTAACTTATCTTATATACTTGACTTAACATATACTTCACTTAGCTTATATACTTAACCTAACTTATATACTTAACATAACTTATATACTTTACGTAACTTATATACTTTAAATAACTTACCTAATATTCTTAACATTACTAATATACTTAACATAACTTATATAATTAACTTAACTTATACATATACTTAACTTATATACTTTACATAACTTATATTTTTAACTTTACTTATATACTTAACTTATATACTTTAAATAACTTACCTAACATTCTTAACATTACTAATATACTTAACATAACTTATATAATTAACTTAACTTATACATATACTTAACTTATATACTTAACATAACTTATATAATTAACTTAACTCATATACTTTACATAATATACTATATACTTGACTTAACATATACTTCACTTAGCTTATATACTTAACCTAACTTATGTACTTAACATAACTTTATACTTTATATAACTTACCTAATATTCTTAACATTACTAATATACTTAACATAACTTATATAATTAACTTAACTTATACATATACTTAACTTATATACTTTACATAACTTATATTTTTAACTTTACTTATATACTTAACATAACTTATATACTTAACTTATCTTATATACTTTACGTTACTTAATACTTAACTTATATACTTAACATAACTTATATAATTAACTTAACTTATATACTTTCATAACTTATATACTTAACTTATATTATATACTTTACGAAACTTATATACTTCACCTAACTTATATACTTACCTTAACATATATACTTAACCTAACTTATATACTTTCATAACTTATATACTTAACTTATATTATATACTTAACTTAACTTATATACTAAAATGATAAAATCTATTCGACGCTTCACACCACGTCAATCTGATCCCGTGGTAAGTTCTCGAAGAACTTGTGTTACGGGTATAATAAATAAAATAAATAAACACAGAAAAACTTTTTGTTCCTTCGGTGGGATTTGAACCCGCGACCCCCGGCTTGAGCACCAACACGCTCAACCAACTGAACCACAGAGGTCGTCAAAATATATACATAATAATATATACTTTACATAACTTATATACTTAACTTAACTTATATACTTTACGTAACTTAATACTTAACTTAACTCATATACTTTACATAACTTATATACTTAAGTTTAACTTAACTTATATACTTAACTTAACATATACTTTACCTAACTTATATACGTAACATAACTTATATACTTAACTTAACTTATATACTTAACATAACTTATATAATTAACTTAACTCATATACTTTACATAACTTATATACTTAACTTATATAACTTAACTTAACTTATATACTTAACTTATCTTATATACTTGACTTAACATATACTTCACTTAGCTTATAAGCTAACTTATTACTTAACCTAACTTATGTACTTAACATAACTTATATACTTAACTTATACACTTTACGTAACTTATATACTTTAAATAACTTACCTAATATTCTTAACATTACTAATATACTTAACATAACTTATATAATTAACTTAACTTATACATATACTTAACTTATATACTTAACATAACTTATATAATTAACTTAACTTAATTATATAAGTTTTGTTAAGTATATAAGTAAAGTTAAAAATATAAGTTATGTAAAGTATATAAGTTAAGTATATGTATAAGTTAAGTTAATTATATAAGTTATGTTACGTATATTAGTAATGTTAAGAATATTAGGTAAGTTACATAAAGTATATAAGTTACGTAAAGTATATAAGTTAAGTAGGTATATAAGTAATGTTAAGTACGATATCCTACAATATTTTATAAAACGCACGTTCATATTTGCTGGTACCGACTTCAAAATTAAGAATTTTGAGTAGAGAAATAGCCAAATTTTATTTAGAAAATAATTTTATTTCATACTTTTTTGTGTATTTTTACTTTGGAAGGCGGTTTAATTTTTTGTTTAAAAATAATAATTTCACCCTTTTTAGTGATATAATTTATTTAAAATAAATTTAATCTAATTTTAAATTTTAGTCTGTTTTTTTGTTTTTGGTGTTATAGCGGCAAAATAAATACATTATCTGTGAAAATTGCAACAGTTAACTATTACGGTTATTGAGACACAGCCTGGTGACAGACGGATATACAGACGGACGGACAGCGGTGTCTTAGTAATACATACAGAATGAGTGTTCGATCACATTTGTATGCAGCGCACTGTGTCCAAAACCATGGCGAAATACCGCCCCGCCCGCACTTTTTAATGTTTACTCTTTACACATACCCCCTTACTAATAAACGCTGTATAAGCTTTGAATAGTTATACAGTGTTTTATCTTCTTCACTCGAATTAAAAATGTCACTTGTGTGACGGGAACAAAACACTGTACAACTATTCAAAGCTTATACAGCGTTAATTAGTAAGGGGGTTACAAAACAAATCGCGTCGTTATATTACGACAATTAAGTATTCAATAAAAATTAATTGAAAAAAGTTGGGTAAAATATTCCGTTATTCTGTGGCAACATATTTTATGTGTGGATAACCATTCCAATTTGGAGTGGTTGTGACGGCCTCACTTTCAAGCGTGTTGACGGCTTCTGGATGATTTCTGTATTCTGTGGATATAATCATAAAATTATTTGTTAAATACCTTCAGCCAGCAATACAAAATGTCTGCCGTTTCCCGGCGCGCGGTCGTTAGCGGCACTTGACAATATTTTCTCTCGGCGCATTTAACACGTCTGCGTTTGTAACGCGGACATCTTGAGTTTGAGTCCTTTATAAACATGTAAATTGAGACGTTTACTTGTTTAGAGGTTTGTTATGTTAGTACTCGTAAAAGCTGTGTTTTGCTCTAGCCTCTCGGGACAAGTTGAAGTCTCGGGACATATTCTTGGATAGAAGTTTTTAAGATACAAACATGAATAAAAAAGAAATAGAGCCTTAGTGTACGATATACATAATACAATACCATATGTTGCATACTAGTCGCTTTCTCAGCGCGCAGCGCTCTATTCCGAAAACGTTTAATTTTACAGAAAAATGCAAGAAGCATTTTTTGTAGATAATTTCAGGCCAAACAATTTATATAGTGACCTCTATTAACTTTCGAGCAATAAGTCGTGCGATATTTTCAAAAAAACTGATTTTCGTGACCTTTTGACCCCTGTAACTTTTTAGCCGGCACGATATCAATGTCGATTTTTCATATCTTCATTACAAAATACAATCTTATAATGAAGGTGTATACAAAAATTTAGCTCACTAGGATTTTTTCCGCAGATTGGGGTTCAAAATGCCTAAAATTATTGGACTACAAAGATAGCTGATGTTAATACTTTACCTTAATGCTGGTTATAAATAAGCCAACAATTTTAAAAATTGATATGGAAAAAGCATTTTTTTTTTTTAATTTTCACGTGTTTTGCTATTAAGCATGGATCTTAAATAAATAAGGTTTATTTTATTTGATCACTGTCTGGATTTTTTGCACAAAACATTTCCAAAGATATGTCATGCCATACACGGGAACCTGTCATACAAATTTTTGCAAACAAGTTGTTAAGCGTTGTTTTTTTCGCCAGTTTTCCATAAGGACCTCATAAGAGCCGTTTGGATCCATTCATGCAGCCATCTCCCATTTAAATTTTCAATATTAATTAAACAACTCTTTACTGTGGTAAACTTACTTAGTTATTAATAAACGAAAATCCCCTTACGCTTTGTTTGTCTGAAGTAAGTAAGTCTCAACAGACAGGCAAATAGACATAAGTGGTTTCATTTGTTATACCTTTGTGCATAACAAGCTAATAAGATTAACTAGCGTCCATCTTAATCTATCTTTTGAATGTGTTTAATTTTTCAGGGTAACGTAGGTATTCAGGGTTTTAAAAGGGTGATGCAAAATGTTAAACTTTGTGATTAAGTGCCTTGTTACAATACTCGTATAATTTTAAAAGTTGACATTATATAACGTTTTACAAAATCAATTAGAGAAGTTACAATTGTATTGTTGTATGAATATGTGATTTACAGTTATGTTAAGAAGATAATTGTGAAATACAAAATAAAATTTAATTGCGCTCTGTTCGACACAGAGAATGTCATTGACTTCACACACTGCTGATAGAAATTGATTGAATTTTTATTTTGATATCAGCTTATGAGGTCAATGCCCTAAGTGCCGTAGAGAGAGAGAGAGAGAGAGCAATTAATTTTATTTTTGTTTAATTTTCTTCTTCGAGTTTCATATTTTCTTTGTGTTAACACGCATTTCGTTACTCGCTTAGTTTTCGCAGTATGGGTAACTATACTATTTCGGTTTACACAATAGCGTTTATGTGTGTATTGTAATATTTGCTGATCGTATGTTTTACCAATACCGACTGCTCGCGTGACGTCATCTATATAAGGCCATACATGACACAGTGGAATCTATAGATAATCTACAATACTTTTTCACTAGTTAATTTCATCAGAAGTAACGAGTAACGTAACGATACTATAGTAACGAGTACTAATTGATAAAGTAACGCATACATATCGGTACTTTTTCTTTCGTTACTTTTACACCACCAGTGAAATGACTTTACGCTCTACAATCAAGTGACTTTGCGACTTCGATATAATTTCCCGTACGGTCTCCGGCAAATCCCGGCAATGATGCTGTACAGCACGAACTCAATCAGGCGCCCGCCCTCTCATTTGTCTGCGGCGTTGACATGCTACATTCATGGATATCGTATTTCATACAAAATCAACAGCATGATTGGTGTTTCACCTTGCGGGTCCACGAGTGATATAATAACTCCCCCACACAGATCTTGGAGACGGTGTAATTTTAACGCAGGAGTAATTTTATAGTACCCAAGTGTGTGCATAGTACACAAGAGCACTCTCTCTTCCTTAACTCTCATAACCCAGATGGGACGGATAACCGACACGACTGACGAGAGATCAGGCGCAGGTCCAACTTTTTACATGCCCATCCGACGCATGGATCATCTCTCTTGTCAAACAATCAGGTGATCAGCCTGCATTGTCCTAACCAAACTTGGAAACAACATTTTTTGTTGTTCCAACGCGGGAATCGAACCCACGACCTCCGAGTCGACAGCCAAAGCTCTAACCACTAGTCTACAAGTTATCTCTTGACGCCAGAACCCCATTTCTTATATTTAACTTATACTTACTTGATTTATATTTATTTTCGAGTTTGGACCAATTAACGTGTTAAACTTTGCTTTGACGTTTATGAGAATACCATTTGGCTGTTTTAACATGTTGAGATTGTATCGAAACTGTATTATTGTTAGATTCACTTAGCAGAATCGACCTACAGGCCATTCAGACAAGATGCGATCGCTAATTACGATGACGAAGTTAGAAATGAAAAATGTATGGCATTGACGTATCGCGCGCTATGTCACTTAGCGAACGTTATGTCAATCCATACTAATATTATAAATGGGAAACTATGTGTGTCTGTTTGTCAGTATTTCACGTCAAAACCACTCAACCGATTTAAATGAAATTTGGTACACAGATAGTCTAGAGCCTGAGAAAGGACATATGCTACTTTTTATCCCGTGGGATACTTTATTTACAGTTTCACGTAAAAACTACTATACCAATTATCATGAAATTTGGCACAGATATAAAGTAGACCACGGGAAAGGACATGGGCTACTTTTTATCGTGGGACATATACGATTTCCATGGGTGACTGTACTTACGCGGGCGGAGCCGCGGGTATCAGCTAGTTCCATTCATTTTCAATTCCGAAGTTCGTTACTGTAATTATCGATCGCATGTTGGCCTATCCGTCAGGTTTGTTTGTTTGCTTCAATATAACAAAAAAATTACGTACGTCGATGGTACGACCAATACAGAGCTTGACACCAACAAAATATATCACGGGGAAATCCACAATTTATTACCGCACAGTTTTCTTGTAGAAATGCTTCAAGAGTTCTGTGTTTTTTACAGCGAAACTATATTTTACGTGCCCCGGTGACTTTAAAGGTTTTAATGCTTACCTACTCCTAGCGGAACAAGATAACATTTTGTTTTATGTAAGCGTCAGTTTATCGCGGAAAATTATACGGTTCTGGTGGGATACTGTAATTACGCTTTAATGTAAAAACTACAACTACTCATGAAATTTGGCACAAACATAGAGTAGACCACGGGGAATGACATAGGCTACTTTTTGTCGAGGAAAAATATAAGGTGGCCGTCGGATACTGTATTTACACGGGTGGAGCCGCGGGCAAAGCTAGTTTTTGTAATGTAAAGCAAAATCTGAAATATATGAATAATAAGCTCCTCACAATTTCTTATTCCCTGGTACATTGAAGTTCATAATGAAGCTGAATTAGTTTTCAGTGTACCTACTACCTAAGTCTAGGCAGTCCCCAACTTACATTACACATTAATACGGTCGTAGTATGTACTTTGTAGTACAGTGTTTTTCAAAGTGTGGGTCGCGACCCCCAGGGGGAAGCCTCTTTAGGGGGGTCGCGAAGCTTCTATAGAGGAGTTGTAAAAGGTGGGGAAATCTACTGCAGTAAAAAAAGGATAAAATTTATAAAGATTTATTAAGAAAAAATTTAACTAAAGGACATAATCATTTGAATCACATAAACAAATTAAAAATAACTTATGAGATCTTTTCCATCCTTAACATTTGTATCAAAATAACACGTACGTTTTACGTACTTAATTATGTATTTATTCGAACCCTATTTATGAAAATGAATAAATATGTTGGATTGTATATTTGTCACAAAATAAAACACATGAAAAAAAGCAACTTTTGGGGGCGCGAAATAATTCTTCATACAAAAAATATTGTGTCATGAAAAATATTGAAAAACACTGTTGTAGTATATTATTGAGTTATGTAGTATATAGTATGTAGTATTAACTATTAAGCTTGTCAAGGCTCAGTCACATTCATATTTCAAATCAATTTAGCGCTAAAACGATTTTCAGCTAAGCTGAAGTCTATGTAGATATTAAAGAATCATATCGTAAAAGAGATGTACTTCGGCACGATTTAGTCGGCTACACCGGATATGTACGGTCACGAATTTGCCGGGTACGTAATACAACTGCATCATATAAAACCGGCGTAAAATAACCGCTCCCTGTATGTAAGATTAAAGTAACCTTCAAGCTGCAATGCACTTGTATCTCTGGTGTTGCGAGTTACGCTTACCATCAAACAAACACTTTTCTCGTTTGCCGTTTACCCAGAAAATATAAACACAAGACATTCGATATAGCGAGTCATTCCCGTTTTGTAGAGCGTTTATATTTCGCCCGCGGCTTCGCTTTGATCACAGGTGTTTAAAGACTAGATGATGAGAGAACAGCTAATATAAACGCTCATCAAAGGAATCTAATCCTGACAATATAGTCTAGAATCTAGGCCATCTTTGCGGTTTCTCGAAGCATGAATAGAAATTTCGATATTCCAATTTCGAACACACTGGTTTTTTAGGGCTCCGTAATACAAAATTTATTTAGTTATAGTTATAGTTTCGCTCTGTCCGTCTGTCTGTCCGCGCCTCTAGCTTTTATAATTCTGAATATAAATGAATGAAATTTGGTATAATTATAGATTATTATGTATAGATCGGTTTTGGCATCATAAAATAAACATAATTTTGTATTTAAAGGGTGGCTCTCCATACATGTGAATTGAGATGTAAAATATTTTTTCATTCTACTACATCGTATGGAGTATCATTGAATAGGTCTTTTATAATAAAGGCAAGGTTTTATATATGACTTTTTTACAAAGTCAACCATTTTCGAGTAATCGGCCTCCAAGACTACTAAACTAGTCTTGTCTAGTCTTAGAGGCCGATTAATTTGAAAAATTGTTTTAGCCATTTTATTCCTGGATTCTACTAGTTTTTGGGTAAATTATATGAATTAATAACTGTTTTATAAAAAGAAACGAAATAAAAGATCTATGAAACGGAAAAGGTAGCGGGATGAAATTAAAAATTTAAATTGCGTTTTCATTAGCATTTTTCTTGCTGGAGGTAATTAGGTATAACTTATTACCTAGACGTCTGCACCTCCACAGTTTTATCTAGAAAATACAGTAATAACAAAGGAAAACAAGTTAGTATAAGATAGCTTTTGTAAGATGTTTCATTTTTATTCCTGGGAACTAGAAAATGTTTGCTGTATTATACAGTAATTTCTTGATATTTGCTGGCTCGTTATAAACTTGTGTTACATATTTATGTATTTTAAAGCAGTGAAGCGAAGAATTTTTATTTCCTTGCTAACGGTTTTCTTCGTAAGAACGGAAGTTGGTAAGTTATTTTAATGGTAAATCAATATTAATATTATTTAATACGTTAGCATACTTATTTTTGTTGCAAATATTCACGGGCCTGAAAATTAATAAAAGTTTTAGACATATTTAAATTGTGAAAATGATTTCAAGTTATACTTTAAAAAGGTGTAGGAACGAGTTAAAATTTTATTTTTGCTTCAATATAATAAAGATATCAATGGCGAAACGTGTCGATAGCACAAAGTAAACGGTATCAAAAATGAAAAATTGGCATTTTGTGCACAAAGAGCTTTAGCACAAAATGGCGTACGAGTTTTGGCGCGATCTTTGACATAAGTGCATGACATGTGCATGTGACGCGCTCCGCATGAAAATTCTATTTTCAAATTATTTTAACTTTGTAACACTGTTGTAAAAGTTGCGAAAAACGACGAAAACGAATTTGAAATTGTTAATTACTTTAACTACGTGTATTATGTTAGATGTTTTGCTTAAAATAGTTTTATGCAAATAATTCCGTTGAGTTTACAGAATGTAGGCCTACGTTCCCATGAGTGTTTTTTTAGCGGATTTAGTATTTAAAAAAGTACTGTAGAACTCTAATATCCAGTGTATCGGATATTAATAAAATTGTTCTGTTAGAAAGAAATCATTATAAAGTTATAACACAAATGAAAGGGATATAATTAATCGAGCGAACAAAAAATAAGTTGGCGGCTGCACGTGAGCATACTGTGTTACTGAATTTGGCAGCGAATTAATATGTTGGCGACTAAATTACTAAACTGGCGAAAACACTCGGGTGACAAAAAATTCTAAAGTCGGCAGATAAAAAGAGGCGAAATTTAATTTTTTTTTTGGTGACTTAATTTCCGAGTTGGTGACCATTATACCATATAAGCAGCTATAAAACCAGATTTGGTTGATAAATTAATGGCTGCTAAAAATTCAATTTGCAGGCTACGGAAAATCCTATTTTAGGATACTGTTGGAGTATGTTTTTCTTTGTCATGGGTATCATTTTCTAGGTTTCTGGGGTTGCAGAATAATATGAAAATAAAATCGGTTTCGTAATTCCACAATAGCGTAAATTTTTGTTATTAAAATTAACAAGGTTGTCCTTTTCCCGGTTTCTGGGGGTTCTGATTACAAAATTGTCCTCCAATTTAATTTTCCAAAATGGAGAATATTCAATCTTCGGAAAATGAATATGAATACTAAATTAAAAGATCTTTGGGATGCTAATTAGGATTGATGGTTATTATTACAGTATGTTATGTAGTTCAAAGTACCAGTTATGTAGGTAATAGGTATAGACATTTTTAAAAATTCAGGATTCATGAATTTTTCTGCCATTCATGAAGAAAATATTCGATTTCTAGATTAATAGGGGGAACAAATTTTCATTACTTTTGCAGTAGGATGCACCGTTTCTGAGATAGAAGCGACTATAGAAAAAAATATGACAATGCTGTACTGAGATACGAGGGGTGTATCAATCTATAGAAATGTTGGAAAATTCAAGATTTTTGATTTTTTTCTCCCATCATGAAGAAAATATGATGTTGCGTTATGCCTAAGGGGGACGAAATTTTCATTATTTTTTTCAATAGAATGCACCGTTTCCGAGATAGAATTAATTTTATAAAAAAAGAAGTAAATGGTGTACATTGAGATACGACGGATGTATAAATCTATAGAAATGTTGGAAAATTCAGGATTTTCGAAAAAATTTTTCTCCCATCATTAAGAAAATGTGATGTTGCGGGGTTCCTAAGAGGGACGAAATTTTTACTTATTTTTTCAATAGGATGCACTGTTTCCGAGATAGAATCAATTTTATAAAAAAAGAAATAATGCTGTACATTGAGATACGACGGATGTATAAATCTATAGAAATGTTGGAAAATTCAAGATTTTCGAAAAAAAATTTTCACCCATCATGAAGAAAATATGATGTTGCGGGGCTCCTAAGGGGGACGAAATTTTCATTATTTTTTTCAATAGGATGCACCGTTTCCGAGATAGAATCAATTTTATAAAAAAATAAGTAAATGCTGTACATTGAGATACGTCGGATGTTTATAGCTATAGAAATGTTGGAAAATTCAGGATTTTCGAAATTTTTTTTCTCCCATCATGAAGAAAATATGATGTTGCGGGGTTCCAAAGGGGGGCGAAATTTTCATTATTTTTTTAATAGGATACACCGTTTCCGAGATAGAATCAATTTTATAAATAACCTAACCTAACCAAGAGCATGTCAGGACATGTCTAAGGAGGGTTCCGTAAATAGTTACGCGTTTATAGAAACGCGTAATATGTTTTTTTAATAACTCCAAAAGTTACTGTCCGATTTGGTTCACAATAATTTTCCTAAAGAGTTTTTAGCTTGATCTATCAGCATGGAAATTTTCAAGTTTCTATCTCCTATAGTTTAAAAATGCTAGGGGGGGGACCAACTTACGAACTACTTTGGAGGCCGATTACTCGAAAATGGTCAACTTTATAAAAAAGTAACGTATGAAACCTTGCCTTTATTTTAAAAGGCCTATTCTACGATACCCCACACAATGGGGTAGAGTGAAAAAATATTTTTCATCCCCACTTCAAATGTATGGAGAGCCACCCCTAAAATATAAAAATATTATTTTTTTATGATCCCGAAACCGTGATCTATATACAATCTATAACTGCACCAAATTTCATCAATTTATATTCATAATTACAGGAGCTAGAGGCGCGGACAGACAGACAGACAGACAGACGGACGGACAGACCGAAACTATAAGGGTTCCTTAAGTATTACGGAACCCTAAAAAAGAAGTAAATGCTGTACATTGAGATACGACGGATGTTTATAGCTATAGAAATGTTGGAAAATTCAGGATTTTCGATTTCTTTTTCTCCCATCATGAAGAAAATATGATGTTGCGGGGTTTCGAAGGGGGGTGAAATTTTCATTATTTTTTCAATAGGATGCACCGTTTCCGAGATAGAATCAATTTTATAAAAAAAGAAGTAAATGCTGTACATTGAGATACGACGGATGTTTATAGCTATAGAAATGTTGGAAAATTCAGGATTTTCGATTTTTTTTTTCTCCCATCATGAAGAAAATATGATGTTGCAGGGTTCCAAAGGGGGGCGAAATTTTCATTATTTTTTTCAATAGGATGCACCGTTTCCGAGATAGAATCAATTTTATAAAAAAAAGAAGTAAATGCTGTACATTGAGATACGACGGATGTTTATAGCTATAGAAATGTTGAAAAATTCAGGATTTTCAAATTTTTTTTTCTCCCATCATGAAGAAAATATGATGTTGCAGGATTCCAAAGGGGGGCGAAATTTTCATTATTTTTTCAATAGGATGCACCGTTTCCGAGATAGAATCAATTTTATAAAAAAAGAAGTAAATGCTGTACACAATAAATACGACGGATGTTTATAGCTATAGAAATGTTGGAAAATTCAGGATTTTAGAATCAATTTTATAAAAAAAGAAGTAAATGCTGTACACAATAAATACGACGGATGTTTATAGCTATAGAAATGTTGGAAAATTCAGGATTTTCGAAAATTTTCTTCTTTCATCATGAAGAAAATATGATGTTGCGGGGTTCCAAAGGGGGGCGATATTTTCATTATTTTTTCAATAGGATGCACCGTTTCCGAGATAGAATCAACTTTATAAAAACATAGTAAATGCTCTACATTGAGATACATTCCTAGATGTATAAAGCTATAGAAATGTTGGAAAATTCAGGATTTTCAAATTTCTTTTTCTCCCATCATGAAGAAAATATGAGGTTGTTGGGTTACTAAGGAAATTTAAAATGGATGACTTTTTTGTAATCAGCACCCCCAGAAACCAATAAAAGGACACCCATATTATTTTTATGAAATTAAGTATGTCCGCCATATTGGAATTTCAAAACGAATGTCATTTTCGTATCCTGCAGTGTTATTCTCTAAGAACATTTTCAAATATCTCGACAGCTGAATCCGCGGTGAGTGTCAAATATCATATACAAATTTGACACTCACCGCGGATTCAGCTGTCGAGATTTGAAAATGTTCTTAGAGAATAGACAGGCAGCACTCCCAAAAACCTGGTAAACGACACCCATATCAATTTTACGAAAAATAAATATCCGCCATTTTTAAATATCAAAATTAATCTACACAATAATCTACACTTCCCTAAAACCGAGAAAAATAAAAAATTGGGAATTTTGTACGCTCCTTTATGGTTTTTTTGTGTGCGCTCCTTTCGCTGCTTGTATGGTTTTTGAGTTACCTACATCAGGGAAAATATATTATGTGCCTATTCTTAAATTAAATGTGTACTCACAAATTGTCGCCAAGATGGTTATTTAGTCGCTAAAACATAATCTGTCTGCCAGTTTGGAAAATTCAGTGGTATTATTTAGTCACCAGATTAGTAATTTTTTTGTTCCTTACATTCTTTCGCCAACTTGGTAATTTAGTATTCAATATTGGGTATTTTCACATCCAAAATTTAATTGTTTTGTCGCAAGTTTAAATACATGCCCAAATGAAATAGCAATTTTAAATTTAACAAATTGTAATAATCAAATGTAAGATATCTATCTAACATAAACTTATACTGTAAAAGCTAACAATCTACAAAAATAATTATAATTTGTGTTTATCAATCTGTCTGAAAATGATTCCCGTTTTGTTTTAACAGTATTGCAATTATGTAAGGCCAGACCTTAAAAAAGACGGGCTGATGATGATGTTGTGACTGCAAATTAAATCTGTCCCTTTATCAATGGTCGTTAATAACATACACGGTACACCTGAGTAATCCAGCTTAATCTCGCGTACCATGTGCGTCCAAATTTGTAACCGATTACATATCTTATCACGATCAAATATGGTTCAAAATAGCGTAGCAATAATTAGAACATAAAACTGTAAGATCCCCCGGGATAAACATCCTCATCATAATATTTCCCGGGTCTAGCGGCGGTAGGGTTGTTACTTTGTCAGTTTTGAGAAATCCCCTGATTTTAAGAAATATTAATAATAATGACTAAATACTAATATTAGGTAGGTACTTCTTGCACCATTTGTTAGATTAATAACTAGGAATCATAACATTTTTATTATTTGTATGAAAAAATCCCGTGTATCAGTATAAAATAGATAATATATACCATTAATAACTAAATACCCAACTTAAATTTTATTCGGAACATTTTAGATATTAAAATTTACAGCACATTGAAACAATGACGCCACATTAAATCGAATCTATGATCCCCAAGTCAAGAGCCAAGCTCTAAACCGCAGCACCACGGAGGCTGCTATACTCAGTACTTATACGATTTTGCAGTCTTATAATCTGTTTTTAGTTTTGGTAACCCTACAAAGCTGGTTGCGGGTATTAAAGAGTTTTGACGGCGCGGCGCATTAGGATATTGGAGTTGATACAGAAATATAAACGCCGGATTTTTTTGTACAAAATCTCATGTGAAATTTTACGCATTTTGTATGGTATCATTATGTGTGACATATTTATTAACGTTTTTCGTAAAATATGGCGCCACCAACAACCTTCAGTTTTATATTTAAACTAGCTTCTGCTCGCGACTTTTTCCGCGTGGATCCCCATTGCAACCCCGTGGGGTATGTATTTCGAAAAACCATTTTTAACGGATTTATGTGTTATAATAACTGGCTACGTGGCAAAATTCAACGTAATCCGACTGTTGACGTTTCACAATACCCATCCCATTTCACTCCCTTAGCGGATGAATTTCAAAAAACTATAAAATACGTACTAGGGAAATCGGGACGGATTTTATTATTTTCATACAACACGTATTTCACTATTAAACGTACTTAATTTTTATTTATTAGCTCGAATATTAAACTACATGGAAATCGGAGCAGATTTTTAATATTTTTCATACAAATTTCCAACCCTTATTTTACACGCTTAGAGGTTGTAACAAAACCTGAATATATATTTAAGAGCACAAATCTCAACTTTGATGGAAATCGGTGCAGATCTAGATTTCTCACACAAACTTTCAACCGCTATCATCCCTTTAAGGGTGGAATTTTTCAAAATCTCTTCTTAATGTGCGTCTACATTGTAAATTAACGTTACAGTTCAAATTTCACGTTTCTATAATTAGCGGTTACGGCTGTGCGAACGTCTATACGTCACCGTTATATAGATTAAGTTACAACATTGTAAAAATATTTTTTGAAAAGAACAATTTTCCCATCTTTTTGCTAAAAGGTGGCCCCGTGCGAGTTTCTTACGCCGGTTCTTCTCGCCGGGCTAGTTTCCGAACCGGTGGTAGGCATCATGTAGGACAATTCTATAAGCGTTATATTATAACCTACATGGAAATAAAAATTTTGAGTTTGAGTTTGAGTTAGTGAGTCAGTGGGGACATCTCCTTTGATATAATGTAACTAGCTGATGCCCGCGGCTCCGCCCGCGTAAGTACGGTAACCCACGGGAACCATATATGTCCCGCAATAAAAAGTAGCCTATATCCTTCTCCATGGTCTACTTTATATCTGTGCCAAATTTCATGACAATCGCTTAGTAGCTTTTACGTGAAACTGTAAATAAAGTATCCCACAGGGAACCGTACATTTCCCCGCTATAAAAAGTAGCCTGTGTCCTTTCTCAGACTCTAGACTCTGTGTACTGTGTTCATTTAAATCGGTTCAGTAGTTTTGGGGTGAAAGACGGACAAACAGACATACAATTTCCCATTTATAATATTAGTATGGATATGGATATCACACGTGAATCATGAAAAACTAAAAGTGATATAAGTAGACTAAAAATATACAGGAACACAGAGTTAGATGAGGAAAATGGATTTTATTAGGCGATGTAAATAAAAAGTTTGTGGAATTTCGTGGGAGTCGGTAATTGTGGATTATGGTTGCTGGATCCATTTCGTACGTATTATGAATTTTGAACTTTTCGGACAATATCGATTTGTTATGTTAATACTTATATAATAAAAAGTATAAATAGATATGTAATAATTATTATTAACTACTTTTGCCACGGTTCTGCCCGCATAAATACAGCATTCCACGGAAACACTGTACTTTTTCGGGATAAAAAGTAGCCTGTGTGTTATTCCAGAGCTGAAATACGTAAAAACACACCAAATTTCATCAAAATCCGTTCAGTAGTTTTTGCGTAGCAAACGTCCATCCATACATTCATCCATCAATCCTCACAAACATTTATATTTATATTAGTAGTAGGATACTTAGCTGGATGTATTTTAATTAAGGAATTTAAGTATATTAATCTGCCAAAATTTTCAGAAAGAATTTAAGTATGGTTATTTGTGTATTTTAATTATTTCTATAATGGTAAAGTACTATCGAAGAGGTTGCCGCTCGACCAGGTAAAAAGATGAAAGGTCGCTTAACAACGCCTGTGAATCGTGTGCGCACGCACACATACTCACGTGTAACTACGTAGTTTAACGACGTCTGCAGTCGTTGCGGTCACTTCCATTGTTTTTTTTATATTTTGAGGCCTCATATTGGATCGAAGCGCGGATCACGTCGGGCGACGCGCGACAACACGTGACAAAGCAAAGTGTAGTTTTTAAGTATATAATATGTATGTTAGTCTGTAAGGTATTTTAATAAATTTAATATTGCAAATAATGTTTATATCTAAATATCCTGACGAGAGACCCGTACCTCCGTACCGTGTCTCCGGTCATGCGACAGGACCCACCCTACTCATTACGAAGACCACTTCGTTAGCGACATTCCTTTGACTTTGCATTTCGAATTTGGCTAATGTTAGGTCAACAGAAGTATCGTTGGGCAATACAAAATGTTTTATTACGTATATGGTGTAATAGAAACCTCTTTACGCTAAGGAATTTTAAATACGTAAATACTTGTGTGATATCTTGCAATAATTATTTTATACAAACTTCTTCATATTTTTTTTCTAGATATAATTATTGAATTAGCACCGCAATATACATACTAAAACGGAAAGCAAAATACGTTTATTTTTATTTTATAAAAACAAACTACAACCTTATTGCTTAATGCCCATACCCTTTTAGCCAAATATTACAATTATTATGCTTAGAGCATTTATAAATTTCCTACAATTATTGTATATGTATAATTATTTATGATATCTATCACGGTTTAGGTAGACTAAAAAGCAAAATGTTAAAATGTGTGACCAGCGCAGTGCCCATCCTAAGTATGATATACTTACTTACACTTTCTTAGATAAGATAAATAAAAAACTTAGGCCTTTACATACGTTAATGGATGATTTATACAGTATTCTCCGAGCGAAGTAACCACTCTTGAAATACTGTAGTGCCTGGGACAGTTGGTTTTTAAATGTCGTATGGTTGCCCAAGCACATACGGCATTCTCACAACATAGCCAGCCTAGTCCAGAGGAATGAACTGGTCAATACGTCTGGGGCCAACTATGTGCAGGTTTCCTCACGATGTTTTCCTTCACCGTTAGAGCGTTCGTATAATGTACTTGAGATCTGAAAAAGTCTCATTGGTACACGCCACAACCTGGGATTTGAACCGGCACTCTCTCGAGTGCGAACCAAACGGTCTACCCACCAGGCCACGGAGCTCTTATAAGATAAATAATGAAGCTATTAATCTTTATAAAAGCGATATAAACACACACTACAAGGTATACAATATTATTGGGTATAGATAGCACAGAGAATGCGTCACTTGTCACAGTCAATTCATCACAAGGAGTTCAATATATCGCCTGTCGAATATAACGACGTCGAGAGCGTTTTGCCGATAATGTTTTCCTCTGATATTAATAACAAAAGCCACGGAGCCTCCGTAGACAAGCATGAGTCGAGCATTTGTAGCATAGGGTTCCGTTGTCAAAAGAAATATTGTATGTTATAAATATTGTTGTGTAATCGATTGTAAAGAAAAATGTATAAATTGCTATAACAATGTAATTCGTATAATTTGTACACGTAATCATAACCACATTTAAGTAAACTGAAACCCGATTCTCGTATTAACATAGACTTTCAATTTACTTTCTATGAATTATTATAAATGAAACGTCTTTATATCATAAACTGATTTTTTGAGTTTGGACCAATTAAAACGCATTTGACGTTGGTTTGGCGTTTATGAGAATACCATTTTGCTGTTTTAACATAATACGTTAACATAATTATCAAGACTGCATCTAATCTAACGCTGTTATTGTAACATTTAATTAGCAAAATCGACCTATTGATCAAATTGGTTTAACCTGTGTTGCCAACTTGAACAAACCAACTTGAACGTGTGTGGAAATATGACGAATTAGTAATTTTTTGGATATTCAAATTTATGTATAAATGGTCTGTAAGTTGGGTTTTGATTAGATAGCTTTTTCCTACATAAACAAAAATCAAAGTCTTGAACGCGGAACCCTAAAACAGAATTTTGTTATGTCAACAAAATAATTTTTCTGTCACAAGCGATTTAATATCTTGCTAAGAGCCGCTCCCTGGCTTTTTATAATCCACGTTTTAAAGCCTGTCAGTAATTTTATGTAGAGTCACGACGCATTATGTTGTTTACATTTCTTTGAAAATTTTACACGTCAGTATAGATATACTAAGATTAAAGCTATACATATACTATTAATTTGTCTGCAATGTTATAATTATAGTTGTTTAATGATGGACAACCTCTGTGGCTCAGTGGTTAGAGCGTTGGCGCTCAAGCTGGAGGTACCGGGTTCATATTCCGCCAGGGAACAAAAAGTTTTCTGTATTCTTAGGTAATGTGGATAAATATGTGTATCATATAATGAAAATCTTAAATATATGTATAATATAAAAGCTTAAATATATTTCCATTGTCTGGTACCCGTGACTCAAGTTCTTCGAGAACTTACCATGGGCCCAAATTGACATGGTGTGAAAGCGTCCATAGATAAAAAAAGATTATACTACTAGAAGTAATGTATCCTCATTTTCAGGGTTGAAAAAAAGTTATGCTTATATGATTTTTTTGCAAATCAAACGGCATGCAAAAATGAATTGCATATGAGTAGATATAGCAAGGGAGTGGAAAGCCCCTAAAGTGATTAAAAAAGTGATTGCTGTGATTGGTGAGCAGGTGAGGGCCGGGGGTGCAGGCACATGCGGGGCGCGGGGTGGTGCAGATGGCTAAATGGATTACGGCAATTGCTGGCGTTTAGCTTTCAGCCCATACTCCCGCTGTTAATCGATTTACTTCAGTCTGTGAATGAAGATTTATTACTGTTTTAAATACTCAGTACCTGGGTAGCCGCAGATTTGCTTGGAGTTTTGATGACATTAAAAAATTAAAAGAATTACAAAAATATTTATCTAACCGGGATTGGAACCTAGTAAAAATTATACATACGAACATCAAACTGCCAATCGGACTGCCGACTGACATAATAGAGTCGAAATTATTGACAGTTACACGATGAAAGAAAAGACATATATTATTTAAAAATACGTAGTTTCTAGGGGATAACTTTAGCTTTTTTCGCCAAAACGTATAATAAAAATATTAGTGTGAAAAAATGGATTTTATGATATAACTATTGCCCGCGGAGCCGCGTAAATACAGTATCCCTCGAGAACACTGTACTTTTTCGGGATAAAAAGTAGCCTATCCAGAGCCCAAACTACTATCATACCAATTTCATAAAAATCCGTTGAGTATTTTTTGCGTGAAAGAGGAACAAATATCTATCCATCCATCCATAATTCCTCACAAACTTTCACATTTATAATATTATTAGTAGGACTTTAGTAGGTATCAAGGGGTCGTCCATTAATCACGTGATGCCTTAAGGGGGAGGGGGGGGGTTCGAAAAAATCACCAAGTATCACCAAGGGAAGGACGGAGTATAAGGAGACATCACGTGTATTAATTTTCGAATCTAGTCCATGGACATCGAAACTATTATCGGTTGTAGATTCGTAGTGTTGTTTGAATACTTACAAAACAAATGACTCGTATAGTTTTTAATTTCTTAAATTATTCGATTAAATTGTTTTTTAAGTTAAAGTTTTTCTTCAAACGTGATCTGCTTACTTTGTAAAAAAATACACGTGATCTTAGGTGGGGGAGGGGGTAGTATAAAACCTCACCACGTATCACCAGGGGGAGGGGAGGGGTCTAAATAGTTGTTAAAAACATCACGTGATTAATGGACGGCCCCCAACCTGATCTACTCAATATGCAGCTATACAAATCAAATAAAGTAGGCGTCATAGAAGAATTAGGGGAGGAAAATAATCTCGTTCTCCCCACAAAAACAAAAGTTCGACAGTGAAATCACATTACAAACGTATCCCGGGTATGTCGGAGTGTCAAGTCACTGACTCGAAATAATAAGACGAATTCGTATCGGCATTCGGGCGGAAAATTCATACCAGTAAAGGAAAAGTTTGAGAAAAAATAAAACGTGATTTACTAACATAGAACATACTAAACATTGCCCGCGAAAAGAAAATCCCGGAATCGTACATTTTGCGGGGTTAAAAAATGTCCTTTCCGTGGTTTGTGTCGATATCTGTGACAAATTTCATCAAAATCAGTCCAGTAATTTTGCAGTTTATTCGGTCCAAAGTAACATGCAAATAACTAAATATTTTCTCTTTATAAAATTAGCAAAGATAGTATACTAGTGAAGAAAAACTTTAATTGAAAATGAAAATCCTAAAATACATTAGATAAACGCAAGCTATACACCAAACATTCTATCGTCTAATCTGCGTGACGCTCCAGACTTGGTCCAATCTGCAGTCCATTATATATGTCACCGTAAAATTGTAAAAACCGTTAGATTGTAATATAACTAGTGAAATTGTAAAATGTTGACAGACTTGGGACGCGAATATGCTGCCTATAATAATTTAACACATTATTTTTCGTTACATTTTTACAATATCGTTAGTTAATTCACAATCTTACGGTTTTTACAATTTCACTTGTGTAACTGTCATGCCGACCCGAGTCTGTATTATCCAATCGTCTGTTTGGACAATAGAAGAGATGGTATTATATGGTTACCTTAAAAATCTTTTTATTTCTCTTTATTCATATGCACATTAATACTTTACTAGAGTTCGAAGTAAACATAACAAGAGACCGTAAAAAATTCTCTATTAATCACATTAGGACTCGTAGTCGCGTATTTCGTAGGCACGTAGCTCGTAGACGCGTAATTAGTATCGCTCGTAGCCGTGTAGAGTCGTAGACCTAACTCAACATAGGGTTGTCACTTTTAATATTTACAATATTTGTTATAATTCTTAAAAGCACAAAATTAAATAGCTTTTGCTTACAACTTACTTAATAAAATATTAAAATGTAAATATTAAAATATATTATGACATAAGTTAAATGAGAGAGCGGACCATGGAGAGACGCTTGGCTACGTTGAATGTAAGAGGAGGAATGGATGGTAAGAATGAAAGTGGACGAAGCGAAAGAAGTATGTAAGGATCGTAGCAAGTGGAAAGAAGTGGTCTCTGCCTACCCCTACGGGAAAGAGGCGGTCCTGCCTACCCTACGGGAAAAAGGCGTGATCATATTATGTATGTATGTATGTTAAATATTTTTCGAAAGCATATTAAAACATTATTGTTGCATTACAATATTATTATACTTTATCGGTCTAATCCTTAGTTGTCATTAAAAGTGATTACTACATATCCAATCAAGCTAACATAAACAGCTGTTGGGAAGTGTATTAGCTAATGCGGTGCTAGAGTGACAACACGCGATGTGTTTGCGAAGATATTTGATAGATCGCTCGGCCGGCGCTGGCTGTGTGCCAATCGAGCCGGCTCAGTAGATTCACCATAGTTATACAGAAATAGAGAGATTCCCGATTCTTTTTGTTGAAAATGGTATATAAATTATTTATATGTTTATTAGCTGATAATATATGACTTATAATGTGACGTTATACATTGCATGTTAAGCATTAGCAACAAGGCCTCGCGAAATATCTAACAGATGCGTCATGTGATTTCGTACTCATGATTTGTTGTACATTGGTCAATACACGTTCTATGTTAGGTTATATAGACGGTCCTTTTTTCCTGCTGCTCTTTAATTGCAGCACCTCTGTTACTGTTTTTTCTTGTATACCCTATACACGGTCAGTTCTAACTGATTTAATGGGCAGCCAGATCAGTTAATAGGATCATGTATGGGCGTGAATTAGCATAGCAGTTGCACGTTTGCGGTGTATATGGACGAACTGCTGTAATGACGCAAGGCCAAGCCTGCACCGTCATGCAAATTGTACGATAGACAGTGTGATGAGACAGATTAAAAATTGCACATCATTGATGTATTCATTATTAAATAGCTTTTCCCGCAGCTCCTCCTGCTTGAATATTGTACCCCACGGAAAAATTGTAGCCTTTACTTTATTGCAGAGCCTAAACTATTACCAAACCAAATTACATCAAAATCCGTTCAGTAGTTTTAACGTTAACCACAGTTACAAAAATCCATTAAAACATCTATCCATACATAAATTGTAAATTTGAAACATACCATCTAGTTTTATCTTCATTTAGCAGTTTCTAATAGGACCTACAATATCGATATGTAATGTTATGACGTCACAGCGCACGTCAGTTTCAAGTCGTGTTACTGAACAATCTGCTAAGTGGCTTGGTATTAGTGACAACTGACAGGTAACCTAGATAAACCTATAATCTAGATACTCGTTAAGCTAACATCAATTGCTCTTATTGTTTAATCAACTGAACGCCAGCGTAGAAAAATTAAATTGTCATTTTTTTTTTATTCTAAATAATTACTTTTATTAAATGTCCGTTTAAAATGGAACGGACAACATGAAATTAATATATTAAAGATAAAACATTTAAAAATGTAATTTTTAATTAAATACAAATCGAAAAACGATACTGGCACAAATAAAATTTCTCGGAACCCACTACAAGCGTACGTTTATAGAAAAAGTTCACTGGAACTATTGATGCGAAATAATTTAATTATATTAATATTATGAAAAACTACGGGCCTTTATATTATAAGTTATAACATGCGGATTTATAATTAAAGATGTAAAACGAAAATTAGATACGATCTTTTCATTTATAGCAAAAATAATAATTTGTATTATTAATCATCTGTAAAATCTATACTAATATAATATTATAAATGCGAAAGTAAAAAAATCGGCTCAGCGGTTAAAGCGTGAAGAGGTTACAGACAGACAGCTGTCTGTAACCTCTTCACGCTTTAACCGCTGAGCCGATTTTTATGTAATTTGGTATAGACATACTTTGGGTCCCGGGAAAGGACATAGGATATTTTTTATCCCGAAAAAGTAGTGTTTCCGCGGGATAATGTATTTACGCGGGTGGAGCCGCGAGCAATAGCTAGTTATTACATATTTTAATGGTAAAACATTCAAAATATATCATATTTTAATTTAAAAAACAAAAACGATATTGGAAGCAGTGCTCAAAGAAAATTTCGCGGAACTCACTACAAAGCTACGGTTTATTGAAAACGTTCACTGGAATTATTGATATGAAATATTTTAAATGTTAATAGCATCAGCATCAGCAATTTAGGCACCAGCGTGGAATAAACATATATACGTAATACACATATAGACTGTCAAAATTATTATCCTTCATTTTGGCTATTCCATAGTCGAGTAAAAAATAATAAAACTAAGTACCTTACATAGACGAGGCGTGCATACAAGCCGGCTTCCCCTATGTATACTACTTTAAATCTATTACTTAATATATATTAATGCTAGCTGTTTATGGCTCCGCCGTAAATATACTATCGGGTATCCCGCGGGAACACTGTACTTTTCCGGGATAAAAAGAAGCCTATGTTTTAATCCAGAGCCTAAACTACTACCATACCAAATTTCATCGAAATTCGTTTGGTAGTTTTTGCGTGAAGGAGGAACAAACATCCATCCATACATCCTCAAAACTTTCACATTTATAATATTATATAAGAAGTTTTAAAATACGGAATTGTTTGTCACATAGTGTTAGCGCAATTTTTAGCGCATTGGGCACAAAATGTTGTTTTGGTTTGCACCGTATTTAAAAAAAAATATATTATATAATATATAATACACATAAGGGAAGCCGGCTTGTATGCACGCCTCGCCTGTGGTACCATAAAAACAAAGTGAAATGTTTCAGAATCTCAAAACCATGGTCACCGTGGTGCTCATCTTAAGACGTTATTTGCCGAGCGGTCCGCTTACCTGAGTACACCGGCCCTGGCCAATCTCACCCGGGCATTAAAATGTATATTTTATTATATGAACATAGCCGTAAATAAATGTTCTAAAACTCTACCCGTAGACAACTTTATGTGGGAAATTCTTTATTTTCCCACATAAAGTTGTCCATGGGTAGAGATCCCCACTAAAAGTCCGAAATTAATGTCGGTAATATTTAGGACCGTACCGACCATCAAATAAAATAACAATTTCAAAATATTTTTACAGGCTTATAAACATTTTTTTGAAGAAACAAATTATTATTACATTAAACGACTTTATCTAAATATATAAAAGGCAAACCTGACTGACTTACTATCAACGTACAGCCGAAAATACTGAACGGATTTCACTGAAATGACAAAAGATCCTCTAAGAAAGGATTTTTGAAAATTCGCCCCCCCTAAGGGGTGAAAAAGGGCTTAAAATTTTGTATAGAAATCGAACTCCACGCGGACGAAGTCGCGGGCTAAAGCTAGTTTAACAATATTTTTGATTTAATATATTGAAAAAAAGTATAACTGAAAACTATTGTAGCCTTTCTTTATGCCATTGCGTATTCGTAGCTTGCTACGGCGTGGCGGATTGTTTGTTACACCGCTACGCTAGTGTAGAACCTCTACGAGCTTTGCAGTTTTTGTGTTTTGCTAAATTATATTTCTTTGTTTATTGTATCTGAGGTGCTTGTAGTCAAAATGCATTTTTTATATGGTTGATACCACGAAAGTACAGAGTGCGGACGTGTTCAGAAGTAAGTATTTAAACTTACTACTGAACACGTCCGATTTTTCTATTTAAAATGAAAAAAAAAAACAAAGAAAACATGCCGTGTATAATAGAGGCAAAAGTGAAACTTTATTCATAATTTAAAATCTAATAATACTCTCATCATGCCTAAAGCACATCACTTCAAAATAGAAAAATAAAAAATTTTATACCAAGCGTTATCTGTGTATTAAGCCACATTTAGAAAGTTAAGTTGTTATGTAAGTGGAATGTGTAGCTTCCATCAGATGGCGGTATGTCCAAAATAGTGTGGTGACGCGTATCGTGACGTGACGCGACTTTCAACCTAAGCGCCGCTAAAGAAGTTTCACTTCAAAAAATATTATTTTACTCTAAAAATACTTATTACTTAGGTAAGTATTATAAATATGTTTTCCAAACACAGAAGACAGTTTAACTATGAGATGGTCATGACGATGATCATGATGAATACTAATAATCAATCTATTCCATTGTCATAAGGACTTTAGCCCGTAACAATAACGATCAGGGCTAACAAAGGGCACACGCCTGTATACGCGAGGAAGGGATAGCTAATCTGTACAGAGGGCGTGACGTGAGTGCGACGTTACCAGTCTTTAACGCTTTCCACCTCCGCTTAGCACGTGCGATTTAGAGCCCTTACATGAAACTAATACTTTTGTAGCGTTACAAAGGTGATGCAGTCGTGCTACAACTGCGATAAAAATGCGCTACAACCGCAATAAAAATGCATTGAAATCGTAATACAAACGCGCTACAGCTCACATACTATAAAAACACGCTCAAACCGCGATGCAAACGCGCACTGCCGCGATAAAAATGGCTGAAACCGAGCTAGATCCGCGATAAAAACGCGTAAAAGCATGATAAAAACGCGCTAGATATGCGACAAAAACACATAAAAAACGCTAAAACATAAAAACACGATTTAATTGCCCTATTGCCGCGTTACATTTGCAGAGCACACGTGCTACAGTAAACTTACGTTATTAATATACCATGTGTAATTGATTGTACTGTCGGTTCTTGGTGGAAATTCATGTTGAACACTAATAAAACACAATTTTTCGTGCACTTTTTCCACTATATTAAGATATAATTATCAATTTTAATAAATAACACAATAATAAATAACAGGAGTTATTTATTAAAATTGATAATTATATCTTAATATAGTGGAAAAAGTGCACGAAAAATTGTGTTTTATTAGTGATTAATATACTAGCTTTTGCCCGCGGCTCCGCCCGCGTAAATATATTATCCCGCAGGAACACTACTTTTTCTCGATAAAAAATATCTTATGTCTATACATAAGTAATTTTTTTTCATAGAAATCGGTTCAGCGGTTAAAGCGTGACGAGCTAACAGACAGAAAGACACACTTTCGCATTTATATTATTAAAGTATTTATATTAGTTTAAATAGGTATGTTATATTTTTTGACACGGTCACACACGCCTATATCTAATACTAGATATTGTCTGCGAGTTCGTACGTGCAAAAGGCAATCCTGCGGGAACCGTGCATTTTTCCGCAATAAACTTTATAGGCTACTTTAGCCAATGTCCTTTCCCGTAGTCTATTCTATAACTGTGCCAATCAAAATCAAATCAAAATTGTTCCAATAGTTTCAGAACCTATTCGATGCAAACAAACAAACGACTATTTCCTCTTTTATAATATTAGTATAGATTATTATTCTCAGTAAAATTTTCTTTTAAAGGGACAAAAATTTTTCGTAATAAACATCGAGAAAGAAAGTTTAGGAAACATTGAGAAAGAAAGTTCCAATAAACAAATAGGTTTGGGTTGGTCGTTCAAATGGTCGCTACGTGGCGTCGTTACGTTTTACGTCTGTTTATGACTCTGTCCAGAAAGTGCGTAAGCCTGCGTAAACCTACGCACGTAGAGATTCTTATCTTATCGTTTCTTTTTTACGAAATTTTGTACGATACGCGCATAGCTAAAATAATACGCACGTAGCTTCTGGACGCAATGTATGGGGCCCTAGTACCTCGACTACGTGCGTAGACCTTACGTGCGTAAGAATACGCAGTTTCTGGACATAGTCTTAGTCTCGAAACGTGAAAACTCTTTGTTTCAAAACACGCACCCTGTATATGGCCTAAACAAATAAAATTGTTCATTTTATTGATAAAGGTACAAGCAAATTTGTACATGCGTTGTTTTTGGAGGTATTTCGACAAATTATTTTTATCGAATCTCGTTTATTTTTCTCATTATTTTATTTTGCTCGTGTCATGGTCTATTCCATATAAACAATTTTTGTTTTCAGGGCTCAAAATGACCAAAATAATTTCGTGCTGTTCTACAAAATATGTTTCTAGGTTTTTCCCGCGGCTCCGCCGGCGTAAGTATAGTATTCCATAGGAATACTATACTTTTTGGCCTATGTATACCAGAGTCACAACTGATATCATACCAAATTTCATCAAAATCTGTTAAGCAGTTTTTACGTGAAAGAGTTACAAACATCTATCCATTCATCTTCACAAACAAAAACTTTCACACTTATAACAGCAGTAGGACTAGAAATAAAGTATTTAGCTACTAAGCATTATTTAAGAACTAATAATAAGTTACGATAATTACTTTTCATAAGTTTAACATGTTAATAATTCTACTGGGAGTTCATCAACGTTGTTATAGAACTCAATATCATTTACATCTACGAGTAAACATATTTGTGGAGGGATTTAAGTTATGCATCGACAGGGTAAATATGCAAACACTTCATACGAATGACGTGACATAGCGTCGCAGCGTCACAATGTGACGCAGCGTGACAGTGTGACACTGGGCGACTGTGTGACGTAGCGTCGTAGCGTGACACGTGACAGTACAGAGATATGCAGTGTGTTTGGGATTCAATCACGGTACGCATACACGGTAATTGGTGTGTACAGAGGGGTAAGCAGGGACAATGTTCAACTACATATTATTCATAACGTTATTTGTATAGGCGCTGTCATAATTTTCATTCAAATCTCTTACGATAACATCACCAATACGTATGTAAGCTGTTGCTTACCATATATTTAGATTCAAAGTTAGGGTTAGTCAAAGCAAGTCATAAACCACCAAAATGGGTGTATTCGTTTAATGCATAGATTCCACCGCGGTTAGGATCGCGGTTTGATGCGTGGTCCGAACTGTGAGTGTCTTTAACGATCTCTGTGGCTCAGCACGGTTATCGTAACTATAATACTAACACTATTAATATCATCTATCTGTCATAAGCAGACTAGGTACTCGCAGAAGTTGGCTAATTTTTATCGCGGCAAAATGCACGGTTCCTGCGGGATTTCCATTTGTGCGTACGAAGTAGCGGGCGTCATCTATTATTACATATCTACTATCTATCAAGATTTATTAAAACAAATGGATTGATACGTATATCGGTATAAACCATAGATCTATATATTAGGTTGGGAAAAAAGTTTCTTCGCATTTTATATAAAAATTCAAAAGGTTTTTTTATAAAGTTTATTTACAAGTGACTAAAGTATATAGGTGCCATTTTGTTCGATAACTTTTTGCCATCTTGTTGGTAGGTACATGATCTCATTGCTATAAAATTTTTGGGGCTTCTGATGAAAAAACTGCGACAAGTGGTTTTGGCAGTCCTCTTGTGATGTCAACCTGACACTGCCTAAGGAATTCTGCAGCGACCGAAACAGGTGGAAATCTGAAGGTGCAAGGTCAGGACTATACGGCGGATGCATTAACACCTCCCAGCCAAACTCCCGTAATTTTTTCTGAGTGGCTAAAGATGTGTGAGGTCTAGCGTTATCATGGTGAAAAACCACACCCCTTCTGTTGATTAATTCCGGCCGCTTTCTCTCAACTTCTTGCTTTAATCTTATCAGTTGTTCGCAGTACAGTTCAGAATTGATGGTCCTGCCTGGTAACAGCTCATAATGAATAATGCCCTTCCAATCCCACCACACACACAGCATCACCTTGTTGCGAGTTAACCCGGGTTTCGCCACAGTCTGTGAAGCCTGACCGGCCTTTGACCATGATCTTTTTCGCACGTTCTTGTCGTACGTGATCCACTTTTCATCACCAGTTATCAGCTTCTTCAAAAATGGTTCGGTTTCATTACGTCGTAATAAAGAATCACAAATGAGTACACGGTTCATTAGGTTTCTTTCAGTGAGCTCATGAGGCACCCAAATATCGAGCTTTTTTGTGTACCCAGCTTTTTTCAAATGCGCCAAAACCGTTTTGTGGTCAATCCCCAGTTCTTCAGCTACATCGTAACAACTAATATGCCGATCTTGCTCCACTTTTTCAAAAATGGCAACAGTTTTGTCCGTAACAGGGCGACCAGAGCGACGTGCGTCTTTGATAACAAAATTTCCGGATTGAAAACGCTTAAACCAAATTTGCGCTACTCTCACAGATACTGCATTAGGTCCATAAACATCACAAATTTTTTTCGCGGCTTGTGTTGCATTTTTACCTTTTTTGTAATAAAATTTTAAAATGTATCGAAATTCTTCATAAGAATCACTCATTTTAACAATAAGAAAAACAAATGAAAATCTCAAATTTACCTAATTTGAATTTGGAATTGTCTTCTGTAAAATTAAAACTTTTTAATGATACCAAAATCAGCCAGATACAATTGGTATAGCCCAAGATATTTTATGACAAGTTCATACATACTATAATGCGAAAAGACTTTTTCCCCAACCTATTATTATAGACGAGGCATCTTGAGGCAAAAACTGTCCCACTTAAATGGCCCATTTTTGGTGTTGTTTGGGGCCATTTAGACATTTGAGGTATAGTGAAATCAACATGGCGTAACTTTTTCTTGTTTTAAAAGATTTGTTCTGTCAAATGTACATCGTAGCCTATCTTTAGTTTTGAAATCTTTGGTACAAACAGCACAATTGTCTATGACACATATTAAATATCTCATATTCGACAGAGGAAAGTTATGAAAAGTATAATCCGAGTTGGAGCCCCGCCAATATGACATGTGGAGAGTTCCGAACTTGGCGTGTTATGTAAAGAGGTAGGGCGCCGTTTACGAGTGCCACTCGGAAACCTTAAGAAATGTAAATATCGAATATTGTTTCATAGAACTAGAAGCCCATAGTTAACTAGCAATAATTGCCCGCGGCTTCGCCCGCGTGAAATAAGGTTTTAAGATTCATCTTCTATTTTACTACTACATCTAATTTTTTTTTGGGTTAAATTTTGAAAAATCTTTCTTAATGGATGCCGACGTCATATGAGGAATACGTGTGCAAAATTTTAAATTTCTAGCCTTAGGGGTTTGGCCTGTGGGTAGATACATCAGTCAATCAGCTATGCCTTTTATAAATAAAGATAGATAATATAATGCCTAGAAGTTAAGTACTAGTAATTTTGGACTTAAGTTCGTTTGTTTGTTTGAAGTTTGAAAGTTTGAAAAAATATGACAATTTAGTCGGACGAGCGCGCACATAGCCCGCTAAAAAACGACATGATGAAGTTAGCTGATTAAACCCAAACCCGTATTAAGTTTAAACCCAAACCCGTATTATTTCAAGAACTATAATAAATATTTATATTACTTTTTACACGCGTACGCCCTAAGGACACACACACGTGTTTCTCGCATTAGTATAGTTAGATCGAGCTATACTAAATTAACCACAAGGAAAATAATGTTTCGGTTTATCATTTTGCATACTGAATAAAGTTAAAATTTTGAATAGCTATTTTAAATGCAGCGCAGTGTCCCGTATCGTTTCGTTTCGGTGTGAAATGACGCTAAGGCAGTGGCGGTGAAGTTTCTAACTATCTAACTGTTCGTAACCGTGGCGACATGTCACTTGCCATCAGAACCTCAATTCTCGTATTTAAAGTAGACTTTCATTTTACTTTGATTGGAATGAAAGTGAAGCGTCATATTAACATGAACGGATTTTATGATGTTTCGACCAATCAGAGCGCGTTTCACGTTGGTTTAACGTTCATAAAAGACCGTTTGAGAGTTTTAGCGTATCGGGACTTGATTGTAATTGTATTATTTAGGTTTTATTTAGCAAAATTACCCCTCAGATCAGATAGTCCCTAAGATAAAAGAGATTTAACAAAAGAAGCGTTTTGAAGCGTTTGGTAAATTACGCGGTAAATTCCAAGTCATTCCCGCCCAATAAAGCGCGTAAGGCGAGATTGAACATCACATGTCACACCTGATGGATGTGATGTGTTCCTACGCGACGTGACGTGACGTGTGACGCGACGTGTGACGCGACGTGACGTAATTAAATCACGATAATGAACGCCAAGCCGCAGACCTTAAGGGCTTGATTAGAAGACATGATCATCATCACGTTGTTATCCAAAATTCAGGGCGATTTCAGTAATTCATGGCGTTCGTTAATCTCACATGTACATTTTAAAGCGTCTATATATAATATGAGCGTGAAGTGAATCTATACTTCTATACTTAATACTAGCTTTTGCCCGCGACTTCGTCCGCGTGGAACAATACTTTGGGATATCGCTGAAATTTACCCGCGACTTTATTTATGACTAACGAAAGCGGAATCCTATTTTTTTAAACGGAACCTTAAAATAAAAGTAGCCTATGTACCCTATAACATCAGCTATCTGCTAGTGAAAGTCCCGTGAAAATCGGTCCAGCCGTTTCAGAGATTAGACGGAACAAACAGACAGACAGACCGACTTACAGACAGACAGACGGACAGACAAAAATTAAAAAAAAATGTATTTTATTGTAAGTACCAAATATACTTTCAGATTCATTATGTAAAAAGCTGTTAATTTGAAGTTACAAACAGACACTTAAATTGTATTTAACTGTATAGATGTATAGATATTATAATGTATTATATTTTAAGATATTATCAATTTGATGTTTATAAAATAACTAAACTATTTAACTAAACTAAACTAAACATTAACCCGCACGCGCACCCCGCCTTGGTGACGCCCACTTCGCAACGGGCCGTGCAGCAGAAGTCGTAATATTTTAATTTCGCCATAACTTCAAAACCAAACGTCCAATTTTAATCATTCAAAGACCAAATATTATCTACATAAACTGTACTTAGTGATGAAGTAATTTATTTTGATAAGGATTAATAACATGAGTAAAATAAACGCGTTTAAATGTAGTCCAAAAAAAATTCAAGATTTCTAAATAAAAAAATGGTTGTTGTGCCTCACTCGACATAGATACGTATAGTGTGTCGCGGACTTTTTTGTAGATATTTATAAGATCTACAATTAATTAGAACATTTTATGGTTCTATCTTTTATAGTTTAGGCAGCGTACGCAAAATAAGTAACTTTTCTGGTTGATTTTTTACACCTTGTGTCCGAAAAACCCAAATATCTTACGGAACCCTATTTTTTTCTAAAATAAAATTTAGTCTATGTTACTCGTGGATAATGTAGCTTTCTAATGGTGAAAGAAATTTTTGAAATCGGTCCAGTACTTTTTGAGCCTATTCATTACAAACAAACAAACATACAAACAAAGTTTTCCTCTTTATAATATTAGTGTAGATTATAAATATATACTAATATTATAATGCGAAAGTGTGTCTGTCTGTCTGTTACCTCTTCACGCTTTAACCGCTGAACCGATTTTTATGATATTTGGTATAGACATACTTTGGAACCTGGGAAAGGATAAAGTATATTTTTTATCCCGAAAAAGTAGTGTTCCCCGGGATAATGTATTTACGCGGGCGAAGCCGCGTGCAAAAGTAAGTTGATGATAATTATTATGGAATACTGAGAAAGCAAATTAAAGAGCTGGCTTTAAGAGTCAGCGTAGGATATAATTTGTCGTAGAAAACACATACTTTTCCTTTGATTATGAGAAATGAACACACACACCGACTCCAGAAGCAAATTGTTTTTCTCTATCTTGAATTTTGCCGAGCGTCTGTACAAAGTACTAAGTTATATTGGTATCAATTTAGTATCTTAAGCTTTAAACGAGCAATTCTTGTGTATAAATATATAATCTCTTGGAAACGGAACGGGAAGTTCCATGAAATTTGGTATGGAGGGGTTTTGAGGGACAAAACTCAATCTAGTTAGGTTATCCCTTGAAACGAGTTTTTTTTCGTCGTGCAACAATATCTAAATGATTTCGACTCGATTAATGTAAATGTACTCAATCTGAATGTCAGTTTGGTATGCGTTTGTATAATTTTTGCGTAATTTTGGCAAATAGGTGTATTGGTTTCGAATCCCGGTCAGATGAATATTTTTATGATTCTTTTTTTTAAATATAATTAAATGAAGATTTACAAGGTTAGTTATCTTTAAGAACTAATTAAGAAATAAGTTCAATATTTATTAAATAACCCTGATAAAAGAAATAACCCTATTGATATCCGTATTTTGCGTACAATTATTACTTAATAGGTACATAGTATTTTTATACATAGTACTTCCGTACTATTTATTTTTTGATTAGAGCTCGATTTTCTAGGTACTTTCAATTTGTTGAGTTAGATCGCTCAATTCCAAAAAAGTGGCTACCAATCATATTGTAATCATTCTATTAATAATGTAGGAACTGTATAGTAATTAATAAATAAGTAAGGCTTACTATACATTTGACATTATAAAACCATATTCGCATTCAGACGTCGTGAAGTGTGTAACCCCACAAATGTTCCGATCGTAACGCGCTTACTCCCGAGGGAGGGATCCGCTCACGTACTCGTTTTGTGGGTTCTCTCCAACATATTATGTACTTACGACTTAGTTTTACGTTTTCCAATACGACATTCCACGATTTTTAAACAGTTACGGTCTTATTTCAATTACATATTATTATGTTTTGCGTTTTTCGATACGTTGCATTGCACCATAAATTGTAATACAAGGTTATAAGTTAAGTGGAAAATTTTATTTATTTATTTATTTTTTGCAACAAATTTTGAAAAATTGGAGAAAAAAAATCGTCATATTTTGTTAAAACTTTCAGTCTAAAAATAATATTAATTTTGAAGTATGGATTCAATTGTATAGGGAATTGTAAGAACTACAACCCTTCAAAAGATTAACATCGACTAACTTTATTAGTTTAAGTGCTATTAATATTATTTAGTTTTATACGAGCATTTCTCAAATTTTTTGACCATAGCCGCAACGTCGATGTCCCATGTTTTGGTCTTTGATTATTTTTTTACTACGATAACATAAATAACATACATGACTGTCGTAACTTCGTTGATATTATTTAATTATCAGAGAAAATATCAAAGCTATAAATAAAACACTCTCACTACAATAAATAATTAATAATCTAAAATACCAAAATTTTCGTAGTATGGAAAATAGGTTGTCCCATTGCGACCGCGGTGATTTTGAACTCATTTATTTCATTAAATTCTAAGAAACGGAATATATGTTATAGTCTTAAAACACTACTTAGAGTATTTGAATACATATTTTATGTAGTATAATAGTGAAATACGTCGTAAGTTAATCAGTTTCAGGAAAATAATATTGTCCCATAAAAAATTCCAAAACGGAATTCAGATTTTGTTACCGATTTTTGTGGCGAAAGATTTTTTAAACTACAAAATTAATTAATTTTTTTTCCTTTGGCAACAATATTGACGACATTTCACATTGCCATTTTGTTGTGATGTCATTTCGGTGTCGACAACAGCCGCGGCTTGACGTAGTGCTCTGCACTGCGACTAATTCGATCTGGATTTTGTTATACTGTGTGAAGGTAAGTTCAAGATACTTAATACTCTTGTTGAAATTGATAAATAGTTCTTTTAATGGGCTACAATTTGATGTAAAATACTGTTTTAAGTATTGAGTTTTAAAGAATATGTATTTTATTCAAAATCTGTACCCGTCATTTCGTTACTTCTGTTTTTGTTACTTTCGCGTGGTAACGTATAACCAGAACGAGGGGTAACAAAAAAGGAGTTTTTAAAGCTAAGTACACATTTCGTAAAATTGCCATACTGGTAGGTAGGTATCTATATTCGTTTAATCCCCATAATGTTATATATATCTTTTGTTATGTATATATTACTAAATTTGAAGATTATAACACAGGATAAAACTAAATAATTTTCATTTTCACTTATTTTGTTTTCATTTTATAATGGAGTGTCAAGTGTGTGTATGCTTAGCCTTACATTTCCGATTTTGTTACCCAAGTTTCTTGTTTTGATACTGTCCCAAATTTTTTCTGATAATAATGGTGGATATTTCTTTTTCTTTAAATTGAAATGCTATAATCAATAATTTAAAACAATTTTATGATAAATATTATTATAATTATAAATAGTAAATATAACATCCCTTTTTCTATTTTAGAGGAAAACTAAACATTTTGATTAGAAAGTTTAAAAAAGGTAACAAAAAATACTCAGTACTGCTAAAAACAATTTAAATATTTTTTTTCACAATTTTTACTTTTATCAGATGTTGTTTAATTTATGATCTACATAGAAAAACATAAATTTATAATACAGTCTGCATGTTTCTTTATGGTTTTCATTAATTTCCAAGTAACAAAATAAGAACTTTTATTTCGCCCTTAACTAATAATTTACAGGTTTTTTGTATAAAAACTCTATTAAAACAAAAAAACAACCATAAATTCAGAATCTGTCTAGTTTTAGCTAGCTGTATTTAACATAATATGTCCAAAATATACTTATTGTATTTTAAGAAGATTATTAAAATTATGGTCAAAAAATTTGAGAAATGCTCATACGTGTTTTTATATTATGTGCAAGAAAACAATTACAAACATAGTATTTATAAGTGTTCAGAACCTTCAACTTACTAACAGATACGTGCGTAAGTAAGCACGCATGTGCGTGCGTACGTGTGTACGTACACGCACGTACTCTCGTACGCACGCACGCACGCTCGGGCCAAACGATGACACACATCCATGGACCCAATTCTCGTGCTTCAAAGTATTTCCGTATGATATTCGTTCACGAAAATGCGTTTTCTAGTTAAAAATTCGAATGTTTTATAAAACTAATAGAACTAATCGAACAATAACCGATCGTTAAGTCGAAAATAGCATAGACAATATATCACGATCCGTTTCAAATTTTTATTTTAGATTTTTATATATTAAAATTAATACACAAACAAGTACAGAGGTGAACCTTTGAGATTTAGGAGAGTAAGATTGTTTAAGTGCCGGTAAAAAGAGAAAAAGTTAGATAATAATCAATAAATCAGATGAAAATTAACGATATAATGATAGCTAACAAAAATAATTTATTATATTTAGCATATAAATATATTTACCCCCTTACTAATAAACGCTGCATAAGCTTTAAATAGTTATACAGTGTTTTGTCTTCTTCACTCGAATTAAAAATGTCACTTGTGTGATGTGAACAAAACACTGTATTATGATCAAAGCTTATACAGCGTTTATTAGTAAGGGGGTTAATGTATAACAACAACAAAATAAGAATATATACATATGAAATAGATTGATAAAATGTTTCAATTTTGATTATATAGCGTTCAGGTTAAAACTATCAGATGCTTGGAAAAATAATTTAGCTGATCGGAATCCACCATATTTTATTTTTGATAGCTACTCCACCGATAGGAAGTTCGGGTGAGGTTTGCTCGAACTATTTCGACTGTGAAGTGAAGAAATTAGTTTTTTTTTTTACAAACGCAAATGCTTCTGTATTGCCTGAGAATCGTGTCGCTGAAATCACCTGTAAAGGTCCACATTTACGATCCTTCATTTTTTAATAATCAAAATCGTTAGCGATTACAATCCTCATTACCCCAACCGGAAAACTCTTCCATCCCTTTCTCTTATATGTCTGTGACAGGGACAAAATTATGGGGTCAAATAACGGTAAGTGGATAGGGTGTGAAATTAATCTCTTTGTCCCTGTCGGTTATGGCGGGAGAATTCTCTCTGACTCGGGGAATAAGTCTTCTGATTTATTTACTTACAATAAATATATGAGATTAATCTATTAAAGCTTTATTTTACCCTACTACCAAAGGAGTCTGTTTATCGCTCGCTCTTTATGTGCGATATCATATTTTTCAAGCTTATTATGAATAGTGTATTTTTGTAACCTACAGAAATAGCGTTATGTGTCGTTAAAAGTTCGTCAAAATTAAGAACGTTAGTAGGATTTGTTTATTGACATCTCCAAATACCAATCCTATGAGTTAGAACCTGAGGGGCAATTCTGCTAAATAAAACCTGCATTAATACAATTACAATCAAGTCCCGACACGCTTATACTCCCAAACAGTGTTTTTATGAACGTCAAACCAACGTGAAACGCGCTCTGATTGGTCGAAACGTCATAAAATCCGTTCACGGTAACATGTCGCTACACTTTCAATCCAAACAAAGTAAAATTGAGTCTTTAAATTGTCTACTTTAAATACGAGAATTGAGGTTCAGACTTGAAGCGCCATGCCATCAGTAACAATAAATTGTTAATCATATTCTATGTGAATATTCGTTGAAATAAGTTAAAATATCACTGTATTTACCCCACCCTCTGCAAATATGTGACCTGTGCCCACGGGCGTAGCCAGGTTTTAGTTTCGGGGGGGTTCAAGAAAATAAAACGACTACTTGGGGTTAGTATCAAAGTTCTGATTTAGGCTGTTGATTATTTTTCTAAAATAACTTCAAAAATCAAATACGCCTCTGTAAATTGGTCAGATCTCTGTATTATATATACCAGCCGGCCCATTTCGGGGGGGGGTTTGAACCCCCTAAACCACCCCCCTGGCTACGCCCATGCCTGTGCCGTTGTAATCCAGATGCAGTTACGCTTACAAGTTATATCCAACTTTAGGCCTTTAAAACACTAGAGGTAACTTAGTTATCGAAATTCAGTCATTATTTTTCATTATTAACGTACGTTTTCTAGTTGGCTAGGTTCAAAAGTGCTAACAACAGCCTTCAGGCTTAGGCGGCCTGGTTACCTCGATGCCTTAGCGTATAGGGCAGCAAAATATTTTATCGCATATTTATAGCTTAGATAAATATTAATAATATATTTAAATTTTCATCGCGTTCTTCAACAAAGGTAAAATGGCACGTTTTAACAAATACAGTAATATAATCTACTAAGTATTATTTTATTGTATTTGTCAATTTTGCACAAAAGGGGTTCTATTCTAGCACAAAAACATTTCTTTCAACCTGGAAATAATAAACTTACCATATTTTATTCCACGCTGGGAACAAGGCGCGGAACAGCGATATAACCGTCTCCCACGAGGCAGCACTTACGCGATAACCTCAAAATGGCCGCTCTCCGTAATTCCGGAGCGATCTAAGATTAATTAGGGTTGTGTATTGTCCGGGGACTGGACGTATGGTCGTCCCCGTATATGGACGTCCGTCCGTCCGTCGTATGGACGTAGGGGTCGTCACTGTGACAACGTAACTGTTGTGACGTCATAACGGTTAGCATTATTGTTGTAGGGGAGATTAAGTAATGAAGTGACTGTTTAGTGTTTTACCTTGGTTTCTTGGTTTTACCTGTAATAACTTGTACTAGAGGTCGCCTACTGGCCGAAATTAGACTACTTTTTAAGCTCTAATCCTTGTATAAATATATTATCGTTTTTATTACATCGATTATTATATCGGTTATTACATCTATCAGAGATCTTTGACTAATATGCATTTGGTCAAATGCATATATTATCGTTTTTTATTACATTAGTTATTATATCGGTTATTAAATCTATGAAAGATCTATGACTAATATGCATTTGGCAAAGAAATTGGATGATTTCGTCTAAATATATTTATCAAATAAACAGGAAAAGGTGATACTGATACAAAGGAAAGAGAAAGAGACAAGAAATTTGATCATCCAATATATTGTGATCAAATATTGGATGATCTTAGAGTCTTTTCAGTCAGACAGATTTGATCAAAGATCTTACAGTCGTACAACTTTGATCAAATCTTTTATTAAATCTGGTTTTCCTTTTCCCTTCCGTTTGTATTTGTATCTCCTTTCCTTGTTCATTTGAATAATGAATAGTATAAAAATAGCATCCAGCTTTTTGGATGAAATAATGTACCTATAAACGGCAGATCCTGGCGAACCTAATTCCAATTTTACGACGGAGCGAGAGTGGAAAGTTTTAGATTTAGGTCTTCAGACTGAAATAGTTTGAGATGGTCTATTTGTAGATATAGGTAGACACAGTTTTCGATACAGCCACCAGACGGTGCTTGTGTGAATCGGGACTGCCCCCCAAGCAGCAGAAAAAAAATCGAAAACCCTAACTTCTTTCATTCTGGCGCTAACGAACTGTCCTGGCGTTTGACTTTGCAATGTAAATGTTTGTATGTGGCGGTTCATTAAAATCACTGCGAATTGTTGTTTCTGTGAATCCTTTTCAACTGTGAGCACTTATGCTATCTACGGACACACGAATTTGGTACGGAGCGTACAGCGAACCATATCCGAAGACCGAATCCGGTGTCACTACACACGCACGGATTTGGTACGGTGCAGTGGAGCGTAAAGCTCGACACTCGTGTGTTCGATTTTATGCTCTATTACATTAGTACAGAGTTCTATTTACAGTACTGTTTTTAAACGACGACGATGATTCCCGCAATTCATTGATTACGGGTAGTGATACCAACACTTAAAAAAATATTTCTCCCCAAATTTTACCCCTGATTACTTATACCGTTGACAGGTCTTAGAGATAATAAGCTAGAAAGAAAGGTTATGTGTTTAACATAAAGACTTACGCGTGAATAACATAAAACTAACTTGTCTTAATCTGATTTCACTCCCAATACATTTCCATATCCCTGGCTATATATATTAAAATAATTTTTAATATTACATACAAATTGATTCATAAGGAGTAAACTCTAAACATCCTGTCCCCTAGTAAACCCCTGTAAATATTTTCCCTAATTTTGGGGGGTACATCCCTAAGTTGGCAACACTGATACCGTTGTACGGCCTAACCGCAGGACTGCTCTACACACGCACGGATATGGTACGGAGCGTACCAGATCCGATGCGGACAACGGCGAAACTCTTCGCCTTCTTCATATGTTCGCCGGACTGCCCTACACACGCTCGGATCTGGTACGGAGCGTACAGCGGTACAGCTCAACAATTTGTGTGTCTGTAGACACCATCACATGAAAAATAGTTAAAGTTTAACACAACATTACAACATCTCTTGTTCGTCGCTGCACAAGATTGTAAACAACACACGAACTATTCACTGTGTCAATATAATATACTTAGGTACTAACTACTACTATACTATCTTTATTACTTGTATGTACTTTATAATAACTAACGTCTATATAAATACACGTAACTTTTTATACAATATAAGATTATAGCATGTAAGTTTTTTATCGCAGTATCCCAATACTGCTATAATCAAACTGATAGGGCTCCACGGAAGATTAGGTACCTCGGCACGGCTGTGCTCGATGCCTGAGTGGATTCCCTTTGATTTTGAACATGTAGTGTGGGGATTTGATTCTGTTTTTTGATTTGTTTATTTTCTTTTTAGATGTGTTTTGTCCCTTGTGTGGTCAATAAAGATATTTTTATTTATTTTATATTAATAATATTATGTATATTATGTTATAGCGCAATTTACATTCCGGTACATACATTACATCTGTTAGAATTTTTCAGTCTTTTCAGGATGAATTTTTACACCTTTGATTCTTACCCCCTAATACTAATAAAAATATTTATAGTGTATAAGTTATACAATATTTTGTCCTTGTCTGATACAGCTTGGAAAAGTAGCCAGGAAAAGTAGCTTGATAGATAAGGACAAAACATTTTACCTATAGCTTATATACTGTATAAAAATTTGTAGTAAGGGGGTTAATGTTAAATATAATAATTACTCATATTACTTAAAAAACACATAATATATCAGATATATTAAAATTGCAAAAACATTTACAAACTATATCAACGCACGTAAGTATTGTAAAATAAAATAAACAATTACCAGCAACGAATAAAACAAAAGGCCAAGCTCGAACAAAATGAGACATAAACATACTGATCTTAAGACTCCCTCAAAAGATGGCTCTGAAAGGCTTTGCCGCCATTCCCCGGCTATTTCCCGCCAAAATGGGACACTTACAGGCGACAATCCCTCGTCTCTTATTTGAATTCGTGAGGCTTTCCCTTGACTTCCTTTGGTCCGAAATAGTCTTGGTGTTTTACAGAAAATTTACTGTTTCTTATTAAGTAATTTTTGTTACTTAACTAGATGTTGCTCGCGCAAAAGGAGTCCTTTTACTCCTTCCCCGTGGTGTACTTTATATCTGTGATAAATTTAATCAAATATGGTCTAGTATTTTCGGAGCCTGTTCGATGCAAACAAAGAAAATAATCTTTCCTTTTCTATAATATTAGTATTTTTTTTAATCGCCTGATGGTAAGTGATTACCGCCGCCCATGGACACTCGCAACACTAGAGGAGTTACACTTGTAACTCCTCTGGTGCTGCGACTAGTCCTAGTCCTTAAAATCCCCAATCCCCCCATGGGCCTCCGGTAACCTCACTCACTCGGCGAAACACAACGCAAACGTTATTTCACGTCGGCTTTCTGTGAGGTCGTGGTATTTATCCGGTTGAGCCGGCCCATTCATGCCGAAGCGTGGCTCTCAAACAGTAATTAAGGATATAATTTTATTTTTAAAAATATTTTTATGCTGAAAGATAAAGCAATTATTGTCACGGAGAGGGTTCGGTTTAAAATTGTATTGTCCCACGCGCCATTAAACTCTTAATAGATTATTATTTTTAAACAAAAAATTAAACCGACTTCCAAAGTAAAAATGCACAAAAAAGTATGAAATAAAACTTATTTTATAAATAATTCCCCTTTTAAATTTGTCTATTTCTCTACTTAATCTTCTTAATTTTGAAGTCGCTACCAGCCCAAACGATATCCTACAGTATTTTATAGAATTACTCACGTTCATATTTGCTGGTACCGACTTCAAAATAAAGAAGATTAAGTAGAGAAATAGCCAAATTTAAAAGGGGAATTATTTATAAAATAAGTTTTATTTCATACTTTTTTGTGCATTTTTACTTTGGAAGTCGGTTTAATTTTTTGTTTAAAAATAATAATTTCACCCTTTTTAGTGATATATCTTGTTAAATTATTATTAATACGTCTTAAAATCGTCTAAAATAAACGATCGAATGTATAACTGAATACGCGCCAAGCTTCCGTTAGGTATTGTTATTAAGATGATGATGATGATTACTGTAAGTTACAAAGTGGCATATGCTTGCAGTTCTTTAAAGAATTCCGAAATTTCCTAACGCATATCTTTAAATACTGATGAGTTCTGTTCAGTGCTTTTGGATTCAGGGTATACCTTGGTACAGCATCTTATTCTTTGGTAGCATATGCTTGTGTTACTTTAGTAAAAGTCAAAATCACTATGTGTCGATATAAATTTCCAGGAGTTCCCTCGATTCCTCATGGATCGCATCATCATGTTTCCACTTTAGTGACTAAAGGACCAATTTCGAATTAAACCCTTTACAACAACAAAACAATTTTGCAAATAGGTCCATAAGAGTAATGTTCAAAGATTTCCGTGTTAGTGTAAAATACTTGAAGTACCTTCTTTATCATCATGTATGCTGTGATAGTGGTGGTGATGATGATGATTACTCTAATTGACAAAGTGGCATATGCTTGCAGTTCTTTAAACAACGCCAAAATCTCCAAACATGTATCTATAAGGAGTCAGGAGTTCTGTTCTGTACTTTTGGATCCAGGGTATACCTTGGAGCAAAATCTTACTTTTTGGTAGCATATACTTGGACTATTTCAGAAAAAGTCGAAATCACCATATGTGTCCATATAAATTTTGAGGAGTTCCCTCGTTTCCTCATGGATCCCATCGTCAGGTCACCAATTTTCTGAAAATGGGACCAACTTCGGATTATACCTTTTACATCAAAAAAAGAATTTTGAAAATCGGCCAACAGACGGCGGAGTTATCCGCGAACATACAAAAAAAAAAAAAAAAAAAAAAAAAATATATACAGCCGAACGTATAACCGCCTCCTTTTTTTGGAAGTCGGTTAAAAACGCGCGCACCGCATATTCGGCAGTTTTGAGTTTTCATATGCAAATTCTTGCGCCCCATTACTTCAGGGGAATCCGTGATGTAATAAAATATAATAAAAACCACAGACATCTATGACTAGATAACGCAAGTCTCATCGTTTGTATAGAAACAAGCGTGCCATTATTTTTCTACCTGCTGTGACGTCACAAGAGCAATTTAGTGATGATAACTCCGAGTAAACGATTCAGAGGCCGTCGTCACCGCCTCGTCGCGTTTTTAGTTTTCGTTTGACGTTTGGCACCGAATATTCGAGAGGAAATGGCGCTGAAGAAAGTAATTTTTACTCCTCTTTTACCCGCAAAGTTACATGCGAAGTATATATGTTACCGTAAGATTGTAAAATCCGTTAGATTGTAATATAACTAGCGAGATTATAAAATGTCGACAGATTGTCAAATAAACATTCTGATTACAATTTTACACATTATTTTTCGTTATTTTATAATATAACGAACTAAAAGTCGTTAAATTGCAACGCGCGCTGATTGGTTGAATCGTTAACGGCATACACTTGCGTGGTCAAGTCAATAAATGTCTGTGATAAAAACGATTTACTGCGCTTTTCCAACACGACCACTTATTGCTGCGCATATTGAAATTTTTTCATATGATATAATTATTATAAAAGAATATTTGGGGTTGAATAAAACACAAATCGAAAAATTCTGACGCATGTAGGTATGTAAAATAGATGTTTCCCGCAATTTCATACGCGCAAAAAGGTATCCCGCTAGAACCGTACATTTTGCTGCAATAAAAAGTAGCATTTGTGTGTATCCAAAGCCTAAACTACTACCATATCAAATTTAATCGAAATCCGTTCAGCAGTTTTGTAGTGTAAGAGAAGCATACATCCATCCTCACAAACTTTCGACATTAGTCGGATTTACCGTGTGAAAACGGCAACGCGTTTCCTAAAATGTTCGTTGTCCATGGGCAGTGGTAATCATTTACAATCAGGCGATCTGTCTGCCCATTTACCAACCCTATGCTTTAAGAAAATTGAAATAGATTATAGTCATGTTTTCCTTTTCACAAGTAAATTGCTAAATTTCGACAAAAGTGCTGAAGTGATATGAGTTTAGGGTATCAGAGAGATCGAGTTATATGAAATTCTTGTAGCGGTTTAGGATTCGTAATTTTCTTTTGTGCTCACGAAAAACTGTTCCTGTTCTATTCTGTTGTTCTGTTCCGTCTAATATTGTCATACGGAACACAACGGCGCGAAACCATTATTTAGAAAAAAAAAAAAATAATAATATTAAAAAAATAAAGCTATAATTATCGTACGTAGTAAATTGTTCAGAAATAAGGCTGTCGGATAATAAACACCGACAGTTGTTAAAAAAAAAAAAAAAAAGAAAAGGAAAAAAAAACACAAAATGTGCGTACTGAAACTTAATAAACATCTTTCATTTACTTATAAATGACAATAATTCTAAAAACAAAAAAAAAAAAAAATATTGCGGTAAAAAAAAAAAAAGATAAACTGTCTAAGTAACTGATTTATTAGGGTAAGGCCTAAATAACTAGGCAAAAGTCTTGTAGGAAAGCAGATTATTAGAAACTAGCTTTTACCCGCGGCTCCGCGTAAATACAGTGTGCCATAGGCTACTTATTGTCCCGAAAAAGTAGTGTTCCCGCGGGATACTGTACTAACGTAGGAAAAGAAATTAAATAACTCCCCACACCGATTTCGGTGACGGTAGCCGGTTTTCTTTGAGGCCAGGCCAGTTACGCAGGAATAATTTTATAGTGCCCAAGTGTGTGCACAGTACACAAGAGCACTCTCTCTTCCTTTACTCTCGTAATCCAGTGGGATGGATAACCGACACGACTGACGAGAGATCGGGCGCAGGTCCGACTTTTTACATGCCCATTCGATGCATGGATCATCTTTCTTGTCGGACAACTTGGAAACATCATTTTTTTGTAGGTTCCTACGTTAGTTAATAGTAACAGCCTCCTGCACAATGCAGGAATCGAACTTCGAGTTCGACCTCCGAGTCGAGAGCCAATGCTCAAATCACTAGACCAGGAGGCTGTTACTATTAACTAACGTAGGAGCCGCAGGTTTATGCTAGTTATATATTTTCACAATCTGTACTACTTTTGTAACGTTATATTTACGGTTAACTTATTATTTTCACTTCAAAACAATTATTGCAAGTGGTTGGCGTCCATTTAAATTATTGAAATTTCCCATAAAGGCTCTGTAGAGTGGATGTAATGTAATTATTTGTGGCTTTGTTCCGGCGAGTTCCGGCGCGACGGAGCGGCCATGCGACACAATTTGGCGCCCTTTTTATCATAAGAAATTTTAATTATTGTAAAAACCCAAACTGTTATATGTATTATAAAGAAATATATATTTATAAAGAGAAAAGATTTGTTTGTTTGTATATTTGTTTGTTTGAATTGAATAGGCTCTGAAACTACTGGACTGATTTTGATGAAATTTAGCACATATATTGAGTACACCACGGGGAAGGACGTAGGCTACTTTTTATTGCCCCATAGGATTTTATTTTGCGCGTACAAAGTCTATTCAAGAATATTCTTGCTTACATACTACTTAAAAATTAAGCCTACCTGCGATGGCATGAGTAATTAAAACAAGGTTAAGCCATTCAAGCGACACTTTAGATTGAATTTGTCCCCCCCTAACTAAGAGAGACGAAGAGGCATCATAAGGGGATATTACTTATCGCCACACCGAGGACTATTAAATTAGTAATAAATAAATAAAAATATTATTATTAACTTATATATTATTGCTCCGTCCCAATGTGTCCAGGGCACCTGGAGTTTTGCAGTTGCGGCCGCCAATCAGACAGGCGCAAATATTAGAATCTTAGTGGGAATCTTATATTTGAATCGTTTGGGGTTAAAACCGTTATAGGTACATGGGGTCCGGATTCGCATAAAACTTTTTACAGTAGGGGAGGGGAAGGTGCTAATTTTGTAGTCACTCGAGCGTCATGGAGACCTAGTAGGTTTTTTACATTAGGTAAAACTGATAAAAAAATTATAAGAGCGTTTTTTATTTTAGCGGTGGGTTCAGAAACTGCGGCCATTTTAAAGTTTTGGAAAAGAAAATATATTCAGAAAATTGCTTATTTCGGTCAGTTATTATTATATTTTAGACAACAAGGACTACATTATTTAGTTTAGTGCAAAATAAAATATCTGTAAAGCTTAGATAGGAAAATATGAAGCTTCATATTTTTATATTTTAAAATGTCCCTACAGGCTTACCTAACCTTTGAATCGTTAGTGCTTTTTATGGAAGCTTCTTTGGGGTATACTAAACAGCCCCTCTCTTAATCTGACAGATTGGATGACATTTCAATACTCAAAAAAAAATATTTTTTTAACCCACCACGTTAGAAATCTGATTTCTATACCATGATAACTAGACACATGTCGGAAGCTTATACAAGCTTAACCTGACACGCTCGAGCTACTCCCGAAATCCCCTCTTCACCTCCTCTACTATTAGAGAAATTTCGAAAAAACTCGTTAAGGCCATCCGAGACCACAGACTACAGAGCCGGTACCTCTCTGACACAGTATCGCAATCCAGCAAGGAAACTATCTAAGCCTTCTAGGTACTCTGCCTGGTGGGGATGATCATGGAGATTTTTATTGTAGCTTTGTATTTTTAATTTTCTTTTTAGTACTTTTATAGTTTGTAGATATTTTAATAAAAGTCAATTTGCTAGCTGCAAAGTTAGTTTAAGTACTTATTAGTATATTAACATTTAAATAATGCAAATTGGCTTAAGCTCGGCAATGCTGACACACTGAGGCATACTCAGCGCCGATCTTCCGCAAGAGCCATTTTGTAACCTCACAAGCGTCATACAAGCGCTACCTTATACCTATATCATTAACGTGATTTGACACCTTGATTTCTCGCACAAGATGATTCTAGCCATAGACATATAATATTAAAAAGAGGATTCTAGCTCTCTAGGAATTGGGCCAAGAAACAAGGCGGACCGCCCACGGTGAGCAGATTGGCTAAACTATATGATACTGCATTCGCAGAAGACATTCACCGCTTGCAAACTGATAAACTCTGCACAGTTCGACTACAACGTTTGTCACCTTTCATGCAGGACGGACTCCTCAGAGTAGGAGGTAGACTCATTCGTTCCGAACTCACATATGATGCTCAACACCCATTCATTCTGCCTAGTTCTAATCCGGCTCGAAGGACCAGAAAGTTGTGTGCGCAAGTGTGCGCATACGCGACTATGAGCTGAGAGCAGGGCGCCTAGACAAATTACCTTCGTTAAAATTCGGAAAGATCTGTCGTATCGACTTCTCTTTTGAGATCACGACATTTTGTGCCTAGCCAAACGCACACTGTTGTTCGAATCGCAACAACGAATTGCTCAAACGTTAGTTGTTTATGATTTCAAGAATTTAGCCGTCAGTTGTGAAGTTGTCAAATGTCATATATTTTTTTTTAATTATTGATGGCGTTACGGCATAAAACTATTTGTCAGTGTCAAGTTAAAAAGGCAGACAACTAGATTTAATGTAGGTACCTATATGATTTCAACACCGTATTATTTTCAAGTCTAATGTCTAGTCAAAGTTCAAAATACAAATAGTCAGTGCAAGTCAGTCGATTCAGTAAAACGGTACCTAGAAGTTTTAATGAAAGTTCCTAGAGTGTTTTGTATAAAATGGAATCAAATTTCAAGTGTAGAAATTTACAATAAGAATAAAGTAGGTACTTATTTAACAAGGCCGATTATTACGGTTGTAAGGCTGGAACTTCAATATGCACCGAAATCCGAAACACCGGGAAAAATTCAGAGGATTATAAATTAGACACACAATAATTATTGGTTAACTGTTTATCTATTGTGTGACTCCAGAGTTCTATTTTGAATAATTATTATATTATATAATACATTATTTAATTAATTATCTTCTAGTTTTCATTGATAATACAGATTTTATACAGATTTCTTGCCAAATGGTCATAGGACACACATTATAAACAGATTTTAAGAGATTACACTAAAGGCCATACTCACGGTGCGTCCAGCAAATCCAGCACCGGTACTATTATGAATTTTAATATTATCCGGTGTTCAGCATAAAATATGTGTACAGTCTGACAAAGTAAGTATATATAAGTATATATATAAGTATATAAGTATATAATATAATATATCATATACAAGTCTTTTGGCACGTGGACAAAATCAGAACTAACATCGCCGTCTTGTAAAATGTCACTTTTAGTATTATATTATATTGTTTTGTAGTTGCGACACTTACCTTTTGGCACGTGGATAAAATCAGTAATAACATCGCCGTCTTGTAAAATTTCACTTTTAGTAATAAGTATTGTTCTTATTTGCGACACTCACGCCCCCATCTAAGTGCCAAAAGATCCTTGTCCGACTGTAATGGCGTATCTATTGCCTTGCAAATGATACCATCTAATAAAAAAGAAGGAAAAGGTTTTAATGTAAACTGCATTTTTATTTAGTATTAAATGACTATTTCTAACTTTTTTAATTAGAATATGATATAGTTATAAACATTTGTTAAAATAATAATAAAGTACACTCGTTTTATCTAAGATTTTTCAAGTCACTTTTTAAAAATACCAACATTTTTCTGGTTGGCAACATGCAAGAACGAGACACACGGCCTCCCTTCTGGCTATCTCGCTCGGCTCGGATTTGCCTCTATGATACGTGCATTGTGAAATACACTCTATTACCAAGGCAATACAGTTCTTTTTAGCAATTACAAAATACGGAGTCTTCTATCCTTAGGACTATATCCATGTCCTGGTAACACTTTAAACTGGCCAGAAGAAGATGAAGATGAAGTACAATAATTTTTGTTTGTTATCAAAATAACAATTTACCTAACTTAGGTCTTTACATCCGATGATGGATGATTTATACAGTATTCTCCGAGCGAAGTAACCACTCGTGAAATACTGTAGTGCCTGGGACAGTTGGTTTTTAAATATCGTATGATTGCCCAAGCACATACGGCATTCTCACAACATAGCCAGCCTAGTCCAGAGGAATGACTAGTCAATACGTCTGGGGCCAACTATGTGCGGGTTTCCTCACGATGTTTTCCTTCACCGTTAGAGCGTCCGTATAATGTACTTGAGATCTGCTGGCCGATTCTGTATCGTTATACATAAAAGTTGGCTTCAAGGCTTCATACTGGTGGAAAGAAGAAACATACTCACATACTTTTATATTTATAATATTAGTAGGATTTTTGACTACTTAAATATTATCATTACCTTATACATAAGTAAAATGCGTTTTAAATCTTTATAATTTGTAGGAATTGTAGGTATACAATAATGTTGTTTATACAGTTTATAGTGAGCATTGGCGTAGGGTTTATAACTCCATTCCTATCGGCTTCCCTTGTCACATACCTTTTGCAAACCTTCATAGAAATCCCTACCTATGATACAGGTTCCGGCTTCCCTTTGAAGGAGAAGCAGCCTTCACCACTGATAGTGAGAAGTGATATAAATAATCATAATTTTATTAATGTATCAAAACCGCTACCAACCTAAGTTAATTTGTATTCATTCTGTGACAGGCTTTAACTAGTGCGTGTAAATAATAACTATTATTAGCTGTGTTGATTTTTAAATTGTATAATGTTATTATTGGTTATGTGACTTGAGATAAAACTGATTATTTAAAGAAATATCTGCATTATGTAATTCCTTTGCAAGAAATAAAAGTATTTTTACATTTTAAGTTTATTTTCTTACTAAAACCATGTAAAACTTACTTAAAAAAGTAAAATAAAATGTAGATACTCTTGTATTGTTATTATTTAATCAATCCTAATACGGACACTTGATACAGCACAATAACTTTATTAGAGGAATAATTGAAGGGATGGTAGTAGAAAACGTGGAAGGCCGAGAACTTTTATGGACAGGTGTAGGCGAATGTGATGGTCGTGTCGTATCAGGAGGTCAAGAGAACGCCTGGAGTGCAGAGAGGAATGAAGAAAGCATCACTGACAATAGCAAAGCTCTTAAATTAGAATTAATGAATAATTCTAGCAAGACAATGCTTATAACAAATTCAAAGTGTTATGGCCGCATTGTAATATTTTGTCTACAATATGTGGTAAGCAATAAATAAGTAAACCTAACGGTTTACTTATTTATTGCAATAGTACCCTGTACAGTCAAGGTACTTTAATTACAAGTGTAGTTTAACGTTTTAGTTCTGTAAAATTGTAAAGACTATTTCAATTATTTAGTCACAAATATACTATAGAGATTAAATATTAAGTATTTAATTGGTTAACACTACTTGACTGTTTATAATAGGTGTATAATAGCATAGATATATAATATTAAATTTGTAATAATTAATCAAAGTATAATAGCAAATATTTCAAAACTTTTATGAGGTGTTTGTGTCCTTCTAACCCATTTATAAGGCGAAGGTGTTGAGCATCGATGACAATAAAATATCATTACATTGAAAAACTTATAAATTTTAACTACTAAATACAAATCTTTATTTCTAAGGAAGTTTCAGAGAAACTTGCTTAATTATGAACTCCATTTGTTACCTACTATAATTTAGGTACCTACTATACACCTAAAGATTGCTTTCAGCTGATATAGTAGCGTGTAAAGATTACAAACTGCAAGTAAGCTACAAATTAAGAAATTTATATTTTAACAAAGTGTTGAATTTACTTGAATACAATGAATTACATATTAGGTATTGACTATAATTGTGATTTATTGAATACTTTAGATTGAATTCTTTTGACTTTATGCAATATAGACTACTAGCAAAAGGTGTTGTATAGACCCTTTAGGCAACTTTAGGCAAATCATTATTATTTACAAATAACAGCTGATCAATAAAAATCCGCCATATTGTTCGTTGAGGCGATAAAGGTAGCCCCCTGGGTATCTTTATCGTTAGGTCGATAAAGATAAAGATCACGATCTACTAAATGTCACTTACGGCCGCTTGTCTAGGCATTGTATGGAGAAACACGTTAGAGCAATTCGTTATATGAGTGCATCGTTAGCGTATTCGTTCAAAGTGGCTGCTTGGCTACCAATTTTTTTAACGATACGACTGAATATGTCATTTAACGCACGCTTATGTCAATCCCATACATTTTTTATTCACGAAGTTCGCCGTCGATATTATTTAATGCATCTTGTCTAGCCCTCCTGGTAGGTAAACGCGGGAATTGGGGTTTTTGGGTTGAGATTTAGGGTTATTTGGAGAATACTAGATCTAGCACTGACCTTTGATGGTGAGCTGGCTGAAGCTGTGGTTCCAGATATGGGCGGATTCTTCTCCAGCAGGCACTACACAACTGAGCGGAGTCTATCGGTAGTTTATCGCGTGTCGCTAGCGAGCTGAATTTAGGAGATCGGGTCGCACATACAGATGCGCAAACGCGTCACGGGTACTAGTTTCGTGTAATTCGGGATATGCTACCGGCGCGGGCGAAATCTCAGGAGCAAGTCTTCGTCACTCTCTTGACAGCGCTTTGAGGGCTGACAGCCAATACTCGTGCGTGATTGGCCGATTTAAACGATCTGTGTGACCAGTTTATAAACGTCGCGCTCTGGCGCGAACAGATACCTTACGTATTTTTGGTCGCTGAATCCGAATATGTAATTCTGCTCTAAAGTAACTGCATTTTTCTCGACGATGCTGTTAATTTAGAGCAAAATAAATTACATATCGGATTCAGTGACCTAAAGTACATAAGGTATCATATACTTTAGCCACTCTCACCGTGGTTGGTAAGTCCGGGGCCTCTAGTCAAGATGCATTCGAAAATTACGACGGCGTAGTTCGAAAACAAAATGTATAGGATTTGACATAAGTCATAAGGCATCGCAAATCGCAAGCGACATGTCACTTAGCGATGATTTATGTCAAATCCAATACATTTTTTATTTCGAACTTCGCCGTCGAAATTATCGAATGCATCTTAAGTGACTTTTCGTTAACCTCCCACTCGTCCGGCTAGAGGACCGAAACAAGACATAATAAACACAAAATCAACCCTGTAATGAAACCGCCACTTGTCACAGGCTTTAATAAAATGACAGTTCAATTATCGCAACAAATTTGTATGCAAATGCTGGAGCCGAAATAGCGTTCGTTTCGGGAAAATTCTAGTCCACTCGAAAATAATGATGTAAAATGAAATCTGGTCTCGTGAACGCAGCGATGCACCGACGAGTAGAACAGAGATTTAAATAGATAGATATGCCACTGTTTTTCTTTTTCAGAGCATTATTCGGCTGGGACTACATTGTCCGGGATCCGTAAGGCAGGGGAAAACAGAGAACTGAAAAAAGAACTCTGTAATAATACAATAGAGTTAAAAACTGAACACACAAAATAGTTGTATTTATTAAGTGACTCTACCATGGTATAGTAATTTTTTTTTATTGTATTTGACCATTGATGTATGATCAAGGTCACTTAGATCGCACGAGTATACCAACAAGTATATTATACAACTAGCTGTTCGCAGTTCGCAGCTCCGCCCGCGTAAATACAGTATACCTCAGGAACACTGTACTTTTTCGGGATAAAAAGTAGCCCATATTTTAATCCAGAGCTCACACTACTACCATACCAATTTTCATCAAAATCCGTTCAGTAGTTTTGGCGTGAAAGAGGAACAAACATTCATCCATCCATACATCCTCACAAACTTTCACATTTATAATATTAGTAGGAAGAGTCTTTTTTATTTTGTCCCATGTTTTGATACAGAGGGTCGATTCTACTAATTAAATCCAAAAAAAGTAACTGGCCTTTTCATCCGTTATTGGATGATTTATACAGTATTCTCCGAGCGAAGTAACCACTCTTAAAATACAGTCGGTTTTTTAATTTCGTATGGTTGCCTAAGCACATGCGGCATTCTCTCAACGTAGCCTGGTCCAGAGGAATGACTGGTCAATACTGTCAATACGTCGTACCGGTTTCCTCACAATGAAAATCCTTCACCGTTAGCGTCCGCATAATGTACTTGAGATCTGAAAACATGGGACTCGAATCTGCCTCTCAAGTGCGAACCAAACGGTCTACCCACTAGGCCACAGAGCTCATTACAATACAGTCCCCGATATTCTTCTTCTTTTCACTTAAAACTAACATACAAGTGTTAGTAAAAACATCACAATATTATATTGTTAGAACGAATATATGTATTATGTACTATCGAACAAGTTACCGCTCAATCAGGCATAAGCTGCCAATCACATAAAAGCGCTGTTGAATCGTGTGCACGCACACGTACTCACGTGTAAATGCGTAGTCAACTACGTCTGCAGTCGTTGCGGTCCTTTCCTTTGGATTTAAATATTTTAAGGCTTTCAATGGAAAGCAAAATGTTTGCAATGCAAAAGAAAATGTTTAGAAACTGGTCGCACAGGAACTTTGTTAAATGAAATGAAAAATGAAATGAAATATTTATATCGAAGGCTGCTTTCTTAAAAATCTTACAGAAAAAGGTATAATTTAAGACCCCTGTCTAGGCCACAATCACAAAGACCAAACACCAAAAATCTGTTTATGTAAGACAATTTAGAAGAATCAATTTCAATAATAGTAAAATGAAAGTGTTTTTTAATTACTAAAATAACTTTGACTAATAACATATAAGTACCGTTATTATATATACAATATACATATAGTATTATTATTTAAGATATTATATTATTTTTATCGTATCAACAGCTATGTGTTATATTTTGTATTTATAAGTACATATATAAATCTATTTTGATAGTATACACTACTTACATATTAATGTAAGTAGTGTATTTGTAATTGTACACGTCCTATCTGCTGTCTTTTATCCTATCTCTCTCCGTAGGGCTGCTGTAAGAAATTTCTTTAAAAAAATAATCAGTACCTCTGTGTAGTCTTTCTTTGTTAAATTGTGATGTTATAAATTTTTCTTGTGTACAATAAATTGTTTAAAAAAAAGTAATAAAAAAGTCCCACTAAAATGACTTATCTAACAATTTGAATCTATGGCACGAAAAATAGTTCCCCGCGGCTCCCGAGTTCCTTAGCCGAGGATATTTTCCATCATATTTCGTCTGCGATAGAGATTGCACCGGGATTTACTGCAGATTTCAATAACCCATCGAGAGTAAAGATTAAAGATAGTATTTAGTTTAGCGGCTCATATATTTTGTATCAAGAGATGTTAAAAGTATAATATTATATTTTATATATATACCAATGATCTTCAGACACAAATAACTATTATTAGTCAGATACGCTGGGAGAGTTATTTTTTTACTTTACTATTACTTCAGTATAAAAAGTAGCCCATGTGTTAATCCTGAGCTCAAACTACTACTATACCAAATTTAATCATAATCCGTGTAGTATTTTTTGCGTGAAAGAGTAACAAAGATCCATCCATCTATCCTCACAAACTTTCACATTCATATTAGTAGGATACGCTTTTAAGATTTAATCCAATCCTAATAAAAAACTAAAAGCTCAAGCATAATATCCAATAACCCATGAGAAGCAGGGGCGGAGCTAGACTGAGTCATAGCCTCCAGGGGCCCCTTGCAGCGCCGCGGGGCACTTCCTGCATTGCCTTTGATAGCTTCATACAATAAAATCGAATCAATGCACAATTTTAACTTTTAAATTGTTATCTTACATTTTTCGTTTTATTCCTTTCAAAATAATTTTATTTACAACAAAAACATATATTATTAATACCTTAGACTAAATACAAAAATTATGTTTAATATTTGATATTTTATTTTAACGGAATATAAATATGTTTATGTAAAATACTGTGACCTATATCTAGAATTTACTACTTTTTCAATGAGCAAGCACACTGCATGAATATATTTATTATAATATTACATTTATCATTGCATAATAATAAGTCATTTTCTGTTTATGGCATTTTCGGAAAATATTTAATAATAAGTCATTTTCTGTTTATGGCATTTTCGGAAAACTTCCCTAGGGCTAATTTCAACACTCGTATATATATTTATTTTTACTTCTTTTTTTATTTGACATGCTATAACAGCACTGAATTGACAATTGACATTCGGATATTTCCGTATCTGCCAGCCCAGACCCACAAGCTTGTACCGACACAACTCATTCACTCGCCGACTAGTTAAGACGCACTTATAATTTGTACTCGTGTTAAGTAATTATAGAAGTTTATAAGCAATATACAATAGGAGACCATCACTGCTTTTCATTTTGTCTTTCGTCACAGATCGGTTGCCCTGCCCCGGAGGAGGTTTCGATGCCAAGAATGCCATTAACTATGCTAGTGACTATACAGGTAGCTAGACTTTTTTGGAAATTTTATGAAGCTCTATCCTGTTATTCCTGTAAACCTCTTAAATTTCCAGTATATTGTCGCGAGGTTTGCGCGTATTTCCATGACAAAGCCGCGATATAAAGTCTATTGCTCTGTGTCGACTCTCAGCTGTAGCGCGGCTTTATAAACCCCGCCTTTATGTTAGGTTCTATTATTTCTTAATGCATTAAGGGTCAGTTCACACTGCGACGATACGCGACGCTGCATTTTTAAGATAGCTATTCAAAATTGAACTTTATTCACTACACAGAAAGATACACGTTTCTAATGACATTAGTCATACAGTGCACATGTGTTGTGCAGCGCGGTGCAACCTGGCATTCGAACTGTTACAATGAAACGTGTATCTTATTGTGTTATAAATAAAGTTTAATTTTGATAGCTATCTTAAAGATGCAATATCGCGTTAAGTATCGTTTCATTTCGGTCTGAATTAAACCTAAGTCATGTAGTCTTATCATAAAAGCAATAACATGAAATAAAGTTGATACTTGGGTAGACCGATAGACACACCATAATATTCTATAACTCAAACAGCAGGAACGATTACAATTTACAACGGAATAAAAATTATCCATAAGATTGATAAACATACATTAAATCCTAGCAGATTTAAGTGCGATTAATATCGCGGACTTAAGTTTCCAACTCGCAATTCTGAAATTTATTTTAAGCTTGTTAAATTTAAGACATGTTAAAGCGGTTCTCGCTTAATTATTCGTGACACAGTTTTGAGGCGGGAAAGTTTTTACCGGGCAATAAAATCCGACGACACAGCTCACAGGGCCTCTAGTCAAGATGCATTCGATAATTTCGGAGGTCCAAAAACAGCTTATGAGATTTCAAGACGATTCATTTATAATTCAGTGAAAGTGTAAGTTAATTACGAGAATCTGGTTAAAACCTGGCGTAACCATGGAATGCTCTTTTTTAGCTGACTGCGTCATAAGGAGAGTTATGTTTTTCGAGTGTATGTATGTATGTATATATATTATATACCTACATATATTTGGCACGCCGGCTCGGCTTGTCGCATTTGAGCTTGAGAGGTATCATTAGATTCGTCGTCGCGTCGTCGTGAGAGTGAAACTGGATACCTACATCAAAACGCTGTCGGGTTATTTGTTTTGTTAATTAACTTTATTATTTATTTATTCTTCAATTTTTAAAACTAAAACATGTACTTATTTTTAATCTATACTAATATAATAAAGAGGACTAGTTTGTTTGTTTGTTTGCATTGAATAGGCTCCGAAACTACTGGACCGATTTTAATTAAATTTGGCACAGATGTAGAGTAGACCACGGGGAAGGACATAGGCTACTTTTTATCGCGAAAAAATGTACGATCTAGTTTATTTATTTTATTGCAGGAAATCATTCTCAAATGGACGTCTGTACTCTCACTTACTCTGTTGTAACTGCCTTGGTTAGTACTCCTTCAAAAACACAGATATGGCACAATGTTAGTTACTAAAAGAATATATCCATTGCTGTTAAATTTATATAAAATTAGCAGACCCCGACAGACGTTGTTCTGTCTTAAATGTGAACTGGAATGACAAAACAATAAATGACAACACCTACTCCCACACCTACTCCTACACTTACTCCCACACATACTCCTACACCAAAATTTAAAAAAACAGATTAAAAATCTTCTCTGGCTCATGCACAACAACTTTGCTAATCCTCCTCACATGATCAAATGCATAGTTTACGATTCTATAAAGGACATAAGGACAGACAGACAGACGTTCATTTTTACATAATAGATAACTAAATAAATATTTATACATTAATAACTTAGCTTTATTTAAAGCTTAATTCTTTTTACAGCATTTCAAATTATTATGATTGGGCTTGCAAATGCAATTTTTCTAATTCGCTACCGGCGTAGATGTAATTTGTTCAAAAAGGTTTATTTAATTCGTTTCGTTTAATATTCCGGCTCTCGGACCAGGGGCGGTGCTAGGGGTGAGGCGCGAGGGGCGAAGGCGTCGGGGCGCCGCTGGGGGTACACCGTGACCCCAAAAGTAGGTCACGCCGACCTGAGAATCACTTATCTGGTAGTTCCGAGATAGGCAAGTGCTCTGAAATAAACCCTAATCGTTCACTTTGAGGCAATTTATACGAATAAAAGATGTTGGTTCCTAGAAATAACCATGTAAGCCTTAAGATGTGTAGAGTCAGAAGCTTAGTTTTACATGAGATCAGATCTCAACATTTTGACATTTTGACATCGCGATCTTGGCATCACTTTACATGAAAACGTTTTTGGTGGGTTATAAATAAATACCATTTAATTCAGGATGCATAGGCCCATATTATAAATACCTTAAAGACTAACATGTTATGTTGTTATGTAGTCGTATTCTATAATAGTACACAGGAAACTTTTATCGTGGAATATTACACTCGAAAGAATATATTAATAACTTATTTGTAGGTTATAACAGTACCTATAGAATACAATGTATAATAGGGGTATACAATCTCGTAAGTTCCTCGTATAATAGAGGTTTCCGGAGTCGGTACTCTAATAGGGAAGTTCAGTCCTGGATGTGAGTAACTTTTAATTGTACCTACTGTATACTGATTGTATCGGCTTCCTTAGTATCGTCTCTTCTGCTAGGGTTGCCAGTTGTCCTTATTACAAAGGAAATAATTAATAATTATACAAGTCTATGAACGTAGGGACAGACATGAGTGAGCTAACACAGATTATTATTTATTTTATTGAACAATTTATTGCACACAGGAAAAAGTATAACATCACAATTTAACAGAAGACGACACAAATTATTTCTTTAGTTACATTATTATTAAAATCAAAATTAAATGAGACAATCTTAACATGAAATTTAGTATGGAGGGAGTTTTGGAAAAGAAAAATCGATCTAGCTAGATCTTTTTCCTTGGAAACTGCGCATTTGTAAGCTATATATATATTTTTTTCTTTTCGTCGTGCAACAATATATTTTATCAATAATTTCGACTCTATAGTCATGTATACGCCTTTACAATAGAATCCCAGAAAACGTTTAGAACGTTTTAAAAAGCTGTTAAAGAACGTTTGTGTGCTAAAGCTTATTATAAAGTCAGTGATTTCATTAACGATTGCACACCTTGGGAATAAGATGGCCCCCTGCAAGGCTGCTTTTATGTACTTAAGTATGTTCTATGTACTTATGACTAATGTTATATAGATTAAGTTACAACATTGTATTTTTTTTTTGAAAATAACAATTTTCCTATCTTTTTCTTAAAAGGTGCACGGGGCCGTGCGAGTTTCTTACGCAAGTTCTTCTCGCCGGGCTAGTTTCCGAATCGGTGGTAGGTATCATGTAGGACAATTCTATAAGCGTCATATCATAACCTACATGGAAATAAAAATTTTGAGTTTGATTTAGAGTTTTATTGTGCCAGTCCGATTGGCAGTTTGGTATACATATGTATAATTTTTGGTTTTTTCGATAATACGGAATGTGGTAGGTTCGAATTCAAATAAATGTTTTTATGTTTTTTTTATTTTTATACCAAATAAGACAGTCGATAACATTTAAAAGAAGACTAGATGTTTTCGGTATCAATGGGTCATCATTAGTGACAAAAAATTTTAATAGAAAGTATTAAAATATCCACGTTTTTATACTTTTTGTTGTTTCGTTACGTGCATAAACATTTTCTTGACGGCTTCCTATTACCATTTGAATATTATTTCAGCTATTCATTGTATTATATGGGAAAGTTATCAAATATGGAATAGGTACCATTTTTGTTTTAGGGATATAAAACCAAATTTCAAACAAATGACAACATAATATGTCGCGAATTATCGCGAACGCGAAAGAGGATAAGAAACATATTGATTAGTATAAACATAAGTTAAAACTGCAATATGCAACAGGAAGAGGAATATGCATAGACCACAGATATCTTTGAGATGCTCATGATGGAGGCATTTGTCGACACCACTTTTGTGAGGAGGCTCTATATAAATGTATGAATTATTGGCATTCATACATTTCACATGGCATTCACACATATAGAGCCTCCTCTCAGATATATTTATTAACAAAATAAAAATCGAAAACAAAAAACAAAATTACGAATAGGTACCTTAGTTAATGTGGAATAGATACCCATAATTTCAATATAAGCATAGATATTATTAAATCATCATATTAATTATAACTAAATTAGAAATTTCCTTTAATATAATAGGTTGGGGAAAAAGTCTTTTCGCATTATAGTATGTATGAACTTGTCATAAAATATCTTGGGCTATACCAATTGTAATTGGCTGATTTTGGTATCATTAAAAAGTTTTAATTTTATAGAAGACAATTCCAAATTCAAATTAGGTAAATTTGAGATTTTCATTTGTTTTTCTTATTGTTAAAATGAGTGATTCTTATGAAGAATTTCGATACATTTTAAAATTTTATTACAAAAAAGGTAAAAATGCAACACAAGCCGCGAAAAAAATTTGTGATGTTTATGGACCTAATGCAGTATCTGTGAGAGTAGCGCAAATTTGGTTTAAGCGTTTTCAATCCGGAAATTTTGATATCAAAGATGCACGTCGCTCTGGTCGCCCTGTTACGGACAAAACTGTTGCCATTTTTGAAAAAGTGGAGCAAGATCGGCATATTAGTAGTTACGATGTAGCTGAAGAACTGGGGATTGACCACAAAACGGTTTTGGCGCATTTGAAAAAAGCTGGGTACACAAAAAAGCTCGATATTTGGGTGCCTCATGAGCTCACTGAAAGAAACCTAATGAACCGTGTACTCATTTGTGATTCTTTATTACGACGTAATGAAACCGAACCATTTTTGAAGAATCTGATAACTGGTGATGAAAAGTGGATCACGTACGACAAGAACGTGCGAAAAAAATCGTGGTCAAAGGCCGGTCAGGCTTCACAGACTGTGGCGAAACCCGGGTTAACTCGCAACAAGGTGATGCTGTGTGTGTGGTGGGATTGGAAGGGCATTATTCATTATGAGCTGTTACCGCCAGGCAGGACCATCAATTCTGAACTGTACTGCGAACAACTGATGAGATTAAAGCAAGAAGTTGAGAGAAAGCGGCCGGAATTAATCAACAGAAGGGGTGTGGTTTTTCACCATGATAACGCTAGACCTCACACATCTTTAGCCACTCAGAAAAAATTACGGGAGTTTGGCTGGGAGGTGTTAATGCATCCGCCGTATAGTCCTGACCTTGCACCTTCAGATTTCCACCTGTTTCGGTCGCTGCAGAATTCCTTAGGCAGTGTCAGGTTGACATCACAAGAGGACTGCCAAAACCACTTGTCGCAGTTTTTTCATCAGAAGCCCCAAAAATTTTATAGCAATGGGATCATGTACCTACCAACAAGATGGCAAAAAGTTATCGAACAAAATGGCACCTATATACTTTAGTCACTTGTAAATAAACTTTATAAAAAAACCTTTTGAATTTTTATATAAAATGCGAAGAAACTTTTTCCCCAACCTAATATATTTAAATGAGACAACCCTATAGAGCGGGAAACTTTCATAATGATCTTCTTCTGTGTCTTCTTGTCTTGTCTTCTTGTCTCTCTCTTCATGTCTTCAAATATTTAATTACATTAATTTTATGTTATTTGTCGGCTCGTCTGTATCATATTGTTGATATTTATAAGTACAGGGAGGAGGTGGTAATGTGGCCCCCCATTTTGTTTTTAGCTTATAAGAAATTATAGGTCTATTAATAAACAATATACCTTAAAATGTTAGGCATTTATCTATTTATTCGTGTCTAAGTCTGTATTGAATGAAATTCGATTATTTTTTTTAATGTTTTTTTCGAAAAAGTAGAGAAAATGTGAATTGAGATATGAGTATGGTATTATGGCACCCTGGGGGCCATATTAAATGTAAGAAACAATAAAGACAAAAATCACAAATATTATGCTCTCCTCCAGGGCCCGCAGAAAGCGCTATGAGCCCACAGAAGGCAGCTTTGGCACTGTATCCACTCTTCACCTCGACGATCACTGGAGTAAGCAGTTTCACGGCTATCCTGTATGCAGACCGCCGAATATCTTGCCTAGTCTATCCATAATAGGTACTTGGCTTCCATGAACATAGTCTAATAAACTTTTCTCTAAATTATGTGGCAGGATAGATTTGATTCCGAGTGGTTTTTTTTACTGCCAAGTCTAATGATTCCTCAGCATCCTTTACAAGATGTTTCAATGTGGACCTCGGAACAGTAAAAGCTTTGACTGGCTTTCTTGTAACCCATGGGTTTGTTTCGGATGGCCTGAACTGCTTGTTTCATTTTTTCGGGATCTCAGGTTTTCCTTTTTTTAATCGAAGTTGACGTCAAGGTCTTTTCATGGCATCTAAAAAAAATAATTCATCATACATATAATATGACCCCCGGGGTCATATTACATACTATATTAGGGGGCCATAATACCAAAATGAGACATTTTGCGACAACATAATATTTTTTTTTATTGAACAACTATTGAATGATAATTACCTTAAAATCGAAGACTCAGGCGTCCAACACGTTGAATTAATACATCAGATGAATTCAGAATTACTTTTACATACAAATATTGAATTTTAAAAACGCACACGCAAAGTTTTCGCCCGGACTCAACAAAACTTGCCTGAATAACTAAAAATGAAATACCATCTAGCGGTGACTTTGGGTATGAATGATCATTTTGGCATGTTATCTACTAGTTAACCTGCTTTTGAACTAGATGACGCTATTTAAAAACCAAAATATTGAAGGGGGCCAAAATACATGGGTCACATTACCACCTTCTCCTCTAATTATTTTTAAATAATAGGTAAACAATAATTATTTTTAGGTTATTATGGGGAGGGCAGGAGGGTTATTATGTACAAATACTGTTGTAAACGCTCGTGCGCCTCGATTTATATAGTAGATTTAAAAATTCATATAAAATTCGTCAAACTAATTTATTTAAAAATTTAAATAGCATATTATTAAAGATAAAAGGTAATCCTCATAAATTATGTAAGTAAGAAACAAAAGGAGAAAGTAAAATACATAAATATCATCATTTTAAATAACTATAATTCCTGATAATTTCGCATTCTTTAAATTTTATTTTTATGAGATAGAAACGTATATAAAAATAATCTGACAAATAAATAATCTAGAAGAGGATCCAACAAGTTTGTAAAGATTTTTTTGTTTTTAAAAAATGTAAGCGGTTTTAGCTATTATATGTTTTGAAATTGCCCCTGAACCGAAAGTTGTAAAAAATTCTGGTTAGTTTTGTCAGTTTATTCAAAAGTTTGAAATTATTTTAAAATAAATGATAAGTGAAAAATTAGATTACAATATTTTCTAGTGTTTTTAGTTTTTCTACATGTAAAAATCAGAATAACCAGTTTTTGTTAGATATAGACGCATTTGAAAAGTAGCGTTTTTCGTGAAATCTGAGTCGCGCGCCGATCAACGCTCTTAAGAAGATAAGTAGAGAAATAGTTAAAATTTTAGCCAAATTTAAAAAGGGAATTATTTAGAAAATAAGTTTTATTCCATACATTTTTGTGTATTTTTAATTTGGAAGTCGGTTTAATTTTTTGTTCAAAGATAATAATTTTACCCTTTTTAGTGTTATTTTGTTAAGTTATTATTAATACATCTTAAGAACGTCTAAAATAAACGTTCGATTGCTGTAAGTTACAAAGTGGCATATGCTTGTAGTTCTTTAAACAATGTCGGAATTTCCAAACGCGCATCTTTAAAGACTGGGGAGTTCTGTTCAGTGCTTTTAGATCCAGGGTATCTGTAAATGTATAACCGCCTCATGTTTTTGGAACTAACAACTTCATAGAACTAACGGAAATGGAACCCTAAAATAAAAGTAGCCTATGTTAGACCTTATAATATCAGCTATCTGCCAGTGAAAGTCCCGTGAAAATAGGTTCAGCCGTTTCAGATATTAGCCGGAACAAACAGACAGAGACAAAAATTAAAAAAAAAAATGATAATTTATTGTAAGTACCTACCGAACATAATTTTATATAATATGCATTAGGTAAAAAACTATTAATTTTAAATTACAAACAGACACTTCAATTTTATTTATCTGTCTGTAACTCTGTATAGATGGGTTGTTAAAGGTTTATTCGAAGTTATGCGATAAACATATTTTATCACAAGCCTAAGCACTTATTGAACAATTTATTGCACACAGGAAAAAGTATAACATCACAATTTAACAGAAGACGACACAAATTATTTCTTTAGTTACATTATTATTAAAATCAAAATTAAATGAGACAATCTTAACATGAAATTTAGTATGGAGGGAGTTTTGGAAAAGAAAAATCGATCTAGCTAGATCTTTTTCCTTGGAAACTGCGCATTTGTAAGCTATATATATATTTTTTTCTTTTCGTCGTGCAACAATATATTTTATCAATAATTTCGACTCTATAGTCATGTATACGCCTTTACAATAGAATCCCAGAAAACGTTCAAAATCTTACCATTAATAAATTTTAAAAAGCTGTTAAAGAACGTTTGTGTGCTAAAGCTTATTATAAAGTCAGTGATTTCATTAACGATTGCACACCTTGGGAATAAGATGGCCCCCTGCAAGGCTGCTTTTATGTACTTAAGTATGTTCTATGTACTTATGACTAATGTTATATAGATTAAGTTACAACATTGTATTTTTTTTTTTGAAAATAACAATTTTCCTATCTTTTTCTTAAAAGGTGCACGGGGCCGTGCGAGTTTCTTACGCAAGTTCTTCTCGCCGGGCTAGTTTCCGAATCGGTGGTAGGTATCATGTAGGACAATTCTATAAGCGTCATATCATAACCTACATGGAAATAAAAATTTTGAGTTTGATTTAGAGTTTTATTGTGCCAGTCCGATTGGCAGTTTGGTATACATATGTATAATTTTTGGTTTTTTCGATAATACGGAATGTGGTAGGTTCGAATTCAAATAAATGTTTTTATGTTTTTTTTATTTTTATACCAAATAAGACAGTCGATAACATTTAAAAGAAGACTAGATGTTTTCGGTATCAATGGGTCATCATTAGTGACAAAAAATTTTAATAGAAAGTATTAAAATATCCACGTTTTTATACTTTTTGTTGTTTCGTTACGTGCATAAACATTTTCTTGACGGCTTCCTATTACCATTTGAATATTATTTCAGCTATTCATTGTATTATATGGGAAAGTTATCAAATATGGAATAGGTACCATTTTTGTTTTAGGGATATAAAACCAAATTTCAAACAAATGACAACATAATATGTCGCGAATTATCGCGAACGCGAAAGAGGATAAGAAACATATTGATTAGTATAAACATAAGTTAAAACTGCAATATGCAACAGGAAGAGGAATATGCATAGACCACAGATATCTTTGAGATGCTCATGATGGAGGCATTTGTCGACACCACTTTTGTGAGGAGGCTCTATATAAATGTATGAATTATTGGCATTCATACATTTCACATGGCATTCACACATATAGAGCCTCCTCTCAGATATATTTATTAACAAAATAAAAATCGAAAACAAAAAACAAAATTACGAATAGGTACCTTAGTTAATGTGGAATAGATACCCATAATTTCAATATAAGCATAGATATTATTAAATCATCATATTAATTATAACTAAATTAGAAATTTCCTTTAATATAATAGGTTGGGGAAAAAGTCTTTTCGCATTATAGTATGTATGAACTTGTCATAAAATATCTTGGGCTATACCAATTGTAATTGGCTGATTTTGGTATCATTAAAAAGTTTTAATTTTATAGAAGACAATTCCAAATTCAAATTAGGTAAATTTGAGATTTTCATTTGTTTTTCTTATTGTTAAAATGAGTGATTCTTATGAAGAATTTCGATACATTTTAAAATTTTATTACAAAAAAGGTAAAAATGCAACACAAGCCGCGAAAAAAATTTGTGATGTTTATGGACCTAATGCAGTATCTGTGAGAGTAGCGCAAATTTGGTTTAAGCGTTTTCAATCCGGAAATTTTGATATCAAAGATGCACGTCGCTCTGGTCGCCCTGTTACGGACAAAACTGTTGCCATTTTTGAAAAAGTGGAGCAAGATCGGCATATTAGTAGTTACGATGTAGCTGAAGAACTGGGGATTGACCACAAAACGGTTTTGGCGCATTTGAAAAAAGCTGGGTACACAAAAAAGCTCGATATTTGGGTGCCTCATGAGCTCACTGAAAGAAACCTAATGAACCGTGTACTCATTTGTGATTCTTTATTACGACGTAATGAAACCGAACCATTTTTGAAGAATCTGATAACTGGTGATGAAAAGTGGATCACGTACGACAAGAACGTGCGAAAAAAATCGTGGTCAAAGGCCGGTCAGGCTTCACAGACTGTGGCGAAACCCGGGTTAACTCGCAACAAGGTGATGCTGTGTGTGTGGTGGGATTGGAAGGGCATTATTCATTATGAGCTGTTACCGCCAGGCAGGACCATCAATTCTGAACTGTACTGCGAACAACTGATGAGATTAAAGCAAGAAGTTGAGAGAAAGCGGCCGGAATTAATCAACAGAAGGGGTGTGGTTTTTCACCATGATAACGCTAGACCTCACACATCTTTAGCCACTCAGAAAAAATTACGGGAGTTTGGCTGGGAGGTGTTAATGCATCCGCCGTATAGTCCTGACCTTGCACCTTCAGATTTCCACCTGTTTCGGTCGCTGCAGAATTCCTTAGGCAGTGTCAGGTTGACATCACAAGAGGACTGCCAAAACCACTTGTCGCAGTTTTTTCATCAGAAGCCCCAAAAATTTTATAGCAATGGGATCATGTACCTACCAACAAGATGGCAAAAAGTTATCGAACAAAATGGCACCTATATACTTTAGTCACTTGTAAATAAACTTTATAAAAAAACCTTTTGAATTTTTATATAAAATGCGAAGAAACTTTTTCCCCAACCTAATATATTTAAATGAGACAACCCTATAGAGCGGGAAACTTTCATAATGATCTTCTTCTGTGTCTTCTTGTCTTGTCTTCTTGTCTCTCTCTTCATGTCTTCAAATATTTAATTACATTAATTTTATGTTATTTGTCGGCTCGTCTGTATCATATTGTTGATATTTATAAGTACAGGGAGGAGGTGGTAATGTGGCCCCCCATTTTGTTTTTAGCTTATAAGAAATTATAGGTCTATTAATAAACAATATACCTTAAAATGTTAGGCATTTATCTATTTATTCGTGTCTAAGTCTGTATTGAATGAAATTCGATTATTTTTTTTAATGTTTTTTTCGAAAAAGTAGAGAAAATGTGAATTGAGATATGAGTATGGTATTATGGCACCCTGGGGGCCATATTAAATGTAAGAAACAATAAAGACAAAAATCACAAATATTATGCTCTCCTCCAGGGCCCGCAGAAAGCGCTATGAGCCCACAGAAGGCAGCTTTGGCACTGTATCCACTCTTCACCTCGACGATCACTGGAGTAAGCAGTTTCACGGCTATCCTGTATGCAGACCGCCGAATATCTTGCCTAGTCTATCCATAATAGGTACTTGGCTTCCATGAACATAGTCTAATAAACTTTTCTCTAAATTATGTGGCAGGATAGATTTGATTCCGAGTGGTTTTTTTTACTGCCAAGTCTAATGATTCCTCAGCATCCTTTACAAGATGTTTCAATGTGGACCTCGGAACAGTAAAAGCTTTGACTGGCTTTCTTGTAACCCATGGGTTTGTTTCGGATGGCCTGAACTGCTTGTTTCATTTTTTCGGGATCTCAGGTTTTCCTTTTTTTAATCGAAGTTGACGTCAAGGTCTTTTCATGGCATCTAAAAAAAATAATTCATCATACATATAATATGACCCCCGGGGTCATATTACATACTATATTAGGGGGCCATAATACCAAAATGAGACATTTTGCGACAACATAATATTTTTTTTTATTGAACAACTATTGAATGATAATTACCTTAAAATCGAAGACTCAGGCGTCCAACACGTTGAATTAATACATCAGATGAATTCAGAATTACTTTTACATACAAATATTGAATTTTAAAAACGCACACGCAAAGTTTTCGCCCGGACTCAACAAAACTTGCCTGAATAACTAAAAATGAAATACCATCTAGCGGTGACTTTGGGTATGAATGATCATTTTGGCATGTTATCTACTAGTTAACCTGCTTTTGAACTAGATGACGCTATTTAAAAACCAAAATATTGAAGGGGGCCAAAATACATGGGTCACATTACCACCTTCTCCTCTAATTATTTTTAAATAATAGGTAAACAATAATTATTTTTAGGTTATTATGGGGAGGGCAGGAGGGTTATTATGTACAAATACTGTTGTAAACGCTCGTGCGCCTCGATTTATATAGTAGATTTAAAAATTCATATAAAATTCGTCAAACTAATTTATTTAAAAATTTAAATAGCATATTATTAAAGATAAAAGGTAATCCTCATAAATTATGTAAGTAAGAAACAAAAGGAGAAAGTAAAATACATAAATATCATCATTTTAAATAACTATAATTCCTGATAATTTCGCATTCTTTAAATTTTATTTTTATGAGATAGAAACGTATATAAAAATAATCTGACAAATAAATAATCTAGAAGAGGATCCAACAAGTTTGTAAAGATTTTTTTGTTTTTAAAAAATGTAAGCGGTTTTAGCTATTATATGTTTTGAAATTGCCCCTGAACCGAAAGTTGTAAAAAATTCTGGTTAGTTTTGTCAGTTTATTCAAAAGTTTGAAATTATTTTAAAATAAATGATAAGTGAAAAATTAGATTACAATATTTTCTAGTGTTTTTAGTTTTTCTACATGTAAAAATCAGAATAACCAGTTTTTGTTAGATATAGACGCATTTGAAAAGTAGCGTTTTTCGTGAAATCTGAGTCGCGCGCCGATCAACGCTCTTAAGAAGATAAGTAGAGAAATAGTTAAAATTTTAGCCAAATTTAAAAAGGGAATTATTTAGAAAATAAGTTTTATTCCATACATTTTTGTGTATTTTTAATTTGGAAGTCGGTTTAATTTTTTGTTCAAAGATAATAATTTTACCCTTTTTAGTGTTATTTTGTTAAGTTATTATTAATACATCTTAAGAACGTCTAAAATAAACGTTCGATTGCTGTAAGTTACAAAGTGGCATATGCTTGTAGTTCTTTAAACAATGTCGGAATTTCCAAACGCGCATCTTTAAAGACTGGGGAGTTCTGTTCAGTGCTTTTAGATCCAGGGTATCTGTAAATGTATAACCGCCTCATGTTTTTGGAACTAACAACTTCATAGAACTAACGGAAATGGAACCCTAAAATAAAAGTAGCCTATGTTAGACCTTATAATATCAGCTATCTGCCAGTGAAAGTCCCGTGAAAATAGGTTCAGCCGTTTCAGATATTAGCCGGAACAAACAGACAGAGACAAAAATAAAAAAAAAAAATGATAATTTATTGTAAGTACCTACCGAACATAATTTTATATAATATGCATTAGGTAAAAAACTATTAATTTTAAATTACAAACAGACACTTCAATTTTATTTATCTGTCTGTAACTCTGTATAGATGGGTTGTTAAAGGTTTATTCGAAGTTATGCGATAAACATATTTTATCACAAGCCTAAGCTTCGGAACATGCAATAGGCCCCATAAAGTTAGTCGCGTGTGGCCAGACCATTACAGCGGTACAGCCTCTTGAGATACGGTCATTGTGTAACTTTCCTTTAATCAGCGCTAATTGGTACTTATAGTTAATATAAGTGTATATGCATTATTTATTCCCTGGTGCCTGGTGGTAGGTTCAAACTATAATTCTTCCTAATAAATGTTTCAATTTTGCGATATCATACATCTCAGGTTTTTACAATGATTTTATATTTATATTAATACATTTATTAATACATTTTATCAACCCTAGGCGCATGGGATCCGAACTTCTTTGGAATATCTAACTATTTTAAACATGGACATAGAAAAAAAAGCGGACGGAAGGTGAAACACAACAATGGTGGCCACTCACGTTTGTGTGAGATTACGGATAATTGCAATTGGCGTACTGGCGGCCGATCGTCTTACTTTGCTGTGAATGTGTGCGTGCGGCACGTGTCGCTACGATACGGCCTTCTTACTTTGATTGCTTCACTATTCATATTACTGAAGCGGTGTCTGCCTTTTTTATACGATTTTAAAGTAGTTAGGTAATGTTTAAATGTTATTTTATCGAATTTAATGTTTGTCTAGATACATAATATTATAAAGAGGAAAAGTTTGTTTGTTTCTTTGCATTGAATAATCATCCGAAACTACTGGACAGATTTTTAATGAAATTTGGTATTGATATAGAGTAGACCACGAGGAAGGACATAATATACTACTTTTTATTGCGGCGAAATGTACAGTTCAAGCGAGATTTTATTTTGCGCGCACGAAGTCGCGGACAACATGTGGCTAATAAACTAAAACTTATTAAGTACTTAGTTTACTAACAGATCAACTTAACTTCTAGGTTCTAGTGGATATAAAATCCAGTTTCATTTACCCAGTCGCAAGTTATGTTTACCGAAGACGATTAGTTTCAACTCGGACTGAGCTAAAAGCTAAAACTTTAGTGCGAGCTAGCCAGCTGCAGGACGGGAGTTCTGGTAGTATTTGCAGTTTAGAATTTCGCGTCAGTTATTTTGTAAATGAACACTAACTTTTAGAAATACTTGAAACCAACACGCTTGATGTACGGGGTAACCGGCATGCACAATAACATATGCATGAAATAATATGCTGTCGATAGGTTTATGTTACAGAAACATATTAAGTATATCTACATTTTTTATTTAATGTTGTTTTAATGTATTAAACAAAAATTTTTAAGGTTAGCCGCAACTCGTATACTTACTTACACGGCAAAATTCAAAGGAAGAATTTAATCTTAGCAACACCTTGTAGGTTTTTTTTTTTGTATTTTATAAAAATATTTTCTGCTACGCGAGTAATTTAAATTTTTATGATTTTCTCTTTTTAATATAATACATCTATGTATTTTCTGAATTGTGTAGATAAAGTCTACTAAAGTCGGTCGCCAAATATTTTAAGTACCTAAACTCAACTCACTTCATTCCATCTCTTATTGCTAACTTCATATCATAATTTACCCTTCTGAGCCACTCTAGCGTGCTCTAGCGCCATTCTGGCCAGTTTTGGAACTATGTATTATTTGATTATAGGTCGCGCAACGGTTTATGAGCGCTCAGTGAAAGTGGTGGGGATCGTTCGCGCATGTAACCAATGGCAAAAAATATATATTACTAACGAACCAATAGCGTGTCGGCAGCCACGTTCGGCATGCGTTCGGCGCATCCACACCTCCCCGCCCGAGCCCGCTACCGCCAAACACACCGAAAAACTGACTTCTACGCATACCCCCTCTACTTTTGTCGAAAGATCTTAATTCGTTGCGCGACCTGTACCTACTTTCATCGGGCCCTTTTTAAGTTTTCTTCTTTGAGGGTGACATTCTCGCAAAGCGAACAAAACCCTCGTTAATAAATAAAGATTAAAAAAAAAAGTATTCTTCTTCTTGTTTAAGGGATGGTGTTCATATTTTTCTTTTTCTTGGCATCAAAATACTTACAGGTAAAATAAAAAGACGAAAATTCGTTAAGAAATAAAAATTTTATTATTATCAGTTCAAATATCATATTTACATTCATTTATTTAATTAGAAGCACATTATTGAAACATCACTAGTGATGCGGCCGCGCCTGAGAACCGAGGGCGGCGGAGCGACGAGCGGAGCGGAGAGCGTGCTACATACACATACAAACAACACAGTCATTCCCTCACAAACACGATCCAAAAATATCGACAGTATAATTTCATATTTACATACATTACAGAAAATACATCAGTATATCATTAGAGCATAAAAATTTTACAGAATATTACAATACATGACAAGAAATTCATTTTTATTTATCAATAAATTACAGTGCTGTTTTGGCTCTTAACATATTTTTAAATTACAAACAATTTGTACAAACAGTACCTGTATGCAAATATTTTAATCGTTTATAAAAATAATGAATTCATCGATATACAATAAAATTGTCCTAACCGCCACGCTTCCCGCTCCTTCCCCGCTCCGCTACTCTGTATGCGCGACCACTTAACATAAAAATAATAAAGTAAATACAATTGTGAATAACCTATTTTACAGATAAGAAAAAATCTCATAAGAATTGCCTTAATGACGACTGATCTCATTTTACACGAAATACTACAGTGATAGTTTTGTATGGGGTCTGTTTCGCGGCGTGGTTAACCTACAACGTAGAGCTCAGTACAGATATATGATTATACTTAGAGCACATGGGTACTTTTACGTGAGTAGTCTGTTTTGTCTAACTTCACATCCTTGATATATCTACAACAAGCTGTAAAAAATAGGCATTTCCAAAGTCCAAATATTTCGTAAAGTATCGACACAATGGAGAATGTTGTTAGTTATGTAAAATCGCTTGAAACGTTTTTACAGTAAAGCTAATAAGTATACAGATATACTAGCTTTTGTTTTTTACCGAGTACCTAGTTATGATTTTTAAGTTCCGAAATTTTTCGAATCCCGCTAACAGTAAAGTGACGTCACGCTACACTTACCTATAACCGGAGATAGTCCCAGCCTTAGTCGCAGGTTACCGTCAGGGCCACTTTAAAGTTAAATATCTTGGAAACTAATTGACGAATCGAAATAATTCTTCACGAGTATTTTTTATTCTCTACATAGAATACTGAAAGCTTACATTTGAAACTAGCGAACATTCCCCATTGCTGTATATACCGTCTCGTACAAAACTAACCCTGTAATATTTATAATTCTCCAGTCCACGATATGGAGTAAATATTGCTCATATAATAGAACATATTCTTAACACATAATAGAATATACAAAATGTAAGTAACAGTAACTACAACAAAACATATGCAGCAGTTGCGAATACATTTCGTCGTAACCTTTGTTCTAAAACATATTGACTATTGGCAAAAATATTGATAAAATAAAAATTGATTACAATAAAAATAAAAATGTCGTCGTTGTCATTATTTAAAATTGAATTTAAAAATAAAAAAAATCGATACCTACAATTTCTATTCGTAAAGCTCTAACGTGATGGAACCATTCTCGAGCTCGAGTGAACGACTCATTCGAATAAAGTACCATTCACAAATCGATACATCGGTCTAGGAATAAAACTTAACAAGTATTGACTACCCTTCGACAATGTCAACCTAAACTCACGTACTAAACAAAATTAGGAAAAAAATCATTGACTATACAAAATGTACCTCTAAAAACACCATTAACCTACTACCATTTTACCAAATAACTTCAAAACGAATGAGATAATGGAAGGAACTGTTAGATGGTAAAATAAATATCGCAAATGATTGTCCGGTGGAGATAAATGCTAATATAATGCAATTTGCGTACGTATACGCAAACGCGCACGCAATTTACGTACACACACGCAAATGTGCACGCACTTTACGTACGCATACGCAAACGCGCATGCAATTTACGTATGTCTATGCAAACGTGCACGCAAATCACGTACGTGTACGTAAACGTGAACGCAGTTTACGTACGCACACGCTTTACGTACGCAGCACGCTCTAAAACATTTAAATTGATTAGTAGGCGCGTGTGCATATTAAGTGCTTACTTATGCGTCGGTTTGTGAATGAGCGTCTCGGAACTCAAATATTTACAACCGTCTTACAATTAGTCGTCAGTTCAAAGTACAAATGCAAAACAGTGCGACCTGCCACACTTGATCCACATCTCTTTACTATTTTATTATCACAAATCGATATCGATTCTAATTGAAAATGATTCTAATAATACTAAATTATATTTATATTTTTCTCTGTCTATCGACATGTAAAATTTAAAAAAGAGATTTGAAACAAATGTTCACACCACGTCTCCATATAAATGCTCAACCCCACACAATGTACAGTATGTTACAGTTCTGGGGGCTTAGACATGTATCGTAACGATAACGAAGTTAGACAAAAAATTTAGGGACCACGTGATTAAGCGTAGTACATCAAAATACATTTTTATGTAATTGACATACGTTCGTCGCTAAGTCTCATACATTTTTATCTTTTTACCTTCGTTATCGTTTTCGTTACTTTGGCTAAGCGCCGTGCCTCACTCAACGGGTGACCACTATACACTTAGACACAACTCAACAAATCATATACAATGAAAATATTGCGTTTTATACAATTTACATGCTAATTTGGTGTTCGGAGCCCAATTACGGTTTAACTACGCGCCAGGGGAGGGAATTGAGGATACTGTTTTGAATTTCGGTCATTTTACTTCATTGTTAATTCCCTTTTATTGTATAGAATATATAATTAATGCTACATGACTAATGTATTAATAGAGCTGATATTTTAAGGGGATTTATATAAAATACATCTTTTGAGACTTTAATTTCGCTGAAAAGCCTGTAAGTTCATAAGTTTAAAGATCAGCGACGCGCATCGACGCCACGCTGCAATTTTAAGATTGCGATTCACAATTGAATTCTATTCACAACACAAGAATATAGGTACAGGTTTAATTGCAAGAGTTCGAATTTCGACTTTCTTAAGGCTTGCAGTAAATATTGACTATATTATGGCTGTTAAGCGACAAATCAGTACACACCCAATTCTCTCGCCCTGTATATCCTAAAGTTTTTCACTACTCTACTACCGCGCGACCACCCGCTTCTCCCCTAGCAAACTTCACGTAGTCGCAACGCGACATAGCTATCTCGCGCCATTAGATTTGTTAACAAGCTGACGCGAGATAGCTACCCCGCCCCACGTTCAACCTATTGGCTCAAGACAGCTATGTCGCGTCGCGTCTACGTGCGTATGCTGGGACTGTTTACTACAATGGCAGTGCAAAGTTAAGACATATGCGCCGTTTACGTTACTATGTACATATTAGACTACAAGCTAACCCTTATGGGTTTTTATTTCATTGATTTCAACTATTTTTAAGTTCATTTCGCTATTGATCAAAGAGAAAAAAAAAATTAGTTCATACTTATTAAAAAATTCTGCAATCACTACGGTATTGGACCAATAGATGTAGCAAAGATAGTTAGATTTCTCCGAAGAGATATTCTTTTAAGAAATGTAAAATTCACGGAATACTGTCCTATTTAAAGCGAGGAACAAAAGCACTTAACACTACAAGTACCTCGAATTGTATATTTTATTGTACACTATTTAGTCTACACTATGAGAGGATCGAGTTTTTTTTACACAATTGGCACTAGTTGGTGTTAACGTTACTCCAAAATTTACTCTAACGTCGGGGCCAGATTAACGAGAAACGCCGTTTATTATAGCGATAATTATTTCGTCACTTACCGGTTACAACGACAAGTCCTGAAACTTTAACCAAGTTGTCATTTATTATGACGATGAAATGCGAAAACAAAATGTATGGGATTTGATATAAGCAGTGACAGCGATGCATAATAACTTAGCGATGTTTATTATTTTATAACTTCGTCGTTGTAAAATTAGCGATAGCAACTTGACAAAATGTATGGGATTTGACATAAGCCATCGCAAACGACACGTCACTTAGCGATGACTTAATATATCAAATCCCTTTTTTTTGTTTTTTATTGCGGACTTCGTCGTCGTAGTTAGCGATGGCAACTTGGCTAAATGCTCTGTTTTCTTTAGATAAAAAATACTGCGTATAGCCATCTTGCTTTTATGGCGATAAGTCGCGCATTATTATCGCGCTAATTACCGGCGTTTACCGTCAGTGTGGCCCCGTGTAGCGGGTGGCCGGCGCGCCCTAAGTTTACACGTGAAGGGACTAACAATTTCGCTAATTTCTCTACAACTAGGAGCCACCCTACCCACCTAGCGTTAAGGACGGCCCCGCACTCAACTGAGATCTGTCGTGTACACGTGACAACATACAGTCCATCGCTTGCCTAAGGGTTAACGTCTTTTAGCGCCTTAATCAACGACACTTGTAAAATGATATTCTAGTATCGGTTAGTGGACGAAAAAATATTACCGATTGGACAAAGCAAAAACAGTGGCGAAGGCGGTTTCTCCCTCACAGGGAAGCCCTAGCCTATATAGGTAGGGATTTGGACGAGGGTCTTCAAAAGATAAGTGGTAAGTGAAGCCGATAGGAATGGAGTTATAGGAACCCCACGCCACTGCAAGGCTAAATGTAATGAATTGAATAAATGTTTATTTATTTAATTCATCCTTCACTCTAAAATTTTAAATAGAAATTTAATATAGCTTCAAAATTTTATATATCGTGTGTCATTATTTATGTCGTTTAGATTCTCATTATTAATGAATACATTATTATTGAAAAACAGCATTCGCCACAAGTCGATATCTTGTCCACGAACCGATACTAGAATATCGGTTTGCCATTTTATAGAACATCATCAGATATAGCGATGCGCGATTTAGTTTTAAGGCAATTTAGTAACTACCTCTTGGTGATAATACGACAACAATTTTATTAAGAGCGTAAATTAAGGCGTTAATAAAGACGATATGTAGTGACGGAAAATAGAAATTTAAGTGCATTTTTATAGCACCGTGGAAGGAATGTGCATAAGAATCGAAACAAATCGCCAAGCTCAACGCGTCACTGAAAAGGGGCGTGCGACTGACTCGCGAGAGAGTAAGAGGAGCCACTGGTCCTCTTCCCATAGATCATCTTAGGCCGGGACTGTATTGTCCGGAATCCGCAAGGCCGGGGTTTCAGAGCACTGAAAATAGAACTCTGAGCTAATATAATAGAGTTGAAAATCGAACACACCGTCGAGTCAAATGTCAATGTCATATGACAGCTCGACACTTGTCACTTCTAATTTCAACTCTATTGTATTAGCACATAGTTCATAATTGTGAACTAGTTAATATAAGTATTTGGACGTCGTTAATGCGACAAAATATGCGGTCTACTATAAAATATTGTAACACCTATAATTGTAACCATATTTTTACCAAATAAACATCATTTCATTTCATTTCATTTCATTTCTACTTTCAGTGACCTGAATTTACCCGGGCCCACCGAATCCCGGATCATACACGTCACGGCCTTACCCCGTCGACAGTATAAATAAATATTCAAAACTTCCCAAAAATCGCGAGCGTATCAGAATAAAAACTCTTTCCATTTTTTTTTAAATAACTTCGTATTTTACCGTTACAGATAAATGGCACACAGCTCTGTTTATATATATTTATACAAATTAACATTACAACCGCGACTGCTAACATGTATACACTTTTCAATTGAACGTAAACATTCATTTTAGCCTAACGTCTAAAACTTTCATTTCTTATCGCGCGTTGATTTTGTATACATTTCTGAGAAAATCACGTACACATGTTACCGACCGCGGGTGCACTTTCGACACATCGTTACCTTGTCGCCATACAATAATTGAATTACATGGATGGATACAATTAGAAGCTTAACAAGCGCTAAACATTAGTCGTAAGCGTTCGACGGATGGACGTGGGGAAGACAGGCGGGGTGATGACTCCAATCGACCGCGTAGACAACCTACCGCGTAGACAATCGACCGCGTAGACCATCGACCACGTAGACAATCGGCCACGACTTCCACCTCGAAGATCTATCGACCTCATAGTATCTGGTGACTCGTGTCGATCTCATAGAACTAGAAACCTCATACTTTCTGGTGAAGTTAGACCTCATACTGTTGACGCCTGAGTGACGTCATTATTTTCTATTTCCGTCTTTGTCTATTTGTGTACGATCGCTTTGTCGACAGAAATATAGAAACGTGACGTTATGGCTCTATATGCCTCTATCTTTCTATTTATCATCCCTGGATCTTGTCAATCACACGCGTAACGTCACAATTCTGTACTTCCATCTCTGTCTACAGTCTTAACAGTTTACTAGTCCCTTTCTAACCTACGGCCTCGCGAGTACCAGTACATTAACGATCATCATCAGCCACCACCCCAGTGCGGCCTGCGAATAGACTATAGGGAACTAACTACCGCGGCGGTCACTCCTCCGGCTGCATGGCCACACCCTCCACCGTGAATATCGACACCTCTGCAACAAAAGAAACAAATATTAGAAAAAAAAGTGTGTGTGTGTCAGCTCCGACGAAAATAAGATTTATGTATAGTATTGTATAGTATAAAATTGTGTGTGTGTATAGTATAAAAATATATTATATCCGTTGTCTGATACCCGTAACACAAGTTCAACTTAGCACGGGATCGGATTGACGTGATATATATTATATAATAATGTATATTTGTTCTGTATATATTTTTATGTGTGTTTGAATAAATTGATTTGATTTGATATTACTTCAATAAAAGCGTATTACATAAAGTATGTTACAAACTAATAATAATAATAAAGCTGACGGTAATAACGACCTGGTTTCAGGACTGTAAATGAACAAATTCGAACATATTTAAATTTAAAAATAGCAATGGGTCGTAATACGCTGTGTAATGTATTCCATCTCATTCTTTTGCATATATATCTTTGTCTCTTTCTACGTAACGCCTCAACTTTCCGTATTATACTTGAATTTACTCCTCACAAAATTTCCGTGCCGTCTCAAACTAAAATCGTTTCTTAAGGAGTAAACTCCAAAAAAATGTTCGGTCGTGTCATGATACGCGTCTTTACTTGCGCTTCGCTTGTGAAAGCTTCCTATTATTCAGTATGTCAAGGTTTTTACAGACATTTCTCGTGTCCACAATCTGTACGTTTATTACACTGTATAAGCCGTAAAAAGTAGTTTTATGGGCACAATGAGTGTTAAGGGAAAGGGGTCTAATGCGAGTTTTATTGCGATCGCATTTCCCAAACGATATACCCTCGTAGTCCGGGAGCCGGTAACACTGAAAGTCCCGTCATGCGGAATTAATAAATACTTATTAAATAAATAGAACATAAGTATAGGAATAAATTAAGCTCGGTATTCGTAGATTCCTATTGCTGAAACAATGTGAAAAAAATGTTTTAATTTAAAATGGAATTCAAATAGGTATACTCTTCCGGCAAAAAAAAGTGGTTTGCGTGATTAAATTATTAAAAGCGGATAAAATTGACTAGCGAATACCTATATTAAAAATAATCAATATCTGCGATGACTAAAACATTTTTTCATTTTTTTTTTCATACATTGTTTCGGCAGTAGGAATCCACGCATACCGAGCTTAATTTATTCCTCTATTTATATGTTCTTGATACTCATGTTCCCTCTATTTATTTAAATAAAAATTTTTTGATTCCGCTATGACGGGATTTTCTGTGTTAGGTACCGGCTCCCCGCCTATCTATACAGGGTGAGTGGTGACACAATTTCACAGACAGAAATTGAGTAGTATTTGTCCTATGAGCTTCCGTGACCTGGATTGAGCTGGTCCAATGAGGCTTTATTTATCATTTTTTTCTAATCTTCATTAATCTTTCCCTAATCATCAAGTCTGCATACGTTCAACAATGTAGGAAACCATTGCGAAGTAACTGCGTGTGAGAATATTCAGAATAATCTACTAAGTATTTTTGAACCTATATTGTAATACTAGCTTCTGCCTGCTCTGCTCGCGTAAATAAAATATCCCACAGGAACACTGTACCATTTGGGGATTAAAAGTATCCTATATTTTAATCTAGAGCCTTAACAACTACCATATCAAATTTCATCAAAATGTGTACTTTTTGCGTGAAGGAGTAACAAACATACATACATCCTCACAAACATTTATAATAGGAGAAGAAGTAGTTATGTCACTTTCTAACCGTGTAATGCTAATGGAAGATCCTCGACGCATACTAAGATAGCTTTAAATTTACCATCGTTAGGCCTTTATTTAATATTTAAAAAAAATACAACACACAAAATGTTTTGTTTGAAAGGGACCTAGTACAGACTGACATTTGTTTAGAAATGTTTTGTGCAATAAATCCGGACATTGTCCAAATCAAATAAGCTTTCTGGCCACGCATTAAGATTATTGCTTAATAGCAAAACACGTGAATATTTTAAGAGATTGTTTATGCTTTTCCAAATCCATTTTTAATATTGTTGGGTTATTTAAAAGGTTAACCTTAATAATATCTGCTATCTTTGTGTATTTTTAAACAAACAAAGTAAGCTAGTATAAGAGTAGAAAAATCATCCTAAACACGGCATCTTTTTACAAAAAGATTTTTGAATGAAGAGGTTCTGGAAAATTGCTTTTGCTATACTAAAAATAATATTTTTTAAACCAATATTAGACAGAGAAGTACTCGAAGTAGAAGTATTCGTGTGAAGTGAAAAAAAAGTATATTTGTGACAATTGTTAGTTTTTTAGGATTTGGTCGCAAAATCGACTGAAAAAAGCCAATATATTTTGTCAAATTTGTAAGCGCGCCCTTAAGGCGCTGTGAGTAGTCAACTATGAAGTATTCGAGGGGGTGAAGGAGATGAGTGGGGGACGTGCAGCCCCCGTTACTGCGGGGGACTTCATGCGAAATACGTCAAAGTGATGTGTCTATAATGTACAAAAGCGTAATTTCGATAAAATTGTAATGTGCTTCATAGCCTAGCGGTATTTTGCCCGCCTAAAGCAAAGCGTAGCGTCTAGGTTCAAATCTCATTACAATTTATTATATTTCAAAATGTCTATTTTCTGTCTAGGTCAATTCAAAGAAGTCTATTTCCTAATTTTGTGCCAAATGTAGCCATTGTGATTTGAGAAAGTTAAGTTTTTTGTAAAAAAAATCTAAAAAAAAAGCTCAATTAAGTCACTGAACTCCTAAACGGCTGTACCGATATTAAGTAATGAAAAATTTTGTGTGTCTTCAGGTTGATTCGAGAATGGCTTAGATTTGGAATCGGACCTGGTAGGTGGCGCTGCTGTCAGTAGTCAGTACGTCAACAAATTTAATTCTAAGGCGGTACGAAGTGTGCTGGGATAGCTAGTATTATTATAATATGCGGTCGAAGTACTGCGGAATACGCACACTACAACATGTAACACATTACACAATACACATTATGACATCACACACATTGACGTTTCTTCCTAGGACGACATTTCAAAATTTTATATATTTCGCATTTTTTAGCGGTTACAAAATCTAAACTTGCTTTTGCCTGCAACTTCGTTCGCGTAGCACAAAGCTAAATTTTATCGACTGATTTTATACAATACATAAATACACTATAAAATTCAATATCAAATATTCCCATTCTACATACATGAAACTTCGGCTATCTGACAGCAAAAAAAAATACAATTTCAAATACCTAGTTTCTGACATTTGTGGTTTAACCAAATAGTCTCTTCGGCTACATCATATTAATTGTAAATATTGTTTTATTTAATATATTACTAATATAATACAGAGAGAAGGTTTATTTGTTTGTATGTTTGTTTGTTTGCATTGAATAGGCTTCAAAACTACTGGAATGATTTTGATGAAATTTAGGACAGATATAGAATAGACAACGTGGAAGCACATAGGCATACTTTTTATTGCCGAAAAATGTACGGTTCCATCGAGATTTCCTTTTGCGCGCATGAAATCGCGGGCAACACCTAGTCTAAATATATAAAAGGCAAACCTGACTGACTCATCTATCAAAGCACAACCGAAACTACTGAACAGATGTTGCTAAAATTTGGCACAGATAGTTGTAATGACGTAGGCATCCGCTAAGAAAGGATTTTTGAAAATTCGCCCCCTACAGGTGTAACAAAGGGGTTAAAATTTTGTATGGAAACCGAACTTTACGCGGACAAAGTCGCGGGCAAAAGCTAGTAAAAAATAAACGTAGATTACTGAATAAGTACATGTTCCTAATATCTGTTCATGGTGATTAGCATTAGAATTTATTATAATAATATGTATAAACTTTACAAACCAACAGAATAATATTTAGGTATATATATATATTTACTTATTCTGTTGTCAATCAATGTTGTCAATTTTGAATCAAATATGTTTTGTCTTTCGTCGTGTAATAAATTATATCAATAATTTCGGTTATTTTACGTCAGTCTGACTGGCAGCTCGGTTTGCTTACCGACGTTTGATTTTTGGTGGTGAGTTCAAATCCCGGTAAGATAAATATTATTTTTGTGATTCTTATAATGTCTTTGTTTTTCTTTAATATATATTTTTTTTATTTTTTATTAATTTTTATCATTGTACTAAAACTACGACCAAAGCTCGGTCTCCCTAGTACCTACTTATAAAGAGTTTTTGTACCTCCATCTTAAAACTTTGGACTAAAAATTAGGACATTCATCGAATACAATCTTTTCATACTTTATATAATACTAGATGACGCCCGCAACTCCGTTGCGCCAAAATTCGTTTATCGCGGCGGAACGTACATTTTTCCGGGATAAAAAGTATCCTATGTCCTTTCTCGGGTCTCAAAGTATCCCTATACCAAATTTCATCAAAATCGGTTCAGCGGTTTGGGCGTGAAGAGGTAACAGACAGACAGACAGACAGACAGACAGACAGACAGACAGACAGACACACTTTCGCATTTATAATATTAGTAAAGTATGGATAATCTACAATAATATTAACAACAACTTAAAGTAACTAATAATAAAATAAGTACATAATTAACCATATACTTTTATAACTGGGAAAACAAGCATCGCTCGGAGTTTTATAGTGCGACAAAAAAAAAAAGAAAAAAAAATCGTCTGACCGGGATTCGAACCCGAGACCAATTGGTCGCAACAATACAAAAAGCCAAAGGGCTACCAAACGTCTTACGTCAGGTTGCGAAATTACGCATATGTTATAAGTATTACACGACGAAAGAAAAACTAATATTGACTTAACCTTTATGCAGACGACATAAAGGTCCATTCGGGGGTAAAATAAATTTGAACGGACTTTCAACAATAAATTCGAATAATTTTTGAGCAGAAAAGAGGGGAAAAATTTCACATACGTCTCATTAGCAAGAGGCCTAAGCCGGTACTGTCTTATTCAATAGATATGAAAGAGAAGGAATGACAGGTCGCCATTTCGCGATGTTTCATTCGACTCGTACGAATTATTTATCATTGAAATAAATTAATACTAACAAATATCAGATTCTATACGAAAAATTAAAACAACAATTCCCTTCCTTTTATTATGTTTTACGAAACTGCAAATAATTTTCTCATTTCTGTTCACAAATAATACAGTTACAACTCCAAGAATTTCTATTTTAATGGTTACTTTATAATTTTTTTTATCGAGAAAATGTTCAGATAACGTGTTTTGAAAACGAAGGTCCCTTAGCAAATATGATCAAAATTAACATAATTTTTTTTGCTGCACTAAAATGTATCCATTCGTCTCAAAAAATTTTTGAAAGAAGCGTATTTCTAGGGTAAGAGCGCCTTAAGCAAAAATTATAAAAACTGTACAACGACTGATTTGTGAATATGTTATTCGGCTGTAGCTCACGTTCTAACGGCTATCTTTTCGATTTACAGCCGCATATATCTAGAGAATAATTTATACGAGTTGTTTTCACGCTACCCGGAATTCCCTTTCCCTATGTTAAGAGTATCTTTATATTAGCGTGTTTTTTCCGGATTTCAGACGCCAATCATACTAATGGATAGACAAGAGCCCACACTATTAAAATTTCTAAGTATGAACTTACAGAAAAGACTGAAGTCTGTAATTGTATAGTAGTCTAGTATTTAAATCATTAATCAAATGAAATTGGAATTTGCGTATGGTACGTAACAGTGGCGTGGGGTTCCTATAACTCCATTACTATCGGCTTAACTTACCATTCAGGAGAACCAGCCTTCGCCAGTATTACGTAACGTACGTACCTACATACAAACGTATGTATGAGCGTATGAGTGTTCGTTTGTTTGCTCGAGTACATAAGTGTGTAATAATAATGTCTATGGACACTTAACACTACGTCAATACTCGAAGAACTTGTGTAATTACAGGTACCAGACAACGGGAAGTATATTAAATACTTTTATACTATACATATATTAAAAATATTTATTATATTATACACATATTTAATACACATCCATGATTCAAGAATACACAATATTTTTCCTGCGGCGGGATTCGAACCCGCGACCCCTGGCTTGAGCACCAGCGTATTGAACCATTGAGCCACAGAGGTCGTCAAATGTAACGCAATACGTATACGTGCACACTGTACGTGATGGCGAGTTTGTGTGCGTGTGTTATACGTATCACCTAGAGTACGTACACGTGTGCATACTTGGGTATTGTGTGCTTGCATGAACATGTACGCACGTATATACGTAAGTTGGTGCGTGTATACTAACTGCCTACGTGTACGTGTACGCACGTGAGTGCGTGCGTGTGTACATAACTGCGTGCGTGTACGTGTACGCACGTGAGTGCGTGCGTGTGTACGTAAATGCGTGCGTGTACGTATACGCCCATATGTGAGTGCGTGCGTGTGTACGTAACTGTGTGCATGTACGTGTACGCACGTATGTGAGTGCGAGCATGTGTACGTAACTGCGTGCGTGTACGTGTACGCACGTATGTGAGTGCGTGCGCGTGTACGTACCATGCGGCAGGTGCGACAGTCGCGCCGGGAGGTCGGCGAAGTAGTCGTGCGAGAGAGCGCGGGGGGCGGGCAGGCGGCGCGCGGGGTCCGGCTGCAGCAGCGCCGCCGCCAGCCGCTGCGCCTCCCGCCCCGCCTCGCGCAGCCGCGGGAACGGCGCGGACAGCGGGCGCGGCGCGAACGTCGCCCAGCGCGCCGCGTGCTGTCTGTACCCCGGGAGCCGCGACACTCCCGACCAGCTGTCCTCGGACGGCGCTCCCAGTACCTGGACATCAAATACATTGGTTTATGTTCTACAAATAATACAGACACAATTTAGCCTACACATATAATACGCCTATGCAGTTAGACAAATTCAGATGGATGATTCGTCAAGCGGTAGTTAGTCCCAACGCATTAAACAGATGTTTAGGGTTGAGCTACGGTTTTAGAACTGTGATAAATTAGAATGCAATTTGTCAGGGTTGCATTAAGATATTATTTGTATAGACTTCTGTGGCTCAGTGGTTAGCGCGTTGGTGCTCAAGCCGGAGGAAGCGGATTCGAATCCCGCCAGGGAACAAAAAATGTTTCCTGTGTTCCTGGGTCATAGATGTACATTAAATATCTGAATTATATAATAAAAATCTTAAACGTTACATAATATAAAAGTATTATGTATTTCCGTTGTCTGGTACCCGCAACACAAGTTCTTCGAGAACTTACCACGGGACCAGACTGACGTGGTGTGAAAGCGTCCATAGATATTATTATAGAGTATATTTGCAAAAAATATCGAACCAACTTTTCCAACCAATTTCCAACTTTTCACCAATTTTTCTATTATTTTAAAATCCCACCTAAAACATACAGAAACTAGTCTCGCCAATTTGAAATAAAAAGTCTAAACAACAAACAGAATAGCGTACAGGCGAACCGAAAACCTAATAGCGCTAGTTTTTACGGCGGTCGGTGGTTCGCCGATCGCCACATCAAACGCGTCGGTAAATATTTCAGCACCCGCAACTGACGGCTACAACACAATCGAGAGAAACCGCTGAAAATGTGGCTATGTATTGCCTATCAGTACACAAAACAACGAAATTAATATTGTAATAATTCAATATTATATTGTAACATGTATGTAATAAATACGACGAAACATATGCAATGAGGGGTTTGATATTTTTTCTGCCAATATAGGGCAAGTCCAACGCACACAAAGCGTCATCTTGTGGCGCAAAGTGGTATCAAAAACGGTCAATAAGAATTGTTTTTTCACCTCAGCAGCTCAAACATGCCGCTCATGCTGCGAGACAACAGTGATGTGACAAAACGCGATTTTGATTCGAGCGTGGGTCAAAGTAGCTATCTAATTGTTCAATCTTCAGTACCACGAATTGACATTGTTCAGCTATAAATTTGAAACATTCGAATTTCGAATCCTTTAATAATTAGAATAATATTTAATAAATAGATAAGACAAACCAATTACTTTCAATAATTATTGTACCTTTACTATATTGTAACTTTTAAAATGTTTAGAATGATTTTGATCAATCTATTCCTGTTCATTTCTATGTCTCCTAAGTAATATGTGTTCTCACTGCTGAGGTGAAAACACGAGAGCAAAGTTTTTTGTATCTCGTGCTGTTGAGTCCCTTACTACGCTCAGGATTCTAACTTTGAATCACTCGCTACGCTCGTGAATCCTTCGCTTGCTCGGGACTCAAAATCAGCACTCGAAACAAAAAACAACTTTGATCTCTTGTTGCACAAATAACTATTGTGTCACTAGGCGGCGCTTGGTAGCTCGACGGTCCTAGTCGTGTCAAAAAGCTGTCAGATGTCACGAATAAAACCCTCATTAAAGACAGTAAAATTTGATGGAGATAGTTTTTATATCATTATTTATTTGGATTTTCAATACGGCGGTGTTGGTGGGGGCAACGAGCCCCCACTAGTACGTGCTAAGCCTTAAGCCGAGGGTGTTAGGGTTACACTTACCTTGAAGATCTTGTCCAGCTGGTCGTTGGTGTCCCTCACGCCGGGGAAGGTGGGCACCCCGCTGAGCATCTCCACGAAGATGCAGCCCACGCCCCACATGTCCAGCGACGTGCTGTACTCCGTGCTGCCCAGGAGGACGTCTGCGAAATTATTCACAATGTAACTAGGTCAGAATAATATCCCACTTGTTCCTTTTGATAAATATTAATCTTCTTATATATAAAAATGGATTGAAATTCCAACCGATTTGCCTTACTTTGGTGTTAAAATTATTGTGGTAGTTCAGGGATAGTTTAAGCGGTGACAAATATTGGAAAAGGTATATGTGTAGGTTACAGGAGTAGGTGTAGTTGTAGGTGTAGATGTAGGTGTAGTTATTTATTTAGACAGAAGTGTTAAGACAGAACAACGTGTGTCAGGGCAGCCAGTAATAGGCAATAATAACTATTGACCAATAACGTTTACGGCTTAGGCTGGGACTTTGTTGTCCGGAATCCGTAAAGCCGTGGAAAAGTTCAGAGCACAGAAAATAGAACCCTACCTTTAATTAACCAATTAAAGAAAGATATTTTGACATTAATACTGATTACTCATTGCAAGCTTCACGCGAATAGACTATAGTGTGAAGGGCTCTTTGATCCTCTGTATGATCGGTAACGTAACGGTATGAATGAGAATTGTATGAAAATCTGTCGAAATCATGACAGCACCCATACAAGTTTCATTCGATACTAAAAACAGGTTGAGGTTGTACTAACCTGGCGGGCGGTACCAGAGCGTGACCACCTCGTGCGAGTACGTGTGGCTGGGCACGGACTTGGCGCGCGCCAGCCCGAAGTCCGCCAGCTTCAGCTCGCCGTGCGCGCTGATGAGCAGATTCTGGGGCTTCACATCCCTGAGTAGTACATAGAGTTTTTTACAAAGAAAATTATATTATTCCAGTTTACTTAATAATATCCTAACCAAAGCATGTCAGGACATGTCTAAGGAGGGTTTCGTAACTATCAACACGTAATAGGTTTCCTTAGAATCACCCTTAAAAGTTATTGTCCATTTTTTCATCCCCACTTCACATGTAAGTTCACACTTCACATGTAAGTTCACACTTCACATTCACCTCTAAAATGATTATTATTTTATGATGACCGAGATCTATACACATTTAAACAGACGGACAGACCGACAGACAGACAGACTAACGGACAGAGCCAAACTATAACGATTCCTTGGATATTAACGGACCCTGAAAATGGATGCAATATACTAGCGATGCAAAAATTTCACATGAAGACAGACGATGCGCTATCGCTATGCGAACGCGCGGATGTCTGCGTGACGCAGCGTCCGCTTTGAGTCGACTCGAATGCAACCAAATTTGTGCCGCAATCAGACCTATCCAAAGCCAACAAATATAGCGTATTTACTTGTGTCTACGATAACACAGAAACTGAGACATACAATAGGGGATCGGACTACATCTGAAATATGTAGTTTCGTTAATATTTTCAGAAATATTGTGGCATTACTACTTGGTTAATGTAAAAAAATATATTATTTTATATGTAGTTTACTAATTAAATACATTTAAAAAGTACCAAAAAAAAATTTATTTTTTTTGCGAAACTGGTAAAACAAAACCTACATTATTAGTTTACTTACATCATATACAAAAACATTCATTATGGTAAGTATGAACTTGAACGCACAAATATGGGAGATATTTACAAATATATTCCGGCGGCTATATACTTCATATACTACTTCATATACTATAACCTACAAGTGACGTCATTTGTAGGTCGACTTTAGTATGGAGCGTTTTTAGGAGGCTCGCGAAATTTTTTATACAAATCGCTGTACCTTTGAAAATATTGACTTTTGATATACGGTTTCGTTTGAGAAGTTACTCATATTTAAGAGTACTATTCATTTATACAATAAAAAAAAAATAGTCCGATTGCCTATCAAAGAGAGATCTCGGAAACATAACAAGATTTAAGCCAGACAAATCCCCCTGTCGAGCAAAAAAACGAGCCAAACCCCATTTTATTACGGAGACGCGGCTCCGGATATGAGCTCGCTAAGCGGTTGATTGTGACCCGGTAAACTTCCGGCGTCTGGGCCGGATGTATAGTTTGTGCAATAACATATCGTGTACCCCCGCGAGGAGATTTCGCGTACAATCAAGGATTCTTTGTGTGGGATCGTCTGATTTGTCACTTCAATTTACAGCCCGTTCGGAATTATTTTATCTGTGACAGAACCTTTATGCCAACGACATAAGGATCACTCTTATTAATCCGTCCTCGACTGACTCCTCGTATATTAGGTATGTTCTAAACAGCCTCCGTGGCCTAGTGGTGAGAGCATTGGCTCTCGGAGGTCTTGGGTTCGATTCCCGCATTGGAACTACAAAAAATGTTGTTTCCAAGTTTGATTAGATCTGACAAAAGTCGGATTCGCGCCTGATCTCTCGTCAGTCGTGTCGGTTATCCGTCCCACTGGATTACGAGAGTAAATGAAGAGAGAGTGATCTTGTGTACTGCGCACACACTTGGGCACTATAAGATTACTCCTGCGTAGCTGGCCTGGTTTCAATGAAACCGGCCACCGTCATCGATATCGGTGTGGGGGAGTTCTAAATGTTATAAACTTCTAATGCTAATCTTATACATTTACTTGTGACGGTAAGAGTAGGTACATAATAAATATATACATTTAACGAATGCTCGCGCTGATTTCCCATAGGGGTAAGTAGGCAGAGCTCAATTTAAGGTAATTCTATTGGACTTGTGTCGTCTCATAAGTCATAAGATCACAACACTCGTATCATACAATATTTTGTCCTCGCGGCTACATAAAACGTCTACAATTTTCTACTGATATTGATATATCCTGAATAAAATCTGTCTGAGATCTCGACATTTCTGATGTGAAATGATCGACAATGAATCTATTTGGTGGCTGAGCGTCGGAATCGATTTCACGCAGACGAGTTTTGCCGTCGTCGTTACATTGCTCATGGAACGTCATATCTCCTATTCAATTGTGCAGATCTGTAACTAACATAATACGTGTAGCATACGATTAATTACGGATAAACAAAACCTTTACAACGTTTAAGGCTTTTTATTTTTTTTATGAAATAAGGGGGCAAACGAGCAAACGGGTCACCTGATGGAAAGCAACTTCCGTCGCCCATGGACACTCGCAGCATCAGAAGAGCTGCAAGTGCATTGCCGGCCTTTTAAGAAGGAATAGGGTAATAGGGGAGGGTAGGGAAGGGAATAGGGTAGGGGATTGGGCCTCCGGTAAACTCACTCACTCGGCGAAACACAGCGCAAACGCTGTTTCACGCCGGTTTTCTGTGAGCCCGTGGTATTTCTCCGGGCGAGCCGGCCCATTCGTGCCGAAGCATGGCTCTACCACGTAAAAGGCTTAGAAATCTTAAACTTTAAACGAGCAAAATTTTGTTATATAATCGTAATCTCGGAAACGGAAGCAAGTATTTCCATGGTATATTTAGTATGTAGGGAGTTTTGGGAGAGAAAAATCGATCTAGCTAGGTGTTATCCCTGGGTAACTGCGCAATTTTAAGTTATATATGTTTTTCCTTTCGTCGCATAATAGGGGATCGGACTACATCTGAAATATGTAGTTTCGTTAATATATTCAGAAATATTGAGGCATTACTACTTGGTAAATGTAAAAAAATATATTATTTTATATGTAGTTTAATAATTAAAAACATTTAAAAAGTACCAAAAAAAATTTTTTTTTGTGCGAAATTGGTAAACAAAACCTATATCATTAGTTTACAAATATATTCCGGCGGCCATATACTTCATATCCTACTTCATATACTATAACCTACAAGTGACATCATTTGTAGGTCGACTTTAGTATGGAGCGTTTTTAGGAGGCTCGCGAAATTTTTAATACAAATCGCTGTACCTTTGAAAATATTGACTTTCGATATACGGTTTCTTCTGAAAAGTTACTCATATTTAAGAGTACTATTCACTTATGCAATAAAAAAAATTTAGTCCGATTGCCTATTAGATACGAGTGATTTAGATTTTTAAATGTCAAACCCGGTTGGCGGCTTGGTTAACGTTGGACTTTTTGCGTTGTTGGCAAATTGATTCGGATTCGAATCCCGGTCAGACGAATATATTATTATATTTTTGTAATTCTTATCTTTTATAATTTTATATTTACTTTCTCGTTGTGCCAAAACTCCGAGTACAGCTCAATCTCCCAGGTACTATTAAAACGGAACAAACGTGGGAGGGGAGCGATCGTGCGATCTGTCTGCAACAGATCGCACGATCGCTCCCCTGGGCCTCCACAAGCCGCACGCAAGTTTCCCGACGGTTTCCACATACCTGTGCAGCACTCTCCGGCGGTGGCAGTACGCGAGCCCCCGCAGCAGCTGGTACATGAAGAGCCGGACGTTGTGCTTGTTCAGCCCGCCAGGATGCCGCTCCATGTATTGTGAGAGATCCGTGTCCTAGAAAAAGGGTATGTTTGAGGACGCAGTCTATTTTTGTCTTTTTTCTTCTATTGTTCCAATCTCTACCCTCTGAAGAAAAGAGGTATAAAGCAAAATGAGTCGAAGTAATGAGAATAACATTTGGAGAAGAAGAGATATGCCCTACATGAGTTATAAAACCATCATTTAAAAGCCCCTTTGGAAATCAAAAGAATAATGATAAAAAATATCTTAATCTGTGAAAATTACATGTAGGTATAATATGTTGGAATAGATTACGCAGTACGCTGCATTCTAATATGCCGATTTGCGTTGCAAATGATGGCAATGGCGACCGAGATCGATATGTAATTGCTTGTGAAGACCATCCATATTTACGCAGTCGTTTAGCTTCTCACCCTGGAAGAAAAAGGATTTTGACGCTTGTGCCCGTTGTCACCTGTCAATGTCAAGCTCCTCCTTCTCTCACTCACCACGAACTCGAAGACGAAGGTGAGCGTCTCGCGCGTGTGCACAATGTCGTGTAGCGTGACGATGTTCGCGTGTTTCAGTTCTTTCAGCAGCGACGCCTCGCGTATCGCCGTGAACGGCGCGCCTTCCTCCTCTTGCAGTCTGATTTCCTTTAGCGCCACCACTTGTTGCGTTAAACTGTTTAATTTCAAAAATGGTTAATAATATAGAAAAAAAGGTTTTGTAATATGTGTGTTCTTTCGTTTTTCTTTGCTCTAATGTATTTAAAACTTAGAAATCTACGGCATAATCCTACGCGACCTGTTTAAAAAAAAAGATTAGCGAATTAGAGAACTGAGAGTACGCAGGAGCGTAATCCTTGTCTGATATGTGGCAAGAGTCGCCTATCAGACATGGACAAAACATCGTATTGCTTATCCATTGTGTAAATATTTTTATTAGTTAGGGGGCTAGTATAAACACTTTACCTACTTCTCAACAAGATTAACGACCGAATACTGAAAAGCTAATTTAAATTAAGAGCCCTCCTATTCACAGGCTGTCGTTGTCTCTGCTAGCCGAACGACAAGGACAGCATGTGACTTGAGCGTCACTTAATGTAACTATCGTTTTAGTATTCGGCAGTTGATTTATTTTCAGTTCACAGAAAATCTGTTTCACGTTATTTAAGCTGAACATATTACAATTATTGAGAATATCATATTATTTACATTAATTTGAAAATTCTCATTACACTAACAATGATATTGCCGAAAACGGTAATAAATCGCTCCTTTTGTTTTGTCTCATGGGAGACTGGTGACGTCGGTGCTTCGGTGAGAAGTGAGAATCGTCACCATTTTGTCATGGCCACGACGCGCCGGGATTACATAAAATATTAGAGTAAGCTTTCAAGTTTGTTTACGTCACTAATTAGGTAATGTAAAATACAAAATGCAGGAAGGTCATAAAATATTAAATACATTTTTTAATTATTTGCTTTCTTTCTTTTCAAACGATAAAAAACAATGGCACATTTTTTTTAAATGTGTGTGGTCATCACAAAAGTTCATAAGACCGTGAGATGTTAAGAATTTTTGGGATGATAATGAAAAATTTAATAATATAATAATATTATCTATGGACGCTTCACACCTCGTCAATCTGGCCCCGTGCTAGGAACCCGAAGACTTGTGTTACATGGACCAGACAACGGAAAATATACTTAAGATTTTTCTTATATCACACACATATTTATCATACATCCATGATCCAGGAACATAGATAAACTTTAAGTTCCTTCGGCGGGACTCGAACCCGCGACCCCCGGCCTGAGCACCATCGCGCTCAACTACAGAGGTCGAATTATATTTTGAAAATGTATGATTAAGATAGTGTAGTCCAGTTGTAAAAAGAGATGTTCAAGAAATGTATGAGGCCTGGGCCAGCACTATGTACACTATATATAAATACACTAAAATACACTACATAATAATATAGTAACCGTTTCCTATTCTTTATTTTGTGTAATTTCACTTCGTTTCCATGTACATTTAAATTGACTTCGTCAAGGAGAGCAACACAAAGTAAAATAAAACATGGCGGATCAGATCAGAATTAAGCAAAGAATGTCACTATGACAACGACACGACTTTTGACAAAAAAAGACGAATGGCATTCAAGAAGACCTCTCTTCCTAAAACTGTCAACTATGTCAAAAGTCAAGTCAAAACAACTGTCATGGCCGCCCTAAAAATAGTGTTCTCGCAATAAGAAACCCTTTAAATAATCATTTTTGTACGCATGTACCCTTCTTCAAATAATTTTTTTTCGTATTTTTATGAAATTCCCATATTTTTTCCTATTTACATATTATGTAGTGTACGTAGAGCTGGCCTAAAATCAACATCTTTTTTCACATTGTAGAGTCGCACAAAACTACCATAGCGTAAATAAAAGAGCTCAACTTATGAGCGACTGTTACATATAAAGCCGGCATTCACGTTGTGTCTGGGACGTAGCACGTAGCACGTGAATGGGACTCGCTCGTTAGCGGCCCACATTCATGCCGATGAATAGCCACTTGACTTTTTATGTTAATCCTAACTTTGTGTAATTTTATGTTATTCTTAATATTACTAGCTGTTGCCCGCGGCTCCGCCCGCGTAAATATAGTTTTTTTGCGGTCACGGATAAAAAATAGATAAAAACAATCCTTGCTGCGGATTATATATCATGCTAAAATTTCAGCTCGATCGGTGCAGAACTTTTTGAGTTTTTGAAGCGTACACAAACCAACATAATATAATATAAATATATATAAGAAGATTATGTGCTTTTTCATGTTAGCGAAGCGTTTGTGAATTATTGTGACCCAAAATTTGATAGGTTTGGTACCGGGGATTAAGGCCACGTTTGGAATAAAAGTACCCAAAGGATAAAACAGGAGCAGCTATTACTAAGACTCCGCTGTCCCTCCGTCTGTCTGTCCGTCTTTCACCAGGCTGCATCTTGAATACCGAATCGTGATAGACAGTAAATTTTTTTTACAGATGATGTATTTCTGTTGGATGATGTATTTGTAAAAACATCATACAATAAATATTTAAGGGGGCCCCCGCCCCCCATACAACAAACGTGAGAGCGCGGCGTGATGTTTGTAACTTTTTCACTCAAAACTACTGAACGGATTTTGTTGAAATTTGATATGGTAGTAGTTTAAGGTCGGGTAATACAAATAGGCTACTTTTTATCCCGAAAAATTACAGTGTTCCCAGGCGGACACGCGAGTAAAATCTAGTACTAAATAAGTAGTAGAAAATCATAAAGTATACTCACTTGCTATAACCTTTAAATACAGTCGCGTACGAGCCCTCCCCCAGCTGCTCCAGCTTGATGTACGCCTCCGACTTCCCGAACGGGGAGTCACCCTGTCGACAATTATATGGTACGGTTAAATAACACTACTACTAACCGAGCAAAGCGCGGAGTTCTGATACATAAAAAAAAAAAGAATCACAAAAATATTCATCTGATCGAGATTCGAGCCCACCACATACCAAATTACGCATACGCATACCAAACTGCCACTCGGACCGACATAAAACAGTCGAAATTATTGATATATTGTTGCACGACGAAAGAAAAATAATATACAGCTTAAAAATGCGCAGTTTTTTAAGGATTAACCTAGCTAGATCGATTTTTCTTCCCCAAAATTTGCTCACTAAATTTCATGGTAATTTTTTTACATGGTAAAAGAAATCGATTACATACATACAAGATTGTCTCCACAACCTGAACAAAGGCCAAACAAGTAGACGAACCGCTAAGTGATTATTTTGTTTCTACCACCGCCCTTGGATAGACTTAAATACTGCTAGCCATACACGTAAGGCTGCCAATACCGAAATATTACATGGTCTTGTTGGAAACCAATACAAAATAGCGCACTCTTTTTGTTTCGCTGACTGGATTTTGATCTTTAAAAATAACCTGACAGGTTTGCCTGTACAGTTGAGTTTTACAGGTAAACCAGAGCGTGTGTGTCAGACAGGTGTACAGGTTTCCATATACTATCAGCAGGTGTAACTGTGCATGCAAATCTGTCAGGTTATTTTTAAAGATCAAAATCCAGTCAGCGAAACAAAAAGAGTGCGCTATTTTGTATTGGTTTCCAACAAGACCATGTAATATTTCGGTATTGGCAGCCCATTCTTGCCGAAGAGTGGCCCAGCCACATAAAAAATTGTAAGGTTAAGTCCTGATAGGCAATTCTGCTAAATAAAACCAGCATTAATACAATTACAATCAATTCCCGATACGTAAACGTTAAATCAACGTGAAACGCATTCTGATTGATCGAAACTTCATAAAATCCGTTCATGGTTTCATCCAACATGTCGCTTCACTTTCAATCCAAGTCCAGATTTAGATACATAGGTGTCCTAGAAGTAATAACATTTAATTGTACCTATTTAAATTTATTATTTATTGCACAAAATCATAATTTCGGCCGTTTCCAAACAGCCAGCTAATAAGCATATAATTGACGTATTGGAAGGGGTGCACCATGTCGAATTCATATTACTGGCGACCCAAATTAAAGAAAAACATATAGGGCATTTGACATATCCATACGCGCATTGATCTAAGCACCATAAATCATAGTAAGTCTACGATATTTATGGCGACGCCGGCCGGTGACAAATGTTTTGCGCGGGAGAAAGCTTCACTCGCATATGCGCCAGCTGAGGATAAACCTTTATCTTAAACGATAACCATGTCCAAAATATGCAATAAAGATACATACGTATTTTCTAATTATTGCACTATAATACTACAATATTTGTATTCTATAATACTACAATTATTGTAAAAGTTTGTGAGAATTTATAGATTGCAATAGTTTATTGATTGATGAATGTTTGTAACTTTTTTACGCAAAAACTACCGAACGGATTTTGATGTTTGCTGATGTTGTAGTTTAGGCTCTGGCTTAAAACATACATTTTCTTGTGATAAAGTAGGTAAAGTGTTCCCGTCGGATATTGTATATTTTACACTGGCAAAAGCTAGTAGATTTTATAAAATTTCACTCCTCTAACAAATTAACTGCTTGAAATTCAATATCACCTAATATTAAAACCTAACTTATACGCAATAAAATCCGATAAACAATGGGATAGGCCTAACGTCTACCGCTGTCCGGCTGAAACGATAAAGCTGAAAGGTACAATATTATGGGATATTGATTTTTTAACAATAACAATATATTGACGGATTTTAACGTGTTTTTATGGCGTTATCAAAAACGTGAGTAATTCATGATGCTACTAAAGAGTGGAAAATATTTTTCAACTTAAACGTCGTCTAGCTAAACTACGTCAGAAGCTTAAAATATACCAAAATTGCTCGCGACTTCATCAAAAATGAAAAAGAAATCCGTACATTTTGCTGCGATAAATAGTAGCCTATGTGTGAATTCAAAATCCATTCAGTAGTTATTGCGTTCCTAATATTATTAGGTATGAATAAATGTTTTATTATTATTAGGTAGTAGGTATAAGAATTTATTAACCGGAATTCATATCTTTGTTAAACCTACAAGCCTTACATACACTCATGTTGTATGAAATAATTGTCCTATTAACTAAATTATTTATATATTTTACTTGTTTCGTTATTTATCCACTCTGACTTAGTCCTTTGGGAAACGTTAAAGGTAAAAAACCTGTGCTATACAATATTAAATGTTGTATCTTTATATACTGCCACTCTATTCTCTACAGTTGTGATGGCGGCCATTTTAGTTTATTTATTCTAGTTTCATAAAGTTTAATCTTTATGAAGTTTTCTATCCCTCCAACCCGCACTAGGAACTCTACATTATAAAAGACTAGCTGATGCCCGCGGCTCCGCCCGAGTAAGTACAGTAATCTACGGGAACCGTATGTGACGTGATAAAAAGTAGTCCTTCCCCATGGTCCACTTTATATCTGTGCCAAATTTCATGATGATCAGTTTAGTAGTTTTTACTTGAAACTGTAAATAAAATATCACACGGGAACCGTACATTTTCTCGCGATAAAAAGTAGCCTATGTCCTTTCTCAGGCTCTAGGCTATCTGTGTACCAAATTTAATTAAAATCGGTTCAGTTGTTTTGGCGTGAAAGACGGACTACAGACAAACACACACACTTTCCCATTTATAATATTAAGTATGGAAGTATGGATTAATTATTCCTATTTATGCTAGTTCACAATCGTTCTGACCCAGATCAGCCTAACTTCGACTGGGTCAATAGGACTCGTTAGCTACCGGCTGATGGAATTTTCATATTTTTCACTACTCTTCAGATGAACCTCATTATGATGCTAAAATATATTTTGTATATATTTCGCATTTCGCATCAGCTATGTTTTCACAATTGCTTCATTAAACGTGGAAAAAAATTATATGTATTTTAGACGCATTTCATGACGAGTTATTAAACTCATCTGAAGGCTAACTATCCTACTAACATAAATTTGAAAGTTTGTGAGGATGAATGGATGGATGTTTGTAAAGCAAAAAGTACTGAACGGATTTCGATTAAATTTGGTATGGTAGTAGTTTAGGTTCTGGATTAAAACATTGGCTATTTTTTATCCCGAAAAAGTACAGTGTTCCTGTACTATATTTACGCGGGGTATCCCTATGTACATAATTGCGATAATTGGCTCTTTGGTTAAAATAATTTCAGAATATAACAAGACTTGAACATGATTAAATTCACTAAACTTATTTAAAACTAGCTTTTGCCCGCGGCTCCGCTCGCCTGAAAGGAATGTAACGCCCGAAGGATAAATAGTAGCCTCCTATAACTTTGTGCCAAATTTCGTCAAAAACTGTCCAGTAGTTTCGGAGCCTATTCAATGCAAACGAACAAACATACAAAAAAACTTTCCTCTTTATAATATTAGTATAGCTTAACAGTATCTGCTATCCCGAGAGAAACAAGATTCTTTTTTACCCTAACTCAATTCCGTTAAGCGTAGTATATTGAATAGCTTTTTAAAATAGCAACACATAATGCAGTACAAAAATACCTCTTTTGTAGAAAAATGTATGAATCACGATTGTAATGGAGATTAACAGAACAAAAGAGTACGAGTACAGTTTAAGAATTCTCTGAGTGTATAAACATGTTTACTTACGTAAGTTGTGAATGAGATAAGACCGAATTCATCTTATTCCCTTAAAAGGATACGTCGATTTGTTAGGGATTACTTTTGAAACTCGGCCAATAGGTATTAGAATTTACAAGTATAGGTAGATACGGCATTTTTACGATTTTGACCTTTCAACCTTTCCTTTAAGTATAGCGTCAGCATACTCATTGGTTAAACTTTAAATTAATTAAATTAATTCAGCTATACAGCCTCAAACCCTTTGTGTACCATAAACAGCGCTCATTGGAGTAACAATGATACAATTGCCTATGTGGAAGACACGAAAATGTGTCATTATACCCCAAATGAACAGCAAGTCATACGAGATAATATTATAGGTATTTAAATACAAATTCATATTAATTATCCTCCCAAATTACCCAGCTCCGAATCTATGCGCCATATCAAGTTTTTGCCCCGGTTCGAAAAAGACGTAGATCGGCCACTGAAATTACCAGGATCTGTGCAAGTGTGCACTCTTATTTCTCTAACATATATAATTAATACTATAAAGTGTTTTTGTCTGTTTGTTTCCATTGAATAGGTTCCGTAATTACTAGATCAATTTTGATGAAATTTGGCACAGACATAGATTAAACCACGAGGAAGGACATAGTCTACTATTTATCGCAGTTAATTGTACGGTTACCGCGGGATGTCGTTTTGCGCGCACGAAGTCGCGGCCAACATCTAGCTACAATTCAACACCGTTTCGCTTTCTTAAGCCCGTGCTCGAGTTAATATATTTTATCTTGACTAATGTGGTTTTAACATGAATGCAGTGTATCAGTTAAAAAAAAATCCTATGTTCCTATAGTAAATTTAAATGATCAAAGAACAAATTTTTGTTTGGCAATGTCAATTTGTAGTACTTAACCATACATTCAAAATATTTCCACCACGAATATGATAACTATGTTGCTGCCTTTGAGTCAACGTGTATCAATGAACTTATTTATCCGTAATACATAAATGTTATAAATGTTTTTATTACTTATACAATTTTTATTAGATAATTTTGGTTCTTCTTTCGATCGTTAGAGCGTTTTCCCATTGTCTTGACCGATAATGCAAAAGAGTACCTGTTTCTCATGCGTTTTGCTTGCCCTTGGCAGTTGGCACATTTACCGGTCCGTTATTCGATATCGGATCGAATATTGTGAAAACGCTCTTACGGTTAATAGACAAAAGAATATTTTCTACATTGCGCATAACAACATAACTGAAACATTATTTTCAGACGTGCTTGGATAGATCACTTGTTAATTCGTTCTCGCCTCAATATGTAAAATGTCGCGACGTTATTTATCTGTTCTAGGTTTTATTCTTGGTTCTTTGCATTAACCTATTGAAGAGCTCCGTGGCCTAGGGGGTAGATTATTGTGATTCGCACGTGTGCACGCAGTGCGGGTTCGATTCCCAGGTTGTGACGTGTACCAATGAAACTTTTTAAGATCTCGAGTACATTATACGGACGCTTTAACGGTGAAAGAAAACATCGTGAGGAAACCCGCACATAGTTGGCCCCAGACGTATTGACCAGTCATTCCTCTGGACTAGGCTATGTTGTGAGAATGCCGTATGTGCTTGGGCAGCCATAAGACATTTAAAAACCGACTGTCCCAGGCACTACAGTATTTCAAGAGTGGTTACTTCGCTCGGAGAATACTGTACATATCATCCAATAACGGATAAAAAAGGGTCTAAGTTTTATGTATTTAAAGCCTACTTCTAAAAGTGAAAAGGAAATCTTTTCAATTCCGATGGCAAATCATTTTTACCCGACTACGGCGAAGGCAAAAGAAAGGGTAATGATTTTGGCAGTCGATTTGAAGTAAGTTACTATACAGACTTCAGTCTAATGCGAGCCTAGTTGTTACTGAAATTGAATTGAAACGATTTTTAGACTATTATAATACTGGAGCCACACTAGTGAAAATGTTCAATGCAAATAATTTGATGGTTATTTGTGTCTGTTTGTCTGTCATTATAACCGGATACCAAAAGGTGAGTTTTAGTTACACGCCCTGTCCGTCTGACTGTCGACGTAGAAAATTATAATTTCTTATGCTAGCCATACACGTAACGATTTGTTAACACTGACAGGTTTGCCTGTACAGGTATACCGGGGCGTGTGTGTCGCACAACTGTGCAGGACTCCATACTGGTCAGCACGAAGCTTACCTGATAAGTATAACTGTTCAGACATTCTGACAAGTAAACCCTGTATGGCTAGCTTGTAGTTTTATATCCAAAATAGAAGATAGAGTCTGGCAAACGAAAGTTGAATTTATTTGCAAACTTTTAACGTGGCAACCCTGTACGAACTTCAAAGTCAATTTGACAAACCAAAATTAATTGACAAAAATTTTCATACTTGACACTGGCAAAATGTTGCAAAAAGCGATGGTTGGCCATTAATAGAAGAAGAAGAAGACAAAAATTGCTTGGAAAAAAAAGTGGTTTTGCTTGAAAGAGCAAAAACATTTTTTTCTCATTTTATATTTTTATATTTATCATGTTCTTCCATCTAGTCTTCTCATAAAAACTCGAGAACAGCTGGACCGATTTGGCTAATTTTGATCTTTAAATAATTGTCGAAGTTGAGGGAAGGTTTAAACGGTGAAAATGAATGAAATATTGGTTATATTGCGAGGAAAACGACAAATAATTTTTCCCATGCTAACTGTTCCTACCTGTCAAATATGATCGTTCCGTTGGTAGCGTAAATTAGTTATCTATTCCAGTTATTATTTAGAAACAGTGTGTGTCGGGTACAGCTAGTATATGATACATGTACTATGCTGGTATATGGTATAATATGATACATGTACTGGTATATGCTGAAGAAGCACCAACTCACCTGAATCACGGGCTGAGTGATCACAGCCTCCATGGTCCACAGACTCCACGCCGGCAGCCGCGAGCGCCACTAGCCGACTGACCTCGCGGCTCGCGCGCCAGACAAAAGGAACACTTGCATGTAGTGACGCGCATTACCATCGATATGTTATGTAACGCGAAATTCTTAACATTGTAGATATAAACGTTTGTTTATGGATACGAGCAACGAGCAGAGCGATCGCCTAGCGGTGATACCGTGGCGCGTGCCCACGAAGAGCGCCAGTGTGTTGTCGCTGCCTTTGAAATAGGTACTAAGGGTCAGTTCACATTGAAACAAGACGATACGCGAAGCCGCGCTGCTTTTTTAATATAGGGATTCAAAATTGAAAAAGATACACGAGTTCGAATGTCAAATCATCAAAGTCAATGTCGAAGGCGCCGCTCTTGCAATGAAACGTGTATCTTTTTGTGTAGTAAATAAAGTAGAATTTTGATTAGCTATTTTAAAAATGCATCGTAACATTCGCAACGTCGCGTCGCGGCTTGAATTGACCCTAACATGAAGCGTATTTCCTTTAATAAGTCGACAAAAAGATGGATATAGTAAATGGTACACTAATAAGTCGACAAAAAGATGGATATAGTAAATGGTACACTCATTAACCGAAAGCTATTCCAAGATATTACAAACCACCAAAATGATACACGGTTTGAAAAAAAAAATATGGTACACTTTTTGAATTATTAATACGATAAACAAAAATGTATGCGTTTTCTAGTCCAATAAGAACAACTAACTCCGCGTAAATCACTTTAACGACTGATTTCTTTTCGAGTTGTTAGCGTTTTAAGCAATTCGATAACAGCTATTAGCATTGAGATTAAAGTACGGAATCCCAGTGTTGACAAAACGATCAACCGAGATCTCTCTTGTAATCTAGAAAAAATACGTAATTATCTTAATGTTGTAATATTACGGGATATCCCATAACATCATTTAGTAGATTATAGTTAATTGTTTCTAATCACCTAGATAAGGTTATTTTAACTAACGCGGACGTTACGTATCGATCCTTTACATTTTAGAATTAACGTGTTTATATCTAATTTTTTCTTCGTTCACACCAAGACGCGAAGCGACGCGGGGCTTCATTTCTAAGATAGCGATTCAAATTTGAACTTTATTTGATACACAAGAAGACAAACGTTTAAATGACTCATTGACACTCCATTAGCACATATCTTATTATATTATTATGGGATGAATAAAAGTTTGAATGTCCTCGTCATAAGCACTAACATGTGGGTGCTCCAAGTTTTAAAGGAATATATTATATACACATTCACGTCATTAATATGTAACCATATTTTTAAGATGTCTTAGTAGACTAAATACTTTTTTAAATACCATGTAAACATTTCTGTAAAGGCGAATGGGTCCACTATCATAGCAATAAGATATATGTCGTTGGGTACAAACAACATGACATCTTTGTTTTTGCCACTGTCCTTTGGAGTTAACTTATAGCAAAGAATATATATTACTAACGTACGTACTTACAGAGCAGCTCGAATCGGCACGTGTGTAGAGTTTACAATTCCACCTAATTTTCTTTTGCCCCTATTGATTTTATAAATGTTATCAGGGAGCAGCCTGGGTCAAAAGTGGTTAACCCGTATTTTTTATAAATAGCACGGAGTTCTTATTTTTAACTGGATATTGTTTTTTGATATTCTTTAGTGAAAATTGAACAAAATGGCCAAAGGCATTATCCAAGTACTTAAATAAAGTAACTGTAAATGTTAACGTTTTCTGTACAGTATTACACTATATTCTTGGATTAACGAGGCTTCTTCACGGTTCTCCGTATAACGACAACACTCTTAAGAAAACCTTTGAGAATAAACATCCGAATAGAGAGGCATCAACAAGCAGGAATTTGTGCCTAACTGCGGTATTGCGGTATGCAACCATTCATCGCACTAAAAGCGGATTTAACCAGATTTGCCGCAATTTGATAGGAAGTAATAGAGTTACACTAGTTAATGTGAGCCTGCATCATAATTGACAATTATTGGGTGTAATGCGGGCAGTGAGGGTAGTGAAGGACTTCAAAATTAAATTGTTACACGCTGTTGGAGTTGAGAGGTTTTAAAAATACTGTGCAATCATTATTTGGTAAGTAGCCCTTCGACCAATCTGGTCAAAAAAAAAAATAGAAAGCTTTCGCCGTACCTACCTACATTCTACTAAGCATTTTAGTAACTAAATCTACTACAACTACTAACCATAGTTACTGAGTTCTACTAAACTATAAAGAAATATGTAAGTGTCGGTTTCTAATTTTAAATTAACATCTTTTTAATTTAATGCATATGAAAGTATACACGGTAGGTACTTAACATAAAAAAAAATTTCTTAATTTTCGTCTGTCCGTCTGTCTGTCTGTTTGTTTCCGGTAATCTCTGAAACGGCTGGACCGATTTTCACGGTAATTTCACTGGCAGAGGGTTCCGTTTCCGTTAGTTGCGGGCACAAATTAATTTACTAATTAGGTTTTTAATAAAAATCTTTCTACTAAATTTTCTAAAGGACTATAACTGGTATTTCAGCTCATTTAATCCCATGTCCTGTATACTTCGAGTTCCTCAAGATTTTTCCTATATGAGAGTAAGAAGGGTTATTTGAGTCTAATGAAATTGTCCCCTCTGTTGGATAACTTATTCTGCAAAAAGTCTCGGCGAATACTTCGACGTTCAAAGCGCTTCATAGTTCCCTCACAATTAAATTCTTTTCAACGATTTTCTTCCGTTCTTTTTAAGATCTGCATTAATTTACACTCGGCACAAGTTTGAATTATTAAGGAGGAAGTTTTTTTTATATAAAATACACGATTAGTTCAGTTACAAGATTTTTGCACTTAAGGAAAGGAACTAATAAGTTGTACATTCAAAATACGCTCCACTTTTTTGTAAAAAAGGAATTTAACAAAAAATTTTAGACGCAGGCTTTGTTTTGTTTTTCAATTCATTTCAATCAATTTATTTTGCATATGTTTTCATTTAGACTTTCGGTGATAGAGGTCCTTAATAAAGTGTTCTCGTGAAACGAGCTTATATCATAGCGCTAACCGCCCCCGACTTGTTGTTCTGTCTTAAGTATGAACTGGAATAAATAAATAATTACAACTACAACCTACACCTATAACTTTTCCATTATTTCTCACCGTCTAAACCTTCCTTGATCCACAATTATTTCAAGACCAAAATTAGCCAAACGGTCTAGCCGTTCCCGAGCTTTAGACATTGAAATTGCAATCTATTTTTATAATTAAATTAAAAGAATATGATAATACACGTATTTATTCACACGCACATATGCAACGGAAAACCCTACTGGCAAGTCGCAACACACCCTCGTTAAAAGTTGTACAGTAAACTGGCCGGAAGTGGGCGAAACGTGACATAGTTGTATACCTACTGAAACTATATACCCAGTAAGTTTCTGTCATATCAATGTGTAAGGCAAAAATGTTACAGATCTCTGTCCCAAAAAAACCTTTATTTATGAGCTCCATAAGAGCAATTGAACAAAATAAGAGTTTTTAGAATTAAAATTTACGATATTAGTATGTTTATATACGCGATTATTTTTATGCGCACATATTATAGTAAATAACAAAGGATTGACATATTATTGTTTTATACAACTTTTTATCCAAGCGAAATGAACGGTTGATGATTATTAAAATACTATAATTTGATGCAATCGAAGATGCGGGCTAAAAACCTTGTTTTTATAAAAATGATGAGGCAAATTCTAATCATAGCAACGCTTTTATAAACAACACAATTTGCAAGTTGTAATTTAATTTTCACTCTAAACTTAGCGGCTCATCCATCAAAGTGTAATCTGGGGTGCTTGAGATTACCCGGAAGAAGGGTCTTTATTCTTAAAATGTACGGTTTTACAGTTAACCGCTATAAGGGCCCGTATTCAAAAGTCTGATGCGACGCTATGCGAACTACCTACGCAAAAAACTGCGATACGAATAGCTGCGATTTCCAAAAATTTGTATGTTCGAATTTCCTATATTTTTTTATTAACTCTCATTTATATCTTCAGTAGCCCAAGCAGGGGCAATTATTGGCAACTACGTATATTTTGTAACGATATCGAATGTCAATTGTAGATATTGGCGCTGTCATAATTTTCATGCAATTCTCTTTCGATAAAGTTTCGAATACGCAGTTGTTAATTGTTTCTGCTGACCCCAAAGTAAGGTTGTACGTCGTCGAAAAATTTATGAAGGGAAACGCCTTACTGCGCAACAATTCGCGTCTCAGTTTTCTGCCTTGCGAATTCTTATCACACCGATTCGCAGTCTTGTGTACAAGCCCTGTGATGTGACCCGGGTAATGATGCGTAGATACCGAGTGGACATTTGGGAGCACTCGTGTAATCATTATCTTAAAAGCGCTACAGTTTAACGGATACACTTAAACAATACTGGGTAATTGACTACATGTAAAATATTTCATTACAGTACTGAAATATTGATGTATTATTACATGATAAATGTAAAAAAATATAAAACTTTGTTTAGTTTTGTGATTCGGTGCATTTCAAAGTTATAAAAAAGTTGGAATATTTGTTTTACATAATAAGTTTAAAAACCTACATAAATTATTACTTACATAAAATAGAGAAGATTGTGGTAATTATGAAATTAAACACAATAATTTCGGAGAACTATATTATGTTCTTGTGACCTATATAATTATATTTCATACAACTGAAGGAACGCGTGACGTTAGACTTTTGTATGGATCATTTTCACTAGACTGACGAAGTTCTGTATTACAAATTTCTGTACCTTTGAAAACATTGATTTTGAAAATACTGTTTCTTCTGAGACGTTACTTATATTTAAGAGTAGGTCGCACAGTGTTTTATAAACTCAAAAAAAGTGACATCATTTTTTTATTGCAGTTCTTTAAAGATAAGATCAAAAGAAATGCGAGAGTAGAATTCCCGATTTTCTAGTGTGCCTAAATCCGGAGATAGAAGCCTTCGAAAATGCGAAATTTTTCACCCGGATTTACAGATAAAATTAATTAAAAATTACTGGTGCATATTAGCATCAACTGGATTTATTTTATCGATGAAGGCATTAAAGACGCACATAATTCAGTTACAAAATTTATGTTAAGTTTATTAGAAAATATTTTACAATAATTTTTAACATTTTAGATTTTATTTAATATCTCGAATAGTCCGCAAAATCGACACTTCGTTCTAATTTATAAATATAGGTATTAACTTGGTCTACACGTATAAAAAAAATCATAGGTCGATCTCGTGAACTAACAGAGTTATGACGATTATACGTACACCCGGCGTATTACCAGGTCGGATTGAGGTTAGGGTTGTCAAATAGCAATGCCGATTTTGTAGTCTTTTCGTTTTCGAGCGGCCATAAATCAAACATTGTTTTTGGTTTTAGACTGATGTAAGAAATCAAATTTGCTAAAGCCATTGTTCTTTAAACTCAGTATGAACGGGGATATTATAGATTGAAAATCACAAAAAAAGTTTTAAAAAATATCGTCCTATATTATTGTGCCATTTGAAAGTGTTGCTAGCAAGGAACATTTTTTTGTAAGTAATGTTATATGACATTTTTTTGTGAGTGAATTTATATCGAAAATATGATAGAAATAAATTTATGCACGATATTTTCCATAGAGCTCATGTCATCAGATCCAATAATTGCTGCACACTCACAGCTTAATAAAAAATAAAAATAAAACAACCATTGCCTTCTGCCGCTCTGGCTTTACTGAAAGCCAATGAATATATGTTGGGATTATTGACGAGATATGATCAGAAAATATTGTTAACTGAAGATGAATAATAGACTTTATTTAAATTAAATTTCCCGCCATATTCATTACATTCTTCTTGTTTCACGCCACTTTGTGCGCGCTAAAGGAAAGCGGCAAAATGTACGATTACCGTGAGGACCGTACATTTTGCCGCTACAAAAAATTGCCTAATATGTCCATCCTTGTGGTCTAATCTATATCATCTAAATCGGTCCAGTAGTTTCGGAACATATTAAATGCAAACAAACAGTCCTTTCCTCTTTATAATATTACTTATTAGTATAGATATACTCATTCTTTTAATATAATAATATATCAAGCGGTCTCACACGTCGCATCGTTATCGCATTGATATGATAGGGTCCTGTTTTTACCCATCGGGTACGAAACCGTAATAACATTTTCAATATTGTATACAGAAGTATACAGCAGTGAGTGAAGTTATTTGCTGAAGAAGTTTTTTCTCCAAGAACACTATTCCACGAGGGCAAAGCCGCGGGCAAAAGCTAGTAAATATAATGAGACGAAATCTAATATTTAAAGAATTGTAAAACCGTAAAAAAACGATGTCACTTTTTTGGGTTTATAAAATATGAGAGTTTCATAAACGCGTGGGACGTCTGTTGCAAAAAAGTGGTCGAAATGCAAACAAATAAGTATAATAAGTAAACTAAAAACAATTCTGCCTATGACAGACGTTTATATTATATAGTTACAACTTACCAACAAAAGATATTATGTGAGTTAACAAAAAAAAATTAAAAACATTTTTTTTTATCATTTTTAATTTACTCGAATTATGAATAAATTGTGTTAAATTAGGCGTAAATATTCGAAAGACATTATAGATCACCATATTTTATGAAAATTATGCAATCCCTATAATATCAAATTGATAATCTCTTTTTTTTGTTGGTTAATATAGCATACAAGCGTTATGATAATATTAACTCATGCATAAAGTTTTAAAATTTCGTTTAAAAAATTACAATTCATAATATTATCAAATCCGGGTTTAAGTGACAACCCTACGAAAAATATTTGAATGCTTTTAACTCTGTTAGTTCACGAGATCGACATTTGATTTTTTTTATGTGTGTAGACCAAGTTAATACCTAAATTTATAAATTAGAAAGAAGTGTCGATTTTGCGGACTATTCGAGTTATTAAATAAAATCTAAAATGTTAAAAATGATTGTAAAATATTTTCTAATAAACTTAAAATAAATTTTGTAACTGAGTTATGTGTGTCTTTAATGTCTTCATCGATGAAATAAATCCACTTGATGCTAATATTCACCAATTATTTTTAATTAATTTTTATTCGTAAATCCGGGTGAAAATTTTCGCATTTTCGAAGGCCTCTATCTCCGGATTTAGGCACACTAGAAAATCGGGAATTCTACTCTCGCATTTCTTTTGATCTAATATTTAAAGAACTGCAATAAAAAAACGATGTCACTTTTTTTGGGTTTATAAAACACTGTGGGTCGTAGGTATACCTACTATAATTAATACAATAAAAAATCTGTCAAGTAGCCTATAAATTATTTAAATTGGTTTGTACTTTGGAATGAAGTGTTCGTAAAATTAAAAGGACCATAATTTGGTTACGTTTCCAGCTAACTACATTACATACTCCAAAAGTTTTTGCATTGTTTAAAAGTATGACACTCTGATATTTTATTTACCTGTTGATAGAGATATACCTAGCTAATAGTGTTTCTGCAGTTCCAGGAGGCCTCTTCGGTCTCATGGCCTATTTAGCAGCTTGGACCTACCCCAAAATCGCTTGGACTAAATCGCGTGTTCGCGCGGTCCCAGGGCCTTAGACGTGGACCTCCAGAGACCGCTTCGGCCTCATACACCTCTTTAAATAACACTTACCCCAAAGGCACTAAATCGCTTGGTGCGACGGTTGGAGTGTTCGTGCGGGCCAAGGAACGCCTCGGACTTGGGCCTGGGGGGCCGCTTCGGCCTCATGATCACCTGCGCGTCCTCCCGCGCCCCCTCGTCCAGCAGCTTCGAGTCGGAGGAGACGGACAGCTGTCTCCGTACCCGGTACTCGCCGTTGCCGGTGCCGTCGCTCCATTCTGAAACAAACGGACAATATTTTATAGGTAAATTACCACGGTTTGCACTCCTTTATGAACAGTCGGAAGGTGTCTAACAAGGCTCGTTTGGCTGTGCAGGGGTGTTGGTTCCGACACTCATGTACGGAAGTGAATGTTGGGTATGGCAGAAGAACCATTAAAGCAGAATAAATGCAGTTGAGATGAGAGCATTAATAAATATGATAGGAGTTAAACTGGGTGACAGGATAAGAAATAGTGAGATAAGGTAAGGTTGTGTTCTGAAAGAAGATGTAGTGACAAAAATTGAGAAAGGTATGCTGAGATGGTTTGGCCATGTCGAGAGAATGGTTGACGAAAAAAGTGTATAATGCTAGTGTGAATGGTAGCGTTGGAAGGGGTAGAACTAGGCGGACGTTTCAGGACCAAATCAGAGACGTCTTGAAAAAAGTCCAGCTCAAGAGTACCCTAAACCGAAGAGCATGTATGAAGGGAATAATGAAAGTGGACGAAGCGAAACAAGTATGTAAGGATCGTAGCAAGTGGAAAGAAGTGGTCTCTGCCTACCCCTACGGGAAAGAGGCGTGATTATATGTATGTTTTATCATGGTTTATGGCCAGGAACAAGTAGGCGTATATCACCTAATGCTATGCGGCTACCGCTATCCATAGACGTCCGTTAAGAGTTACCGCGCACACGTAATTTTTAATCGGTTAATAATTTTATCGTTCAGGTGGTCAGTATGGAGTTATATGGCAATGCGCGCATTAGATGATTAATAACCGACCGACCAAAATATCGAACTATGTGACTAAACTATGTATAAGGTCGATTAAAAATCGCGAGTGACTCTAACACCACAAAAGAGGTATGACTTAAACAGACTTACGAGGAACTATCGGCAAAAATACTTGTCATCATGATAATATATTGCCTGTATAAGCGACCGCTGAATTTGTAACAGTGGAAAAAATATATTTAGGAATCTCAGTAAATTCTAGGTAAAAGTTTATGACAAAATGTATCAAGACTTTTAAAGGTTTCGTTGGCATGCATTTCTCAAACGTCACATCAAAGTATGTTATAGTATAAGAAGCCAATACATGATAAGCTCTTGCCAAGCGATACAAACCATAAAGATTTTATTACCAAAACTTTACATAGGTACGTAATTATTGGCAACGTGTTATCAGTTTATTATCTGTCGATATTGACAAAATTTTCAAAAAGCTACGACCGTAAAAAGGCTATAATTTCGATGTTCTGTATAATATGTTACTAATAAAAATTTAAACATACTATTAAGTAGTAATTCGATTATAGGTAGACCGTACGGTACTGTACAGTACGCCCACATTGCTAACGGCCCTCTGCAATCATCGCTTTTTTATAAATTAACAGCCGATGAAAAACGATTGCCGAAAGCCATTGGAAACGTGGTTTTACTGTTCTCTATTCAGATCCAATTTAATATAAACGTAAATAACCGCCTCCTTTTATTGGAAGTCGGTTAACAAAATGCAATAGCACCCACTATAATGATCCGGAATCCGGAAGGCCGTAGAAAATTCTGAGCATTGAAAATAGAAATGTGCGCTAATATTAGGTTAGGTGCGATCTATGCACCTAACCTAATATTAGCGCAATGGTACATACTTTGATTATATAAATATATTATGTTTAAAAAAATCGAATTTATGTTCCCCCTTTACAAAACGCCAATTTCACATGTAATGGCCTAATAGAATATAGCTGAAAATCGAACACACGAGTGTCGAGTTAAATATATGTCACCTCGACACTCGACACTTCGTTTATAAATTTAAATCCTTTCTTAAGGCCCTCCCCCGAGCAAAAGACCTTGAGGCGGTCAGCCGCATAAATTTTTCACATAACTTAGTTCAAAATTGACAAAAAAAAATTTAAACGGCGAATATCTAGCTTATGAAATTGCCTACCTATTGGTGTGTGTCCCAAATAAAGTTTACTTGTAAATACTATGGAGACGCTGAAACTATAATTCAATGAACATTCAATTATAGTTTCAGCGTCTCCATAGTATTTACAAGTTAATTTCAACTGAGTTATGCGGCTGACCGCCTCAAGGTCTTTTGCTCGGGGGAGGGTCTTAAATTGGTTGTTATCAGAATATATTACAATCACTGTCAAATTTACTCTACCATGTGCCACCAACATTCTTACATCGCCCGAAGGCTCCAAACCACATACCGCCTACTAATTTAATACAATTTCATTACCTCATACACCTACATTATAGCTTCGAACCCACAGCCGTGAGCCGTCACGTATAATTAAGTAAAAGCCACACTTTGGCAGGGCGGGAACATGATGTAAATAGGTCACTCGGGCACAGGTCACTCTTACTGCCAATGCGAAAGCGAAGCTATATTGAAGCACTTTTTGTAAGGGAATAAAATAAATAAAAAAAGCCAATATTTTACACTAATAAAATAAAGAATCTAATATATAATCTAATAAAAATAAAATAAATTTAATTTAGGATCTAATTACATGTGTATCACATTTATTATTAGTTATAATTTACATTGTCTCAATCAATATAAAATTTAATTATTATCAAAATTATACACATGCATATTTCTATATAATATATAAAAATGTGTACGCTTCAAAAACTTCAAAAAGTTCTGCACCGATCGAGCTGATATTTTAGCATGATATAGGTATAATCCGCATCAAGGATTGTTTTTATCTATTTTTTGCATCAGTCACATATCCCCGACCGCGAAAAAAATATATTTACGCGGGCGGAGCCGCGGGCAATAGCTAGTATTTTATAAATCTAATAGTGAAATGTCTTGTATAAATTTAATATTTTGCCATTATTATTATTTGCTTTTTGAATGAGAACCCCTTTGTAGGGTAAAGGCCTCCTCCATTTTGGTCTATGGCTCTCTATCTTTTGCCTTTTCTTGCCACTCTTCTCCTGCTATATCTTTAATATCATCGATCCATCTTCTCAACGGCCTGCCTCTTTTCCTTTTTGTAAGGGAATGAATACCTAAATATTGTAACTTCAAACTTGGCGACACTTATCTAACAGCGAGTAGCGGCTGACGAGGCGTCGATTAATATTTTTGATAACAAAATACCTGTTGAATTTGTGGTTTGTCCCCCCTTGACATATCGCTACGACCCAAGATGGCACGCTATAACCTGCGATAGGCATTGAGGATTGGCGTTGTATATATGTCACCGTAAAATTGTAAAAAAAAAGATTGTAAAATAACTCACGAGATTGTAAAAATATGTCGAAAGATTCATTACTACGTGTTGTTGTTGTTTATAATCTAACGAAAAAAATGTGTTAAATTATAGGCAGAATATTCGCGTCGGTCTAGTCGCGTCTAAGTCTATAAACATTTTACAATTTCACTAATTATATTACACTTTAACTAAGGGTTTTTTACAATTTTACGGTGACATATATATTGTGTGCGTGTGGCTCCACGGCATGGCCCAAATTTAAGAGACTATAAAATTATTCACTTTCATATGCGTATATTTCATTTTTATGTTGCGCATGTGGGATAAGAGTTTATTTTTTTTATTGCAATATTTTTACGATACGGTCTTTAATCATTTTGGAGTTATTTATTCTTTATATTGAGAGTTAGGCAAACGCTACTAATATTGGGTTACTCGCTTGTATTACATAACACACAAATTCTGCACCCAAACCGTTTACCAACGCAATTGAGAAAAGCCTGCCTAATTTAGGTTTAAGGTTAGAATACAGTTTAAACTTCAAGGATATTATTTAACAATTTTTACCTACACATTACACAATTAACTTTAATAACATAATATTATAAAATGAATAATTTACCCTCAAACATGTTTATACGTAAACTGTAGGTGCAGGTTTAATAAATATAATATTCCAAATGAGTATAAAAACAGTGCACAAAAACGTACGCGCCAGCTGATTCAGTTTACTAACCTACCGTTATCGTATTTAACTTAACTGTTTACGCTGTAATCCGGGCAGAATGTGTAGACTAAACAAATTTGTTATATTTCCGTATTTATATTGTAGGTTCGCCAAACGTTATTCTTGTTCTATATATCTACCCTGTCGGTGACCTATTAGTAAAATTTTAGCGTCAGATCACACCGACGACGCGACGCATAACTGCATTTTTAAGAACTTTAAAATAGGGGATCGGACTACATCTGAAATATTTAGTTTCATTAATATATTCAGAAATATTGAGGCATTACTACTTGGTAAATGTAAAAAAATATATTATTTTATGTGTAGTTTACTAATAAAATACATTTAACATGTACCAAAAAAATGTTTTTTTTTTTTGCGAAATTGGTAAAAGAAAACCTACATCATTAGTTTACTCACATCATATACAAAAACATTCATTATGGTAAGTATGAACTTTAACGCGCAAATATCGGAGATATTTACAAATATATTCCGGCGGCCATATACTTCATATACTATAACCTACAAGTGACGTCATTTGTAGGTCGATTTTAGTATGGAGCGTTTTTAGGAGACGAATTTTTGCGAAAATTTTGTATACAAGTCGACAAACCTTTGAAAATATTGACTTTTGATATACGGTTTCCTCTGAAAAGTTACTCATATTTAGGAGTATTATTAATTTATGCAATAAAAAAAAATTGTCCGATTGCCTATTGAACTTTATACACTACACTACACGCCTCCTTATTTTGGAAGTCGGTTAAAAAGGTACACGTTTCATTGCAAGAGATCTCAGTCCAATAGAGTAGCGATGAGACATAAAAATCTCAAGCACAGATTTCTGGGTAGGGAGTGATAATTTATATAATTTTTAAAAATCGACTCCCATTATGAACACTAGAAATCAAACGACAATTTTCGGGAATAGTTGCTCATGCATGAGAACACTATTAGAAAGAAAGAAAAAAAAAACATTAGAACCATTAGAACCTCAATTGCTTTTCACCTCTAATTTAAAGTAGACTTTCATTTGACTTTGAATGTACCTAATATGTACCTCTTAAGTGAAGCGACATATTATCGATTTTGTGAAGTTTGGATCACTCTGGACTGCCGTCTCACGTTAGTTTAGCGTTTACGACTTACAAGAATATCGGTTTGACAGTTTTAGCGTATCGGGAATTGATTGCAATTATATTATTCCAATTTTTATTTAGCTGAATTGATCCTTATGTCTCCCGGGTTTGTGATGTGTCCTCGATGATATGATGTCAAATATTATTAAGTATATAACATTCGAAATTGCGGAAAACGTATTAGGTACACTACGAACAAATTACGTAGGTACTACCTATATCATAATTTCATAGACGACTCTACTGAGAACCGAAGATATAAAATGCTGGGTCCCTGGTATATCGTAAATAGAATACACCCATTACTATATGACGCTATAAAGCGCATTATTTACGAGTTACGACCGCGGCTCGGGACGGTCCGGGAGTGTCCGTAACTCCAATTCGTGAAATAAAAATGTTTATGGCACCCCGAAGCCGGGAGCCACGTCGATTATTCATATCGCTACCGAATTAAAATGGACAGCGTTATGATGTTCGGTAGCCATTTTGTAAGGGTAATATTATGGACTGGACACACCCGAGTCCGACCGCCGAAGGGAGGGTCATGTTTCGGGCTTATGTAGGTATGCCCTCCAGCCAAAATGGCCCGATGAGTTAAAAATGAAATATTTGAAGTAAGTATTGAGTGTGGTTTTAAAACACATCCGATTCGTGAAGGTACATATAGGTTAGTAGCTTACAATAGCCATAACACTATACTGCCAACGTGTGACGGTGCAGGTTTGATCCAATTGGCAGTTCGTACACCACACACGTATAACTGTTAAGCTAATCCACGCACATGTAACACGGTGAGTTCCAGCTGATCCGATCAGCTGCGTCGTGCTGATTGGGCGATGGCTACTTTTATTCACTTTACCTGAGTGCATTTTTAATCTTTCCGAATATCTACTTCTAACCGATCTCTACAATATCTACAGGACTTTAATCGCAAAATCATTCATTAGCAATCCAAAATTTATCTGTATCTAGCAAATTAGTAAATATTAATACCTATATTATATATGTTTCTCTAATCTCTACCACTATATCTTACTTAAGCCTTTTCATCCTTATTGGACGATTTATACAGTATTTTCCGATGAAGTAACCACTCTTGAAATACTGTAGTGCCTGGGATAGTCGGTTTTTAAATGTCGTATGGTTGCCCAAGCACATACGACATTCTCGCAACATAGTCGGCCTAGTCCAGAGAAATGACTGGTCAATACGTCTGGGGCCAACCATTTGCGGGATTCCTCGCGATGTTTTCCTTGACCGTTAGAGCGTCCGTATAATGTACTTGAGATCTGAAAGTCTCATTGGTACACGCCACAACCCGGTATTCGAACCTGCACTCTCTCGAGTGCAAATCAAACGGTCTTACCGACTAGGCCACGGAACTCTTACCCGTATATCTATTAATGTGAATATTAGTCGTGTTCCTGTAATAGGCCGGTACGTAATATTACGATTTAATGGAACTCCACATGAAATGGAACATAAATTATACACGAACTTGCGAATTAACATAACAATATTATTACGAGCTGTAATAACATATTACCATCACAAAGCATACTTCACTTTCGGGAGGATAAATGGATCTACGGCGTATTATTTCTTTACTTTCAAGAGGATAAATAGATCGCATATAGATAGATAGATCGCATGTATACTTTTGTAAAAGGAGGATTTCCCAGATCATGGGAATATGGGGTATCTAGTTGACTACAAGATTTAGTTTTATTTAAGTATTTACTGAAATATTGATAAATGTAAAATAATATATAAATTTTATGTGTAGTTTTGTAATTAGGTAGGTACATTTCAGAGTTACACAAACGTTGGAATATTTTTTTACATAATTAATGTAAAAACCCTACATAATTAGTTTACTTACATGAAATACAAAAACATTAATTACGGTAATTATTAACTTAAAGGCAATAGTTTCGGAGATATATAGGTTATTTCATACAAATGCAGGAACGCGTTATGTTAGACATTTGTATGAAGCGTTTTCACGAGAGTTGCGAAATTCTGTAATAGGTAGGTACGCTACGTATAGGTAGGTACGGTACGCTGTGCCTTTGAAAATATTGATTTTTAATATAAGGTAGGTATCTACCTACCTACTGTTTCTTTGTATTTTTAAGAGTACTATTCATTATATATTTTTTTCATTCTATTCCATCGTGTGGTGTATGGGGTATCGACGAATAGGTATTTTTAAATAAAGGACCTTTTCATACGTGGCTTTTTTTTCAACCATTTTCGAATAATAGAAAGTGGTTTATAAGATGGTCCCTCCCTGCCATTTCTAAACTATAGAAACTTGTTAAAGATTCCATTGATTCCACAAAGATTCCATTCTCATGAAAATTATTTTGGGTGAAATCGGATACTGTAAATTTTTAAGCAATTTAAAGAGAAACTATTGCGCGTTTATAGTTACGGAACCCTCCTTACACAAGTCCTGAAATGCTCTTGGTTAGGTTATCGTTAAAGTAACAACAGCCTCCGTGGTCTAGTGGTTAGAGCATTGGCTCTCGACTCGGAGGTCGTGGGTTCGATTCCCGCATTGTAACAACAAAAATATTGTTTCCAAGTTTGGTTAGGACAATGCAGGCTGATCACCTTATTGTCTAAGAAAGATGATCCATGCGTCGGATGGGCATGTAAAAAATCGGACCTGCGCCTGATCTCTCATCAGTCGTGTCGGTTATCCGTCCCGCTGGGTTATGAGAGTAAAGGAAGAGAGAGTACTCTTGTATACTGCGCACACACTTGGGCACTATAAAATTACTCCTGCGTAACTGGCCTGATTTCAATGAAACCGGCAACCGTCACCGTTATCGGTGTGGGGAGTTATTATTATTATCGTTAAAGTAACACCAATAAATAATCTATTGGGTGCAGAATTGTATAAATTGCTCTCTATGCTTTCCTCTTATTATTTTATACAAGTATCTAATCCACTCGTGGTGCCCTAGTTCAATTTCAGAGTTCCTATTGTTTCAACTCGTATGTTTTATTAGTTTCGACGTTGTATTTTGGCTGAGTATTTTAAACAAGTACCCTCCGAATTTTTAATTTCTCACAGATCCATACAGCAGTTGCCACTTGGCAACTGCTGCTGCAACAGTTTGTTTATTAGGGCCTGTTCCAATAACCTATCTACCCAATGACTATTTGTTAAAAACGTCAAACTTGTATCGCAAAAAACCAAATATTAACCTTGTTTTTAACAAACTTCATACCAACTTTTTAGGGTTTCGTATTCAAAGAGTAAAAACGGGACCCTTTTAATCGGGGGAATATCAACTTATATATATATATATGTTTTTTTGTATGTTACACCACAATTTCGCCGTCTGTGGACCGATTTTCAAAATTATTTTTTTGATGTAAAGGGTAATATACAATGTATAATCCCATTAATATATAAAATAATGTATAATCCCAACTTGGTCCCATTTTGAAAAAAGTGGTGACCTGATGATGGGATCCATGAGGAATCGAGGGAACTCCTCGAAATTTATAATATGGAAACATATGTTGATTTTAACTTTTTTTGAAGTAGTCCAAGCATATGCTACCAAAAAGTAAGATTTTGCTCCAAGGCATACCCTAGATCCAAAAGTACAGAAGAGAACTCCTGACTCCTTATAGATACATGTTTGGGGATTTCGACGTTGTTTAAAGAACTGCAAGCATATGCCACCATGTCAATTAGAGTACTCATCATCATCACCACCAACATCACATCATACATCATGACATATAAAAGATACTTCTCATAGTATTTTACACCAACACGGAGATTTTTGAACATTACTCTGCCGTTTATTTGCATTTTTTTTTTGTTGTTGTAAAGGGTGTAATTCGAAATTGGTCTTTTAGTCACTTAAGTGGAAACTTGATGATGGGATCCATGAGGAATCGAGGGAATTCCTCGAAATTTATATGGACACATATAGTAATTTAGACTTTTCCTGAAGTAATAATTAAGCATATGCTACCAAAAAATAAGATTTTGCACCAAAGTATACACTGGATCCAAAAGCACTGAACAGAACTCCTCAGTCTTTAAAGATACGCGTTTGGAAATTTCGGCATTGTTCAAAGAACTACAAGCATATGCCACTAACTTACTAGTAATCATCATCGTCTTATTTACAATACCTAATAGAATCTTAGCGCCTATACAATTATACATTCGATCGTTTATTTTAAGCGTTCATAAGATTTATTAATAATAATTTAACAAAATATATCACTAAAAAGTGTGAAATTATTATTTTTAAATAAAAAATTAAACCGACTTCCAAAGTAAAAATACACAAAAAAGTATGAAATAAAACTTATTTTCTAAATAAGTCCCCTTTTAAATTCGGCTTAAATTTTAACTATTTCTCTACTCAATCTTCTTAATTTTGAAGTCGGTACCAGCAAATTTGAACGTGAGTTCTATATATAAAATATTGTTTGGGCTGGTATCGACTTCAAAATTAAGAAGATTGAGTAGAGAAATAGTTAAAATTTAAGCCGAATTTAAAAGGGGACTTATTTAGAAAACAAGTTTTATTTCATACTTTTTTGTGTATTTTTACTTTGGAAGTCGGTATAATTTTTTATTTAAAAATAATAATAAACTTTATAGAATTAAGCTTTTCGTTTTTTAAATATGTTTCAAACATAGTATGTATGTATTATAGAAGAGGCATGTCGAGACTGAAACTGTCCACACTTTAAAGGCCCCACTTTTGGGGTTTTTGAGGCCATTTTGATATTTGAGGTATGATACAATCAAGATGACATATGACTTTTTCTTGTTTAAAGATTTTTTCTGTCAAATGTATACGTCATAACTAACCTATCTTTAGTTTTGAAATCTTTGGGTTCAAAGGAAAATATATTTTTGTAATAGCAATATGAAAATAATAGTATCTATTTTTTTTTGGTGTGCGTGAATATCAAACGAATCCGCCTAATTAATATTATAAAATATGTGAAAGTCTATGAAGATGGATGGATGGATAAATCTTTGTTACTCTTTTACACAAATTGGTATATTAGTAGTTTACGCTATGGATAGGTAGCATAGGTACAGAACGCTTTTTATCCAGAACAAGTATAGTGTTTCCGTGGGATATCTGCTGTATTTAAACCAAAAGCTAGTTACAAATAAAACTTTTTCTACTCTCTTTTTCAACATTTCGGATACTTCGCAGCAACTGTGGTCACGTAATCTTCTCGGCCAAACCCTATCCGTAAAAGTTTTATTTGCAACTTAAAGAACTTTTTTCTTACGTCGATTTGTTCGCGGGCGATAGCGTAGCAAGGGCTGATGATCATGAATTATGAAAACAGATAACTAGGACTAGTTATCAGTGGCGAAGGCTGGTGCTTCTTCATAGGGAAGCCCTAGCCTGTATCATAGGTAGGGATTTGGACGAGGGTCTTCAAAAGTTAAGTGGTAAGTGAAGCAGATAGGAATGGAGTTATAGGAACGCCATGCCACTGCTAGTTATCTGTTGTCATAATTCTGATCATGATCATCATCATTCACGTGACTTCTTATGAATTGAAATGAATGGGTGATTTGATTTACATAACGCAGAGTTGGAAAACTCATTTCATATTAATGTATTAATATTTAGTAATGAATATTTAACAGTCACAAATATTATGGACTTCAATTACGCTCTGTTGTTACGAGTATAATAATGATACTTGAATTCAAATACTATCAGTTTTAGTAACTACTAGCTGGTACCCGCAAATTTGTTTCTAAACGGAACCTTGAGATAAAAAGCCTTAGTTAATACTCCTTAAAACATTAGCACCCTTATTAATAAAAATATTTACACCATGGATAAGCAAATCCAAATCGCTCTCTTTGTCTATCAAGTGACTGTTCCAAAGTATCTGACAGAGACAGCCATGTTGGATTAGCTAATCCGTGGTGTAAATAATTTTATTAATAAGACTGTTTATATCTAATAATTATGTGACAGCGATGCTGGCTGGAACCGGCCAGGTTCGGTTTGAAGCGGACCATAATATCGGTACTCGGTAGGTACTAGTTGTTTAGTCTAGCGTAGATATGTTACATGTGTGAGTGTGACACAGCGAGAACGTTTACTACCGGCCTCACTTTATGGTTCGCAGAACCCTGACTTCATTTTTGGGGTTCCGTACCTCGAAAGGAAAAAACGGAACCCTTATAGGATCACTTTGTTGTCGGTCCGTCTGTCTGTCAAGACCCTTTTTCTCAGGAACGCGTGGAGGGACCAAGCTGGAATTTATATCAAATACTCAAGTCTGTAGTCCCTTAGAGCTGTGAACAATCAAAAGATACAGCCGTATATTTTCGCCAATTTTCGACACTCGCAAGGGAATCAAAACCTACAGGGTAAACTCAGAATCATGAAATTCGGTACGAAGCAACGTCTTATAGCACACATAAAATTGCGAAAACCGTAAATTTTTAATTACATCATAATTATGATAAAAATATTTTTCATAATTTTAAACTGACTACCCCTTTCCTCATGAACGCCTAGAGTGTTAAATTGAAATTCATATCAAATACTCAGGTCTATAATACCTTTAAGCTGTAACAAAATCACTACAGGATTTGTATCGAACCCTCGATGCGCATGTCCGACTCGCACTTGACCGGTTTTTTATTCGGTGTGAGACTGCATCAAATTAGATCATGCACGAACTACAGCCATTTGATGTACGGGAATAGGGTGAAAGCCTTCTAATTAGCGAGTGAAGAGCCTCGCGCCTCGTTACGATCCCACTGATGACGAGACATGCTCATTTGACGGTGAAAAAGTGGGAACTGCGAAAGAAACGAGTTAATTGGTACCTAGTACCTACCCCCTAAATACGTCATTGATTTTAGTTTTTACTAGCTGATGCCCGCAACTTCGTTTGCATACAACTAACGGAAACGGAACCCTAAAATAAAAGTAGCCTATGTTAGACCTTAACACATAAGCTTAAAGTCCTGTGAAAATCGATCCAGCCATTTCAGAGATTAGCCGGAACAAACAGACAGACAGACAGACGGACAGACAAAAATTTTAAAAAATTATATTTTATTGTAAGTACCGAATATACTTTCATATATGCCTTAAGTGAAAAACTATTAATTTGAAATTACAAACAGACACTTCAATTTTATTTATCTGTATTTAATATGTACCTATAGATAAGATTTTTATATTATTTTTGTTATTATAAATTGAACATATTATTTGTTCGACAATAACAAATTAAGACTTTCATCATCGTCTTATCAACAAAGATACTTTGCTCCAAAATCATGATTTACTGATTTTACATGAGACTATTTTACTGACTGTTCCATGTAGCCATTTTTTTATATTTTTCCAGTTTGGTCCAAAGTTGACGCTTATGGCTAAAGTAAAATAACAATGTCAACGTATTAGTGTCCTAGTTGTGTATGACTTGTAATGAGGGACTGAGAGGGACAAACGATTACCTCATAGTAATCGGTAAGCAATTACCAAATACGCCTTCAAAACCCTCATTCATCACCTTAATCATTCACCCTCAATCAGACAAGTCGCGAGTGCTTCGTAGGCCCTTTTTCAAGAGCACCAGCGACGATTTTAATACCGATGTAAGTACCGACTGTGGGAGAGCCACGCTTCGGCATGAATGGGCTGGCTCGACCGGGTAAATACTTAATTCCACAACCTCACAGAAAACCGGCGTGAAATAACGCTTACGTTGTGTTTCGCCGAGTGAGTGAGGTTACCGGAGGCCCATGGGGGGGATTGGGGATTTTAAGGACCAGAAACGCAAGTCGCAACACCAGAGGAGTAACAAGTGTAGCTCCTCTGGTGTTGCGAGTGTCCTCCATGGGCGGCGGTAATCGCTTACCATCGGGCGATCCGTCTGCTCGTTTCCTGGTTCATTACATAAAAAATAAAGATCACTTACCATAATGTGAGTCCTTATCGTTAGGTATGTTGCCGTTGGGCTCTAGCCTGTCCAGGCACTCCTCCGAGTAGCCGTTGTAGGTCAGCTTGCCCCGGCCGCTGCCGTTCTGCCGCCGTAGATCGCCCTCGCCTTCCGACTCGTCTTTTGTGGCTGCAACAATACACCCTGGTCAGAAATTGCTTAGTTCTCAACGGGGTCACTTCGTACTTAATAACATAATAGATCCTTATCTTCCCACACCGATTTCTGTGTCTCTATGTCAGTCGTGATGGTTATTATCCACTGGATTATGAGAGTAAAGGAAGAGAGTGCTCTTGTGTACTGCGGACACACTTGGGCACTATAAAATTACTCCTGCGTAACAGGCCTGGTTTCAATGAAACCGGCCCCCGTCACCGAAATCGGTGTGGGGGAGCTATAAATCCTTATCGATGTCTTAAGGTAGCCTTCCCATCTATGCGATCAGCTTCTCGGGCCTCGTTCACCGGTCCCGTTATCGGTCTCGGGTCGCGGTCGGTCGCATGCATCGGAAGGCTACATTTAGGTGGCAGGATTGCATTGGATTTATTTGTTTGTCGTGATAATATTAATCTTTATTCTATACTAATATTATAAAGAGGAAAAGTTTGTTTGCATTAAATAAGCTCCGAATCTATTGGACCGATTTTGATGAAATTTGGCCACCCACCCAACCACGGGGATGGTTATAGGCGACTTTTTTACGCGCACGAAGTAGCGGGCAACATCTTGTATTAAATATTTTCATATTTTTTAATTTAATCAGCTTTTTAATATAAGAAGCGCTTGCTTAATAGAACTGGATGCAAATTAAGTTACACCTAAATAACTAAGAATCCGCAGTGTATCCAGTATCCACTAAGTAGAAACAAGCTGCATAAAGAAATTTAACTTATAAACAGATAATCCATTATTTTAATTGCACGCTGATGATCTCAATGGTAATAATAAAATACATAAAATTAATTACGGAACCTATAAAAATCACTAATTAAATCAATAAAACCATCTAGAAATAAAATTTATGATAGTAAATAACACATGAAAAATATAATTTATCGTGTAGCCTTGGGACTCTGGTGGTGTGAATTGTTCTTTGTTTCTTGGACTATAAATAATACGAAAATTTCATGAACTGAAAAGAATTACAAGTAATTAGATAAAAATAACATATTTGACATTTGACGTAGTCGGACGTAGATGCGCTTAATTTATGCGGTCGTCAATCAAAAGAGTTTCCCCTAGATTTTCAACGTCTCCGACGTTACGAAGGACGGGGGTTTAACACTGAATGAAACCGTCAAAAGGTCCACGACCAGTAATCCAAAACATATTGTCATTCAGCATGATTTTTCATTCATTTTTGTAGTCACTAATAAAGCCTGGGTAAAAAGTCAACGCGAGTAAAGACAAGTAAATTTAATAACGGAAAGCGGGCTGTGAAAATTAAGCACTTATAGAGCAAATCAACGGCTGATTTAACGGTAAGCAATTAGATTTATCTTATTTTAATGTTTTAATGTAGGTTGCAATTTAATACACGTTAGTAATGTCTTGTTTCATTGGAGTCAAAAAGATATTTCATGCAATAGGGGAGACGACTACATGTAAAAATATATAGTTTTATTTATAGACTCAGAAATATTGAGGTATTATTTACTATAATATACTACTTGAGACGTAAAAAAAATAAAAATATAATATTTTATATTATGTAATTTAGTAATTAGATACCTACATTTAAAAATTCAAAAAAATATATTTTGCGAAAGTTTGTAAACAAATCTTTGTACCTTTGAATATATTAATTATTATTTACTGAACTTACTCAATTTGCAAAAAAAAACTGTCGTCTACCCGTAGTGTACAACTTTAAATTTATCGATAAAAGACCAACTAATACCACCACGAGCACAAAATAAAATTGCAGATCATTAGCTGGGCAATTAGCGCGAGCTCCAACTAATTAGCCTAGCCGGAGTATTAAAGTGCTGACTTTCAGTTTACTAGTAACTAAATATTACCGACGGCTCTGATGTACTTCTCTAATGCATGGAGATATGATATATTAAATTGTATTTAATGAACCCAGAAGAAAAAAAAATGGAGATATGATAGCGGCAAATGACAGCAATTTTTTTTTTTTTTTTAAATAATAATCTTTAATAATTCTATTGCAACGGTCGGATCTATTTTGACTGGACTTACACTGGCTGATAGCCGATATTATAAGGAGTTGCAGACACCAGCTAGTCTAAATATATAAAAGGAAAACCTGACACTCATCTATCAAGGCACAGCCGAAAGTACTTAACGGATTTCGCTGAGATTTGGCATACATATAGTTCGTACGTAGGCATCCGCTAAGAAAAGATTTTTGAAAATTTGACCTCTAAGGGGGTGAAAAAGGGATTATAAATTTGTATGGAAACTAAATTACACGCGAAGTCGCGGGCAAAATCTAGTATATCATAAAATCGGCGAATATACAAAATAATGCTGAGGATCTAATAGCCGCAATTTCAATGAAATTTCAAATATTATAACGGATGAAAGTTCAATAACCGAATTAATTATAAACTCCCCCGCGGAGCTAATTATTCGCAATTCAGCTTTAGTTAGCTTTAGTTAGTTAGCTCTATGCACTACTCTGTCATGTTGATAGTCGATTATATAGTAATTAACTACTGAACATTGCAATCATTATCATTACTGTATACTAGCTGTCCCGAATTCCGACACACGTTGTTCTGTCTTAACTACGAACTGGGATAAATAAAGAACCAAACAGGTAAAATGAACGCACCTATAAATATTTGACAGTCAAATGACGAATTGAACACACTGAATAGTTAGCATGGAAAAATTCAATCTTCGTTTGAAGTATTTTGACTGCAATCGTCCCAATACCTATGTATCACCGTTTTAACCTTCCCTGCACTATCAAGACGAAAATGAGCCAGATCGGTCCAGCCTTTTTCGAGTTTTAGCGAGACATTGGAATTGAAACCCATTTTTATATATACCTAAGAAGAAGATATAAGAAGATAATACTTGTAGGTACTAGGTAGTGTTAAAGTGAGTGGCTTAACTGACACAGGGTGGAAAAATCTACGTGCACTAATGGTCACTCTTTAGAATCCCGGGTCCTGGATCGTAGATATTATATTAATTGTTAAGGGCATAGGTACTACCAGGGAATTTGATCCTTTAGCAGGTAGATCACTCTCATAGTTGGCATGTATTCGCAAATATTTGCGTTAATATTATGTCAATTACATGTCAAAGTTAAATATTATGATGTTAATGTAATACGAACAAATTACGAGATTAAAAGCCCAAGCGCTAAGGTATTCGATTCCCTGATAATTAATAGGTACATAATAGCTTAATATGAACTGTAAGCTCGCGACTTTTAACGAAAGATGAAGCATGGAGTGGGAAATCAAATTATTCAAATTTAGTGCGTGAATATATTATTCGACACATGCGAAACTGCGTTCATCTAGTAAAGTTTATTTTGGATTGATATAACACTAACGGCTCCCACACGTAATTGCGAATTCGCATCGCATCCGCGAACTTGTATACGAGAGCCCATATACGAGCTCGCAGATATTTGCGATGCGATACGAATTTGCAACTATAATATGTTGGAGCCCTAAGAAGTTATTAAAACGCTCGGCTTTAATACAAATCCATACATACATACATATAATCACGCCTCTTTCCCGTAGGGGTAGGCAGATACCGCCTGTTTCCCATAGGGGTAGGCAGAGACCACTTCTTTCCGCTTGCTACGATCCTTACACACTTGATTCGCTTCGTCCACTTTCATTCTTACCATCCATTCCTCTTCTTACATTCAACGTAGCGAAGCGGCTCTCCATGGGCCACTTTTCGCCTCCGCGAGAACGAGACGTGATGGGTGGCAAACCACATCGCCGACATTCTGGATAATGAATTATTTTTATGATTATCCATTGCGTTCCCACGGATTGGCGGAGAGGGTAGGAATAGGGAAAGGGAAGGATAGGTGGTGTGGAAAGGAACATTGGTCAGTTAGAGTGGGAAATAGGAAATGTAGGATATTACCGCCCAGGAGGGAAAGGGATAGGACAGTAATAGCTAGGGAATCCGGGGTCGCGTACCCGTATACTATACCACAAGTCACAACTACCGGACAGGTAAGTTGGGATGAGTATCCCATGACATCTTAATACAAAGAATAATTTAATACAAATCCGAACCTATTTAATCTCCTTTTCCCGTACCTTCTGCCTTAATCTTTATCATTTCATCGTGTAGATAAAATGATAAGGCATAAGATTTCTAAAAGGTCAACCTTAACTGATATCGAGAGGGCTTTCACATTTTTTTATTTGGTTTACAAAACAAGATACAATTCACAACACGTGCAGATACCTAAGTTACTTTTAATAGACTAACGGCCCGTTTCAATAACCTATCTATCTATAACTATTCAAATCAAATTTGTATCGCAAAAACCTGCAAATTATTGAATGACATCCTTTTTAACAAATAGTTATCGGTAGATAGGTTATTGAAACGGGCCGTAAGATTATTACTAGAGAATATATCCTTCTAGGAGGTGAACACAGTATGCACAAAATAATTATATCAAAGTTGAGCACCTTATTATAAGGATTTAAAATGAATCTACAGATTGATTAATAAACTACTAAAGCATTTGACAGAGGATCTCAATAACCGGCCGAATTCAATAACCTATCTGTTAAAAACGTCGTCATTCAATCATTTGCCCGTTTTTTGCAATACAAATTTGACGTTTTTATGAAATATTTACTGGTAGATAGGTTATTGAATATTGCATATTTTTTTAGGAGACGACAGACAGAACCAGCAAATTAAAAATTGGTTGAAGTAACCAAAAGGGTTTATATTATATGCGTTGTAATTGTTTTTAAATTGTTGATTGTAGGCACTGTATTGTGGGTATTATTAAAGGTTTATCGCAACTAATGTTGACCGAGTACTTAGGTGGCATAACAAAACCTTATCTGTGTAAACATGGCGTGGTTTATACGATATTTGTTCAGGAAGCGCACGAGACAAAACCACATCCTACGAGATTATTTAATACGTTTCGGATCGAGATTACGTTTTAGAAAATTTACAACAATAAGACAAATTAAATAATCTTAGAGACATTTACATTTACGGCCCGTTTCAATAACCTGTCTATCTATAACTATTCAAATCAAATTTGTATCGCAAAAACCTGCAAATTATTGAATGACATCGTTTTTAACAAAAAGTTATCGGTAGATAGGTTATTGAAACGGGCCGTAAGATTATTACTAGAGAATATATCCTTCTAGGAGGTGAACACAGTATGCACAAAATAATTATATCAAAGTTGAGCACCTTATTATAAGGATTTAAAATGAATCTACAGATTGATTAATAAACTACTAAAGCATCTGACAGAGGATTTCAATAACCGGCCGAATTCAATAACCTATCTGTTAAAAACGTCGTCATTCAATCATTTGACCGTTTTTTGCAATACAAATTTGACGTTTTTATGAAATATTTACTGGTAGATAGGTTATTGAATATTGCATATTTTTTTAGGAGACGACAGACAGAACCAGCAAATTAAAAATTGGTTGAAGTAACCAAAAGGGTTTATATTATATGCGTTGTAATTGTTTTTAAATTGTTGATTGTAGGCACTGTATTGTGGGTATTATTAAAGGTTTATCGCAACTAATGTTGACCGAGTACTTAGGTGGCATAACAAAACCTTATCTGTGTAAACATGGCGTGGTTTATACGATATTTGTTCAGGAAGCGCACGAGACAAAAACACATCCTACGAGATTATTTAATACGTTTCGGATCGAGATTACGTTTTAGAAAATTTACAACAATAAGACAAATTAAATAATCTTAGAGACATTTACATTTACGGCCCGTTTCAATAACCTATATAGCAATAACTATTTGTTAAAAACGTCGTTATATAATTTGCCGGTTTATTGCGATACAAGTTTGACGTTTTTAACAAATAGTTACTAGTAGATACTAGATAGGTTATTGGAACAGGCCGTTAATGTATACCTTTAAAACATTTCCAGACGATTCATCTTTTGATGGTATCCATGACAATAATTACGGGGCAGAAAAAAATGAAACGATATTGAAAAGCAAGATGTTTCCTCATGAATGGCAATTACTGAAACGTTCAAATTGGCTTTTAACTTTCCTTTGAAATTTTTTGTCAATTATGTATAATATTATATTTCAAATGATAAAATATGGGCGATAGCGCGGCGCGTACTTGATTGTACATATAAATTTTCGAGCTATTATAAATTGTAAAGCTCGTCTTTTGTTGTCTATAAAGTTGTAGATGACTCTGGTAACAGCCGTGATATAAACAATGTAATAAAAAAACTAACTGGTTGCACTCCCAGAGTGCCGGCAGAAGTGAAAACTTGAACAATAAATTAGAAAAACCGCTATCTAGGTTAAAAGATACTAACTAAAATATTTTCATGCTATGCTCGCGTAATAGTAGGGGAGGGGAAGGTGCTAATTTTGTAGTCACTCGAGCGTCATGGCGACCTAGTAGGTTTTTTACATTAGGTAAAACTGATAAAAAAATAATAAGAGCGTTTTTTATTTTAGCGGTGGGTTCAGAAACTGCGGCCATTTTAAAGTTTTGGAAAAGAAAATATATTCAGAAAATTGCTTATTTCGGTCAGTTATTATTATATTTTAGACAACAAGGACTAAATCATTTAGTTTAGTGCAAAATAAAATATCTGCAAAGCTTAGTTAGGAAAATATGAAGCTTTATATTTTTATATTTTAAAAATGTATAAAACAGGCTTACCTAACCTTTGAATCGTCAGTGCTTTTTATGGAAGCTTCTTTGGGGTATACTTAACAGCCCCTCTCTTAATCTGACAGATTGGATGACATTTCAATACTCAAAAAAAATATTTTTTAACCCACCACGTTAGAAATCTGATTTCTATACCATGATAACTAGACACATGTCGGAAGCCTATACAAGCTTAATCTGACACGCTTGAGCTACTCCCGAAATCCCCTTTTCCCCTCCTTTACTATAAGGGAACTAAGACGGCAAACATTTGCAAGTTGCATCTTACGAATTTTCGATCAGGTTCACGTGTCCTGACGCGAGTTTAAGATTTTTTACCCATCCCAAGAAACGTGCACAACGCCGCTAAAGATTTCACTTTAAAAAAACGTATAGCGAATTCTAGATAATGTCATATGTAATGTCAACGCTGTGGCTTTACCGTTTGGCATTCTGGCAAGCGTGTCTAAATTAAGATTGTGGATTTGATAAAGTGAAATTAGTATGTCAGGATTGCCCCCAAATATCTTATATCTTACACCTCTATAGGATTGGCACATATTATCAGAGTCGCAAAAATTAAAAATATGTAGTCTCTACTACTAAATACTACCTACCTGTGGCGAAGGCTGGTTCTCCTTCATAAGGAAGCCCTAGCCTGTATTATACGTAGGGATTTGGATGAGGGTCTTCACAAGTTAAGTTGTAAGTGAATCCGATAGGAATGGAGTAATAAGAAACCCACGAAACTGCCACCTACTACTATCTCCTGCCTATACCCTCACTCACCCTCTGGCTCCACAGGGTCACCTTCAGCCACAACGGGATCATGGTTTCTGTACACCATCACTACATACGCGACCAGCTGGTATGCGACGCGGCGCGGAAATGAGCGGTGGAGTTAGCTCGCATGTTAAACAATAGCTGCGTGTTTCTTGGGTTACTGTGGGAGACTCATGTTACAATGAAGGCACGTGCGATAACGATGCCTTATACATGGTGCTACGATATGATTTTATAACATAATGAGGGTTATGGAATAAACCAGAACCTAAATAGGCAATCGGACTGTTTTTTTTTATTGCATAAATGAATAGTACTCTTAAATATGAGTAACTTCTCAAAAGAAACCCTATATCAAAAGTCAATATTTTCAAAGGTAAAGCGATTTGTATACAAAATTTCGCAAGTCTCGTAAAAACGCTCCATACTAAACTTAACCTACAAGTGACGTCACTTGTAGGTTATGGAGTACCTATGAAGTATATGGCCGCAGAAATATATTTGTAAATATCTCCGATATTTGTGCGTTAAAGTTCGTACTTAGCATAATGAATGTTTTTGTTCATGATGTAAGTAAACTAACGATGGAGATTTTGTTTACCAAATTCGCAAAAAAAAATTTTTTTGGTACTTTTTGAATGTATTTAATTAGTAAATTACACATAAAATAACATATTTTTTTTACATTTACCAAGTAGTAATGCCTCAATATTTCTGAATATATTAATGAAACTATATATTTTAAATGTAGTCCGATTCCCTATTCTAGTATTTAAAGTAGATAATTTAAAGAGTCAATTTTACTTTGTTTGGATTGAAAGTGGCGACATGTTACCGTGAACGGATTTTATGACGTATCGACCAATCAGAGCGCGTTTCACGTTGGTTTAACGTTCACCGTTTGGGAGTATAAGCGTATCGGGGCTTGATTGTAATTGCATTAATGTAGGTTTTGTTTAGCAGAATTGCCCCTCAGAAAAGGAGCAGAACGGTAAGCGATTGCCGTCACCCATGGAATCTCACAACGTCAGAGAGGTCGCAAGTGCGTCCCTGGTCTTGAAAACCATAGTCAGACAACGCAAGCGTTAATTGCCAACGGTTTCTTGCGAAGTTACAATTCACAGCTACTACAAGTATTTAGGTATATCTACAATTCTACAGTCGAGCCGATCCATTAGTTTACTTTGTCCAAACATAATATCTTACTCCGATAACACCACTAGATAACATGAAATTCTTTCAGCACGACCACTGAAAAAAAAAACCGAAAACGTATCACGTGACCATACTCATCTGAAAAAAAGTGTGAAAAACACGTGACCAAACTCCCAACAACATTGTTATCAAACAATACAACTAGTTGATCTGACGACAAAAATGTAAATATATTTATCTACACTATAAATTGCACATTGTTATTATTATTATTTGCTAGCTTGTTGTGTCTCACTGATGGGCAAAGGCCTCCCCACTTTTTATTCAGTATAATGTCATGACTCATGGGATACTCATCCCAACTTACCTGTCCGGTAGTTGTGGTATAGTATTCGGGTATGCGACCCCGGCTTCCCTAGCTATTACAGTACTCTATCCCTTGCCCTCCTGGGTGGTAATATCCTACATTTCCTATTTCCTACTCTAACTTACCAATCTTCCTTTCCACACCACCTATCCTTCCCTTTTCCAATTCCTATCCTCTCCGCAAATCCGTGGGAACGCAATGGATAATTATAAAAATAATTTAATTATCCAAAATGGCGGCGATGTGGTTCGCCACCCATCACGTCTCGTTCTCGCGGAAGCGAAAAGTGGCCCATGGAGAGCCGCTTCGCTACGTTAAATGTAAGAGGAGGAATGGATGGTAAGAATGAAAGTGAATGAAGCGAAACAAGTATTTAAGGATCGTAGCAAGTGGAAAGAAGTGGTCTCTGCCTACCTACCTATGTATGTATCTTTCGGTATGGCCGGCCAGTCCTTATCAAAGGTAGGTACAAAGACCTATAATTTCTAATCCAGTTCGTCTCATTTTGGTCTGTCTGTGCGGCAGACCAGGCGGCAGCCGCTTCGAATTAAGTAAGAATGTGCCCATGTATCTGGGAACACAGGAGACACATGCCCCGCACAAGTTCATTTCACGCTGGCTGCTTTCCTTCCCACGTCATTTACATACCTAACAGTGGCGAAGGGTTCCTATAACTCCATTCCTATCGGTTTCCCTTGTCACTTACCTTTTGCAAACCTTCATAGAAATTCCTACCTATTATACAGGCTCCGGCTTCCCTATGAAGGAGAAGCGACCTTCGCTACTGATACCTAAGCCTAGACTTCTGTGAATTGGTCAAAGACCAAGGCTGTGCACCGTAGGTTAGGACGTGCAGAATACACATGTCTACTAGTTTAAAAACAGACAGGTAGGTTTACTTTTAAAATTTCTAATTTCATGGACCATATTATGCACATTACACAAGTAACAAATTACCATACGGCATTCATAAGTGAAGACTGAGGTCATATCACAGGAATGGGGCATAAAGGCATTTTTACTTTTTATTTTAAAAATCTTATTACAAATTCAAATTATAAAAGTGAATATGTGAGTGAATATGATTTTGTTATTGTAATGAGACTTCTGTAAGTTAAGTAATGTTAAATCCTTTATTTTGGCGACTCTATTTTAAAAGACTAATAAAACTTTATTAAAAGGAACAAATAATAAAATTATTATGTAATGAATATTATTAAGAGCCCTACTAGATTAGTGCCACTTAAAATAAAATGTAGGAGAAACAACAACAATAACAAGAATGTGTGTCATAAATCATACTCACCTAATAAATTACATTATGATATTGAATTGAATTAGCTACGTATTTAACAGGAATTGTATGTTAATCTCTGATTCACTTGATCGCTAGAATCGCACGTGGACGTGAATCAGACAAGTCGACCTTAAGCCCATTACGGCACTGCCATACAAAATGCGGCTGTGCGAATTTATAGACCGATATTTAATTAAAGCTGGTACAAACGACACATTGGGTGTGTTCCGCGGAAAAAAGCGGAAAAACTGTGAACCATTATTTTTTATTACAAGTTTGTACGGACTCCTAGGTGCGTGAGTGCGACTCGCACTTGGTCGGTTTTATTTTTGGAAGTCAGTCAAAAATAGTAAATTAGACAAACTTTAATAGTGCCAAATTTCACTCTCATCGTACGTAGGTACTCCGTACAATGCTTTTAAAACTATAGGTACTTCCTCAAGTTTTCACAAAATTTTTTGCTTCTTATAATAATAATATAACCAAAAATAATCATTAATTATTAGTCGGGTCTGTTAGATCCGACCAAAAAAATTATTTATACGGACTGATGTCCTTTCAACACCGACATTTCGTGAAAAAAGTCAAATTTCGAGCTATTGCGCTAAGCGTTAGCCAGCGTTACGTAATCTTACACCGGGCCCTTGGAAGGGGCCTTGGGCGGGGAACCACGATCAGGGGCTTTGCCCCTCTACGTGGGGAAATTAAATTTAAATCGACCAGTACGAGTACTGGGCGAGAAACTAAAATCTATTTTTGAGGGCAGACCCCCCGCGGCAGAACGCGGGGGGAAACCCATGACAAAGCGAGGGAAAATTCGCCACCAGGCCCGACCTAGACCGGCAGACGGCTCCAAACGGCGCGTGAGGGTCCCGACCCGGAGGCCGAGAAACGTGTTTGGGTCCACTCCACCACGCGCCGCGCCTGCCGCCCGCGGACTCGACCAACCTGGGAAAAGGGTGGGAAACAGCTTCCGGACCCCAGCTTTTTGATAGCGGGGGGGAAGATACGTCACGTGGCGACGGGGTGGCAAGAGGGCTGCCACTCCGACAGGCCCCAGGGACTGCGATCCAGCGGTGGTGCATCCTCATCTTGGCGCCGGGGGGCGCCTAGGGGGCGCATCATTGCGCCAGGGGGCGCATCATAGCACCTCAGGGTGCGTCGTTGCGCCTGGGCTCCTCCTCTTCGGGGGGGGGGGGGGGGGGGGGCGTTGTGGCTCCGCCGGGTCTTCGGGCGGGACAGTGTCCCTTGGTAGGCGGTGACGGTCTGGCGGGCGGGCATGCCAGGGCGCCAGGTCGGTCAGCTCGACCAGGCGCGAGGCATCCGCTCGCGCGAACAGGTTGGTGGCGAGCCGGGCTATAAAAGCCTCCAGGCTCTCCACTCGCAGATCCCTGGCGATGGTGTCGTTCCTCACGTACCAAGGGGCACCCGCGATTCGGCGTAGCACGCGGTTCTGTGTCCTCTGCATCGACCTTTTAAGGGACGCAGAGAGCAGGTGGTGCCACGCAGGTGCCGCGTACGTGAGGCGCGATCGGACGTATGTTTTATATAGGGCGATGCGCATGCTGAGGGGGATCTGCGGGGACGAGTAGGCTGGGCGCAGCTGGGCTACCGCTGCTCTGGCCTTGGCCACCGCTGACCTGCATTGGGCGTTCATAGTCAGCCCCCTGTCTATGATAACGCCCAGGTATTTTGCCGACTTACCCCACGGTATTTCGGCATCGCCAATCTTGAGTGGCGCTGGGAAACCTCTCCTCCTGGTGACGGCGAGCGCCTGGGACTTGCCTGGGTTGACAGACAAGCGCCACTTGCTCAGCCAGTCAGGGAGGAGGTCCAGCGTTCTCTGTAGTTTGATGGCGGCATGGTCCGGGTTAAGGGAAGTGGCGAGGAACGCCGTATCATCAGCATATAGCGCTGTGGTGGTGCCCAGGTCTGTAGGTACGTCGCTGGCGTAAAAATTATACAGACCTGGGGAAAGTACGCTTCCCTGAGGGACGCCTGCGGTGATGGGACGCTCTGTGGAGAGTATCCCGTCCACTCGAACCCTGAAGGTTCTGCCAAGGAGGAACGATGCTACAAGCCTTACCAGAAAGGGGGGGACATTGGCTCGGATGAGCTTATAGAGGAGACCCTCGTGCCACACGCTGTCGAACGCCTTCTCCATGTCCAGGAATACGGCCACCGAGGAATTCTTCTTGTTGGCCGCAACGGAAAGGTGGTGAATCACGCGGACCAACTGTAGTGTGGTGCTCAGCTGAGACCTAAAGCCGAACTGTTCCTCACGAGGAGGGAGGTACGGGGAGAGGTGTTTGAGAAGTAGGATCTCAAAGGATTTGGAAAGCGTGGAAAGGAGGGTTATGGGCCGGTAGCCCTCGGCTCTTCTGAGGTCTTTGTGGGGCTTCGGAATATTTATGATGAGCCCCATCTTCCAGATAGTGGGGAAGTGGCCGGTGGCTATTGCGCTAAGGAATGTGTATAATATCTCATACAAGTCAGGACAGACAAGCGATAGCGCGATGTAGAGCGGCTTGAGCGCCATCTATGCGCAGCAGGCCGCAACTTGGACACGAAAATTCTTAAGGTGAGATCGCACAGCGCACTACGCGGCAGCGAAACTACGTGACACGGCACGGCACGGCACGGCACGGACAAATATTCTTTATCTACACTAATATTATAAAGAGGAAAACTTTGTTTGTATGTTTGTTTGTTTGTAATGAATAGGCTCAAAAAGTACTGGACCGATTTCAAAAATTCTTTCACCATTCGAAAGCTACATTATCCACGAGTAACATAGGCTAAATTTTATTTTGGAAAAAAATAGGGTTCCGTAAGATATTTGAGGTTTTCGGACACAAGGTGTAAAAAATCAACCAGAAAAGTTACTTATTTTGCTTACGCTGCCTAAACTATGAAAGATAGAACCATAAAATGTTCTAATTAATTGTAGATCTTATAAATATCTACAAAAAAGTCCGCGTCACACTTTACCTATCTATGTCGAGTGAGGCACAACAACCATTTTTTTATTTAGAAATCTTGAATTTTTTTTGGACTACATTTAAACGCGTTTATTTTACTCATGCTATTAATCCTTATCAAAATAAATTATTTCATCGCTAAGTACAGTTTATGTAAATAAAATTTGGTCTTTGAATGATTAAAATTGGACGTTTGGATTTGAAGTTATGGCGAAATTAAAATAGTACGATTTCTGCTGCATGGCCCGTTGCGAAGTGGGCGATATTCTGTAGTATTAAACCCGTGCGAAGCCGGGGCGGGTCGCTAGTGAGATATAACGCACTACGTGACAGCGAAACTACGCGACAAAGTTGACCGAATCACCAACTGACGCGCCGCGACACCACATACTTCAACATCTTGACAAGTGACAAGGAAAATTTTATTGTATTACCCAAGTATTACCTATATAATTCTCCGCAATAATGACATCTCAAGTCTCAACAATATCAACAGTTATATTTTATAAAGTTAATTTATCAAGTTTTTACGTAGACGTCTACATTTCGGGACGAGAGTTGATTCATGGTGTCATTAGCACTGGCTAGTATGCTGGGTTATATAATATTAGGTTCTTATATATGAAATTGGCGTTTTGTCGTACTGGCCACTTTGATCTCAAATATATCTTCTTTGGTTAGAAATTCCAATTTCAAATGTATACCGCTATTTACTCATGCACTTGTGTTTCGAAAACCGCAATTCAATATTCATTGATTTTTTCCTCTTTTGGTTTTTTCTTTGCGTCAATCTGTTTACAAAATGAAAAACAGAGGGGATCCACCCATCCAACCACGTCCGAGTTAACTGCAGGCTGTGGTATTAGTTATAAAACTGTTTTAATCCACTTGAAGCAAATTGGGAAGGTGAAAAAGCTTGAAAGGTAATTTTTCATTTAAACTTATTTCTATACTATTTCAATTAAACATAATTTTGCTATTTCTTTTCCATTCTTTCTTTTTTTTTTTGATATATAGGCATAGCAATTAGACGTATGTATGTACAAGTAAATAATACACAAGATGTTAAATAATACCTAAATTCTACAGAAAAGCAAATTGTTATACATATATATCAAAAAAAATATGTATAACAATTTGCTTTTCTGTAGAATTTAGGTATTATTTAACATCTTGTGTATTATTTACTTGTACATACATACGTCTAATTGCTATGCCTATATATTTTACGAACCTCAGTCTTAACTCTGAAAATTATAGTACATATCAAATGGCTGTACTTTTTATTCTCTAATAGGTGGTAGGCATCGTGTAGGACAATTCTATAAGCGTTATTTCATAACCTATATGGAAATAAAAATTTTAGAGTTTGAGTTTAATATTTAAAAGTAAAAACGAATACTATAAAATTGCCAGAAACATAAAATCCGGAAAAAGAAGTAAAATTATAAAGAATTTAGAAAAAAATATATTAATAAAAACGCAGTCGCCTTCCGTGTGTGAAGTCCTTTGATAAAAACAATTGAAATAAATTACAAATTCATAGTTCGTTTCTTACTTTAGAAAGTCGTTTTCAAATAGCTACTATAATGCATACTTAAATTATAAATCATAGGTAATAAATTATTTTAGGTATTAACTTGCAATATACGCTATGCTCATTGACATAATATTATCATATTTAGATAATTTAGACACCTCACATAAAATCGACAGTGAAACGTGATCCATTGCAGCCTTTGAGTATCCAACCAATTGCAGCTAAGCCAATGAACCTTTATTTCAAAAGTTTAAAGGGTTTACGAAAGTTTACTTGTGTCATTTTAATACATTTAATTTAATTGTGTATGACTTGACAAACTTATAATTATCAAAAGTTATTAAGGATCACGCGATAAAAAATTATAAGCAAAAAAAATATATTGTCCATCTATTTCTGGAAATTTACCGCAATGACGTCACGCGACCGTATTTCACTCTCTTTTGTATTGCAAGTTCAAATTGTTTTTATTTCCTTCGTTATTTTGTAAGTTATAAAGAAATGGGTACGATATGTTCTATGTAGCATCGATTAGTTTTTTTTAAATAATAATATAATATCTATGGACGCTTCTACACCAGGTCAATCTGGTCCTGCACTGAAGAACTTGTATCACAGGTACCAGACAACTGAAATATATTTAATACTGTTATACTGTACGTATAACATATAAGATTCCTATTACATATATTTAATACATAATACACCCAAGACCCAGGAAAACTTTTTGTCCCTTTGGCGGAATTCGAACCCGCGACTTCCGGCTTAAGCGCCGACGCGCTAACCACTGAGCCACAGAGGTCGTCAAACGAAAACGAAAACCAATTATTAGTAAAATAGACTACTGTATTACCAGTAGATATAATATTCAATATTGCTATTTTAGTTCAGCCTTTACTCAATACGAATGTGATGTCCCTAGTGAGTTAGTAACGGTATGTCAACGTAGGTGTCTGTCTCAGTTTGCGGATACTCGCCGACCTTGAGACGTTGCGGTTTTCTACAATGTAACACGTCTACCGGATGTTAGCGTAAGTGCACACCTCCCGGTTGCCGGGTAGCCGGTGCCGGGTAGTCGGTCGCGAAATACCGTACAGTACATGTACACCGGTATAGTGCGATTCAAATGAGAATAGGATCGAGTCGGCGCCATATTGTTTCGAATTTAGACTGTTATGATAGTTACATTTATGTTTTGATTATTGATTACTATTTAACGTTTTTATTTAAATTCGATGCAAGACTACTAATATTTATATTCACATAAGTTTTTCTGAAAATCGCACTTTTCAAGTGACATTTGACAGAAAAAGGTCATTGACGTTCCTATTCTCATTTGAAACGCGTTATACATGTGAAAGATGTCGTACACGGCCGTACACTTCGCGACCGACGACCCGGCACCGGCTACCCGACAACCGGAACGTGTGCAACGGCACGGGTCGCTGTTCCGTAATACTCAAGGAACCCTTATAGGTTCGCTCTGTCTGTCTATCCGTCCGCCCTTCTAGTTTATGTAAGTATGAATATAATGGATAAAGTTTTGTATAGTCATAATTATTATGATGTACATGATCTCGGTTTTTGCATAAAATTATAATATTTTTTTATTTTAGGGGTGGCTCTATATATATACGAGTATGAAAATACAGGCAAGGTGACTTTTTTACAAAGTCAACCATATTCGAGTAATCGGCCTCCAAAGTGGTTTGTAAGTTTGTCGCCCCGACATTTCTAAACTTAAGGAGGAAAATTATTTTGTGCGAAATCGGACAATAACTTTTGAAGTAATAATAGTTAATAGTTACGGAACCCTCCTTACACATGTCCTGACATGCTCTTGGTTAGCTAGTTCCATAAGCGTTTATACAACGGTCGATTAGTTAAAGATTATGACTGGTTTTGAGTGTACTGTGTATGCTCTATTTATATGAATGAATGTGCTTTTGAATTGTCTATGTGTACATACCAGTGGCGTAGGGTTCCTATAACTCCATTCCTATCGGCTTCCCTTGTCACTTACCTTTTGCAAACCTTCATAGAAATCCGTACCTATTATACTGGCTCCGGCTTCCCTATGAAGGAGAAACAGCCTTCGCCACTGGTACATACATACAGCTGTATAATACTATTGCACGGTCTATTTGGTGGGCTACCAAGCTACCAAATTGCCTTTATTGATAGTAACAAATATATACTAACAATCGGAGGTCTTTGCTATGGAATAATCCTGGAATAATAAAGCCCGCTATAGGTAACACACCTTGCCCCTTATTAATAAAAATATTTACACCACGGATATATACGGATTGAATAGATTATAGACTACGAAACTACTGGATTGATTTTGATGAAATTTGGCACACATATAGAGTAGACCACAGGGAAGGAAATATTTTTTATCGCTGGAAAATATACGGCTCCCGCGGGATTTCCTTTTGAGGGTATGAAATAGTGGGATATTAAATAATAATATCGACCTCTGTGGCTCAGTTGGTTGAGCGTGTTGGTGCTCAAGCCGGAGGTCGCGGGTTTGAATCCCGCCGAAGGAATAAAACGTTTTTCTGTGTTCCTGGGTCATGACTCATGGATGTGTTTTAAATATGTGTTTATATAATAAAAATCTTAAATATGTATATTAAATATATTTCCGTTGTCTGGTACCCGTAACACAAGTTCTTCGAGAACTTACCACGAGATCAGATTGACGTGGTGTGAAGCGTCTCTAGTCGCAGACCTTTTTGAAATCCCAAAAAATTTCTGGAGGCCTAGCAGGAACATTCGACGCGGCGTAAAAGTAGCGTTATCGAATGAAATTTGTATGGGTGCTGTCACGATTTTGACAGATTTTCATACAATTCTCATTCAATACCGTTACGTTTACGGCGCTGTCAAACGTTCCTGCTAGGTCGACTGTATGCAACACCTAACGAGTTAATGCACTTGTAAAATAAATCATTTATAAATGATCATAATTAATTTATGCAAATACAACATGATCTAATATGGCGCACGCGCACGGCATAGCGCTACTAATTATTATTATTATTATGACTCAGTACTACGTGGAGTTGTAAACTATTTTAGCTATTGGCAACATTCTCTTTCTAATTATAGATCTGCTTAATGTTTATTTATATACTTCACGCTTGTCTAAATGAGACGAATATTGAAAGCGATTTATATAATAGCGGCAATTATTGAAACAAATCGCTCGAATCCACCCCTTTGCTTCCCTTTGGCCTTTGACTTTTGAAAATAACTTTTTAACAGTAAATTACCGAATGTTACACAAAACTTTAGATATTAATTTTATTGACTCTATAATATTAGAAACGTACCTACTTTAAAAATACAGCAAGGATGAAATGAAAACCTTGGTTGGTTTTCACAAATTTTGAACTAAATCCTGACAAGATCGTTTAATACGGTTGCCATCTCTTACATATGACTCCCCGGACAAGACGCGTGAAAACCCCGGATTTTGGAGTACGAAACCCGGACATAGAACAATTTTTACCCGACTACGGCAATGTCAAAAAGAAAGGAAGATTTATTATTGCTGCAAATAAAAAAAAAAACTTAAGCCTTCCTAATTCTGCCTACAAAAACCCGGATAGCAAATAAAATCCGGCCCGGACGCTCCCCGGACGCCCCTTAAACAAGGACAAATCCGGGGAAACCCGGACGGATGGCAGCCCTAGTTTAACCCTTAACTGTAGTGGTGAAAAAAAATCACACTTATATAGTCGTGGGTCCACGGGACCCGCCTATTTTTGATTTAAAATAAAATAAAAATGCATTTCCGTTTTAAGTTTTTATTTTTATTAAACTTTACATTTAAACATTAACAATCGTAATGTTAAACAAAATCAACATTACAAACTATTATTCTTATCTATAATGACACTTCTTTTAATCAGTCGTAATTTACTTATAAAATATCATATAAAATTTTAAAATGCAACAAAAAAATAACTGCAACTCGTTTCATGTACAAAAACTAATACTTTTTAAAAGAGTTAAAACAAAAACAAAAAAACTTCTTCCAAAAAATTTTTGACATCGTAAACTGATGATCAAGTTATAAGCATGAATTGCATACCGTTTTCCCGTAAAAACATCCGGTAGAACTGGTCTGTATAGCCACTTCTTCATCTTGGTAAGTGTCTTCACTTACAGACAATTCAGAGTTTGAGTCATGATCACTCGTTATTTTCTGAGTGGGTGGTGAGAGCACTATTTCGAGATGTGGGTGAATTTCTACCAATTTCATCTTCATCACTGTCTGGTTCATTTAACCAGTGCTCTATAATATCAACTCTATCTGCAGAAATATTTCTTTGGTTTGCCATCACAAATAAATAAAAAATAAATAAAATTAATAATGAACAAAAACTAAAAAAAAGTTACGCAACTATAGTGGTGGGTCCGTGGGACCTACATGCACACCTATACTTACCTTTGTAGTAGCGAGCGAAGCACGTCCGTTCCTCTCAACGCGCTCTGGCGTACCGTCGGAAGGTACCTAAAAGCGGGAGGCGCTGAGGCACACGCTTTGTTTTTTACACGCGTTCAAAGATTAAACATGGGTCCATTGGACCCACGACTACAGTTAAGGGTTAATAAGACTAAATAACCAAGTAACATTAGGTATACATTGCATTTTCATGAGTATCGATTTCAGAATTAAGATGTACTTTAAATACAGTTCATTTAATCTACTTACGCAAATTTACTCGTATAATGTACTCGATTATGATGATAATGATAATTAAAAGCTTTTCACACAAAAAATTATTACTTTTAGCAACGAAAATAATACCACAGACCAGAACCCCAATTCTCGTATTTAACTAAGGTCTTGATATATTGATAATTAACAGCCTCCGTGGTCTAGTGGTTAGAGCATAGGCTCTCGACTCGGAGGTCGTGGGTTCCATTCCCGCATGTTGTTGTTGCCAAGTTTGGTAAAATGTTGTTGCCAAGTTTGGTTAGGACAATGCAGGCTGATCACTTGATTGTCTGACAAGAAAGATGATCCATGCGTCGGATGGGCATGTAAAAAGTCGGACCTGCGCCTGATCTCTCGTCAGTCGTGTCGGTTATCCGTCCCACTGGATTATGAAAGTGCTCGTGTGTACTGCGCACACACTTGTGCACTACAAAATTACTCCTGCGCAACTGGCCTGGTTTCAATGAAACCGTCCACCGTCACCAATATCGGTGTGGGGAAATATTATAATTATAAAGCCCACATATAAACTTGAGAAACACGTAAAAAACTTATGGATTATCATGTGTGTCTACTGATAATCTTATGTAAATTTATTATAACGCAACAGTGTACCTACTCATAAACCCATTTTAGGAGTTAGTACCTTACGAATCAAAATTTTTATTCGATAAACATTGGTTTGACGTTTATGAGAATACCATTTGGCTGTTTTTTACTAACCACTACATTGCATTATAGGTTTCGAGACTGCATCGAAACTGTATTATTGTAAAATTTAATTAGCAGAATCGACCTACTGGGTTACTCATAGACGGTGAAAACTTGGGCTACTCCCCCGAAAGGTATATAGGTCACCTCACTGGTCAGGAGCGAGTCGCGTCCAGTGTACGGTCCCAACTCCCAAGTGTCCTGTCGACTCTATTACTATAGCAATAAGGTTCAAAAGTGGTGCACCTACTTGTCAGCGATCGTACCTACCAGAGGGTTTGTACTTTGTAGTTCGCGTGGCAACATATAATTAACAAATTTAATTTGTTAATGTATTTCCCAGGTCGTGTAAATATAAGTCTAATCGACATACATAAATATATATAACTCCCCACACCGACGGTGGTCGATTTCATTCAAACCAGGCCAGTTACGCAGGAGTAATTTTATAGTGCCCAAATGTATGCGCAGTACACAATAGCACACACTTCCTTTACTCTTATAATCCAGTGGGGCGGATTACCGACACGACTCATTGCGAGATCAGACGCAGGTCCGACTTTTTACATGCCCATCCGACGCATGGATCATCTTTCCTGTCAGACAATCAGGTGATCAGCCTGCATTGTTCTAAGTCCTAACCAAACTTGGAAAGAACATTTATTGTTGTTTCAATGCGGGAATCGAACCCACAATCTCTCAAGAACAGTCGAGACTCGAGAGCCAATGCTCTAACCACTAGAGTCTAGAACACGGAGGCTGTTAACATAGGTATATGGGCATAGTATATGGCGGGTAGACGCGAGTTCTCTGTTGTAAAACTTTCCAGACATGATTTCAAGTGCGTGCTTCCTGTAAACCGACTTTTTATAATTTTTATTTAGTAATAAATGAATGTTAACTTTATTACCCACTGTGCCAGAAGGCGGGTTATGTTTTTCGAAAAAGTAACCTTGAAAAGTAACCCCCGCATTGTCAAGCAGTGAGCGAGCTGGTGATGATGAGTTATAGCTAAGAACTAAAACTAAAACAAAAAAAGCCGCATCTAAATCGGACCTTTCGTTTTTTTTTTAATAATAAAATACTTTATTGCCAAATATTTCGTTTGGGAGCTACGATGCCACGGACAGACACACAGACAGACAGGCACGTCAAACTTATAACACCCCTCTTTTCTCGTCGGATGTTAACAAATTGTATTGAAATACTAGGTGTTGCCTGCGGCTCCGCCCGCGCAAATATAGTATCCCTCGGGAACACTGTAATTTTTTGGGATAAAAAGTATCCTATGTTTTAATCCAGGGCCCAAACTACTACCATACCGAATTTCATCAAAATCCGTTCAGTTTTTGCGCAAACATCCATCCATTCATCCATACATCCTCACAAATTTCACATGTATAATATTAGTAGGATAACAACGGTTTCACTATTATAGGAGAGATTTATAATGGTCATTGGACGGTCACAAGTCTCGTCGGTAGGTCGATAGTTAACATTATCGACCAAACATCCAATTTAATACAAACAAACAAATAAAGTAGAATCTATATCCGTCAGGGTCCACTAGTATGACGCATGAGGTTTAACCTTTCGCTGATGTGGGTCGTCCTTAGCCCTTTCTCGGGATGTCTGTACCTACTGTGTACATAATAAGCACACGAAGTGTGTCGGGCAAATAAATAGAAGGGCTTTCATGTTATGTTGCTTAGATGATCAGTATCAACTATCAGAGGTAGAACATTGAGTCATGGGTGACACACAGATTTTCCTATTTGTAACTCGTATCAACTATTTACGAAACAATCAATAAGTGATTCTTTTTAGGGTTCCGTACCTCGAAAGAAAAAAACCGTCCGTCCGTCTGTCTGTTTAGACCCTTTTTCTCAGAAACGCGTGAAGGTATCAAGCTAGAATTTATATCAAATACTCACAGGTCTACTGTACCTTGGAGCTGTGTAAAAAATTATGCCGCAATTTTCGACACTCGCAAACTCAAAAACTACAGGGTACTTCCCGTGAATCTTGAAATTTGGTACGAAGCAACGTCTCATAGCACAGATAAAGTAAAACAATACGAAAACCGTAAATTTTTAGTTACATCCTATGATATTTTTAATAATTTTAAACTTACTACCCCTTTCCTAATGAACGCGTAGAGGTATTAAATTGAAATTCACATCGAATACTCAGATCTGATAATACCTTTAAGCTGTAACAAAATCACTACAGGTTTGTACGGAACCCTAAGTGCGCGAGTCCGACTCGCACTTGGCCGGTATTTTTTTTAAAGTTGGCATTAATCAAAATGTTCTTTGTCGTTAGTATATCGTAAGTAATATTATTTACTATCGTAAACAGCAATCGGTGTAGGTACTCGGTTGGCGCACTTACAATGTTCCAATTACGAATAACACTTCAGCATTGTGCCGTGTGCGGTACTGAGCCGCACTTCATTTTGAATATCACCGATATATTCTAATCAAATCAAATCGTTTATTTTCCAAAATATTCTTTCACATCTCTTGTATTAGGATACAATGTGAAATAATATTTTAAAATACTTTAACTATTTGTATAAGTTAAGGCTTATACAAATTGTTAAAGTGCCTTATATAACTCTTAAAATAAAGCGACTAAATAATAACAAAAAAAAAAATACTTCAAAACCTGTAAAGAACCGAGGAGCAATTACGGAACGCCTGACAAAATTGAAAGTCGAGATAATTATCCACAGATTATTATTTATCACATATTACCTTGGCGTCAAATTACCTATTCGCCATGTTTGTCTCGCCATCGATGCGATAGGCATTCGATATTTCATTAAGAACTTAATTTTCTCAACTCGCCTAAATTATAACTTTAACTTTAAAAAAAAGAAGAAAGAAAACTTAAAAGCCTCATTATAACTTTAACTTTCAGGGTCTTTCCACATGTCCACGTCACGACGCGACGTCAACGTGAAACGGCGCGGTGCATGTGGCGGCGTTGAATCGTGACGCGTCGTGGCATTCGGTGCGTTGCCTAGACGTGATTTTACACGGCACGGTAACGTCGCCGCAGAATTGCTCTAAATGTACCGAAATTTTACATGGCACAGCGATTCAGCGTTGTGGCGTGCATAAGGGCGATGTGAATTCGCACTCGTGGCGAATGGCGATAGCTGGTTCTCCTTCGTAGCCTGTATAATAAGGTAGGGATTTGGATGATTGGTCTTCAAGGGGTAAGTGGAAAGCGAAGCCGATAGGAATGGAGTTATAGGAACTTCATGCAACTTCAACGCACTGACCCGCGACATCACACGATTTTACGTTGACGACACGCCTTGCCGTGGACATGTGGACAGGCCTTACAATATTTCAAAGTTCGACACCAGGTACTCCATAAATTAATATGCTCAGCGGGCATCAATGTCAAACGGGTATCGATTGGCACAAAAGGTCAGGGTGCCGGCAGTCTGAGTGGCTTGAAAAGTTCACGAAATAAATAAGAATCTTGAAGCTGTAAGCCCTTTTTCGCACGAGCGCTTTTTATGTGTAATTATATGTATCTCGCGACTTCGTACACGCAAAAGTTAATTTCGCAGAAACCATACATTTTGCCGCGATAAAAAGTAGCATATTATGTTCTTCCCCGTGGTCTACTCTACATCTGTGCCAAATTTCATCAAAATTGATGCAGTAGTTTCGGAGCCTATTCAATGCAAACAAACAAACAAACATTTCCTCTTTATTATTAGTATATAAACTGCGCGCAACATTGACTTGACAAAGTAATGTCAAGTTTCACCAGACCTGCAATAGTGCAATGTCCACATAAAGCCACTCTGACATTGGCAACTGAATAACACCACCGTACATAAAAGAAGAAGAAGAGATAATGTCAGCAACTGTTACAGTATTACTGTTTACTAATATACCTACTTAGTTTCGACATAAATAAGGGAATCTTCTCTCTACAGCACAATTATTTGCGTTTGAGCTATGTCTTTTTTTGTTTCTAACAGTTGTCTTAGATACAGACATTTACAGACATAATAAACTGAAACGAAAATCCACAATAGCCATCTCCAATAAATAACACAATTTCTAAGCTCAAACTAAGTTCGCGAATTTCGAAACTACGTCATTAAAGTTAGTTTACGCCGCAGTTTCGCGAAGTTAGCCGCTGACCATTAAAGCCATCAGACGGCCAGATTAGAAACTGGTCGCCTTTGTCCTGTGCGTATCTACGACTACGACTGTATCTTGATTATGTAAGGTTAGAACTTTAGAAGGTAGAGTTAGCTGGAATTTAGATATTACTTGGCTTTAGAAAACTTATCTTGAGGTAAATGTAGCCCTATCTAACGCAATTGGAAGGAAAAGACTTAACAACCTCTGTTGCTCAGTAGTGAAGCCCGATGGTGCCCACGCCGAGGGTCGCGGGTTCGAATCCCGCCGAAGGAACAAAAACTTTTCTGTGCTCCTGGTCATGGATGTGTATTAAATATGTGTATAATATAATAAAAATCTTAAATATATGCATAGTATAAAAGTATTAAATATACTTCCAGTTGTCTGGTCCCCGTAACACAGGTTCCTCAGGGTACTCAGCACGAGGTCAGATTGACGTGGTGTAAGTGTCCATAGACATTATTATTCTCATAGGGGGTGGCTGAGATTGGTAGCCATTTTACATGAATACGATTCTGACAGACTTATTTCGTCTCAACTACGTTCATGAATAATAACACATTATTACACGAATATTTAGATTTTAAAAAATAATGTATGTATGAAATGCATGTATGAAACATTTATGTCCAATCTCATCAAATAGTCGGGTTAACCCGGCTCTGGGGTACTCATTAGCATAAGTAATTTCAGCGCCAGTTAGATGACTATTATCTAAGTTATTTAGTATTTAGATTAGAGAGGGACCGCTGTCTGCCTATTAATAAGGGCATTTCAGTGCGAACGCTTTTCCAAGCTCTATTAACATAACTTCTTTCTATCTTATTTAAACATAGTTACTAAAATCTAATGATAATTCCGAAAGGTCTGACAATATCAATAACCGAAAAATAATAGGCAATCGGACTAATTTTTTTTTTTTATTGCATAAATGAATAGTACTCTTAAATATGAGTAACTTCTCAAAAGAAACCGTATATCAAAAGTCAATATTTTCAAAGGTACATCGATTTGTATAAAAAAATTCGCGAGCCTCCTAAAACGCTCCATACTAAAATCGACATACAAATGATGTCACTTGTAGGTTATAGTATATGAAGTAGTATATATGTAGTGTATATGGCCGCCGGAATATATTTGTAAATATCTCCGATATTTGTGCGTTTAAGTTCATACTTACCATAATGAATGTTTTTGTATATGATGTGAGTAAACTAATGATGTAAGTTTTGTTTACCAATTTCGCAAAAATAAATTATTATTTTTTTTTGGTACTTTTTAAATGTATTTTATTAGTAAACTACACAAAAAATAATATATTTTTTTACATTTACCAAGTAGTAATGCCTCAGTATTTCTGAATATATTAATGAAACCATTTTTTTTTTATAAAATAAGGGGGCAAACGAGCAAACGGGTCACCTGATGGAAAGCAACTACCGTCGCCCATGGACACTCGCAACATCAGAAGAGCTGCAGGTGCGTTGCCGGCCTTTTAAGAGGGAATACGCTCTCTTCTTGAAGGTTTGTAGGTCGTATAGGTCCGGAAATACTGCTGGTGACAGTTCGTTCCAGAGTTTTATAGTGCGCGGCAGAAAGTTACGCGAGAAACGCACGGTGGAAGACTGCCACTCATCAAGGTGATGAGGATGGAATATTTTTCGCGTGGGACGATGGCGAAAAGTTGCAGGTGGTATGATTCCGAACAATTCCTCAGAGCACTCCCCGTGATACAACCGATAGAGGATGCAGAGTGAAGCTACATCTCGGCGTAATTCCAAGGGGTCCAAGCTGTTTGAAACATAATGACAGTCAACACTTCGAGCGGCCCTTCGTTGGATACGATCCAGAGGGAGCAGTTGGTATTTTGGTGCTCCTGCCCAGAGATGAGAACAATATTCCATATGAGGCCGAACCTGCGCCTTGTAGAGTTGTAGGCGTTGGTCCGGACCGAAGTACTGTCTCGCTCTGTTGAGAACACCAAGCTAACTTGGCCTTACCCTCTAGATGATATCGGAACTGGACTTCGCTCGATATGCTAACGCCAAGTATTTCAATGCTAGGGGAGACGGTTAAAGATGTGCCCTCAAAACGAGGATGTACGACCATAGGTGACTTTTTAGCGGTGAACGCGTAGACTTGTGTCTTGGCGGGGTTAAATTGGACTAAGTTACGTCTACCCCATTCAGAGACTTTCTCCAATGAATTCTCTATTTTAAACACAAGTTCGTTTCGACTCTCGATGACATTTAGCCGAGAAATATTAGGGGAGCCGGTATATACAGCATCACCTGTACTATCATCCGCATAGCAATGAATGCCGTTGGTCTGTAACATGTCATTGATATGCAGTATGAATAGGGTAGGTGATAGCACACAGCCCTGAGGGACACCAGCATCAACTGACTGAGTTTCCGAGCATTCGCCGTCAACTACGACCTTTATGCTTCTGTCTGCTAAGAAACTTGTGACCCACTTGCATAATTTCTCGGGCAGCCCGTATGAAGGAAGCTTTGAAAGCAGCGCTTTATGCCAAACCCGATCAAAGGCCTTCGCAATGTCCAAACTAACAGCCAATGCTTCTCCCTTCGACTCAATTGCCTGAGCCCAACGATGAGTTAGGTACGCCAAGAGATCACCAGCCGAGCGACCCTTACGGAACCCGTATTGTTTGTCGCTTTGTATTCCCTGGCCGTCCAAGTATCGAAGAAGCTGGCCATTGATAATGGATTCCATTATCTTTGAGAAGAGAGAGGTTATGGCGATTGGTCTGTAGTTGGAAGGATTTGAGCGATCACCTTTTTTGGGGATCGGGTGCACCAAGGCTGTCTTCCAAGAAGCCGGGACGATGCCAGAGGAATAGGAGAGCCGAAAAGGCGCGTCAAGACCGGAGCCAACTCTGGAGCACACTTTCTCAACACAATAGGAGGGATTCCGTCAGGCCCACTCGACTTTTGGATATCAAGGGAACGGAGGGCTTTTCGCACTGAGCGCTGATGAAACCGAATATCCGACATGAAGCTCGTGCATCGCGGTATGGTCGGCGGTTTCTGCCCCCCGTCATCTAGGGTCGAGTTAGACGCAAAGAGCTTGCCCAGAAGATCGGCTTTGTCTTTTGCGTCCTGGGCTAACGATCCATTTCCTACGTGTAGGAATGGTAGGGTTGGCTTGCAGAAATTTCCCTCAATAGCTTTGGCCAGAGACCAGAATGCACGGGTTCCCGAGGGGAGGCGCTCGAGTCTCTTGCCAATTCTATTGACGTGCTGTTTCTTTGCCCAAATGATCACTTTCTTGAGGGACCTAGAGGCATGGTTGTACTCCATTTTATATGTGCTGGTATTTAAATCCCGAGTAGACACTGCATTGGCCCAGGATTGGTAAGCCTCCTGCTTCCGGCGAGAAGCTTTTTTGGAGGATGAACCAAACCAGGGACGAAATCTGCCGCCAGTTGGCACTACAGAGGACGGAATGAAAAGTTCCATCCCCTGCACTACCACATCGGCAACAGAGTTGGCAGTGTTGTCGGGATCATCCGGCGAGAAGCACACGTGCCCCCAAGGATAGGATGCAAAAAACGACCGCATCCCATCCCAGTCTGCTAACTTGTAGTGCCACATACGACGGTATTTAAGAGCACGCTGTCGTAACACCGTCGTGAGTGGCACAGAACTCCTGACAAGGCAATGATCCGATGAACCAAGTGGAGCGGTTACGGATATTTGGTAGCCATCAGGATTTGAAGTCAGCAGAAGGTCCAACAAGGAAGGATTCTGACCGTCCACATCTGGGATTCGCGTAGGCGTAGAAACCAGTTGTGTTAGGTCGTTCGCAAGGGCAAAGTCGCATACAGATCTCCCCGCATGATCAGTTTTACTGGAATTGAGCCAATCGGCGTGGTGGGCATTAAAGTCGCCAAGTATTATGATCTCTGCGGATGGGATCTGTAGCTGTACAAAATCTGAAGCAGCTTGCAGGTGTTCCAAGAGTCGGTCCGTCTCGGTGTCACCACTATGGGACCTATATAAGCACGCATAGACGCGAGGGTAGTTCAGATGTAGTCCGATCCCCTATTATTAAGTTATTTATGTATAGGTACTTTTTTTGGATTGCAGTCTAATAGCCCTATGACAAACTTGATTAACTATGACATGATTAGCTATAACCAAAACTTCAATAGGCGATCGGACTATGACCTAAATTAATAGTACTCTTAAATATGAGTAACTTCTCAGAAGAAACAGTATATCAAGAGTCAATATTTTCAAAGGTACAGCGATTTGTGTACAAAATTTCGCAAGTCTCGTAAAAACGCTCCATACTAAGTCGTAGTAGTGACGTCACTCGTGGGTAAAGTGTAGGAACATATTTATAAATATATCCAATATTTGTGCGTTTAAGTTCATACTTACCATAATTCATGTTTTTGTATAATACTATGATGTAAGTAAACTAATGATGTAAGTAGGTTTTGTTTACTAATTTAGCAAAAAACACTTTTATGTACTTTTTAGATGTACATAATATATTTAATTAATTAACTACACATAAAATAATATATTTTTTGCATTTACCAAGAACCTAGTAATGCCTCAATGTTTCTGAATATATATAAATGAAACTAAATATTTTAGATGTAGTCCGATCCCCTATTCTCGTGTTTAAAGTTGACTTTCACTGTACTTTCATTGAACTTATAAGTGAAGCAACATGTTATCCTTATCATAAACTGATTTTGTGAAGTTTCAACCAATCAGAACGCGTGACGTTGGTTTAACGTTTACGAGAATACCGTTTGACAGTTTTAGTGTATTAGGACGTGATTGTAATTGTATTAATACAAGTTTAATTTAGCAGAATTGACCCTCAGCTTGCGTTTTAAATATAAATAAATGGGAATCTTCGAAAACTAGGTATTAAGAGACGATTGGTATATAAAAAACTTCGAAATCGTTATGAACAAATTAGAATGGCGACTCGTTACTTTAAAATAGTACGTTTAACTCGAATTATTACATGCCGCACATAAACAATCTCAAGTAGCAAAGCTTGGGAACAATAATTAATGAAATTGTATTCAGAGTACCAGAGACGCATAGCTTGTGTGCTGGGAGACATTAAAGGGCCAATAACCCACGCAGTCAGGGCCATACGATGACCCGCCACAATCCGGGTCAGGTCTGCAGATGACTCAGTGTGTCAATTGATGACGTCATCGCCAGTTCCCGAGCCGTGACCGTTAATTGTAGGGCGGTTGAGTGAATGCTGGCATATGTTGGGTCATGGTATCCTTTGCTGTTTACATAGGGAAAAAAGAGAGCGATGTATTCTAAAGTTGCAGCATCCATACGATTGTGGCCAACCATGAACGCATTTTCTCAGTGGCAAGATTATAGTGGCTCTATCTAGGCATTTAAACACGTAATGAAAGAAAATGTGACTACTGACTATCAATAAATAGACATTAGACACAAATTTACCACAAAATGTAGGTCTATCATAAACAAAGACACGGGGAGATACGGCAATTCGGAAACATTTAACGAAATACAGTTAAAGATTTAAGGGTAGCCTTCCTTTCAATGCGTCCCCGACTCGCGGCCTATGCTTAGTATGAACTTAACTGGATCACCAAGTCTCACGACTGCGTTGCGCGACCGGTTGGCATGGCCAGAGGACCTGGGCCTCTAGTCAAGATGCATTCGATAATTCGAAATTCGGTTCGGGATTTGACATAAGTCTTAGATAGATATGTGACATGTCGTTTGCGATGCCTTATGTCAAATCTCGTACATTTTGTTTTCGAACTTAGCCGTCGTAATTATCGAATGCATCTTGACTAGAGGCCCTGATTCGCTGGACTGCTGGTCTCGGTCGTGGATCTCCATCGCGGTCGCAAAAATCTGAATGCTACCTTAAGAATGACTGCCCACCTCGCATAAAACGTGAATTAATTGCAATATGTTCAAGTACGATAACCTTGTTTTTCATTTCCTGTTCTACAAGTATCATTTGCCTTCAGCCAGATTTAATAACACAATTATTATAATCTGTGAGAAACACACATGTATATACTCGGTTGTTACTTTGTTGTTGCATCTGCAATTAGACGACCTCTGTGGCTCAGTGGTTAGCGCGTCACTGCCTTCCTCAAACTAAAACGCGGCTAAATGACAAAAATAGTTTTTGAGGTAGAGCTTAAAATACCCCGTGTATTTTAAGCTCATTTAATAATTATTTTGAAATCGATGCTTGTGATTTTCTTTAAACAATTGGTAATGTTGTTATAAGACATTCATGACAACATTAACAATTGTTTAAACAAAATCACTTGCTGTCATTTAGTCGCATTTTAGTTTGAGGACGGCAGGTCAGCGCTCATCCGTAGATCTGAATGGAGTGTATAATATAGAGCATATGTATATATAGAAGCATGTACTACGTTATACGCAGTGTTGCCAACCTCAGGAAAGCAAATAGCAGTAAATGGTATTTGAAAAAACAGTAGAAAACAGTAAAATAGTAATTTCAAAATATGAAATCTACTGTCCGACATAACATTCGGAGAATTGATAAATAGTTATACAACTACTGTTAGATTTACCACAAATTGAATCTAATTAAGGAATTTCTGGGAATTGTAAAGTAAATAAGCCAAAATTTAATTTAAAATAATTTTCCAAATACAAGTAAAGCACAGCTATTTTTGTTCCACATAATATTATACTACAAGTGTAGCTATCCCGTTTTACTGTAAGTCAAAAGGATTGCCTCAGTAAAGGGAGGATCCCCTATGCTACAGTCAGCAAGAGGCCCGCTATTGATGCCAATTCACAATTGTAATTAAAAACCCCCCCGACACAAAAAATTAACTCTAAAAAATAATAAATAATATATAAAACTTATAATTATATTATCACATATTAATATTATGTAAGTTGAACTATTTTTATTTTCCAATCTTCGCCTCGTCGGGGGTCATTTTTGCGTCGGGGGTTAAAAAGGCGCGTGACCGACGCATACGAGAACTATTTTTATTGCTATCTCTAGAAGATTATTCCGGTTTGACCTGTTGGTTATGACTTATTTCCATTTGGAATTAATTATTATGTTAAAAACAGTAGAAATACGAACTAAAACAGAAAACAGGGATGTCAGGCCGAAAACAGTAAATCTACTGTTAAAACAGTAGGGTTGGCAACACTGGTTATACGTATGGGGAATTGGTTGATGTTCAATGTAAATAATATGACCGTCTGCTATAATATGTGACCGCGATCACTCACGACTTCACGAGTCACAAGCCACAGCTCACTTCAAGCGATAACTCTCGCATCTTATGTGTCACAACTCACAAGACCCATAAGTCACAACCTGACTCATGCAGCATGCTACTGACCAGTATCAGTGTTTGTTTTGAACAAACAATATAGGTCTGTTACAGCATAATATTATGTAAACACATATGTCTAATATTATCCAACATTACTCACTACGAATACCAGTATGTCTGCTACAATCTACATTAATGTCCGATGAACATTACATTGGGAGCGAAATGGATACTTGAACTAAGAAAAAATATTTTCTAGTTTCGTTTACTAATTTAGCAAAAAAAACTTCTTTGTACTTTATAGATGTATTTAATTAATAAACTACACACATAATAACATATTTTTTACATTTACCAAGTAGTAATGCCTCAATATCTATACATATCTATATAGATAAATAAAATTGAAGTGTCTGTTTGTAACTTCAAACTAACAGCTTTTCACTTAATGCATCTGAAAGTATATTCGGTACTTACAATAAAATACAATTTTTAAAAATTTTTGTCTGTCCGTCTGTCTGTCTGCCTGTCGGTCTGTCTGTCTGTTTGTTTCGGCTAATCTCTGAAACAGCTGGACCGATTTTCACGGGACTTTCACTAGCAGATAGCTGATGTTATAAGGTCTAACATAGGCTACTTTTATTTTAGGGTTCCGTTTAAAAATAGGGTTCCGCTTCCGTTAGTTCTGCGCAAACGAAGTTGCGGGCATCAGCTAGTTTCTGATAAAATTAATTAAACTAAATATTTTAGATGTAGTCCGATCCCCCATTCCAATGTTTCTCATCTGTCAGGCCTGCAGCAACGACTCTTTTGGTTTAATACAAAAAAGTATTGTGTCGCCTTGAGGCTATTAAAGAAACATAAAAGCTACTTCTGAATCAACGAAAACATTCAAACAAATACTACCCTACAAAAGTTATGGGGATCAAATAAAAACCTTATTAACGGCCTACTTAAACGTTACTGTGTATTTACGAGCCCCAAGAAGTCTATAAGGAAATAACAATCAGTGACACAGGAGTTAAGGGCTAAGGCTGTCCACACATTGCGCGTTGCTCGAGCGAACGAACGACGCCATTCGCCGACTATGCCGCGTACGAGCACGAGCGCAAAGTGAGCGTCGCATTTTAGGCTGCGACCGCTACCTACCGGTGGTCCACATTACACAAATTGTAAAACATTTGAGTTGCCACACTGAAGGTCGATTGTGCTTAATAAATTCTGCAAATAACACAGTTATAATCCATTCCTGATATGTTGAAACTGCAAAATGGTATTTTCATAAGCGTCAAACCAACGCCAAGCCCGCTTCGATTGGTCCAAACTCCTAAAATCAGTTTATGATGTTACGACGGTCCTACTAATATTATAAATATGAAAGTTTGTGAGGATGTATGGATGGATGGATGTTTGTTCCTCTTTCACGCAAAAACTACTGAACGGATTTTGATGAAATTCGGTATGGTGGTTTGTTTTTGTTTGTTTGTTGTAGTTTGGGTCCTGGATTAAAACATTTATCTTTTTATCCCGAAAAATTACAGTGTTCCCGAGGGATACTATATTTACGCGGGCGGAGCAGCGGGCAACAGCTAGTTCATTTATAATTCAATAAAAGTACAAAATGAAAGTAAATTTATTACGATAATTAGGGTTCTGTGCTACTGCACGGCGCACGCCAATACCAGTGGGGACTCAACATTTGTGTAACGGAAGCGACCTTTCGCTGTCGTCGATAACCTGTTTGCGCTTAGCCTTGACAGCATCATGCGGCATAAGTCGTAACACTTGCAGCAGCTGCAGGTGAAGGAGTCGCCTGTCGCTGTACGCTAATCGTTGGCAAGAGACGCAGCTCACATACGCGTTCACGCGCCTAATGCGGGCAGGGGTCAGTCGCAATGTAAAACAGTGGCAGTACGTCGAACCCTCGACAACATAATACTTGTGTTATATTACAATCGCGGCCAGTACAAAAACAATTTCGAGAGACTCTATTATAATAACATTAGGGGCCCACAGTTTGGGCTTTCACGTATTTATATTAATAATACACACTTACTGGATTGTGGTGGAACTGTAAAAGTGGGTTTTTTTACATGGTTATTTTTAAGGACTCCAAATATGCATAGCTTTCTCATTATACTTTTCAAAAATAATAATTAAAAGCAACAACAAACGCGACAAATACTTCACGTTTGTTATAACGTAATCGGTTATCTCAAAGTTTAAACGAGAAAATCTTGTAATCAGAAAAGCGGAAACGGCTGTAAACGTATTTCCATGAAATTTGCAGACAATTTTTAGAATTCCGTATCCAAAGGGTAAAACGGGACCCTATTACTAAGACTTCGCTGTCTGCCCGTCTGTCCGTCCGTCTGTCTGTCACCAGGCTATATATATTTCAAGAACCGCGATAGTTAGGCAATTGAAATTTTCACAAATTATGTATTTCTGTTGCCGCTATAACAACAAATACTAAAAACAAAATAAAATGAATATTTAACGAGGGTAGAGTTATTCCCATACGACAAAATATTTTTCTTTTGTAATTTCTTACAATTCTTTTTCGTAAATCTTTCATTATTTTTATTTATTTTCAATTATTTTATCGTTCTACTAAGACTATCCTAGGTACTGATTTATAAAGTTACTTAAATGCTTTGTAATTTTACTAGAATTCTGAGCTACTTAACGTTTATTAGATCTGTCAACTCATGTGGACGTATCGGCGCTAAACCAACTGGCTACTTTAGAACCAGTAGAACTATACAACCAATTAGAACTCTGCGCTAATACAAGTGTAGAGTCAAATGTCATCTAACTCTATTATTAGCTCGTTAGTAATAGAGAGTTCTATTTTCAGTGCTTTGTCTGAATTTTCCCGTGTCCGCCAGATTCCGGATCACACAGATCCAACTCCCAGCCTCAGCTCAGCAATAAGTAGTTGACGATTTGTTTGTATAGGCCAGACAATAGCCGACAATAGCCGACAAGAGGTCGTCACGATGAACAATGTTGCGGTGCGGTCGAGCGATTCAACCCGCATTGGCATACTCTAAGCCAGGGTTTCCAAATGTTTTAGGACGATGCCGGTCGATTAATAATAATAATAATATCTATCGACGCTTTCACACCACGTCAATCTGATACCGTGGTAAGTTCTCGAAGAACTTGTGTTACGGATACCAGACAACGGAAATATATTGAATACTTTTATACTATACATACATTTAAATTTTTTATTATATAATACACATCCATGATCCAGGAACACAGAAAACTTTTTTTGTTCCCTGGCGGGATTCGAACCCGCAACCTCCGGTTTTAGCGCCAACGCGCTGATCACTGAGCCACGGAGGACGTCAAATAAATATTTTTGATATAAAAATACCTATGTTGAATTTGCGGTTTGCCCCTCTTGACATCATCACATCCCTCCCCGGGAAGCGCGCCGTACTGGTTGGGAACTCCTGTGGGTCTAGCAGGAACACTTGACAGCGACATAAGCGTAACGATATCGAATGAGGAATGTTACATAAAACTCGATAACGTTACGTATACGCCGCTGTCAAATGTTCCTGCTAGGCCTAGGTTCTATACGGGGACGATTTGTTACATACAAGTAGTTATAGTTGTGCTCTGCACATATTTGCACCGGAACGATTACTTTAATGTGGTTTGAGTTGCATTAACGAGTGAGGCAGCTTAGTGGCATATTCTCGACATAATGCCATTGGAACGGATAGTTATTGTAGCGTTATCAATTTAACAACGCTTCTATAGCATACAACATACAACTACATATTCTTAACATATTGCTGCCGGAATTTATGACTGAAAAAGCTCCGTTATATTGCCAAGTGGTTGCTATTGCTGGTGATGTATTCTAAACATATTGCTGTCGAAACAATCAGTTGTAGCTTATTCAATCGTATTTGTGAGCGAGGAAGCTTCTTAACCAACTGCCAAGTGGCATATTCTACACCTGTTACCCCGGGATTTAGTTCACTGCAGATATTCAAATGGAAAATATCGTTATGTGGATGATAAAATAAGCACGTAAAATGTACGTATGATAAATTTTACAGAACACATGCGTAAAAAGCTGATGTAAAATTTATCATAGTGGTCCCCAACCTTTTTTTTACGCGGGCCACAAACCCGTTGTACTCCTGGTGTCGCGGGCCGCAACCAAAATTTTTAGGGGCAAAAAAATATGTTGTTTAAACAACATATTTTTTTGCCCCTAAAAAAAGAGATGTTTGATTTTGGGCCAGCTCTATGTACACCACATAGGTAAATAGGAAAAATATAAGGGAATTTCATAAAAATACAAAAAAAAGTAATTTGAAGAAGGGTACGTGCGTACAAAAATGATTATTTGAAGAGTTTTTTAATGCGAGAACCCTATTTTAGGGCGGCCATGACAGTTGTTTTGATTTGACTTTTGACGTAGTTGATAGTTTTAGGAAGAGACATCTTCTTGAGTGTCATACGTCTTTCTTTGTGAAAAGTCATGTCATTGTCAAAATGATATTCTTTGGTTAATTCTGATCTAATCCGCCATGTTTTATTTTACGTTGTGTTGCTCTCCTTGACGAATTTATTTTAAATGTGCATTGAAACGAAGTGAAATAAAATAAAATAAAGGATAGGAAACAGTTACTATATTATGTAGCTACATTTACATATAGTGTACATAGGGCTGGCCCACGCCTCATACATTTCTAGAACATCTCTTTTAACGATTTAATAATAGAATAACACAAGGTAGTTAAAAGAGTGAAACTAAACATTTAAGATGAGCTAACGACACAAACTAAAATAAAATAACAAATATGTACCTATTATAATAATTATGTTCACTCAGTGAGATTTTTGGAATTGTGAACGCTTTTTCACAACTTTATCTAACGGTTACAGATTTCACGCGGGCCGCAGATAAAGGCCCGGCGGGCCGCGGGTTGGGGATAGCGGCGCTAAAACTATAAGTCTTTTCGACTTTGCCAAAATACCTTTTTCGTATCATCTTTGAGTTGAACTCTAGGACCATGTACAATTAATATGAAACTTGAAACTAAGACCATTTACAATTAATATAAGTACACGGTTTACAAGATATCCTTAGAAACTTTCCAAGCGTGTCTTCGAGTCTCAAAACATTTGTGAATTAATGTTAAAGTTGCTAAGTTTAAACGTCGTTACATGTGTGAAGTTTAGCGAAGTTTAATTTGACTGTCTTGAGCGCCACAACATGAACTTAAATAAAAGCTTTTAAAAGGGTCGACGTGGAACTTTATAAACCTGTTTGCCGAGCGCCCGTATCGAGTGTTCCAGGGTTGCCAACCTTCAAGTGCGTGAGGCTGAGGGCCTTTTGTACACGTGGGGTGGTTGGCCCATGAGGAAGTTGGGCTCGTATCAAATAGTCTGGACTATTTGATACGAGCTGGATAGAACGGATAATGCTCCGATTCTTTAAGCATGATTGCAGTCTGAAGCAGGATAATCACCAAATGCAAAGGCATTGTGTGGAACGTGTAAAATTTGTAAACCTAATTAAACCCTATTACCTATAATATGTAGCAGAGGTGAAGGCTGGTTCTCCTTCATAAGGAAGCTCTAGCTTAATATACCTAAAAAGTAGAGATTTGGTTGAAGGTCTTCAAAAGTATGTGGTAAGTGAAGCCGATAGGAATGGAGGAATATTTGACTATTTGCAAAATACCAATATTTTACTGAGAACTGACCAGAGTCACCAGACAATAAATGCGCATTGCAGGTAGCGTCGAACCTCATTAGAAGTATGAGAGGCATTACTGCGAGAAATAAGACAGTCCGTTTGAGTAGGATTTCCACCATCGCTTTAAATCCTTCTAGTTTTCCACCCTGGACGATCGAGTCAGATTTGCCCAACTTCTGCAAGATGTCCAGTCGGTAACCCTGCGCCATATGGTGCAAGTGGGGCAAACGGCCATTATCAATCCACGGAAGTGTGCTATCAATCAGCGGCGTCATAATGCTGAGCCCCTACGGCACCGAGCCGGAAGTGGCCCATTCTACGTGTCAAGGATTAAGTTTTTTTGGGGTACAAAGTTTCCTTTATGTTGTAATCGATGTTTTTTAAGCATCGTCATCGAAAATGTCCCCACTATTCGATAAGGATGGATTGCTGTGAAGTGCTGACATTGTGATGTGCAGCCTAACCCTCATCACATTGTTGAGGATATTATACAGCTAATACGTAGCGCTTTGGTGTTAAATAATATGTAATACAATCAGCGGCGAGTTAATGGAGAGTCCCCACAACCCGCCGCGCCGCGGCACAAGAGCCGGTGGGCGCCTATTCTAAGTGTCAAGGATTTCATTCCTTTATGTTGCTTTTTAAGTTTTTAAGTTGTTTTTTAAGTTGTTTTTTAAGCATCGTCATCGGAGGCTGTCGCCACTATTCGAGAAGTGTCATCAAATTTTTTGTCGAATAATACCGACAAACAAACAAGTAGTAAGTAGGTAGATGAATGAAAAACTATTACCGTCGCCCATACCAGAGGTGTTACGTCCATGACACTAACAATACCGATCTTGCATTAAACTAGGGATGTTAAATGCAAGTTCATCTTCATTAAAACGAGAATATGGTGTACATTCTCATTATTTTAAGTTAATAAGTAAATTACGATTTATTTCTTGTTTATAATATTTTTAACATATTATTGTATCTAATAAAGAAGCCATTTGGCAGGTCATTCATGAAGGCTAATGTGAGCTGCAAGTGAAGTATGATGGTATGTAGGTTCTAGGTATAGGTAGGTACAATAGGTTGTTAGGTTGGTACTAGGTATAGGTAGGTGCAATAGGTTGTCTTAGTGTACCTAATTTAAATTTTTATGAGTAATAATAATAAGCGATTTATAGGGTTTTACGACTACTAATACATACTGTATTGAAAAAAAAACTTATATATTAAATTCGACCAAATTAATGTCATTGTTTATTGCACAGTAAATAAGTGACATTTAAATTGGTAGCATTTTAGCACACTATTGTGTCTTTGTCTACGTTTCGATTCAATGAGGGTATTTAAATTCGTGACATCTGACAGCTTTTTAACACGACAAGAATAGTCGGGCTACCAAGCGCCGCCTGGAGACAGAAAAATAATCTAAAATTCTTATTGACCGTTTTTAATACCACTTACGCCACCAGATGACGCTTTTTTTTTGTAACTTCAGTTTATTTTAGTACTTACCTACATAATATAGAACATCTTCACCACATTGCTAATGTAAAGTAAGTAGACCGTAGATGGCAGACGATATAAGTTGACGAACCGTAAGAGATAAGGCGCGCTCAATCAAGTGTAGCTTTGAGAATATTATGTCAACCCTTATAAGTATATATAAGTAAGTAGGTATAATATACATCTATTTACCAATAAGATAAGCAGCCACGATAGCTGCAGGTTCGATGCCGGACGGCTAGCTCACGCGAGAATCATGGCTGACTGACTTTGTGGACTACATGTGTTTTGTAGCCCCTAAACACCAAAATCGTCTAACATGAATTATGATCTTGTTTTTGGGAGCTTCTCATGTTTTTAGCAGCTGTAAAATTGTTTTTATATTCAGCCTTATAATATGTATTAGTAATATTGTTTGGTAGTATTGCTAATATATTATAAAAAATAAAAGGTATCGGTAACTCCGTCACACTTCACCTGTAGGTTGTAGGGGTGGGTAGTAGGTGTAGGAGTAGATAGTCGGTATATGTTGTAGGTGCAGTTGTCGGTAGTTATTTATTTCAGTTCATAGATTAGACATAGTTAAGAAGACACATGTTTACCTAACACAACGTGTGTTAACTGTTAGGTACAGATTACCTATGTAGTTTCTAGTTCCGCATACTGCATAGAGTTTGGGTTTGGGCTCTGCCGCATACTGAGCGTACATTATTGATAACCTATCGATTTAACCCAGTTCCGTGTGTGAATGACTGATAATCGCCGGATGACTCACATCCTACGGCCGAATAAACATACGATTAGATAATACCGGTAGGTATACTCAGTTCGGTTCCAATATAATAATAATATCTATGGACGTTTCCCAATCCCCCCACGTCAATCTGGCCCCGTGCCAAGTATCCGAAGAACTTGTGTTACGGGTACTAGACAACAAGTCAAAAGAAATTGACTTGTTGTCCAAGCACTTAACCACTGAGCCACAAAGGCCGTCAAATATAATTTAAACGTAAACAAAAAGATGAAACTCGACTAAATTTATGTGTCATTGTACTTATTTATTGCATGGCAAACAAGTGACATTGGTAGCATTATGTGGTCTATTGTTCTTTTTGTTTACGTGTAAACCAAACTGGACCTGAACGGAGGCAGGAGGTACCGAGGAAATGAATACTCTGATTTATAAACTCAGTACCTACTGAGTTTATAAATCAGAGTATTCATTTCCAAAGAAGGAAATTAAATTATATAAAAATTACCTAATTTTTATATAATTTAATTTCTTGAAGGAAATTAAATTATATAAAAATTACCTAATTTTTATATAATTTAATTTCCTTCTTTGTCAGATAGTAGAGACGAAATGATTATTATTGTTTGATAGACTAAGGCCTAATTAACCGTAGATTAAATATCATGTTATCTCTCTCGTTCTTCGTATTTATAAAAGAGAAGGCACGATAGTTTAACCCAGGGTTAATTGTAACCCACATCTACGCAAGTGGGCCTTAATACGTTACGTAATAGGTTACGTTTATATAACTATAATTTGGGTTTAAAATACTCATTAATCATACTTGACCCACTCTCGTAGAATTTAAACTAATGTGGTACCGATGATAACAATTTGATAATACACAAAAAATAATATTAATTTATTTTATAGTAACTATTTTAAACAAATGATAATAATATTAAACCCATTTAAATAAACATAAATTGAATATATTAAAATATTATTCTTATATTTAACATCCTTATCTATAAGAACACAATAACGGCTGAAATCTGAAACGCTATCAAAATTAAGAGCCCTCCTATTCGCAGGGTGTCGCTGTCTCCGCTAGCCGAAATGACAAGGACAGCATGTGACTTGAGCGTCACTTAATTTAACTATAGTTCAGTAGTCAGCCGTAAGACTTTTCAGATTCATGTCTCGTTTGACACTTAAATTTGTTATAAAATGACAGAACGTAAGCATAAATAAATAAGCCTAATTAAGACTTTTTAGGCCCACTTGCGCAGATCTAGGTTTAACTTAACTCTTGGTCAAATAGCATGTTATCTCTGTCGTCTTTCGTGTTTATGAAAGAAAAGGCATGATATTTTAAACTAGGGTTAACTTTGACCAAGATCTGCGCAAGTTGGACGTAATCATTTATTTCTGTAACTACACATATGTAGGTACTGTACGTAATAAGGCAAAGGCCTAATTACTATCAAGATACCGAAAAATTTTATAAATATCTAGATTCGCAAAAAACCGTGCCTCTTATCCATAAATCAATGTCGCACATATGACGTAGATTTATTAGAACACATTATCTCTACAACACGAACTTTTTATCTCTAGTATTATTAGAAGTCTAGAACATGAGATTTATCGCGTTTCGGTACACGGCGTTAATGACGACGAATAAACACGATAAGAAATTGTAACACTTTCAATACATCAACGTCTTGAGTATCATCTAGATTCTAGATTTAATAATAAATTTCGGGCTATAATGCTACTTGTAATTTAGTAGTTGGTTATGAAAATAGTAACTTTGTAAATGTTACGGCTGATGGTTGATTCCCATTCGACATGTGGGCTTAGCATGGCGATCCAAAGAAATAATTTTAAAAAAGAAATATTCTATCCTTTTGGATAGTTCGTTGCAAAATAGTTCTTAATAGCAATATTTATAAAATGGCTGCCGGGAAATCTTCTGTCAAAAATTATTAACAAGTATATGACTGAGCGTAAAGAAACTATTTGTCTTGGACCGCCCGCGCCATGATGTGGAGTAGTTGACATTATTGTAAGACTTTTTGACATTAAATAAGGAAAACGTTTCTACATTATCTGTCAAATACGACCATTTTGTTAGGTCATGCTCGGGAAAAAAAGAAATTGTGTTTCTCATAACGACGATGCATCGACCTTGCTGCCTTACAATAAGAACTATTTTGCTCCGAATGGTATTAAAGTTTCTTCAAACTGTCATTTTTTCTATTCTTCGGTGTTTCTAGGGTGCGCATGCTAAGCTTGCTGCTATGCTAAAGCGTGTTCTCAAACGCCTAATGCTTTTAACTAAAAGTTCTTTTATAACTACGTTTCTCCAAGGGTTGGTTCACACCGCGACGATACGCGACTCCACGTAGCGCATTTTTAAGATAACTGTTGAAAATTGAACTTTATTCACTACACAACAAGATACACGTTTCATATGACATCAGTCGTACACTGCACATGCGCTGTATACCGCGGTGCAACTTGACATTCGAACTCAAACAACGAAACGTGTATCTTCTTGCATAATGTATAAAGTTCAATTTTGAATGGCTCACCTTAATATGCAGCGTCATGTCGCGTATCGTTTCGGTGTGAATTGACCCTAACTGTATTACAAAACTGGAAACAAAATATGTACTTTAAAAAAAAACATTTTTATGAAGCATACAATTATTTTTTACAAGTCATAAAATAAAAGAACACAAATAAATAAAAAACTTTTTAAATTATTTCGATTGTAATTGCCGTAACAATGGTTTTACACCCCAACACATAATAACTTTTATTACAATGAACCCTTATAAAATAGACTGGAATTACCAATTCACATTAAATTGGAGTAACATTTAAACCTAGAGCAACTTGCACTCGGGGATATAAGGTCGCTACCTCGAAGTTCGCGGTAAGCGGTGCGGCGGGCGGCGGCGGCTGCAGTGCGTGATAGTCACCGCTAGCACAGGGGCGACACCTTCTACAAATTACTGCTTTAGCACCGGCGAATGTCAGCCATGCTGACGTCAGCCTAAGATTGATACCGAAATATTTTTAAACGTCACGTCAGACAAATCATAAATATTAAAAAATTATATTGTCAAAGCACGAAACGACCAGCGGCCAGCCCCGTGAACGAAACTTTGTTCATCCAGCCACGCACACATAGCTGCGAGCTGGCAATCGTGTAAGTCTATCAAATGACGGTTCTTTACGTTAGTCACGAAGTAAGATATCAGGAATCCGAACGGTACAGGCTTTTCCATAATATTCATGTACACAATAATAGACCCAGATCTTAGTTCTCTTGCGACGAGTGATTCTTTTAATGTCGCGCCCTCTACCGGCAAAATTATTTTTAAATTACCGTTAGGCAATTACCATGTTCTACGGTAACTATACTTCGAGAACAGTTTCTAAGAATTTCCTAAAACTTTTATTTAATTAGATTTAAATCCACGTTTCTCATAATATTTTTTCCAGAGCTGTCAATAGCAACATAACTTCCCGCGTAATTTCAAACGAGTGCTTCTTTTATTGAGGCGCGCTCTACCGGCAAAAAATCTGTCCCCGTAATTGAGACCATTATTTTAACATTGCGTTCGGACTCCTGGTATCTATGCTTCGTGACGTTAGTAATATATAATTTTGCTCCTGTCAATCGATGACTATGGCGCCCTGCTATGCGAGCCGCCGCGACCTCACCACGCCCGCGCCGCCGCCACGCAACTCACCGCGAATTCGAGGAATCGGCCTTAGCGGAAATAATATGACTAGTGCTAGCTGTAACTATAAAATGCGAATCCAGCTGCAATTTTATACCCAATTTTCCAATTCGATTTTCCTTTATGTTGTAAAACTTTCAAACTATCATCTTCATCACTACCAGCCTAATATTCTTAGCTGAGCCTTTCGAATTTAGAAATAGGAACCAATAGTAAGTCAGATTATTGATCGCTGATCGAAGTGACGAAGTCACATGCTGTCCTTAACATTTCGGTTAGCTGAGACAGCGACAGCCTGTGAACAGGGGGACTCTTAATTTTAAGGAGATGCTAATGCTTCAGTATTCGGTCATTAGACTTTTTCAGCTGAGACTTCCGCAAAAAATAAACATGATTGTCGTTGTAATGATTACAACCACTAATACCCACCGCTGGACCGTAACTTTTCTCAATGTGAGGAAAAAATCTCGAATAATGAACACTTTTCTTCTCGATCAATATCTTCTGTTTAGATACAAAGCATTTCCTTTGTGTTAGTGAGGATATAAACTCTCATTTGGAACCCGATAAGGTTACGGTACGTTCATTAGGGAAAATGAACTTATCGATTGGAAACAATGTACATTAAAGGAACAATGATTTATGGGGAAATCTCAATTAGGGACCACTTTGACTGACGGAGTGAAACAAAATATTTGAAGTCGATTAAACTTTATAATTAGGTTTTTTGGATCGATACAACGCCAATTTAATGCCAATGACACGTTGATACTACGGTCTCTAAACGTTAAGAATGTTGTAAATAATAATTGTCATGAAATGTGGATTATGATACATATTCGTAGTACCTAGACTAGGGGACTAGCCTTTGAAAATGGTAAAAAGTGAAAAAACAATTATAGTAGGATGAAACCCATTGGAAAAGGTAGAGAATATAACAAAAATGAAAGGAAAAATAATTTACGGGCGATTTGAGGTCGGGAAGTGTAACGGGGTGAGTTTTTAAAGGATTTCCGGCAAAACTACAAGTCCTATGGAGAAAAGTCAAATGACAAAGTTGTAGGTAATAGAGAGATCTATAACTTTTGTATTTACGCTTTTTTCACATAACCTCAAAATTAATGTGAAAAATTCAAATAACTTGGTTATTTGGTTTTTTTTATTTTTATCTTATATACAAAAAAAAATTGTCTCGAAATTTGGTGAAAACTTACCTTTTAATGTCCCAAACACACTGGAATTTTTTTGATTTAAAATATTTAATTTTTTACCTTATTTTGACTTAATATCGAAAAAGCACCCTAATTTTCAATCGAAAATTCTCGCGTCAAAATATCAGCTTTTTTAATAAGTTGGTGGGCTTTTTGTTCGTGGAAATCTTTTCTTTCTGATAATTTAAAAAAATATAAGTACATTAGTATGGTAAATGTTCTCAGAAAATGCAAAGAAAAGTACAGGTAGTAAGGCCCGCCTAGCCCCTTCCCCACTTCTCTATGAAATACCTTTTGATGAGCTAAAATTATCCGTAGGTCACTCAGGTACTCTACTACACTATAGGTCGTTTCTGCTAATTAAATCGTACAATAATACAGTTGTCTGACAAGAGAGATGATCCATGCTGGGTCACGAGAGTATAAGAAGAGAGAGTGCTCTTGTGTACTGCGCACACACTTGTTATCAACGAAAATATCGCCACCGGAATCGGTGAAGGACCTATTATTATTATTAGTTACTACTTACTACTAAATCCAACGTGTATTAACATTTCCAATCACTCAATAGACGCCGAAGCTCCAAGGGCATACCGGGCACGTATCCAAAACCTCTTACCGTAATTGCAACGAAAACATAGGCACGGTGAATAAATATACATTTTTATGGTGTTCATGCGTCTGCGATAATCCGAATATTTTATACATATCGATATTAGTTACGTGGTGTTGTTTTTGTGCCACTTTATAGATGCATTTACTTTGGGCCAAACATTTCAATACCAAGGATAGGCCATAGCCTATAATACGTCATACATAACTCATAAGTTATGACGTACATTGACAGAACAAATCTTTATACAAGAACTCATGGCCAATGTAGGTAAAGTATAAGGTCTATGTCATTATTTGCTAGAGGTAGAGGCCTTTGCCGTCATTCATTATTATATTAGTACTATACGAACGTGCGAACGGAGAAGTACTGGCAGAGATAAAGTTTGTGTGAAGGAAGGTGTGCGGAAAGCTATTAGCACTGCCATGCGATTGACGGATAGGTACAATTTTGATACGCGTTGACGTTCGTCAATCTGTCAACTCATGCACTATCTAAAGGGCCCCACTCACTAACAATCCGCCTGCAGTCTCTGGTCCAATCCGGCGGCCTGCCGTCCTAGGTCAATAGCGTCAACACACTGAACTGATTTTTGCCTGCCGGCAATGCTCTGCTGCCACTTTTGAGGCCACACACTAGCAGTCGGGAGTCGGCAGTTTCGACGACTACCCGCTAGTGTGTGTTCATTCGCCCTCAAGGCCATAGACTGTCCGGCCGAAATCTGTCGGCGCAGATCGGAATCGTCAAGCGGCCACACACTATCAGTTCGTCAGTCCAAAACCTTAAACGGAACTGTTAGTGTGTGGGCTATTACGATTAACTGACAGATTTATATCGTCCGGCAAACTGTTAGTGAGTGGGGCGCTTAAGAGGCAAAAGAACTTTTACTTACAAAGTACAAAATTAAAAATTATATGAAGTATTATGGGTGAATTGCGACCTCCAGTTTGCTCAATTACGTCTGCAAAAACCTAGAGTCTAAGCAACAGAGTATCGAAGAACCTTAATTATATTATCAAACCATCTGGCCTTACCGACTAGCGCATACATATACTGCGTACAATTACATTATTATGTTATTGATACTCGGCATTATGCTTGCGTCACCATTTGGTATGCAGTGCACACACACACACACACACACACAAACTCAAACTCAAACTCAAAATTTTTATTTCCATGTAGGTTATAATATAACACTTATAGAATTGTCCTACATGATGCCTACCACCGGTTCGGAAACTAGCCCGGCGAGAAGAACCGGCGTAAGAAACTCGCACGGGGCCACCTTTTAGCAAAAAGATGGGAAAATTGTTCTTTTCAAAAAAATATTTTACAATGTTGTAACTTAATCTATATAACATTAGTCATAAGTACATAGAACATACTTAAGTACATAAAAGCAGCCTCGCATGGGGCCATCTTATTCCCAAGGTGTGCAATCGTTAGTGAAATCACTGACTTTATAATAAGCTTTAGCACACAAACGTTCTTTAACAGCTTTTTTAAATTTATTAATGGAAAGATTTTGAACGTTTTCTGGGATTCTATTGTAAAGGCGTATACATTGACCTTTAAAAGATTTACTTACTTTACTAAGTCTGATCACTGGTATTTCTAACTTGTTCCTATTTCTAGTATTCCTACAATGTGTGTCACTTTTCTTTTTAAAATTCGTTAAATTCTTTCTGACATACAACACATTGTCCAAAATGTATTGAGAAGCAACGGTCAGAATACCTATTTCTTTAAATTTTTCTCTCAGAGATTCAAAACATGACATCTTATAAATAGAACGTATAGCTCGCTTCTGTAGCACAAATATTGTATTAATGTCCGCAGCGTTTCCCCAAAGAAGAATGCCATATGACATTATACTATGAAAATAACTATAATAAACTAGCCGCGCTGTATCCTCATCGGTAATTTCTCTAATTTTTTTGACTGCATATGCTGCAGAACTGAGCTTATCTGCCAGATTTGCAATATGGGGACCCCACTGTAATTTACAATCTAGTGTTATTCCTAGAAATACAGTGGTGTCCACTAAGTTCATTTTCTCATCATTTAATAGTATATTGGTTTGTGCCTGCCTAACATTTGGGAGGCTAAACTTTAAACATTTCGTTTTATTTGAATTTAAAAGTAAATTATTAACATTAAACCAATGTACCATTTTTGAGAGAGCACTATTTACCTCGTCATAATTTGACTGTCGTCGCTTCACATTAAAAATTAGTGAAGTGTCATCGGCAAAGAGTACTATCTCATGCTTATCTTTAACTAGATAAGGAAGGTCATTTATATAGATGAGAAAAAGAAACGGGCCTAAAATTGACCCTTGTGGCACACCTAATTCTATTTTGGTCCCAGTAGACCTTGTAGAATTAACTTCTACTCTCTGCGTTCTATTTTTAAGATAAGAATCTAAAAGTTTAAGTGCCGTGTCCCTTATACCATAATGGTATAATTTTTTGACCAACGTAGCATGCTCGACACAGTCGAAAGCCTTGGATAGATCACAAAAGACACCAAGTGCATCATGCGATCCCTCCCATGCCCCAAATATGCTGCATAGAAGACTGATGCCTGCGTCTGTTGTGGACCGACTTTTAGTAAACCCGAATTGGTTACTATGTAATAAATTATTTATGTTAAAGTGGGCTAGCAATTGATTTAAGATTATTTTCTCGAAAATTTTACTGAAAGTCGGTAGTATAGATATTGGTCTATAATTTGCTGGGTCAGACTTATTCCCAGCCTTAAAAAGAGGCATCACCTTGCTATGCTTCATTAGGTCAGGGAACACACCATTCTTTATACAATTATTGAAAACTAAGGCTAGATAGGGGGCAATGATGTCAATTATTGATTTTATAACTTTTATAGACATACCCCAGAGATCGGTAGTATTTTTAATATTGAGTAATTTGAAGGTGTTAATAATATCTCTGGAGTCAATTTCTTTAAAATTAAAATTGACATCACATTCCTTGACATTTTCTCTGAGTATTTTTTCAGCAACTGCAGGTGAAGAATTTAAATTTTTTGTAGTTGAGACCGGAATGTCAGCAAAAAATTTTTCGAAGATTGTCGCAACCTCTAGGTCAGAATTTACCTTTTTATTATTAATACAAAGTTCAAATTTAGAGTTACGACTGCCTTTACCTCTTCCAGTCTCATCTGCAATTATCTTCCAAGTGGTTTTCACTTTATTTTTAGCGTTCATTATTTTTTCTTTTATGTGAAGTGCCTTCGCTGCTTGACATACTTTTTTAAAAAAATTTGAATATTGCTTGACATACAGTTTAAAAGATTCACTCCTATTAAATGTCTTTTCGTTATACAAATCATATAATCGCTGTTTACTTATTATAACTCCTGCAGTTGCCCAGGTTTTAAAATTACTTTTCTATTATTTAAATTGACCGTTTTAGAAGTAAATACAGAGTTATACTGGATTCTTATTATTTTAAATAGTTTATGAAACGCTTCATCTGAGCTATTAAACCCATCTAACTGTTGAATATTTGAAACTAATTTACCTCTAAATTTCTCAATACGTTTTGTATTCACAGGAATATAAACAAGCTTTTCTTGAGGTTTATTTTCACAATTAATATTAAATGAAGCAAATTGTCCACAGTGATCAGAGCTAAGCGCATTAATTATTTCTTTTTTATAAGGAGTAATATTAGTGAAAATATTATCAATACAAGTAGCTGCTGTATCACATATTCTTGTCGGTTCATAAATAAATTACTGAGGTTATACGATTTTAACAATGATGTGAATCTAACAGTGGTGGAGTTTGAGTCTAATAAATTAATGTTGAAATCACCACATACAATAATCTTCTTGTTAGATGCACATATTTTTGTCAACATTTCTTCCATGATTTGTTCAAAGGAATCGTATAAACCTGATGGAGGCCTGTATACGCTTACAATAATAAGATGGCTCAACTCAATACAGGCTACCTCAATTATTCGTTCAGTAGAGAGTCTTATAATATCTTTACGTTCTTTAAATTTAATTTTTTTATTAATTAATATTAAAGAACCACCTCTAATGGCATTCTCTCGACTGAACGAACTAGCTACCTGGTGACCACAAAAGTTAAATATTAATTCATGTTTTCTAAACCAATGTTCTGATATACACATAATATCAATGTTATATTCATTAACAAACAACTCAATTTCTAATTCTTTACCTACCATTTCTTGCAAATTTTGGTGCACCAGGTTTACATTGAAATTACATTTTTTGTTAACATTTTTGGTAGGTAAGATAGGTAATACATTTAAATAATTTATATTATTGATTATCACATTGCTAGAGTGAGCCTCTGTTGTCTTAGAAACTAATTTAAATTATTTGGAACATATTCCAAGCTGCTGACTGTATAGTTGTCAGAATAATGACTCTGCTCAATAAAAGCAGTGGTCGGTTTAGCCAATTCTTTGGCTTGTCTTAAAACTAAAAAATGAAATAGCCATCTAGCTATGCGTCTAGTAAAAAACTGTGATAAGAAATACTTATCACATGTTAGATTATTAAATCTAAAACTTATAATATTATTAATGTCAACCACATCTATATGTGGTTGAGTGTTACTTAAAACTATACAATTTTGGTTTGTAGCACTACACAGTAGGCTGTTCAACTTAAATATAATATAATTTTCGTTACTCTCGTGTGGCAGTTTTTTTATATAAGGAAAGGTAAACAATATAAGTTTAGTAACATTTTCTTTGTTACTCAAAATATCAATATAATCTGTCATCTGTTTTTTGTTTATCTTTCCTCTTCTCCCGACTAATATAACTAAAGTTGTGTTAGGGCAATAAGTAGCATTAACTGCCCGGCTAACTATTTGTTCATAAGATGCCCCGGGCAAACATGTGCTGGTTACTTGTTGTCCTGTACACAAATTATTTAGATATACACCCATTCCATAGCCTATTTCATCACAGTAAATACTAATTAAGCCAGACTCTGAGATAGGTGTAGGTATCATATTATAATTATTTTTATTTGAGGATTCAGTATAAGCCCTCAACTCTGAACAGCTGGCTGAACTATCACTATCATGCCGTGAATGACCTTTATTTTTTTGACACTGACAGTCATTGTTAATTAATGAGTTTACACGTTCCTCATTATAGTGGCCGATTTTAATTATGTCATCCATGGCAGATATGTGTGCAGTAATTTCTTTTTGTGCTAATTCATATTTTATTTTTATCTGTGTTAGGGAGCTGTGTAATTCTGAAACATTTCTTAACTTTTACATATTTTTTCAACTAATTTGTTTGGCCTAATTTGTTTGTAACACACGCAGTGTTACAAACAAATTAGGCCGTGGCGTCGCGTCTGCTTCTTACGGCGAGTGTTCGATTAAATGTTTGTATGAGACAATCGAAGAATTAAATCGTTTGGATACCAGTGGGTCTAGCAGCAATACTTGACAGCGTCGTAAAAGTAACGTTATCGAATGTGAATTGTATGAAAATCTGTCAAAAGCATGACAGCGCCCACATATAAATTTTATTCGATAACGTTACGTAAACGCCGCTGTCAAATTTTACAGCAATTTTACAAAAAATTACAATAATTCCCCTGATACCAAAAACAAGTGGCATTATTCGGTAGTGCTTCGATACTTATCTAGGTGCTCTACTCAGTGTGGTAAGCATAAACGATTGACAAGACGTATGTATTCGTCAAGTTATCGTATCTATCACTCTCTATCGCTATCAAAATTCTCTTACAATAACGTTACGCATACGTACTCGCCAATTGTTCGTGCTAGCTCCACTGAGCGGAGTATAGTCCTACTAATATTATAAATGTGAAAGTTTGTGAGGATGAATGTTTGTTATTGTTACTCCTTCAAGCAAAAACTACTGGACGGATTTTGATGAAATTTGGTATAATAGTAGTTTAGGTTCTGGATTAAAACATGGGCTACTTTTTATCCCGGAAAACTATAGTGTTCACGAGGGATACTATATTTACGCGGGCGGAGCCGCGGGCAACTGCTAGTTTCTAATATAATACCAACGTATGGTAGATGCCGAATTGGGAAATATAACTCCGCATTTACGCATTTCGTATTTACTACTGAACTAATATTGTTTTCTAGTCAACATACTCGTACATACATATTCTACGCTACGTAGGGTACGTATTACGTCGCTACATCGAATATTTTCATGTAACAATAATTTCAAGTAATATTTCAAACATTAAAATAAAATAAATAGCAGGCGAATGCACCAAACCACAGTTGACGGAGGTCAGTAGTCTAACCTTCATATAATATTTAATAAGTCAACGTTTAACTTGGTAGCATTCCGAAGTTTCGCTGTTGAGTTTTCAACTAAGTATAATATATAAAACTGAAACATTAAGTATTTTCTAACCTATTTTCCGACTCAGATCAATCAATATCATCACTACGGTACCCACCATTGAAACTGATCATAATAAATATCCTTACCTTATAAGTATTGAGGAGGTTAGGTAGTAGCTGACTTGAGCGGCCTACGCCAAACTTTTTATGCCAGGATTTTAATTATACATTATTGGGCATAATATAGAGATTATAAATATACATGTCTATAACGATTAAACGGCCTACGTCAAAATTGCCTTTTACACGAAAGTGTGCGAGAAAAATAGTTTTTAAAATATAAGTACTAATAATATAAAAAATCATTTTAATCAAAAGGCACGCAAGAATATTTTTTAATAGGTAGGTAATTGTGTAATTTCTGACCAGCTTTTATAAGACGTGTTACTTGCATTATTGCAATCAGTTCATTATATTCCCCTTTTCTTTTTTTAGCTACTGGACGCGAAACGATTAGGCTGGGCCTTTATGATCCGGAATCCGGAAGGCCGGGGTAAATACAGAGCACTGAAAACAGAACTCTGCGCTACTATATTAGAAAAGCTGAAAATTGAACACACAAGAGTCGAGTCAAATGTAAATGTCATTTATGACAGCTCGACTTTACAACTCTATTGTATTATTGGCGCCAGAGTTTTCAGTGCTCTGAATTTTGCCTGGACTACTGGATTCCGGACAGTAGTCTCAGACTAAGCAGGATTCGACGGCAGACCTATTTAACATGCTATTATGTATAGTAATATAATAAAAGTGTATACTCACATAATCTACCAAAGCTAAGGGACAGGCGTTTCCTGAGCTTTTGCATTTTGCTCAGGGCGCCTCCCCTCTTTTCCCTCATCGTCACGCCTGGAAACAAACGGAGGACAACTATATAATATAAGCCACTACAGAAGTACAGAACATTCAGTATCTATGATCTAAACATAGACAGCTAACATATAAGTGTTCCGTTAGACATGCATACTAAATTTTATATACCAACATATTTTATTAAACTAATACATAAGTACCTACAATCTACATACATATTAATACTGTAAAGAGAAAAGATTAGATTGTTTTAAATAGGCTCCGAAACTACCAGTAGCGCCAAAGTTCATTAATGTTAACATTAATGAATTTTGGTAAAGATAAAGATTAGACCACGGGACATAGGTAACAAGTATCGCGGCAAAATGTATGGTTCCCGCGGGATTTCCTTTTGCGCGGACGAAATCGCGAGCAACATCTAGTTGCTTTATAGATACGTGTTATCGCGTAAAATTCATTTGACGACATCCCAACCTGGGGTACTATTATTTATTCTGTGCCTGGGGTAAGAAGTCTCGCGAGAGTCGAGAAGTCTTCTCTCGCGAGACGTCAGTCACGCGAGAAGAGCGAGACACGCTATACATTCAAGTTGTTTGAAACTTCTCGGTGAGGCTTGTATCGAGCTCTTATTTGTTCCTTACCCCTTTTAATCCGCCGAAACGGAAATTAAACGTTACACGGAAACTTACTTACAATCTAAATTGAGCACATTAATCTTAATTTAAATACAAAAGTTACAAGGATAAATAAGGATAGATAAATAAGGAACTATGGACATATTTTGATGAAAAATATGGAGCTGGGCTGGGAGGATATTAGGCGCTTTTCAACACGCGTTCTGTGAGTTTGATCCATTACTAAGGATGCCAGACGTCCCGTATTTCCCGGGACGTCCCATATTTCGTGTATTATTTAAAAACGTCTCACCAGGACAAGCGCTGTCCTGTAAATCGAGCGATCAAGGATTAAAAAGTGCCTATTCACTCACTCACTCAGTGCCTACTCACGCACACAACGCTCGCAATATCCTATACACACAAATGATGAATTCATGAGCTCGGACGCATACCAACACCTAATTAAAATATGCTCAAACTCTCGCGATCCTCAGAAAAATATAAAAAATAAATTACACTAATTAATATTGTTTTTTTTTTGTCCCGGGTAAAAAATCCCGTATTTTTGAAGACTGAAAAAAATCTGGCATGACTGAAAATCCCCATCACCCAAGCGCTCTGTAGGATTTGCTTACACAGTTTACTAGCAAAAGATAGTATTATACTGTTGAAGTTTTTAAAGACAAAATTCATATTATCATGATATTCATATATCCACTTGACCTGACAAAATAGCAGTTAGAATTTGTTTCTATAATTTCTAAAACTATTTAATTGAACACGCGACAGGAATTCAGGATTAGACCACAGATAGCGTCTAACTTTGCGGGTAAGCCCTAAGGGCCAAGGGCTTCGTAAATCCTGCGCTGATATCTAGCCCGGAGTAATTAATACCGGACCCTCGTCAGAGTTGATTAACAATTGTTCGCGATCCGGATATTGTCAATTATTTGTTTCGCTGCGAACTATCTGGACCCGACATTTACGAAATATACTTTTGAGCGTCGATGAATTTGAACTGTACTTAATCGTTTAGAGTAGCGGTTCTTCTTAACCTTTTTGGCTGGCGACCAATGATTCATTTCGTCACTTTAATCTAATATTTGTATCACCATTCCTTGTATACCGGGGGTAGGCGGGAGAGCGGCCAGGGCGCTGGTAATGCTAATGCCGGCACTGCATTTTGGCTACATGTACTATCGAATAAGTCGCCGCTCTACCAGGCATAAGTTGAAAATCGCTTAACAGCACCGTCGAATAGTGTTCTCGCAAACATACACACGTCTAAATACGTAGTTCAACCACGTCTGCAGTCGTTACGGTCACCTCTTTTGTGTTGCAGGCACTTAGTCGATATTAAACATCTACAAAACATAACGTTTATGCTTAACCACTATCCTCATTTACTATCCTCATTATGGCAGCTAATTTTGCACCGATCACGCCCAAACATAATTAGTAACATATTTTCCGGTATCAGCGTTATGAAGTTAAAAATAAATGACCTTATATGATACGGCTATACAAACACCAGCTATCAATTAACGACATATGTAAGTGATAGGCGCGTCATTTTCGGCGGGTGACCTAATTACTGTTTAATAATAATAATTCCCCACACCGATTTCGGTGACGGTGGCCGGTTTCATTGAAACCAGGCCAGTTACGCAGGAGTCATTTTGTAGTGCCCAAGTGTGTGCGCAGTACTCAAGAGCACTCTCTTCCTTTACTCTCATAATCCAATGGGACGGATGACCGACACGACTGACGAGAGATCAGGCGCAGATCCGAATTTTTACATGCCCTATACATCCGACGCATGGATCATCTTTCTTGTCAGACACTCAGGGGATCAACCTACATTGCCCTAAGTCCTAACCAAACTTGGAAACAACATTTTTGGTGTTTCCAATGCGAGAATCGATCCCACGACATCCGAGTCGAGAGTCGAGCTCTAACCACTAGACCACGGAGGCTGTTACTTATTGTAGACCACTTACTGTTTACCTGGTAATGTACACCATAAAATCATAAAATCTATAACTTCTTCATGAAACACTTGTAATTTTGTAAATCCTCTTTTTTATAATACATACGATACACATACTAGCTGACGTGTGCCCACTTCGTTGAGCGTTAAATATTTCTACTTGTGATGTTGATGATGATTAAATTATCCTAAGTTACTCCTTAACGGCCCGTTTCAATAACCTAACTAATAACTATTTGTTAAAAGGTCGTCACGAAAAAATTTTAACGTTTTTAACAAATAGTAAAACATCAGCTATCTGCCAGTGAAAGTTTCGTCAAAATCGGTCCAGCCCTTCCAGAGATCGGCCGGAACTAACAAACAGACGAACAGAAAAAAAGTAAAATTGATTTTTTGATTTACTAAATACTGTATAAACTTTCATATGTATTTAATGCAAAGCTGTTAATCTGAAGTTACAAACAGATATTTCCATTTTATTTATTCGGCGTTGCATTTCAATACAATTTACAAGAATTGGTGATAGAGTTCCGGGAGGTGGGACTTTTTTTAGGAAATTTCCTCCTCTTTAAGGATTTTTTATTCAAAATTCGGATATCTTTAAAAGTTTCCGAGAAATTAAAAAAAACATACTTTACTAAATTACCCTTTTTTACTAAATTGTTTATAACTTTTGCAATTTTTTCGAGCCGCTCTTGAAATTTTTCAAAAAGTTTCTAGAGTTCATACCGAATATGGGGTTTTTTTTTAATTCGTGACATCTGACAGCTTTTTGACACGACAAGGACCGTCGGTTGGTCGTTCAGTGTTGTGGCCTCGCCCTTACGTATGTAACATAATTCTCAGAGTCACCTGTCTAGCCGGTATTCGGTAATCGTGCGCCAAAGATCGTTAAATTCAAGCAAAAAACCCGATCTCGTGCGAAATAAATCAAGCCAGTTTAGTCATCGCCGGCACGAAACTTATTTTTAAACGCTTTGAATATATTAACATAATAAATTCAATCACTTTCTCACGGAAATAGAATGATTTAATCATCATTTACGAGGAAAACAGAGATTTTTCCGATAAATGTTATAATGTAACGTAGCGACATTTTCTTTTACTGAAACACTGCGAACTTGATAAACGGTGGAGTTTTAAAACGGCGCCAACTCAAATCGGGCGTTGATCCCAGATCTGTGTCACCGGGAAAGAATGCGATTAATCTTCGGAACAACGGGAATTATTCCTTATTTTTATTATTTGTTTAGCTTAAAAATAAGCTCCTTACTGTTGCTACACACGTTCTGTTTATGTATCGTTCGTGTAATGGATGAATGGATGCGTAAATCACGAATACAAATTATACAGATAGATAGAGTATAGACCAACATAATTGGGTACACGACTACATCTAAAATATTAAGTTTCATTAATGTATTCAGAAATTTTAAGGCATTACTACTTCGTAAATGTAAAAAAATATAATATTTTATTTATAGTTTAGTCATTAGATACATCTAAAAAGTACAAAAAAAAATTTTTTTTTCTTGCTAAATTAGTAAACAAAACCTACATAATTAGTTTACTTACATCATATACAAAAACTTTTATTATGGTATGTATGAACTTAAACGCACAAATATCGGAGATATTTACAAATATGTTCTTGCGGCCGTATACTTCATACGATTTTACATGGACGTGACGTCATAGCTACGTACGACTTTAGTATGGAGCGTTTTCACGGGACTTGCGAAATGTTGCAAACAAATCGCTGTACCTTTGAAAATATTGACTTTTGATATACGGTTTCTTCTAAGAAGTTACTCATATTTAAGAGTACTATTCATTTATGCAATAAAAAAAATTCATTCGTGTAGCCTATTCACCTGATTTCTATTAGCAAAAAGGTTCGACAAGAAACTTTAAAACCGCACTGAGAATTATAGAGAGCGTTAAGGTACAGCCCTTAATTAAAGTCTAAAGAGGAGGATGAGTAAAAATATAATTACAGCACATTTCATTATGTCCCACTAATAAACATAACCTACTATACATATTATGTACAAGAATGAAATTAATAAATGGACTTTTTTCAAGTTTCCATTTTCTTATTTCCAGAATAAAATCCACTTAACATTTACACAGAACCACGGACATGCGATACATTAAATACCAGGAAAGCAAATGTTAATTTTAATTTCCCACGTTAAGTTCAAATTAAAATACTTTAAACGCGAAAGAGAATAACTCTACCAACCCATCTCAAAGCAATAAGAAAGGTATATAAACATAATTGTATCAAAACAGGGAGGTTCCAGCTACGGGAGCTCAAAGCACTTAGATAATATTATTATTTTGACACTGGCCTTCTACTGGAGACAAAATCTTTCACACATAATACTGAGACAAAAATTTAAACTAATAGTTAACAAATCTGCAAGCACTAGGTACTGTATCAAAAGTTACGAGTGAATGGATCATCCATGTAGAAACCTGAATCATTTCCGGTGCAACGCATACCTGGAACATTCTATTTAAAGACGAGTCAACATCAATTGTACGATAAAAAACGCGAACAAGCTGGTTCGCTAAAGTATTTTGGCATCCGTCCGCGCCGGTAGTGGGTACCGCAGTCAACGTTGAGATCCAACATCTATGGATATCGCACCCATAATAACTGAGCGAAAAATGTAGTACACGACAAATTAAGTACATACTACTTACATATATTGAACGATAAACAGTTTAGAAAAACCGATATTTTGCTGTTTAAGGTCGGCATTTACGGAAGATGTATCTTCTTATTTTACTTTAGCATAAATAGGGTTAACAGGGTTTTACAATAAAAGGAGATAGATATGGTATTGCATGTAAAAAGTGAAGACACACTTTGGTCCGCTGCGGGCCAATTTTTGTGTTAGTGTGCGACGAACCGGTCGACGAGTACCACGTATTAATATGTTTACGCAACCTTTGTCAATGTGTGTCGCGGCACAGAAATATTATCAGTTTTGTAAGAGTCCGTTTCCGTTTTCCGTTTCAGCCTGGTGACGTCCACTGCAGGACATAGGCCTCCCCCATAGATTTCCAGTGCGACCGGTCGCTCGCGGCCTGTATCCACCGACTTCCTGCGACTTTTCTCAGGTCATCTGTCCACCTGGTGGAAGGCCGTCCTACGCTTCGGCGCCCAGTTCGTGGTCTCCACTCAAGAACCTTTCGGCCCCAGCGGGCATCGGTTCTACGGGCTATATGTCCAGCCCATTGCCACTTTAACTTGCTAATGCGCTGGGCTATGTCGGTTACTATAGTTCTGCTACGGATTTCCTCATTTCTGATTCTATCACGTAGAGAGACTCCAAGCATAGCCCTCTCCATAGCTCTTTGAGCGACACGAAGCTTTTGAATAAGTCCCGTTGTCAATGACCACGAGTAAGTTGTAAGAGTATAACGTATCTATGTAATAATTAATCAAAGGAAGAAATAGATAAACTATCGACAAAAATCCTCGGAAATCAAACATCAAACATTTGTTCAATACAAATTTTTCAAAATTGATTTTATCGACAGACGAGAGATTCTAGGGGAAGGTTTGATGTTTATTACGCGGTGCATTTAATATTATTTTATCAAAACGAAGACAAAATCTATCTGCATCGACTTGCGTCGTCCTCCGGTATTGTACATCAATGGGCACTCAGCAATGGATGCTGTTTTATAATAGAAGCCGCATTCAATTGCACTGACCTGGAAAACAATTTTATACACGAAAGATCTTCGGTCGCCGTAGCTAATTGTTCGATAGTAAAATTCCCAATGTCCTTCCCGTTACTAACTTACATTCTCTTTCTTTCTCATTTCTTATGAGAAATATGTCACTTCACATCCCGCTGTGAAAGTAATAAATACGTATTTAGGGTGTGCTCACACTGAGACGCGTTGCGGCGCGGCATTTCTAAGATAGCTCGAAAATCAAACTTTAATGAAACGTGAATCTTCTAAATTCGAACTTTTTCAATGAAACATGTATCTTCGAAATTTGAACTCTTTTAATGAAACGTGTATCTTCTTCTGTAGTGAATAGAGTTCAATTTTGAATCGCTATCTTAAAAATGCCGCGCCGTGTTAAATCTCGAGTTGCGCGGCATTAAAAGTGGTCCAGTGGTTTATAGCTTGGCTATCGACTCTGGAGGTAGTGGGTACGATTTCCGCGTTGGAACAACAAAACATGTGGTTAGGAGTTAGTGACAATGCAGGCTGATCACCTGACTGTCTGGCAAGAAAGGTGATCCATGGATGGGCATGTAAAAAGTCGGTCCTGCGCCTGATGTCTAGCCAGTAGATATGAGCGCCGATGGGAGTTAGGTCGGCGGCGGCGCGCCGGTTATTTTGGGTCGGCGGCGGCGGCGTCGGCGGCGTGACCTTGAAAGGGTTTTTCCAAGTTTCGCACTTGGTAGTAAAAAAGTGTAGTAAATAGATTGGTTTACATACAATT